>CM028670.1:47086370-48444495 GCA_016760335.1 Gastrodia elata
TATATATTAAGAATACAAAAATCAGATTTCAATTAAGGTTAGTATTCACTATTAAAGGTTTTAGGTCATTAGTGTATAATTAGCGGAATAAATCACAAAAAAATAAATCAAACTGTACAATTACGTTCTAATTTGCATAGTAAGAAAATAGAGACCCTAAACATACAATTTAGATGAGTATACATCATAATATTCACTAATCATGATTTTAAATAATTAAGACATAATTATAAAAACCATTCACATAAACTAAAATATTATTGCAATTTATTAATCTACATATTTTTTCTAATTAAAATAGTATATAAGAACATAATATTTGGATACAAATTGATTGGAATAAATGCAACCCTATTTCATATACATTTTCCTATAGTTTGAACTTTAGGGTTTATGAAAAATCAAATTGCATTATACATTTTCTACAATGGACTATGCCGGGTCGACCGGGACCCGACATAATGGCACTATTTGGGACAGCGCGGGTCAGTTAGGATGCGACGACCCGCTATTGTCGAACAGCACGTGCCGTGGGCTGACCCGACTAGCAGTATTCTCCTTCGTCTCTACGAAGATTCTGACTTCCAAACTGACTAGGATTAGGGTTTTCTTCAAATTCCTAGGTGCTCCGACCATGCCATGACCCAAACCCGATCAATACATGATCAGTGGGACAAGGTGCGTCGAACGCACCCAGAAGACCCTTTGTTAGTCGGTCGGGGTTGCCCGGATCTTACTCACCCAAAACCCCAAATTAGGGTTTATTGTGGGGAGATGATTCTCCCCACATCGACTATGTTGAGGCTCCTACCTTATCTAGAAATGCTCAGTACTCCAAGATGAATAGAAGCCCCAACCTGGCCTGGTTTGGGACTGGCCATGTGTAAAATACCAAAGAGTGTTTTCAAGATTATACCTCAAAATTTAAAAATGAAGTCCGCCATTGGACTCAGTAGCTCCAAAATAACTAAGAGTGTTATTCTGGGAATTTTTGGAAATCGTTGATTTTCCTGGATTTTCTGTTACTCTAGAAATTTTCGTCAAAATAAGAATCCAATTTAAGTCAAATAAAAATGTAATAAAAATATCCTCTTATAATACCTATTGAAAGGATCCTACTGCAAAAATTTGAGCGCATTTGGGATCCTGGATTATCCTAAATAAATTCATAAAGTATAAACTTCAAAGGTTGATAATTTGAAAATTATAAATTGGAATTTAGAAATTTTTGTATATCTAAGTCAAGCATCATATGAGGATGCTATGTTTCAAGTTTCGTTAATTTTCGAGTTTTCAATTTATCATAATTAATTTTTCAAGTTTTTCACTTAAAAATCAATATAAAATAAAATACTTGTCCAAATTCAATAATATTTAAACACGTGTGTTCGTCTCATCGAGACGGTCGTTCTGATACCAAGTTTGTAATTTTTGGAGCTTAAATGACTCCAGATCTTGGTTCAGAAATTCCAACCGTTGATTTTAATCCAACGGCTAATAATGGATTCTAGAATTTCTTATTTATCTTATTCAAAACCTAAATCATCTTTATCTTCCTTTAGCCAAAATCATATCCTCCTACGCAAGCCGACCCCTTCACGCGACACTTGCCCTCTCCCTCGCTCGACAACACCTCTCATTCTCCTTATCTTCATTCCTCCATCTGTCGAGCCGAGACGGTAGGCTTCTCCTCCATCCATATCCTTCGGCCATCACTCTTTATTAAGAGAAGTCAACAGATGCGCTATACCCTCGTTATAATCAAGCCAAGTCATCCACTCGCCAAACTCCCTCTCGCCGAGACTCCATCTCGCCAAATCTCCTCTTGCCGAGCCTACTTCCAAGCCGAGATCGATCGCATCCTTCCCTTAGCAAAGCGCCGAGAAAACAGCACCTCCTGAACCTTTGTTATCAACTAAAGGTACTTCACTCTCGATCCTCCTCTCCGTATGAAAAGGCATCGATCTCTCTTCGTGAGAATCTAATGCTCTTTTCTCTTCTTCATTTCATTCAAAGCTAACAATCGGTTGTTGATATGTAACCAAATGTGTTTATTTTTTTTATATACCATTGTTTATTAAGATATTAGAAGACTTGAAAAAAAAAATCTATCCAAAATTACATTGATGCCTGATTCAAATATCTTGCTTAATGATTTCGGTGATTCAATGTTCATGCTTTAGCTAGTGATTTGAGTTAAGCTTTACTGTAAAACCATTCTTATCCTTAGGAAATGATTCTGTATATTGCTTGATAAATTAGCCGCTCACTATAGTTTGTAGTTTATTATGGTTTATTCTTGCTATTGTTTTGCAATGATTGGAGCAGCATCAATGATCTGTATGTTTTTTTTTTGGCAAGCACACTTCATGTTGCAATGGCAAATAAAGAAGAAAATTCATCTTATGTTGTATCGAATGTTGATTTGATTCTTCTGATCTCATTTCATTTTGTTTTATGCCTTTTAGAGTGTTTTCCGTCAATCTCAAGGGCATATCTAAGATTTTAGCTTTTGATGATAGCAGCATTATATAACTGAACTCTAATTGGATTGCTTTTAATGTTAAAAACCTACAAGCAATGAAAAATATATTATCTTTTCCATTATTATACATGTGAAATGGCATATTTTCATTGATCATTAAGGTCTATCCAATTTGTATGATTTTTAGACTTTGTTGATGTGCAAGTATTTTCCTGATTAATGGAGCATGGAGTTTTCTTTCTTTTTGCTATATATTTTTTTTTTGTTAATTTTAATCTCTTTATTTTTTTGGTGTTAAACTCCTATTTTTAGTGGTTTTACATTTTAATTATGAATGAGATCATTACAAGACAGAATGATCCAATTTCTAGTATCGGTTATTACAATATTATAAGTATGGACAATGATAGTAACAAATTACATTAAAGAAATTTTGCTGTTGTTTACATTATCTCCCACTGAAACTTGCATATAGCTTGCTATAGGTAACGGTCATGCTACCAATGCCTAAGGGATTAGTCATTGAATATATACCAAAACATTTCAAGTTGATTATGATTTACCATTACTTTAGAGGCTTCTTGCTGAACATTTGTTATTCTGAACTTTAATAAGAGTAGCCATCATTAAAGAACTTTGATGCTAAGTACTAATCTTGCAAATTGTTGCACTAAACTGCTATTGGTTCAGCAACTTAATTGAAAAGGTGACTTCAAGATATTTTGATAAAAGAGATTGAATTGACTGTTTATCTATCTAACACTCACTTTCTTCATACTTCTCTGATTTGGCAAATTCATGAGTTGTCTGGCCTAATGCACTTAGCCTAAATGAATAGGGTTATATAAGAAAATTAAATTTGTTTGAACACAAGTCATTTCATTCCATTAGATAAAACTATGCACTCTATTTCAAAATAATTTCAAAAAGCAAGTAATATATTCAAGACCTCATGAAGGTGATTTATATGCCATGGAAAGATTAAAACAACATGGCAACAAAAGTTCAGAATGAATGACATTAGAAACAATGATTTACATATTGACTACTTATAAGACATGAAACAAAAAGCACACTCAAGCTATTAAATCATATTTTGAGTGTGCAAAGATTATTTTCAATGGGTCAATATTCTATTATTATATTGTAATGCTTTTATCATATACCGGCTAATATTTTCATTATAACTATAAATGGATTATGGCAAACTCTTATGCATTCGCTTATAGAACCTTAATACTAAGTCTTTGATATGGATAAAATAGATTTTTGTTGTATTTGCTTTATGAATGGCTGTTAGAAATAACTTCATTATTATTAAGCTGCAATTAGATTGATATCTTACTTCTACATCTGTACTTTACCATTTTGGGTCTTCCTTTCTCTTTAGTACTCAAATAATAAATACTGGTTGGCCAAATTTCATGACATTATTCTCACCTTATTATTATAGAACTGGAGGCATATTTCTTTTTAGAAACTATTTTATAACTATGCGATATTCGTGTATGTGCTAGTAATTACCAACAATTGCTTTCGAACTGATTTTCATCAATACTCAACAAGCTGCTATAAACTAAATTGAAAATTTATCTCTTGATTAAATTGCATAAATTGCATGATATGTGCTAATCATTCATGTTAATCTCAAACCTGCCTTGTTAAATCAAAGAATGTCTCTAAATGTTATTTCTAGTTTCAGTGTTATGTTTGTTTTTATAACTTGATGCAGTTTTGTTTCTTTTATAACAAATTGGAGTTAATTGAGTTGTTGAATTTTTTGCCAATCACAAGAAGATGTAAAGCAATTACTTAACATTAGCTTCAGTTATGCTAAATTTCAGAAATATTATGGCGATTGTTTATATTGAGAGTAAAAGAAAATCATAAAGTATGTGAATCATGCAATTAATCTCCACAATCTCTCCAAGATGAAACTATTATTTGGTTTCTTAGATTTATATTATGAAATGCTGTCATGTATTAGTATTAAATTTCAAATTGTTGTTATTCATTCCAAAAAGTTATTTTTATTACAAAGTGATATCAAATGATCAAAAGTGTTGCCATGTATTTTTCTAAATTGAGATCAATAAGATCATAAGTGGTTCAAAGGTTACTATTATTTGTAACCAAGATAAATCAAAATGCTGTCATATACTAAGAAATTAAAAGCTGCCATTCATATTATGCAGTTGCTTCCATTCATATTATATAATTGCTGTCATTTATTTATTACAAATGCTGCCATATAGTTATGAGATCTAAATGATGTCATATATCATGAATGGAAAATATCAAATGTTGTAAGTTATCTTATACAAATGCTAATATAAATTGATATTCTTATTAGAAATGGAAATAGTCAATGAATTGACTTATATTAGAACTAGAAATAGTAAATGAATTGACTTATAGTAGAATTGAAAATGAGCAATCCTGTAAAAAGGATTGAACTCTATTTTAGAACAGGAATTAAACTCTATTGTAGAACTGGAAATGAGCAATCCTATAAAAGGGATTGAACTTTAATTTAGAATTGGAGATTCATTGTGAAAATGGAAAATTTGAACAAAAACAAATGAGACTCTGCAAAAATTTTTAAGAATTTTAGGACTTAGAAAATTTGTAGGAAATATAAATATTTTCACATGTTTCTAAAAGTTTCATATAAATTATCACTTCATTTGAAAATATTAATCATAAAAATAAGTAATTCAATGAATCCAAATATCAATATCATAAAAACTTATTATTACAAAACTTGTTAAAATCATAAAGCATTAAATTAATGACTTAAACTACTTTTGGCAGATCAAACAAATTAAACTGGTTGATTTTGAATCAAAACAGTCAGGTGCGCAAATTTACTTATAAGTCTTATTTCAGTATTCTTATTTGAGCCATTTTTTCATTTGAGTATTATTTGCACTGCTTATCACATTTTAATCTGCAAAAGATTTATATCAAATAGCATGTAACAAAAAGAATGAAACACAGTATATATATATTTTGTGGTGTTTGTCTTTGGAGGGTGGAATGCAACACTGAGAATCTGTACAGATTGGGCCTGCTGGCAGCCCCTGGGAGTTATATGGAGGGATTTAGCCTCTTGTAGGAAGTAGGCAAATCCAGAGGAAAGACACACCAATAATTATTATTTGAGTAAGCTACTGACGGGTGGCGAGATAAGCTTCCTACAGGTTATGCCTATGGGTTTACCCATTTGGGCTCAGGAGTCTACGGACTCGACTTATTGTTACAAATGCTTTTGATAAAATTTATTTCATAGATGTTGATTTTCACAGCTATTTTGCAGGGCAGAAATTGATTTTGGAAATTGCTTACTTTATTTGCATTCTTTCAGTTATTTTTATATTTGATTCATACCTATTATATGATGCCAGATTTATTCTTATAAGAACAATTTGCGTACTCCTACCTGACTAGTAAACTGAATTTTTTTCAGGTTTTGATAATTAAAAAGTTTTAAAGATCTGTCAAAGTAATAAAAGAAAAGAAAAAAAGAGATATGAGTTATGAGCACTGAATAAATTTTTATTATAAATATTTAAATTATTGTAAATTCATATGTGTATGGCTCTTAATGTAAATATAGATATTCATGTATTTTATTTTCTTTATTTTCATAAATAAATATCTCCAGTTGTATGAATCATTCTTCAGAGACTCTCGAACTTCGGTCCCCGGTCACCACACCATGTCAATGGGAGCTTACTACATGATATAGCCAGAATTTGTAGTAAAAATCTAGTGTTTAAGCATTCATATCACTATATATTTCCCTATACTTTGAGTAGAAATTGATGTATTTATAGGAAAATGAAGAAAACAAACTGCAAAGGCTGATTTACCAATTTCTAGACAAAAATCGCCGCAGCGCGCTGCAGCGCACCATGGCATCCCCTTAAAAACGCCTTACCTGGACGTAGAACTGCAGACTTGGAGCAAGACCGCTGCAGCGCACCACAGCTCATCACTACGTGCCACAGAGTCATATTGATAAGGATAAATTAAAACCATATAAATGAGTAATTAAATAGAAAAAATGCAAGTTGCACGCCGCAGTGCGCTACAACGTCATTTCTTGTTGATTATTAAAACCTTATAAAATGAGTAATTGAACAGTAAATACGCAAGTTGCATGCTGCAGCGCGCTACAACGTCATTTCTCGTTGATTATTAAAACCTTATAAACAAGTAATTGAGCAGTGATTCTGCAAGTTGTCCGCTGTAGCCCGTCGCAGCGAATGAATTTTCATTTTGTAAAACTATAGTAAAACTAATTGAATAGTGATCCCGCAAGTTATCCGTTGTAGCGCACCGCTGCGCGCCTCAGCGTACGTTGCAGCGATCGAACGAAAAAGATACTAACTTATGTGCATGAAATATGTTTGGAGCACTGCTGCCACAACGCGCCGCAGTGGAACAGAAATTGAAATGCTACTGCCACAGCACGCCGCAGCGAAACAGTAATTGAAACAACGCTGCCATACCGCGCCACAGCGGACGGCCCAGAACTTTCCAGAAAATAGCTGTTAAGAAGCATGGGGAAGGCCACAAAAATGTTACATTTAGCCTCCCCCAACCTCTTGAAAACTGATATATTAAATCCCTGCTGAATCCCAACAGTTTAAACAGATAAAAACATTAAAAGGGATTAGAATTAAATAAAGGAAGAGGAATGGTCACGCATTAAAAACTTTGAGGCTGAGTGCATCCTTATTTGAGGGCCAATCTCAAACCTTGAAAGGATTCCAACTTTTATTACTCAAGAGACCAAGAGAAAGGTCGCAAGAAGAGAAAAAAAGGAGAACTCTCCAAGGGGAAGAGAGGACCAAGAACAGGAAGGAAGGAAAGACAGCAAAGAACAAAGGGTGGAGCTTCAAGAGGACAGCGCAAAAAAAGTAAAGAGAATCCCAGAAAACCTCCGGGTGATTCCTTGTATTTCTCCTAAACTCCCTTGATTAATTTCTTACCGTGAACTGATGGCGATGTTCACTTTTCTTTGTATGTATGTTCTTTCTTGCTTAGTAATGGAATGCTAAAAACCCCTTGGTGAGCGTTGAGATGGAGATGTAGAATTATGTAAGGGAAATATTGTTGTATGATGATATTGTTTAATTGTGATGAAAAACTATTTGTTGTATTCTTAAATTCTAATATTGAATGAATGCTTGGATGAATTAAATTTTTATTTATTTAAATTAAAAGAGCTTGTGTTCCAATGTTCATCAATTGAGTAAGAGCAAGAAAAATAGTACAAGTAGAGCTGAGAATTATATGATAGAATTCTCAAGCTCACTTGCACCCTCCCTTGGTAACTCTCTCAAAATATTGATGCTTGAGAATCAAGTTCTCCATTAACCTTGCTCTGCTGCTCAGCAAAAAAAAGGGATGAGAGGATATTGAAAACTTCAATGGATGATGTGACATAATCCTTTGACCCAATGCATCCTCCCATCTAACTAAACTATGTGTGAAGCGCATGACGCGCAGTAAATGAAATTTTGTTTGTGAGATTATTTTAATTAAAAGATGTTTTGGTAACCTAGATATAAGAAGTCAAAATCAAATTAATGAAACTAGATCTCATAAGAGTTTATGTGCTAAAAAAGGAACCCAGAAGGAGTTCCTTTTGAGCACTAAACTTGAACCTAATATAATTGAAGGATACTTCAATTCCAATGGTATTCACTTGATTTAATTAAGCAGTTAAATTGAATGTATACATTCAAACAATGAAGTCATATAACTAACCCTTACATATATTACAATAAAATCTCAACTCTCTCCTTTTTAATCAAATCATATCTTTACTCAAGTCTTGTGTATTGCTAATTATGAACCAACAAAAATCAACCAAAATTGCATCTAGACATTCGTGAAAGAAAAACCAACTCAGTATCAAAACAACCATTCCCTGAAGTTCGATAAATCCCGAAAACTAAACTTTTCACTTATTACTTCAGACCTCGTACACTTGCGTGCAAATGCAGACGTGTATTTCCGCCTGTCACTATGGCTCATGCAATATACCCCACTATATAGGACTGAGATGATTGCTGCTCGATCGGATTCGATCGAACCCTATCGGCAGCAACAATTAACTTAGTAGTGATTATAATCGGCAATCAAATAGTTACCAAACATACACTAGGAGGAGTGTACCTCGACTAAAGGTTGAGTTGCAGGTTACAGGTGATCGGAAGCAAACCAGGGGTTGGACACCAAAGCTGGAGATACCTTGAGCTATTGGCTAGCTCTTGGGAATTCAAATGCCAAGTCTTACCCACTTCAGTGTCAGGAGCTGAATCGGGAGTGTGTCGGGTTGACAGATTGCACCTGATAGAAGTTCAAGAGAATGCAAGGGAATTAAGGATTCAAATTTGAGCAAAGAAGCTCACCAAAGGAAAATATATGGCTATTTATAGCCAGAGGGACGAAGGGAAGCTCGTGGAAGATCGGGTCATGAGGGCCGGCCCAAGCCCAAGGAGTCCATCTCCAACATGCCATTTGGGGCGCTTTCAGACCGCTAAAACCCGCTATGAATGATTGGATACTTTGGGCAATCCGTTGAGAGCCGTTGGAGGTCGTCGGGGACAGGCTCAGACGCGAGCGTACGAAGAATTTTCTCTATCGTGTGCGAGCTGCTCTGGATGAAGGTGAACAACGCCCGACATCAACTGACCGTCTGATAGATCGAATGTAAAGGCTAAACGTGGGGTAATCCTAATCATCGGGTCACGGGGGTAATCCAATGTCTAAGAACGAACGATAATTGGATCTAATATGGATCATATGATCCACGCGGATAGACATCCATCTAGCGTTGGCCAAGCTGTCGCGTTACCCAGGCCCCGTAGCAGATCGTCCGCGGTCCGCACAGTGCATCCCTGAGGAACCGATCGTTGGATGTCAGAAATGCAAATATTCAAATTTACAAACCATTTTGTGCAATTTTTCCAATTTAATTTACTTGAATTAATGCCTAAATGATCCAAATTTTCTCAAACTTTTACCCCTAACTAATTTAAAGGTGAGGAATTCAAAAATACAATCAGATTTTGGAGATCAATTTAATTAAGCTAAATTTATATATCACTAAATTAGCTATTTAGTTAATTGCTTCAAATGGATTCTGATGAATCCCAATTATTTAGAGTTTGGTTTTAATGAAGATTAGAACCTATTGGCACTAGGTTTAAGACTCAATTAAGCACAGATTAAGCAAGGTAACAACTTAAGGTTGTTAAAGCATCGTAGGTAGAAAAATAGTTATAATTAAATTAATTATTATGTTACCTAAATTACAATTTTATTTTGTTAATAACTTTTAAATTAAAAGTCCAAATATAGCAATGTTAAAGTA
This sequence comes from Gastrodia elata, assembly GCA_016760335.1. Classification (NCBI taxonomy): domain Eukaryota; kingdom Viridiplantae; phylum Streptophyta; class Magnoliopsida; order Asparagales; family Orchidaceae; genus Gastrodia; species Gastrodia elata. Next base: position 47,096,249 of record CM028670.1, read on the forward strand.
ATCAAAAATATATGAGAGATTTACTGGTGGCATTACTTTTTTTAGTCTGAATAATGTTTTTATTAATGACTTTTTAAACTTTAATTAACTTGGGTTAGTGCTTACTTAGCTCAATTCAACTCCAATTTGATCCTACTTACTGTCATTCTTCTCACCATGCTATAGAGAAGGTAGGTTTGCTGACCTAAAACTGATTGAATGCTAAATAAGAAAATTTATTTTTAGGAGCTTAATCTTATATTAATTTTAGAACTTAAAGCATGGCTTAGCTCATTAGAACCTTAGGATCCTAGAAGAAAGTAGCTAGAACTATATCTTACTTTGACTACTCATTAGGGAAGACTATACTAAAGAGAGCACTTAGGTTAACCTAGTGATTGCTAGTCTTGCCTATTTAGTAGGAAGGCTATTCTAGGAGAGAGAAAGTGTGTGAACTGGATTACATTGTGACCTGACTAGGTAAATGAGATGGACTAGGTTGTAGGAGTAAGATCCTAATAATGTTAGTTATAATCTTATTAGCTTGAAGTTCAAATCAATAAATCATCAGGGTTGAGAGGATTTAGGATGAGACTTTTCTTTAGACTTCTAAGTGAAGAGAATTGGCCTCGGTAATTGCAGGACTATACACTAATGAGAGTAAATGAGCAAATGAATTCAAATTAGCTCAAATCATAAGAGGACCTTTTGAGTAGACTTATAGATCGTGATAGAGATAGCTTAGAAAAAGTTTAACACTTACTTTTCAGTATGTAAGTTACCTGTGAGATCAAGAACCCTAGGAGTCCTAGAGGTATAATAAACCTTAGATTCTCAATTAGTCTTCTTAGAATATACATTATTTCATAAATATTAGTATAGTGTTCTAGTATGAGACCTTGAGGATTGTAACTATAGGAAGAAGATAGGTAGTCGTAAAGGAATCTTATATCACAAGTCAATCAAATCCTTATTTTCAAAACTACAAACTTGATATTATATATATATATATATATATATATAATATTTTCAAAATAATAAACTTAATATTATATCCTTGGAAATTACAATCATGAATCCAGAATCCCCTTCCGTTTAAACCCGATCAAGAACACGATCTCATCTTCAGGCGGACCCAGCGATGGTAATTCTCTAGCAAGCCTGATGAAGGCTTTAATAGAAAGTAATGCACAACAAGCACAAGAAACTCATGCTCTCATCCTAAATTCTCAGCAAGCTCAAGAGAACTTGTAGAATCTGAAAGATTTAATAATATTTAGGACTCTATAAATGGCTTTGTTAAATATTGCCTAAATAGGCTAAATCATGAATAGTGTATAACTTTTAGATTTTGAACCATGTTAATCAAAGATAGTATTAGGCCTCCAAAATGATCCTTTTCACCCTTGAGATTAGATCAAGCAAATCCCAATGGTTTAGACTTTAATTCTTGCTATTCGAACCACTCCTAAGCCTTAGTGTTGGGTCAACTTGACCTAACCCGAATTGGATATATGGTGTAGATAACTTTACCATAACTTAGTATGATAAATCCCTAATAAGGGTTATCCATTAATTTGAGTCTAATTTCTCAAGTAGTAAACCTGATCTTATGTACAAGGCGTTCTTTCTCTAATTATGCAACCACCTCTTCCTTAGCTCGGTCAATCAAGCCTTAGATTATTCTTGAGTCAAGTCACACTTGTGACTTATAGTAGTAGTTCTTCCCTTGTGGAGTGTCTTATCCAATTGGATGAGTAACTTCACATCCCCTAGGTTAATTAATTTGTTGAAACCCTGAAGGTATTATTGGATAAGTCACCTTTGTAACTTAAATTGTTAGCCTTTTTTATTCTTTAGATTTTGATCACACCATTCCATTGGGATGAGCATTCCCATATCCTTTGGAATGGGTAATAATAACCATTGAACCTTGGTTGATTTAGTCGTAATTTATGACTCCTGGTAGTAGCCTTATGATCTGTTTTCTAATAACTTATCCTAATTGGATAAGTGATCTCTTGCCTTGATTAATTTTGTTGATCTTTAGAATCTTAAATATATTAAGTCAAATTATGTGACTTGATGCATTAGACCTTCCTCTTCCTTGAGATTGAGTATCCAAATTTGGGTATTCACCCTCTTTAGTGTGAGGTTACATCATGGTTAGATCGTTCTAACCTTTGTATGTAAGATCGTAAGTGTAGTTTATAGCAAACCTTATCTCATTAGTAAACTTGGTCTAGTAATGGTGTTCTAACTAGCTCTTTGATCTAGGGCCCATTCTAAGTCAAAGGATCTTTGCTCTTTAATATTAAGCCTTTGTTTAATTTGTAAAGCTTTTGAATTCTAATTCTTGGATTAGAATTTATAGTTATCATTTGGGACCTTTTTGGTTAAGTCGCTTGTCGTGACTTAATAAGTTAACCTTGTACTTTCCCTTGTCCATCTTAAATTGGATCATAATTCTTTTTTTTCCTTCAGTATAGTCTTCATTAAGTGATGAATGTCACTTAAAGTGTAACAGCCTAATTGTAGAGGATCTTATTCCCTTTTAATAAGAAAATCTCCTTTCCCAAGTAATTTAAGTTCAATCCTAGAGCGTGTGCTTATATCATGCTATGACTTAAGCATTAATTGATCATTCCCTTGGAATGAGCCCTCTTCCAGTTAGGTTAAATACTTAGTGATCTAAGTCACATATTGTGACTTATATGTTAGCACCTAGTTCTAGAACCTCTAGCATAAGTCGTAGATTATGACTTATGGTTGTAACCTTAATCCTTATTAAGCTTCCTAACATTTATCCTTATGGGTGAATGAGTTCCTTGCCTTAACCAAGTCATAGCTTATAACTTGTGTTAGTAGTTTTTGTAACATCTTAAATCTTTGGTGTTAAAATCATCATATGTGACTTAATATCTCCAGCTTTCTCTTAACCTTGAGGCTATGTCTACTAAATGGATATTGACCCTTTTTGCCTTAAATAAAACCCCTTAGTAAGAGATAAATGTCTCTTTGTTAGTTCAAATCTAGTGTGGACTAATTCATATAATTAATTCATCATAATCTTATCATTTAAGTAGAATTTAGCAGCCAATCACTTGGCTTCATTAATAGACTTAGTCTAATAATAGTTCATTAGCTAGTTTTTAATCGTTGATTCTAATAGAGTAACTAGTCAAAGAACTCTAGTTCTTTAATGCCAAGCCTTTTGTACTATAATTCACTAAATTAGAATCATTAGTATCCTTTAGTCTCGGTTAAGTCGTATAGCGACTTAACTAGTTTGCCTAAAGTTTTCTTAAGTGATGAATATCTCTTAAGTGTAGAACTTTTAGGATGTTTGATCCTTATTTTATCATGTGCTTAGTATGTGATGTCACATGCTAAGTCGTAGCCTTACCCTATAGTTCTAAGTCATGTGTTATGATTTAGGAGTTTACATTTATTCCCTTGATATTACACTCAACTTGGTTGAACCTTAGCATTTCTTTCTTTCATTGCCTTCCCTATTAAAGGATGATTATAACTTAGTTTGGTTAGCATCCTAGTAAGCTTAGAGTTGCAATTAGAACTCTCTAACCATAGCTGTAAGATAAGATTATGAAGGGCCGGTTGTTATTGGATTTTGAATCTAGAATCCTTGAGCCTTCAAAATACCCTTAAGCATTAGCTCCTTTAAGTGGGATGAAATCTTATATTAAGAATTAACTCTTAAGTTCATGGCAATTATAAAAAGTAACCGCCAATCTGATCTTCAATTTCAAAGGCAACACAACCTACTAAGGAATGCATTGTTGAATTTGCTACCAAGCACCATTATTTCAGCCTAATCGAGGCAAGCATCAAAAGCTAGTAAATCTCCTCCATCTTGTACTAATTCCCAAAATAAGTATGGTTTGATTTTCCCATGAGCCTTATCATATGTCAAGATCCGGTGCTGACTCAATCTGGGTTGTAGTCGATTGACTAACCCGGTCAGCACTTCTCATTCTAATTAGTCAAGCCAATTTTGTGATAAAATTGGCCAAACTCTGTATTAAGGAAATTATCAGGCTACATGGTATTTCCAAAGTGATCTTTTCCAACAGAGTCAGTATCTTGATCCTCTTGTCATCGTCCCCATAAAATCTGAGGAGATGATCTCGTCCACCTAAGAGTAAGATCAATGAAAGGAATCCACCTCCCTGGCATAGCTAGGAAGCACAGTTCAAGATTTGTTGGACTTTTCTGAATCCTAACAAAGGTTTAGATCGCCAATTCATAAACTAAAGTTTCCCAATGAATTCTTCACAATGCACAATGTGTTATGTGTTTCCTCATTCAAAAACTGCTTGGGAGAGCCTTATCGCTTTATCTCCATCTTCCCTAGTAAAAATCTAATCAAATCTATCAATCATTGATAAGCTCATCAAAATCCTGGGCAAGGATCAAAAGCAGCTCAAGAACCGATTTATCCCTATAGTAAAGGTCCAGTGGAGGAACCGCTCTCTCTAAGAATCCACTTGGAAGAAAGAGGCACATATGCAACTGAAATATCTCAATCTCTTTGAAAATTCAGGTACCTTTAAAATTCTAAATTTCAGATCTTGAATTTTTCTGTGCTCTCTATTTTCCCTTCTTGGCAATGATGCCGATGACGACATCGTACTTAAGTGGGGGAGTCTGTAATAACCCTAGGTTGTTACTTAGTCTAATCTTAATTTAACCGCGGCCTAATTATCATTTTATTGAGTTCATTTAGATATTAAAACTCTTTCCTGATAATTTGGAGTAATTCGGAGCTCAATCGAACAATTGAAATATTTTAATATATTTAATTAATTGGAATAAAAAAACTAAGAAGGTGAAGTCTAAAAATTATATATTCGTGCAATTCATTAACCACATCATTCACAATTCTTTTTTTATTTTAGAGTATATATTATAAATTTGTAAGACATTCTTTAATGAATCTTTCTATAACTTTTTAATTTTTAATAAATTTTTCATATATATATATATATATATATATATATAATTTATTTATTTAATATTTAAAACAAAAGGTAAGTAGGAGTCATATTTTTGAGGTCAAATCAAATATAAAATAAATTTTTGTATGTTGTCTTATCAATTCCTTTACCACAACCCAACAATAATATTAGTCTAAAATTACTGTTAAATTGATAGTTACCAAAATTCATTAATTAAAAATATTTAATTAATATTATTAAGAGAGCATCGAAGTATATTGCATATAAAATTTCTTCTCATTACTCGTATTTTATTCAGTTAATTGATTGCAATTTATTTACAATTAATCTCAGCTGGCACTGATTAATTATCTAATTAAATAAGTTGTCGGTTCAATTTGAAGTCGACACAAGAAATTTAATTTGTTTATAATAGATTTTGATATTATTTATTAAGAAAAATATACCTCAATAAATACCCTAATATTTTTTATAATATCATACTATAACCCTTAGTAAGAATGTCTGCAATTTGCTCTTCTATATCATTCTTCTAAATGCTGTCACCAATGAAGTGACAGTCAACTTCCATGTTTTGTTCTTGCATGAAAGACAGGGTTCTTGACGAGTGCTATGGCTGAGAGGTTATCTCAAAATAGAGGAGTTGGATTGTTTTGTTGGAGACCAAATTCCTAAAGTAGATTGATGTCTATGGCTGTGGTTGCAAGTGTCCGGTACTCGGCCTCAGTAGGAGCGAGTTACAGTATTTTTTTTTTTGTTTTTTTTACACTCCACGAGATTGGAGTATTTCCTAGAAAGATACAGTAGCTCGTAGTAGACTTGCGATCATTTGTGTCACATGCCCAATCTGAGTCAACGTAAGCCTAAGAATGTAGGTTTCCTGGATCGATTAGGATCCTAAGTCGGAGAGATCCCTTCATGTACCTGAGTAGTCGTTTGACATGTTCAAAATGAGCTTGTGTGGGGTTGTGCATGCGTTGGCATATCTTATTGACTGCTAGACATAGATCAGGTTACATTATAGTGATGTATTGAGGAGAACCCGCAATCTGTTTATATAGTATGGGTTGAGAAAATGGGGAGAGTTTGGAGTTTTGTTGGCTGGTTATGGGGGTAAGTGCTAGATTGTATTGCTCCATTCTTGAGTTTTTCAAGATTGTGGAAGCGTAGATTGTTTGACCAAGTAATTGACCGTTGCAGATTGCATGGGATGGATGCAGAGAAAATTAGTTGGAGTGCCGAAATGTTTCATGCGGAACCTTTGTGTGAGAGTTTGGATGAGTTTGTGGAGTGGGTTGGTGCGGACTATTAAGAAGTATGTCATCCACACAGATGATGATGTAGATTCTATGGGCGGAGGCATCAAGTATAAGGAGAGAGGGATCGACAATGCCGGTTCTGAAACCGTGGGCATGTAGAAACTTTGTGATGGTAAAGTACTATTGGCAAGGTTATTGCTTGAGGACGTAGGTAGCTTTATTGAACTTGTAAACATAGTTGGGATGGTTGGAATCCACAAACCCTTGTAGCTGCTTCATATAGATTGTCTCGTGGAGTTTGCCATGTATAAATGTGTAGGAAACATCTAGTTGTAAAATAGACCACTTGTAATAAGTGGCTAAGATGAATAGAATTCAAATGGTTGGCATTTTTGTAACTGGGATGAATTTTTCCAAGTAATATGTGCCATAGTGTTGATTGAATCATTGAGACACCAACCTGACGTACCACTGTGCCGTCGGCATTGTGTTTTGTACGACATGTTCATTTACACCCAAGGACGTTTTGATGTGGGACAAGGGGTACGATGGTTCAGATGTGTTGATCTATCAAGGCACGACACTTGTCTTCCATTGCAAGTTGCCAATGTTCCAGCTTAGCCGCAACATTATAGGAGGTAGGTTCGGTTGAATGAGTTGTGTATGAGGTTATAGAGGGATTTGGTTTAATGGCGCCTATTTTAATTCAGGTGAGCATGGGATGAGAGGGAAGAGTTGGTGCTTTTTTCTAACGATTAATTGGGTTTCAGTTGGGAGAGAATGGATGGGAAGATGATGATGGGGTAGAGGAAGAAGAGTGTATCGGTAAATAGGGTGGTTGGGAGGTTGATAGGGCGGTAGAGGGAGGAAGAGGTGTAGGTGATGTTTGAGGAAGGATAGTTGATGAGAAATGTGGTATTCTAGGAGAGATCGGGTTGTTAGAGGAAGGAGTTTGTATTTGTATAGTAGAATGTAATGTTGGTACAAGAGTGAGAGAAGTAAGAGGAGATTGGGAGTGCGTGGGTGATGTGGGAGAATACTGAGTAAGCTTGAGATAGGGAAATTCAATTTCAAGAAATTGCACGTGACATGAGAATAAGGTGAAGGAGATTTTGGGGTTAAAGCAAATGCAACCTTTATAGTGTGGGGAGTATCCAAGGAAAATGCATAAAAGTGTTTTGGGGCTATGTTTGATAGTTTTTTTGTTGGTGGTTGGAAAGGAAAATAGAGGCAGCCGAGCACTCGAAGATGGTGATATTTAGGGATAGCTTGATATAGAAGTTGGTAGGGTGAGATATTGTGAGTATTAGGAGAAGGTACATGGTTAATGAGATATGCAGACGTGAGGGATATGTGAGCCCAGAAGCATTCGGATAGTTGAGCCGTGTGGAAGAGACCATGAGTGGTTTCAAGTATATGGTCGTGTTTGCATTCAGCCACCCCATTTTGTTGTGGGTGTATGGGAAGAACATTTGGTGATAAATACACAGATTGTTGAGTAGGTTATGAAAGGATGTGGAGTTGTATTCGCCACCTCCATCAGTTTGAAGAATTTTGATGTGTTTATTGTATTGCGGCTGATGACTTTTGAAGATGGATAAGTATGAGTATAGCATCAGATTTTTGCTTGATTGGAAATAACCAAGCAAATCGCGAGCGATCATCCACAAAAATAACATTAAATTTGTAGCCTTCATTGGAGATGGTGGGGGCTAGACGACATACAGCATAATGTATAAATTCAAAAAAATCATATTTTCAATTTGTAAATTTGGGAAATGGTAATCTATGAATTTTTGATGTGATAAATATAGTGTAGGGAGAAGTGTTGCTACCGAGACTAGGAGCAGACTTGCAAAGAAGCTGATGGACTTCTCGGCTGGGATGTCCAAGCCGCGGGTGCCAGGGGAGATTGATGGACTTTGTAGTGGATCGTAAGATGGTGGTGGACGGAGGTGGTTCTGAAGATGGTTGAATGATGTATAAAGACCATTGATGCATCGACCTTTAAGAAGAAAAGTATTCATTTGGAGGTCCTTTATTGTAAAACCATGTGGATCAAATAAAATTGAGCAAGAGTTGTCGATAATTAGTTTATGGAAAGAAGATTGTATTGGCATTGTGGAACATGGAGAAGATGATTTAGATAGAATTTATGATTAAGGGTGGGAAGGATGCCAATGTCGATGCTGGAAATTGGAAGAAATTGACCATTGCTGATAGTTACCTGGTCGTTGCCTTGATAAGCTTCGACGGCAGATAGATTGTCAAAGTCGTTGGTGGTGTTATTAGAGGCTCCTGAATCCAAATACCAGATGTGATCAGTCGTTCTGTCCATACGGAATGCGGCTTAGGAATGCAGTTGGGTTGGAGAGTCGCAGTAATTAGCATTCATTCTATGTTAATAATCTCTTGCTGAATGATCAGGTATGTTGTATATCTGACACTCAATATGTGAGAATTAGTGGGGTCGTTGTGCAGTGGGGCTCCTCGAGTCAATGGTGGAAACCGACCACGACCTCGACCAGCTCTGCCTCTGCCACGAGATTGTCCGGAGAATAAGGAGAAATGTGCGTTGTTGTTGTTGGTAGGTGAGCTGGAGATCTGGATTTCATTGTGAAGATCTTGTTGTAGATTTCTTCACTGCATATGAGAGAATAGAGGTCGTTAAGGCTGATGGGCGCGAGTTTGTTCGGATGGTGGTTTTGAAAGCTTGATATGTGGAAGGAAGTTCATTCAATGTGTAGAGTATCACATCATCCAAATCAATTTTTGAGCCTGCGACAGCAATTCTATCTACCAAGGATTTAATTTTAAACAAGTACGTGCTCAGGGGTCGATTCTTGAGAGAGACATTGTGGAGTTCATTTTTTAACTGAACAACTTTAGATCTGTTGGAAGATTGAAGACGCTTTTCAAGGGTAAGCCAAATTTCGGCACATGATTCCGCTTCCACGATATATGGAAGAATGGACGGAGAAATTGTGGGGTATAAAGCGATAATTATATTTTGATCGGTGGAAATCCAATGATTTGTGTTTCAACATCAATTGGAGTGGACTCCATTCAAGTGACCATAGAGGTCATTTGCTTCGAATAATTGTGTTACCTGAGATCTCTATATTGGGTAGTTCTTGGTTATCAAGGAATTGTGAATTAAGTTCTTGATGTTAAACATCAAGAACTTGAGAATTTTTGGATCTTAATTGAGATTGGTACTGCTATGTTGAGAATTGGTGTTGTCACCTGATTGAGAGTCCACATTAGTTGAATCCATGCTGAAGAAGCGGCGGAAATGTTACGCACGGAGTGGGTCTTGGCGGTGAATTTTTTATCGCAGAGGTTGAGTTCCTCACAGTTGATAATGATTGGCAAGAGACGACAAATTTTCCTTCGTGGGTGCAAATTCACCGACGGAAAGCGGCGAAAATGTTATTCGCAGTCGATGATGCAAGAGTCTGTGAATTTGCGAGAGACAGGGTTCTTCGCAATCGATGACGATCGGCAAGAGTTGATGAATTTTCCTTCACAGTCAATGACGTGAGATCAGCAAAGGTTGATGACGTAGGCAGAAGGACGGCGTGCCGTGTGTCGATTGGCAGTTTCAAAAAGTTGTTTCATGATCGACTAGAAGTTTGGAGGTTCGACAATGATGATGAGCCGGAAAGGGAGGCTCGGCGATGCTTGCCACGAATGGAAATGAGGGAGGCTTTTGCCAAACCAAAAATCGCTCTGGATCAAAATGATTTCATTGAGAAAGACTTGCTCTGCTCTAATACCATGATAAGAATAAGAAAGAGTGAGAATGAGAGAATTTTGATTATTATTGATATATTCATTCATTTACAGAGATCGCATATATATAGTAGAGTAGCATTGTAACACTCTGAAGTGTCATTCATAAGTAACAACTGGGAATTAATTGGGCTATTATAATTGTACTGTAATGCTCTAATTATAATAACAACTGAGAATTAAATGGGTTACTTTTAAACTCGGCTTGAAAAATTTCGAGTCAAGTTCGAGTTGAATGGCTCGACTCGAACTAGATTCGAGTCACATGAAATATAAAATGATAAAACTTATGCACGTTACAAAGTTCCTTACTTTGCTTGGGTTAGTGGTTAAGGTGCCCAACTTTCATTGTTTAACCTTAAGGTCAAATCTCCCTTGGGCCAAAATCTTACAATTTTATTAAAAATGAGTTTTTTAAGAAAAATAACATAAGTTTAGCTCTTGTTTGTTAAAGTCTAAGTTGCATTACCATTGTGCCAAGGCATTTCTTCAACTAGATATATAAGTTTGTTTGTTTAATATAATTTGAGTCAGCTCAAACTCAAGCTTTTTTACTCAAAATAGACTCCACTCAATCAAGTCGAGTGTGTTCAAGTTTGGCTCAACAAACTCGAAGATTTCGATATCTACTCCAAGTTGACTTGCTCGAACTCGACTCGAAGCCGACCCTAATTACAACTATGTGAGATTTGCCTAATGATATATTTACTTGAGTTCCTCCAATTGATCATATAGCTCATATCGCAAGCCAGTCCCACCTGCGTTCACAAAATCACAGTTGATCATAGTTTGCAATTTAATTTTTCAGACATCAGGTTTGTACAATCGCTGATTGTTTAAACAAGCTGACTTTAAATTGATGTTCAAATTTATTTTAAAAAAGTATATTTTAACAAATTAATTTAAATTCAAGCTTACTCAAAGTCATTAAATTTCAAATAAATTTCAATTCAAGCCGACAATGCTTGACCTTATTCCAAGATAAATTCCGATTCAAGCCGAATCAACTCAAACTCGTTAAATTTCAACCTCAAGCCAACAAGATTTGAACTCATTGCAAGTTTGAATCGATTTCGATTCAATACAAATCGACTTACTCAACTTCAAATTTAAACTCAATCGAACTCAGACATTTCCAGCCCTATATGTGATATACATGTGCCACTTGTCATCCATTAATGACTTTAAGGATTCTCTTAGGTCTAACAACATCCATTTTGGTTGCAACCCAACAATCCAAGAATTTGGCATTTCCTTTACTACAGTCTCTTCAAAAGAACTCTATCTAAAATTGTTCGAATTAAACACCACTCTGAATAAATCTTTTATTCTCCAGAATAATAATAAATTCAAACAAAACAAATTAATAACTTACTGGAAAGGCACTGGGACTCCTTGACTCTTGTTCACAATTGCCATAGCAAGATACCGAACTCCCATACCAATGGGCGTTTTCTCTTTAGGACCCTCCCAGAAAGGTGCCTCACCATCTCCCACAAGCCGCCAGTACCCTGCCTTGAGGGACTCCCCTTGCTCTTCGTTGCAGCCCTGCAACAGGGCCTCCAACCGAAAGTTAATGCCAAGGAACCCCAAAAGCTGGGACTGAGTGATAGGGCCATAAACAGATATGTTTTCTGACAAAAAAGGGATATCAGATGAAAATGTACGTCCTTTCTTCAAGAAAAACAAAATGAGATATATGTCTTATTTAGAGATGCACCTGATGCCTCTTCGGCAGACCGGCGAATAGCCGCAAAATCAACATATGCACTGAGATCAGCTGAACCAGGGTTGTCAAGAACGTGAACGAATTTGTGCCTCTGAATCGCCTGAACAATGAAAGAAAAGAGACAGGTTTTGTTTAAATGGCTTTCGATAGTGAACCGCCTGTAGTTGCTTATGATCAAAGTCAATCAGTAACATGCCAGTTAATTGGGGCATAAATGAAAGTTGTTTTTTTGCCAGTTGTATAATATATATATATATATATTATCCTTAAATAAATAATAAGGCGTGAAACAAGCTCGTACAAAATGCATGGAATACAAAAAAGTATAAAGAGTATAGGTAATTCAGTTAAGAATTAGAGCTTCGCTTCAAAAAACAAATTCCACTCATGATAATATATGATTATATTTTGGCCATGCATTGCTGTTGAAAACTCATCATCAATCTTGCATAAAAATGTATAGTCAGTGTGCTATCCTATCTGTAAGTTCAGGAAAGTTGGTATTAAGAAATTAACCTGTAAACTGTCTGAAATAAGTTGATTTTTCCCGTAGTCTATGATGAGAGCTCCGCCACCATCAATGCTTATTCTCTTTGCAATTTGATGAGTCAACTCCAACGCTCTAGGAGACACTTCAATTTGTTCGAGCTGTGCAACTTCTTCTTTGTCAGCCCATTGACAGCGTCTCCTCAGAAACAACTGAGATGCAGGAGTGGGTTGTGGTGATAAAACAAATTGGAATCTGCTAAATGTGCAAATTCACTACAATTAACTAACAATATTAAAAAAAGTAATATTTTAGTTCCGGGTGACTAGAGGCTGTATGCTTACGAAGAATCGTCTGATATGTCTATCATCTTTTCGCGCCATCCATGAACAGTTTTCTACCAATAATGTAGATTAGTCAACAACTGGAAAAGCAACAATGCTGATGGAAAAATTCTGCACAATATGCACTGCGTTAAGTATTGACAGATTTCTGTGAATTTGGGGTGGAAGCATAAGGGAAAATTGCAAAGGAAGACACTGTAATATTTGAAGTTTAGTTCGCATGATTATCAATTAAACCTGACTAGTAATAATGATCTTTGTTAAGCTTTTATTCAGGTGTTCATGATCTATTCGTTTTGATTTGTTTCTATCATCCCTTTGAATGTAAATAAACTTCAATTTTTACATGAAAATTATAATGAGGAATTAATATCATAATGAAAAACCACTTCATTGGGTGTGGAAAATTAAAAAAAAAAAAAGATCATCGTTTTCAAATTTTTAAAATCAAACATTCCTTTCACAAGTACATGTCACACTAATTTCAAAAACTATCCAAGTAAATTTTGAAGGTTATAAATAAGCATAAAAATGTAGGGAGAAGTTATTATATAAATCCAAGCATCTTTAGAAATAAGAGTTACACTTGAATAGACGGTTCAGAGCTTGCGAAAGGATTTAAGGGCCACTAAAAAATTTTGAACTCATTTGGTTTGAGGTCAAATTTAAATTAAAATAAATGTAATATAAAATATTTGCAAAAAAATTAATTACAGTATAAAAGGTTCTTCGTTTGAGGGAAAGATATTATCCCAATATTTATCTTTTGCTCGAATTGAAGTATGAAACTTTGCAACTCCAATTATACTGCACCTGCCAGCAATTGAACTACGGCACTTGGCAAGGGAAATAAAAGCAGCCAATGTGATAGCGAACAATGGCAGTGAGGTGGCATTGGTTGATAGCGGAAATGTGACAGTCAATGAGGTGACAACAGTCAATTGCGTGGAGGTCGGTGACGAATTGGGGCGGCTGGCCACAGCAGGGAAAGAGGGGAGACGATGGACGGCAGCAAGGTGGCATGCAGAGAAGATACTATTGGCAACATGAAGCTACTGGCAATGGAGCAGGGGCAAATCAAGGCTGCCAGCAACGATCGTCAGGAGGCAAAGTGGTTGATGGAGGGGGGGAGAGGTGATCAATGAAGGGTGGTGGCTAGAGTAGGTGGCATCCCTAGATGTCAATGGCATAGCGGTTGATGTGAACAACACTTGCTCAATCTCCAGCTAAGCTCTATGCAAATAACTAAGTCATGGCCTCCTCCTTTTGCTCCTTATTCTTGGTATTAATTATTAATTTTTTATATATTAAGCATCTTGTGTTTGTTATCGAACTGTTGGTACGTTTATAAAATAATCTCATGTTGGCATGAGAATTTTGTTGGATTGAGTAAGCATTGAATTATTAGTGTAAGAAAGTTATTTCTTCATTGTTGTTTATACGCATGAGAATTATTATTACATGTGGGGGAGATTGTTGTATCTCCTATATTATTTGTGAGAGTAGAATCTCCCCCACCACAACAAGAACTCTACTCCACAAAGTTGATGTCAATATAGTCGTTAAATAAATCGGAGTGGAGCCTCTATAACTCCTCATGGGTCAACTAAGTGTCCACTAATGACGATCTATCCTTTTACCGCACCAAAAATTTGTTTTCACCTTATGACAAACTTTATGTCCCTATTAAAAACTTTGGCATTTGGAATCCCATGCAGCTTCCTCCCTAAATAGAAGGATTTGCTATGTGAGATGCATTATTGATTTTTGAAATGAATAAAAAATGAGTCACCTTGGACAACCTATTGATCACAACATAAATGTTGTCCGGATGCCCAGTGCTTTTGGGAAGTCTTAGTACAAAGTTCATCACTAAATCTTCTTGCAGTCCGAACGGTACAGACAAAGAAATATATATTCCCAACTGTTGCTTTGAGCCTTGACCTTCTTGCATAAACATTTGGAGACAAATTTGCTCACATCTCTCTTTATTGAAGCCAATAAAATATAATTTTGACAAGATGACTAATTTTATTCCACCCTAAATGGCCTGTAATGCTGCCAAAATGTAACTAATGGATCAACAAAATTCCAAGGTAGATACAGGGAATAAAAAGCAATGGATATTCATTGGCAATACAAAAACTAAATACTGTTTACATCCATTTTAGTTTCTACTATAGGGGTTAGGCCAGATTCTTCTAAGGTTCAAGCTATCATTGATTGGCCAACCCTCAAGAGAAAAAGATTTCTTTTTGTTAAAAAAAAATTTCTTCACTAAGCTTTTTTAACACAACTGTAAGTGACTCAAATGATGTTTCTCATCCACACTAAAGATCAAAATATCTTCAAAGTACAGCACAAGAAACTTTCATAAGAATGGATATAACATGGTAATTATTGAGTGTATAAAGGTGTTAGGTGTGTTGGATAAGTAAAATGGCTTCACCAACAATTATACAACCTCTCAAATATTTTGAACACAATTTTTCATTCATCTCTAAGTCGTATACTGACCTGATGGTAGCCACTCCAAGATCAATCTTTTAGAATATAAAGGGTGTTCGCAACAAAATCCAGCATGTCATATAACCTTATGATGGGAAACTTTTGCTTGATTGTGAACTTGTTGATAGCGTGGCTATTAACACCTTTGCCATGTACCATCTTTTTTGAGAGTTAAAAGTGCAGATATAGCACAAGGACTCAAACTCGCCCTTAAGAAATCTTTTGGAGCACGGCTTTTGTAACAACCCAATGTCATTACTTTGCAAATTATGTCAAACTCCCGACTCTAATATCAGGATCTCGGGAAACTTCAAATTATGACAAACAAAAATACATTTAGATGAGAATAACTTTTTAGATCAAAGAGCTCCAGTTTGGGAGAAATTCAGATATAACGGAAACTCTCATTTTATTTTTTTCTAAACTTTTTAAATTCAATAAATTGAAAACATTAAATATGTGTCCAAATTCATCAATTTTCGTGTCATTATATTGAATATATTATTTAAAAGCTGCTCATGAATTATTTTGGAGCACTAGTTCGATCTCGATTAATCTTCAAAATTTAAAACTTCAGAAATTAATTAAAAATAAAATTTTGCTCTAAATCAAAAATTTTTGGCACGAGAGTGTTCGTTACATCATAAAACTCCTCGGTATTGAGTTTCGTTATTTTTGGACGCCAAACGGCGGAAAAATGCAAAAATTTTTAAATTTAAGTAATTATTTAAAATTTTCCTTGAGAAATTTCCTCTCCACTCTAGCAAATATTTTGCTAGTCTAACTTCTTCGTTTGAAGTACACTTCAAGCTGTCTAATTTGCTTTCAACAGTCTGGATCCAATCCTCGGATTCCATAGATTGGGCTGAGCCATTAAAGGTAGGAGGATTGAGTTTGAGGAAGACTTGCAGGGCATCGTCTACCCTTAGTTTGAAAGGGGGCTCTGGTGCGAGCAGGGAGGTAGAAGCTTTCCCTTAGTTTGAAAGAGCTTGCAAAACAGCTTCCAATAGACAATCTGTTCTATTGTCTGTAATAGATGAGGAGATTGTGGTCTTAACTGGGATTTCAGTGGGTACTAAGAGGAAGCCTTCGTCGGAATCCATCTGTTTGGAAATGATTAATAAACTTGAGTTTAGAAGATGTTGTAATTTACTGAATACACAATAATTAATCGCAATGATAAATAAGATTTGGTTCTAAAAAGTTTCATTTATAATAATTTGTTTTGTAAAAAGTTTCCATTAACAAAAGATTTGCATACAAAAAGGGTTTGCATAATTCTATAAGATATATATACAAGATCCTATACTAGGTTTCCTACTAATCAGAGGAATCAAGACTAGTTGACTTCCTCTTTGATGCGGACGCAAGGTAGTCATTAGCTTTCCTCTTCCCCTTGGAAAAAGAAGTCGTCGCATCACCAGTTTTGATGAGCTTCTTCAAGTCATGAAGCTCATCCTGCAGCAGAAGGACTTGATGTTTTTGTACATCGTCCTTCCTCAAAATCTCCCACTCTATCGTGAATACCCTCCCAAACAAGACCCCTTTTAGCTCCTGGACCTCTTAGTCTAATTCAAATATCTGGTTCCTGGATGAGGATACCCACCCAGCCAGTCTATTCTCCACTTCCTTCAATCTCTCTGTTGACGCATCATCTTTTGTCTCTGCAGCGAGGGTATTCATGTTTACACTCGGATCAAATATTCTGGAGTGTGAGGAGCTTCTTCAAGTCATGAAGATATTCATATATTTTGATATTCCCTTGGAAAAAGAAGTCATCGCATCACTAGTTTTGATGAGCTTCTTCAAGTCATGAAGCTTATCCTGCAGCAGAAGGATGACATTTCTGTACGTCATCCTTCCTCAAAATCTCCCACTCTATCGTGATACCCTCCCTAACAGGACCCCCTTTAGCTCCAGGACCTCTTTTCTAATTCAAATATCCGGTTCCTGGATGAAGATATCCACCTAGTCAGGGTATTCTTCACTTCCTTAATCTCTCAGTTGACGCGTCATCTCTTGTCTCTGCAGCAAGGGTGTCCATGTTTACACTCGGATCAGATATTCCGGAGTGTAAGGAATCACCGTTACTCCCCTCATCCTCAAAATACTCGATCATTTCATCGCGAGGATTCATCTATAAAATAAATGATCAATAAAAAAATGTTATTCTTGCATTTCCCACGCTTTTGATTATAATGTTGAACATGGTACTATTATCATACATTATTTTAATTTTCTTAGATTGAAAATATCCTAATTTTCTTTTTCTTTTGCGTGTATAATGTTTTCTTTCAAAAGTACTCAATCTACACTGATACCAACTGTGATGGCCCGACTTCGGGTGTTCACATACCGCAGGATCATATTGAGCAATTTGAGAAAGAAAAGAGACAGAAAACCAAAGATATTATTCATTTATTTCAATAGTTCATATTACAAGATTTTTTTCTCGTACTCCTCGTACAAAAGTGAAAATAAAAAAAAATAAGCAAAACAGCATCGTGGATCTATCAGCAGATTTAACATTTTAAACATTAAGGTTCTTGCGTGTATTCTCCCAGAAATACCTGACCTGGTATTGTACATAAAATAATACCGGGATTAGAATTCTCAGTAGTTAGAGAATACTCTAAGTACTGCAGTGAGAAATGAAGTATTACATTTTATAATAGCAGAGATGCGATTTGAGAAAAAAATGCAGGAAAATAATGAGGTAAAAGTGCAAAATAAAATAATTAATTTCTTGCAAAATATATTAAGTGACTGATGTTATTTTTTCAATAACCCACCACGAATATTGTTACAGATGTCATTTTTCCAGTAACAACTCACGAATGCTATTACAGATATCATTTTTCCAGTAATTAGCTACGAATGTCGTTACTGATGTTATTTTTCCAATAACTGGTCATGAATGTCATTACTGATGTCTTCTTTCCAGTAATTAGCCACAAATACTGTTACTGATGTCATTTTTTCAGTAAGTAGTCACGAATATTACCACGTTGGTTCCGAACAACCAACCAAGCTTTAAATGAAATTTGGCTCAAAGCAAATAAGCGAAGCAGTAAAAGTGCAAAACTGTAATACTTATCATGTACTGGATACCTTTGTTTCTTAAGTTCGGATGAGTGACAGTTCGCTCAATCTGCATTTAAGATCCCGATATTTCTTTGGATTAGCCATTTTTAAAAGTGATGTGATATATTTTTAAGGATTTGTATGTTCTTTTCTATTGTCTTTTCTTTCACATTCTCATAATGATAGAAGTTTGTATTTTATTAAGTCACTTGATATAATAATATAATATTATTATTATGATAATATTACTGTATGAAAGAATGAAGCCAAATAGAAATGAAAAAAAAATCTTAAATCGAAAGAGTAATTGTCATTTTATAATATTTGAATTGTTCCCATTATTAATTAATGAGGATGATAAAAATGTGAATGACTAAATATAAATTTTTTTCTAACAATGATTTAATGTATAGAATAATAAGATTAGCAAAATGTTCCCTTCAATTTCCTCCTTTCCAACTCCTCTCACCTTAGGTTAGGATCGCCCGAAAACGGAGGGAGGCCGAAGGCTACTAATTGGCTAGCTAAGGAAGGTTTGAGGGCTGTGACGACTGGCCGGAGTGGCAGCAGCAAGAGGGTTGGCTGGCAGCGGCAAGAAGGGGCTGCTGGGTGGCCGGCGGCTTGCTGGCTGGCTGGCAGGGGCTGTTGTGCTGGCTGCTGGAGCCTGGTAGGGGTTGAGGAGGAGCTGGCAGCTTGCTGGCTGCTGTGGGCTAAAGGGAAGAGCTATTGTGGGGCTGAGGAGAAATTGGCAGTTTGCTGGCTGCTATGGGATGAGGGAGGAGCTGTTGTGGAGCAGTTAGTGGCTGAGGAGGAGCTGGCAGCTTGCTGGCTGCTGTGGGCTGAGGGAGGAGCTGTTGTGGGGCTGGCTATGTGAGGAGAAGAGGAGGGAGGACTGCTGTGGGGCAGGCTGTTTGAAGAGGAAGAGGGCTGGCTGTGTGGGGAGAAAAAGGAGGGAATGGAGGACTCTTAAACAGAGGAAAGGGAGAGGGAGGGGTAATAGGGGCGTAGGGGACATTCCCTGCGCAGGTCGCGCATGGCCGCCTGCTGCGGAAGTTTCTTCCCCCTGAAGGTCGGAAAAAGCGCACGTTTGCGATTGCGGGGGTGGGGGGCGGGAAGTAAAGAAAATTTATTAAAATTACTTAAATTTAAATTAATCGTATTTTTCCGCTATTTAGCGTCCAAATATAACAAAACTTGACACCGAGGTGTGTTATGACATAACGAACACCCTCGCGCCAAAAAATTTCAATTCGGAGTAATATTTTTTTTTAAATTAATTTTTGAGGTTAAAAACTTCAAAAATTAACCGCGATAAAACCGGCACTCATAATTTGATGAAACTTCTCGAGCAGCCTTTAAATAATATACTTAACACAACGACATTGATAACAATGAATTCAGATACGCATTCCAATATTCTTGATTTATATAATTCATAAAATAAAGCGGGAGCTTGCTTCCGTTATTCGAATTTCTCCCAAACTAGGGCATTTTGATCTTTAAAATTATTCTTATCTATGATATTTTTATTTGCCCTAATTTGAAATTTTTCGAGATCCTGATGTTAGAGTTGGGATTTTGACCTAAATCACAAAGTAACAACTTTGGGTCGTACATGTTGATCTCAGAATTGTAACTTTTTCTAAATGACAATCAAGATTTATACTCTAATACCAATATTGATGTAGTAAAAGTTGCAATTTGCACATTCACATATACGAACCCATATTCGATTTTAAGGATGAGTTTGGGGTATGAAACATAAATGAATGAACTATAGATTTTAGTGGGGATGTTGGCAAAAATTTTAGAAAGCTTTAAATATAAATTTTGTATTATTTTAGAGGATTTTAATGGGATAAGCTACAGTGAAAGTGGAGGAATGCAATAAAGAATCAACAAGCAGAAAGATGATGAAAAACAATAATCAAATGTGAATAAAAAAAACTAGGAAGAACAGTAGTGAAACATGAGATATCAAAACGCAAGTAAGAAGAAGACAGCACTAATAACATACCAGGATTATGCTTACTTCGATAGCACTATCTCTATTCACACGCAAAAGAATTGAAGTGATTATGCACATCACTTAACACTTGCAAGAGCAGAATCCTCACATGTGGACAAATGAAATCTATTATTGATCCTCCCCTCAAATGAGAGTACAAAGGTTGGCAATTTATAGAAGTAGCCTAACTCTAAGTGGCTCATTAAAACCACCCCATAATAACACAATTTGTCTTTTCACATCCCAAACACAATGATCACCATAATAAAAATATATAAATGACACCAAGGCATGAGTAACCAAACATATCCTATGGAAGTACAAAATAACAAATACTAAGTACAACACCATACAGCATGACAAAAATGGTCAAAATAATATGACCCAAAAATAGGTATGATTTGACAACCTAGTACAAGAACAACTAGTGCTCAACCTCCAATTAAGCTCCATACAAATGTCCAAGTCATGGACTTTTCCTTACGTGTGCTCCTAATCATGTATCATTATGATTTTGCCTCTCATGGCTATTATGTAAATTAGAAATCTATGCTCAAAAATATATACTAATTATTTTATTATGTGTAACAAAAATACATTAATTTTGACTTAAATTTTGTTGAAATCGAAGTTTAATTTGATATTTACAATTTTTTTAATAAAATTCAACTTTATTCACTTCCTAAATAATCCTCCTATTCTTTAAATACAAATTCCATAACTAATTACACAATCTCACCATGAAACATAGACGAAAGGCACACAATGATCAATCCATGCCTTCAAGCAGTATAAACCTCTCCCTCTCTATCAATCTCTCTCCTCTCGATTCTCTCCCTAGCTTCCTCTCTTCTCTCAAGCATGGCCGAACCCCACCTAGTCTCCTCCCACACTTTTCATCCACCAAGGTTTATCCAACCAACTTCTCTTTATCTCCAATCTTGCAAGCTCAACCCTTCTTCCTCTCATCTACTTGACCTGCCTATTATACCTATTCTTCTCCATTTCTTTCTCTCAATTTTTTAAAATCATAATTTATAGATTTAGCACCCTCCAATCAAAAAGGATTTCACCCCAATTTCATGTTTCTACACCAGTAATAAACCCAACCCTTTATGGCAGCCTCCCCTCAATGTCAAAGTACAAATTTTAAATTTAATTAAATTATTTTATCAAAAATCAGAAAAATAAAGCTAAACATAAGAAGTTGTAGATTTACTACCCCTCAATCATAAAGAATTTCACCTCAAAGATCTCATTCTCGAAAAAGGTTTCAACTTTGACGTTGAGCACAACCCCCTTCTAACAACCTCTTCACAGCATTAAAGAATTAATTTTGTAATAATTTAATTTATTTTCTAGAAAATAAAAATTTGTTAAATTTGTGCTCTAAACATTCCTTCTTTTTGGTATTTAATGGCAATCAATTGAAATTCCCTTTGAGACATCCTACAAAACCTCAAGGTGACAAGTTTGTAAATTTGTCATTTTAATTTTTTAAGAAGCCCACAATTTCCAAAACCTTAATTATTTTGCTTTTCAACTAGGTCTTAATCAACTTCGAGCACGACCAACATCACCGCCTATGTGAACCACTGAAATTAAGATATAAATTTTGTTCTTTTTTATTTTAATCATTTGAATAACGGAATTAAACCCTAGACCAAATTTCTAACCAAATAAATTAAGTCTACTCCTTAGAAAATGAGTGTTTATAAGACTGACACCTCTCAAACAAACAAGATATTAAATAAAGTGGGTAAATCTTGTCTTTATATATAAAAATTCTACTTTATACATTTTATAAGATCATACCAATTATGGATTCTCATGAGTCAGGGTCAACAGAAAATGAGAGAAAAATTAAAATATAAAATCCAAATTCACATATTAATAACAACAAAAAATTTCATTTTATTTCATCCATTAATATAATTCAATAAGCAATCATTACTAATATCACAATAAAAGTTTCATACAGTTAATACTGATATTACAATCCAAAATATCATAAAAGTACTAAAATAATAACAAAACTTCTCCATATTATACCTTCAAGTGTCTCCACCAAAATACTTCCCCTTCAACACTTAAGTTATCAAACTCGGAATCTATACCTAAAAATAATAAGTGAAATATTTATTAATAGAGTACATAACAATATAATTTTACTTTATCTTACTACTATGTCAACTTTTGTTTTAAAGTCAAGTAGGCAACATAAGCTTTTGAAGCATTTCTCAAGTTCTCAATAAGATACACAAAAGACAAAAGAACATGAAGCAATCTAAATAAGTCGAACAAATAAAGATACATATGTCTATAATGCAACAAAAATAGACTAACAACAGCATGCTACTGATGTCAAGTCAACTTAACAATTGAGTGATGCGACTAATATTTATTCAATGAAGTGTAATAAATAAAGTGTAATAAATATGCATGTCGACAGATAAAGCACCACAACAACACTAACAAATAACAAAAATTATACTAAAACCAATATGCTAATTTTATTAATCAAATTAATATAATTATCATGTGTGAATAATAATAAAAATCTCTTACTTAAATTGCAACAATCAATTCGATGATTAAAATTTTACCAATTCATTTCTCTTATGAATGCACTCATTAGAGGACTTGAGACCCCACTTGTCGTTAGCTGGTAATTAAAATCCAAAGACCCCAAGCAGGGTTCAAACCCTACTCGTCTCCATGGGAATTCAGACCCAGCTCATGAATTTCAAAGAAGGTTTACATCGCCCATCAACAATGTCCTCAATAATTCAGTGAGTCCCATTATAGATAGGTCAGTGCCATTTTCTAAGACCACATGACCCTCCTTATTTCTTCAGTGTTGATGGCACTATCTATACAGAATAAAAAAAACTCAAAAATAAAATAAGAACCTCACTAGATCAGATCATAAGATCATTCATTGATTTTTTTTATTTGAATTAATATGCCATATAATATTCTATTTCAATGTTATACAATAAAGCATAAATAATGTCACACATCTACTCTCACAAATATAGGAGATACAACAATCTCCCCCACATGTAATAATAATTCCCATGCATATTAAACAGCAATGAAGAAATAACTTCCTTACACTAATAATTCAATGCTACTCAATCCAACAAAATTCTCATGCCAACATGAGATTATTTTATAAACGTACCAACAGTTCGATAACAAACACAAGATGCTTAATAAATAAAAAATCAATAATTAATACAAAGAATAATATCTCAATTAAGTATTTTTAGTTTATTAAATAATGCAATTATCAAAATATAACAAATTTTACGAAACATTTCTAAGTTACAAAAATCTTGCAACAGTCAAAATACGTTCACCATTTCAAAAAATAAGTGGCACAGTACTAATGATCATCAGCTTATATAAAGAATATAACAATTTGATTAATTTTAAATATACCTCCCATATAATAGAAATAATTAAAAAGGGTGCTTCTCAGGTTCAGTACTAAGCTCCTTACTCAATATTACTCCCTATAGTATGAACGAACACTACATGATTTCGGCATCACAACAGCAGGAACTCTGAAAAAAAAAGAATTTTTTCTCAAGCTAAGGGGTGTTAAAAAGCTCAACACAAGCTCCATAACTCAACACAACCTACTTGATAACTACATTGACTTCAACTCTGCGGAGCATAGTTCTTATGATGGCGGAGAGGCTAATGCAAGACAAGGAGCACACACATGAGGAGGCCCATGACTCGAATATTTGCACGATGTTTAGCTAGAGGCTGAGCACGAGCTGCATTCGTGTTCGTCTATGGAGTCGAGTTGTATTTTTGGTCATGTTTTGAATTGTGTTATTTTTTACCCATGTTGGTAGCGTCATAATTTGTTTGATGTTCTATACTTTTGAGGGATATGTTGTTAGTAGTTGTGCATTAGCGTCACTTGCATTTTATTGTCCCTTAGAATTTTGTATATTTATGTTTGGCGGCGGGATGTGAAAGGACACATTTTGGGGTGCCTATTTCTATATATAGGCATTGTATCATCTTTTGAAAGGTTAATGAAGTTTGATTCCAAAAAAGAAGCCTACTTTCTCTTTAATTTTGGTGTGAATAATTGAAACAATTCGTCAGTGTATATAAGCAACGCTCATCAAGGTGAGTACAATCCTGAATGGCTAAAGTGTGGATAATCTTGGTATTTACCTTCTATTTTTGCTTTGTTTTCTAATTGATCCTATTGCACTCTTTGTTACCTTCCATCTCCATTTTATTTGGAAATCTAATTTTGTTTCAACCATTAAACACCCCTCCAACAAAATCTACGCAAAATTCAACACCCTTTCACTTTGTCAATCATAAACCTTTCAAAAAGAAACCAAATCTTACTAAATAAAATCCTAAGGATTTTTTACATCCACTACAACATTCTCCTAAAAATTCATCCAATTCCGACTCCATTTGAGCCACCAATGCTTTCCCGAAGTTGAACGATCACTTGAACAATCAAAATCGCTTCACCTCAACTTTGTGCCACCAATAATGCCTCTAGATTGTCAACCCCTGCTAATTATTCAGTCAAACTCAAGCATAGGTCAAGCATCTCGACCTTAATTTGTGAGCGCATGTAGAGATGGCAATAAGCCATATATACGAAGAACAATCATCAATTAATAGAAATCTTCGAGAGTGAGTTGCAAGAAATGCCCTTGTGCAGCACGTGAAAACTTGAGTGTCCAAGGCACCAGTCTTCAGTGGATAGGTGAAGTATGTGTGCTTTAGACATGCACATGGTCAAAGTAAGGCTCTATGTCACCTTCTCTTATTTTATTTCTTTCTGCAAATAAAAAATATTCATCCTCCTATTAGTCGCATTGCCCACCAACTCAAAGGCTTAAAAATCAAAGTGACGACATTTGAACTACTTACTCTAAATTTAATGTCATGGATTAGCTTTTCTAACCGCATTCTTCCATATGCGGGAACCCTTGCATAATATATCCAGATGTCAATATATCATCCTTTGCATACTTTTTATTATATTCAAGAAATACAATGTGTCGCTTCTTGAGAACAATCTAGCTCTAACACCATTTTTTAAATGATTCAAGGCATAAAACATTAACTAAATTTTATGGCAGTTGTCATACACCTAACACAACCCTCCTCCTTTCACCTCCTTTCTCATCTAAGATGTGAGACCCAACAATGAAAAAGTTCTTTGAAGTCTAGAACATTTATCTAAATTTTGTTTCAATTCTTCTAAATAATATTTACTTGAGTCTCCCTCTAATTTATCGATAAACATTTATAAACCAAAATACCCCAATGTCAATGTCTACTTTAAGAATTAAATATCCTATAATAAGAACAATAATGTTTGATATTGCCATGCTAATTGAACTTATGTTCATTCTAAAACTTTTTCTAAGCTTCCATGCAAATACAAATATCTTCAATAACTTTTGTATAACTAGTACACACATTTACTCTTGAAGCCTAAACCTTTGTAAATTCACGTCATTTTAAGGTTAATAAAAATAATATAAAAAGATCCGGCTATTGATCTGCATGCTTTATAATCTATTGTAGAAGATAAACATTGTTTGCTATTAAATCTTTCTTATATAAAATAAGATTGAGACTCTCCGCCCCAGCATAATTTTCTTAACCTTTAATCCACTACCCTATCATACATTAATTGACGACTTGTTAGTAATTGGGTACAATTCTCCTATAATTTTCATGATCATAAACCATCTTTCTAGTTGTTCAATATTAAAGCCAAAACACTCCTATGATCATAAGGATAACTTTTTTAACATTTTTTTTCTTACATTACAAAAAATAATTTTCTATATCAAATGCAGTTTAACCAGCACAAGTAGCAAGCATTT
Source organism: Gastrodia elata (assembly GCA_016760335.1). Lineage (NCBI taxonomy): Eukaryota > Viridiplantae > Streptophyta > Magnoliopsida > Asparagales > Orchidaceae > Gastrodia > Gastrodia elata. The sequence goes on from CM028670.1 coordinate 47,122,315, forward strand.
TAATACAACATCGGTGCAATTGCGTCAAGACATACCAGTCATTAATAATGTATTCAAAAAGATTCACTAGCCATTCTTTTCCATCAACCGCATCCTAATCTCACTAGGTGTTTCATTTGGACTCTAACCTTTACCTCACAAGTGTATAAAGCGCCTATGCTACACTACAATGATGTATGCAACCGAATCAGGCCAGTGTTATGAAAAGAGGTGAAATGTTCTAGAATTTTCAAATAATAACTAATATGATGACTTTTAGAAATCGAGCATTGCTTCTCATTGCTAAGTATCTTAAATGATCAACTCCTGTTCAAATTAGGTATACTTTTCAGAACCATTAAATCCCCCAGTTAGACTAAATCCTAATCAGTAAACAGAATTTAGAAGCCAGAAACCTTGTTTATTAATGTCTAGAATCTATTTTCCATCAGTTTTAACAGCCATTATCTTTCATTGATATATACAACAGTTGCTATTCTTTACATATTCAAACTATGAAGTATGGCTGCATAGTGGTGCAATTATAAGGTTTCATACATGTATTTTTTAAACTTTGTCCCGCTGAACAAGTTTATGCAGCTGAATACGCAGTATTATCAAGTATTAAATATCAAATGACACCTTGTGCAATCGATACAGTGCATTGACTTGTATGAAATAATTGCCAACTATTACATCTTTGTAAATTTAACCAAAAAAAAAGCATAACTAAGTCATGACTAACCTGAAATTGATAGATTGGCAGAGCATCGTAGAATTCATGTGCAATGATAATTGTTGGTACTGCTCATGTTTAAGAGGTTAACCCATCAGATGTAAATTTATACGCATACAATAAAATCTCAATTTTTATCCCAAAGTTAGGAAAAAGCAACAAAAATAAAGTACAGGATAAGTAAGAAATATATAAATATAACAACATTACGATTGTCTGCAAGCATATCTGCAATGCTAAGAGTTAAAGAAATTTCAGTTCAAAAAAATTGAATTAAATACGTTTGCCAATACCAAAAATAAAAACTTAAGCATAAAACATTCACAAAAAACAGAGAAAAAAAATGAAGCAAATTTTATATTATAGCTCAACCACAAAATTGGTGTTGGCTGCATTCTATCTGGGAACGGTACCTTACATTGGATCAATCCACTATCAAAAGATGCAAACAAAATTTGTTACAATATCAGAAATTTAAGAAAAAAAACTCCAAGAAAATAAATAGCAAATTCAAACCCTCCCAAGTTCACAACAAAAAAAAAAAAAAAAGATCCGTTGTATCTCCTCTCCAGGGTCTAATATCTAGAAGCTGACATCAAGATATTGGAATGGTGATAGGAAAAATCAAACTAAATATAGATGAAGAGCAGAATTCTCTATTCCCTTCCTAGATTTAAAGCAACTCTCTGTTACATGATGAAATCCACTCGGTGTCTATTTTACTTCTATTCCTTTGCAGTGGCTCTTTTCTTAAGCGGTAGTTCAATTTTTGAAGGATCGTAGAGAAGAATTGTTGTTATAACGTAGTGTTCGTTGGGGAATAAAAAAATTGTAGATATGCAATTACCAATTTTTAAATACATAAATATATATATGCATATAATCTAAGTAGTTTAGTTTTATTTCCCCACCACTGAGGTAAAGTTACAATTTCGTCACCGTTGAAGAGTTTCGAAGACGACGGGAGTATGAGTTGTAGCCCCGTTCATTTGGCGACTTCGCCTTCCCCTACGAATCATCTCGTCGCTGCAGGCGGGTTCTCCCTCAACGCTGCAGACAGCATCGACTCGCTGCCGAAGGGGTCTCGTCTCGACCGCTTGCGGATCTCGTCGTGTCGCTTCCGACGGGATCTCGCCTTGTCTCGACGAAACGCTTGACGGGACCTCGTCTCGGTTGATGGCGATGTCATCAAGCTGGGGGGCAATGTCGAACCTGCTAACGTTGCTAGCAAGACTGGATCGTCTTGCCAACCTGCACATCAACCTGCACATCAATCTGCACATAAAGCACTTACTAATGTTGGGCATCAAACCCAATGCTTGGCTACAAGGTAAACCGTCTCTTTTACTGTATGGAGAAGAAATGGATATTTTGGCTAAAATGATCTGAGTACTAGCTTCTTGGGAAATTCACGAATGGCAAGTATTCCTTGATTTCCAGTCAGAAATTTCTCAATGGGATTGTCAGTATGCCAGTTTAATCGATGATCCCCGTACTCTTATCAAACTCTCCAACGAGCAAGATGAGCAAGATTACATTTATTGCACGCAGATCGTATTATATTGAAAATAGTCAAATGAAACTTCTAAAATGGACCAAAATACGATTTTCCCATCATTCCTCTTTGGATCAATTTCTCTTTACCTAAAATCCACCTGATAACACACTCAATTCTGTTTTTCATTGGAGTTTTTATTAATAAAAACCCCTTAAAATTGAGTGTGAGACTGCTAATCTCCTTAGGACATATGTTCGGTGTGTTCTGGTTGAAATTGATATGATAGAAAACTTTGAGTCAATTATAAAGATTGGAGACAAAAATGATAGATAATTCCATAAGATTGTTTTAAAAAATTTACCTCTTTATTGCACGAATTGTACTATTATTTGGCACAAAAGAGCTACATGTTTCAAATTACATCCTCACTTAAAAGACCAGACTAACTCGCGGGATCCAACCGTACCTAAAGGTAAGCCGAGCAAATAGATTTACTTGCCTAAACGCCAAAGCATTTCGTCGGGCAATCCGGAGTTGGAGAACATTAATGTGGAAACTGAGGAACAGCATTGTGTCATGCATGAATTCAATTTGGGAAACATTGTCGAAGCTGAAGGATGTATTCCTGATCAATGGATTGTTGGGAATGTAGTCCCTGATGTTGAAAAAGGAGGTTGTCATAAACAGAAGCGGCGTTGGACCGATATTCAATATCCTTTTATCCACTGCTATTGATAGTTCCTTACATGGCCAGATAGAGATGTATGATGCCTCGATATAGAGTCTGCTTGAGAATTTTAATAAAATTTAAGAGAGTGGTGATTTCCCTAAAATCAGCGCAATCCGACTTCTTATGAAGAAAGTTCCCCTCCAATTGTTGATGTTCAGCCTTCTGGGGAGGTACAAGATTCTATGCAGAATGATGTCGAGACCATCGAGGTGGTGGCAAGCCTCCATCCTCTTGCTAATGAATTTCATACGAGTGGCTCTAGCAAACATACGAATGAAATTCAGTCTAATAATAACTTTGATGAGAATAAAATGTATGATGAGAATGATTTTGAGGAATTGAAGGAGGCTTGCTTCAATATTCTTCAGAAAAAGATCTCTAATTCCTATAAGAAAATTTCATGATACTATCAAAGAAAAAAAAAGAGGAGCTGACCCAAAAATATGAGCTAAAGGTCATAATTTCACTTAAGTTTGTGTTTTGTTACTTTAATTGACTCTTCTTTTGTAAGAACTTTTGGAAGGATTGGGAATCATTTTTTATTATTTTATTTTTAATTTTTATTTTTGATTTCTTTAGTGGTTACCATCCAATTTCTATACTCATCTTTATTAATAAAATTTCTATAGATTTCCCAATATATATATATATATAATATTAATAAAGATAAAAAGTAATTTATACATTAATTAGTTTTAATATATTAATATATAAATAAAAATTAAAAATAAAGAATAAACTATATATATATATATATATTTTGGGAATCTAATGAAATTTTGTTAATAAAGATAATAAGTAAAATTAGATATAGGATGGTAATCATTAAATAAATATTAAAATAAAATAAAAGAAAAACTAAATATACAAAAATATGAAAAATAGTTACCAATCCCCCCTAACAATTCTAGCAAAAGAAGGATCCATTAAAGCAAAGCAAGGTAATGTAAATGTTAGAGAAAAAATTACATGTCGTTCAGAAGAAAAAAAAAAGTTATCCTTAAGAAAAGATTTTCCCACTGCACACCTTCCTCAACATAAAAAAAAAAAAATTGTTTTGATTCGCCCATCAATATCAACATTAAAAAGTCATCTTTATTAACATATATATATAGCCTGAACCTCCAGTTTGAAACAAAGAAAGAGTATGCCGCTAAAAAAAAGAGAATAATTCAACAAGGCATTCATAGACTGGTAATAAAATTACCCAAAAATATAAAAAAAGTATACAGCATAAAATTTCCAAGGCTCTATTATATAATATTGCTATAAAAGTCAAGGATTCTTACATCCTAATGAAATCCCATCCAAATCAGCATGCCAAAAAATAGGAGCTCCAGTCAATGTGGTTGTTGTTCTTGCAGCATTCTTATCTCCAGATATGGTGTCATCAATGCATTGCAAGGTATCATACTGAAGCTTCTGCAGTGTTGGACTGCACTCAACGAAGTGAATATCAACTGATTTTGAAAAATCACGAAATTTTGAAGAGCCCTGCATAAAAAGAAAACCACTAACTCATTAGGGTGGACAAAAAAGAAAATGCAAAACAAATCTCATTCGGTGAAAAGGCAGAAATTCAATAACAGCAGGCACACAAATGTATAAAGCAGCATATTTTACACGGAGAAGGTCAGCCATGAGTGTCCCTCGCCCTGGACCAAGTTCAACAAGATTTACTTTGGCAGGTCGCCCCAGCTGCTCCCACAAACACATTGTCCACACGCCAACCATCTAAGAAGATACAAACATGACAAACCAGTATGGTTATTAGTAAAGATTCTTATCAACGGTTCCAAAATTAAAGACATAAACATACAAAAACGAAAACCTACATAAACATACAAAAACGAAAACCTCATTTAAAAATACTAATATTAATTTGATATAGGAATGATTGTATACTTTAAAGAAAATCAATTTGGACATACAAACATGCAGGTAAAACATGTACGCAAGTATATGTGTACATGCACAAAGATTATAACCTTGCGGAAGATTCTATATGATTGATTTGGACATTCTAAATAGCAACAGCGAAAGTTACTTTATTAACATATTACCTCACCAAACATTTGGCTAACTTCAGGAGAAGTTATGAAATCACCACAAGCTCCAAAGACATCTCTGTTGATGTAGAACCCATAATTAGGATTTGTCAAGACTTCTTCCATGTACTCAGCAATCGAAATGGGACCTCCACGAAACTATTTAGCACGGATAAAATGGTTATAATATATTTAAAGACAAAAAATGATCTTGAGAATTCCAATCGATAACCAAAACAACAAAATAGTTTTAGTTGAAAAACAAGGATTAAAGACTTCAAAATGAGGGGAAATCACCATTTTTATCATAAGAAGCGTGCATTGTTAGTTCTCCCAAAAGCTTTTGTTTGTTTCTTTTTTTTTATTACATTAAAATGTTTGCATCTATAATTTTGTTAAAGAGATGTTTGATTTGTTAATGAAATGTCGATGTTATCAAATTGTCATTACTATTAAGTAGTCAATGTTATTGCAAAACTTCATATGGTTTGATCAATGTTAATAAATTCTAAGATGTCGATATTTTATAAATAATTTTAATTTGTTCAAAATTATTTAAATGTTCAATACAACCCTAGTAAGAGTAAACTCTATAAAAAACCCCATAAGCCAATCACAGAAAAACATTAAGAAATACATTGTCATTATCCCAAGAGCTACACGTAAGCAAGGATCTCATGGTCAACCCGCTGGTCTTCAACAACATTCTTTCCAGTTAATGCATCATAACAAAGTTTCACACCAGCCTCATATCTTTCAGCTCCCAAGACATTTCTTCAGCAACCTAATCTCCGCCAAACTCACGTCCCCTAAAGCAAAAAAGCAAAACTTGCCAAGCGCAAAGGAGACGTCGGGAAAGCCGGGCATATTTTGTATCTGACCCAAGTTCAAACATTGAGAATATTAGATTTGTTTGCATGGAAACAAATTTTATGTGGATGAACCGTTTGGCTTGAGATTTTGCCAAGTGATTAATCATAGGTTGAAGTATGTTAAGTAATGAGTTGACAATCTATAATAATTATTCGTTTATTCTCAGATAGGCGCAAGAGCATATAAAAGCAATACAAACACAGTGAAAGCGTAAATTTAAAGTGGTTCAACCAGTGTAGAAATCTACATCCACTTTTGGAGATGAGATCTCCGGGTGTTTTCAATGTAGAAGATGATTACACATTACAACTTAAAAAGAAGATATTAGAGCTCATTTATCTCAAATCCATTTTGTAAAATGATAAGTATCAACTAAAGAATGAAAAACAGGGAGTAAGAACAGTACACCAAAAGCATTGATCGCCAAATTGCTCAAGAAAAGACATTAAGAATAGCGTGAGGATCAGGTTCACTCAAACAAAGCCTCAGCATGAGTACTTGCAATTCAACCATTCGTTAGAAATGAAAGGGAGCTAATTATAGAGAGTTTGGAAGAATCTAGACAGCTAGAGGTACTGACGTGGGGCACAGTGATAGGTCAGTTGTGGAGGCACATTGGGAATGTGCCAATGGTTATGCCAAGAGCTATCAGAGATGTACATAACAACTTCTGGCACTACCAAAAGTGGCCATGTGGTGCAAACATGGTGGCCTCAAGCTAAACATTTGTTGGAATAGATGGCTCGAGGTTTTGGAGCGTACTAGATAGCTCATCTGACTGCACATAGTCCCAAAAACAATTATATCATACAGGGACAGTAGATTCACTTCCAGATTACAGAAAAAAGTACATAATGATTTGGACACCAAACTTGCAATGAGCACTACATTCTATCCTCAAACAGACGGACAAACAGAAAGTGTTAACTAAGTCCTAGAAAATCTTATAAGACCATGCATATTGGACTTCAATAAAAATTGGGAAGAACATTTGCCCTTAGTTGAGTTTGCGTATAATAACAGTCATCAGGCTAGCATTGGAATGGCATCCTACGAAGCCATAATGGAAGAGAATGTCTTATGCCTCTGTCTTGGTCAGAAGTTGATGTTCAAATTTATGGATCTGATCTAGTTGAATAAACTAATAGAAAAATTTAATTGATAAAGCTAAGAATAACTGCAGCCCGAGATTGTCAAAGGAAGTACCACAATTCAAGGCACAGAATACTAGAATTTCAAGTTTGAGATCTTGCTTATCGAAAAGTAAGCCCAATGAAGGGGGTGTATCGATTTGGCATATGTGGAGGCCCGTCATTGGTTCAATGAGAACTATCCCGATATCGGGTACTCACATACCGCAAAATCATATTGAGCAATTTGAGAAAGAAAATGAGCACATATAAAAATCATAAGACATTTCTCATTTAATAATATTTCAAATTTTACAATATAGCCAACAAACTTTTGACAAAGTTCATCTGCTAGAACACGAGATGAACTTTGAAAAAGTAAAATAAAATAAAAGTAAAAGTTGTGTTGTAGATCCTTCCACCAGTATAAATTTTCAAGGTTTTTGGTTAAGCTCTCCCAGAAGTAACTGACCTGATATTATACATAAAATAATACCGAAATTGGAATTCCCAGTGATTAGAAAATACTCTAAGTACCACAGTAAATAAAATATATTATATTTTTATAAAAGCAAATATGTGATTAGTAGATATAAGAATAAAAATGCAAGAAAAGTAAAGTAATAGAGCAAAATGAATAAAAGTTTCCTACAACAAGTATTATCACAAAATATAGATTACTGATGATATTTTTCCAGTAACTCATCACGAATGTTACTGATGTCAGTTTTCCAGTGACCTACGAATGTTGCTGATGTCATTTTTCCAGCAACCCACGAATAAAAAGGATGTTGGTTTCTAACAACCAACCAAGCATTAATGTTACTGATGTCATTTTTCAGTAACTCAGGAATGAAAAAGATGTTGATTTCTAACAACCAACCAAACATTAATATTATTGATATCATTTTTCAGTAACCCATGAATAAAAAAGATGTTGATTTCTAACAATTAACCAAGCATCAATGTTATTGATGTCATTTTCCAGTAACCCACGAATGAAAAAGATGTTGGTTTCTAACAACTAACCAAGCATTAATGTTACTGATATTATTTTCCAGTAACCCACGAATGTTGCCACGTTGATTCCGAACAACCAACCAAGCTTCAATAAATTTGGCTCAAAGCAAATAAGCGAAGCTAAGCGAAGCTAAATAGTAATAAGTTTTAAAAGAAGTAATACATGTCATATACTAAGTACCTTTATTCCTTAAGATCTAAGTTTGACAGTTCAATTTTTGAATCTGCATTTAGATTTGAATATTTTTAAATTAACTTTTAGCCAATGTTCTTAGGAGTAATATTTATTTTTATTTCAATTATGTTCTTCTTTCGCTTTCTCATTATGATTGAAGTCCGATTTTTATTTACGATACTACGATAGTAGTAAAATTATTTATAGCATTATTAAGTTACTGAGGATAGCGATTATATTGATAAAATATTATTATTATCATTATTTTAATGATAATAATAATATAATAATGAAAGAAGAACATAATAGGAATAGATGTCAAAATGAAAATGCTTGAATTAAAATAATTGTCATTTTATAACATATGTATTGTTTATACATAATCTTATCTTCATAAGTATATATAAAAAGAAATAAATGAAATAACAAAATAATTTCTCATCTTCTCTTCTCCCTTTTCTTCCTCTTAAACTTCTCTTCTTATCTTTAGGATTAGGATTGCCGGAATAACGAAAAAAGGTCGAAATGGGTGACCGGAAGGCTGGCCGAGGTGGCTGCACCAAGCTGGCAACGGCAAGAGAGGGCTGTTGGGTGGCCGACTGCCACTGGAGCGCTGGCAAGGGGCTACTAGGTGGTCGGCTTGCTTGCTGGCTGGCTATAGGAGAAGGCTGGTGTAACGATTAGTCGTTACTAAGAAAGTTATTAACGTCCCCGCTAATCTTAAATGTTCGTTAATTACCCGCTATAGTATTAATACCCACAGTTTTCTGTTTTCTGTTAGTTTTTCCCGCCGAATTTGGTTTTGACTTGATAAACCGCCAACGATTTTCTATCCTTGCTATTAATCTAGTTAAAAAAAAATTAACAGCCACATGTGCTACCTCCAAATTTACCGCCACTTGCCAGTAATGACGCCTCTATAAGGTGCGAACTCTTGCGGAAAGGGGGTGATGCTTCGAAAAGGAGGAGAGCCGAAAGCATATATAGGCGGACATAACCAATGACACCCGCACATTTTAGCTATCGCAGCTCCCGCTCTGTCTCCTTCTCCGTTCATCTCCGCTCCAGAGGCAGCAACCGAGCCGACGAAGCCTTCAACGCACGCAAGGACGCAGCCGCAGCCCCGAAGGTCTTCGACGCCTTCAAACCGCTCCAATTCGTGACGACTCTGTGACGCCTCTCCAAGCCAACGAATACACTCGGCGCCTGCAATACCACTCCTGCCAGATCCTAGTTCGCCGACAGAGGTCGTCTCATCCGTTGGCAAGCAGCTCGACTTCATCCACCGAAGCCCCACTCGACATTTCTGCATCCGGACCCCGCTTTCTGGAGAGGAATCCGACCTTATAAGGTATGGAAAGTCTGATTTCGACTGATGAGATGCTTTATTACAGAAGTTTTAATTCGGTGAAAGAGTCTAAGCAATTGCTAATAGACCTTACAACCTTCAAGTAGGGAGTAATGGAAATTTGTAAAAGTTAATATTATGAAGTACATCTGTCACTTTCTTATAGTCTGCATTTATATACTAAATTTTACCTATAACTTCTAATGCATATCCTTGTTTACAACTTGTTACACCTAACTACACCTATCAATGTTCTATTCTAGCCAAGAAAATCTGAAAGTTTCCATAACATGTCTATAACCCAATTTCAAATGATACTTCAAGTTAATAAATCCCGTGGTACTTGTAATAGAAACGTATTGCAAATTATGAAATGAAATTTTTGCAAATTGCAGATTTGGAGTAATGATACTGAATTTGAATTCATAAAGTTAGGAAAGCTATCTCTCGAATTCAAAACAATTCATGTTTATAGAATTTGTCAATATTGTATTAAGATGCTAGGAGTTCTTGTCCACACTCTTATAGTAGATCAAAAGCTCTATTCATCAGATCCGTGAAATTGCACAAACACATTCATTCAGAGCACATCATCATTAATTCATAAACGCCACATTATATTTGAAATGCAGCCTTAAACACATCATCAACTTTTATTTTTTTATTGGTGGTATTTGAAGTAGTCAATATTGTAAAATATGGAGATTCTTTGTAATTAGTTGAACAAAGTATCAATTCAAAGTAGATTTATATTCTGTTTAGGTTTTTTTTTATAATTAATGTATTCTCTTATGCTGCTATTTTTATGAGCATATTGATGCTCTTAAAAGAAAAATATTGAGCTTGATAATATCTATCAAGCAACCCATGTAATTGACTTTGAACACTTGAAATTCAATTATTTCTTTGTGATACGATGCCTTGAAAGTTAATGAGGTTTTGGAGATAAGACCGATATTAAAATCAATTATTGTGATCAGTTTTAGATTACATGTCGCTTGCTATTATCTATCACATGTGCTAGATAGTTACCATCCATAAGAACATCTCCTAGATTGACCAGAATTAATGGCCATATCTGGGTTTAGACCTCTTGGTTTTCAGAATAGAATGAGATTATTCATTTGTTAAAGACTATTTTTGAGTCATTTCATATCTTTGATATAAAAGGAAAACATAACTATGAATCTAAACTTCCAACAGAAAATCTGAAAGATGATGAAATCTAAACATGTCATGATATCTCCATAATAGAAGTAATGGATCTGTAGAATTCAGATTTCATTCAAAACATCGTAATTCCAAAATGAAACCTTCCTACAATTACTAGAACTACCTAAGTATGAAAACTCAACTTATCTTTATAATCCACGAATAAAATTTCTAAAATAAGATCACTAGTATAGTTCATAATAGGTTCAAACTAGAAGCACAGATATTATCAACCTTCATCACAGTGTCCTCTATTAGTAGTCAAATAATATTTTCTTCCAACACCTTAATCAAATTTTAGCAAGATCCATGGTAGTTTTAACTAACACGACAATTAAGGAATATGTGAAAAGGGAACATAGAACTTGGAAATTTAGTCTAAAAATGAGCATAAAGATCTGATAGAAATTGCATTAAATCATATGAAACCTAAGCAATCTCATTGCAATACATTGAAGTCATATTTTATTAAACTATACGTATTTATCATCCTAAAAGAAATGAGAGTAGTTTATTTAAATTAGAAGACATAGGAAATTTAAGTTCATAAACTATAGCAAATAGTTAAAAGTCCGAAATTTAAGAGTAAAGTATATATTTTATTTCAAACCATCATTCTTAATAAATATAACAAATTTAATATTTGCAGACGCATCCGCTTTGTGAGTACCTTTCAGGAATTCAAATACCAAGGTACATTGATTTTACTATTTACACTTAAATATTTTTATTGCCACTATAGCACCGCTTTGAGTTTTATCTTTGTTGATGAAATGAAATGCTTATTAAATGCCAGAGTAATATCATGAATGAAATGTATATGTTATGTCTTGTGAATGTATGCACGGGTTCCGAAATGGTGGTTTATTAGGTTAGGGACGGGGATAGTCCATCGAGAGTTATAAGGGTGCCATCTTGAGCCTTTGAGGGAGCCCAAATGAAGGAGTTGCTCTTATTGAACCCAGCCTCATAATTCTGAATTTGCTCAACAGAACTGCTGATGTTGCCTCATGAAATTAAGACATACATACAAACAAACATGTGTGAAACTTATGACAGGTAACAGTATTATGGCAAGAAAAAAATATTTAATTTGCAGGATTATATATTTTTGCTTTAACCTTTTTATTTCCTGCAAAATTTTTTATTTTCTGCTTCCCGCTTTTTGCTAAGTATAATATTTAAACATCTTTGTACTTAACATGTGTATTGAGACATTATTCTTATAATGTCAGGTCAGGTGCAGTTGGAGGAAATTGACATAGTATAAAGAATATCTAAAGTACGGTGGCACTGGCATTGGCAATAAAATTTTGATTTGTTACTTTAAAGTTAAACGGAAACATTTATATTAATTTAGTTTGTAATAATCTGGATATTGTAATCTTTAAATTGAATGATTGGCAAGCTTATTATGTTGTATGGTTCTATTGTTTAAATTTATGTCCAAATGCTATTTTTCTCTTAACTATCAATATGATCCTGCGGGGATGTGCCCAAGGGTAGTTGGGTTGATACCTAACCTAACCCTAGGGTCATCACAGCTGGGCTGCTACTGGCTGTGGGAGCTAGCTGGAAGGAGAGGCTGGGCTACTGGCAGTGAAGAGGAGTAAGGCTGCAGGGAAGAGGGGTAGGGCGGGAAGAGATAGGTTTGTGGGGAGAAGAGGGAGTGGCTGGGGGGATATATATATAAGCGAGAGGGAGGGGGAGGGGGTCGGCCCACTTGGCCGACAGCCTGCGCCAAAAATGGCGCAGGCAAGCGGAAGGTTCCGCTGCAGGCTCTGTCTTGCGACAGAGCCTGCGATCGCAGGGAGAAATCGACGAATGGGGATCGGGCGAATGGGGGGGGGAAGAAGAATGATACTTGACACCGGGTGTGTGATGATATAACGAACACCCTCGGGCCAAAATTTTTTGATTTGGAGTAATATTTTATTTTATATTAGTTTTTGAGCTTAAAACTTCAAAAATTAACCACGATAAAACCAGCGCTCAGAATTTGATTAAACTTCTCGAACAACCTTTAAATAATATACTTAACACAACGATACTGAAAATGATGAATTCAGACATGTATTTCAATATTCTTGATTTTTAAATTTTAAATAATTTAGAAAATAAAGCGAGAGCATCCGTTATTCAGATTTCTCTCAAACTATGGCACTTTGATCTTAAAATTATTCTTATTTAAGGGTATTTTTGTTCATCCTAATTCAAAATTCCTTGGGATCATAATTTCTGAGGTGGGATTTGACATAATTTACAAATTAACGACATCGAGTTGTTATAGCATATCAGGCAAACTAAGCCTACGATATGTGGGACTATTTGAAATCATTGCCCGAATAGGGAGCTCTGCATATCGTTTGAGATTACTAGAGAATTTTTTCAAATTACACGATATATTCCATATATCATCCCTATGCAAATGTTTGCCAGAACCGTCTCAACAATTAATAGTACCCGGAATTATAATTTAGTCAGACTTGACATCTGTCGAAGAATCAAACAAAATCATAAAATGAGATAAACATTGGTTAAGGAAGAGAACCACTCCCAAGGTCAAAGTGCAGTAGAAAGGTCATAGTGCCAAGAAAGTCATATGGGAAAAGGAGGATGATATGAGGGAATATCCCAGACTCTTTTAAAATTAAGGTAATCTTAAATAAATCTACTTACGTTTAATTAAAATGTCTTTATTTCGGTGCAATGTTGAGGATGACATTATTTTAAGTATGGGAGTCTGTAATGACCCTAGGTAAATTTTTTAGAAAAATCCTACTTTCCCCGCTAGGTTCAATTTCTGTTGATTTCATGTGGAATTTCGTTTTCAGTTTAAAAAAATTCCTGCTAGAATTTGTTTTTGTCAAATTCCCGCTTATTTCTGTTAACATGCTATAAAAGATTGACTAAATAAGTGTTTAAGAAAGTTTTGGGGAATTTATTTTCATAATCTTGGTATTAATTATGAAATTGAATGCAACACAGATTCTTTTTCAATAATTATATTACCTGCCTTAATAAAAGTGTAACCGAGACACGCACAGAAACAACCGAGCATTCCAAAGAAAAGAAATCGAAATTTCCCACAATAAATTCCGACTCTGGACACTCCATTAATCCCCTTCCCGTAACTTACGAGAATCCCCGGCTGATCAAGCCGCACAAAGCGGACGTGTATTACGCACACACGTCCTAATTAACCCGAAGGAGCCGCTCGACTCTCCCCAACCTCGCTAAAACACTTGATCACGTCTCCTTCTATTCCTCTCAGCCAACCAAGCCCTCTCAATCGGAACCGCTGAAGCTTACCTAAGCCGACAAGGGCGACTCTGGAGTTTTGAGGCAAAGACGCAGTAGCCGACATGAGTGAACCTTGCAGCCGGCGACAGAGGCGTAGAAGCCAACGCAAGTAGAGACGATCCCGAACGTCTCAGCAATCGGCATCAGCTCCCAGCACGATTGCTTGCTCCGCACGATCACCCGCTCCGCACGATCGCCTGCTCCGCACGATCACCCGCTCCGCTCGATCCCTTCTGCACTCGGCCTATTTCCTAAGGTGCGATTTGTTTATAGAAGATGGGAAATCTATTTATAAATAGAATAACAATTTCAAATTAATCAAAATAATCCTTACCAATATTTTAAACTTAACATCCTGTGCTGCACAAATCTTGTATTGGAAGAGATAGAACATAAAGCCAAGTTGTATGATGAGGTTAAAAATTAGAAAATTAGTACTAATCAAATTGATAGTAAAGTAATTTTAGGATTCAGCATTAGTTCTACCTTGCACCATCAACTTAGTTATTGTTTTAATCTTCGTTCTTGGAGAAATTTAGAATTTTATTTATTGAATAAAATAATTTAGATGCTTTATGTTTACCCTAGACTTATTTAATCACTTTATGAATAGGAACTTAGTGTGATCAATCCTGATTTAATCATAGCTATGCTGTAGAGAGAAATTGATATCTAAATTGTGGTGTAATGTTTAGGTCTGACCAGCTAACATTAGGAAAAGATCTATTCTATACAAATCAATCGTTCACTAAATTCTTAATGAGGGCAAGAAGTTACAAGATCTATATGATGTATAATGAAGTTAGTTATAACTACCTTTGAATGTTGTCAATATCAAATCAATAATAATTATGTCTTAACTTAAGCTTTAATGTTCACTAAACTTTTGGGTTCATACCAATTTTGATCATAAATAATTGCTCAAGAAGTTTTTATATATTGCTTTAATAAAGCATGTGTGCTGCTCTAGCATAATAGATGAATTTTATGTTGATAAAGAGGGGTTTAGTTTACTAAAAATACTATCAATTCAATTAGACTTCTACTCCAACATTGTAATTTAATTCTTTCATATAAAGTTGTCTAATTCTTTCAGCTTAAAAATACTATCGATTCAATTAGACTCCTTCTACTCCAACATTATAATTTGATTATTTCAGATAAAGTTGTTTAGTTCTTTCAGCTTAAAAATAATATTAATCCAATTAGACTCCTACTCCAACATTATAACTTGATTCTTTCAGATAAAGTTGTCTAATTCTTTCATATTTGATATCATGAAGCCACGTTACAAAAAACTACCAACAAACATGAATTTTTATGATATCATCATTTGAAATTTGGCATGTGATATAACCATGATAAAAAATATTTATTTGCAGGAGTTATGATTATATTTTTATTTGCATTAAATCATATTTTCGAATAATTATTATTATATCTGCTTTTTCTTAAAAGTATATTATTTAATATCTTTGTACTTAGAATGTGCACTAAAGCATTATTTTTGTAATGCCAGGCCAGATACAGGTAGAGGAGACTATGGTAGTTTAAAGATGTTAAAAAGAATCATGGCACGAAATATAACCTAGCTTTTATTTTTTTTTGAGAAACAAACATTTATTTTTGTATGCTAGCAAATATGTAATATTCTGGACAATGTGATGTTAAATTGAATGAATTATATTATTTTTATTTCTTGTATGGCTTTGGATGTTGTTTGAATCTATTTTGCTTAACCGCCAATATGATCTTACGGAAAGATGCATATATGTTAGATTAGTTGTTACTAACCTTTCAAGAGCCATCCACTCTTTATATTATTAGTTGCAGAAAACCTGAGTTTGAGTGATGACAATATAGTTACATTCTCAAGGCTGACTAGAAATATCCTAACTCTTACGCTATTTGTTCATATGCTCCATATAAACATGAGCTATTAGTTGCCCGGCTCATCGACTTTATTGTCTTAAAGTTTTTATCAGCAGCAAAATTGGCTAAAGTATGTGCCTTTACGGCATTGTAAAACAGAAAGTCAAGATCGAATGTCGAGTGTGTGCCACTCCAATTAGTGAGTTGTTATGCCTAATCACATTGGGTGAAAATCATTTTGAATAATTGATTAGTGATGACTATTATTTTATGAGCATGGAAAAATTAAACTAATCTCTCATTGACTTGACAAGCGTTGGAGCAAGCTTCTCGATTAGTTAGTAGATGGCACCACCCCCGACCAAAACCAAGCTATCGAAATGGGTTGGGTATTGTATTGTATTATCTTCTCTAACCAATATATATGTGTGTGTGTATGTGTGTGTGTATATGTGAGTGTGTGTGTGCATGCGTGTGTATAAAGCTTCTCATTGCTAAGAAGTAGTGAGAGTAAATTAACACTTTTTAAGTCAGTCAAAGGCCTCATGGCATTGCTTGGCCTAGTTGAAGGTGCAACTCTTCTTAAGTGCCTTGAAGAATACTGTGCATGTCTCTCTTGATGTTGAAATTAATTGGTTGCACTTGCCAATTTACTATCTAGTTCTTATTTCTTTTATGTTACAGAGTGGTCGAGAATCGAGCATGATTTACACCTTACTCAAATTGGTCTTTATCCCGTTTGAGCTAATGATATACTTAAAAAACTTGTCATAGGTTGTCCCATATATACATTTTTCAAGATTAAATATCACTTTAAAATGCCAGCAAAATTTGAAATGTCTTTTTGAGTCAGTAAATCAACTATTTACAGCATTATCGTCTACACGGACTAATATATTACGATTTTTTTGGTTATAAAACATTTTATCCATTAGACGTTGGTAAGTCACCTTGGTGTTCCTCAACCTAAATGGCATCACTAGATAGTTGTATGTGTTATATGGTATAAAGAATGATGTGTTTTCCTCATCAATTAGGTCCACACCACAACACTCTTGGAACCTCAAGTTGTCTATTACAACTTGAGAAGCAATTCCGTTTTCACTGGATTGCTTGTCTTAGGTCATAAAAATGGAGTTATCGCTCGGCCACAGAGAATGTGACGTCGGCAAGGAGGTGGCCTATGTGAGCTTGTAAGAATTGAGTGATAGCAAAACTATAAAAAGATAAAGCTAAGCAAGCTAATAAATTGGTGAGGAAATGATCAATGGTGCCACATAGGCAACAATAATGAAGTGGAGAAAGCACATGCAATAATAGCCATAATTACTTTATAGTTAATTATGAAGCTATTAAAATTATGTCAATTCTAAACTCCATAGAGATCTAGATTTCATAAAATTGAAATAATAAAATGACTAGAATGCAATGAAGGGGTGAGCTATGTATATGAACACCTTCTATACAAAAACTGTTAATTAGCCCGTAAACGAATTTAAATTGAAGCATTAAAATCGCCGAAAGTTTATTTTAAATAATTTTTAAGACTAAGTGCATCATCATTAATGAAGTTTTATTCCATTGTTTGCAATTTGGTTAAAATTATAAAAGCCTGAGGGAAATCAAGGATTGTAAATGCTTATTAGTATCTCACATGACACTGGATACAAAGAAGAAAAACATTCACCTTTATGATGCTCTTCAAATGAATTGCAAGTTTTGAATCAGTTGTAGGCTTGGGAAAATGATATGCTAGTTTGAATGTCAATAAACTTCATACTTGGGTTTGACTGGTGACAATATAGTTACATTCTCAGGGCTGACTAGAAATATCCCAACTCTCATGCTATTTGTTCATATTCTCCATATATGAGCTTGATCCATTAGTTGCCCGGCTCATCGACTTTATTTCCTCATAATTTTTTATCAGCAGCAAAGTCGGCTAATGCATGTGCCTTCATGGCATTGTAAGCAGAAACTCAAGATTGAATGCCGAGAGTTTGCCACTCCACTTAGTGAATCTTTATGCCCAAACAGATTGGGTGAAAATCATTTTGAGCCAACTGATTAGTGATGACTATTATTTTATGAGCATGGAAAAGTTAAATTAATCTCTCGTTAACTTGGCAAGTGTAAGAGTAAGCTTCTCAATTAGTGAATAGTTGACACCACCCTCGACCAAAACCAAGCTACAGAAATGGATTGGGTATTGTATTGTATTAATTTCTCAAACCAATATATATAAATATATATATATATAAAGTTTCTTATTGCTAAGGAGTTGTGAGGTTAGTAGGATAGCCAAGCACTGTTTAAGTCAATCAAAGGCCTCGTGACATTGTTGGCCCAATTTAAGGTTACACTCTTCTTAGGTGCCTTGAAGAATACTGTGCATTTTTCTCTTGATTTTGAAATGAATTGGCTGCACTTGCCAATTGATTGCCTAGTTTCCTTGTTCTATCATGTTACGAAGTGGTTGAGTATCGAGCATGATTTATAACTTACTCAAATTAGCCTTTATCCTCCTCTGAGCTAATGATGTACTTAAGAAACTTGTCGTAGGTTGTCCCAAATAAACATTTCTCAAGATTAAATCTCCCTTTAAAATACCAACAAAGTTTCAAAAGTTTTATAAGTTAGTGAATCAACTGTTTATGGCTTAATCCTCTACACAATCTAATATATTGCGATTTTTTTGGTCCCAAAACATTTTATCCATTAGATGTTGGTGAGTCACCCTGGCATTCCTCAATTGAAATGGCATCATTAGATAGCAGTATGTGTATATGGTATAAAGAATATCGCATTTTCCTCGTTAATCAAGTCCACACCACCACATACAGGAACCTCAAGTTGTTTATTACGACCTAAGAAGCGATTCTATTTTTCTAGATTGCTTGTCTCAGGTCGTGAAAATGGAATAATCACTCGGCTACGATGAATTTGAATCGGTGAGGAGGTTACCTATTAGAGCCTGCAAGAGCTGAAAGATAGCAAAACTATAAAAAGATAAGGTGAGCTATTAAATTGGTGAGGCTGCAATAATGAATTGGAGAAAACACGTGCAAAAATAGCCATAGCTGTTTTATAATTAAATAAGAAGCTATTAAAATTAAGTCATTTTCAAACTCCATAATGATCTAGAAGTCATAAAATGACTTGAATGCTATGAATGGGTGAGCTATGTACATGAACACCTTCCATACCAAAATTGTTAATTTGCCCGTAATAAACGCGGTTGAATAGAGGCATTAAAACCGCTGAAAGTTTAATTTAAAATATTTTCATGACTAAATGCATCATCTCACTAATGATCTATTTTACTGTTTTCAATTTGGATAAAATTAAAAAAGTTAGGGTGGAATCAACGATTATAAGTGCTTAACGGTATCTCAAATGACGTATGATACAAAGAAGAAAATTTTCACCTTTATGATGCTCTTCAGATGCAATTGCAAGTTTCAAATCAGCAGTAGCCTAGTGAAAATGATCTGTTAGTTTGAATGTCAAAAAGAAAGTAAACTCTTTATATTATTAGTTGCAAAAAACCTGAGTTTGAGTGATGACAATATAGTTACATTATCAGGACTGACTAGAAATATACCAACTCTCACGCTATTTATTCATATGTTCCACATATAAGCATGAGCCATACGTTGCCCAGCTCATCGACTTTATTTCCTCACAGTTTTTATCAACAGCAAAGTCGACTAAAGCATGTCTTTAGGGAATTGTAAAGAAGAAACTCAAGATTGAATGTTGAGAGTTTGACACCCCACACAGTGAGTCGTTATGCCCAATCATCAGGTTGGGTGAAAATCATTTTAAAGTAATTGATTAATGACTATTATTTTATGAGCATGAAAAGATTAAAATAATCTCCCGTTGACTTCACAAAAGTAAGAGTAAGCTTCTCAATCAATGAGTAGTTGAAACCACTCCTGACCAAAACCAAGCTATAGAAATGGATTGGTATTGTATTGTATTATCTTCTCTAACAAATATATATATACATATATATATATATATATATATATATATATATTTTTTTTTTTTTTTTTTTTCTTTTTTTTTTTTCTTATATGTGGCCGATGGAATTTGAACCCATGATCTAAGATAACAAATCATAAGCCTCAACCACTGGGCGGTAACATCATTCACTCTAACATATATATATATATATATATATATATATATATATATATAGTTTCTTTTTGCTTAAGAGTTGTAATAGCTAGTAAGTTAGCCAAACACTCTTTAAGTCAGTCAAAGGCCTCATGGCATTGCTTGGCCCAGTTGAAGTTGCCACTCTTCTTAAGTGCCTTGAAGAGTACTGTGCATTTCTCTTTTGATTTTGAAATGAATTGGTTGCAATTGCCAATTGATTATCTAGTTTCCTTATTTCTTTTTTGTTACGGAGTGGTCGAGTATCAAACAATATTTATACCTTACTCAAATTGGCCTTTTTCCCCTCTGAGCTAATGATATGCTTGAGAAACTTAACGTAGGTTGTGTCCCAAATAAACATTTCTCAAGATTAAATCTCACTTTAAAATGCCAGTAAAATTTGAAAAATCTTTTATAAGTTAGTGAATCAACTGTTTACAGCATTATTATCAACACGGACTAATATATTGTGGTTTTAATGGTCCCAAAATATTTTATTCATTAGATGTTGGTAAGTCTCCCAAGCGTTCCTCAGCATAAATGGCATCACTAGATAGCAGAATGTGTTATATGGCATAAGGAATGACGCATGTTCCTCATCAATCAAGTTCACAGCACAACACTCTGGAACCTCAAGTTGTACATTATGACCTGGGAAGGAATTCTGTTTTTACTAGATTGCTTGTTTCAGGTCATAAAAATCAAATTATCACTCGGCTACAGCGAATTTGACTCGGTAAGGAGGTGGCCTATGTGAGCCTACAAGAACCGAGTGATGGCAAAACTATAAAAAGATAAATTTAAGCAAGCTATTAAATTGGTGAGGGGGAGATCAGTGATGGCCACGTAGGCAGCAATAATGAAGTGGACAAAACTTATGCAATAATAACCATAATTGCTTTCCAATTAGTTATGAAGATATTAAAAGTATGTCATTTCCAAAGTCCATAGTGATCTAGAAGTCACAAATTTGAACTAATAAAATGACTAGAATGCAATGAAGTGGTAGGTAAGCTATGTATATCAACAACTTCCATACCAGAATTGTTAATTAGACCGTAATAAACGCAGTTAAATGGAAGCATTAAAACCGCTGAAAGTTTAATTTAAATAATTATCACAACTAAATGCATCATCTCCCTAATGATGTTCTATTCCACTGTTTGCAATTTGGTTAAAATAATAAAATTCAGAGTGGAATCAAGGGTTGTAAGTGTTTATCAGTATATCACATGACATTGGATACATACAAGAAAAAAATTCACCTTTATGATGCTCTTCAGATGCATTGCAAGTTTCGAATCAGCAGTGGGCTTGTGAAAATGATCTGCTAGTTTAAATGTCAAAAGAAATTAAGGTAACTTCAAATAAAAGAAGACTGCATGAGAGTGAGAGAGAGAAAGGGAGAAAGGGTGAGAACGGGAACGTAAAATTAGAGAAAAGGCCGTCCTTTGATGCCATACCTGGAGGATTATACAAGCCGGAACGATCGATTGAGATGCTTGTTCCTGTTGAACAGGAATCTTGATTGTTCGCATTGGTTTCGTCTGCTGGAGGAGTCCTGGAGGAGTCTGAGCTATAAGAAGAGATTGATAAGGAAAGAGAGGCTCCAGCGTACGAAAAGAGTGAAGGAACATTTTGGCGGCTGCCATGAAAGAGAAGAGACGAAAGCGATTTCCGAATCATGCTTGTAAAAGATGGATGAGCGGTAGAATTAGAGACAGCCGCCTGTTTATTAGATTTAAAAAGAAAAATATTACATATTCTCAAATATTTTTTTTTAATACGGATGATTAGAATTTAAGATTTAAAAAATATATTTTTATGAGTCTCATAAATAAAAATAGATTTAATAATATTTTTTATTTCATTTAATTCCCTGAATTTTAATCATCCATATTTTTAGAAGATATTTAAGAACTATATAGCAATACTCATTTAAAAATCAGACATTGTCATCAAATTGTTGTTAAGATGAGATGTTTAAGGCTTGAATATGGGATTGAAGATTAAACTTGACTATATAATAAATCATAAAATAATTAAATATTATAAAAAATACATTAAAAGCATAAATTACTATGAATATTTTGGATGATTATAATTTTATATTTAAAATAAATATTTATTATCATTCCTCACATTTCAAAAGTAAATTTAATGATAATTTTTTATGAAAATAAAAAAATTTGATATTTTTTTAGAGATATTTGAAAGTTATTTATGAGCAATATAACAAACTCCTCTAAAAAAATTACTAGTGAGTGAGATTGGAATACTTTCCTGGGATGGCCTTACAAATCTTTTCTCGTATATACGAACGACGAACTCTCTTCAAGAAAATTCTTCAAAGCAAAATAAGTCACTTATACGAAAAACTCGCATTGTTATATAATTTATCAAAGCAAAATAAGTCACTTAATATCATACTTTATCAAAAAAATACTCCTGAGAGTAATGAAATGAAAATATCACAATAAAATATTTTTGTATTATTTTATTATTATTTTGATATTATTAAATAAATGAAAATTATAAATTGAGCTGGAATCGTAAAAAAGTTTGCATTTTTGAAATCCTCATCCCAAATTAATTAAGTGTGAAACTTTCAAAAATTAATATAAAATAAATAGCTCTTAATTGAGAAATTTTGATATGAGTGTGTTCATCTCATTGATATACAATTTCTTGTTAAGTTTTATAAATTTTTGAAACAATGAAAAAATGCACAAAATTTAAAAGAATAAAGTTTCAATTAAAATTACTATTCATTTATTCAAAATAATTATTTTATTATTCATCAAATATTTTACTATTTATCATATTAATGCATTATTCATCCAAAATATCTCACGTTAAGTTGCTTTATAGCTAAGTAAACTTAAGTGTGAAGTAAGAGGAGAGAGAAATAAAAGAGAGAAAGATAAGGAGAAACTACAACTTTTTTTTTACTTTCTAATTTTTTCTTCTCTTTTTATTTATTATTATTATTATTATTATTATTTTCAATTCAACAAATTACATTATTATTATTTTAATTCAATCATTTTCTTTTTATTGCCATTATTAGTATTATTATTATTACTATTACTATTATTATTGTTATTATATCAATTTTTGTAATTTATATTTCTATTATTTTAATTTTGTTTATTATTATTATTATTATTATTATTATTGTTATTATTATTACTATTATTATTTGATTTTTTTTATTTCTACAAATTATATTTATATTATTTTAATTCAATCATTATTATTATTATTATTATTATTGATGCTACTATTATTATTATTACTATAATTTATATTTTATCATTTTAAGTTAGACATTTTCTATTTATTATTATTATTATTATTATTTATTTATTATTATTATTATTATTACTATTTTTATTTTTATAATTTATATTCTTATCATATTAATTCAGTCACATTATTATTATTATTATTATTATTATTATTATTATTATTATTATTACTATTACTATTATTATTTTATTTTTTTTTGTAATTAACATTTCTGTTAAAGTCGATCTTTTTTTTACTATTATTATTATTATTATTGATATTTTTACTTAAAATAAAATGAAAGATATCTTTCATTTCATTTAATTTATTCTTTTGTCACTTTTGCATCATTATCAAGCTTTGATATACTTTGATATTCACATGAAATTTTATGCTCATAACTTAAAATAAATAATTAGAAATCAGTATCATATGTTTATTCAAGTAGATTACAGATTCTTACAAACAATATATTTTATAAAGGCATGCTAATATTATAAACAATAAGAAGATTACACATAGCCTTTGAGGGGCAATATGTAATTAGTTAGGAACACACATTTCAGATAATTATATAGATATATCTAACTTATCATTTATTATGTAATTTAGTTCGATGGAATAATATTATATTTTATTATTATTTTCTTTTAAAATGAGCACATTTCTCTCTCTCTCTCACAGACGTGCGCGCGCATACACACACACACACACACACACTATATATATATATTCGCATTTATTACAGTTCTGAAATTTTCGCAAGCATATTTTACTTCAATATTGCATAGCATATTCTTTGTCTATGCTTTCATATTTATCCTGGAGAATCTTGTCATTTAATATTATCTATAAATTATGGTATCATACAAATCTTACTTAAATTATTGTGTCTAATTAAAAAAAAAATTTCCTTTTTTTTGGCTCACCATGTCGTGTGTGTGTGTATATATATATGGCAGATCATGAGCGATTTTTGGATCAAATATTGAGGAGTTGATGCAAGATGGAGCAACTTAATGCAACATAAATATTTATTTTTCTTAAGTTTTAAATATTACTTAGTGTGTAATATAAATTTTGTAAAATAACTATTATATGTTTTGAATATTTTTTATTATTATTTATATATTTTTGAATGATGTAATGAATGTAGAAAGGTGCATGTTTTATATTGCTCTTACTATATTGTTATACTGAGCCCCGATATAATCTTGTGATATGAGCGCCTAACATTAATTAACTATGATAATCTAGCGATGGGTCACCACAATTGATATCAGAGCAGGATTGAGAGAAAATTAGTATGACAGTCTATAAGCGACAATTCATGCAACTGATATACTAGAATAATGAAAAAATATATAATTGAAGAACAATATATAAAATAAAAATTTACAAAAAGTAAAATTTATATAATTTGTGAGAATGAAGGAATAGAAATATGATTAAGCCAAAATAGTACACTTAATTATCAAATCATTTTTAGTGATTTTTTAATTTTACTTTTATGCAATTATGATACTTTTGTATTTATGTATCGTTTGATAGTGATGCCTAAGTAATTTTGCTCCAATGTTTGCCTATTAATTATTAATCATATATTTCAGATGGATCGTGAAGATTCTTTTTTTATCTTTGGAACACCCTTAAAAATTTTGATATCCACCAATACTTATATAATTGCCCAATGTTGTTACCCTAATTTATCTAGACTAAACTAAGTCATAATTCTCATTTTATTAGACTTAAATAGTCATTAAAACCTAAACTTAAGAATTTGAAATCCATTGGATATCGATTGAATTATTTAGCTATTTTATCAAATTTTTTAATCTAGAAAATTACCTAAATTAAATTGACCTCCAAATTAAAAATTGAAATTCACCATTGAATTCATCACTCTCAAATTAGCTAGAGATAAAATTTTAGGAATTTTTAGAGCTAGTCAAATTTTCTTATATATTTTAATGTATTTAAAATACTTAAAAAAATAGAATAATTAAATTGATCTCAAATGAAAAATTTAATTTTATTTTTGAGTTTATTACCTCTAAATTAGCTAGCAGTAAAATTTTAGAATTTTTTGAAGCTCATTTAATAATCTAATTTTAATTATTAAAAATTACAAAAATTAAATTAATTAATTTATCAAATTTAAGTGGGGCCCACCGTCCTACTTAACGGTCTGGACTCGTTAATTTTAACAGCACCTTTCATGTCGTACAATCGGGCTATCCCGATCAGACGACCCAAGCGTCATCCCTTTAGCGAGAACGCACGCACGCTGCGCTTGTCATGTAGCGTGCACGCGGCAAGTGGGTTGTGTGGATGAGGCTCCCACCACCACCCAAAAGCTTTTCTCGAGCTCGATTTAACATCATTGGGGAGTGAAACCTCGGTGGCTCCATTGGAACGCCATTTCGAAGCAAAATTTCCTCATTTGGATCCATCCTAAGGCCTCAAAGCTTTGCCTCAGTTGAACCAAAGTACCCCTCAATTCCCATTGTTTACTTTGAAATTCCATGTAAGCCAATTGTGTAACCTTATTTCATCGTTAATTGAATCATTTATCATGATCAGATAGAGCTCATTCAAGTTCAATCATCGTCTATTTCACCGGTTGGAACAGTCTTCAACAGTCTTTTCCTAAAAATTCCCAATACCCGAATTTAGGGCATCATTATTTACAGTGTTATAGTGGTCCAATTGTGTCGATTTAAGTACCAATCAGAAGTCTCAGAGTGTAAAGACCCGCTTAAGTAGTAATAAGTAAAACTCTTAAATACTGAGGCACCTTTTCAGATAATAATAGAGTTCTTGATAAGAACTCCAAAGTTAAGCGTGCCCATGTGGAAGCACTCTTATGATGGGTGACCTACTAGAAAGTTATCTTCTAAGGGCAAAATTGTGAAGCCTTTCAGGCAAAAGTGGATAATACCATGGTACTTAAGAGTTTGGGCTATTACAAATGGTATCAGAGCATATCATAGGGTATCAGATAAGAGCTAAGTGCAATATAAGGCAAAGTAACACTTTATGTGAGCAGTCTCTTGAACCCATGATGGTTAAGGTATTGCATGGTTATGGGTAGTTCTTGAGCCTATATAGGCTACCTCTAGTCCTATCTACTTAATGGATTATTCTTGGATCTGTATGTGGATACTAATGAGGATGCTAGTTACTTAAGTTGGGGAGACTATAAAGATCCACTTAAGCAGTAATAAATAAAACTCTTAAATACTGAGACGACTTTTCAAATAATGGTGGAGTTCTATATAAGAACTCTAAAGTTAAACGTGCTCATGTGGGAGCAATCATATGATGGGTAATCTGCTAGGAAGTTATATCTTGAGGGCAAAACAGTGAGGCTCTTCAGGTAAAAGTGGATAATACATTGGTACTTAAGAGTTTGGACTATTACAAATAGTATCAGCATGCCATAGAGTGTCAAATAGGAGCTAAGTGCCATACATAATAAAGTAACACTTCATGTGAGCATCCCTTGAACCCATGATAGTTAAGGCGCTACATGATTGTGGGTACCTCTTGAGCCAGTATGGGTCATCTCTAGTCCTATCTACCCAATGAACAGTTCTTGGATCTATGTGTAGATACTGATAAGGACGTCAGTTACTTAAGTTGGGAAGATTGTAAAGACCCACTTAAGTAGTAATAAGTGAAACTCTTAAATATCGAGGTGCCTTTTCAGATAATAGTAGAATTTCTGATAAAAACTCCAAAGTTAAGCGTACTCATGTGGGAGCACTCCTAGGATGGGTGACCTACTAGAAAGTTATCTTCTGATGGCAAAACTATGAGGCTTTCAGGCCAAAGCGAACAATACCTTGATGCTTAAGAGTTTGGGCTGTTACACAGAGAGATCTTTCGATTGGTATATGACATGCCTCATGAGGTGCTATAAGTTGGGAGAATTTTGACACCCTAAGGTGGACCTCTCGGGTCTCGCTGTGACTTTACTGTGCGGGTCGGGCCGGGTAGGCCCGCCCAGCATGTC
This sequence comes from Gastrodia elata, assembly GCA_016760335.1. Classification (NCBI taxonomy): domain Eukaryota; kingdom Viridiplantae; phylum Streptophyta; class Magnoliopsida; order Asparagales; family Orchidaceae; genus Gastrodia; species Gastrodia elata. Next base: position 47,149,715 of record CM028670.1, read on the forward strand.
TAGCCAGCGTGCGGGCAGCTTGGCCCATATATGCGCAGCCGAAGGCCGACCAGCGCGCAAGGGAATGCGCGTGCATGCACTGTTCATATGAATAGTAAATTCAATAAAATTAAATTCAATTAATAAAATTACAATTCTTTAAAGCTTCATATCTTATTAATTGCAACTCCAAATATATTGATGTTATATCTCAAAATACTTAAAAAAATACAATGATTAATATTATTTCATTAGATTTTCTTTTTGATGATTAGTTTCACTAATCACATTTTTAGCCAATTAATCACTTAAATTTCAAAGCCTCGTAACTTTTTAACCACAAATCCAAATATATTGATGTTATATGTCAAAGTGCTTAGAAAATTTCAAAGATTAATATAATGTCATTAGTTTTTCTGTTTGGTGATAAGTTTCACTTATCACCTTTTTTGACTAGTCCACTCCTTTAGACGCTTGGCCACTGTGGCGACTGCCCCCTTTAATCATAAGGATTAGGGTGTGGTCGCCACTAAGCACATACTTTACTTAATATTAGATTGGAATTTAAGACCCAAACCCAATCTTAAGAGAAAGATGTGTTTCATATAATAAAGCAAATGATAACAATCACTTAATGAGTATACTATGAAATCAGAGTGCGGAACAAAAGTACAAACTGAAATAATCATCCATTTATCTATATTACAAAGTAAAACATCCATCTCATAATATACAATGCAGGAAAAGTAAAGTACAATTTAATAACGTATTATTACAAATATTAAAGTTTAAAGACTAAAATATCAAAATAAAGGTTCTCATCCTCTCAGATATATAAATAAAGTGAACTAGGAAGCATAATCTAATGTTCTTCATCAACCTGCACTTCTTCCTGGACCTGTTCTTCTAAAGGCTCAATCTCCTCGAAAAGCTCAGAATCTACCATTATTGGTTTCATAATAATAGGGCCCCAACCAACAAAAGAAAAATCTTATATTAGACAAAATGTCTAAGTACATTTTAGGGTAATCATTTTTTATGTATTTTTAAGATATCACAAACTAACTTAAGTAAGAAAATAACGGTAAAGCAATTGAGAAATGAAAGGCAAGTCATAACTTAAACAAAAAGTGAGGTAAGCACATACCTTAACTCAAGCTGCATAAAAGGTAAGTAAAGTACATACATAAATCTACTAAGTACAAAGAAAGTCCTAAGTAATATGATCAAACTAACATGCCAATTTATATAATAAAGTAAAAGTACTGTACTGAAAGTAAATTCAGCATCCTAACATGATTTTAAATAAAGTGAAATGACTGAAATAAAATAATATTACAGGAAATTTTGTAATACTAAAGAACTGCATAAAATAAAAATGTAATAGGAATATAATTGAACTGTAAGGTAAAAGTGAGTCAGAACTGTAAAAAAACTATAAAGATAATTGAAAAGCCAACTGTAAAGAGACTGAAAAATTACTGAAAAGTTAAAGTAAAGTAAATTAAAGTTAAATGTAAAGTAAAGTAAAAGTAATGTAATGTGTGAGATACTTCTACTTAGTACTGCCACAAAGTAAAGTCCATCTGCTCATCTAGGAGAAACATCCTAGATTAAAGTATGCTGTGCTAGGAACGTGTCCTAGTCACAAGATAACGTCCATCTAATCATCCATGAAAGTGTCCCAGGCAAAAGTAAAGTAATCATCCCGGAAAGTGTCCCGGGCAAAAGTAACAAGCACTAGGAAAGTGTCATAGGCAAAAACTATCCTAAAGTAAAGTTATACTAAATGGCAGACTAAGTAAAACATAACCCACAAGTTATATTAAAGTTTGTTTTATTTAAGTTTTTTTTTTAGTTATGAAAAGGCTATAAAAATGTAATTCAAGTATAACATAAAATATTTATCAAGTATTTCTGTTAAGTAAAATATGTTCAAAAGTATAAAGAGGCTCAAAAATAAAGAAAAGCATAGCATTTCAAATTCAAGGAAATAATTAGCACTACACAAACTTTGTGATATCACTTGTTTCTAATTTAATCATTCTAACTACTCTAAGTTACATAAGATTCATAATCATAAATTCCTACACTATTTGTAACTTAGAATCACGAACCTATAAGTTGAATATAATTAAGATTAGCTATGTCATAATTATAACTGAATCAATGTCGCCTAAATCAAGTTAAATAAGTAAATCAATCATCCTAATTTGTTATTTTATAAATTCCAAACTAAATCTTGATTAGCCAAATCAAGATTGAAAGGATTAAGAACTAAACTATAAATAATGGGGTTCAATTCTTAATCACAAGGTTATTCTAAAGATTAGAGTTTAATCCCATCTCACTGATTAAATGTTAAGGCAAATCCTATTGAATTAAGTCAAATTCAATATGATAGATTTTTAAACCTAACTCTAAGATAAAAAGATCAAATAATCATTTAATAAACTATGAAAATCTAATAAACTAGTAAAATTAAGGTTTCATCTTAATGAGTAACCCACTTTACTTATTTGATGAATTCTATCTTAACATCGATTCCTAATCTTAGGAATTAAAGTTCTTAAGTACTAAGAGTAGCACTCAGACATAAATCCTAACTAAGATTATAAGACCTAAAGGATGATCTAAGAAGTTCAAAGGAAAGGAAAGATCTTTCATATGTCACTTAGGTTTTACTTAAGACTCAATTTTGGATTTTCTTCAAATTTCTAATTTGAGACTTTAGAATCATCTAAATTAAGGTCTAAATCATTTTGATTTATATATATTATGATTTAGAGATGAAATCAGATCTTAAATTCATCAAACCCTAATTTTGGGCAAAAAGACAGTTTTGCCCCTACTTAAGGGTCTAAAACTCATCTTTATGAATTAGGGTTTAAAATTAAAATTTACTAAAGTGGAATGATTACTTACTATCTAATATAAGTTTAAACAGTAAGTTCATTAATTTTGATTAAGTATTAAGCCTTATAGGGTCAAATTAAGCAATTTGACCTATAAGGGTATATTGGTAATTTTACCCTAATGATATATAATTTTTCTGTTAGTTTACTGTAGGTTATGCTCTAAGGTTTTCATAGAACCTAAAATTATTAAATTATGATATGTATTGGCTAAGTTATGGCCAATACATGTTCTAGGGTTAAAATGGTAATTAATGATTCTTAATTAAGGGGCAAAAATCCTAACTTCTCTAATTGATGTTCAAATTGATTAAAATCAGTGGTTATGATTCACAAATGATCTACTTATTTCATTGACTAGTGGTAGGTTCAATTTGGACCTTAATTGGCTAAGTTATGGCCTAATTAGGGTTTAGGATGATTAGTGAGTGATTAGTGAAATTAATCATAAAATCACTAAGTTAACCATATCACTAGGTTCTAATCCACTCTAGGAGTTCTCTGAAACTTGAATCACCTAATTTGGAGCTGAATTGACCAACTTATGGTCAATTAAAGTTCTAGGGCTAGTTGACCTAATTAGGATTAGATCCTAAATGTGATTATTCTAAATCTAATATAAACAACAAAGTGAATACTTCTAAATTAATTCTTAAGTTTTCTGAGTATTTTGAGACTCATATTGGGTATGTTTGGATTAGTGGTTTATAAGTTATAGCTTAGTGAAAATTTGTATCATTATTAAAATTATTTAAATACCCTAACCTATTACTATGTGATATATTGATCTCACAGCAAAATAAATGGTATCATTAAATTCCTTAAATTTTTCTGATTAATTTAGTATATTTAATTATATTATTTGGATATATATTTTATAAGTTATGGATATTTAAAATTTTGATAATTAATTGAATTATATTATTATTAATATGTAAATATTAAATATTTCTATTTAAAGGAATTAATTTTATATTAATTATGACTATATAATATAATTAATATATTGTTATTTATTTATAATTAATTATTTATATTTATTTTTCTATTTATGCATACATACATATATATATATATAATTATATATACATACATATATACATATATTTAAATAGATTAGTATATATATATATATATATATATTAGTATTATAAGAATTATATTAATTATTATAAATTTTATTTTTATTTTTCTTTATTCTGTAGGAAAAGACGGAGCGGCAGAATTAGCGGGTCCCACAGCCATGTGGCACCATTCATTCGACGGGGAAGAGGACGGCGCCCACGACTGAACACGCAGACGCATGCGTCAGCGTCGAGTGGGTCCCACGTCATTATCGCGATTTCTGACAGCGCGGGTCGACCCGTCCCGACCCAAATCCTCTTCTTCGTCTCTGAGCGTCGGCCGAGAGCGGGACCTAGGGTTCGAATTTCTACGGCTTTCCCGGTGGTGGATCGATCTGACTCGCACGGCGTTGGACAGCCCTTGGAGAGACCTTCCCATAAGTAGTCGAGTTCGAGTCTAAGACTTCCTCTTTCGATTGAAAACCTTAACCATATACGACTATATTGCGGGTAAACCGTTCCTCTAACAGTAACAACTGTGGACAAAATTGAAATCTGGATCAATCTACGCCATCTAAGCCTAATCGTAATCGGTCAATCTCCAATCCACGCATTGAAATATCATTTCGAAATTATACAATTAAATTTGTAACTAAGAGTAAGGAGAATCGAAGAGTACTTGTTTGACGGTTGAAGATCGATATGATCAATCTGCGCGCCTTCAACTTTTGTGGAGGTTGGATTCGAGCCAATCATGCTGTGGAGTCGATCGGGTGACTTAATATTAAGATTCGAGCCAATCAACTAATAGTAACACTGTGACGACATAATAAGTAAGACACGCCATAAAATGAGACAAAGTAAATAATGTTATCCTATATTATCTAATGTGGCAAAGTAATTAAAGTTATCCAAGATCATTTAATGTGGCAAAGTAAGTAAAGTTATCATAGATCATCTAATGTGGCAAAGTGAAGAAGGAAAACAAGAATTAAGATCTGGTCGTTCATTCGATCTCTCGATCGAACGGTCAGATTAATCTTGATGAGGTGGAGATTGCCTCTGTCGTTCGATTAATTAATAGAATACTGGACAACGACGATCGAGTGCAGAGGCTGATGTGTGGTTGGCGCCTTGCACGGGATCTGCGCCTAATTTAATAAAAGCTGTTGAACATTTAATATCCAGCCATTAAATAATTTAAAAAGAATATATTTTAATTAATATGTAATATTTAATTAATATATTTCCCTAAATTTATTTCTTAAATTTAAATACGTTAATGTTTTCCAAAAAATCCTAAAAATTCTATCCTTACCTAATTGAGGGATGAGGAACTCAAAAATATAATCAAATTTTTGATGGGAGGTCAATTTAATTATCTTAATTTTCTGAGTATTAAATAATGTTAAAATATTCGGGAAAATTTTGACGACTTCCAAACACTTTCAAAATACCACTCCTATCTTATTTGGGTGTGGTGAGTTCAATGATGGATTCTATTTTTGATTCTGAGATCTAAATAAAATAGGCATTCTCAAAATTATCAAAAAACTAGGAAATGTTGAAAATTATCAAATGTTCTCCAAATCGCACAAAAATTAAAATGGAGGTTATTAATACTATTATAAGACTAATGGAAGAATATTATAGTCAATTAGGTTACTAATTGATGGATAACAATACTAGAGTTGTTACAACCATGCATACAAGATATAAGTCATATAGGGGATATTCCCCAGATCATCAAGAATACAGAATATAAGCAGTAACACTGTGACGACAGAATAAGTAAGACACGCCATAAAATGAGGCAAAGTAAATAATGTTATCCTACATTATCTAATGCGGCAAAGTAAGTAAAGTTATCATAGGTTATTTAATGTGACAAAGTAAGTAAAGTTATCCTAGATCATCTAATATGGCAAAGTGAGTAAAGTTACCCTAGACCATCTAATGTGGAAAAGTAAAGTTATCATACATCATATAATGTGGCAAAGTAATTAAAGTTATCATAAATCATCTAATGTGGAAAAGTAAGTAAAGTTATTATATGTCATCTAATGTGGCAAAGTCAGTAAGGTTATGTGGCGCCCCACCCCTAGACCCATAATAATTAGTCTAAGGGTGGTGCCACTCTGGCAAATCTCTCACTTATCATTAGATTAGGTGAAAACCACAATCCACATAATAAGGAAAAGATGATCTCAGAATGTATACATAATATCAATCACTAAATTAATATGAGTACAGAGTGCAGAAGTAAATAAAGTAAATAATACATATAATCTACCATAAATCAAATAAGAGGCAAAATAAGAAAATAGCTCAGAAATAGTAGTACAGTAAGGAAAACACAGTCATAAGGGTACTTATATTATTACAATATTACTTAAAGCTTGAAATTAAAAGAAAAATAAATATCTCTCATCCTCACAATAAAGCAAAAATGAACCAAATTTCTTCAGCTCTGCCATACTGCTCTTCCTCAAGGTAGGGCTCCTCCTCCACAGGCACCAAATCTTCAACTTTATCAAATTTTAACATTATCGATTTCACAATGTCAGGGCCCCAGCCAAAAAGAAAAGAGAAATCTTATTAGATAAATTGTCTAAGTATATTTTAGACTGATATTTTTATAAGCATTTATTAATATCACATTTTTTCCTAAATTTTAAGCAAAATAAATTAAAATGGGAGCAACAAGCATATGATGGAAAAAAGAAAAGCTATAAATAATAGCATTTATAACTTAAGTAACAGTGAGACAAAAGACATACCTCAAAGTAACTAAAATAAGGTTGGGTAATATATATATAAATACAGTAAACATATTGAAGGAAAATTTAACCCTTAAGATGATGATGATTATATGTACTATGCAAAATAAAAATAATAATCTAACAGTGATATGTGTAGTAAGCAATAAAAGATCTAGCATCTTATATATATAAGCAATTAAATAAAGTAGTTGACTGAAATAAAAGTATAACTGAAAAGCATAACTAAAATTAGGATTTAATAAAAGTAAAACAACAAAAGTTGTGTAATTATTGCCATACAGATAAGGGCTAAATCTAGCCTGCTTAAATCAAAAGGATTCTTAGCGTCAACAAGGAGGCTAAGGCTATATATATATATATATATATATATATATATATATATATATATATAACTAAATTGAGAGGCAGTATAAATATATACAATTCATATTTTAGTTATTTACTTTTACTTATGTGAATAATTTCAGAAGTAGCTGAGGAGTCAAGCACATTTGCAAGACTATTCGAGTTCCAATTTAACAACACACTCCTCAATGAGCGATGTTAAGTAATTCTTATCTCACCTCCCCCCTGCCCATTGGGGTACTATGCCAAAAATTAACCAATAATTGAACATAATGCAAAGTTATCCTAAATTTTCTATATTTTCATTTCATGCAACAAATTATCTTGTATAATATGTTCACAGAGTAAGGCACAAAGTTCAAGAAATGTGAAAGCAACAAAAGTTCAATAGTAAGTAAGAGACTCTACTACACATAGTGATATCACTGTTCAAGTTCTAATCTAGTTCAGTTAGAATCGACTATAGGTTAAGTAATAAATCATGACGTCCTAATTGATGAATTTAGATGTTCTATACTAAGATTTGATCAAGATCTTACTAAACTAGGGAATATGAATTAAGCACAATGAATTGGAGTTAATAACATAATTCAAAGGGTAAAGTTTAAGGATTCAAGGTTTTCAAACTCTAAAGTGAACTAATGATTGAGGCAAATCCTATTAAGCAAAGTCAAGCTTAATAGGATGATTCTCCTATTCCTAATCTAATATTGAAACACATAATGATCAGAATTAAGCTATAAAATCTAGAAAACTATAAAACTAAGGTTCCATTTATTGGATAAAACCCACTTTATCCAACAAATAAAATATAACCTAGGATCTATTCCTAAGCTTAGGAAAACGTCCTAATGTGAGGTGCTGAATTCCTGAAGAAGCTCTTAATGAAATAACTTAGGGATTTATAGGAGATGATTGATTTATTTTCATTTACTATTTTTTTTTACTTAGGGAAATTAAGAACAAATTTTAGCTAAGCAAGACATTATTCTTAGAGATTTTCAAGCATAAATTATAATTTTTATCAAATTATTCAAATTGAAAGGTTTTATGACCTAAATTGATCTTAAATCAATTTTATTACTAATTTTACTAATCTAATTAATATTTTAAGGGTTAAAAGCACTTAACCCAAATTTTGGGCAAAATTACAATTTTTCCCCTACTTAAGGGTGCAGAAAGCTACTTTTTGATTTAGAGCTCCAAATTAGATTTTCTTATTGCCAAATAATTTCTTATTATTGAGCATAAAGATAGACAATAAGTACATCAAATTTGGATAAGAAATGGGTCATATAGGTCCAAACTAAGGTTTTTAACTTAAGGGGTATTTTAGTAATTTATACCTAATAAAATCTAAAAATTTGTGCAATTTATTGTTGCTTACTACTCAAGGATTCCATAAAGTCTAATAACATTAAATTTTGATGTGTATTGGTTAAGTTATGAATGTTCTAAGTTTCGGGGGTAATTATGATATTTCCAAGGCTAAGAAGGGTCAAAAATTTAACTTTTTTATTTGAGATCCAAATTTAGTAAATTCAGTGGCTATAACTTTTTTATATCACACTAAATACTTTAAGTGAGAGTAAACCCAAATTAAACCTCAATTGACTAAGTTATGATTTAACTAGGGTTATGGGTATTTTAGTTAACTTATAATTTATAAGGTTCAAAATCTAAAATTTTAATTCAATTTATTATTAGCATTGAAATTCTAAGCTAGATAGTACTTTGAATTTCTTAATTTGAAGTCCAAATGACTAAGATATGGCCTAATCAATTTTTAAGATTTTAAGGGTCATGAGTGAGGGTCCTAAAAGTTATTAAGCAAATTGATTACCCAATGGCAAAACTAATACTATCAAGTGTTCCTAAAGTTTTCCTGATTATCTTAAGATCCATATTGGCTAGGTTTGGGTCACTAGGTACAAAGTTATGAGGGTTTCAAGTTTTAGTACAAGAGAGAGAATGTCCTAACATGTCATTATGCTAAATACTCATCCTACAGGAAAATAAATATTGTCATACCATTCCTCTTATTTTTCTGATTATGCTGAGATATAATATCATTATATTTGGAGTTAGGATTTAAGAGCTATGAGGCTCTAAAGTTTTTGAATTAATTTAATTTCTAATTAAATTAAACCTGCGCTAACTTTTTTAAATTAATTAATTACTTGAACTAAATAATTTAATTCATTATTTAATAAATAAATTAATTAATTTACTTTACAACTTTAAGTAAGTTAATTGATTTAAATTAATTAATTTAATCACTGTTAAATTAATTTATTTTATTATTAAACTAATTAATTAATACTTAATTACTCAATTTACTGCTTAAATAGGTTCAATAGATTACATTTACTTAATATTTAATTTTACTATTAGTAATTAATGATTATATATATATATATTCGTTAACTATTACATAATTATATATATAATCATATTATTATTATTATTATTTTAAATTCTCTGCAAGATGTGATGCGGCGAGACCCATGGGCGCCACACGGCCTCACAGGATTGGCGCAGCAACCCCTAGAGGGACCCACTCGATGACGTGCTGGTACTGGCGGGCCCGCAGCTTGGGCAGAGCTGACACCAGTGGGACAGCACGACTCACGAGATTCGGGTCGACCCGGCCCGACCTGGGCTCCTTTCTTCCATGCGAGAAATGCCGAGCGGGGGCGCTTAGGGCTGTGGGGCCCCCGTACTGACAACAAGGAAGTACGATGCTCCAACTTTGGCAAATCCCCAACTTAAGTAAAGTTCAGTAAACCCAACCTGCCTTAAGCCAAGGACTTGTCACCAAGTATTATAATATCTATCAATATATACACAGATATCAAAGTGGCGGAAGCAATAGGCGAGTAGTAACATCCACAAGCACAATATAGTAGAAAAGAAAAGAAGATAATATAGTAACTCATCACAATACAGAAATAAAATATATCCAGAATTAATTATTACAAACTAAATTTAAAAAGAAAATGAAAATGTCTCTCAATCTCACTGAAATAAAAAGCAAGATCTATCTAAACAGCAACAGCAAGGTCCTCCTCCTGAACGGGCTCCTCTCCTGTAGCACTGCCCACGAACAAGTCTGAATATGATATTTGTCAGTATCACAAATGCCAAGGCCCCAGCTAACAAAATAAAAATGTTACAGTTAGACAATTGTCTAACTACATATTAGGTTATTTTAATGAACTGATTATTTTAAAGAAATCACATTTAAATTATCTACACATGCAAGTAATAATGGGTGCAACAAGCTATGAAAGAAATGATTAACTATAAATTATCCATTTATAGCCAATCAACTAGTATGAAAAATAACATACAATGCAAAATAAACAAGGTGAGGTTAAAAGCTAAAAGAAACAACAACTATAATACAAATTCTGATCCTAACATGCTTATGATCATATTAATACATGCTGAGTACATAAAGTATGCAATACTAAATAAAACATGCAATTCTAGCATCCTGAATATGCCAATATATATGAGTAACAATATGAGTATACATACAACATGCTAATTAATACAAAAGAAAAAAAAGTAAAGAAAGGGCCACTGAGATATGTGGCAAAAGAAAACAATCTATGAAATGTAAAGCCACTGAGACATGTGGCAAAAGCAGGGCAAGTAATATAATGCAAAACTACTAAAACATGTGGCAAATGAACAAGTACTGAAATTAAGGCCACTGAAGCATGTGGTAAAGCAAAACAGAAAACAATACTAAAAAATCCAGCTAAAGTAGCAATAATCCTAAGACATAGTACTGCCATACCAGCCAATAGGCCATACAGGGCCTCTAATATAAATCAATCAATCCCTAGCCTAGCCATCCAAATCTGCTAGGTCTGAGTCCATTCTATACAATACTACTACTAAAGAGGCAGACTAAGCTATGACATATTCTACCAACTGTAAACACTGAAATAATTGAAGGATATGTAATTCAAATACTAACTTAGGATGTATTATCCATATCCTAAGTTTGCCTATTATGCTCAATGAATAAGGCTCAATAACCAAGGTGTGCCAAGCAAATCAAATCAAAGTAAGCAAGGGACTCAATCTAAACTTATGGGATACATGTTATTATTTAATTACCAAATCTAACTACTCTGAGAAGGTACAAGTTTAGGATCTCCAATATCCAGCTATCGAGTAGAATCTCAGATTTACGTCCTTATAGTTAATATTAGAACTTAACAAGTTCTAATCCAAAATCATGTGATGACTATATGGTTTAAGTAAATAAATCAATGACTTAATTTATTAGTATTTTACTTTCTTATCCAAATCTTGATTACGTAATTCAAGATTTAAGGATTTAGGACTTAAACTCCACTTTGGTGTCCCAATCCTAAATTCAAGGCAAAAGGTTCTATTAAGGATCTAGGGTTCACAATTACTACCCAAATTAAAGGTAAAGAATCCTATGAGCTGAAAGATCTAAGAACTAAGAACTTAGTGAAATGTTATTCTACTGATCATAAGATAAAATAATTAATTAAGAACTTGAGAATCTAAGATCTACATTCAATCTTTAATATAATTTCACTATCTTATAGATTAAATCATCCTATACCATATGGAAGGTTTCAAGGGATTAAATAATCAATCAATTAAGGAAATTCCAAAGAAGATGGTTTAATTCAAGTAGAAGATCTAAAGTCTAAGGTCTAAGATCTAAGATCTGATCACTTTAGACTTAACTAATTTTCTAACTTATTTACCAATTGCATTTCTTTAGGTATTTAAGTTCATATTTTAATTAGATTGAACTTATTAAAGTGAGATTTAACAGTTACAATTGCTGGATTCAAGTATTAAGGCTAAGTGACTTTTTTAAGATCACTTAAGATATAAGTATCTTAATTAGGGCTTAATTAAGGACTTCCTAGCTTAATGACCAAATTAGTATTATTATTAGTTTAAAAGTTTAGAGAACCTTAATAATTCAACTGAGGTTGATTTACTGAATTTCCCTAGGTTTAAGGAGTATTTAAGCACATTTTGGTCAAAGTGACCAAAATGCCCCTCTTAAGGTTACAATGGGAATTTTTGTGTTTAGTTATCCAAATTAGATTTAATCTGCTTTAATGTGTTTCCTATTGATTATTGAAGTGTGAAATATACTTATTTCAGGTTTTGATAACCTAATTAAGCTTAATTAGCACTAATTACTTAATTGAGACAATTAGGGTGATTAGTGAGATTTAGACACTTTAGGGCAATCCAACCTTACATTTAGGTTCTAATAGGCTTAAGATAGCAGTGGGAACCATATTTGCCAAAATCGGAGGCTTATTTATGATTTAATTCATTAATCCCTAATTAAGGTGATTAAGGAGTGATTAAGAAGATTAAGTGTCCAAAATTGGTTTTAAGGGTCTACAATTATTCTCTAGGGTTTACTAAGCAATTAGTACCCTTAATCAATTAATTTGGTGATTAATTGAATTTATTATGATTTAATTAAAAATAGAAAAGGTTTACTCAATTATTTTAAATCCAATCATTAGATCTGTGATTTTATTTTATATTTAGATTCATTGTATTTTTTTGATTCAAATAGTATATTGGATCATACCATTTAAATCATTATAGCCAAAGTTATTTAAATAATTTATTCTGAATGTTTATTTAAATTAATACTATAGGATTTGATTTAATAAATTAATAACTATAGAAAATTTAATCCTATAATTCGTTATTAACCGCTACCCAAAATTAGAACTGCGCGGGACGGGGTCGACCTGGCCCGGACTTCATCTTCAACCTCTCGACGGGTCCATCCCAGGCGAACTTCCGTGCTGAAATTCTCGGCGCTCAGACGACGTCGGCAGCTCAGCTTGATCCCTACACGTTCCTAGGGTCGAGACGTGTCAATTTGACTAAGAACCCCCATCTGGATCCCTCTGGATCGATGGGGTGCTACTCACCCGAGACGCCTTCGATAGGGGCATTTCAGGCTTACTATGAGGAGACAATTCTCCTCACAGAGGCCATTAATCGGTCGAGGTTCGATACGTACACCTTCAGGGAGGTGAGGCGAGTCGAACCCCTAAGGTTTCATAACCTGGGGCATAGCCGATCACTGGGTCCTTACTCAGACTCAGCCATGGCTCGGCCGCTAGCTCAATCGATCGATACGATCGATTCGAGCTAGCCTAGCCCCGGGCGACAATCACGACGGGTTCCCTAAGTGGCTACGACTAATTAGGTGACATCCAGAGTCTCATCCAGCAAGCAGAATGAAGATTGAGCTTAAGGAGTTTCAATGGGGAAGGCTGTACCTGAGGACGGGTAGCAGGCTTGGCCGAGGAGAATTGAAGTGTGCTGGAGCTTCCTAACCAGCAGACGAAGGTTCACAGGGGGTTTGAACACCAGACGGGCCCTCTATCAGTGGTTCGAGGCTTCGGGTACACAGGAAATTTGCCGAGGAAGATGGGAGCTCCAGAGGCTTCAGCTGGGGAAATTGAAGAGTCTTAGTGAGCAAAGGGACTCACTGAGAGGTGCTGGGGGTATTTATAGGCAGCTGGGAGCTCTAGGGGTGGTTTCCAGAGCTTGGCAATGGGAGGAAGCTTGGGCCGAAGGGAGAGGCTCGGGCAAACGGCCTTGGGCAATTTGGGAAGAAGGCAACCGACAGGCAATCGCGCCGAGGGCAGAAGGGGAAGAATGGATCATTTTCCCGTACTATCACGGGGCTGAGGGGATCCTGGCTATCGAGGGGGACCAGACGCAGACGGGTCGAGAGGTAAATAAAGATCCACAGTGCTCGGGGCTCTCCGAACCACCTGATCGATCGTCCATCGAGGCGGAATGGCCTTGATCTCCTGACACTTAACGAATAACCACGGATGAGAGATGGGCCGTTGGATTAGATCGGATGATCGAACGACGGATCGGGGATACTTACGGTGGGTGGATTAGATGCCGTTGGATTAAATCTCAGAACCACGGAACGGTCGAGATTAGACGGATCTGATAAAAGGCGCGGGCCGTTGGATCAAATTCCGCAGAACGGGCGGCCCGGATGGCGCCCGTGGTTTGGAAACCCTCCGACCGTTGGAAAAGGTATAATTGCAATTAAGGATTGTTTAAAACCCTAAAATGCAATTGAACCAATTTAAATTAAATCTAAAAGTGCTTAATGACCTCCAAAAATTCCCAAAATTTTACCCTTAGTTAATTTGGAAGTGGGGAATCTAAAAATGAACTTAGATTTTGATTTGGAGATCAAAATATTTTAGATATTTTCTAGGTTTCAAAAATAGACAAAAATATCAAATATTCTAATTAAGCTCCGATTAATTCCAAACTTCTAGGGTTAGGTTTAAATGACCACTGAGTCCAATGGAATCAAAATCAAAGGTTGGTTTGGCTTAAATAATTCCAATTTAGTTATGGTAACAACTAGGGTTGTTACAAGGGCACTAAAATAGCCGACGCTCCCAGCGATGGCTTGGCCGGACCCGCATGGCAAAGTGAAGGTCTTGACAAGGGCTAGCCACTGCCGGCTGAGTCGAGGCTTGAGGCGGAAGGAAATGCCGGTAAAAGCAAACCCTAGATCTAAGTGTTTGGTGAAACACATCACTGACGATTAGTACTGCTTGCCGATGCCGAAATTTGGGCGATCGAACAGTTTAGTGTTCGAGTGACCCCGCTCAATCCTTAATCTATCAAACGGAATAAGCTTGCAAATTGAAATGAGGAAATAAGATTGAATAAGGAGAGGGATCGGGGTACCTTAGGGGTCGACGGTTAGCCGCGAGTAGGGTTTGAATGGGCGTCTGGATCAGCTCCCGAGGTCCCAATTACGTGCGAAGGTCAAACCTACGCGCTGATGAGGTCTTAAGGTAGACAGGATCGGACTCGACGAGGCCTGCGGAGCGCGGGTTGGGCAGCAACAGCGGCGGGTTGCCGCATGGAGGAGTTGCAGAGCTCTCGAGGGAGATGAGTTCGACCTGTTCGATCGAACTGATCGAACGGCTCAGATCGATTTGCTCAATCAGACGGAGGCGGTGATGACGTGCATGCAAGCAGACAGCGCTGGAGAATCCCTAACAGTGCCTTTAGGGATTTTAAATTATTAAAATTATTTAATTAAAATTAATTAATTTCTTATTTAAAATTAAATAATTAATTGAATTTAGAAAAATTCCAAATATTCACCCCTAGGTAAATGAAGGGTGAGGAACGCAATGGTGAGGTCGAATTTTTGATTCGATGAGTATTTTATTTTTCTAATTTTCAGAGTATTTAATTATTATTAAAATATTCGACGGATTTTTGACGACTTTCGATTGCCACAAAAACATCACCCCTAGCTAATTTGGGGGCAATGAGCACGATGTCGTTGTCCAATTTTTGATTTGAGGTCAATTTAGATAGGCCAAATTCTAGGGTTTCTAGATTTCCCAAAATTAGAGTTTGACCCATTCGACCCCTAATTTGAACTAGGTCTTGTTGGAGAATTCCTAATGACTTCATTAGTGTACTAAGATCAAAATCAAGACTTAAATTAGTTCTAATTAACTTGGGTAACAACCTTGATTATTATAAGCTCCCCCACTTAAGAATGGTGTCGTCATCGACATCACTCAAGTGGAAAGAATAAGGCAGGATAAAAGAAAGATGATTTGAATGATAAGGAGTTAAGGAAAATACGTGGGTTCTCAAATAGCTTAGGATACTTGGCTCTCATATCTGATTCTTTCTCCTAAGTGGCTTCTGTAGATAGGTAATTCCTTAATTGCACTTTAACCATTGGGATGGAACAATTTATGAGCTTATTTTGGTCTCTCTCTAGAATTCTTACAAGTTCTTCAATTAATGATAAATCTGGCTAGATCTCCATTAGTGGAAAAGGGACTAGGTGGTGAGATTCTCTTAGGCATTTTTGGAGAGAAGACACGTGAAAGACATTATGCAATACAGTGAAGTCTTCAGGTAGTTCTAACTTGTATGCTGCTGTCCCAACCCATTTTAAGATCTTAAACTATGGCGGCCCTGCCTCGTTGTGGTCCTATTAACTCTTAAGTTAACATGATTATGGTGGAGGGGTCATGAAATGACAAGATCTTTACTTATGAATAGATTAGGCACATATCCTAACCCATTATAATTAAGGAGTTTGTCATTTAAGAATTATTTCACTAAATGAAAAGTACATAAAAGTAGAGTGCGGAAGCAAAAATGGTAACATTCCATCACAATATAGTAGTAAGAATATACAACTCAGAATAATAGCAGTAAAAGAAAATACAAATTAAACCTGTATTATTACAACATGATTTAACAGATTTAAGCTGAAATGCAATAAGTAAACAACTCATCCTCACAATACAGAAAAAAAAAAGCCAAGGATCTTCAACAGCTTGAACCTCCTCCTGAATCCTGTCTTTAGAAGGCTCCATAACCTCAAATAGCTCAGAGTCTACCATTATTAGTTTCACAATGATAGTGCTCCAACGAACAAAAAAAAAATCTAATTAGACAAAAAGTCTAAGCACATTTTAGGCTACAATTTTATTATGTTAATTTAGATATCACCATATAATTTAAATTTAAAACAAGCAGAAAAGGAGCAGAATGCATATGAAAGAGAAAGACAGCTATAAACCATAAGTCTATAACTTAACAAAATAAGAAGTAAGCACATACCTCCAAGTATAACTGCAACAAGGTTAGTTATAAAATAAAGACTAAGTACTAATATAACTAAAAGAAAACTCAACATAAACATGCTGTTGATCAATATAAACTCATGTTAATTGACTTAAAGTAAAAGCACATGTGAAACAATTAAATAACTAAAAGCAAGACTAACATCATATATATATATATATATATAAGCAGTGAGCAAGACTAGTATCCTATAAGTAGAAGTAAAGCTAGTAAATGCAGTAAGACAGAAGTAATAAAGTGCTGAAAATGTAGAAAAGTAAACTAAAAATAGTAATTATAAGTTAAAAAATTGCACTGGCCAAACTTATCATATGAATGGAAAAATATATGACCTCACTTACTGCCATATCAAAATTGGACCAACAACTACAAAAGAAGTCTCTTACACACCAACCTGGATCATCACAGGCATGGAATAGACAACAGATCAAATTAGAAGGAACCGAGAGGTAAAATCACTAAATAGAAGTGTACTTAAATTTAGCACTACCATATCGGAATCGGGCCAACAGCCACAAAATGGGTCAGAACAGAAGGAACTGAGAGGCAGACTAATTAGATCAACTCTACTTAACTGAATTTAGCAAAGCCAAAAGCACCGATAAAAATGCAAATATTGTTTATAAAAATTCAAAGATGACATGAGATACTTATCAAATATTTTATGTCCAATATATGTGAGCAAGGTATAAGGCTCAAAATAAGGTAAGCAAAGCATCAATTTTTAAAGTGAGCAAGAGACTCTGCTAGGACACGGGTGATATCCATTATTATCTAATTTATTCGTTAAATCTACTCTGAATTACACAAGTTCAGGATCTCTAATTTCTAATATCGAGTGTAACTCAGATTCACAATATTATAAGTTAAAAATAATTAGGACTAGCTAAGTCATAATTATAAATAAATCAATGTCGACTACAAGTCTAAATAAATAAATCAACCTAGTTTGTTTGTTTAAGCAACCAAAACCATCTTGATTAGCTAAATCAAGATGAAAGGATTAAGAATTAAACTCTAAATATTAGGGCTTAATTACTTAATACAAAAGTGATCATAAAGAATTAGGTTTTACCACCCAACCTCATAGATTAAGATTTAAGGAAAATCCTACTAAGTAAAATCACACTTAATAGGATGGATCTCTAATCTTAATTCTAAGATTAAAAGATCAAATAATCATTAATAAACTATGAAAATTTATAGGATATCAAGGCCTCATATATTGAGTAACCCATTTTACTCAATAAATGAACTCTAACTTAAGAGCTAGTCCTAATTCCTAAGAAATGAGCTCTTAAATACTAAGATGAACACTCAATCTTCAAACCTAACTAATGTTAAAATAATGATTAAGGAAAAGAGATAAGAGGTTTAAGAAAAAGGGGTATGATGTGAGATTTATCTCACATCATACAACTCATAAGATACTTGGAATTTTCCTAAGGAAGGAAAATTAAGGATTTTGATTAAAACTTAATTAATGACTTAAATTAATGGAATTGCATTTTGAATTACTTCACTTATTGATTTTTGAGATTTAAAACATGAAATTAATGCATAAAAATACTTAATCCTAAATTAGGGCAAAATGACCATTTTGCCCCTCCTTAAGGGTCTAAGAATATACTTTTTGATTTAAAGATCTAAATTAGAAATTTTTAGTGGCTAATGATTACTTACTATCTAATATAAGGATAGATAGTAAGTACATCAATTTTGGATAATTATTAAGCCTTATAATATCAAATTAAGGAATTTGACTAATAGGGGCAGTTTGGTAATTTTACTTAATGGATTCTAAATTTTCTATTAGTTTATTAAAGCTTACTATATAAGGTTTCCATAGAATCTAAAATTACTAAATTCTAATATGAATGGCCAAGTTATGGCCAAAATAAGATTTATGGCTAATTATATGAATTAGGGTTTCATTAATGGGGTCAAAAACCTAACTTTTTCATTTAAAATCCAAATTCAATAAACTTAGTGGCTATATCTTTCCTATAACCCATTGAGCACTTAAATTAGAAGTAGACCCAATTTGGATCTCATTTGGTTAAATTATGGCTTAATTAAGGTTTAGGTGATTAGTGAGTGATTGGTGAAATTAATCATAGAATCATTAAACCAATCGCAATATTAGGTTCTAATATACTCTAGGAACTATCAAAAACCTGAAGCACTCAATTTGGATCATTAATTTTGCTAATCTTTACTAATTAAGATTTAAGGTGGTTAGTGGGTGATTAGTAAAATTAATCAAAAAATTATAAAATTAACTTTACCACTATATTCTACACTATACTAGGAGCTATCAGCAATTTGAAATTCTAATTTTGGATAATTAAGGAGCTTAATGTTCTCTAATCTATTATTTAGAGTAATTAGGCAAAATTAAGAAATATAATTATAAAAACTAAATTATTCTTGCAGATTAGTATTCTACATATTCTCCTAATTAAAATGATATATTGAATCATATGATTTGAAGCTAAATTGACTAAGTTATGAACTAATCAAATTTTAGGATTAAATGGTTTAATTAGTTTAAATGATAATTAATGAGATTAATCTTCAAACATAAAAACTAATTACATAATATTAATCCTTATATTTTTTTGATTAAAATGGTATATTAGATCACTATGTTTGAAATTGTAATTACAAAGTTATGAAGTTTTGAAATTTTGAATTGGATTGAATAAATAGGAATTTAAGAACAAAAGAAAAAATAATAATTTATGCAGCCACTCAAATATTAAAAAAAATTCAAACTTTATGATCAAATTTCTTCATATATAGATCTTCTCAAGAGGTGTACCATATATCAATAGAAAGCTCTCATCAAGACCTTTCTATTAATACCAAATATGCCTCCTAATTTTACAGATAACTTAATAAATTACAGGCCCTAATTCGAGCTTAAAAAAAATAGAGGGTATCCTTATGGTTCGATTTGAAGCTTGAGGAAAAAGATGAATGAGTTGCTCTGCTCTAGGATAGATCCAAATGATATCAACTATGCTTAAGATTGAAATGAAATTTAAAATGAGAAATTTTTTAGGATCTTAAAATGGTGGCAAAAAGCCACCTCATGCATGCATGCATCTAAAATTTCCAAAATTTTATTCTTGGCTAATTTGAGGGTGAGAAACTCAACGGTGAAGTCAGAGTTTTTATCAGAGGTCAATTTAATTATCTTCTTTTCCGGGGTATTTAAATATATTAAATATATTAAAATATTCGCCAAAAACCCAACAACTTCCAATTGCTTCCAAAACATCACTCATAACTAATTTTGGGGTGATGAACACAATGATGAAGTCTGATTTTTGATTTGAGGTCAAAATAAATAGGTTAATTTCTAGGATTCTTGGAAATTTCTAAAAATTAGGATTTGATCTATTTGATTCTTGATTTGGACTAGGTCTTAGTGGTGAGTTCCTAATGACTTAATTAATATATTAGAATAAGAATTAGGACTTGGATTAGTTCTAAATGACCTAAGTAATAACTTGAATTGTTACATAAATGGTTCAACATATATTGGGCTGAGTTTTCTTGCAATTCCAAAATGGTAGATACCCTTTATAAGACTGACTTTTAAATACACTAGGTCTCCATCTTGGAACTCTAGAGGATGACAATGGGCATCGTGGTACTTGCTCTGCCTATATTAATCTGTCTTAATGTAACAACCCAAAGTTGTTACTTAGCTTAATTTTAGCTTAATTATATCTTAATTAAGTTCATTTAGCTATAAGAACCAAACCCTGAAAATTTAGAGAAATATGGAGCTCAATCAATTATTTTGGATTATTTTAATATTTAATTAATTAGAAAATTGAGGTATTTATTTTAATCATAAAATCGAAAATCGACTTCGCCATTGCGATCGTCACCCCCAAATTAGCCATGGATGATATTTTGAACGCGTTTGGAAGTTATTGAATTTTCTCGAATATTTTAATATAATTAAATACCCCAGAAAAATATTATAATTAAATAATCATCAGAATCAAAATCCAACTTCACCGTTGCATTCCTCACCCCTAAATTAGCTAGGGGTAAAATTTTTGGGATTTTTCGAAGTGCGTTTATCAAATCTGAATTTTTAATAAATTAAAAATTAGAAATGAATAATTAAGTATTCATTTAATTGCATTTCTATTTTTCTCATTCTCCTTCTTGCGCTAGGACCTGCCTCCCTCACCTATTTTGGTGCCTCTATACGCACGCAAGGGTGAGGCTGAGTCCTTCTCCTCCATGCCTTGTTGTGAGGGCACCTCCTCATCCCCTCTCATAGCCATGCCTCCATCTTCCTATAAGATGGAGCCTTAACCCCTCCACCTACCATTTTTGCTCAACTGAGATCTCCTCTTTCCTTCCTTCATTGTGTGCTTACTGAAGAAGAAGAAGTTCAGCTCATCTCTAAGTTCTTGAAGAAAATAGATGTTTCTTCTTCCTCTTTTAAAAAGGCTAAAGTACCCATCTACTCCTCTTCTTTGTATACTTCATGTTAATAATATGCTGGTTTGTATCTTTAAAAATCCATGATTGTATTTGGAAGCCATTAAAGTCTATTAAGGCATCATATTATTTTGAAAATCTCATGCTCTATTTTTCATCCATTCTGTATACCCACACCTTTAACTGCATGTTTCGTATAGTTAGGATAATCCGTTTGTGCCGATTTTAGTATCGATGGAAATTTATCGGAAAGACCTTTCCATTGATATATGACACCACTCATGAAATGCTCTGGATTGAGAGTATTTGAGCTTGAAATGTGACCATTAACGATTTTCGCATAGGCAAAATCACCATCGGGCGCTACAGCGCACAGTAGCCACCGTAACTCAAATAGTTTCCGCTGCCGCGCGCTACTGCGCGCTGCAACGGGATGCTGCGTCATTTCATGAAAAATCATATGAAATTTATAAATAAGCTATTGAATAGTAACCCGCAAGTTAGATCGCTGCCGCGCGCCGCAGCGGACTGCGACATCATTTCGGGGAAAATTACAGGAAATCAAGAGAAAAAATAATTGAACAGTAACCCACAAGTTGGACGACTGCAGCGCGCTTCAGTGGGCCGCAGAGTCATTTCTAGAAAACTTAATGAAACCAGAAGAAAATTAATTGAACAGTGTTTCCGCAAGTTGATCCGTCACAGCGCGCCGCATATTTCTTTTCTTTGCAGCACCTATAGATCGACACCTCTCTGTGATCCTCCCTCATTGTTTCACTTCTGCAGCAGCTTCCAATTTTCTCATGGAGAAGCTCGATAAACATTCACCCTCTTTACTTTTCACTCTCCCAAAGCAATGTTCGATGGAGATAGGGAAAAAGAATCAGAAGAAGAGGGATAGCTGGAGGAGATAAGCATAGCTAGAAAACAGTTGTACGCCACTCCCTCACAGCAGGTGCATGATCCTCTTCCAAGGGGATGACATACAAAAGGGATCATATGCACCCTTTTCCTCAACCCATCGTGCGAAAAGCAGATAAGAAGGCGTACCGGAAATAAGATCTAGTTGTTCATTCGATCCTTTGATCAAACGACAAGATCAATTAGGATTAAATAAAGATCATGTCAGCCGTTTGATCTGAATAAGAATTTACGGACGATCTTGATAGAGCTGCGCGGCTAATTCATGTTATGCACCTTACACGAGATTTTCGTGTTTTATAATTTAGCCGTTTATATATATGTATATAATTAAATTTTAAATCCTATAATTAATTAGTCATTTAAACTCAATTATTTACTCAAAATAAAATATTCAAATGTACTTCAAAAATTATCAAAATTTTCACCCTCACTTATTTGAGAGGTGAGAAACTCATAAATGCAATCAAATTTTTGATTGGAGGTATATTTAATTTTTTCTAATTTTCTGGGTATTAAAAATATTATTAAAATATTCGCAAAAAATTTGACGACTCCCAAATGCTTCCAAAATATCACTCTTAGCTAATTTGGGTGTGGTGAGTCCAATGGCAGACTCCGTTTTTAGTTCTGAAGTTTAAATAATTTAGGTATTTTCAGAATTATCAAAAAACTAGGAAATATTAAAAATTGTCAAATTGTCTCCAAATTGCACGAAATTTGAGGTGGAGACTCTTAACACAATTATAATAGTAATGAGAAAGGTTTGGAGTCAATTAGATCACTAATTGATGAGTAACAATATCTGGGTTGTTACAGCTACTTATATCTGTCACTGTCTTTGGTTGGATCCATTCTTGGATAACACTGAGCTTATTTTGGTCCACTCTGATTCCTTGCACATCAACCACATGGCCAAGAAAAGCAACTGAATCGAGCTAAAACTTGCACTTTGAGTACTTGGCAAATAATTGGTGATTACACAGCTCTTCTAGTACTATCTTTAGATGGTCTTCATGTTCCTTCTTGGTTTTGGAATATATAAGAATGTCGTTAATAAAAACGATGATGAACTTGTCAAGATAGAGTTTGAGCACATGTTGCATTAGATCCATGAAAAGTTATGGTGCATTTGTGATCCGAAATGACATTATAAGGAATTTGAAATGTCTGTACCGAGTTTGAAATGCTATCTTCTCGATGTCCTCATCCTTGATTTGTAACTGATGATAACTGAAATGCATATTGATCTTTAAAAATACTTTAGCTCTTACTAGTTGATCAAACAGATCATCAATCCTAGGTAACAGTGTAACAACCCTAGTTGTTACTATAGCTAAGTTCAATTTAATTAAGCTAAACTAAGTTCTAATTTTGATTTTATTGGACTAAATATGTCATTTAAACTTAATTCTGGAAGTTTGAAATCAATCGGAGCTAAATTGAGAAATTTAGTATTTTTGGCCTATTTTTGAGCCTTGGAAAATACCTAAATTAATTTGATCTCAAAATTAGAATCTAATTTTATTTTTGAATTACTAATACCCTAGTTAGCTAAGGGTGAATTTTTGGAAATTTTTGGAGTTCATTTAGTCCTAAATAGGATTTGAAAATTATTGGAATATTTAATTAACTAAACTAAACGATTTAAATTAATTTAATTATATATTTATTATTTTTAATTCAGTAGGATTTATTGTCGGGACCGCGGTAGATCCACTGCGGAGTCACGACAGTGGGGCAGTATACCGTCGTATGGATGCTCTAGCACGCATCCTAATGCTCATAATCCAATGACTCACATATCACGCACCGTGATCGAATCCTGCCCACCCAATCGGCATCTCCCATCCGACAGCTGAAGAGTCGCCCGCAGTTCAGTTGAACCAAAGGATGCATCAAGCCATCCATTTCCAACGGCTTCGTGATCAGACGACTACTAGGATCTCCTCCCTGTTCACCTTCGTCCTTGTGAGATCCTGGCCCGACAAAGGAAATTTGCCCGTTCCTGCCACATAAACCTTGTCTGCCACTCCTCCGCTAGGTCACCTAGGATGTTAGGGATTTCCCATTTCTGGCTGAGCCCCCTGGGCGACCCTGAGGCTGGGAGTAATCCCTTTAAGGGGTGGGCTATCGAGACAACTCGGGCCGAGCCAGTGCCATGGCTCCTGACCTCGGTAGCCACCCTAGACCTTCCCCAGTCCTTTAAATACCCCCATTGATCCTTCAGTGAGCTCCTTTGCTCACTGTGATCCTCTGATTGCTTGACAAGGTTTTGGAGTTCTCTGCGAATCCCGACGCCCCATAATTGCGAACTACTGATTGAGGGTACGGTCTGGCTTTCAGACCCCCTTGCAATACTTCTGCAACTACCTGAAAGCTTCAGAGCTCCTCCCAGCATCTTAGTTGTGGCCATTCTCGAGCTCCAGGTACAGCCTCTGATCCCATTCCTCTGTCAAGCTGGTTTCAGCTCGACTCGCACTCAATTGACTTTAGATGCTGCGATAGGACCTCATTTTAGCTCCCTAGTAAGCATCTAAGTTCTCTGGTAGGGACTGGTAGTGGACCAGATGGTGTAATCCCATCTGAGTGTGCCCTGGTAATCGATCCTTAAGATGCTGGAATGTCGCCATTTTCTCGAGGCTTCGAGCCCTATCTTGCACATCTGAAGCCTCATGAAGTGATTGCAAACTAACTGCAATCATCGGGCTCGATCTGATCGATTGATACGACTGGGATCGATCGACTAAGTGTGAGCCTACGTCCGTGAAATGCCACGAGTAGCACCCCATTGATTCCTCCATGCTTGGGACTAAGTTAGATGCCCAATCGATGCCCCTTCGATCCCTGAATGCATAGGTATAGAGCTCAGCTCGTATCATCAGCTCTGTGAGGAGAATTTGATCTTCACAGGTGCACCTTAAGAGGACGTCTCGGCTGAGTAACACCCCTGCAATCTGGCGCACCCCCAATGGGGATTTTGGGTTTAGTCGATGCTTCTCGCTCTCCTGAAGGTGTAGCCATCGAGTTCCAGGCGAGGTATGGTCTGTGCACGGTGAATTGATCGAAGCAAGCTAACCCTAATCCTCCCCTCTGTCGGGTATCCCTCGCGAGAAGATGAATAGTGTAGGGTCGGGCCAGACCCCGTTCCGTGCTTATTTAAATAATATTGGATTTAATTTTCTTAGGTTAAATAAGTGAATAATATTAAACCTATAGTTCTGATGTAAATAAAAATACAGAATGAATTATTTAAATAACTTTATCTACACTTATCCAAATAGTATGATCCAATATGCTATTTTAATCAAAAAAATACAAAGAATAATAATATAAAATAAAATCAAAGATCTAATGGTTAGATCTTAAATAATTGCCTAATCTTTCTCTATTCTTATTTAACTCATAATAAATCTATTAATTATCCAAAAATGTTGATTAAGATCTCTGATTGCTCATGAGACCATAAAGAACCCATGTAGACCCTTAAAAGTAATTTAAGCTCTTTAATTTTGTTAATCACCCTTAATCACCCTAATGTGAGATTAGTGAATTAAACCATAATTAGCTTTCTAATTTTGGCGAATTAAGTTTCTAATGCCTTATTAAGTGTATTGGAGCATATAAAAATAATTAGATCATATTAGTATGCCATAATTTCCTAAATCACCTTAATTAGCTTAAAAATGTGATTTGTGCAAATTAGACCAATTAGGTTACCAAAACCTAAGATAGGTGTGTATCCTACTTCATTAACCAAGATGGAACTCATTAGAATAGATTTGAATCAATTTGGATAATTAAATCATAAAATCCCATTTTTAGCCTTTAGAGGGGTAATTTGGTCATTTTGACCAAAATGTGTTTAAGCACCCCTTAAACCTTGAAAATTTAGTAAAATATCTCTAGTTAGATTATTAGCACCTTTATGAAATCTTATGTTAATAATATTGATGTTAAATGAAGAAATCTCAAGTTAGTCTTATTAAGATCTTAAGACCTTAAGTGTCCTTAAAACCCTCTTTCTTAAGAGTTAAGCTTAATTACCTTTAAGTGCTAGATTCCTAGTCTAATAGCTTAATTAAGTTGATCCTTAAGCTTGAATCATAAGAGAAATACTCTTGTACAAGCCTTAAGTCTAAATCTTAGCTTAAGTCTAAAAGTGATCAAATCTTAGACCTTAGATCTCATATTTTAGATCATCTAATTGAATTTAATTATCTTCTTTGGAATCCCTTTAGTGATTTATTATTTAATCCTTTGAAGCCTTCCTTATGGGTGTAGGATTAATTCAATCTATAGAATAATGTAATTATTTTAAAGAATGAATTTAGATCTTAGATTCTTAATTCTTAATGATTATTTTATCTTATAATATTAGAATAACTTTTCATTAGGATCATAGTTCCTAAATCCTTCAGCTTATAGGGTATTGCTCATTTAGATTATGTTTGAGTGTGAACCCTAGATCCTTATTAGGATATTACATTGGATTCAGGGTTTGAACACCAAAGTGGAGTTTGGATCCAGAATCCTTAATCTTGATTTACTTAATCAAGATTTTGGTTAAGAGAAGAAAATAATAACAATTAAGTCGTTGAATTATTTACTTTGAATCCTTATAGTCGTCATATGATTATGAATTTGAACTTGTTAAGTTTTAATATTAACATTAAGGTCATGAATCTGATAGCTAGATGTTGGAGATCCTAAACTTATATCTTCTCAGAATAGTTAGTTAGATAAATTAGATAATAATAGATATCACATAAGTCTAGATTAAGTCTCTTGCTTACTTAACTTTGATTGCTCTGCACACCTTGAACATTGAGCCTTGTTCCTTGAGTATAATAGGTAAACTTAGGATATAGAAGATATATCCTAAGTTAGTATTTGAAAAGCATAGTATTCATTCAGCTCTTCTAGTACTTTCAGTTAGTAGATTATATCCTAGCTTAGTTTGCCTCTTCAGTTCTAATTATGTTATAGAATAGACTCGAACCTAGCTCTACAGATGTTTAGGATGGATACATGTCTTATTCTATGAGTTTAACTCAGACCTAGCTCTGCGGATGCCTAGGATGGATACATGTTGAACTTTTAGTTCAAAGGTCCTGTATGGCCTGTTTTTTATATGGCAGTACTATATCTTAGGCTTATTTCTACTTCACTTCAATTTTTAGTATTTGTTTTGCTTTGCCACATGCTTCAGTGGCCTTTCTTTTAGTGCTTGACTTGCTTTGCCACATGTCTCAGTGGCTTTACTTTTGCTCATTCATGTACTTAGCTTATATTTGCCACATGCTTCAATGGCCTTTTATATAATAATTTGCATGCTTATGTATATGCTTTCATTGATTAGTTATTAAGTAAATGGTATGTTTAGGATGCTAGAATTGTATATTTATTCCAGCACTTGTGTTCTTTATATACTCAACATGTACCCATGTGATCATAAGAAGGTTAGGATCAGATTTATTTTTGTAGTTGCAGTTACTTTTCTTTGAGCCTCACCTTATTTAGTTTTATGCTTTATATGTTATTTTTACATACTTGTTGATTGGATGTAAATGACTAGTTTATAGCTACTCTGTTCTTGTAGCTTGTTGCACCTTATAATGCTTACATGTTTAAAACATTTAAATGTGATATCTTAAATATTCAGTTTACTGAAATAGCCTAAAATGTACTTAGACAATTATCTAACTGTAACATTTTTCTTTTGTTGGCTGAGGCCCTGGCATTTGTGATACCGACAAATGTCATATTTGGAGCTGTTCGTAGGTAGTGCTTCAGGAGAGGAGCCGGCGCAGGAGGAGGATCTTCCTACTGTTGTTTAGTTAGATTTTCTTTCTTGCAGTGAGGTTTTGAGAGATCTTTATTTTCATTTAATCTAGGTTGTAATAATTAGATTCTAGATGTATTTACTTTTATGCATTTGATCAGACTTACTGTTTATTTTACTCTCTTCTACTATGTTATGCCTGTGGATGTTATATTATATTATTTTCTGCTTTCGCTACTTTGATTGATGTATGCTTACTAGTTCCAGGTGATAAGTCCTTGGCTTAAGACATGTTGGGTCCTACCTAACTTTACTTAAGCTAGATATTTGCCACAGCTAGAGCACCGTACTCCCCATATTTATGCTAATATCAATATTAGCATGGCCGCGAGAAAGTACGGGGCCCCACAGTTGGTATCAGAGAATACCATAAGGTGTCAGAATGGGATCTGTGATTCCTTTCCACCTAATGGACCATTCTTCTGAAGTACAAACATCAAAATATAACATCCACAACATAATACTATCAGTAACTCTCTGAAAAATATATAATGAAAATACTCATATCCTAAATATCTAGTCATCTATAGGTGACAATGTAACAACCCAAGGTTGTTACCCAGCTTAATGTAAGCCTAATCATGTTTTAATTACCATTCCATTAAATTCATCCAGTCATTAGAACCAAACCCTAAAAGTTTGAAGTAATTCAGAGCTAAATCCAATATTTTGTATTATTTTAATATTTAATTAATTAGAAATGGAGGTATTTATTTTGACCTCAAAATTAAAATCTGACTTTGTTGTTGCAATCGTGACCCCCAAATTAGCTAGGGGTGACATTTTGGACGCATTTGGAAGTCGTCGAATTTTCATGAATATTTTAATATAATTAAATACCTAGAAAATTAGCATAATTAAATAATTGTCGGAATCAAATTCCGACTTCACCGTTGGATTCCTCACCCCCAAATTATTTAGGGGTAAATTTTTGAGAATTTTTGGAACTCGTTTCAAATATCAGAATTTTTAAATAAATAAGGAAAATAAATAAGCAATCATTGAATCCCCAAATTGCAATTTCCCCTATTTTCTATTGCTTGTTATCAGCTCCATTACCATTTTCGGTGCCTCCATGCCCTTGAGCTGACAAATGATGACCTCTTCCCTCCTATACTCATGATGGCCTAGTCCCCCTATCACCTTTTATTCTCCTCCTTTAAGAAGGAGCTCATAACCTTCTTCCTCCCCTTTGCAAAAAGCTGAGCTCCTCCTTCCCCTCCCTTCTTTCTAGGGTGCTTGCTGAGAAAGAAGAAGTGCAGCTCTCCACCTCCAAAGTTCTTGGATAAATCAGAGTATCCCTCTTCTTCCTCTCTTAAAGGCTAAGGTACCCCTTTACCCCTCTCTTTTGTCTTCTTCATATAGCTACAACACTTAAATGTATCTCTAGAAGTCCATAAACATGTATGGAGGCCATTAAGGCTCATTGAGGTAGTTCATCTCTTTGAAAAATCAATGCTCTGTTTTCGTTCATTTTGTATACCCTTACATTTATCATCATTTTTAGTATAGCTAGGATACTCCATTTGTGCCAATTTTAGTGTCAATGGAAAGGTATCGGAAAGACCATTTCATTGATATATGGCACTGCTCATGGAATGCTCTGGATTGGGAGTATTTGAGCTCAAAAATAGGCCATACATTTTTTGTCCAGGCGAAAAATGTCGTCTGGCGCTGCAGCACACTGCAGCTCTCGAAGTTACGAAATTAGGCCGCTGCAACAGCATTTCAGCGGAACATATAAAAACATTAATAAAACTATTTGAATAATAATTCGCAAAGTGGACCGCTACAGCGCGTTGTAGTGCGCTGCAGCGGGCTGCAGCGGTATTTCATGAGGAACCTTAGGAAATCATAAAAATGACTATTTAAATATTAATTTTGCAAATTGAATCGTTGTGGCGCGCAGCGGGCTGCAGTGCAGCCTAGCGTTAAAAGCGCTACAGCGCGCTGCCGCGCGAAAAGCGCTGCATCGCCCAAATTTGCAAAATGCCCAAAATTTTGTAAAAACTGTCCAGTTTTGGCTGAAATGGCCAAAACTTCACTGTTTTTGTATTTTAAGGTCCCTAGGACCCTAATGGGGCTGAATTATATCAAATGTGAACCTAAATTAGTTAAAATTAAATATTTCATAAATTTCTATATGAATATTAAGTTTGAAAACCTTATCATTTTTAATAAGTGCTCACAACCTACCTTGTACTTTAAATGTATTGTTCAAATTGCTAGATAACTTAGATTTTCAATGCCAATAATAACCTAAAATAATATTTAGGTTTTGAATCCTAGAAAATTAGAAAAATGACCAAAATACCCCTAACCTTTGTTAGGTCATAACTTGACCATTTGAAGTCTAATCTGGGTCTACCCCAAATTAAAGTATTTAGTGTGCTATAGGGAAGTTATAACTACTGAATTTGCTGAATTTGGACACCAAATGGAAGAGTTAGCTTTTTGGCCCCTCTTAACTTAAGAAAAATTACCTATTTATCCTTAGAAATTCAAATGACTATAACTAACACACTAGACCTCAGAATTTAGTATTCCTAGACTCTATTAAATTTTTGAATAGTAACCAACAGTAAACTGCATAAAAATTTAGATTTTATTAAGTGAAATTTACTAAAATGCCTTTTAGGTCAAAAACTATAGTTTGGACCTATAGGACCTGTTTCTTGTCCAAATTGAGCGTACTTATTGTCTATCTTCAAGTTAGATAGTAAGGAACCATTTGGTATCAAAAAAATTTAATTTGGACCCTTAATTCAAAAGTTGACTTTTTGGACCCTTAAGTAGGGGCAAAATGATCATTTTTCCCAAAATTTAGGTTAAGTGCCATTAACCTCTAATTTGTATTTTAAATCACTCAAACCAATATTAGAACTATATTAGAATCACTTAAGTGAGAAAAAAAATTAGTTATTAGGTTGAATCTGTTAAAATCCCTATAAAAAATTCTCTAAATCTATTTCTTAGGATCTTTCACCTCACATTAGGACTACTCCTATGACTATGACTAGCTCATATATTAGATTTCATTCATTAGATAAGTGGGTTATTCAATGAATGAATCTTTGGTTTTATTAGTTTCTAGAAATTTTATAACTTATTTTGATTATTTTGTTTTTTTAACCCTAGATTTAGGATAAGGAGATTCATCCTATTATGTTTGATTTGCTTAATAGGATCTACCTTAGTTAATAAATCATTTTTAGACTGAAACCTAGATCTTATGTCTTAACCTTTTTTTTTGGATTATGTGATAAAGCCCAATCTCGTGGTATTTAATCCATAATCTATAGTCTAGTAGATCTTGATTAGATCTTAGATAGATTGTCTGAATCCATCAAATTAGGACATTATGATTTATTGATTTAACCTGTAGTCATACTTGATTGAATTAGATTATAACCTGATCAATTCTAATTCTTTTAACTTATAAAGCTATGCTTTAAGTTACACTCGACAGTAGGAATTGGAGATCTTGAACTTGTGTAACTTATAATAGTTAGAATAATTTAATTAGACAACAACAATGTCACAATATATAGAAGAGTCCCTTGCTTACTTGATTAATTTTTGTTGCTACACATCCCTTGTATTTTGTGCTTAAATTCCTTGTTCATATCATATAAGAGAACTTTGTGCATGAAATGAAAACTTAGAATAATTAGGATAACAGATGCCTTTGGGTTCAGTATATTTAGTAGATTCAGGTGGACATTTACCCTAATAGATAAGGGTAAGGAGTAATAAGGATGCTTAACATTACTCATTGAGGAGTGTATGTTAAGCTTGGAACCCATATAGTCTTGTAGACATGCTTGACTCCTTAGCTGTTTCTAGACGTGTCCACAGAAACAAAGTAAAATAACTAAAAGATTTTACATTTGTATTTACTACCTCCTCAGTTCTGCTGATGGATTCTATCTGCCATAGCCCAGAAAGGCTATGAGAATTTCTATCTGCCCAAGCCTAGAAAGGCTTTAGGGATTTCACCGGCCCAATGGCCAACTTTCTGATATGGCAGTCTTTACATACCTATTTCAGTTTTAGCTTACTGGGTACTGTATTTTGATGCATATTTCAGTCAGCTATGTTTCTTTACTTATCTGCTCATTTGTACGTATTTATGTGATGCTAGACTTTACTGCTTACTATATGTACCAAGTTTAGATTTTTACCATTAATCAACATATGTCATATGATCATCAGCATACTTAGGATTAAACTTTACTTTCAGTTCTTTTACTTACTGTAGTATATATATGTATATGCCATTTTCTTACTTAGTTGTTGAGGTGTGACTTTACCTCATTTGTTGTTTAGTTATAAATGCTGTATTTATAACTTATCATATTCTTTGTACGCTTACTGCTCCTACTGCTTTAGTTTACCTCTTTGTTGTGCTGAAGTATAAAAATGGTGACATTAATAACACATGCAAAATATTTAGCCTAAAATATACTTATACAATTGTCTAACAAGATTTTTTTTTATTGGCTGGGGCCCTGGCATTATGAAACCAATAATATCAGATTCAAATAGGTTTGAGGAGCTAGGTGTTGAAACAGAGGTGCCTTACTCAGAGGAGGAGCTTCAGCCAGGAGAGCCAAATATTGCTTTGTTCCTTTTTAGCCGCTTGTGAGGATGAGTGATTTATCTTTAAGTCTTTTAAACTATTTAAATGTTGTAATAATAAAGGTACTGTGATTATGATTTACTTTTGCACTTTATTATTTTATGAGCTATCTTATTACTATTTCTTATGTGATGCATGGTGAATGGATGTACTATTTACTTCATTTAGCTTCTGCACTCTGTCTGTCTATCAGATTTAGTGACTGATCCTCAGATGTTCTGTGCACATTCTTCCCTTATTAGTGGATCATGGATCTACCTAATCTAATGATAAGAGAGGGATTTGCACAAGTGACCCTCCGCTCCTTAGCTTAATGATTGTGGGCTTAGGGAGCGGGGCGCCACAGACAAAAAACAATACATTCTATAATTATGATCAAATGAATCATGAAGAGTCCGATTTGGAATATTATCTGCATGTCTTTGAGTTGGCTTAGAGTTATAGTTTCAAATGGAGATAGGAGAGCAAATGGCAAATCAAAGGAGTTTCAACAAAAGGAACCCTAGTCTTGAACAAACTTCTACATCAAACGGCGTACCAAGGGCTTGACTTTCCCATCTACACACAGGAGTGGTTGAACCGAGTAGAGTCAGTCTTGATGCACATAGAGTGTGACAACTCAAGGTTGTTACCCAGCTTAATTTGAGTCTAATCATACCTTAATAATTATTATGTTAATTTTATCTAGCTTTTAGAACCAAACCCTGAAGGTTTGAAGCAATTCAGAGCTAAATCTAATATTTTAGATTATTTTAATATTTAGTTAATTAGAAACTTGAGGTATTTATTTTGACCTCAAAATCAAAATCCGACTTCGTCGTTGCGATCGTCGCACCAAAATTAGCTAGGGGTGATGTTTTGGATGCGTTTGGAGGTCATCGAATTTTCGTCAATATTTTTATATAATTAAATGCGTCAAAAAATAGAATAATTAAATAATCATTGGAATCAAAATCCGACTTCGCTGTTGAATTCCTCACCCTCAAATTAGCTAGGGGTGAATTTTTGGGATTTTTTGGAGTGCGTTTCAAAAAATTGGATTTTTAAATAAGAAAATAATTAAGCAATTATTTGATCCTTTATATGCAATTTCTCCCTCTCTCTCTCTCCTAGTTAGCTGGCCACCTTCCCCTTTATTAAACTGGCCATCCCTTCTTTGTCTCTTAAGCCATGCCCCATTAATGCTCATTCATGATGGCCCCTACTCCCCCTCATCCTAGCCTCCCTAGCTAATGATGGAGCCTCTCTTCCTCTCCTCCTTTAAAAGAGGAGCATAGCCCCTCCTTCTCTTTTTTACTGCAAGATCTGAGGCTTACTCATTTTCTCCATTTTTGTACCTTGTATTGAAGAAGGAGCTCTCTTCCTCCAAAGGTCTTGAAAGAAGCAAAGGTCCCTCTTCTTCCTCTCTTTCCAAGGATAAAACGGTACACATTTGTTCCTCTCCTTGCTTCCTTATGTTGTTACAATGTTTGCACGTATCTTTAGAAGTCCATAAGCATGTATGGAAGCCATTAAGACTCTTAAAAGCTTCACAAAAATCTACTCTGTTTTCATTTATTTTGCACACCCTATCATTCATCCATATTTTTCGTAAAGTTAGGATGCTCAATTTGTGCTGATTTTGGTGTCGATGGAAAGGTATCAGAAATATATTTTCATTGATATATGGCACCGCTCATGGAACTTTTTGGATTGAGAGTAATTGAGCTCGAAAATAGGCCTTTCAGGTTTCATCTACGCGAAAATGCCGTCTAGCGCTGTAGCGCGCTGCGCGCCCGATTTTGCAAATTAGACCGCTACAACACACTGTAGCATGCTGCAGCGGGCTGCAGTGGCATTTTGATGGAAACTTATAAAAACATATAATAGAGTAATTGAATAGTAAACTCACGAAATAGACCGCTCCAGCGCACTGGAGCACGCTGCAACGGAAATATTTTGGAACTTTAGAAAATATGAAAATAAATTAATTGAATAGTGATTTTGCAAAGTGAACTGCTGCAATGCGCCATAGCGCACCGCAGCAGGCCACAGCGGGCCGCAGCGGGTCGCAGCGCACCCTCAGCGCTAAAAGCGCTATCGCGCGCTGCCGCGCGAAAAGCGCTACCGCGCGCTGCAGCGCTAAATGTACTACCACTTGCTGCCGCTCAAAAAGCGCTATTGCGCGTTGCCACGCGAAAAATGCTACAGCGCGCTGCAACGCCCAGACTTGCAAAATTCACAGAATTGTCTGAAAAATTGCCCAGTTTTGGTTGAAATGGCCAAAACTTCCCTATTTTTGTATTTTAAGGTCTCTTGGACTTTAGTGGGGCTAAGTTATATCAAATTTGAACTTATTTTAGCTAAAATGGAACATTGCATAAAATTCTATATTGAATTTAAATTTGAAACTTTGCCATTCTTAATGTGCTCAACAATCTACTATGTACTTTAAATATATGTCATGCCAAATACTAAATAATATAATCCTCAAAGTACGTATTGAATAGATATAATCTTAACAACTAAATGGCATAAAACTTAAGTCTTTTAAATTTGTGATTAAGTGATAATCCATTTGGTTTGATTTAGAACTTGGTTAGCATTAATTACCCATTATTCTATATCATCTTTTCACTTATTTGCCTTTATGATATTAGGATGTATGTTAGAAAACTTTAACATTCAATTGGACATCTTGATATGTTTAAATTGACATTAAATTATAATTAAATAAAGAATCATGATAACTTGATTAAGTAGATAATACTTAATCCAAACTTAAAGTTTGATATTAATAATATACTAATAATACATTGATTTGTCATTGACCTTTAAATTAATATTGGTCTTAATTGACATTATTCCAATAATGCACATGATTTGATAATGATCTTAACACATCGAATTATAAGTGCTAGGGTTAACATTGAATATGTGTGCTTGAACCATCTGAATCCAAATTTTAGATCTTTAATTTTCTCTTATATAAGACAATTAACATATGATGGAAATAAAATTATAATGATTTATGCAATGATCTAACTCTAATAAGATTCTTGATTTTATCCCATAATTATAGAATAGAAAAGGATCAAATGAATTTCAATCATTTGATCTGACCACTTGAATGTTAACTTATGAAGTAAAAGTGTGAGATCTTAAGGGTCTTACTTTAGGATCTTCTTGAAATGTTTAAAGACTTTAATTATTGATACATTGAGGTAGGAAGGACTTTTGTAACTTATTGAGGTAGGAATCTTAGATGATCCTTCACAACTTTAGAAATTAAACTTAATACCTTGTGGTAGGAATCACCTAAAGTACTTAAATTGGGACTCATTCCTTGTGGTAGCAGCCTATATTGAGTGATCCTTTGATCGCATCCTTGGAGCCTTGTGTAGGACTCACCCATTTAGTATAAGGAATAATAGATTTGATAAATCTTTGTGATTAAATAGAGTTGTCCAAACCCAGGTCATTGATTGGTGTAATACAGTATACCCATAGTACTGAATTATTTCAGTAGTATCCAGGAATGGTAGAGTCACTCTAAGTGAGATTTATCTTTGTGCTATCCTGCGGGCTTAGGCGGATATAACCTGTCTTAGAGTAAATCAATTGATCCTAAGAGTGTTATAAATATGGACTCATTCCTTAGTTTGATTAAAATACAAATCACCATCGAGTGATGCCTCCTAGCGAAGATCGCTTCAATAGGTGTGGCTTAAACAAACTAAGTAATCCGAGTCACCTTCTTTAGAACACTAAGTGTGTTTATGAGTTGGGCATCTTAATGACTTAGCTTGAGATACAAATCACCATCGGGTGATGCCTTTTATCGAAGATCGCTTCATTAGGATGGCTTAATCAAACTAAGTATTAAGGATCACCTTTCTTACAACCATGCTAAATATGTATATACGATCATCCCATCTAATAACCTTTAAGTCAATTCTCAACTTTAGCCAATTATCGAGCTAGAATTTAGGAGTCAGAATCCTTTTAATACGATTCTGCACAATGGAGACCTAGAATTCATTATCAGATTTTAAAGCATTTTCTGGATTTTTTTGGATTTATCTCATGTAGCTTAGAAGCATGAGCATGAGCATAGGCATGATGTTGAGTATCGGTGATGACATATGAGTATCAGTGATGATTTATGGGTTATAGAATGTTGCATACATTGACTAGGAATTTCATGATGCATCGACATCATAGTTCCCAATTGGATGTATGTATATATTGGACCGTACGACTCATAACTGCTCAGTGATATTTTGGTTGCATATCAGTGGCATACAGTATTGTGGCATATTCAGATGCACAGTTTCAGTGACATACGACATGATTTTAGATATGATTACTTAATTTTAGATTCATTACTGCTTGGTTTACTTTCAGTATTCAGTTAACAGTTCTGTTTTACTATATTTCACCTTACTTCTATTTTGTACAGCATTATACAGTTTTATGCTTTCAATTGCCTTTATAGTATTTCTGCATATTTAATTACTTATATGAATGATAAGTGAATAATTAGAACTATTTATATTAGTTTCGATGTGTTAGACTTATTGTCTAACACGAGGTAGTTTTGGGATTCTATAATTTGCTAGATCCTGAGCAGTATATTGAGTCAGGTCAGGAGGATATCCAGGAGATTCAATAGGAGCCCGTTGAGCACTAGTGGACTCTCCTTCAGTTCTACTTTCTACTTAGTATTTTTAGTTCAGTACTTAGGTTTATTTCAATATTTCAGTAAAATATTTGTAATAATTCTGGATGTTTTTTTTTTCTTTTCTGAGATGAATATTTTCATACAGCTTCTATGATGAATGTTCTGGATATTTTCTTTAAGCTTTCGCACTCTATTATATACCACTTATACTTAGTATTGTGATGTGATCAGTATACTGGGAATGCTGATATACTATACATATATTGGATTCCTATTGTATTCTAAATCCAATGTATGTATGTGTCTAATACTTAGGATAAGGATACTACTCTTATCTTAAGTATTAGTTCTCAACCCTCCTTGAGGTTACGTCAGCAGCCCTTCAGATGGGCTTGGTCTTTAGCTATTTCGGGGAGACGGGTTATTCCTCCATGAGTGGTGTGCCGCTCCGCCGAATTATGATTTTTACCTCTTTGCGCATAGCGACGGGGCGGGGCGCTACATAGAGTGTCCAGAGTCCTTTTGGCTTTGATATAGTGATAGATTTGATGCTAGACTATGCTAGACTATACGGGTTATACCATCAAGAAGATTGAATGGAAATGAAAGAGAAAGAGTCAGAAAGTAACTTTTGAAGATTTTTGTATTATATTTAGGACTAAGTACATTAAGGGAATCTGAGTGCTAGTTAGAGTAAATGTCATCTCTTAATTTTAGTAGTGCTATGATTTTTTGCATTTTCTAAATCTTATGTACTCCTTTATTTCAAAAGTAATGAGAATTTTTGGCATCTATTAGAAATTTTAATTTCTGTCTTCCTTAAAATGATTCTGAAATTTAGATTTGTACTGCTTAATTAGAATGAATTCTGGATCTCCTCCTGTTGCTACCCCAATCAAGAATATTGTCGCTTCTAGCAGTTTTTTTGATGAAGTAGCTCATCTGTGAGCAATGGTGGCAAACTTGTTGGAGAATCAAGCTCAATAAGCACTAGTAATGCAAAAGATGATGTCCGATCGTCCAGTACCAGCCGTTGCTACTGCTCATGTTGTCCCTGTTCCTCAGCATACTTTTCCTTCCCATCACTCTATGGATACTCTTCTCCATAACTTCTTAAGACTAAGGCCTTCCACCTTCGGTAGAAATTTATCACTAATGGATACAGCCGACTGGCTGAAAGCAGTAAAGAAGGATCTTATTAGTCTGAAAATCCCAAACTCAAAAGCTGTCCACTCACTACACATCTATTTCATGCTGAAGCAGAATATTGGTGGGAGGAGGCTCAGAACACAAAGTTCATTGATTATGAATTGGAAGAAATCCATTGGGATGAATTTGTTGAAGCATTCAAAACTGAATTCATTCCCCCATCTGCACAGAACATCATTTCATACACGATTCTAAGGTTGACTCAAGGAAGTCACTCTGTCGCTGACTACAAAAGTTAACTTCATAGGTTGATTCGTTTTGCTCCAGAAATTACCCACTCCAAATCAGTTAGGTGTCATCGTTTTCTCAGTGGACTTTGAATTGAAAGATCAGATTGTTCCCCTTTGCCTGACTAGCTTCTTTGAACTAGTAGAGACAGCTAAGGTGATTGAGCATCACCACTCAAAAAAAGATCTCAAGTAAAAGGTGCAATGAGCTCCTATCCAGCATGAAGCCTTTAAGAGGCACATACCTAACTCTACAAAGGTCTATCAACTTTAAGCTGCACTGCCTGTTGAATCAATTTAATTCTATAATAGGCCTCACCCATATGGCAAGTGTTATCACTTCAGCCATAAGTGCTACAATTGTGGGCGACCAGGCCACATGTTCTATCACTGTACACACACGGAAGCAGTGGATGGAGTTCCGATGAAGCTATCTCAAAAGAACCTAGTGTTTAGAGAAACTTCGCTGAACAGGAGAGAACCAAATTTGGCAATAATGCTAGCACCTGCACCTGAAGTTGCTCCATAACAGCCCTCAGCTCCTAAATCCTATAACTATCCCAAGAAGCAGGTAAACAACCGTCCTGCCGGTCCTGCGTGAGTGTATGCTTTAACGCTTTCGGAAGCCGCAGAAGACAATAATGTGGTTTCAGGTACACATTTCTAAACTTCTTCTTTGTTATTTGTATTTCTGTACCTTAATTATTATAATTTGTTAATGCGATTCATGTGAATAAATTAGGCACACTTTATTTTAATGCCCAGCCCTACAATGTGTTATTTGACACTGGTGCTAGTCATTCATTTATTTCTGAATATTTTGCCAACATACTTAAACCACACTCGTACAACTTAGCAAAATCATTAAGTGTTGGACTTCCATCTGGAGCCCGACTAAGTGCTCATAAGTTATGTAGTATCAAAATCCCATTAAATGGTCAGGAGTTTGATTCCAAAGTAATCATGCTACCAATAACAAACTTTGATATCATCCTTGGGATGAACTAGCTCAATAACAATAATGTCATGATAAACTGCTTGAAAAATAAGGTCACTCTCTATTCCCAGGGCATGTCTGAAACCTTTATAGGAAAAACAAGTACACAGTTGTCATTGATCAATGCTATTAAAGCTAAACAATTGATCAGTAAGGGTTGTGATGCTTTTCTAGTCATTATGATGGGTGAAGCAAAGGAAAGTGTCCCTCTTTGATTGAAGTAGTTAAGGAATTCACCGATGTATTCCCAGAAGACATGCCGGGTGTACCTCTTTCCAGAGAAGTCGAGTTCTCTATTGAATTAACTACGGGTACCCCGCCTATATCTAAAGCTCTGTACAGAATGGCGCCTAAGGAACTTCAAGAACTCAACGAACAGTTGCAAGAGCTCTTGAATAAAAGTTTTATTTGGCCAAGTATGTCTCCTTGAGGAGCACCCGTTCTATTTGTAAAGAAGAATGATGGGTCTATGCGAATGTGTATAGATT
The DNA here is from genome assembly GCA_016760335.1 of Gastrodia elata. Taxonomy (NCBI): domain Eukaryota; kingdom Viridiplantae; phylum Streptophyta; class Magnoliopsida; order Asparagales; family Orchidaceae; genus Gastrodia; species Gastrodia elata. The sequence goes on from CM028670.1 coordinate 47,189,986, forward strand.
ATCGTAAACTAAATAAAGTCATAATAAATAATAAATACCAATTGCTTAGAATTGATGATTTATTCGACCAGTTATCTGGAGCTGTCATATTCTCTAAGATTGACTTAAGGTCTGGATATCATCAATTGCGAGTAAAAGAAGATGATGTAGGAAAGGCTGCTTTCCATACTCGATATGGTCATTTTGAATTCTTAGTGATGTCTTTCGGACTTACCAATGCATCGTCAATCTTCATGAATTTGATGCAGCGAGTTCTAAAGCCATATTTAGACAAATTTGTAATCATCTTTATCAACGATATCCTCATTTATTCTCGAACCTTAAAAGATCAAGAAGAACATCTGAGGTTAGTATTAGAAACTCTGCATGAACATTAGCTGTATGCCAAGTTCTCCAAATGTGAGTTTTGGCTTAAGTCCATTGCATTCTTGGGACATGTCATCGATGCCCAGGGTATTCGTGTACATCAAAATAAAGTAAGCGCTATTCAGAACTGGATTCAACCTAAGACGTCACAAATATTAGAAATTTTTTGGGACTAGCTGAGTATTACATAAAGTTTGTTAAAAGATTTTCCCAGATCTCTTCGCCTTTGACTAAGTTAACTTAAAAAGTCATTCCGTTCATTTGGAGCCCAGAATGCGAGGAAGCGTTTCAAACTCTGAAAGACGCACTCTCTACCGCTCCAGTACTTGTTCTGCCTAAGGAAGGCTTGAACTACCAGGTATACATCGATGCCTCTAGAATTGGACTAGGTTGTGTGTTAATGCAGGAGGGTAAGGTAATTACTTACGCTTCTCGACAGTTAAAACCCCACGAGAAAAATTATCCAGTTCATGATCTTGAACTTGCAGCTGTAATCCTTGTTCTAAAAATTTGGCGACATTACTTATATGGAGTTCAGTGTTCAATTTTTACTGATCATCAAAGCTTGAAGTATATCTTCACTCAAAGAGAACTAAATTGTCGTTAGAGGAGATGGTTAGAACTCATTAGTGATTATGATCTTAGCATTTAGTATCATCCAGGGAAAACAAATGTAGTGGCCGATGCTCTTAGCCATCGTGCTACTTTATCTGCCATAATCGCTTCCAGTTCGTTAGAATAAGAATTTTGTAAGCTAGAGATTTCTCCAGTTAGTGGAGATGTGCTAAGTTTGCTCTTAGCAAATATCAATGTAGAACCTACATTTCTTAGAGATGTCTCTATCTCACAGACCAAAAATAATGACTATCTGAAATTCAAAGCAGAACCATAGAGCTAAGGGCGATCATGATATTTACTTTGGCGATCTTGAGCTGCCTCAGTTCTCTGCTGGATCATTTGCACCTTCTTATTCGTTTCCTCAACTATATCTGAACCATAGAGCTGAACACTGCCTGTTTCAGACCACGCTAAGGGCGTACTGCATTTTCTGTTGTACAAGGCTTCAAACGGAGCCATGCCGATACTTGATTGGAAACTGTTGTTATAAACAAATTTAACTAAGGGAATATGATCTTCCCAGAAACCTCTGAAATCCAGAATACAGAGACGAAGAAGATCTTCAAGAACTTGATTAACTTGCTTTGTTTGACCATATGTTTGAGGGTGAAAAGTGGTGCTCATGGCTAGGGTAGTTCCAAAATCTTGATGCACAGCTTTCCAGAACTTAGAAGTGAATCGACTATTATGATCAGATACAATAGATCTTGGAATTCCATGAAGTCTGATGATTTCCTTGATATACAGCTTCGCCAATTTTCCTATATAATCTACTTAGACAATTGTCTAAGTACATTTTAGGGTAATCAATTTATTAAGTTTATTAGATATCACCATAAACAAGTAAGCACAAAAGCATATAAATGGGTGCAAGAATGCGTAAGAAAGAACAAGTAAAACTATAAACAATTTGTTTATAACTTAAATAATTAGAAAGTATACATACCTCATCCATAGCAATTGCAACAAGGTCAGGTAAGTATAAAATAAGTGATTATAAATAAATACATCCTAAACATGCTTATGATCAATCCAAAATTATGCTAATTGACATAAAAGTAAATGAACATGTAAACCGATTAAGTGACTAAAGTGAAACTAGCATCCTATAAATATAAACAAGAAGCACAACTAGCATCCTATAAGCAACAAAAAAGCTAGCAAATGCTGAAGAATAGTAAGTAAGAAAGTACTGAAATATAAACTGAAATAGTAAGTATGAACTAAATTCATTATGATTGAAATAAGATAAACAATTTAAAGTAGAAATGTACCTAAATTAGTAATGCCAACAAAGGTATAAAAGGATGTAAATAATGAAGCTTATAGTATAACGTATACCATCCTAGCCGATTTTAGGCCTAGGACTTGGTTATACTCACTTTAGACAGACATATACACCCCTAACTTGACATAGGTTTAGGTTCGGCCTGTACTAAAGTATGGGTAGGAAAAATGCATACTAATTAGGCTATATTCTAATAATCATATGTTCAGTTTGACAATGATAATGACATATGCAAATGTTATTATGCAATACAAGATTGACATGAAACACTTTTCAAATGTTGTATGTCTAATACATGTAAAAAGGTAGAAGCTCAAAATAAGGTAAGCAAAGCATCTAAATCAAAATGAGCAAGGGACTCTACTAGGACAAGTGATATCTATTTGTTATCTAATTTAATCTTTCTATCTACTCTAAGTTACACAAGTTCAGGATCTCCAAGTCCTACTATCGAGTGTAGCTCATATTCACGACCTTATAAATTGGAAAACAATTAGAGCTGGCCAAGTCATAATTGATGAAATCATTGACGACTATAGGTTAAGTAAATAAATCCATCGACCTATTTTGATAATTTTAAGAATCCCGAACCCATCTTGATTAGCCAAATCAAGATGAAAGGATTAAAAATTAAACTCCAAATATGGAGTTTAATCACTTAATCCAAAGGTTCATCTAAGGCTCTAAGGTTTAAAACCCATATCTCATAGATTAAATTAAGGCAAATCCTAATGATTAAATTAATCTCATTAGGATAGTTTTCTACCCTTAATTCTAAGATTTAAATATCAAATAATCATTAAATAAACTAAGAAAAATCTATAAACTAGTAAATTCAAAGTTTCACCTATTGAGTAACCCAATTTACTCAATAGATGAACTCAAGCCTAAGATCTATTCATAATCCTAGGAATTAAGGCTCTTAATTATTAAGAGTATCTCTCAGACACATCCTAATTAATGATATAAGACCTAAGGAAAGATCTAAGGAGTTCAAAGGAAGGAAGGAACACTCAAATTTTACTTAAGGATTTCCTTAAGGGCTTAAAATGTGATTTTGATCAAAATCAATTTAAGGTTTGAACTTACATAATTTCTGCTCTAAATCACTTTATTTACTGATTATATCATTTATGAAGTGATTCTAAGATTTTAAAAGTTAAACCCTAAATTTGGGCAAAATGACCATTTTGCCCCTACTAAGGGTTCAAAAGATCAAAATTTGATCTAGGGTTCCAAATATATATTTTTCAGTGGCAAAGTGTTTCTTACTATTTAATATAAGATTAAACAGCAATTACACAAATTTTATATAATTATTAAGCCTTATGAGATCAAATTAATGAATTTGACTCATAGGGGCATTTTGGTAATTTGACATAATAGAATCTAAATTTTCTTTTAGTTTATTGTTTTTTACTATTTAATGTTTTCATAGAACTTAAAATCACTAAATTCTAATAAGTATTGGCCAAGTTATGGCCAATACAAGCCTAAGGGTAAAATGGTAATTTATGGCTTCTTAATTAAGGGTCAAAATCCTAACTTTATCATTTGGTGTCCAAATTGAGTAAATTAGTGGCTATGGTTCACAAATGATCCACTGACTTCAATGATTAGTTGTAGGCTCAATTTGGACTCTAATTGGCTAAGTTATGGCCTAATTAAAGTTTAGGGTGATTAGTGAGGGATTAGTGAAATTAATTACCAAATCACTAATCCAACCACACCATTAGATTTTAATATACTCTAAGAGTTCTCTAAAACTTGAATTATTTAATTTGGATCATTAAATTTGCTAATATTTACTAATCAAATTTTAGAGTAATTAGGGTTGATTAGCAAATCTAACCGTTGGATCTAAAATATTTTTACAGATTACTGTAAATTAGATTTTCTTGATCCAAATGGATATAAGGATTACCAAATTTGAAGTTTATTTAACCAAGTTATGGTTAATTGAAGTTTTAGAGTTAATTGACTTAATTAGGGTTACGTCCTAAATGTGACTAGTCCAAATCTAATCCAAACAGAGAATTAAACACTATTAAGTTGTTCTAGAGGTTATACTGATTATTTTGAGACCCATATTTGATAAGTTTGGATTAAAGAATACAAAGTTATAGCTTAATGAATATTTGAGCCATTTATGTCACATCAAATGAATCCTAAATGTCACTATGTGATATATTGCTCCTACTAAAATTTGGATGATACCAATAAATTCCTTGATTTTTTTTTATCAATTTAGTATATTTAATTGCATAATTTGGATTATTATTTTGCAAATTATTGATATTTAAAGTTCTGAGGTTTAATTTAAATAATTCTAATTAAATCACATTATATTACTTAACTAAATAACATAATTACATTTATATGCGGGTCCCAAGTATAGCAGATCGAATTGGTAAGGCCCACAAGGCCTGCGTGGCAGACCGCCAGACAACAGCAGTCAATGGCGGGCCTACAGCAGACGCGGCGAGGGGGCCCGCTGCCAGGTCTCGGCACACACGCGTAACGCGTGGATGCGTGTCCCACTCATACTCCTCGTGTGATGAGGAGATGAGCACGGGCGGGCCGGGTTGAACTTGACCCGGTGACCCTTCAGCTTCTACCCTTGACGCAAACGCGAGGACGGAAGCGGCAAACCTTAATGAGCACTGCAGATGATCGCCGAAATTTGAACAGGTTGGGTTCAATCAAGATGATCGAATCCGATCGATGCTCAATCAATGCTATGAAATAGGTAAACGAAATTAAAGATACGTAGATTGCTTGATATTTAGAGTGATTGAGTGTACCTTTGAACGAACGGTGCAGAACTGAAGATCTATTATGCCTCCATCGACTTCCTTAATGGTTCAATTTGCGTAAACTGAGGGGGTGGGATGTTTGAAGGTTTTAAATGGAACCTAAGGCGGTCGGAAGAGGCGACGTAAGCTCCATCTGGCGCTCATGGCGCCGCGTGCGTACCTCCGAGGACACGCGGAAGGATGCCCTCGCTCGATGAGGGGGACGGTCGCTCGACCGTTCAATCGAAATCCGTCAAGGTTAACGGTAGGAATAGATTTAGGAAATGGCGTTAATCTTAAGTAAACGGCACCGTTTAATTAATATATTAAATATTATTATTTAAATATTATTAACCTATTTCATTAATTAAAATTAATCAATTAAATGTGTTCCAAAAATTTCCAATAAATCACCCCTAGCTAATTGAGAGGTGAAGAACGCAGCGGCGCAGTCAAATTTTTGATTCGATAAGTATTTAATTATTTGATTTTTCGGGGTATTTTAAATATTATTAAAATATTTGATAAAAATCCAACGACTTCCAAATGCATCCAAAACTTCACCCTTAACTAATTTGGGGGTGGTGAACGCAATGTCGAAGTCAGATTTTTGATTTGATGTCAAAATAAAAAGTCAATTTCTAGGGTTTTGGAAATTTCCAGAAATCCAGAATTGATCTAATTGATTCTTAATTTGACCTAGATCTTATAGATGTGTTTTAAATGACTTATTTAATATATTAGAACCAAAATTAAGACTCAAATTAGTCTTAATTAACCTAAGTAACAATATGGGTTGTTACAGTTTACCTACTTACTGGTATATTATAGGATGCTAGACTTTGCTATTGTTTATTATGTATGTATCACAATCAGATTCCGTACTTAAATCAGCATATGTCATATGATCATCAGCATATTTAGGATTAGAATTTTTTTTCAGTACTTTTACTTAGTGTATTATACATGTATGCTTATCCTTACTAAGTTCACTTGAGGTGTGCCTTTTTGCCTCAAATCTTGTTTAATTATAAATGTTATATTTATAACTTATTATTCTCCTTGTTTGCTTACTGCTCCTATGCCAGTTAGAATTTTGATTTTGTTTAAGTATAATAGTGACATTAACAATAAATGAAAAATATTCTGCCTAAAATGTACTTAGACAATTGTCTAATAAGATTTTTTTTTATTGGCTAGGGCCTTGGCATTGTGAAACTACAATGTCAGAATTGGATATGTTTGAGGAGCTTGGTGCTGAAGAGGAGGAGCCTTATCTTGAGGAGGAGCAGCCGAGAGAACTAGAAGCTGTTTAGATCATTTTCTGCTTATTTATGAGGATGATAATTTTGCTCTTTATTTCATTAAAGTATTTTAAAATGTTGTAATAATATAGGTACATTTAACTATGTTTTTCTTTACTGTACTATTTATTCTGAGTTATATATTACATTTTCTATATTTATTGTGATAAATTGGGTGTATGTTTATTTTACCTTGCTTTTGCACTCTGATCTCGTATTCTCTTAGTGACTGATTATATAGCATGTATGCATTAGCTTATAAGTTCATTACTAGTGGATTAGGGTTTACACCTAATCTAATATTAAGTGAGGGATTTGCCAAGGTGGCACACCACCCCTTAGCTTAATCTTGTGGATTAAGGGGTGGGGTGCCACAGAGACGAAGGTTCATCCATCGGATCGTGTGATCCGATGGCTCAGATTTGCCGTCAGATGCGACGATAAAGGTAACAGTAACGTTATGAGCAGACGACATCATTAATTAGGATTTATTAATAATTTAATTTGTTTATAAATTTTTATTTTTTCCCTTATTATATTTAAATATTAAATAGCTCTCTAAAATTTCCAAATATTCACCCCTAGTTAATTGAGAGGTGAGGAACATAACAGTGAAGTCGAATTTTGATTTCGATGAGTATTTAATTTTCCTAATTTCTGGGGTATTAAATATATTAAAATATTTGATGAATTTTTGACGACTTCCGATTGCCTCCAAAACATCACCCATACTTAATTTGGGGGCAACGAGCGCAATTGCAAAGTTTGATTTTTGATCTAAGGTCAAAATAATTAGGTCAAATTCCAGGGTTCCTATACATCTCAAAATCAAGATTTGATCTATTTGACCCCTGATTTGGACTAGGCCTTGATAGTGAACTCTTAAAACCTTAATTAGTGCACTAAGATCAAAATCATGACTTGGAGTAGTTCTATTTGACTTGGGTAACAACTTAGGTCGTTACAGTTATAGTTCAGTAGCTAGTTAACCAATTCTTCTAATATGGCAGCATTACATGTTAAATTATAGTACTGCTTTTTATTTACTTTTACTGCAGCTTAGCGTTTATATATATGATAGGATGCTAGTTTTTCTTCGCTACTTATATGTATCGCAGTCCAGTTTACTTTCTATTAATCTGTATAATTTGATATTATTATAAGCATATTATGATGAGTCTTCTTTTTAGTATTTATAGTTATTTTTATATGTATTATTGCATAACTTTGTTACAGTTTTGGGTGGAGGTATATCTTTTACCTCACATTTGTTTAAGTTATAAATGCATTATTTAAAGTTTTTCATAACTTGTTGCACTTAATTGCTTGTTTTAGTTATTAAAGTGAATGGTCATATCTTGAAAGATTATGAAACTAATAAAAGTTTAAAATGTACTTAGACAATTTGTCTAATCAGATCTTCTTCTTTTTTATTGCTGGGGCCTTATCATTGTAAAATCGATAATGGCATATTATGAGTTTTTCAAGGTAGTTGAGCCAGGAGAGGAGCTAGTTCAGGAGGAGGAGCGTCCTGTTGCTGAAAATTATTAGTTTTCTTTATTATTTGCATGTGAGGCTGAGTGGTTATTCTCTTTTAAGTTAAACATAATCAGATGTTGTAATAATACAGGTTCTGGATGTTTACTGCACATTTTATTATGAGTTAGACAATTTCTATTTCTGTATTATGATTAAGTGGATGTTGTTTGTTATTTACTTCCGCTCTGATATTCATGTATGATCATTTAGTAAAAGACTTCAGTTAGCAGCAAATTCTTTAATTATAAAGGATTAGAATGAAACCTTAATTTGACTATAAATGAGGGATCTGCCATTTGATGATTACTCTGTCGTAATCATGTTAATTTAAGTGTTAACAAGACTGCGGCCGGGTGGGGTGCCACATGCTGTTTGGGTTATGCTCTGAGCATTGGGTAGCAAGCATATAGGGGTGTTTGAAAGAGCTTCTTGTTTTGTGCTCGCCTTGTTAAGATATCGATCTAAAAAAATGTGATCTACCTTTACTCATCTCTATATCTAACTCCAAAATTGAGCCACTTGATGAGTCAAAAATAAGGTGTTTGTGAACAACGAATTTTTTCGACAATCTTACCTAGATAAAAGGGAATTGAACTCGCGACAGAAGAATAGCATTATAGTAACTTGGTCGGTAAGATTTAAGCTTTTAGTATAACCCCACGACTCAGAGAATGAGCCACTACCAAGGTTTGCCTCTGCATCTTTGTCGAGACCCACCATCTCCCTCTCCAACATGATCAAGAGCCTTTTTTCAGTTAATATATTCTTGGTCTGATTTCACTTAATCAGTGCTAGTAGTTGATGCTCTCGTGTAGACACTTTTGTTATTCTTTTTCGTTTCTGTGAGATTGTCCTCTATCTCACAAGTGCCATAGGCCTTTTCAATCAGTTGTCATTTGGCGTGCTTAAAAGGTGAGGGAGAAGCGTGGGTGTAACCATCCATCGTATAGTCTCATTGTCTCTAAAAAGTGGTGCTTTGTTGCAGGACTCCTTCCTTGATTCTTTCAAATTGCCTTGTCCTCTTTAGAGTCATCTTCCTTTCATGGAATGATGGTACCCCTGATGACTCCTTCCAAATGCATCTCTCCCTATGTTGGTGCAACTGGATTTTGATAGTCAATTACATTTAAAAATTTGCTAAAATATTATTCACTATCAAACAGCATATATATACTGGCTACACGGCCATCGACAGCTCATTCAATCTTCAGAAGATTTTCGATGATCATACCAAGAGACGAACATTCAACAATCACAATTAGATAGCTAGATAGCTTGATGAATACATGTCAGGAAAAAGAATCAAAACCAATCCAAAGATTTACACAATAAACACACAGACATATGTACCTATGAACATCTCACATTTACATCAAAACAAACAGCAGATATATAGGAGGAATCAATCCACAAGCACTTAAATCAGCAGGGTTATAATATGCATTTTGATACGATCAGAGGTCGTTGAAGGCTTTATCGCCCTGGAGAAGGCCGTCTCTGATTTGGGAGGCGATGTCCCTGACGGCGCCGGGGCCGTGGGGGACAAAGACGGCGGAGGACTTTGAGGAGGCGCCGATCTCCTTCATGGTGTCGAAGTACTGGGTGATGAGGACCATGTCCATGACGTCCTTGGCGGAGGTGCCGGGGACGTTGGAGGAGAAGGCCAGCACGCTTTCCCTCAGCCCGTCCACGATCGCCTGCCTCTGCCGCGCAATTCCCAGTCCGGACAGGTACTTCGACTCCGCCTCCCCTTCCGCCTTCTTTATCTGTAGTATCTTCTCCGCCTCCGCCTTCTCGCTCGCCGCAGCCCTCAATCGAGCAGCCGCGTTTATCTCATTCATCGCCCTCTTCACATGTTCATCCGGCTCAATGTCCACTATCAGCGTCTGCACTATTTCGAACCCGTACGTCGACATCGACTTGCAAAATCAAAAACAAAACAAAACCATAATTAATCCCCATTGTCTAATCAGATTGCTGGATAGCTGGATCGATAGATAGAGACGAGATACCTTTTCGAGCTCATCTTCCACTGCTTTTGCAATATCGTTCTTCTGCTCAAAGACGTCGTCCAAAGCCAATTTGGGAACGCTGGCCCTGATAACTACATGAGTAAAAAAACGTCTGTTTGAACTCGGAGCAATGGGGGAAAAGAGAACATTTTGAAACCTTGACAGTTTACATATACTTCGAGATTAATGAACTTACAATCAAATTTTGCGTTGAGTCAAGGGTGTTCATCCAAATTTCATTCGAAAAGAGAATATATAAAGTTACAAGATCTCAAACAGATAAGATATAATAGTTCAGAATATCAAAGCTTAGAAAATGAGTGCGAGCTTGTTTTAGACATACAAAGAGCAAGCAAAATGCAAACACTATCATCCGGGTAGTGTTTACCGTTTCGTTAATTTTAAATAGGATAATTTTATTAATTCACGTTCTTTTTAGATTAATGAATATGTTCTGAAAAATTTTCACTTATTCTCTTAAACCCTTCAACTTTACATTTTTCAGATTTTAATTTCTTGGCAAAATTTTCTATTCTGGACATTATGTTAATAATTTCTCAACTAATTCAGTTTTGCTAATTTATGAATTGGCTACTCTTAGCAGCTTAGTTTTCAACTCATTGAGCTTAAGTAAACTGAATAATTTTATTAGCTTAGCTTAAGTAATTCATAATCTATTGAACGGTTGATTTTGGGCCCAATTTAATTACTAAAAATTAAAAAACAGGGCTAAACTGGATAAATTGCATAGCTGGGGGCTAAATTGAATAAATTAAACAATTTAAGACTAATTTGGCAAATACACTGAGATACCTGTTGTGGCTTACCATCAAAAACATAGGACTGAATTTGTTCTCTGGTATTAGTAAGCTTGTAGAAGGCGTCAGCTGCCTTGTTTGACAAAGCACGGTACTGTATTGATGCAACAACTGTAACAAATACATTATCCTGGCATGCAAAAAAAAAAAAAAAAAAACATGAAAATTTATTAATATATGAATAATATATTTATATGATTTAAGAAGAATTTAGAATGCATATTTAATCCTTAATAACTAGATTGCATGAAGCAGTTGATGTGACACATTCTGTGAACTCCCCAGTGCTTGGGAGAATGAACCAGATGGAGGTTGAAGTGTCAGGTTAGTATGCCAATAGTAGGATCCAATTCAACTATAATAATCTTTCTCATATGAAAGCCTTTTTAATGATATCTAAACATGCACAAGAAAAGCCTACTCAAACATGGCAGCATTATGAGAACTATTAGTATCTGAATCTTGCTCGACTGTGACAAGAGGCACCAAGAACTATGAGAATCATTGACTGCATAAAATTTTTTTGATTCCAACCAAACCATCGATTAAGATACTATTTATTATAAGCAATTAACTGATTGGAACTCAATATTGAATTAGATATATCAATAATCAATTCCAACTACGGTGATAACATTGTCTTTTGAGATAACAACAAAATTTTTAACTCCAACTACTATGAAAACAGTATTTTTTTAGATAATGGTGAAGTTTGTAATGAGAATTCCAAAGTTAAATGTGCTCATAGAGCATTCTAAGAAAAGATGACCCATTGGAAATTGTTTTTCAAGAGCAAAAACATGAAGCCGCTAAGACGAAAATGGACAAGGTAAGAGTTCAGCCTGCTACAATTATAGCATAAAGCATATTGGTGATATCCAACCATCATCACCAAATTTTTTCAATTATAACAAACATGGCCCAATCAAAAAAGATAAATTAATTTAAGACAGCTTTTGCATTATTCAAATTATTTTAAATGAAACGATTTTATAGGATAAAAAATGTAACATTCAATTTAATTGCAAAAATGTAGGATTCAAAGGCGGTTCAAACAATTATATTTGCTAAGTCACCATTTTTTTAAATAAACATTGCATTCGATTTAATCTGATTTAGAAAAGGGTTCATAGAATTCTGCTAAAAGTTCAGCACACCTTAGTTTTGGTTTCACAGTGAACATCAAGCTGCTGGATGCGAAGCGAAAGATGGCCAGCCACATATCTCCCAAAAAGCCATGGAACACAGTGACAACCTGGCTCAAGAATGCCATCAAACTTCCCAAATGCTTCTTTGATTGCTACTGTTGACTGTTCTACTTGCAAGCAACATAATAACTGACCCATTTATTACCCTTTAAGATTAAAATAAAAAAACAACCAACCGTTAAGCTTAAAATATAAAAAAAAAACATAAAAATCAGATTCATTTTATAAGTAATGATATGTATTATTATGCAGCAAAACATTAAATAAAACGATAGTAACTTTCAAAGTTAAAAGTTTGAACTTAAATACTAAGTTGTTCAGTGTTTTTGAATTTAAATTCAATATGGCAATCTTTGGATGTGTCAAATGCCTTTCTTTGGGGTCCCGTATAAAAGCTTAACGTATCAAAGGTGCCCAAGCAGCAACAATAAAGACATCAACAAATAAAGTGAATAGAATACATGTAATGACAATACAGATCATCGTGGTGTTAATGGTTCGAACAGCAGTGATAATGGCTGCATTGATGATGAAGAAGATACAAGCATGCACTATAAAAAAAACAACCAGAAATTCTATAACTACAATCTTGTAAGTGCATCAATATATGACTTGTGGTGCAGAAAAAACCATAAAAAGTGGAAGAATGTGTGTGCTAAATATTTTAAGTAATCATGGCAGCAACAAATATCAGAAATAGGCTCCTTTGATGATCATAATAGACCTAACCTTTTCAAGAAACATTCAACAGTATCATAATAGCCATGCAAGTCCTTTTCAAAAGAAAAATGGCTAGATGAGTTGCAGCACATTTGGTGCTGGAATATTCGGTCTCACATCAACACTGAAAAGAAAAAACATGGGGATTCCCAAGGTTCAACCGTCAAAAGTTCATGCAGCATCAAATTTAAAAAAGTATCTTCCGTGCTCATATCTATCTCCTTTTTTGTCTCTTCCTTCTTCCTCTATGCTAATACAATTTTTTCCACCATAGTTTTGCTGCTGTGAGCCACAAATTCGAAAAGCAGGTATATATATATTGTAATTGCACCTTTTCTTCTGTAATACCAACTGATCGGGAATTAAGAAAGGGAGGAAATATACAAAAAAAGGAGGAATAAAATATATGGTTTGAGGAGAGATATGGAGGGAGATGAAAACATATAAGGCAAGAAGAAGAAAAAAAACAATAAAATTGAAAAAATAATATTAAAAAATTTTTATTTGTTCCAAAATTTAGATTCTTAATAAAATAAACAAGATATAACCTTTAATTTAATTATACATCATCTTATATAAAGAAATTTTTAAAAAGAAAAAACAATAAGTAAAACACTCTTAAATTTAATAATATTAATCAAAAAATTTTTAAAGGAGCAATCAATCATATAGGAATTTTAAATCTTCAAACATTCAAATTTGTTTTCCTCTAAAATTATAATTTTAAAATTTGAATTTAATATTAAGAATAAAAAACAATAACTTATTATTATGATCATAATAATATGAATTACCAAAAATATTTCCATCCAAAATTTCATTATAAATTCAAATTTTGAATTAGAATATGGACAAAAATTAACAGCTATAGCTATCTAAAATCTATTAAATAAGTTCATCTAATGTGGCAATTTTTGGATATATGATTGTTAGTGTTGAATCAATATATAATCATATTTATTGTCCTAAATCAGCCCATAGTGTGAAAGCATGAGAACTTAACAACTATAGTCCATGAAAAGAAATAACAAACAACATAGATGTGGAGATAATTTTAACATTTTTCCCAAATAACCATTCAAAGTTGAGCTTGATAGCTACTGTACTTAAATTCTACCCACAATTTTTTTTTTTTGTCAACATTGATGGTTAACAATTTCATGTCACCTGCCATCTTGTGAAACCTACAGGGCAATTAGTGTAATGGTTGAAGGTCCCTCTCTATTATAACAATAACATACTGAATTTATGAAAACCATATGAATAACTAATAAACCATAGTAAATTGGAACTTTAATGGTCTAGAGATTGTTTTTCAATGTGATAGAGGCAGAGTGAGGCCACCCAAAGTCACGAAACACCACTACAGGCTGAACAAAGACCTATTAAATGTAATAACTCAGATTTTCTCAAAAAAATGGAGAGATTAAAAATTAAAGTTCAGAGATATTTCTTAACTCACTCAAATTGGAACCTTGAATTCAAAACCTACCTGACTGACATGCCAAAATTTTTACTCACCCTCTTCCGTGCTATAAAAGGAAGAAGATAGAGGATGCCATTCACTATCAAGCGAGCATATATAAGGGAGGAAAGGAGATGAGAGAAAGAGAGGAATAGAGTGAGAAAGAAGGGGCGATGATTCAAGTAGCCAAACCCATATAATAGGCTATAAATGATATGCAAAAAAGATAAGTTGTTTTTAAGACAACAGAAATGTATTCCAAATAATAAATTATTTATATATATAGCACGGAGTTAAACAAACAATATCAACATAGGGTTGGGAGTCCTTAATCGCACCATTTTCCACTTGCCCCTTCAGCATATACATTCACAATGTAAATTAAAAGGGGAGCAAGTTGCCATAACTAAAAGCCTAAGTTAGCATTATTAACACAATAAAAATAGCATAAGCTGCTCAAAATAAAAAGGCTTGATATGCATAGCAGTCTATAATTCTAAAAACTAGCTACCAAGCCCGAAAATATTTCTTTCCAATTGTGCCATGAAAACTCACATTCAACCCTTGTCAATTACTATAACACAGTTAATTCCAGAGGTATACTAAATGAAGAGATAATGTCCACTAATGGTGGGTTTTGAAGATAATTGGTTCATTGGAGAGAAAAGTCAAATCTTTGACTCATAGATCACTATAAATGAATCACTTTCTAGAAAGCTTAAAAAATCTGTCCGAACTAAATAGACAAATAAATATTAGTGATTAAATTTGTTAGAGACAAAATTTCAAAGATTAAATTTGATGGAAGTTGCATATGTGCTCTCATTGAAATTAAGAAATATTAAAGAAACCTTTTCTTTTATTTTGTAATTTTACTTTCAAATTATCTTTTTTTGAGACATCTATGGAAATCATTCTTTTCGATAGATCTAAGCATCAATCCTTTAAATAGAGTTGACAAACCATCAAATATTTACAGGCCTAAATTACATCCCAAGATCACTAACTACACCCATTGGATTACAACCCATCGATCACTACTTAAAATATCAAATTACAACCCATAGATAACCATCTATAGTTATGATACTAAAATCTACAAATCCATAGCTACTACATCCATCACATTTTTTACCATATATTCAGCTTATTTTTTATCATATGGCCATATAAATCAATAAAGTTTGGTTTTTTTCATTATATAATGAAGTTAGAAAAATTCACTCTCAAATTTGTGTGCGCTCATGAATGTGATGTTCTTGAGTGCGGAGCAAGTGCCGAACTTTCTGGGGCATTTTTAGCATGAATACATTAGTTTATAACATATAATTATTCACTTATCTCTTTTATTTTATCTTTTATTATATGTTTAATAAGGATTTAAAACTATTATTAACAAGCACTTCAACCAAAAAAATTATTCAATATTTTACCCTAACAATGGGAGTTATACAAATTGCCCTAATTCACTTACGCCAATTTCACAATTTACAAATACCAAAACTTTAGGTCTCAATTTAAATTTTAGCAATTTAATTGAATTTATAAAAGATACATTTGAACTTTTTATGAATCTTCTCCTTTTATTGCATTAATGCATTTTTTTCTTTAAATTTTCGGCCTATATAAAATCTACCCAATACATATAATGAACCTAAGCCAAGAAGACATTTTTTATACAAAATAGTGGAGATAAATAATGTTTTCCAAATTTATCTTCCATTTCCCAAGCTTTAGCTACTGAAAGGATAAGATAATTGATAACAAAGTAGATCCACAATGTAGATTGGATTGAGAGCACTTAATCATAGCTATGAGCTTGTTTTAACTCAAAGCATCATACTAAACACATTAGTGGCAACCTCAATTCGGTTTTAGGATGAAAAAGCTTGAACAGCTCAAATTTATAGCTTAATTTAGCCAACCTAAATGAGTTTTGGATTGCAAAACTATTATCTCGCCGCTAACAGAACACCTTATAAAATAAAATGGCTAGTCCAAAACAGTGATGAGACTTGATTCACATGTCAACAAGATAATCCACCATCCAATAAGATGACTAGTCATCCTCGATGTTCTCTCAAGTAACAATGCATCCATCTGATTGCCCCTGTTTCATACATCTCTGCAGAAACTCATCCAACAGCTCATCACCTATTATATGCCTTAACATAAGAAATAGCCTTAAGCGCACATTAACAAAATGCTTCTCACTGATACCCAGCTTTGCCATGAGAGAAAATGTCTCACTTAGTTGCCTTACTTCCCATCAAAGATGTTTGACGCATATTGTTAGAAACATCCATCATGCTTGATGGTGATTTTTAAGGATAGCACTAGCACGTTAGGTATATGGTTGGCCTAATTTGTCTACTATTTTGCATGCTCATGCAGCTTATTCTGCAGCTGGCAACTCTCTATAAACAGAAGTAAGAAAAAAGGCTCTGGATACTTTCTCCCGCCTCTTGGTTACTAGGCCTAAAATAGGCAGCATTGTTCAGAGCACTGTTTGAACTACCGTGCAAGTATGAACAAAAAATTTTGTTTTGTTTTGGTTTTTACTATTTTTTTTAAACTTAATGTACTCATCCAATAGCTTGCTACAGGCATCTAGCTTAGGTACACCCTCTTGTGGATCCTCAGATGGCTTCTTTGATCCTCATACCAAATCCCACACCATAGATAAGAAAACATTCAATACCATGGGTCAAAACTTTGGTGAGAGTTAAACTTATGCCTTCCATGCAAGGACAGATTGAACCATAGATTGTGTAAAAAAGAATGTTTCTTCAAAACAAAAACACACGAAATTTTGTGATAAAAATAACTAAATTATATAGTGCAAGAGGAGACGAGAAAAAATTATAATGCAATGAAGTGACTAGATGTCTCCATTTCAAAAGAAAACACTAAATTTCTCATTTATGTGTTTTAAAATTAATACAACGGTGTTAAAATACTAATGGAACCTAAATTTTGGGAGAACAGACTGTTAAGGAACCAGTCACCTGTAAATACATTTTCTCATGTTGATTGTACACACACACATTCTAATTCTCACTCAACAATCTCTCTATACGCACAGTTGATGACTTCCTCTGCATAATAATCAACATTGTAATAATGGAACTTCTTAGCATTCTTCTAACACGAGATAATTAAAGGCATTAAACATGATTGGAGGCATCTGTGGAGAGGAATTGAGTTGGTTGGTCAGTATGCCTTGGTGAATTAGAACATTAAAAGGCAGTAGAAGATTGAGTCAAAGAAATTTTGAATGGGTTGTAGTCAGCGTTCATGAAGTTCTTCACTGCCTCTATTTTAATCAAGAAAATGTATAATATAAATATTGCACATATGTGATGGTTATGTTCTTAAAGCTCATAATGTAACAGGAGGGAATTGTCTCTTTGGCAAAGAAAAAAGTGGTGGCTTCAAAGATGAAGAAGCGGGATTGCTCTCTATTAGATCACTCATGGATTCCCACAATGACCAAATGACAATATTTGCATGCTTTGATGACATGAAAAGAATGTACTTTAGAATCTGTAGACTGTAACCAAAAAGTACGCTCTAATAGTTTGAACTAATCACAATATAATGGAGCAAAGAAGAATTTATTGGCAATGACAGCAAAGAAGAAGGGGAGCTTATCCATGCAACAAAGAGTTTGTTAGCAAAGAGTTCAAATCTTCCTTAAAATCAAAGAACTTTAACTTGGATATGTTAAAACCTAAAAACAATAGTGTAAGATTGATGTTAAATTTTGAGAAAATTGTTACAAATAGTATTGTTTTTAAGAACATAAGACATTAATAAAAATTAATTATTAACACTCAAAATCATTGTTAGAGCTTTTAACAAATTTTTTATTCATTCAATTTAACATATAATTAAAATAATAATTATCGCTCAATAGTAATAATTAATCAAAATGATGAATGGTTTAATTTAATAAGTAATTACTATTTATTAATAATAATTAAGTATTTGATTATTTTTAAATTAAAAATTTAATTATATTAATAATTCAGTCTATTTTAAACTGTCCAAAAGAAATTGATAATATAAAAATATAACTAAATTCGTTTATCTTAAAACTTACCTCTTCCCCTATACCTCATCTTCCTATCCTTCAGCTATGAAATCTCTTCTATTGGCTTTTTTTTTTTCCTCAAGAACTTTGTGATCTCCTCTTCCTTTCAGCTTTAGAATTAAGTTTTTTTTTCTTCTTAAAGAACTTTGAAACCTCCCACATCCTCTTGATCTCCTCCTTCACAAAAAGACTTGTATAACTTTTAAATCGCCAAATCCTACGAATTCTGGGAGTTTAGGGGATTTACCTGATTCCTTCATATTCTCAAGGCTAATGTATGCAATGAATGATTTGGATTTACACAAAATCCTCCATTATGCCTAAATAGCGTTTAGAGAGGTACAGGATTTCCTTGCATCAAAATTATTACGAAGCAGTAACTAAGAGTTTAATAAATCCTACATCATCTCGAAGATTAGAGGGCTAAATAATAGTAAAATCCTCCATAAATAGTACAGCCAAAAAGCCCCAAAATCATTATTTTTCCAGTCAATAATCGCATGTATGAATTCTCCAGGAAAAAACAGAAATATTCTGAAGGACAAAAAGCAGGTGATTGTTTCAATAAAAAAGAATGAAATAAATCATAACAACAATATGACCAGTTATCAAAGCCCAAGGAAAGATTTAAGAATTAAAAAAAGGGCAGGAAAAGAAAGGATCCCTACTTGAAGCTGAAGATAGCGTCTGAAGAACTGAATCAAGAAGGGGCGCCCACGACGGATTTATAGTAAATACCAGAAAAAAACTTTTATCGAAACCGTTGTACATTTCTTAATTCTTAAGAAGACATAAATTAATTAATTATATGTGATATTTGACTATAAAGATTAACAATGCTTCTAAGTTAAGATTTCAAATCCTAATAAATATATATTTTAGAGAAAAATGTCAAAATGAACCATTGTCTTACAAATATTTCATTTTAGACCTTGAATAAATTTTTTGTCCCATAACTTGAGTTATGTTTTTTTTTAACTTTGTATAGAAACAATTAAATATGAAAGATAAATTTGTACACTTTTAATATTTACTTAAGAAAATTTGCACAAACATCTTTTCTTAAAATCACATCAACATTTAGAGTTGTTTTTAGAAAAATTGCCCGAAAATTTTTTCAATTCACATTCAACATTAAACAACGTCGGAAGTGGTGTCGACTTCGAAAGTATCGACATAGACGTCGGAAGCGGCATCAACGTCGTAGAGGTAGGAAGGTGTGTCGACGTTTTAAGCTCTGCGAATGTTGGAAGCAATGCAGACATTGTTGAATGTTGTCGTGATTTTTTCTTTTTTGAATGATGCCCAATTTTATTCCAATAAACTAAAATATACAATAGAAAAAAAATTAGGTTCACATACATATTCTGCTAACACAGTATAACTCAGAACAACAAAATACTAAAAAATTTGAGTGAGCTCAAATTTGAGGAATAAGAAAACAATCAATACATTAAAAGAAAAATTCACTTTTATGATTTTAACTAAAATTAAGGGGCTATTTGGCATGATAAATTTGAGTGTAAAATAATCTTATTACATTGTAATGATATTAATTTAATGTTATTTGATAGAATTTTAGAAAATTTGAGATATTTTTGTTTGAAATGAAGTAATCTTAGAGTATGATATTTCGAGTAACTATTGAGAAGTAAAATTATCCCATAATTTATTAGGGTTTTTGTTTGAATCCCCAATTGCTACTCCTGCACGGCATTGAAAGCATAGGAGAGGTTGGCCGGCCATTCGATCGCGGAGCAGGAGCCGCCGATGGCAAGCGGTGTGCCATTAGAGCAGGGGTGAACCGTTCTTTGGCATTCAAAGATAGAGGTAGAAAGGCCAAACGAGGGGCGACAGAGAGGAAATAAGACAGATGATTGGGGCCAATGTTGTATCTCTTCTTGTCCCCTCTCTTTTGCAGAGAGGAAATATTCTTCGACATCAATTGCCAAAGATGAAGGAGGCAAAAGCTTGGCGGGAGACAGAGTACCAAGAGACTAAATATTGCAGGAGACGGAATAATGTGTCTTCCTTTTTCGGCTTTGCACCACTACGAAGCTTTGCATGAAATCAGATTTATATCAGTTCAACTATGAAATCTAATTACACTCCTCCTATTTATACAGGTGCAAAAATTTGACACAACATAGTACGTATTAACAAAGTTAGGATTTTGACCCTTAATTGAGAATCCCTTAATTACCATTTAAACCCTAGATCTTGTATTGGCCATAACTTGGCCAATACTTATCAGAATTTAGTAAAATTAGGTTCTATGGAAAGCTTAGACAGCAAATAACAGTAAACTAAAAGAAAATTTAGATTTTATTTAGCCAAATTACTAAATTGCCCCTATGAGTTAAATTCACTAATTTGACCTCATAAGGCTTATTAATCACCCAGATTTAGTGTAGTTGCTGTCTAATCTTACATTAGACAATAAGAAACTTATTCCAATAGAAAATTTCAGTTTTAGAACTCTATATAAAAATTTGATCTTTTGAACCCTTAAGTAGGGGCAAAATGGTAATTTTGTCCAAATTTAGGGTTTGACTTTCTAAAACTCTAAAATTATTTTATAATCATTATAAGTAGTAAATAGAATGATTTAGAATAGAAATTAAGTAAGTTTAAGCTTTAATTAGATTTTGATTAAAACTTCAATCTTAAACTTTTAAGGAAAAATCCTAAGTAAAATGTGAATGTTTACTCTTTCCTTTAACATTCTTAGATCTTCCCTTAGGTCTTTTAATATTAGTTAGGATGTGTGTCATGAGAGATACTCTTAGTAATTAAGAGCTTTAATTCTTAAGATTACGAATAGATCTGAGGTTAGAGTTCATCTATTGAGTAAATTGGGTTACTCAATAGGTGAAACCTTGAGTTTATTAGTTTATAGATTTTCTTAAGTTTTTTTAAATAATTATTTAATCTTTAAATCTTAGAGTTTAGGATAGAGATCTATCCTAATGAATTGATTTTTTTTTATTAGGATTTGCCTTAACTTAATTAGTGAGATTTTGGTTCTAAGCTTTAGACCCTTAGTTGTACCTTTATATTGAGTGATTAAACCCATCATTTGGAGTTTAATCCTTAATCCTTCCATCTTGATTTGGCTAATCAAGATGGGATTGGGGTAAATTAAAATATCAAACTAGGACGATAACTGTCTATTTAAATTATGTAGCCGTCATTTGATTTAGTTATAGTTAGGACTTGGCCAGTCCTAATTATCTTCAACTTATAGGTTCGTGATTCTAAGTTACGGACTATGTAAGAATTGATGATTTTGAAACTTATATAACTTAGAGTAGATAGAACGAATAAAGTAGACAACAATGGATATCACTTGTGTCTTAGTAGAGTCTCTTGCTCACTTTGACTTTGATGCTTTGCATACCTTATTTTGAGCCTCCTACCTTGTACATATATATTTGACATAGGATCTTTGATAAGTATCTCATGTTACTTTTGAATTGCATAACATATCACTCATATTTTATCAATGTTTCAGTCTTTCAATACGTTGTGACCTAACTAGTACGCCTCTCCAATCCTTGAGTCTGGCTTAGCACGTGGGATTGATATTATCGGTAAGTCTATCCATGCTTGGTTGAGATGATTTCCCAAGATGGCGAGAATAAGATTTTGCACTCATATGACTTTATTAGTCAGGATTGGATATGGTGAGTACTAGTTGAGGGTGGTTTTCTATTCAGTGATTACTCAGTTCAGTACTTTCTGCCTTAGCCCATCAGGCTAAGAGGTTTTAGTGATATTTAGTTCAGAGCTTCTGCCTTAGCCCATCAGGCTAAGTATTACTTTCTTTACTTATAGTTTGAGTGGCTTGAATAGCCAAGTCAGATTTTAGTTTTGATCTTACTATTTTACTTTAGATATTCTGCATTTCAGTGCTACTTTTACTTACAGTTTTCCTACACTTTCATAGCCTTGTTTCCATATAGGATGCTAGTCTTATTTACTGTTTTCATATACATATATAGGATGCTAGTCATGTTTTCAGTTTTATAATGTTTTACATGTTCAATTACTGTTATGACACTTAACATAATTCTGTTTTGATCATAAGCATGTTTAGGATGTATTTTCTTTACAGTATTTGTTTAGTCTTTCTTTTACTTACCTGACTTTATTGCAGTTGCTTGGAGGAGGTATGTGCTTACTTCCTAGTTGTTTAAGTTATAAATTGTTTATTTATAGTTTTATACTGTTCTTTTCTTATGCTTTCTGCACCTATTCGCTTTTGTATTGGTTTATGGTTATATTCAATTAACTTAATAAACTTGTACCCTAAAATATACATAGACAATAGTCTAACCAATTTTTCTTTTATTGGTTATGGCCCTACCATTATTAAATCGATAATGGTAGGTTCTGAGTTTCTTAAAGCAGTAGATCTAGTGGAGGCCTTGCCATTGGATGAGGAGTTTGTTCCTGAAGACCCTTAGACTTAGTTTTTCTTTCTACTTTGTGAGGTTGAGAGTTTACTTTTTAGCTCTTTAAACTTGTTAAATATTGTAATAATGCAGGTTAAATATTTTGTTTCAGCGCTTTACTTATTCTGTACTGTTGTATTTATAAGTGATGGATGGATGTTGTATTATTGCTTCCGCACTCTGCATTTCTTGTATACTCATTTAGTGAAATTTTACCTTAAGAATGACAACGTCCTTAGTTAAGTTGGATTAGAATGTGTGTCTAATCCAATTCTAAGTGGGGACCTTGTCATTTGGTGACCCCTCCACCATAATCATGTTAACTTAAGAGTTAACAGGACCACGGCGGGGCAGGGCCGCCACAGTTATATTGTATACCAAACAATGAAAATTCTAAATTATTTGAAAAAATTTTACAACCCTTTTATTCTGTCAAACATTTCCTAATTAAGAAATTACTTCAAAATTTTATTAGTTAAATCATAAAAAGACAAATTTATGCACCACATTTAACGGTTTTTATACAAATTAATAGCATATGACCAAAACAACATCAAGTTAGATGACAAAAAAATTAATTAATTAATTTTTTAATAAAATAAAGAGGCTAGCTGTGTTTGGATTTAAAAGAATTTGCACGAGATTTAGCTAAATGTTTTATTTTATTTTATATGAGACATATTTCTTTTATTTTTTATATTGTGTATAAACTTACTAAAATTGAAGAAATATCATACTTAAATACTAGCTAAACCATATTATGCAATTTTACTTAGATTGTTATGCACCCAAACATCTTGAAGATTATGCTCAAACACAGACTTAATCTTTGTCTAAATATAGTTTACCCAGGCACTCAACAATCAAGTTCACAAACATGTAATTGCTACGAGCCGCTTTGAGTTGGTGGATAGCGCCGAGCCTGCCTCAATGTGTTGCTTAATGGGTCTGGCAATGTAACCTGCTGTGGCGGCCGATGAATCAAATTCGATAATTTCCAATGAGCAATTTCATAATCATGACATTAGTAGAAAAATTAAAATGATACTAAGTACATAATTATTCATACAAAGTCATAAACATAGACATTACATGAATCATTTAATATTACAACAAAAGTTAAAAGTAAAATTTTCCTCTCCAACACAAGCCCTTTCTCTTTATTCAAGTTGCTCTTCTTATGATCAATTATCAAAACTTAAAAATTTAACAACAGTTGTCAGTCAGACATGAGTACGTAAACTATTCTTATAATATTACTTTCTAGCATCCTATATCAAGTGTAAATCAATGTAAAAGTTGCATGAATATTTTTATATCATAAGGAATATAAACATTTTTTAAATGAAACTAATTTCATCATATATGTTAGACATGAACTTAGCATAAAATAAATTTCATCAAATGAATTATGTGACATAAAGTCGAGTCTGAAGACCCGTGAACCCAAATGGGTAAACTCATAGGCATAGCCTTTAGGAAGCTTTCTCATTACCCATCGGTAGCTTATTAGCCTTTTTAAAAATGATGGTATGTCTTTCATCTGAATTTGCCTACTTCCTAAAATAGTTAAATCCCTCCATATAACTTCTAGGGACTATCTGCAGGCATAATATGTATATATTCTCAGTGTTACTTTTCTCCCTTCAAAGACAAGCATCACTAATAACGATACAATTCATCTTTTTATCACACGTCGTGTGATCATATTTTTGCAATTCAATAAGAGGTAAGTGTATCAAAAGCATCATTCAATTGAAATCATGTTCAAAATAGATACAATAAAGTAAATCTTACAAATATATCTACGTACCTGACTGATTTGATAAATCATAATTATTTCACTTGATTAAATCTGTTAAACATTAATTTAAATTTTACTATCCTAAGCTCTTAAAAAGTGAATAATATATTGATTGAATATGCATGACTTTCATTAACTTATAAGAGAATGTTTTGCCATTCAAAACCTAATTTCAAAAGATCTAAATATCAAAAATAATAAATTTATATTTATAATGCATAATTTACTGAAACTAAATATTATTTTAGTATATTTTTGTGTTATTTTAGTTTTGGACTTGACAAATTCCAAAAATTTCAAATATATAAATGTGGAATTTGTCTGAATGCTTTTCTTTATTTCCTGCACTGCTATACTATATATGCTTGTGATAAGATCTTGATCATCTCCTGATTAGTATCATAGATACATTATTTAATATTTATGATACTAATGATGACCACTACTTAATTTTAATTGGTTAAGATGCGACATTCACAATGCTGTAGCGCACCCTAGATCCATAACGCGCTGTAGCGCACCATAGCACCCGGCTCTTGGGTCGGGGGGCACCATAACGCGCCGTAGAACCAGACTCTCGGGTTAGGGGCGCTATAATGCATCGTAGCATGCTACAGTACCCCGAGCTCTGATATCCACCCCCAGACCTCCCTTAGACCTATAAATACTCCCAGGAACTCACAGTGAGTCCCTTTGCTCACTGTGTATCCTCAATTGGCCACCTGATGTCCCCTGGAGCTCCCGTCTCTCTCAGTGATTCCCGACATTCCCAAAGCTTAGAACCGCTGATAGAGGGTCCGTCTGTTGTTCAGACTCCCTGCAAACTTGCGTCTGCTACCTAGGAAGCTCTAGCTCACCTTAATTCCTCTTGGCCGTGCCTGCAACCTCAACTTCAGGTACAGCCTTCTCCCACTGAATTTCTTAAGTTCAGTTCTTCATTCTGCCTCTGGATGTCGCCTAACTAGCCTTAGCCACTTAGGGAACCAGTTGTGATTATTGCTGATGAATCCATAAATTATATCTAAAATAAAGGACAATTTCATTCATTTCTGATCTTAAATGGTAATCAAGTTTTGTCTATCTTTTCAGGAAAATGGCATATCCAAATAATTCTGAGCCATTGGTGCAATTTCCCATTTTTTTTCAAAGGAAACTGCTGCCACGCGCTGCAGCGCTGCAGTGTATCATCTTGCAAAAACTGGCATGATCGCGTGCTACAGCGGGACAAGTTGCGAACTGTAGGCGCGATCACGAGCTGCAGCAGTTTAAGTTGCGAACCGCGGGCGCGATCACGTGTTGCAGCGGTGCGATTTGCAAATACTGGCGCTACACATGCTGCAGCGGAGCATTTTGCGAAATGCTACCGCTACAGCGCACTATAGCGATGCGATTTGCAAAAATGCTAGTGCCACTGCGTGCTGCAGCGAGTCACTTTGCAAAAAATTGACATTGTCGCGCGCTGTAGCGGGTCACTTTGCAAAAATTGCCTGCGCTATTGCACGTCGTAGCTCGCCGCAGCACGCTAAAGCGGCCCGCCAAAATTTTTTATGGCAGAAACATTTAATGCGACTGGGACAAGACCCCCAACCAGCATCTTGTGTAACGCCCCGTCCCGTCGCCGTGCACAAAATACAAGTATGATTCATAGATTGGCGGCGGAACGGTGGGCCATGCAAGTAAAATTCATCGTCCCGAATAGGCTAAAGGGGCAGAGCCATACTGAAGGCCGCTGACTCGAGCCCTAAGAGTAGGCTCGAGAGTCAATATCTAAGATAAGAATGGAGCACTTATCTTAGGTATTAGACTTAGTACGTACATAAAGTGCAATGGAGTGGAGAAGAACCCATGTACGTTATAAAATATATCAGCGTTTCCAGCACACCGATCACATCACAATACTATGTATAGTAACATAACAGAGAGCGGAAGCTAAAAAGAAAAACATCCAGAAATACATTCATCCCAAGCAGTAGTAAATATCCATCTCAGAAAAGAAAAGTAAAAGTGCATCCAGAGTTTTATTACAAACCATAATAATGCAGAATATAAAGAGTCTAGCTAAAATGCTGGAAGGAACTAGAAAGTAAAAGTAGGTGCTCGATCCCCTACAGCTCCAAGTGCTCCTCCTGAGTCTCTGGGACGTCTTCCTGACCTTTCTCTAATAACTGCTCGGGATCTAGCAAATTGCCGGATCCCAAAAGTATCCCGTGTTAGACAAGAAGTCTAACACATCGAAGTTAGCTATACAAGCTAATCTAAATAATAACTACGTAGAACATAAAGTAAAAATGCAGGAAAACTATAAAGCATCAAATAACTGAACTGTAAGAACTAAGTAAAGAGAAACTGCATCAAAACCAAATGCTGAAAATACATGAAAATATCAGATGCTGAAAAGGATGCTATAAGCTGCACTATATGCTACTGAAATAATGCTCACAGACAAGCTATATCACGATATACCACAGAACTATCACTGAAGGTCTATGAGTCGTACGGTCCAATGTAAGTACAACAGTTAGGAAGTCAGTATGGTGATGCAGATGCACCCTGAAATTCTCCAGTCTGTGTATATAACATTTCGTATCTCATACTGTATCACTGATAACCATGTGTCACAACAAAAGGAATGAGATCAACTCATGCTTATGCTTCATGTTTATGCCATTGTATGATATGAATGGAAAATCCAAACAAAATCAATGAAGAATGTAATAAGAAATATAAGTGAATCCTAAGTCTCCACTGTGCAGAATCCTGCTAAAAGGATTCTGTCTCCAAAACTCTAGATCGATATTTAGTTAAAGTTGCTTATTTACTTCAAAGATCGCTGGGCAGGGTGATTGTAATACACATATTAAATATGCTGCAAAGATAGGACATAATATTTAGTTTGAATACGCCATCCTAATAAAGCGATCTTCATTAGGAGGCACCATCCGATGATGATTTGTATCTCAAACTAAGCATTTAGTCACTAAACTCACAATCATACTTAGTGTCTTAAGAAAGATAATTCCCCTTTTTCTTAGTTTCACTTAAGCCATACCTATTGAAGTGATCTTCGCCAGTAGGTATTGCCCGATGGCAACTGTCCTTCAATAAAACTAAGAAATGGGTACCCATTTAATACACTCTTAGGATTGATTGATTTATTCTAAGCGAGGTTATGTCCGCCTAAGCTCGCAGGATAGCAACAAAGATAAATCTTACTTAGAGTGACTCAACCAATCCAGATTATTACTGGGGACCAGTAATATGGGTATACTATACTACACTTACCCAACAATCGTGGTTCCATCAAATCTATTTAATAGAATAAGGATTTATCAAGACTACAAGTCTTAGACTAATAGGTAAGTCCTATACAAGGTTTCACCAATCTAAGTGTGATCAATGATCACTTTATATGAGTTCTACCACAATGAGATGTATCTCTTCTAGTGTTTTAAGGGATTACTACCATAAGGAGAATTGATCAAGCTCTAAGGTGAAGGGATTTTTTATACCTCTACCTCAAGGATTCATACAAGGCCTCCTACCTCATGATATATATAAATTTAGGTCTTTTAGATAATTTAAGACGATCTTATGAAGAGAGCATCAAGATCTCTTCTTTAGATGTTAATATTAGACTATCAAGTTCTGGTTCATTATTGGATTTAGAATGATTAGATTAGATGGTGGAATCATCTGATCATACTTAGACTAAGATTATGGGGTGTAAATCAAATATATTGTTAAGGATTTGATCACTTGTTAAAATCAACCTAGTATTAAAGGTCTTATTATGCAGGTTTGTTACTTAAGAGAAAATCAGGGATCTTAAGGTACGATTCAGATTGTGAAATCACAAGGATTATTATTAATCTTAATTTGTCTAATTCAAATGTTTAGAATCAATAGTAAATCAAATGCATTATTGGAAAATATCCAATTCAAAGTCTTGTAATCATTATAGTTAAGCTAGGGTTGTTATGGTTTTAGATTTGCCTTAAGTAGATTAGGGCTTGACTCCTTCTCAAATCTTAAGTCAAATCAAGTGTATATTTAAAGATCAATGTCAAATCAGTAGATTAATTTTGTATTATTGGTGGCAATCCTAGATCTAGATCAAGTCTTAAAAGCTTGATCTAAATCTTAGGATTTCTTAAGTTAATTAAGATGTGTAAGATTCTATAATTTTAAATTGATTCAAGTATACTTAATAAGTTTATAAATAGGTGATTTTATTTCATTTAGATTACTGTTATAAGCCAAAATAATGATTAAAGTTTAACAACTAGTGGTTACTTAGTGCTAACCAAACCCTAATTTCAAGCAAAAGGGATTAGCACATAATTAAAAATCTCACCATTCAAATTACATGAAATTTGGCATACAAGTCCTAATTAATCATACAAGAAATCAGAGACTGAATTTGCCATGATCCAATATGTATAAACCCTAAAATTCACTAATTATGATTTGACAAGATTAGGGCATATCTACATTTACAGAACTCAGAAAAATATTATACTTAAGGCACATGCAATCTAATTAACATCAGTGAGCTAAGGGCACTCTAAACATGCAATTTGGATAAGTAAATTTGCTAATCTACCCTAATTAACATTCACTATAATTAGGCAATAATTAAAGATCTAACCATCAGATGTGTGATTTTATTTTATATTTAAGTTCCTGAGATTTTTCTGAACATTTTCATATATGATATCATAGATTTTAACAAGTGGATTAAAAGTTATAAAGAAAATATATTCTGTATTTTTATTTAATCAAATTCCTATGATTTGATTAATCAATTTATTTTCCTTAATTTGATTTAATTAAACGGCTCGACCCGAAATCAAAAATGCGCGGGTCGGCCGGGGCCCGGGTGACCCGGCACTGTCGCATCGTGCGGGTCATGGGTTGACCCGGCCCGCACAGTGTTGTCGTCCCCAGTCCTCCGTCCCGCGGAAAGAGGCCGATTAGGAAAAACCTAATCATTGAATTCCGGCGCATCCAGTCCACGGATTGGCCAGCATTCGATTGCTACACCATCACCATGTCCAGATGCGTCGATTGGAACTTGAAACCCCTTGTGAGACGGTCTGGATCAGCCAGACCTTACTCACCTGAGGCTCCTTCAATGGTGTTACTGTAGGGAGATAATTCTCCTTACAGGGACCACACCAAACATTGGGCTCGATCCCTACACCATCAGGGAGGTGAGACGGATCGAAGCCCTCTGGTCTGAGAGCCTGGGACGGCATGGATCGCTGGGACCTGGGTCGACCGAGACGATCCTTCAGCAATCAAATTTTGATCGATCGATTCGATCGATTGGGCTAGCCTAGATCTTAATTTCAACACCTATGGGTTCGAAATGACAATATAAACTCATGCGCATCAAAAGGAGGAGGACTCGAGCCTCATTGGCTCGATTCTAGTAAGAGGGATACCTGGTTTTTTTGACGGATTAAAAAATGGATCTTGGCTCACTGCTGCAGGGACTCTGGAAGCTCTTAGGGGTCCTGAACTCCAGGAGTAACCCTCTATCAGTGGTTCAGGAGCACAGGAGCCCCTGGGTGAAGCTCCGGGACTTCGGCAATGGTGACAAATTTCAGAAGCTTCAATTGATCAGCAAGGATCAATTGAAGCAGATCTGGGGCTATTTATAGGCTTGGCTGAACTTAGGGAACCTTCTGGAGCCACTGGCTCGGGCTGGGGAGGCCCGAGAGGTCAGGCCTTGGCCAAGCTCTCAAACTTCCAATTTGAGCTCAGCCAGGTCGCTAGGTCCGATCGGGAGCTCCATGCCATAATGGGAAGGATCCCAACGGCTTGCTGAGGTGGCGCGGGGAGTGGGGGACAAGCTTGACAGCTGGCAGTACGGGGATTTGCCCTGTTGGGAGCGCGATCGGGAGGAGGACGACGATCAACAGTGCGGGATGCCTTGGGTGCCATCTGATTGATCGATCGGAAGATGCTACGGCTGAGATCGCTTGGATCCTAACGGCCGATCGTGGGAGCGATCCTGGCCGTAGGATCCACGGAACAGATCCAATGACGGATCGGCTATTCCGTGGAATTGCATCCTGGCCGTCGATCAAAAAGGCAGAACGGCTGGATTCACGGGGTGCCGCTGTCGCGTGATCCGGGCTCCGCAGCGGATCGCCCACGGTCCGCACAGCGGATCCCGGCCGTTTATTTAGGTATTATGGTATATTTGCAAAATCCATTTGTTTGGAACCCTTTTATGCAATTGAACCGTTTTAATTTAAATTGAATTATTGCCCAAATGAATTCCAAATTGCACCAAATTTTCACCCTTAGCTAATTTGGGGGTGAGAAATTCAAAAATGCAATCAGATTTTAATTCTGAGATCAAAATATTTTGGGCATAGACTAGGGCATCTAGACTGATCAAATTGCAATTTTTTGACTTAGAGAAGTCCAATGGACTTCAAATTTTCTAGATAGGCTTAAATTGATGTTCTAAAGGCAATGATGCTAAAAATTAAATTAATCAACATTTATTTTGCATGATAACAACCTAGGGTTATTACATCTTGTCTCCAGCCATCATTTCTTCTGCAGCTGCTACATTTTTTTTAATGAAAAAGTGGCCTATGAGGTGATGTAACAGCTAAAACAAATGAAAGAATTGGTCACCTCATCCATCAAGTGGTTTTTGCCATCATTGCTCAGATTTTTAAAGGATTGTGCTGATTTTGGATGTGGAGATTGAAGATGCAGCCCTCATCTATAAATATCACTCCTCTTGACTAAAGGAGGGTTCCAATTTTTGCTCACTTCACTAAGTAAAGGAAGAGGGGCTGCATTGTGGAAGAGAGGAACTCCCCAAGGGTGGAAGAGCTCATTTTGCCAAGGAGAAGTAGAAGAAAGGAAGCACTAGCGACCTAAGAGAGAAAGTTCAAGCAAGGAGAAGAAGAGTTCGGTGAACTTCCAAAGAACGTTCCTAGTATCTTCTAAACCCTTATTTTGTAATTTTTTTTCTTAGTTGATCTTGAAATGATCTTTATCTATGTATGTGTTCTTTTTCATCTCCTTTGTAATGGAGAGCTAAATCTCCCTTGGGGAGGGTTGGGGTGATCCCATATGTTTGATAGTTACTTTCATTTATATGAAGCTTTCCTCAAGCATTAATAAAAGTGATGAACTCAATGCCTTGCTCAAAAAATGCTTAATATTACTATAATCTTGATTGTGAATTAAAAGAAAAATGGACTAATGAACTCAAGAGCTAAAGTATCTTGTGCTCCACAACTCACCTTGAGTTAGATGCTAGATCTATGATTGCATGAGAGCTAAGAACTATGTGAAAAAGTTCTTGAGCTTATTGCACCTTTATCTAAGCTCAACTAAAGTGTTGATGCATGTGATGCTAAGACCCACTAATTGAGCCCCTTAGCTCCACATAATTGAGGGAGGGAAAGAAATAGTTATGCACTCATGAACGAGGTGACATAGTCATTAAGCTCAATATATTAAATCCCCCATTTCAACTATGTGTGATGCGAGTGATGCTCTTAGTGGAATCAATACTTATAAGATCTTACAAATTTAATAATCCTTATCTCCTTGATCAAGAGATAAGATGAAAACTATAAACCTAAAATCTTATATGAATTTTTGTGCCGAAATAGAACTGACTATGTGCTCATTTCGTGCACAAGATTTGAACTTATAAATCCTTGAGATAAAGCTCAAGGAAGAACAATGTGCACTTGATTTAAATCTGAGTAAATAAAAGATAAACACTTGAGGAATTATCATGCATAAGTGACCTATCATGACATGTGGGATGAACCCAACTCTCCTCTTTCTTTTATCTGACTTATTTTCTACTTAAGGATTATTGTGCTTGATTTAGAACCAACTAAAACCAAATACTCATAACTTAAGCATTAGTGAGAATAGATACACCTTAGTAACAAAACATCTAATTCTGTATGGTTCGATAAATCCCAGAAACTCACACTTTCCACTTATTACTTCAGACCACGTACACTTGCGTGCAAGCGCAGACGTGTAATTACAGTCTGTCAGTCGCTAGGGTTTGAGCTAGCTCTGATCGATCGTATCGATCGATCGAGCTAGTGGCCCAGCCATGGCTGGGTCTGAGTAAGGACCCAGCGATCGGCTGCACCCCAGGTTATAAAACCTTGGGGGTTCGACTTGCCTCACATCACTGATGGTGTAGGGATCGAGCCCCGTCCATTTAGTGGCTTCTGTGAAGAGAATTATCCCCTCACAGTAAACCCTAATTGTCTGTAAAGGGACGCTTCGGTGGAGTAGCCATCCGGCATTCTGGCCCATCGCATTTAGGGCTTTCAGGTACAATGGATGCGCCTTGACATCCTGCAGGTGTGGCGATTGAATGCTGGTCGCAGTGTGGCCTATTGGCGGTGAATTTAGCAGTTCAAGGTGCCCTTCCCACAGTTGTGAGCGAAGGGGGGGAGGCATCAGGAACGAAGCACTTGCACTTCGGCTCGGGCTTCTCCTGACCCGCGCAGTTTGATTTAGGGCCGCGGTTAAATAATTGAATTATGGAATTATATTGCTTAGGATAAATAACTGATGAATAGATATCCTATGATTTCAATTTAAATAAACATTTAGAATAAATTATTTAAATAACTTTAGTTATAATTAACCAAATGGTATGATCCAATATACCATTTTAACTAAAACAATGCAATGAATAATAATATTAAATAAAATAAAAGATCCAATGATTAGATCTTAAATAAATGCCTAATCTTTCTCTATTTTTATTTAAATTATAAAAAATTAATTAATTATCCAAAATATTTATTAAGGTCTCTGATTACTCATGAGGCTATATAGAACATATGTAGACTATTAAAAGTAAATTAAGATCTTTAATTTTGCTAATCACCCTTTAATTACCCTAATTTGAGATTAGTAAAATAAGCCTTAGACTAACATCTGATTTTGGTAAATCTAATTCCTAATTGTTCATTAAGTATAGTAGAGCCTTTAAATATATTTGGATCATTCTAGTATGCTCAAATTTCATTAATCACCTTAACTGGCTTTAACATATGATTAATGCTAATTAGGCTAATTAGGTTACCAAAACCTAAGATAAGTGTGTATCCTGCTTTATTAACTAATATGGAACTCATTAAAATAGACTTGGATCACTTTGGATGAGTAAATCTTAAAATACTATTTTTAGCCTTAAGAGGGGTATTTTGGTCATTTTGACCAAAATGTGTTCAAGCACCCTTAAACCTTAGAATTCTCAATTAAAGTAATAATAATTAGTACTGAGATGTATTAACATCAATTATTAAATGGTATCATCTCTTGAGTGAATCTTAATGTTTAAATCTTAAAAATCCTTAAGTAAGCTCTTAAGATCTTAAGTGATCTTAAGACC
Organism: Gastrodia elata; assembly: GCA_016760335.1. Taxonomy (NCBI): domain Eukaryota; kingdom Viridiplantae; phylum Streptophyta; class Magnoliopsida; order Asparagales; family Orchidaceae; genus Gastrodia; species Gastrodia elata. The sequence goes on from CM028670.1 coordinate 47,223,891, forward strand.
CCTTCATAAAAGACTTAGCTTAAATTAATATTAAAGTTAAAGTTTCTCATCCTAGCTATTCTGCCAAAGCTTGTTTATGAATTATAGTCTCAATGAAAGTATAAGCAAAAGCTTTAAAGAACCTTAAATTTAGACTTTTTAGTGTAAATCTAAGTGATCAGAACTTCAGATCTTAGACCTTAGACTTTAGAGCTTCTAATTGGATTGAGCTACTTTCATTTGGAATTCCTTACTTGATTAATTGTTTAATTTTTTTGAAACCTTCCTTATGGGTGTAGGATTGATTCAATCTATAAGATAATGTAATTATTTTAAATATTGAATATAGATCTTAGATTCTTAGTCCATAATTGATTTTTTTTTATCTTATAACCAGTAGAGGGACCTTTCAATTATGATCTTAATTTCTAAATCTTTTAGCTTATAAGATTCCTTATCTTTAATTTGGGTTTTAAGTGTGAACCTTAGATCCTTATTAGGATATCCCATTGGATTCAGGATTTAAACTCCAAAGTGGAATTTGGGTCCAGAATCCTTAATCTTGATTTACTTAATTAAGATTGGTGTTAAGAGAGAAAAATAATAGAAATTAAGTCATTGAATTAATTACTTAATCTTTATAATCGTCATATGATTATGAATTAGAACTTGTTAAGTTCTATTGTTAACATTAAGGTCGTGAATTTGGGATTATACTCAATAGCTGGATACTGGAGATTCTAAACTTGTATCTTCTGAGAATAGTTAGTTGGATAAATTAGACAACAATAGATATAACATAAGCCTAGATTGAGTCTCTTACTTACTTTGACTTTGATTGCTCTGCACACCTTGAACATTGAGCCTTGTTCCTTGAGCTTGATAGGTAAACTTAGGATATGGAAGATACATCCTAAGTTAGCATTTGAAAAGTATAGTATTCATTTAGTTCTTTCAGTGCTTTTAGTTAGTAGAGTACATCCTAGCTTAGTCTGCCTCTTCAGTTCTAGTTTTGTTATAGAATAGACTCGGACCTAGCTCTACGGATGTCTAGGATGGATACATGTCTTATTTTATAAGTTCAACTTGGACCTAGCTCTGTGGATGCCTAGGATGGATACATGTTAAACTTTCTGTTCAGAGGTCCAGTATGGCCTATTTCTGTAATGGCAATACTATGTCTTAGGCTTAGTTCTACTTTAGTTTAGTTTTCAGTATTTGTTTTGCTTTACCACATTCTCCAGTGGCCTTTCTTTTAGTGCTTGACTTGCTTTGCCACATATCTCAGTGGGTTTACTTTTGATCATTCATGTACTTAGTTTACCTTTGCCACTTATCACAGTGGCCTTTTTTATATTAATTTGCATGCTTGTATAAATACTCTTATTGTTTAGTATTAAATATTCGCATATTTAGGATGCTAGAATTGTATGTTATTTTAGAACTTGTGTTCTTTATATACTCAGCATGTATCCATGCATCATAAGCACGTTAAGATCAGATTTATTTCAGTAGTTGCAGTTATTTTGCTTTTAGCCTTACCTTGTTTAATTGTTGTTATGTATGTTACTTTTACATACTTGTTGATTAGCTATAAATAATTAGTTTATAGTTATCTTGTTCTTTGTATCTTGTAGCACCTTATAATGCTTGCATGTTTAAAATTTTTTAATATGATATATTAAATATTCAGTTCACTTAAATAGCCTAAAATGTACTTAGACAAATGTCTAACTATAATATTTTTCTTTTGTTGGCTGGGGCCCTGGCATTTGTGATACTGACAAATGTCAGATTCAGAGTTGTTTGTTGGCAGTGCTGTAGGAGAGGAGCCGGTGCAGGAGGAGAATATTCATACTGCTATTTAGCTAGATTTACTATCTTGCAATGAGGTTTTGAGAGATCTGTACTTTTATTTAATTTAGTTTGTAATAATTAAACTCTGGATGTATTTATTTTACTGCATTTAATCTAAGTTATTGTTTCTTTTACTCTTTTATACTATATTGTGATGTGGATGTTATATTATATTTTTTCTTGCTTCTGGTACTTTGATTTGTATTAATATATATTTACCAGTTCTAGGTGATAAGTCCTTATCTTAAGGCAGGTTGGGTGTAGGGCCCCCGTACTAACAATAAGGAAGTACGGTGCTCCAACTGTGGCAAATCCCCAACTTAAGTGAAGTTAGGCGAACCTAGCCTTCCTTAAGGCAAGGACTTGTCACCAAGTGCTATAACTTTCATCAATATAAATATCAAAGTAGCGGAAGCAATATAAAATAGAGTAACATCCACAAGCATACATAGTAGGGAAATATAGTAACTCATCACAATGTAGAAGTAAAGTACATCCAGAAAGTTTAATTATTACACTGAAATGAATAACTGAAAATAAAAGACTCTCGTCCTCACTGAAATGAACAAGGCAAAACTAGCTAGACCGCAGCTGGAAGGTCCTCCTCCTGAATTGGCTCCTCCTCAGTGACACTGCCCACGAACACGTCTGAATCTGACATTTGTCGGTATCACAAATGCCAGGGCCCCAGCCAACAAAATAAAAAGGTTACAGTTAGACAATTGTCTAAGTACATTTTAGGCTATTTAAAGTGAACTGAATATTAAAGGATATCACATTTAAATTTAACTATACATGCAGGCAGTAAAGGGTGCAACAAGCCATGAAAGAACTGGAATACTATAAACTATCTATTTATAGCATGCAACATACAAAACACTAAATAAGCAAGGTAAGGCTGAAAGCAAAATAACTGCAGCTACTGCATAAACATGATCCTAACATGATTATGATCAAAGTAAAACATGCTAAGTATAAAAGAACACAAGTACTGAATTCAATAAAATTCTAGCATCCTAAACATGCCATTCATACATATATATAAGCCATAAAAGTATACATACAACATGCAGATTAAGATGAAAAGAAAGGCCACTGAGAATGTGGCAAAAAGCAAAGCAATCTATGATAAGTAAAGCCACTGAGACATGTGGCAAAGCGAGCAAATACTGAAAAAAAATAAGACCACTGAAGCATATGGCAAAACAAACCAGAAAACCAAAACAATACAATACAGGTAAAGTAGTGATATGCCTAAGTTCTAGTACTGCCATACCAGCCAATAGGCCATACAGGGCCTCCGATATTAATCAATCAATCTCCAGCCTAGCCATCCAAATATGCTAGGTCTGAGTCTAGTCTATACAATACTATTACTGAAGAGGCAGACTAAACTAGGTCATATTTTATTAACTGTGACAAAATAAAATTGAGTGATATGAAAATTCAATACTAGCTTAGGATTCATCATCCTAAGTTTTCCTACCATGCTCAAGGGCTAAAGCTCAAAATCCAAGGTATGCGAAGCAATCTAGTCAAAGTAAGCAAGAGACTCAATCTAGACCAATGTGATATCTATTATTATCTAATTACCAAATCTAACTATTCTAAGAAGGTACAAGCTTAGGATCTCCAATATCCAACTATCGATTAGAATCTCAGATTTACGTCCTTAAAGTCAAATATTAGAACTTAACAAGTTCTAATCCAAAATTAAGAGACGACTATATAGTTTAAGTAAGCAAATTAATGACCTAATTTTATAAATATTTTACTCTCTTACCCAAATCTTGATCAAATAAATCAAGATTTTAAGGATTTAGAACTTAAACCCTATGTTGAGTTCAAATTCCAAATCCAAAGTAAAATTCTAAATAGGATCTAGGTTTCTCACTTATTACCCAATTTAAAGATAAAGAATCCTATAAGTTGAAAAATTCAAGAACTACGATCTTAGTGAAAGGCTATTCTACTAATTATAAGATAAAATAATCAATTAAGAACTTGAGAATCTAAGATCTATATTCAATCTTTAAGATAACTCCATTATCTTATTAATTGAATCATCTTATACCCACATGGAAGGTTTCAAAAGATTAAATAATAAATCATTAAAGAATTTCAATTGGAGGTGGTTTGATTCAAATTGAAGATCTAAGTCTAAGATCTAAGATCTAAAGATCTGAAGTTTGATCACTTTAGACTTTTAATTAGAGTTTTGACTTAAGGGTTTCCATTTATGATTTTCTTTAGAATCTAAGTTTGCAATTAACTATAAGGAGCCTATTAAGGTTAAAATTGACAATTTCAAGTATTAGATTAACATTAAACCCATATTGACTTTCTTAGGTTACTTAGGATCCAAGGGTCTGAGTTTTGATCACTTTAAACTTTAAGCTAGATTTTAACGGATGTCCCATTATTGTTTCTTTTAGCATTTAAGCTTACAATTTAACTAGTTTGAACTTATCAAGTGTCTTTTGAAATGATTACATTTAAGTATTAAGCTTAAGTGACTTCTTTATGGTCACTTAAGATCTAAGTGTCTTAATTAAGGCTAAATTGAAGATTTCATAATTTCAATATTAATATTATTAGTATCATCAATCCAAAAAGGGCTCCAAAGAACATTTCTAATCTATCTTAAGGTGGTTTACTGAATTTCCAAGGTCTTAGGGAGCATTTAAATACATTTTGGTCAGAATGACCAAAATGCCCCTCTTAAGATAAAAATTGGGATTTTAGGGTTTACTCATCCAAATTAGATCTAATCTGTTTTAATATGTTTCATATTACTTAATGAAGTGGGAAACACCTTTAATTTAGGCTTTGGTGACCTAAATGGTCTTAATTATCACTAATCACTTAATTAAGCTACTTAGGGTGACTAGTGAAATTAGGGCACTTTAGGGCAATCCAACCTTACACTTAGGTTATACTAGGTCTAACATGATATTAGGAACCATCCCCACCCAAATTAGAGGCTTCATTAGGGTTTAATTTACTAATCCTTGATTATAATGATTAAGGAGTGATTAAGAAAATTAATTATCCAAAATCAACTTTAAGGGTCTGGAATTGTTCCTTAGGGTACAAGGAGCAATCAGAGCTCTTAATTTTATAAATTGGATAATTATATGATTTTATATGATTTATTTAAGAATAGAAAAGGTTTGGCAAATAAATTTTAATCCAACCATTAGATTTGGAATTTTATTTTATATTCAGATTCTTTGAATTTTTCTGATTCAAATGGTATATTGGATTATACTATTTGGATCTGTATAACTAAAGTTATTTAATTAATTCATTCTGAATGTTTATTTAAATTAAAACTATAGGAATCTAATTACATTAAATCATAACTATTAAAAATACATTCCAAAAATTGTTTAATTAACCGCAGCCCAAATACCAAACCGCGCGGGTCGGGGCTCGGCCCGGCCCAAAATCGCATCTTCGTCTTTCTCCTGATCGCGTCCGCAGCCCTAATTCCCGAGGCGGACTTCCAGCGCCAAATTCGCCGCACTCCGGTCATGCCGCACCGCGATTTTGACGGCTACATGTTCCCTGACCTCAGACACGTCGATTGAACTAAGAAGCCCTCACTGGGACGCTCTGGCTCGCTGGATGCCTATTCGGCCTAAATCCTTCGGCTGGCGCACCTGTGAGGAGATAATTCTCCTCACTGAGCCCACGAGCCACCGATATCTCGATCCCTACACGTTCAGGGATCGAAGAGGGAGCGATAGGGCACAACGAGGGATCCTGAGATGGTCTAGATCGTCGGGGTGCTACTCGGCATTTTCTGTCGTTCAGCGCTTCGACTGGATCGATCAAGTTCGGTTGAATTGATCGATCTGGTTGAACCTAACCCTCAATACCAGCTCACCAACATTGTCCAAATGTGCTTAGGGCCGAATGGACAATCAATTTCAGCTGGAACGCCGATTTAGGCGAACCAAGAAATTCGCCTGGCGGTGCGCACAGACGACGAATTCGTCATCTGGGTCACTGCCAGGCCACCTCTTTCAACTCGATCGCTCATCGAGGAGCTAAGGTAGGGTCCTAGCTGGAACGAGCTGAAAACCAGCTCTACTGGAAATGGGAGAGGCTGTACCTGATCGTCGTCGAGTGCACAATTGGGGATATGCAGGGGACAGTCGCCCTTCTCTGCTCCAGAGGCAGCTTTAATGAACTTGAACGCCAAGTTTCACCCTCAGACTCTACTGAAGGGACCTGGTTTGCCGATTGGTCGTAGGGGTCTTTGAGCTTAGCAAGAAGAAGAGGGAGCTTCTGAGAAGATATAGGATGAGCAAAGGGAGACATAGGCAAGTTCTAAGGATATTTATAGCTGCAGAAGGGCTTCCAGAGCCTTAGCCGAGCCAGCAGCTTTGGTTCATGGCTGCGAATGGGGCTCCGAATGGGGAAGGGCAAATCCGGGAGGATCACCAAGCTATGGCATGAAGGAGATCGTGGGGGACAAGATTCCATCCCCATACTGCCACGAGGGCTGGACGTTGGGATTATGTCGGGAGATTCCAGCGAGAATGCACCTGGGACGATGATGAATAGTGATGGGTGAGGCACAGCCGTTTGATGGGTCTTCAGTTACAACTGGGTGGCCCTGATCTCTCGATCGGCAACGGTCGATCGGGACACAGATCATCCATTGGATCAAACTGAATTGATCCAACGCTTGATCTGAGCTACTTAAGGCGGGACACGGGAGGCCGTTGGATCGGGCTATCGATCGAGTGGCTAGGATCTGGCCTCGGCGCGGGGTGGATCGCGCCGCTTAGGAGCCACGCCAAGATGCATGCTGGCCACCTTATTGGCTAAAGGCTATGCGCCGCTGTCGGGACCCCGCAGCGGATCTGCCGCGGTCCCGACAGCAAATCATAACAGTAATTTTAATTAAATAAATAAAATTATTAATTAATAAAAATTAATTTAATTATTCTATTAATTCCTATATCCAATTTAGGACCAAATGAGATCCAAAAATTCCCAAAAATTCACACTTAGCTAATTAGGGTATGAGGAACTCAAAAATGAAATCAGATTTCAATTTGGAGATCAAAATAATTTAGGTATTTTTTCAGGGCTTAAAAATAGCCAAAAATACCAAAATTACCAATTTATCTCCGATTGATTTCAAACTTCTATGTTTAGGTTTAAATGACCTATTGAATCCAATGGAATCAAAATCAAACCTTGGTTTAGCTTAATTAATCTAGTTTTAGCTAGGGTAACAACCTAGGGTTGTTACATTGGGTCCTACCTGACTTTACTTAAGTTGGGGATTTGCCACAGTTGGAGCATCGTACTCCCCATGATTGTGCTAATATCAGTATTAGCATCGCCGTGGAAAAGTACGGGGCCCCACAGTTGGTATCAGAGAACACCATAAGGTGTTAGAATGGGATTTGTGATTCCTTTCTACCTAATGGACTGTTCTTCTGAAGTATAAATATTAAGACATAACATCCACAACATAGTACTGTCAATAACTCTCTGAAAAATGTAAAATGAAAATACTCATATCCTAAATACCCATTCATCTATATCTAACAAAAACCAATACATTCTACTATTAGGATCAAATGGATCATGAAGAGTCTGACTTGGAATATTATCTGCATACCTTCAAGTTGGCTTAGAGTTATAATTTCAAATGGAGACAAGAAAGCAAATGGCAAATCAATGGAGTTTCAACAAAAGGAACCCTAGTCTTGAACAAACTTCTACATCAGACGACGTACTAAGGGCTTCACTTTCTGATATACGCACAAGAGTGGTTGAACTGAGTAGAGTCAGTCCAGAGGCATATAGAGTGTCTAGAGTCCCTCTGGCTTGATATAGTGACAGATCTGATGCTAGACTGTGCGGCAGTCTGGTGGTACGATACCATCAAGAAACTCAAACAAAAATGTAAGAGAAAGTGTCAAAAAGTGACATTTGAAAATTTTTGTGTTACATTTAGGACTGAGTACATTAAAGAAATCTGAGTACTAGTTAAAGTAATTGTCATTTCTTGATTTTAGTAGTGTATGATTTTTTGGCATTTTCTAAATCTTATGTAACCCTTCATTTCTAAATTACTAATTCCTTAGAATGATTCTGAAATCTAGATTTATACTGCTTACTTAGAATGAATTCTAGATCACCTCCTGCTGCTACCCCAATTAAGAATGTTATCGCTTCGAGCAGTTCTTCTGATGAAATAGCTCATCTGCGAGCAATGGTGGCAACCTTGTTGAAGAATCAGGCTCAACAAGCGCTGGTAATGCAAAAGATGATGTCTGATCATCCAGTACCAGCTGTTGCTACTGCTCCCACTATCCCTGTTCCACAACATACCTTTCCTTCCCATCACTCTATAGATAGTCTTTTCCATAACTTCTAAGTACTAAGGCCTTCCACTTTCGGTGGAAACTTATCACCAATGGATATAGCCGGCTGGCTGAAAGCAGTAGAGAAGGATCTTATTAGTCTGAAGATCCCAAACTCAAAAGCCGCCCGTCTCACTATACACCTATTTCATGCTGAAGCAGAATACTAGTGGGAGGAGGCTCGGAATACAAAGTTTGTCGACTATGAATTACAAGACATCCCTTGAGATGAATTTGTTGAAGCATTCAAAGCTGAATTCATTCCCCCATCTACACAGAATATCATAGCAGACATGATTCTAAGGTTGACTCAAGAAAGTCACTATGTTGCTGACTACGAAAGAGAATTTTGTAGGTTGATTCATTTTGCTCCAGAGATTACCCACTCCGAATCAGCCAAGTGCCATCATTTTCTCAGTGGACTCCGAGAGTCACTGAAAGATCAAATTGTTCCACTTCGCCTGACTAGCTTCTTTGAACTAGTAGAGACAGCTAAGGTGATTGAGCATCATCACTCAGAAAAAGATCTCAAATAAAAGGCACAATCAACTCTTAATTAGCATGAAGCCTTCAAGAGGCACAAGCCTAACTCTGTAAAGGTCTATCAACTTGAAGCTTCACCAATTATCGAACAAATTCAAGGAAGTAATAGGCCTCACCAATATGGCAAGTGTTACCACTTCGGCCATAAGTGCTACAATTGTGGGTGACCAGGCCATGGGTTCTATCATTGTACACACACGGAGACAGTGGATGGAGTTTCGATGAAGCCATCCCAAAAGAACAAAGTGCTTAGAGCAACTCCACTAAACAGAAGAGGACCAAATTTGGCAATAATGCAACCACTTGCACCTGAAGTTGCTCCAGAACATCCCTCAGCTCCTAAACCCCAGAACTATCCCAGGAAGCAGGTAAACAATCATCCTGCCGGTCCTGTGTGAGTTTATGCTTTAACGCCTCAGGAAGCCACGGAAGACAAAAATGTGATTTCAGGTACACATTTCTGAACTTCTCCTTTATTAATTGCATTCATGTACCTTAATTATTACAATTTGTTAATATGATTCATATGAATAAATTAGGCACACTTTATTTTAATGACCAGCCCTGCAATGTGTTATTTGATACCGGTGCTAGTCATTCATTTATTTTTGAATGTTTTGCCAATATCCTTAAACCACACTCGTACAACTTAGCAAAATCTTTGAGTGTTGGATTGCCCATAAGTTTTATAACATCAAAATTCCATTAAATGGTCAGGAGTTTAACTCCAAATTAATCATCCCACCACTAGCAAACTTTGATATTATTCTTGGGATGAATTGGCTTAGTGAAAATAATGCAGTGATAAACTGCCTGAAAAAAAAAGTCACTCTCTATTCCCAGGGCAAGTCTGAAACCTTTATAGGAAGAACCAGTACACAGTTATCATTGATCAATGTTATTAAAGCTGAACAACTGATCAGTAAGGGTTGTGATGTTTTTCTGGTCACTATGATGGGTGAAGCAAAAGAAAGTATCCCTCTCTCTGATTGTAAAGTAGTAAAGGAATTCACCGACATATTCCCAAAAGATCTGCTTGGTATACCTCCTTCCAGAAAAGTAGAGTTCTCTAATGAATTGGCTCCAGGTACCCAGCCTATATCTAAAGCACCATACAAAATGGTGCCTAAGGAACTTCAAGAACTCAATGAGCAGTTGCAAGAGCTCTTGAATAAAGGCTTTATTAGGCCAAGTATGTCTCCTTGGGGAGCACCCGTTCTATTTGTAAAGAAGAATGATGGATTTATGCGAATGTGCATAGATTATCATGAACTAAATAAATTTACCATAAAGAATAAATACCCATTACCTAGAATTGATGATTTATTCGACCAATTATCTGGAGCTGTCATATTCTCTAAGATTGACTTAAGGTATTGATATCATCAATTGCGAGTAAAAGAAGATGATGTAGGAAAGACTACTTTTCGTACTCGCTATGGTCATTTTGAATTCTTAGTGATGTCTTTCGGACTCACCAATGTGCCATCAATCTTTATGGATTTGATGCAGCGAGTTCTAAAGCCATATTTAGACAAATTTGTAATCATCTTTATCGATGATATCCTCATTTATTCCAGAACCTTAAAAGATTATGAAGAACATCTGAGATTAGTATTAGATGCTCTACGTGAACATCAGTTGTATGCCAAGTTCTCCAAGTGTGAGTTTTGGCTCAATTTCATTGCATTCTTGGGATATGTTATCGATGCCCAGGGTATTCATATAGATCAAAATAAAGTAGGCGCTATTCATGACTGGATTCAACCTAAGATAGTCACAGATATTATAAGTTTCTTGGGATTGGCCGGATATTACAGGAAGTTTATTAAGGGATTTTCCCAGATCGCTTTGCCTTAAACTAAGTTAACTCAAAAAGCCATTCCATTCATTTGGAGCCCTAAATGCGAAGAAGCATTTCAAACTTTGAAGGACGCACTCTGTAACAACCCAGGTTGTTACTTAGCTCAATTTAGACTAATCTAAGTCTTAATTAAGGTTCTAAGTCACTAACTAAGTAATTTAGAACTCATCTCTAAAATCTAGGTCAAATCAGAAGTCAACTGAGTCAAATCATAAATTCTGGAAAATTTCAAACCCTAGAATTTGACTTTTTATCCAGACCTCAGATTGAAAATTTAACTTCGCCATTGCGTTTAGAATACCCAAATTAGTTAGGGGTGAAGTTTTAAAGGCATTTGGAAGTCGTTGGATTTTCATCGAATATTTTAATAATATCTAAATACCTAAAAATTCAAATAAATAAATACTCGCCGAAACAAAAATCCGAGTGCGCCGTTGCGTTCCTCACCCCTCAAATAGCTAAGGGTAATTTATTGGGAATTTTTGGAATAAATTTAGATGACCAATTTTAATAAATAAGATTTAAATAAAATTAATTAAATGAATATTTTATTATTTAATTTTTAACAACGCCATCCGCTGAATAGCCTTTCCGTCACCCAGCACTCACGCCGTCAATCTATACGGCTTAATTTCAAACGGCGATTGTGAGCCGTTCGATCGATTCGATCGAACGGCTGGTGTTCATCTTCCATTCGAAGCACGTACGACGCTACGCGTGTCGCAAAGAGCTCGCACGCGGCGAGCTCTGATCAATGCGGAGGACTCACCCACCGATTTATGGACTTTAAAATCTTCTTGTGAGCTCTGAAATTGGATTGATCCCGAAATCTATTCGAACTTGAAGCTATCATTTGCAGGTTGTGCGGCTTCGGCTTATTCAGACTCTAAGTCCTAAGGTACCTTTCTATCCCATCTCCATTTGATTCTTGCGTAAACATTTGGTTTATACAATTATTGTACTCTTAATGCTCGATTCAACTTCTATCAAGCTATTAAGGATCTATTTCAGTCAAAATTCGTAACCCTAAAATTCTTTCGTTCGTTTCGCCGAGTCCATAGGGAAGGCGAAGGGTCCCGAAATTTCGGGCAGGCCCGACGAGTGGCGTGGCCCGTTCAGGTCCGCCTGCATGAACGAGTCTGCGACCCGTCCGAGTTTGCGGCCCGTCCGTTCGCATTGGGCTGATGGCATGGCGTCGGGGTTCGATGCTTTGTGTGCCGGCACCTCAGTAATTCACGTGGCGACAGCAACAGCTGTCGCAGATTGCGGGGCCCACCGTGGTCTCATCCGTCCGCCAGAAGTCTTGTCCTGCAGAAAATCATAAATAATTATTTATATAAATATTAGATTTTGTTGAAAAGGATGATTAGATAATTAAACACAGAATAATCGGATTCAATTAAAAATTAATTAAATCCTTAAACTTTAGGCATTAATATCTTGAAAAATACAATTCTGAAATATACAAATAAATGTATCATTTTAATCAGAAAAATAAAAGAAATTTAATGATGCTAATTATTTTGTGGCTAGACTATTATTTCACGTAGAGACATTTAGGGGTATTAATTAATTCAAATAATATTACAAAATTTCAAATGATCATAATTTTGCAACCCTTAATCCAAACATACCCAATATGGGTCTTAAAGTGATTAAAAAACCCTAAGAATTATTTTAGTAAGGTTACCTTTGCTGTTTGGATTAGTTTTTGCCTAATCACTTTTAGGTCCTAATCCTAATTACCCTAATTAGACCTAGATCTTCAATTGACCACAACTTAGTCAATTGAGCTCCAAATTGGATGATCCAAATATCAATCTAGATCAAAAAAACCTAATTATCAATAATCTTTAATGATATTTTAAATCCAATAGTTAGATTTGCTAATCATCCCTAATCACTCCAAAACTTGATTAGTTAATATTAGCAAATATAATAATCCAAATTAAGTAATTTAAGTTTCAAAGGACTCATAGAACCATTTAAAATCAATCTGTAAGGTTGGATTAGTGTTTGAGTGATTAATTTTGCTAATCACTCACTAATTACTCTTAACCCTAATTAGGTCTTAACTTAGTCAAATTAGATTCAAATTGAGCCTAAAATATGTCATTTTGATCAGTGGACTATTTGTAAACCATAGCCACTAATTTTACTTAATTTGGATACTAATTGACAAAGTTAGGATTTTGACCCAAAATTAAGGATTCCTTAATCACCTTTTAAACCCTAGATCTTGTATTGGCCATAACTTGGTCAATACTTATCAGAATTTAGTAAATTTAGATTCTATGGAAAACTTAGACAGTAAAGAACAATAATCTGAAAGAAAATTGAACTTTCACTTAGTCAAATTACTAATTTTCCCTTATGAGTTAAATTCACTAATTTGATCTCATATGGCTTAATAATCATCCAAAATTAATTTAGTTGCTGTCTAATCTTACATTAGACAGTAAAAAATACATTCCAAAAGAAAATCTTAAAATTTAAGCCCTAGATCAAAATTTGATCTTTTGAACCCTTAAGTAGGGGCAAAATGGTCATTTTGCCCAAATTTAGGGTTTAGCCTTTAAAAGCCCTAAATTCAATTTCTAATCACTAAAATCAGTAAATAGAATGATTTAGAACTGAAATTAAACAAATTCAAGTCTAAATTAGATTTTGATTAAAATCTCAAAATTTGCTCCTTAAGAAAATTCCTAAGTCCTAAGTGAGTGTTCTCCTTCTTTAATCATTCTTAGACCCATCCTTAGGTCTTATAACATTAGTTAGGATGTGTGTCTTGAGAGATACTCTTAGTAATTAAGAGCCTTAATTCTTAAGATTATGAATAGATCTTAAGTTAGAATTCATCTATTGAGTAAATTGGGTTACTCAATAGGTGAAATCTTGAGTTTTCTAGTTTATAGATTTTCTTAGTTTATTAAATGATTATTTGATCTTTAAACCCTAGAATTAGGAATAGAGAATCTATCCTAATGAATTGATTTATCATTAGGACTTGCCTTAACTTAATCTGTGAGATTTGGGTTCTAAACTTAGACCCTTAGATTATACCTTTAGATTAAGTGATTAGACCCCATTATCTGGAGTCTAATTCTTAATCTTTTCATCTAGATTTGGCTAATCAAGATGAGGTTGGGATGAATTAAAATACAAAATTAGGTCGATGATTTGTTCATTTTAACCAAATAGTCGTCTTTTGATTAAGTTAAAATTAGGACTTGGCCAGTCCTAATTATCTTCAACTAGTAGGATTCGTGATTCTAAGTTACAGAATGTGTAAGAATTGATGATTCTGAAACTTATGTAACTTAGAGTAGATAGAACGAATAAAGTAGATAACAACGGATATCACCTGTGTTTTAGATAGAGTTTTTTGCTCACTTTGATTTTGATGCTTCGCATTCCTTGACTTTGAGTTTTATACCTTGAACATGTATTGTACTTAAGATATTTGGTAAATATCTTATGTCAATTTTGAACATTCATAAATAGCATTGTGTTTTTGTTTCACAAGTGGTTTGTAAGGTGTAGCTTGATTAGTATACCTCTTCGATCAACTCGTTTGGGGTCAGCTTCTTATTGGGGGTTTCAGTCTGATAGTCAATGCCATGCCTAGTCCGTGGGATAGGATGGATAGACTCTTGCCCTACTGACTATAAAGTCAGGATTTTGATATGGTTATACTAATTCAAGTACACTTACATTCAGTTTTGTCTTAGCTCATCAGGCTAAGAGTTTTCAGTGATGTTCAGTTCAGAGTTTCTTAGCTCATCAGGCTAAGATTTGCTGAGTTCATGTTCAGTTCAGGTGACTTATATAGTCACTGTAGTTTCAGTTTACAGTTACTGTTTTACTTATATATTCTGCATTGTAGCACTGTTTTAATTACAATTTTTCCTGTACTATTTAGGATGCTAGTTTTACTTACTGTTTTCATATGCTCACATAGGATGTTAGTTGTTTTCAGTTTTAAACTGTTCGAATTCTGTATGTTACTTAGCATAATCTGTTGATCATAAGCATATTTAGGTTGTATTTCTTACAGTTTTGTTTAATTTTTGCTTACCTGCCTTTGTTGCAGTTGCTTGGAGGAGGTATGTATTATTTCCTATTTTTGCTTAGTTATAAACTGTAGTTTATAACTTATCACTGTTCTTTTGTATGCTTTTCTGCACTTATTTTTCTCAGTTCTATTTTTATGGTGATATCTATTTAACTTAATAAAATTATTTGCCCTAAAATGTGCTTAGACAATAGTCTAACCAGTTTTTCTTTTGTTGGCTGGGGCCCTACCATTATGAAACTGATAATGGTAGGTTCTGAGTTTAATAGAGCAGTTGATCCTGTGGAGTGCTTGCCATTAGAGGAAGAGCACGTACTTGAAGATTTATAGCTTTAGTTTTCTTTCTTTCAGTGAGATTGAGAGTTCATTTCAGTTCTTTTAAACTTAATAATTTTTTTAATAATACAGGTTTATATTTCTCTTTCAGCACTTTACTTATTCTGTATTGTTGTATTTATACTATTTTGGATGGATGTTATATTTTATGCTTCCGCACTCTGATGTTCATGTATAGTCATTTAGTGATAGTTCTTATGGATTGAATGGCAAAATTCTTATTTAAGTGGGATTAGAATACGTGTCTAATTCAATTCTAAGTGGGGACTTTGTCATTTGGTGACCCCTCCACTGTAATCATGTTAACTTAAGGGTTAACAGGACCACGGCGGGGCTGGGCCGCCACAGTTGGTATCAGAGAATTCCATAAGGTGTCAGATTGGAATTTGTATTCCTCTCTACCTAATGGATTGTTCTTCTGCTACGGGATCACTAAATGAATACCTGAAACAACATCCATCTCATTATAAGTATAACTCAGAATAAGAAGTAGAAAATGAAGAGAACACTTTCATAATACAGCTTTAGTAAGGACTAAAACCTTAGAGTTATAAAAAGCTTAAGTAACAAACACTAGTAGATCTCTATAATCATAGAAATTGAAATATTAAACCTTGAGTTTTAGACTAAGGGATTAAGTTATAATTAAGAAATTCAAACTATCATAGTATATCAAAGGCATAGAAAAATTCAAAACTTGTACGTTAAATGAACCTCTTTAGTGCAACAGTTTGCCTACAGAAGATTGGATCCTCTTTATTGATTTAATAAGAACCAAAATCATAATAGAATCTATCTCAAATAAAAATAGGTATTCCAATCATATCTTAAGCTATACTTAAAATTTCTCTTATCTAAGATAAAGTAAGAGCTTGATGAAAAGTTAAATTTTAGGAAAATCCTTTGAATTATAAATGAAATATGTTGATAATATACCATTAATTATATTCTCCATTTAGATACCAAATACATATGATAAGATCTTTATCAATTTTAAGCTGCCCTGTTATATCTAGTATCTTTCCTATTGTACTAAATTATCCTTCGAATAATGAAAAACTTAAGAAGTATAGTAGTTTTTTTTCTGAGACTAACATTAATCATATTAATTTCAAAGTAAGCCCTGTAATTTCTTCCCCCAACACGGATGATTCATCAAATAACAACACTGTCGAAGTCACTTCATTCAGGAATATGATAACTATCATAATAGCAATTTAATTACAACAAGCAGTGACTATCCAGAAATTTGGATCTACTCTTAATATTGCAATTACTGATTCTGAAACTCAGCATAAGACAATAAAAAGAGAGCAAAAGTATAAAACATATCAAAAGAAATCTAGCACAACAATAGGACCAGGCCAAGGGTGTAAGAAACCACACCCTTATAGAGAATGCTATCATTATGATCACCGCTATTTTATATATAGTCGTCATGGCCACAGATACGAGGAATGCCAAGCCTTCAAAACAATTGATGGAATTATAATCAAGCATCCTTGTCAGAGCAAAGCATTCCATGATACCTCACATAAAGATTTGGAATCAAGGTCGATTCTAACATTACCACCACCAACGAGAGAGTATCAAGTTGGCAGGGAGCAAATATTTGCTCCTAAACTCCGAGAACACAATTATCTGGGAATAGAGGGATCTAATAGTAATATTGTCCCAGGTATATTTATTCAATTTCATCATTCCTTACAGTCTTAGAATTTAGTCCTATTTTATATAAGTTTAAATTGAGATGACTTAATTATGGTTGTCATTTGAAATCTTGCATTTAATAGGTTTCATCCTTCATTTGATCATTAATTCTTCCTTAAGCTTAAATTAATCAACTTTAAATTCTTTTGGCAAAACCACGCATTTGCGACTTGTAGAAATAGTTATCCTTCAAAGAAATAGATTATCCAAGTTGGATGAATAACTTCTAAATTATTAGATTATATCAATTCATATCCTTAAATCTATGGTCAAAATAAATCACAATCACGACTTGAATAATTAGTCTAGTTTATCTTAAAGATTATAATTATCTCATTCCTTTGGGATAAGAATATTCATATCTTTTAAAATGGATAAGTACAACTTTAGGACTTTAGTTCACTAAGTATGATTACTGGATTTATAATATAAGCCTTAAAGTGAATTAATTATATGATTAGTTCACCATATTTTCTTTAAGGTGAGATTACATAATGGTTAGATTATTTTAACCTATAGGTGTATGCTCACAAGTTAGTGATAATGAATTTGTTTCACTCTTGGTCCCGGCATAATTAGTATGTTCTATCTAATTGTAAACATAAAACCATCCTAAGTCAAAGAATTTTTGTTCTTTGAAGATTAAACCTTCCATCAAGTTGCGAACATTTTGAATTCTAATATTTGAATTTGAAATTAAAATTATTCCTTAGAAACTCTTTTAGTTAAGTTACCTATGGTAACTCAATATGATAAACTTGTGCCTTTTCTTGTCCATCTGGATTGGATAAGAAATTTTATTATCTTTAATATAACCTTCATTAAGTGATGATTACCACTTAAAGTGAGTAGTAATTGAGAAAAATCTTATTTCTATTGATTAAGAAAATCTCCTTTCCCAAATAAATTGATTTCAACTTTTTGCCTAAGTCATGATATGACTTGAGCACTTATTGATCATTCTCTTAAAACGAGCTCTTATTCAAGATAAATTAAATATAACCATTAAATTTCTAAGTGATCTAAGCCACATCATGTAGCTCAGATATTAACAACTGATTTCCGAAATTTTGGCATAAGTCATAGATTATGACCTGTGATCAATATCTTTAATTTCTATTGAATTTCCTAGCACTTATCCATATGGATAAGTGAATTTATTGCCATTTTTATATTAGAATTTACGAATTATATTTTGTAATCATCAAACTTTGGATAATAAATCATAATGTGAGGCTTAAATTCTTAAACTTTCTCTTTAACCTTGAGACCATGTATCATAATTGGATACTAATCTTATTGTTGCCATAACAAAATAAGTTCTCATTTATTATGAGATAAATTAAATTATTAAGATTGTTAATGATCTAAGCCATCTCTTGTGACTTAGATATTAGCAATTAGTTCTGGAAATTTTGCCTTATGTCCTAAAATATGAATTATGATCATAGAATTATTTTTCTGCATACTTATCCGTATGGATGAGTGAGTTCCTTGACATAACCAAGTCAGAACTTATAATTTGTATTATTAAACTCTTATAATCACCAATACTTGATGACAAGTCATCATGTGTGACTTAATATGTTAAACTTAAAGCTAAGTATCGAGAAATTGCATGCTGAACCTATTTGCCCTATTAGGACATTTTAACAAGAGTTGAATGTCACTTTAATAGTTCAAATATAATTTGGACTAATTTATATATGTAGTTCATCCTCAACTTATCTTTATAAGCCAAACCATTTGGATTCATTATTAGACTGTTATTCTAAAGATGAATCTCTTCCTAAAATTCTCATAGAATAAGAAATCAAAGAATACTAGTTCTTTGATGCCAAATCCTTTAATTCCCATTTGTTGAAGAAGAACCATTCTTATTCTTTAATCCCTATTAAATCCTGTAAAGGCTTAGCTAGTTGCCAAAGCCTTCTTAGATAGTAAATGTAACATAGAACTGTTAGAATCTTAACTCCGAAATTCATCCCATGTTCAGCAAGTAATATCACCTGCCAAGTTATAATCACTTTGGGTTGTCAAGTCATATATTATAACTTAAAGGCTAAGTATTTGATCCTTACAGTTATATTTAGCCCAGATAAAATATTAACTTCTCTTTTCCTAATATTTAGATCCTCATTAAGTGATGATTATCACTTAGTTGTTTAGCTCATTAAATATAAAATTTGGAATATAAATTTTTTCTACAAAATGAATTATGATAATTTAAGTTTAAAGAAAAGAATCTTTAAAACCTTCAAAATTCCTTTAAGCCTTGCTTATTTGTACAATGATATATTCTTAAACTCATGACAATTTTGGTGTGTAAACACCAATCAAATATTTATTCTTAGAGACACTTTATCTTCTACGGCATGCATTACTGTATTAGTAGTGATGTGCTGTATTTACAATTTATTTATCATAAGACCGTATATATCTATAAATATCTCATATTTCAAATGAAAGTAACATAATACTTTCATGATTCTCATCTTTCTGTCTTTTGGTGAGAATTTCAAACTAAAACCATCACCCATTAAATGACCTGTCAAAATCCTAGATAAAGATCAAATTGGTTATTTGATCTAAGTTATAAAGATTAATTAAGAACCCACATACTCTTCTATTTCCATCAAGCAATTCTATATTTATTTAAACTCATGCAATCAGAGATATTCGACTTCAGTAATCTCAATTTTAAATAATCTGCTCTGTCTATTTTTCCACTTGAGTGATGTCGAGGACGACATCATTCTTAAGTGGGGGAGTTTGTAACAACCCAGGTTGTTACTTGGCTCAATTTAGACTAATCTAAGTCTTAATTAAGGTTCTAAGTCACTAATTAAGTAATTTAGAACTCATCTCTAAAATTTAGGTCAAATCAGAAGTTAACTGAGTCAAATCATAAATTCTGGAAAATTTCAAACCCTAGAATTTGACTTTTTATCCAGACCTCAGATTGAAAATCTGACTTCGCCATTGCGTTCAGAACACCCAAATTAGTTAGGGGTGAAGTTTTAAAGGCATTTGGAAGTCGTTTGATTTTCATCGAATATTTTAATAATATCTAAATACCTGAAAATTTAAATAAATAAATACTCGACGAAACAAAAATCCGAGTGCGCCGTTGCGTTCCTCACCCCTCAAATAGCTAAGGGTAATTTATTGGGAATTTTTGGAATAAATTTAGATGACCAATTTTAATAAATAAGATTTAAATAAAATTAATTAAATGAATATTTTATTATTTAATTTTTAAGAGCGCCATCCGCTGAATAGCCTTTCCGTCACCCAGCACTCACGCTGTCAATCTATACGGCTTAATTTCGAACGGCGATTGTGAGCCGTTCGATCGAAGATCGAACGGCTGGTGTTCATCTTCCATTCGAAGCGCGTACGACGCTACGCGTGTCGCAAAGAGCTCGCACGCGGCGAGCTCTGATCAATGCGGAGGACTCACCCCCGATTTATGGACTTTAAAATCTTCTTGTGAGCTCTGAAATTGGATTGATCCCGAAATCTATTCGAACTTGAAGCTATCATTTGCGGGTCGTGCGGCTTCGGCTTATTGAGACTCTAAGTCATAAGGTACCTTTCTATCTCGATCTCCATTTGATTCTTGCGTAAACATTTGGTTTATACAATTATTGTACTCTTAATGCTCGATTCAACTTCTATCAAGCTATTAAGGATCTATTTCAGTCAAAATTCGTAACCCATTCTTTCGTTCGTTTCGCCGAGTCCATAGGGAAGGCGAAGGGTCCCGACATTTCGGGCAGGCCCGACGAGTGGCGTGGCCCGTTCAGGTCCGCCTGCGTGAACGAGTCTGCGACCCGTCTGAGTTTGCGGCCCGTCCGTTCGCATTGGGCTGATGGCGTGGCATCAGGGTCCGATGCTTTGTGTGTCGGCACCTCAGTAATTCACGTGGCGACAGCAACAGCTGTCGCAGATTGCGGGGCCCACCGTGGTCTCATCCGTCCGCCAGAAGTCTTGTCCTGCAGAAAATCATAAATAATTATTTATATAAATATTAGATTTTGTTGAAAAGGATGATTAGATAATTAAACACAGAATAATCAGATTCAATTAAAAATTAATTAAATCCTTAAACTTTAGGCATTAATATCTTGAAAAATACAATTCTGAAATATACAAATAAATGTATCATTTTAATCAGAAAAATAAAAGAAATTTAATGATGCTAATTATTTTGTGGCTAGACTATTATTTCACGTAGAGACATTTAGGGGTATTAATTAATTCAAATAATGTTACAAAATTTCAAATGATCATAACTTTGCAACCCTTAATCCAAACATACCTAATATGGGTCTTAAAGTGATTAAAAAACCCTAAGAATTATTTTAGTAAGGTTACCTTTGCTGTTTGGATTAGTTTTTGCCTAATCACTTTTAGTTCGTAATCCTAATTACCCTAATTAGACCTAGATCTTCAATTGACCACAACTTAGTCAATTGAGCTCCAAATTGGATGATCCAAATATCAATCTAGATCAGAAAAACCTAATTATCAATAATCTTTAATGATATTTTAGATCCAACGGTTAGATTTGCTAATCACCCCTAATCACTCCAAAACTTGATTAGTGAATATTAGCAAATCTAATAATCCAAATTAAGTAATTTAAGTTTCAGAGGACTCATAGAACCATTTAAAATCAATGTGTAAGGTTGGATTAGTGTTTGAGTGATTAATTTTGCTAATCACTCACTAATTACTCTTAGCCCTAATTAGGTCTTAACTTAGTCAAATTAGATTCAAATTGAGCCTAAAACATGTCATTTTGATCAGTGGACTATTTGTAAACCATAGCCACTGATTTTGCTTAATTTGGACACTAATTGACAAAGTTAGGATTTTGACCCAAAATTAAGGATTCCTTAATCACCTTTTAAACCCTAGATCTTGTATTGGCCATAACTTGGTCAATACTTATCAGAATTTAGTAAATTTAGGTTCAATAGAAAACTTAGATAGTAAAGAACAATAATCTGAAAGAAAATTTAACTTTCACTTAGTTAAATTACTAATTTTCCTTTATGAGTCAAATTCACTAATTTGATCTCATATGGCTTAATAATCACCCAAAATTAATTTAGTTGTTGTCTAATCTTACATTAGATAGTAAGAAATACTTTCCAAAATAAAATTTTTGAATTTAAGCCCTAGATCAAAATTTGATCTTTTGAACCCTTAAGTAGGGGCAAAATGGTCATTTTGCCCAAATTTAGGGTTTAGCCTTTAAAAGCCCTAAATTCAATTTCTAATCACTAAAATCAGTAAATAGAATGATTTAGAACTGAAATTAATCAAATTCAAGTCTAAATTAGATTTTGATTAAAATCTCAAAATTTGCTCCTTAAGAAAATTCCTAAGTCCTAAGTGAGTGTTCTCCTTCTTTAATCATTCTTAGACCCATCCTTAGGTCTTATAACATTAGTTAGGATGTGTGTCTTGAGAGATACTCTTAGTAATTAAGGGCCTTAATTCTTAAGATTAGGAATAGATCTTAAGTTAGAATTCATCTATTGAGTAAATTGGGTTACTCAATAGGTGAAACCTTGAGTTTTCTAGTTTATATATTTTCTTAGTTTATTAAATGATTATTTGATCTTTAAACCCTAGAATTAGGAATAGAGAATCTTTAGGACTTGCCTTAACTTAATCTGTGAGATTTGGGTTCTAAACTTAGACCCTTAGATTATACCTTTAGATTACATGATTAGACCCCATCATCTGGAATCTAATTCTTAATCTTTTCATCTTAATTTGGCTAATCAAGATGAGGTTGGGATGAATTAAAATACAAAATTAGGTCGATGATTTGTTCATTTTAACCAAATAGTCATCTTTTGATTAAGTTATAATTAGAACTTGGCCAGTCCTAATTATCTTCAACTAGTAGGATTCATGATTCTAAGTTACAGAATGTGTAAGAATTGATGATTCTGAAACTTATGTAACTTAGAGTAGATAGAACGAATAAAGTAGATAACAACGGATATCACCTATGTTTTAGATAGAGTTTCTTGCTCACTTTGATTTTGATGCTTCGCATTCCTTGACTTTGAGTTTTATACCTTGAACATGTATTATATACTTAAGATATTTGGTAAATATCTTATGTCAATTTTGAACATTCATAAATAGCATTGTGTTTTTGTTTCACAAGTGGTTTGTAAGGTGTAGCTTGATTAGTATACCTCTTCGATCAACTCATTCGGGGTCGGCTTCTTGTTGGGGGTTTCAGTCCGATAGTCAATGCCATGCCTAGTCCGTGGGATAGGATGGATAGACTCTTGCCCTACTGACTATAAAGTCAGGATTTTGATATGGTTATACTAATTGAAGTACACTTACATTCAATTCTGTCTTAGCTCATCAGGCTAAGAGTTTTCAGTGATGTTCAGTTCAGAGTTTCTTAGCTCATTAGGCTAAGATTTGATGAGTTCGTGTTGAGTTCAGGTGGCTTATATAGTCACTGTAGTTTTAGTTTACAGTTACTATTTTACTTATATATTCTGCATTGTAGCACTGTTTTACTTACAATTTTTCCTGTACTATTTAGGATGCTAGTTTTACTTACTATTTTCATATGCTCACATAGGATGTTAGTTATTTTCAGTTTTAAACTGTTCAAATTCTGTATGTTACTTAGCATAATCTGTTGATCATAAACATATTTAGGTTGTATTTCTTACAGTTTTGTTTAGTTTTGCTTACCTGTATTTGTTGCAGTTGCTTGGAGGAGGTATGTATTATTTCCTATTTTTGCTTAGTTATAAACTGTAGTTTATAACTTATCACTGTTCTTTTGTATGCTTTTCTGCACCTATTTTGCTCAGTTCTGTTATTATGGTGATATCTATTTAACTTAATAAAATTATTTGCCCTAAAATGTGCTTAGACAATAGTCTAACCAGTTTTTCTTTTGTTGGCTGGGGCCCTACTATTATGAAACTGATAATGGTAGGTTTTGAGTTTGATAGAGCAGCTGATCCTGTGGAGTGCTTGCCATTAGAGGAAGAGCCCGTACTTGAAGATTTATAGCTTTAGTTTTCTTTTTTTCAGTGAGATTGAGAGTTCCTTTCAGTTCTTTTAAACTTATTAACTGTTGTAATAATACTGGTTTATATTTCTCTTTCAGCACTTTACTTATTCTGTATTATTGTATTTATACTATTTTGAATGGATGTTATATTTTATGCTTCCGCACTCTGATGTTCATATATAGTCATTTAGTGATAGTTCTTATGGATTGAATGACAAAGTTCTTATTTAAGTGGGATTAGAACACGTGTCTAATTCAATTACAAGTGGGGACTTTGTCATTTAGTGACCCCTCCACTGTAATCATGTTAACTTAAGGGTTAACAGAACCACGGCGGGGCTGGGTCGCCACACACTCTCTACTGCTCCAGTATTTGGTCTACCCAAGGAAGGCTTGAACTATCAAGTGTATACAGATGCCTCTAGAATTGGACTAGGTTGTGTGTTAATGCAAGAGGATAAGTTAATCGCTTACGCCTCTCGGCAGTTAAAACCCCATGAGAAAAATTATCTAGTTCATGATCTTGAACTTGCAGCAGCGATCTTTGCCTTAAAGATTTGGCATCACTATATGGAGTTCAATGTTCGATCTTCACTGATCATCAAAGCTTGAAGTATATCTTCACCCAAAGTGAGCTAAATTGTTGTCAATGGAGATGGTTAGAACTCATCAGTGATTATAATCTGAGCATTCAGTATCATCCAAGGAAAGCAAATGTACTGGCCGATGCACTTAGCCGACGTGCTACTTTATCTTCCATAATTACCTCCAGTTTGTTAAAATAAGAATTTCGTAAGCTAGAAATTTCTCCAGTCAGTGGCGATATGCTAAGTTCTGTTCTAGCAAATATCAATGTGGAACCAACATTCAATAGAGATATCTCTATCTCACAAACTAAAGATGATAATTATCTGAAATTTAAAGCAGATATTGAAGGTGATCGTCGTCATGAGTTGCAAATGTACAACGGCATAATTTATCAAAATAATTGTTTGTGGATTCCTAAATCTATGCACCAAGAAGTGTTGATTGAAGGTCATAATTCTGGGTATCACATTCACTCAGGCAGTACCAAGATGTACCAGGATTTAAAGTAATCGTGTTGGTGGCCTGGTATGAAGAAGGATGTAGCTGATTTTGTGGCTAAGTATCATGCCTGTAATTTGGTAAAGGCCGAGCACCAAAGACATGGTTGTCTTCTGCATCTATAAGAAATTCTTGAGTAGAAATGGTTCGATATATCTATGGATTTCATCATGGGATTGCCTCATGCAAAGTCTGGTGCCAATACAATCTGGGCTATAGTAAATCATTTAACTAAATCAGGGCACTTTCTTCCTATCCATCAGACTGACTCTGTGGAGAAGCTAGCAAAGCTCTATATCAAAGAAATTATCAGATTGCATGGTATTCCAAAATTAATCGTATCTGACAAAGATAACAGATTTACTTCTAAGTTTTGGTAGGCTGTGCATCAAGATCTGGGTACTAGTCTAGCTATAAGTACAGCTTTTCATCCTCGTATGGATGGTCAGTCAGAAAGACTGAATTAGGTTTTAGAGGATTTGCTTGGACTGTGTGTTCTTGATTTTGCCAGTTCCTGGGAAGACCATACTCTGTTAGTGTAGTTTACCTACAATAACAGTTTCCAAGCTAGTATAAAAATGGCTTCTTATGAGGTATTATACGGTAGAAAATGCAGTACTCCGCTAGCTTAGTTAGAAATAGGAAGCATTCAACTTTTCAGTTCTGAGTTAGTTGAAGAAACTAATAAGAAGATTTACTTAATCTAGCAAAGAATTTGTTCAGCTCAAGATCAACAGAGCAAGTATCATGATGCTCATCATCACCTCTTAGAATTCAATATTAGCGATTCTACCTATTTGAAAGTCAGTCCAATAAAGGGTGTCTACAGATTCAGTGTAGCAGGGAAACTCAGTCCCCGCTATGTTGGACCTTTTGAGATTTTGGCCAAATTAGGATCATCTGCCTACAGGTTAAATCTTCCGGATGACTTCGCAGTTTTTCACAATGTGCTTCACTTATCGTCTTTAAGGAGATGTCTCAGAGATCCATCTCATCTCGTTCAACTTCCAGTAGTAGAAATTCAGCCTGATCTTTCTTATGTCGAAGAACCAATCAAAGTCTTAGCTCGTGAACAATAACAGCTAAGAAATCATTCCATTTCTATAGTCAAGGTCTAGTGGAAGAATCGATCATTAGAAGAATCTACTTGGGAGAAAGAAGTGGATATGTGCAATAAATATCCACAGCTTTTTGCAAGACCAGGTATTATTTTCTTCTTTATTATCTGTTCCATTTAAATTTAAGTCCTTGTAGTACTTTCTTCACTAAGTGATGTCGGGGATGACATCGTTCTTAAGTGGGGGAGGCTGTAATAACCCTAATTATTACCCTAGCTAAATTCAAATTAATTAAGCTAAACTAAGTCCTAATTTTGATTCCATTTGACTCAATGGTCATTTAAACTTAACCCTAGAAGTTTGGGATCAATCGGAGCTAAATTGAGAATTTTTGTATTTTTGCTTTTTTTTAAGCCCTAGAAAATACATAAATTAATTTGATCTTCATATTAAAATTTGATTTCATTTCTGAATTCATCATGCCCTAATTAGCTAAGAGTGAAATTTTAGAGATCATTTAATTTGAAATTGAATTTATAGAAATGATTAGGATTTATATTAATTATTAAATGATTTAATATTAATTAAATTAAATATATATATATATATATATATATAATTTTAATGTATGGGATTTGCTATCGGGACCGCGGCAGATCTGTTGTAGGGTCCCAACAATGGCACGTGCAATCTAACCAATGGATGCGTTAGCACGCATCCTAGCACAATCCATCCAACGGCCAGATCCCCTCCGGGTTATAATCTAATCCTAGGCGTCGGATCCATCGTGCGTATCTGACGGCTAGCATCGTCCTGTTTAAGTAATCCATCAGAGCCTTCCAATTGCAACGATCGATCCATCAGACGGTGGGCACGAGTCCGAGCACTGTGGATCATCTCCATGACTGGTCCCCCCCCCCCCCAACAACTAGGATCCTTACAGCCCCTGTGGCAGTATGGGAAAAACCAGTTGTTCCTCTTCTACCCTCGACATGATCATCTGCCAGTAGTAGTCTCCCTAATTTGCCCATGGCCATTGGAACCAAGCCTTCCCTTCGGCCTGAGCCTTCCTCCATCCTCGAGCTCTGGTATCCACCCCCATACCTCCCTTCAACAAATAAATACCCTCAGGACCTCATAGTGAGTCCCTTTGCTCACTATGAATCCTCAATTGGCCATCTGACATCCCCAGGAGCTCCCGTCTCTCTCGGCAATTCCCGGCATTCCCAAAGCTTAGAACCACTGATAGAGGGTCCGTCTTGTGTTCAGACTCCCTGCAAACTTACGTCTGCTACCTAGGAAGCTCCAGCTCACCTCAATTCCTCTCGGCCATGCCTGTAACCTCAACTTCAGGTACAGCCTTCTCCCACTGAATTTCTTAAGTTCAGTTCTTCATTCGGCCTCTAGATTGAGCCTCTGGATGTCGCCTAACTAGCCTTAGCCACTTAGGGAACTAGTTGTGATTATCGCCAAGGTTTGAGCTAGCTCTGATCGATCGTATCGATCGATCGAGCTAAAGGCTGAGCCATGTCTGGGTCCGAGTAAGGACCCAGCGATCGGCTGCACCCCATGTTATGAAACCTTGGGGGTTTGACTCGCCTCACCTCACTGATGGTGTAGGGATCGAGCCCCGTCCATTTAGTGGCTTCTATGAGGAGAATTATCCCCTCACAGTAAACCATAATCGTCTGTAAAGGGATACTTCGGTGGAGTAGCCATCTGGCATTCTAGCCCGTCCAAGTTAGGGCTTCCAGGTTCAATCGACGCGCCTTGACCTCCTGAAGGTGTGGCGATTGAATGTTGGTCGCAGCGTGGCCTATTGGCGGTGAATTTAGCGGTCCAAGGTGCCCTTCCCGTGACTGTGAGTGAAGGGGGGGAGGTATCGGGAACGAATCACTTGCACATCGGCTCAGGCTTCTCCTGACCTGCGCAATTTGATTTTGGGCCGCGGTTAAATAATAGAATTATGAAATTATATTGCTTAGGATAAATAACTGATAAATAGATATCCTATGATTTCAATTTAAATAAACATTTAAAATAAATTATTTAAAAAACTTTAGTTATAATTAACCAAATGGTATGATCCAATATACCATTTTAATTAAAACAATACAAGGAATAATAATATTAAATAAAATAAAAGATTCAATGGTTAGATCTTAATTAAATGCCTAACCTTTCTCTATTTTTATTTAAATCATAATAAATTCATTAACTATCCAAAAATATTTATTAAGGTCTCTAATTGCTCATGAGACCATATAGAACCTAGGTAAACTATTAAAAGTAAATTAAGATCTTTAATTTTGCTAATCACCCTTTATTTACCCTAATTTGAGATTAGTAAAATAAGCCTTAGACTAATATCTGATTTTGGTAAATCTAGTTCCTAATGCTTCATTAAGTATAGTAGAGCCTTTAAATATATTTGGATCATTCTAGTATGCTCAAATTTCATTAATCACCTTAATTGGCTTTAACATGTGATTAATGCTAATTAAGCTAATTAGGTTACCAAAACCTAAGATAAGTGTGTATCCTACTTTATTAACTAATATAGAACTCATTAAAATAGACTTGGATCACTTTGGATGAGTAAATCTTAAAATCCTATTTTTAGCCTTAAGAGGGGTATTTTGGTCAATTTGACCAAAATGTGTTCAAGCACCCTTAAACCTTATAATTCTCAATTAAAGTAATAATAATTAGTAATGAGATGTATTAACATCAATTATTAAATGGTATCATCACTTGAATGAATCTTAATGTTTAAATCTTAAAAATCCTTAAGTAAGCTCTTAAGATCTTAAGTGATCTTAAGACCCCTTCATAAAAGACTTAGCTTAAATTAATATTAATGTTAAGGTTTCTAATCCTAGCTATCCTGCCAAAGTTGGTTTATGAATTATAGTCTCAATGAAAGTATAAGCAAAAGCTTTAAAGAACCTTAAATTTAGACTTTTTAGTGTAGATCTAAGTGATCAGAACTTTAGATCTTAGATCTCATATCTTAGACCATAGACTTTAGATCTTCTAATTGGATTGAACTACCTTCATTTGGAATTCCTTACTTGATTAACTATTTATTTCTTTTGAAGCCTTCTTTGTGGGTGTAGGATTGATTCAATCTATAAAATAATGTAATTATTTTAAAGATTGAATATAGATCTTAGATTCTTAGTCTATAATTGATTTTTTTTTTATCTTATAACTAGTCGAGTGACCTTTTAAGATGTTAGTTTTTAAATCCTTCAGCTTATAAGATTCCTTATCTTTAATTTGGGTTCTAAGTGTGAACCCTAGATCCTTATTAGGATATCCCCTTGGATTCTGGATTTGAACTCCAAAGTGGAGTTTGGGTCCAGAATCCTTAATCTTGATTTACTTAATCAAGATTTGGGTTAAGAGAGGAAAATAATAAAAATTAAGTCATTGAATTAATTACTTTCATCTTTATAGTCATCATATGATTATGAATTAGAACTTGTTAAGTTCAATTGTTAACATTATGGTCGTGAATCTGGGATTATACTCGATAGCTAGATATTGGAGATCCTAAACTTGTATTTTCTCAGAATAGTTAGTTGGATAAATTAGACAATAATAGATATCACATAAGCTTATATTGAGTCACTTGCTTACTTTGACTTTGATTGCTCTACACACCTTGAACATTGAGCATTGTTCATTGAGCATGATAGGTAAACTTAGAATATGGAAGATACATCCTAAGTTAGAATTTGGAAAGTATAGTATTCATTCATTTCTTTCAGTGCATTTAGTTAGTAGAGTTCATCCTAGCTGAGTTTACCTTTTTAGTTCTAGTTTTGTTATAGAATAGACTCGAACCTAGCTCTGCAGATGTCTAGGATGGATACATGTCTTATTCTATAAGTTGAACTCGGACCTAGCTCTGCGGATGTCTAAGATGAATACATGTTGAATTTTTATTTCAAAGGTCTAGTATGGCCTGTTTCTGTAATGATAGTACTATATCTTAGGCTTACTTCTACTTCAGTTCAATTTTCAGTATTTATTTTGCTTTGCCACATGCTTTAGTGGCCTTTCTTTTAGTGCTTGAATTGCTTTGCCACATATCTCAGTGGCTTTACTTTTGCTCATTCATGTACTTAATTTACCTTTGCCACATGCCTCAGTGGCCTTTTTCATATTAATCTGCATGCTTGTATAATTACTCTTATTGTTTAGTATTAAATATTGGCATGTTTAAGATGCTAGAATTGTATGTTATTTCAGCACTTGTGTTCTTTATATACTCAGCATATATCCATGTGATCATAAGCATGTTATGATCAAATTTATTTCAGTAGTTACAGTTATTTTGCTTTTAGCCTCACTTTGTTTAATTGTTGCTTTGTATATTTCTCTTACATACTTGTTGATTAGATATAAATGATTAGTTTATAGCTATCTTGTTCTTTGTAGCTTGTAGCACCTTATAATGCTTGCATGTTTAAAACCTTTCAATATGATATCTTAAATATTCAGTTCACTTAATAGCTTAAAATGTACTTAGACAATTGTCTAACTATAACCTTTTTCTTTTGTTAACTATGTCCCTGGCATTTGTGATATCGACAAATGTCAGATTCAGAGTTGTTTGTTGGCAGTGCTGCAGGGGAGGAGCCGGTGTAGGAGGAGGATCTTCCTACTGCTATTTAGTTAGGTTTACTTTCTTTCAGTGAGGTTTTGAGAGATCCTTACTTTCATTTAATTTAATTTGTAATAATTAAACTCTAGATGTATTTACTTTTCTGCATTTAATATGAGTTACTATTTTTTTACTCTCTTAAATTATATTGTGATGTGGATGTTATATTATACTGTTTCTTGTTTCCGCCACTTTGATTTGTATTGATATATGTTTACCAGTTCTAGGTGATAAGAGCTTTGGCTTAAGGCAGGTTGGGTCCTACCTCACTTTACTTAAGTTGGGGATTTGCCACAGTTGGAGCACTGTACTCTCCATGATTGTGCTAAAATCAGTATTAGCATCGCCATGGGAAAGTACGGGGCCCTACATAATCCCAAAATTAGAATTCAAGTGCTCGACAACTTAAAGGGAGGTTAGGTTTTCAAAGAACAAAGATTCTTCGATTTAGTAATAATTTCGTAACTAAAGCTAGCCAATACCTCAGCGTTAGACCAAGTCTAATGAGGCAGACCTTACTACACTTGTGACTTACAAATATGGGTTAGAATAGTCTAACCATGATGTATTTCCACACTAGGAAGGACTAGGATGGACCAATCATAAGGTCAATCCAAGCCAAGGCTTTTATTGTTGGCAGGGTACTCAACCTTGCCAGGAGAATGCTACTAAGTTAAAGAGGGTGAGTACCAATTGGAATAATCAACTTTAACGGAGAGGGAAGTCCAATACATCGAGTCATAGAAATATGATGCAATATCGAAAGGAAGAACTGATTCACAATGAATAAAGATAACGGGTTTCTCATCCAATTAGGATGATGCACTAGAATACAATTTATAAGGCTACTATCGAGTCATGAACTATGACTTGATCAATTAAGATTTTATGGTGATAATTCTCTACTCCAAAAAGGATATGGAGACACTCACCCCAATGGAGTGATGGGTTGGGTTGAGGACCTAAGAGAATGCTAAACTAGCATTTAAAGTCATAATTATAACTTGCCTAATAATAGGCTCAATAGTTCAGTTAACTGAAGGAGTGACAGGTTGTTTACCCAATTGGGTAGGTCACAACTCAGAAGAGGAACTATTGTTATAAGTCACAAAAGTATGACTTAGAATTTCAAGGTTTGACTACTTAAGTTAGGAAGCAATAATTATTACATCAACAATGTGGCACCCTAATGCAGGATATGCAAATTAAAGGATGATTATGAATAAGAGTTATTAAGGGAATAATGATAAAACTTAAATGCTGAAAACAATTTGGTGATCAAACAGGTGTACCTAAAATAACATTGTTGCCTCTGGCCACGCTTAGTGGTGCAAGGGTGTTGGCTCTTGCAGGCCCATTGTTGTATTTCTGTCTTTGTGGTGGCCTAGCCGAAATGGGTTGAGGTGTTTGGCCACTTTCCTCTTTCGACTCGATGCTGCAGTCTGAGGGTGCTTGGAGCAGTCAATGCAAGTACCATCAATGGTCTTATTGTATGTGAAATGTTAAAAGTTGTGACCCTGTCGGCCACAAGCCATGGTAACACCTTCCATCGGAATGGGGCTTTGTACAACCATTATATGGATCATTAAGTGCAGCTATTGATGACGAAGGAGGATTCTAATTGGCGAGTATGATCATTACTCCGTCCATTCCCTCGAATAGCTTGGCCTGCGTGTTGACCAAGATTCTTATTGTTTCCAACAGTGTGGTGGCCTTAGTTGTGGAACTGTTAGAGATCGCAGAAGAGGGGGATGATCCAGCATTCATAGTCTAAACTAATTTGTCAGAATCCAAGAAGAATTAATTAAGATTGATTTTACTTTATTAATCATACTAGATAAAGTGATTGGCGCAAGAGGTACAACAGGTATACATTTACTATAATTCGTCAAAGGTGAGACAAAAGTTAGTGTGTGTATTATTACGAAGCTCGCCTCTTCATACTACATTCTGTTGAGTTTCTCCCTTGACTTGTGGAAGGGAAGGCATTCATAAAATAAAATTCAAAGATGCTAGTGAAGGGCTTTGGTGACTTAATAGATGGTCTTCCAGTTTAGTGTTTTTACTTCAAATCACTATCTACTAAGGCTCTTAATAGCTTCATCTAGAGTGTTAATCTCTCCAGATAAACTAGGAAAACAAGGGGAGTGGAAGATGAACATCTAGGATGCACTCCTACTTACCTTGGGGACAATGTTTATTTTAAACTCCTAAGGGAAATGTCATTAGCCTTAATGATTCTTTAAGAGTTGGCGGTGTTATTATTACTCTTGGATAAGATTTAGAAAGTGGAAGGTAACTGCTTAAGAGTGATTTAAGACATATTATTGGTTTGAACTCCTATAAGGATTCATGTGTCTTAGTACGGAAGTTAAGTCCTAACATCTTAAGTTCTTGATCCTGTAAATCTTATGAATATTTAATTTGAGTTAATTAGCTATGTATTATACTTAAATTTGATCCTATAAGTCTTACAAATGTTTAATTCAGGTTAATTAGTTACTCATTCATCCTAAGTTCTTACTTAAGTTCTATCACTGTGATAGTGTTCTCTATTTCTATACTCTTATTATTATGAGCTCATAAGTATCATGCTTTGGATGTAACTCTAGTATTTAATTAGTGACTAATTGGCTGAAGAATCATCCATTAGGTAGAGAGGAATACAAATTCCAATCTGACACCTTATGGAATTTTCTGATACCAACTGTGGCGCCCCACCCCCTAATCCGCAAAATTAGACTCAATAGGTGGTGTGCCACTCTGGAAAATCTCTCACTTATCATTGGATTAGGTAAGATTCACAATCCACTAATAAGGGAAGAAGGTGCATATAATGAATACAGAAGATCAGTCACTAAATCATCACAATCATAGAGTGCGAAAGCATATAAAAATAAATAGTATATCCAGTTCACCATACATCAGACATGAAATGAAATGAATAGCTCATAAAATAATAGTGCATAAAACTAATCACATTTACAGTACCTATATTATTATAATATTTGATAAATAGCTTAAAAGATTAAAAGTAAATATAAGAATCTCTCATCCTCACATAAGCTGAAAGAAGACTAGGCAACTTTTATCTCTCCTAGGTGATGCTCTTCCTCTAAATAAGGCTCCTCCTCTTCAGCACCCAGCTCCTCAAACCTATATGAATCTGACATTATCGGTTTCATAATGCCAGGGCCCCAGTCAATGAAAAAAAATCTTATTAGACAATTGTCTAAGTATATTTTATGCTGAATATTTTACACAAATTATTAATGTCACCATTTAAACTTAAACACAACAAAGAGTGAACTAAAAGCATAGTGACTGGCTGTAAATACATGTCTGCGCTCACACGCAAGTGTACGTGGTCTGAAGTAATAAGTGGAAAGAGTTACTTTCTGGGATTTATCGAACCACGGAGAATTGGTTGTTTTGTTATTAAGGTCTATCTATTCTCACTACTGTTTAAGCTATGATTTAATTGATGAGTTGGTCCTAAACTTAGCACAGTAACTACTAAATGAAGATAAGTTAGATAAAAGAGAGAGGAGACTTGGGGTTATTCCACATGTGATAATATATTATCAATGTACTTTTGATTTCTCAAGCTTTATTTTTCATTTATATTTTGTTTATCAAGTGCACATTGATCACCTTGAGATTTTATCTCAAAGTCTCACAAGTTCAAATCTTGTGCACAAAATGAACACACATTTGGTTCTACTTTGGCATAAAGATTCTTATAAGATTTTAGGTTTTAGATTTTCATCTTATCTCTTGATCAAGGAGATTATGATTATTTATGTTTTAAGATCTTATAAGCATTGATTCCACTACGAGCATCACTTGCATCCCACATAGTTGAGATTAGGGATTAATATGTTGGGCTCAATGACTATGTCACTTAGTTCATGAGCACTCAACTATTTCTTCCTTTACCTCAATTATGTTGAGCTAAGGAGCTCATTTAGTGGGTCTTAGCATCATATGCATCAACACTTTGATTGAGCTTAGATTAAGGTGCATTAAGCTCAAGAACTTTGTCACATAGTTCTAAGCTCTCATGCACTCATAAACCTAGCATCCAACCTAAGGTGAGCTATGGAGCACAAGACAATTTAGTTCTTGAAATTATTAGTTCATTTCCTTTTATACACATTCAAGACCAAATAATAAAAAGCATATTTCATTAAGTCCTTTACAATTTAATTTCACTTGAGGAAAACTTCATACATTAATAATAACACATACACATGAGAATTCCCCAACCCTCCCCAAGGGAGATTTACCTACTCATTACAAAGGAAGTGAAGAAAAACACATACATGGATAAAGACCCTTTCATAATCAACTAAGAAAAGAAAATATAAGAGTAAGGTTTAGAAGATACTATGAACGTTCCCTAGAAGTTCTCCAGATTTCTTCTTCTCCTTCTTCAAGCTCCTCCCTTAGGTCGCTAGTGCTGCCTTCTTTCTTCTCCTCCTTGGCTGGAGCTTGCCTTGCCACCCTTGGGGAGTTCCTCACTTCTCCTTATGCACTCCTCCTATTTACTTAGTGCCTTGAGCAAAATTGTGAACCCTCCTCTAGTCAAGAGGAGGTGTATTTATAGGAGAGGGGCTACATGCTCCTTTATCCTCTCCATAACCAGCATTTCAAATGGAAAAATTTGAGCAATGATGGCAAAATTCCCCATTGATGGTGAATTGACCAATATGTCCATTTGTTTAGCCAAAACATCACCTCAAAATCTTCCTTTTCATTAAAAAAATGGAGCTGCTGCAGAAATATGATGGCTGGGGACAAAATGCAGGTTGGGGGTCTTGTCCCAACCGCAATAAATGTTCCTGACTAGCAAAAAATGCGGCGGCCGCTGCGGCGCGCTGCGGCGCGCTGTGGCACGCAATGGAGCAAGCAAAATAAGCTAAGTCTCCCGCTACCACGTCCACATTTTGCAAAATTACCAACTGCAGTGTGCCATAGCGGTTCCTTTTTGCAGGTCGTACCGCTGCAGCGCACTGGAGCGGGAGCATTTTGCAAAATGCTCCACTGCAGCGCGCTGTAGTGGGAGCATTTTGTAAAATGATCCGCTGCATCACGCGATAGCGGCTCAATTTACAAAATGTCATGCTGCAGCGCGCTACCGTGCCCACGGTTCACAAATGGATCTACAAAAAGACCCGCTGCAGTGCGCGGCAGCGGATTCCTTTGAAAAAATTTAGAATTTGGAAAAAATTGTCACAAAACTCCTTTGGATGTCATTTTCCTGAAAAAGATAGATAAAAATTGATTTAGGAGCACTTTAAAGGTCAAAAATAAATGGGTTTTCCTTTATTTTAGATATAATTTATGAATTCATCACATAGGAGTAGTAAGTGCACAAGGAATGATATAAGTTATAAATGTAGTATTTATAACTAAATAGAAAGTGAGACAAAAACACACCTTAAGTAACTAAGCAGGAATGGGCATATACGTATATAATGCAGTAAGTAAAAGTACTGAAAGTACAGTCTAATCATAAACATGCTGATGATCATATAACATATGTGATTGAAAATAGTAAGTCTGAACATGGTACATATAGTAAGCAGTAAAGTCTAGCTTTCTATAAATATGTATAAGTGAGCATGTAAGTAAGAAAATAGAGCTGACTGAATAACATACATCAATAATATAGTAAAAAGTAAGCTGAAACTAAAATCAGTATGTAAAACTGCCATATCAAAAAATTGGCCAATCGAGCCCAGCGCTAGGGCAAACAAAACAGAACAGCGGAACTGAGGAGGCAATAAATACAAATACAAAATCTTTTAGTTATTTTACTTTTATTTCTATGAACACATCTAGAAATAGTTGAGGAGTCAAGCACACCTGCAAGACTATACGGGTTCCAAACTTAACATACACTCTTCAATGAGTAATATTAAGTATCCTTATTACTCCTTACCCCATGTCCATTATGGTAAATGTGCACCAAAACCTACAAG
This sequence comes from Gastrodia elata, assembly GCA_016760335.1. NCBI lineage: Eukaryota > Viridiplantae > Streptophyta > Magnoliopsida > Asparagales > Orchidaceae > Gastrodia > Gastrodia elata. The sequence continues at coordinate 47,260,531 of CM028670.1, forward strand.
AATGTAATTGAACCCAAGGCAACTATTATCCTAATTATTCTAAGTTCTTATTTCATGCACAAAGTTTTCTTATATGATATGTCCAAGGGATTAAGCACAAAATATAAGAAATGTGTAGCACAAATAGATTAAATAAGTAAGGGACTCTTCTAACATGGTGATATTGTTATTGTCTAGTTAAATCATTCTAACTATTCTAAGTTACACAAGTTCAGGATCTCTAATTCTTACTATCAAGTATAACTTAGAAGTACATCTTTATAGGTTATAAAATATTAGGACTAGTTAGGTTCTAATATGACTAATCAATATCGACTATATAAGTTAAATAAGAAATTATCACAACCTAATTATTAATTTTAGATGTTCTAACTATATGCTAATCAAAATCTACTAAGCTAGAGATTATGGAATAAACACCACACGTTTGGGCTTAATTACATAATCTTAATGGTAAGACTTAAGATCTAAGGTCCAACATAAATGTGATCTATTGATTAAGGCAAATCCTATTAAGCAAATTAAACTTAATAGGATGATTCTCATATCCTGAATCTAAGATTAAAAGACAAATTAATCAAATTATATTGTAAAATCTTAAAACTAATAAAATTAAATATTCCTTCATTGAATAACCCTATTATTCAATGAATGAATTCTAGCCTATGATCTAATCCTAATCTTAGGAATAGTCCTAATGTGTGAAGTGTTGAATTTCCTAAAGAAAAGACTTAGAGAAATTGTTTAGGGATTTTTATCAAGTTTGATTGAAAAATTGATTTTTATCACTTAGAAGATTCTAATACAGTTCTAATACTATTTTTGGTGATTTAAAAGACAATTTAGATGTTAAGGACGATTAACCTATATTTTGGGCAAAATGACAATTTTTCCCCTAATTTAGGGTCCAAAAGACTATTTTTTTATTTAAGATTCTAAATTAGAATTTCTTACTGCCAAATAATTCTTTACTATCTAACATGAAGATAGACAGTAAGTACGCTCAATTCAGATAAGAAACGAGTCATATAGGTCCAAACTTAGGATTTTGACCTAAGGGACATTTTAATAACCTACACATAAAAGAATCTAAAATTTTATACAGTTTACTGTTGGTTATTATTCAAGGATTCTATAGAGTTCAAGAACACTTATTTCTGAGGTTGAATGGCTAAGTTATAGCTATTTTAATTTCTAAGGGAAATTCGGTAATTTTGTCGGTCAACGAGGACAAAAACTGAACTTTTCTGTTATGACAACTAGGTTAAGAGTTGTGAGGGTTTGTTTAGGACCTAAATGTCACTATGTTATAAATACTTGAAATGAATTTTTGAATAACATCATCTGATTTCTTTTATTTTTCAGAGTAATATGAGACCTATATTCAATATGTTTAGATCAATATTTTTAAAGTTATGAGGCTTTCAAGTTTGATTAAATTTAAATTAATTTTTATGTAATTTATTGTTCATTTATACAATTCAAATTATTCTACTATTTTAATTATTAAAATTTGCTTACTGCTTTTAATAATTAGAGAAAATGTTAAGTAACTTAATTAACTAACTATAATTACTCTTAATTAATTTGATAATTATTAATTAACTAATTAATTAATTCCACTATTTAATTGATTAACTAAGATTAATCACTAATTAGTCTACTAACTAATTAATTACCCTGACTAATATATAAGTTAATATTAATTAGGTTAAGTATTGTTAGCTGTTTAATTAAATATATATATATTTATACCTATATATAGCTATATATATATATATATATATATGTATCTAATATATTAAATCTGTATAATAATTATATATATATTATTTTATAAATATGCTCTACAGAGATTTGATGGCGGGACCCACCATGAACACGTGGCGGGCTGGGATTGGGCACGGGCCTGCTGGTGGGGCCCGCACCTGATAAAGCCCATGCAAGCGGGGCCCAAGGCTTTCGAATTCCTCAGCAGCAGGGCCTACCGATCGAACCGGCTGCAGACGCATGACAGCTTGCCTCCAGGTCACGCGAAACGGGCTGACCCGGCCCGGCCCGCGACGTTCTGTCTCCTTCCCCATGCTTCCGAGATGCCCTAATTATGGTTCGCCGGTTGGGCCTGACCACCGGCAATGGGGGTCAGACCGCGTGACTGCGGGTAGGCACGGATGAGGCCTACCCAAGGAATGTTGAACCAGCCATCGAGGTGGCCTGGTTCGACTACTAAGGTGAACCCTAGTCACGACCCTAGAGTTCTACTATGAGTGATCGAGTGCCGAGTTCATCGATCGAACTCACTCTAGTTCAAATAGACCTAATCATATGATGACCCACTGTAAGCAATTAAGGGATTAGCAATCATTTGAAAAAATAAGTCTGAAGATTTAGGGAGGGAGGAGTACCATAAAATAGATGGAAGACTCGATCGACTCCACTCGGCGGCTCCTTAGGTTTCCAGACAAACGCAGAGAGAGGCCGGGACTGTCAAAGGGCGTTTAATGGGTCCGGGATGGAGCGATCGCAGTCGCATGGCAGGCGGTAGGAGCTGGCTAGGAGGCCACAGCGGCGGCCACTCGTGACTCGCCACGCGGCTTCAGCGGACGATTCGAGGAAGAGAAATCCTGGGTCGTTCGATCAATCAGATCGGATGGTCCGATCCTGCCATTTGATTGAACGGCGGGCAAACAGTAAGCGCCAAAAGAAACAGTGCGGCAACAACGCCATTTGTTTTAGGATTAATATAATAATATTTTAATTAATTTCCTATTTAATGTAAATAATTAAATTGATTTCAGGAAAATTTCTAAATGATCACCCCTATCTAATTGAGGGGTGAGGAACACAACTACGAGGTTGGATTTTCGATTCGATGAGTATTTTAATTTCCCAATTTTCTGGGTATTTAATTATTATTAAAATATTTATCAAAATTTTGACGACTTCTGATTGACACAAAAACATCACCCCTAGCTAATTGGGGGCAATGAGCGTAATGATAAAGTTCGATTTTTGATCTGAGGTCAATTTAAATTGGTCAAATTCTAAGGTTTCTGAAATTATCAAAATTATGATATGATCTATTTGACTCCTGATTTGGACTAGGTCTTGATGGATGACTCATAATAACTTGATTATCACTTAGAATCAATATTAGGACTAAGATTAGTACTAAATTACTATGGTAACAGCCTAGGTTGTTACATAAGTCCATGCACCAAGATGTTCTAATCGAAGGTCATAGCTCCAGATACCAAATTCATCAGAGAAGTTCAAAGATGTACCAAGACCTGAAACAATACTTCTGATGGCCAGGGATGAAAAAAAGTGTGGCTAAGTTCTTTGCAAAGTGTCGCACTTGCAGTTTAGTCAAGGCAGAGCATCAAAGACCTGGTGGTCTGCTTCACCCACTTGAAATTTCCGAATGGAAATGGCTAGATATACTGATGGACTTCGTTATGGGATTGCCTCATGCAAAATCTGGAGCTGACGCTATTTGGATCATAGTTAACCGATTGACCAAGTCCGCCAATTTCGTTCCTATCCGGCAAATCGATTCAGTTGAGAAACTTGCAAAGCTCTACATTAAAGAGATAATCAGATTGCATGGAATTCCAAAATTCAGTTGATAAAGACAGTTGGTTCACTTCTAAATTCTGGCAAGCTGTGCATCAAGATCTAGGCAAAGCTCTAGCAATGAGTATAGTCTTTCATTTATAGACAGATGGTCAGATATAATGAGTGAATAGGGTTCTTGAAGATCTGCTTAGGCTTTGTATCCTTGATTTTGTAGGATCTTGGGAAAATCACCTTTCTCTAGTAGAGTTTGCTTATAACAACATCTTTCAAGCTAGCATAAAGATGGCTCCATATGAAGCCTTATATGGCAGAAAGTGTAGCACCCCATTGGCATTGTCAGAAATAGGCAGTGTGCAGTTATACAGATCTGAATTAGTAGAAGAAACAAAAAAAAAAGTTCAGTTGATTCAACAGTGAATTCGTGCAGCTCAAGACCACCAAAGTAAATATCATGACATGCACCATCGACCTCTAGAATTCAAGGTTGGAGACTTTGCATACTAAAAGGTCAGTCTAATGAAAGGAGTCTTTAGATTCAGCATAGCCGAAAAACTTAGTCCCTATTATGTTGGTCCATTTGAGGTAGCAGTCAGAATAGGTTCTTCCACCTACAGATTAAAGCTGCCAGATGACTTCGCAGCAGACCACAATGTATTCCATGTTTCGTCACTAAGGAAGTGTCTTAGAGATCCATTTCACCTAGTTCAATTCCCAAAAATTCAAATCTGCCCAATCTGTCATATGCTGAGGAACCAATTCAAATTTTGGCTCATGATTACAAGCAACTTAGGAGTCGTGCAATCAAGATGATCAAAGGTCAGTGGAAGAATTGTTCTCACAATGAAGCCACTTGGGGGAAGGAGTCGGATATGTGAGCCAAATATCCTAGACTCTTTGAGAATCTAGGTAATTCTTTTCTAGTATTTTAAGCTTCCAAATTCCATTTATGTTTTTGTTCTTGCCTTCTTCCTTCCACTTGAGTGATGCCGAGGACGATATCGTTCTTAAGTGTGAGAGCTTGTAATAACCCAAGTTGTTACCTTAGTCAATTATGAGTAATCTCAGTCTTAATCTTGATCCTAAATATTAATCAAGTCGTTATGAGTCATCCACTAAAACCTAGTTCAAATCAGGAGTCAAATGAGTCAAATCTTAATTTTGGAAAATCCAGAAATCTTAGAATTTGACCTATCTAAATTGACCTCAAACCGAAAAATGGACCTCACCATTGCGCTCATTGCCCCCCAAATTAGCTATAGGTGATATTTTCATGTCAATCGGGAGTTGTCAAAATTTTGAAAAATATTTTAATAATATTTAAATGCCCTGAAAATTGGGAAATTAAAATATTCATCGGATCAAAAATCTGATCCCGCTATTGGGTTCCTCACCCCTCAATTAGCTAGGGGTGAGTATTTGGAATTTTTCAGGAGCAAATTATTTAATTAGAATTAATTAATGAATTAATTAAATTATTAAATTAGTTAATTTTTTTAGCTTAATGGTGCCATTAGGATCCTCCCCGCTCCATCAGGGATTCCTAATGCAGCTCTGTTTTTCATCTGCCCCGGTCGTTTGATCAGTGCGATCGAACGAACCCTGTCCCTCTCCCTCAATAGCTCTGACGCCTGCCACGCGGTGCTCGCCGTGATTTTCGACCAGTCCGAGCGATCCCTCACCTCGATCGGTCCACCTAAGGCCCATTAAATCCCCCTTGACCTTCACCTTAGCCCTGTTTTCGCATCCTAGGTCAAAGTCGAGTGAGCCTCCTTCTGTCGTCCACTGAGCCTGGTCTTCGAGCTCTAACCCCCTCATCCGACACGCAATACAGGTACCTTATCTCCCTTAAATGTTTATATTGTACATTTTCGTGATTGTCGAGTGAGGAACCGTTCAATCGAGCTACGGTGGGTTCGATCCCTTCGAAAACCCTAGCCCTAATTCGCCTGATCGATAGAGACGATCCGGGGCGGATTCGAGCCGTCGGATCGAGCGAATCTGATCCGTTGTATCGTGGCTTGCCCAACCCGATTCACTCGATGGGTCTAAGCCAACCCGCCGGACTCACGTTTTAACCTGTGGCAGTTCGGCTCCCATCCGTCTCAGCATGTGGGTCCCACTCTCATTGTCCCAGCCAGCCAGCTTCCGTCACGTGTCATGCGGTCCCCGCTCGCGTACGCGCGGGTCAACCGGTGGGATCCGCGGTCGGCTCGACTGGCGTCAGGTGGGTCCCACTCCCTCTATTCCGACCAATTAGCTTTCGCCACGTGTAGAACCATGAGACCCTCCACCTAATGTGGGGCCCCCATACTGACAAATAGGAAGTACGGTGCTCCAACTGTGGCAAATCCCCAGCTTAAGTAAAATCAAGTGAAAACCCAACTTGCCTTAAGCCAAGTACTTGTCACTAGAATACTATAAATATTCATCAATATACATACAATTATCAAAGTGGCGGAAGCAATATATGTGTAGTAACATCCATAAGCACCACATAGTTGAGAAAAAGGAAAACAGTATAGTAACTCATCACAATGCGGAAATGAAATACATCCAAAATTAATTATTATAAATTGAATTTAAAAGGAAATGCAAAGGTCTCTCAATCTCACTAAGAAATAGAAAATGCAAAGTCTATCTAAGCAGCAGCAGCACGATCCTCCTCCTGAACGGGCTCCTCTCCTGCAACGCTACCCATGAATAAGTCTGAATTTGACATTTATCAGTATCACAAATGCCAGGGCCCCAGCCAACAAAACAAAAATATTACAATTAGACAATTATCAAAGTACATTTTAGGCTATTTTAATGAACTGAGTATTTAAAGATATTACATTTAAATTTATAAAGCATGCAAGCTAATTATGGGTGCGACAAGCTATGAAGAAACGGGGTAACTATAAACTATCTATTTATAATAAGCAACTAGTATGTAAAATAGCATACAACACAAAATAAATAAGGTGAGGCTAAAAGCTAAAAGTAACAGCAACTATAATACAATTTTGAATCTAACATGCTTATGATCTCATTAAAATATGCTGATTATAAAAAAATACAAATGCTAAATATAACAAGAAGTTCTAACATCGTAAACATACTAATATACATAAGTAAACCATAAGAGTATACATACAATATGCTAATTAATACAAGAAAAGAAAGGCCAATAAGACATGTGGCAAAAGCAGAGCAATCTATGTAACGTAAAGCCACTGAGACAAGTGGCAAAGTAAGCAAATACTATAAGTAAGGCCACTGAAGCATGTGGCAAGGCAAGAAGAAAACAAGACTGGATATCAAACTATAGTAGCAATAAGCCTAAGACATAGTACTGCCACACCAGATAATCGGCCATACAGGGCCTCCGAGATCAGTTAATCCCCAGCCTAGACATCCAAATCTGCTAGGCCTGAGTCCACCCTATACAATACTAATACTGATGAGGCAGACTAAGCTATGACATATTCTACTAACTGAAAGCACTGTAATAACTAGATGAATGATATGCTTTACAAACACTAACTTAGGATGTATCATCCATATCCTAAGTTCTCCTATTATGCTCAAGGGATAAGGCTCAATATCCAAGGTATGCCAAGCAAATCTAGTCAAAGTAGGCATGAGACTCAATCTAGACTTGTGTGATATTTGTTGTTATCTATTTACCCAATCTAACTACTCTGAGAAGGTACAAGTTTAGGATCTCCAATATCCAGCTATCAAGTAGAATCTCGGATTTATGTCCTTAAAGTTAATATTAGAACTTAACAAGTTATAATCCAAAATCAAGTGATGACTATAAGGCTTAAGTAAATAAATCAATGACCTAATTTGTTAATATTTTACTCTCTTACTCAAATCTTGATTAAGTAAATTAAGATTTAAGGATTTTGGACTTAAACCCCACTTTGGTGTTCAAATCCTAAATCCAAGGTGGTATCCTGACTATGATCTAGGGTTCACACTTTATCTTTAAGTTAAGGATAAAGAATCCTATAAGTTGAAAAGATCCAGGAACTAAGAACTTAGTGAAAGATTAGTTTACTGATCATAAGATAAAATAATCAATTAAGAACTTGAGAATCTAAGACCTATATTCAACCTTTAAGATAATTTCATTATCTTATAGATTAAATCATCCTATACCCACATGAAAGGATTTAAAGGATTAAATAATGAATCATTTAAAGAAATTCAATTGGAGGTAGTTCAATTCAAGTAGAAGATCTAAGATCTGATTGTTTGATCACTTTAGACTTAAGCTAGGTTTTTAATTTAGACTTTACTAATTGCATCTCTTTTAGTATTTAATTTCATAAACTAACTAAATTGAACTTTTTAAAGTGAGATTTTACAATTGAAATTATTGGATTCAATTATTAAGGCCAAGTGACTTCTTTAGGGTCACTTAAAATCTAAGTATCTTAATTAAGGATAATTGAAGATTTCTTAAATTAATATTCATATTATTAATATTATTAGCTTAAGAGTTCAGAGAACATTAATAATCTAACTAAGGATAATTTACTGAATTTCCTAGGGTTTAAGGGGTACTTAAACATATGTTGGCCAAAATGACCAAAATGCCCATCTCAAGGCTAAAATTGAGATTTTAGGGCTTAGTCATACAATTTAAATCAAACCTATCTTAATGTGTTTCATATTGGTTAATGAAGTGGGAAACACACTTGTCTTAGGTTTTGACAACTTAATTAAGCTAATTAGTACTAATCACTTTTTTAAGCCAATTAGGGTGATTAGTGAATTTAAGCATTCTTAGGGCAATCCAACCTTATTCATAGGTTCTAATATACTTAAGATATCATTAGGAACAATATTTGCCAAAATTAGAGGCTTAATTAGGGTTTAATTTACTAATCCCTAATTAAGTGATTAGGGCATGATTAACAAAATTAAGGTTCCTAAGCTACCTTTAGTGGTCTATATAGGTTCCTTAGGATTAGTTGAGCAATCAGGGCCCTTAAGCAATTAATTTAATTATTAATTGAAATTATTATGATTTAATTAAAAATAGAAAATGATTAGAGAATTATTTTAAATCCAACCATAAGATCTGTGATTTTATTTTATATTTAGATTTCTTGTACTTTTCTGATTCAAATGGTATATTGGATCATACAATTTAGATCAGTATAGCTAAAATTATTAAGTTAATTTATTCTGTATTTTTATTAAAATAGAAACTATAGGATTTGATTTATTTAATTTATAACTATATAAAATTAAATCCTATAACTCGCTTATTAACCGCGGCCCAAAATCGAAAGATGCGGGTCGGGGTCGGCCCGGCCCAAGATCAGTCGTCTTCTTCCTCTCTACGGGTCCGACGCTAGGTGACTTTCCTTCGCCCAATTCGTCGTACTCCAGCCACGCCACACCTAGTTCTCGATGGCTACACCTTCAGGCGACTCAGACGCATCGATCAAGGCAAGAACCCCCATCTGGGTCCTTCTGGATCAGTGGGGTGCTACTCGACCAAGACGCCTTCTTCACGGGCGCATAAGGTTCACTGTGAGGAGTTAATTCTCCTCACAGAGGCCGTCAATCGGCCGAGGTCCGATACCTACACCTTCAGGGAGGAAAGGCAAGTCGAACCCCTAAGGTTTCATAACCTGGGGTGCAACTATAACAACCCAAGTTGTTACCCTTGTCAATTAAGACTAATCTCCATCCTAATCTTGATCCTAAGTGTTAATCAAATCATTAGGAGCCATCCACTAAGATCTAATCCAAATCAGGAGTCAAATAGATCAAATCCTGATTTTTGGAAAATCTAGAAACCCATAAATTTGACCAATTTAAGTTGACCTCTGGTCAAAAATCGAACTTCACCATTGTGCTCATTACCCCAAAAATAGCTAGGGGTGACGTTTTCAAGTCAATCGGAAGACATCGAAATTTTGACGAATATTTTAATAATATTTAAATACCCCAAAAAATAAAAAAATTAAATACTCGTCGGAATTAAAATCCGATTTCGCCGTTGCGATCCTCACCCTCAAATTAGCCAATGGTGAAATTTTGAGATTTTTCGCAGAACGTTTAATTTTCTTGAATATTTTAATATATTTAAATTAGTTAGGAAATAAGAAAAATAATTTGTCGTCGAAATCAAAATCTGATTTTGCCATTTCGTTCCTCACCCCCAAATTAGCTTAAGGTGAATTTTTGGAATTTTTTGGAGCACATTTATAAAATCTGAATTTTTCTTAAAAAAAATTAATTTCTTAAATCAAAATAATTAAATCCATTTTAATTTTTCCCTCCTCTTTTCTCTTGCGGATCCCTGTGCTCAACCTCCCTTACCTTCCTAGCAACTTCCTCCCCATACTTGCACTCAAGTGAAATGTTGCTGCCATTGCTTCACACCTAAGATGATGGGAAGGCTCATAATGGAGCCTTGTCCCCTCCTCCTCCTTAAAATGCAACTTCAGCTCCTCTTCTTCCTCCTTTGCCCAGCTGAAGCTTTCCCTCTACTTCACATTCTTGCTATACCTGCTGCTGAAAGAAGCCCCATTTTTCTCTTTGTTAGCAGTTGAAGAAGAAGAAGAAAGAATTTCTCAAGCTCTTAAGACTTCCTTAGAGAAATCTGCCATTTTCAAGCCAACGTACTTCGTTTTCCCCATTGAATGTATTCAATAGCTACTCTATTTTACTCTTATACTTAGTTTGCATCCTTAAAAATCTGTATTTAAGCTACGGAGTTCATTAGAGCCCATTAAGGTTGCGATTTTAGGAAGATAAAGCTATCCTGTTTTTCCTCCATTCTGCATACCCAATCATTTAACCTCACTGTTTGTATTGATAACTTAATTTTTTGGTGTTGATTTGGGTACCAATGGAAAGGTCTCGGAAAGAGCTTTCCAACGGTATATGGAACCGCACGTGAAGTGCTTTAGGTTGAGAGTAATCGAGCCCGAAAGTTGACTCATCACAGTTTACGCTCATGCAAAATCACCGTCTGACGCTCCAGCGCGCTGCAGCGCCCAGAGTTATGATTTTGGGTCCGTTGCAGCACAAAATCCGCTACAGCGCGCTCCAGCGTACTGCAGCGCATCAAGTTTTAAATCTGGGTCCGCTATGGCGCGCCACAGTGCCGAAAACGGTATTTTTGCCCGCTACAGCGCGCTCCAGCACCCCCATTTTGAATAGGGACCGCTGTAGCGCTACCTAGGGCGTAAAAATGATGTTTTTGGCTGCTACGGCGTGCTACAGCACGCCGCAGCGGCCAGAAAATTAAATTGACCATAACTTGGTCATTCGGACTTCAAATTCAAAAATTTTAAGTGATAGATAGCTTAGAATTTTAGTGCTTACAATAATCTAAAAAAATATTTAGGTTTTGTACTCTAGAAAAGTTAAAAATGATCAAAATACTCCTAACTATAATTAGGTTATAACTTGGTCAATTAAAGTCCAATTTAGGTCTACCACCAATCAAAATATTCAGTGTGATATAAGGAAGCTATAGCCACTAAGTTTGCTAAATTTGGATACTAAATGAAAGAGTTATGCCTTTTTGACCCTTCTTAACTTAGAAAATTTACTAAATCTACCCTTAGGAATTTAAATGGCTATAAATAATTCATTAGATCTGAGAATTTAGTGTTCTTAGACTCTATGAAGTCCTTGAACATCAACCAATAGTAAACTATATAAAAAATTTAGATTTCATTAAGTGCAACTTATCAAAATACTTCTTAGGTCAAAACCTTAGTTTAGACCTACATAACCTATTTCTTATCCAAATTTGGTATACTTACTGTCTATCTCTATATTAGACAGTAAGGAATCATTTGATAAGTAAGAAATCCCAGTTTAGAGCCTTAAATCAAAAGTTAACTTATGGACAAAATAGTCATTTCACCCAAAATTTAGGTCAAGAACTTTTAACTCCTAGATTATCTTCTAAGTCAGTAAAATAAGTATTATACCTACATTAGAACCATTTAAGTGAGTAAAATCAATATTTAGGTCAATTCGTCAAAATCCCTAAAAATTTCTCTAAGTTCTTTTTTTTAGGATATTACATATCACATAAGGACTACTCTTGAGACTAGGACTAGATCCTATGTTAGATTTCATTCATTGGGTAAATGGGTTATTCAATAAATGAAATATTGGTTTTATTAGTTTCTAGAATTTTACAACTTATTCTGATTATTTTTTCTTTTAACTTAGTGTTAGGATAGGAGATTCATATTATTAAGTTTGATTATTTAATAGGATTTGCCTTAATTAGTAGATCACTTTTAGAATAAAACTTAGATCTTATGTCTTATCCCTTGGATTATGTGACTAAGCCCAATCTCATGGTGTTTAACCCATAATCTATAAGTTTAGAAGATCTTGATCAGATCTTAGATAGAATGTCTAAATTCACCAAAAATTAGGACGTATGATTTATTGATTCAACTCATAGTCGCCTATCTAATTGAATTAGATTAGAACCTGATCAGTTCTAATCCTTTTTTTTTACTTATAAGGACGAATTTCTAAGTTACACTCGATAGTAGGAAAATAGTGATCCTGAACTTGTGTAACTTGGAATAGTTAGAATGGTTAAATAGAAAATAAATTATATCACCATGTTTAGTAGAGGACCTTGCTTCTATTTGATGTTTGTTGCTACGCATACTTTGTATTTTTGTGCCTTAATTTCTTGAGCATATCATATAAGATATTTGATGCATAAATAAAATGTTAGGAAAATATGGAGACTCCTTAGATTCCTTGTGAAAATATTAAAGTGATTGATTAAAGATAATAATTGTATGTGTTAGAGCTGCCTCTCAGTTATGTCTTCTTTGCCTAGTCTTCTTGTTGACACTAGGAGAAGACCTTATTTATATCTTCTTTGCTTAGTCTCATTGTTGATGTATAGCTTTTCCCTTTATTTATAGCTTTTCCCTTTCTAATTATATTGCTAGCTGCTTTCTATTTTTGACACAATTACTGCTTAGATAATGTAAAATGGTGATATTACAAAACAAATAAAATATATCAACTTAAAATATACTTAGACAATTGTCTAACACAAGATTTTTCTTTTTTTGGCTGGGGCCCTGCATTGTGAAACCGACAACGGCAGACCCTCTTCACTTTGATGATCGGGAGTTATGAGTGGAGCCTTATCCGGAGGAGGAGCCTTTGGAAGAAGCAGCTGTTTAGTTCTTTATTTATAAGTGAGGATGAGCATATTTTACTTTTATTTGATGTAATAATACAGGTACCCTTGACTGTGTGTTTGAATTACTATGCTTTTATTCTGAGTTATTTTCTGCTATTTATACTGTGATGCTTGGATGTTTCTCATTTGTAAATCACTTCCGCACTCTGTATATTTTTAGCAGATAGTGATTGATTAAATTGATTATGTGCTTACTCCTTCCTTTATTATGTGGATTGTGGTTTTCATCCTAATCCAATGATAAGTTAAGGGTTAGTTAGAGTGACCCACCACCCCTTAGCTTAATCTTGTGGATTAAGGGGTGGGGCGCCACACCAGCCGATCGCTGGTCCTTATTCGGACTCAGCCATGGCTCGGCCGCTAGCTCAATCGATCAATACGATCAATTCGAGCTAGCTTAGCCCCAGGCGACAATTATTATGGGTTTCCTAAGTGGCTAAGGTACTCTAGACAGTATCCAGAGGCTCATTCAGAGTCAGAATGGAGAATTGAATCAATGGAATTCAATGGCGCAAGGCTGTACCTGAAGTCGATTGCAGGCTCGGCCGAGAGGGAAATGTGAGTAGCTGGAGCTTCCAAAGGATCATCTCGAGCTCGCAAGGAGTCTGAACACCAGACACGCACCCTTTATCAGTAGTTCGTAGCTCCAAGAGTTCTGGAACTCACCGAGAAGATGGGACTCCAAAAGAACTTCAACTAGGGAATTAGGGATTCTCAGTGAGCAAAGGGGCTCACTGTGAAGTCCTGATGGTATTTATAGGCTCTATGAGGTCCTAGGGATGGATGCCAAAGCTCAGGTTTGGGAAAATGGCTCGGCCCGAGGGGTTCCCTCAATTTCCCAAATTGGGGTGGACCTGGCCTCAACCTTGGCTCGGAGTGCTAGGGAGACGAAGGCATGATTCGCAATGATCTTCTTGACGTGGCACGGGAGTGGCAGATAGGGTTGACGTTGCTAGGTACGGGCGAAATTCCTCTGTCGGGCAGAATTGTCGCAAGAACGAAGATCCACAGTGGTGGGGTTCGTCTCCGCTGTCTGATCACGGGACCGTTGAGGATAGACGGCCTGATGCGGCTTCTACTTAATCGAATCGCGGATTAAATCCCGAGCATCAGATGGAAGATGCTGATCGAGCGGTAGGGATCTAATTCTGGTGTGCGGTAGCGCAAGCCGTTGGATTAAACGCACTGAGATGCGCGCTCAAGCATCGAGTGGCTTAAATCTATGCACCGCTGTGGGGACCCCGCAACGGATCTGCCGTGGTCCCGACAGCAAATCCCACCATTTAAAAATTTAATTAAAATTTAATTTAAATAAAATAAAAATAATTAAATAATATATAATTATTCCTAAATATTCTAAATCTAATTTAGGACCAGATGAGCTCCAAAAACTCCCAAAAATTCACCCTTAGCTAATTAGAGTATGAGGAATTCAAAAATGAAGTCAGATTTTGATTTGAAGATCAAATTAATTTAAGTATTTTTTAGAGCTTAAAAATAGCCACAAATACCAAAATTTATCATTTTAGCTCCGATTAATTTCAAACTTTTAAGTTTAAATGACCCATTGAGTCTAATGGAATCAAAATTAAAGCTTGGTTTGGTTTAATTAATCCAAATTTAGCTAGGATAACAACTAGGGTTATTAAACCTGCACAAAAATAAAAAATAAATACATATATATGTATATTATATATATATATATATATATATATATATATATATATACATATATAGTCAGAAGCTTAATAAAGTTATGTGTATATAATTAAGAGGTTAGTCTGTAAGAATTAATTAGTATAATTGTAATATAATTATATATGTATATATAAGGGTATATATATATAAGCATGTATATATATATTCTCTGCCATATTAATTAGGTTAAGGATAATTGAATTAGATTAATTAGTTTATGTTTTACTCATTTGGCTAATAAGGCTTAATTAATTTTCATTAACTTAAATTGATAAATAAATAAGCAGAGGATTTAATTATTAATAATATTTAGATTAATTTAGTTAGTAATAATTATAATTAGTTGATTAAATTTATTTAAATAACAGAAACTTAATAAATTAATTTAATTCATAAATTTAATAATATCAGTAATATTAATATTTAATTTAATTAAGTAAATACAAAACTCTAACATCTTGTAACTTTAAAAATACTAGTCCAAACATATCAAATATATGACTCATTTTACTCAGAAAAATAAAAGAAATCAAATGGCGTAATCCAAAAATTCGTTTCGAGGTACGTATAACGTAGTGATATTTTAGGTCATAAATAAACCCTCACAATTTTTAACCTAATTGTCCAAATATAAGCAATATGAGTCTTAAAATACTCAAGAGAACAGCCACATCACTATAGCAGTATTAGTTTTCTCATTTGGAGTTTAGTTTGAAAAGTGACATTTATGACCCAACCCTAAAAAAGACCAAAATGCTCCTAATCTTCAATTAACCATAACTTGGTCAATTCACCTTCAAATTCAAAAATTCAAAGTGTTATCTAGCTTAGAATTTTAGTGTCATCAATAAAATAAAATAATATTTAGGATCTGAACCCTAAAAAATTAAAAATTACCAAAATACCCCTAATTCTAGTTAGGGTATAATTTGACCAATTGAAGTCCAAATTAGATCTACTCCCTGTTAAAGCATTTAATATAATATAGTAAAGCTATAAAAACTAAGTTTGCTGAATTTGAACCTCAAACAGAAAAGTTCAGTTTTCACCCCCCTTTAACCTGTAGAAATTACCGAATTGCTCCTGAATATTAGAACCTCCATAACTTAGCCTTTTAACTCAAAATTTAGTGTTCTTGAACTTTATGGAATCCTTAAATAGTAATCAATAGTAAACTGCATAAAAATTTAGATTCTATTAGGAGTAAATTACTAAAATGCCCCTTAGGTCAAAATCTTTAGTTTGGACCTATAGAACCTGTTTCTTATCCAAATTGAGTGTACTTACTGTCTATCTTCATGTTAAATAGTAAGAAATCATTTAGTAGTAAGAAATTCTAATTTAGAACCCTAACTCAAAAAGTAGCTTTTCAGACCCTTAAGTAGGGGCAAAACGGTCATTTTGCCCAAAATTTAGGTTAAGCGTCTTTAACCCCTAAATTACCTTTTTACAAGTATTATAACTATAATAGAATCATTTTAAGTAATAAAATTAGCAATTCAATCAACTTAGTAAACTTTCATAATTTTCTTTAGGATCTTCCACTTCACATTAGGATCATTCCTAAGATTAGGGCTAGATAAATGAGTTATTCAGTAAATGAATCTTTGGTTTTATTAGTTTTTAGATTTTACAGTTTAATTCTGATTATTTTGTCTTTCAACCTTACATTCAGGATAGGAAAATCATCCTATTAAGTTTAATTTGTTTAATAGGATTTACTTTAATAATTAAATCACATTTAGATTGAAACGTAGATTTTAAATCTTACCTTTGGGATTATGTGATTAAGCCCAATCTCATTACATTTAATCCATAATCTTTAGCTTAGTAGATTTTAGTCTATAATGCCTAAATTTATAAATTATGTTATGGTAATTTCTTATTAAAACTTATGTAGTTGACATTAATTTAATCAAATTAGGACCTAACTACTCATAATATTTTATAACCTATAAGAATATACTTCTAAGTTACACTCGATAGTAAGAATTGGAGATCCTGAACTTGTGTAACTTAGAATAGTTAGAATGGTTTAATTAGACAATAATAATGTCACTGTGTTAGAAGAGTCCCTTGCTTACTACTTGATTTTGTGCTACACGTTCCTTATATTTTATGCTTAATTCCTTGGACATATCATGTAAGAAAACTTTGTGCATGAAATGAAAATATAAAATAATTAAGATAATAGTTGCTTAGGGTTCAGTATATTCTGGTAGATTCTGGTGCACATTTACCCTAATGGACAGGTGTATGGAGTAATAAGGATGCTTAACATTACTCATTCAGGAGTGTGTGTTAAGCTTATAACCCGTATAGTTTGCAGATGTGCCTGACTCCTCATGTGGGCCCCCCGTACTGACAATAAGGAAGTACGGTGCTTCAACTGTGGCAAATCCCTAACTTAAGTAAAGTTAGGTAAACCCAACCTGCCTTAAGCCAAGGACTTGTCACCATGTCTTATAACATTCATTAATATAAATATTAAAGTGGCGGAAGCAATACAAAATAAAGTAACATCCATAAGCATACATAGTAGGAAAAGAGAATGCAATATAGTAACTCATCATAATGCAAAAATAAAATACATTCAGAATTAATTATTACAAACTGAAGTTTAAAGAGAATAAAATAACTCTCAATCTCACTAGAATAAAAAGGCAAAATCTAACTAAACAGTAGCAGCACGATCATCCTCCTGAATCTGCTCCTCTTCTGCGACATTGCCCACGAACACGTCTGAATCTGACATTTGTCGGTATTTCAAATGCCAGGGCCCCAGCCAACAAAACAAAAAGGTTATAGTTAGACAATTGTCTAAGTATATTTTAGGCTATTTAAAGGAACTGAATATTGAAAGATATCACATTAAACTATTTTTAATATGCAAGCAATTATGGGGTGCAACAAGCTATACAAGAAGTGGAATACTATAAACTATCCATTTATAGCAAGCAACATGTATGTGAAATATCATACAAAACACCAAATAAACAAGGTGAGGCTGAAAGCAAAAATAACAGCAACTACTGAAATAAATATAATCCTAACATGATTATGATTGCAATAAAACATGCTGAGTATAAAAGAACACAAGTACTGAACATGATAAAATTCTAGCATCCTAAACATGCCATTTATACATATATCTAAGCCATAAGAGTATACATACAACATGCAGATTAATATGTAAAAGAAAGGCCACTGAGACATGTGGCAAAAGCAAAGCAATATATGAAATATAAGGCCACTGAGGCATGTGGCAAAGCGAGCAAATACTGAAAATAAGACCACTGAAATAGGTGGCGAGGCAAATCATAAAATAATACAATTCAGCTAAAGTAGCAATAAGCCTAAGACATAGTACTGCCATACCAGCCAATAGGCCATACAGGGCCTCCAATATCCATCAATCAATCCCCAGCCCAGCCATCCAAATATGCTAGGTCTGAGTCCAGTCTATACAATACTACTACTGAAGAAGCAGACTAAGCTAGGACATATTATACTAACTACAAATAAGACAAAACTGAATGATATGCAATTCCAATACTAACTTAGGATGTATCATCCATATCCTAAGTTTTTCCTATTATGCTCACGGAATAAGGCTCAAAATCAAGGTAAGCAAAGCAATCTAGTCAAAGTAAGCAAGAGACTCAATCTAAACTCAAGTGATATCTGATGTTAGCTAATTACCAAATCTAACTATTCTGAGAAGGTACAAGTTTAGGATCTCCAATATCCAGCTATCGAGTAGAATCTCAGATTTACATCCTTAAAGTTAATATTAGAACTTAACAAGTTCTAATCCAATAATCATGTGACAACTATATAGTTTAAGTAAGCAAATCAATGACCTAATTTATTAATATTTTACTCTCTTACCCAAATCTTGATTAAATAAATCAAGATTTAAGAATTTAGAACTTAAACCCTATGTTGAGTTCAAATACCAAATCCTAGGTAATATCTTAATAAGGACCTAGGGTTCACACTTATTACTCCAAGTTAAAGGAAAAGAGTCCTATAAGCTGCAAGATTCAGGAACTAAGAACTTAGTGAAAGGTTATTATACTGATTATAAGATAAAATAATCAATTAAGAACTTGAGAATCTAAGATCTATATTCAATCTTTAAGATAATTTCATTATCTTATTGATTGAATCATCATATACTCTCATGAAAGGTTTCAAAGGATTAAACAATCAATCATTAAAGAATTTCAATTGGAGGTGATTTAATTCAAATTGAAGATCTATGTCTAAGATCTAAGATCTAAAGATCTGAAGTTTGATCACTTTAGACTTCTAACTAAATGTTAACTTAGGAACTTTAATTTATGCTTATTTTAAAATCTAAGCTTAAAATCACTGTAATTGAACTCATTAAGATGATATTTTAACAATTCTAATCATTTGATTAATATTAAACTCATAATGATCTCTTTAAGTTACTTAAGATCTAAGAGTCTGAGTTTTGATCACTTTAGATCTTAAGCCAAGGTTTTACTTAGACATTTCCAATTACTTTTCTTTTAACACTTAATTCTTAAGTTATCTTAACTGAACTTATTAATGAGATAATTGACCATTTCAATTATTAGATTTAAAGTTTAAGGCCATATGATCTTTATAAGGAAAACTTAAGATCTAAGTATCTTAATTAAGGATTTAATGAAGATCTCATGGATTAATGATTACATTAACACTATTATTATCCTAGGATTTTAGAGAACATTTCCAATCTACTTTATAGTAGTTTACTGAAATTTTTCAATCTTTAAAGAACATTAAGTCACATTTTGGTCAAAATGACCAAAACGCCCCTCTTAAGGCTAAAATTAGGATTTTATGGTTTAATTACCCAAATTTGTTCTAATCTATTTTAATGTGTTTCATATTACTTAATGAAGTGGGAAACACCCTTAATTTAGGTTTTGATTATCTAAATGATTTTAATTACCACTAATCACTTAATTAAGCCACTTAGAGTGATTAGTGAAATTATGGCATTTTAGGGCAATCCAACCTTACACTTAGGTTCTATTAGATTTAATATGAGGTTAGGAATAATCCTCACCCAAATCAGAGGCTTAATTAGGGTTAAAATTCATTAATCTTTGATTAGGGTGATTAAGGAGTGATTAAGAAAACTAATTATCCAAAAATTAATTTTAAGGGTCTAGAATTGTTCCTTAGGGTACAAGGAGCAATCAGAGCCCTTAAACTCATAAATTGGATATTTATATGATTTTATATGATTTTTTTAAGAACATAGAAGGTTTGGCCAATATTTTTAAATCCAACCATTAGATCTAAGATTTTATTTTATATTCAGATTCCTTGAATTTTTCTGATTCAAATGGTATATTGGATCATACCATTTAGATCTGTATAACTAAAATTATTCAATTAATTTAATTGGTATTTTTATTTAAATGAAAATCATAGATTTCTATTTAACATTTAATTTCCTTAAGGATTTTAAATACAGAATTATGTATTTATCTGTCGGCCTGAAATCAAAACACGCGGGTCGGGGTCGGCCCGGCCCAAAATCCAGCGTCTTCTTCCTCTCACATGCGCTCGCAGCCCGAATCCTAGGGCTGACTTCCAGCGTCAAACTCTCTGCACTCCGGTCATGCAAAGTGGCTACACGATCCCTGACCTCAGACGCATCGATTAAACCAAGAAGCCCTAACTGGGAGGTTCTGGATCGCCGGATGACTGCTCGGTCTAAACCTTCCAGAAGGCGCACCTGTGAGGAGATAATTCTCCTCACATAGTCCACGAGTCGCCGCTATCTTGATCCCTACACGTTCAGGGATTGATGAGGGAGCGATAAGGCGAAACAAGGAACTCTGGGGTGGTCTGGATCGCTGGGGTGCTGCTAGGCATTTTCTGCGGTTTAGAGCCATGACTGGTTTGGTCGATTCCAGTTGAATCAATCGAACTGGTCGAGTCCAACCCTCGATACCAGCTTACAATCATTACCCCGAAGATTTAAATGCCAATTGAACTGCCAGATCACACCCGCAGACTCGATCATCCACGGAGGAGTTAAGGAGAGGTCCTACACAGCATCTAAGGCTTGAGAAGAGGTGAGTTGAGCTAAATTTGACTTGACAGAGAAAAGGGGAAGAAGCTGTACCTTGGTTCGAAGAGTTGCAACGACAAAGACAATGCAGGTAGACTGGATTGCCCTAGAGGGTTGCTGGAGCTTGACAAGGGGGTCTAAACTCCAGACCTCACCCTCTATCAGCAGAAGCAGCAGGTCCAGCCGACTAGAGATCTGGGAACACCGAAAACAGAGAGCAGAGGGAGATTTAAAAATCACAGTGAGCAAAGGAGCTCACTGTGGGATTAATGAGGGTATTTATAGGCTTAGGAGGGCTCGAACGATGGACGCCAAAGCTCAGGCTTGGAGCTCGGCTCTGCCCGAGTGGTTCGCTCGCCATTTCCCAATAGGGATTGGCTTGGCCATCCCTACCGCCCTTAAGGCTCGGCCACAATGGGGAGGACCCTAATGGCTTAAAGAGTGCAACCCAGGGAGTGGGAGACAAGACCTGCGTGGCAGATCTTCGCAAATCCGCTCGGTCGGCTGGAGATCGTGCGGGGACGAAGATGAACAGCTGGGAGTTGCCCTCAGCTGTCTGATACGCGAAGTCATTGGAGATGGATGGCCTGATGGAGATCTTAAGTAACGGCCACACGGATTAAATCCTGGACGTTAGATCTAAGATGTCGATCGTGCGTCTGAGGTTCGATCACGGGGCGGAGCAACGCGAGCCCTTAGATCCTACATTGAGATGCGTGATCGCGCATCGGGTGGCTTATGTTATGCACCGGTGTTGGGACCCAGCAGCGGATCTGCCGCGGTCCCGACAGCAAATCCTAAGGCTTAAAAATTTAATAAAAATTTAATTTTATTAAATTAAATCCAATTAAAAATTATAATTAATCCTAAATATTATAAGTCCAATTTTGGACTAGATGAGCTCCAAAAATTTCCAAAAATTCACCCTTAGCTAATTTGGGTATGAGGAATCCAAAAATGAAATTAGATTTCAATTTAAAAATCA
Organism: Gastrodia elata; assembly: GCA_016760335.1. NCBI lineage: Eukaryota > Viridiplantae > Streptophyta > Magnoliopsida > Asparagales > Orchidaceae > Gastrodia > Gastrodia elata. The sequence goes on from CM028670.1 coordinate 47,282,110, forward strand.
AAATATTTTAGGTATTATTCATGGCTTAAAAATAGCCAAAAATACCAAATTTTCTAATTTAGCTCTAATTGATTTCAAACTTCTAGGTTTAGGTTTAAATGACCTATTGAATCCAATGGAATCAAAATCAAACCTTGGTTTAGCTTAATTAATCTAGTTTTAACTAGGGTAACAACCTAGGGTTGTTACACCTCAGCTGTTTTTGGACATCCACAAAAACAAAAGTAAAATAATTAAAAATATTCTGTATTTATATTTATTGACTCCTTAATTCTGCTATTCTGTTCTGTCTTCCCTAGCCCAAAAAGGCTATGAGAATTTTTATCTGAGCCTGATTGGCAAATTTTTTGATATGAAAGTTTTTACATACCTGTTCAGTTTCAGTTTACTATTTTACTATATCCAGTCAACTGTATTTCTGTACTTACCTGCTCACTTGTACATATCTATAGGATGCTAAACCTTACTGCTTACTATTGTACCATGTTCAGACTTACTATTTTTAATCAGTATATGTCATATAATCATTAGCATGTTTAGGATTAAATTTTACTTTTAGTACTTTTACTTATTGTATTATACATGTATATGCCCATTCTTTGTTTAGTTTGCTGAGGTATGCTTTTATCTCACTTTTTGTTTAGTTATAAATGCTATATTTATAATTTATCCTGTTCTTTGTACTCTTACTGCTCCTATGCTTTTAGCTCACTTTTTTATTGTGTTTAAGTTTAAATTGTGACATTAATAATTCATTTAAAATATTCAGCCTAAAATGTACTTAGACAATTGTCTAATAAGATTTTTTCTTTTATTAGTTGGGGCCTTAGCATTATGTAATTGATAATATCATATTCAAATAGATTTGAGGAGCTGGGTGTTAAAGAAGAGAAGCCTTATGTAGAAGAGGAGCATTAGTCGGGAGAGACAGACGCTTCCTAGTTTTCTTTCAGCTTATTATGAGGATGAGAGATTCTTATATTTACTTTCAGTCTTTTAAACTATTCATTAAATGTTATAATAATACAGGTACCTGTGACTATGGTTACTTTTTTGCACTGTTATTTTTTGAGCTATTCATTTAATCTCATGTCTGATGCATGGTGAACTAGATGTACTGTTTATTTTTATAAGCTTTCGCACTCTGTGATTATTTTGATTTAGTGAATGATCTCCTGTATTCATTCTGTGCACCTCCTTCCCTTATTAGTGGATTGTGGATCTTACCTAATCCAATGATAAGTAAGGGATTTGCTAGAGTGGCACACCACCTCTTGAGTCTAATCTTGCTGGCCAGGGGGTGGGGCGCCACATGCTTTGTTCTAGGTCTCAATCTGAAGAAATCTGAGGGGTATTTTTGATTTTTTGGTCCGAAATGGAGCTAGCTACTTAATCCAAAGTAGTGGAGAAAAACCTAAAGCTTTTGCAATCAGTTTGGAGGGTGTGAAAAGAGAACCCTAGAAGAAACCCTTGAAGTTGCTAAGTAAGAGAAGGCTTGCTGCTTGAAGAAGAACTTTCAAGAGGTATCAGTTTCTTCCTATTCTCTATTCTAAGAGGAAAACTACAGCTATGTATGCTGAGGTGATATAGCTCTTGTAACTTTGTAAACTTTGAAGTTTTTTCATAGTGGATTTTTTCGTTGGTATGGCTCCGTGATTTTTTCCCAATCTTGGGTTTTCCATATATATGTTTGTGTTTGGATGATTGTATGTGATGCGTTCTTTCTCATTGTGATTTCGTGATTTCTAAGTTAGCTTGGTAACCGTCAACGCACCTCGATCCTCAAAGTTTTTGAACTTTGGTATATTATTTGCATTACAAGTGTCATTCCGCATTAGTATCTTGTGTATCGTTGGTGTTCACAACACTGCGCTGCTCGCGCGGGGAAGGAATAATCGTGACCGTCCGATCAGATGGTTCGATTGAACGATGAGGAAATGTCGTTCCAAATAGACAGTGGACCTAACCCGATTGGGCATGGTGGCTCGGTCTGAAATTAACAGGCGGATCTAGTCTGATAAATATTGATTATTAAATTTAATTAATATTATATTTAAATTCATAATAAAATTTAAATTATTTAGTAGTTTTAGAAAATACTAAAAAATTCACCCTTAGCTAATTGAAGAGTGAGGAACACAACGGCGAAGTCGAATTTCGATTTCGACAAGTATTTAATTATTCGAATTTTTTGGGTATTTTAAATATATTAAAAATATTCGTCGAAAATTCAACGACTTCCAAATGCTTCTAAAATATAATCCTTATCTAATTTGTGGGTGATGATCGCAATGACTTAGTTAGATGTTTGATTTAAGGTTGATTTAATTAGATCAAATTTTAGGGTTCCTAAAATTCCCAGAATCAGGGTTTGATCCAATTAACACCTAATTTGGACCAAAACTTTCAGGATGAGTTCCTAATGATTTATTTAGAGAGTTAGAACTAAGACCAGGACTTAATTAAGCCTTGATTGACTAGAGTAAGAACCTGGAATTGTTACACTGCATGACACTAGTTATTAAGAAAAAAATTCAAATGCAATGCACTTTTGTACTTGATGTAATAAATCCAAGGGTTGGAGAATTATTTTCCCATATATTTTGGACCAACATGAAAAACTTTAGTATTTCGTATAAAAACAAATTGCATCAACCCTTACATTTTTACGTTTCTAACATTACTTTTATTTAAATTTTGATTTACATAGTAAAATCAGTAAACTATTGCAAAATATATACAAATGTTTTTAAGAAACAAATAAAGCATATTTTCTTAACAAATTTAGGGCTCTTATATAGTTGCAAATATTCCTTAAGAATAGTAAGCTAATGCAAAAAAACAAATTTTAAGAATATTAAATTCAATTCAAATGTCAATTTGCACATGACAAACATAAGAGATAAGGATCATTAAGAATAAAAGCAATATATCCAATAGCACTTAAATTTCTAATATTTAAAAACAAGTTTTGATGACTAAATCAACAAATTTATAAAATAATAAAAGATACGCTCACACTTGTATTCAAAAATGTCTATTCAATTAGATTTGGATATCATTTCATTAGTATTTATTTATTTATATTAAAATAATAAAAATATTATTTTTTAAATTTGTATTGAAATAATATTCAAATCTTATTAGATGAATTTTTTGAGTCTAAATATCATTTCTCAAAATTTAATAGAGAAATATGATATATTTTAATATAAAATTAAAATATTAAAATGAAATTTTATTTAATTTGCAAGTCACAATCATATTTGTCTCCGCCTTTTCTTAAATAAGACAAATATACATTATTGAGCACTACTTTCTCAACTATCTTAAAAATTAATACTAAATTCATTTCTATATGCTAAATACATTAATAATTATATATTTTAAATACAAATACTAATAATTCAATCTTTTTAAAAACTTCAAATCAAAATAAATTTCTATTAAAAAAAATATTGTATATTTTTGAGAAAATATTTATTTTTATATTCTTAATAATTATTTAGGAGATATTTAAGAACTATATAATTTAAGTATAGAGTGTTAAAAATAATTATATTAAATATTTAATGTGCATAAATAGGATCTCAAAAATAAAGGAAAAAGAATTCGGTCCAAATGGGTACAAAGGCCCCCACATATATATAACATCATCATCATTAGCTCATTTAACTATTTTTTTAGCTCCAAAACAACCGAAAAGTCTCAAATCAAAATTTTTAAGGGTTGCTAAGAGGGCAGAATAACAACATATTTAACCTGAAAAACCTAAGAAATTGTAGGAAAAAAAAACATATGAATACTGTTACAACTTACTGGTTGAGCCCTTGAATTTAAACTCTTGATAGATCAATAGTTTAAATCAGGCTACATATTTATAAGGCTCAACTTGTAAAAAAAAAAAAAAACAAAGAAACATGTGATCAAAGAAAAAGATTTGTATATTGACATTGAATACAAAGTTAGCTGAGCAGTATCACAAAGTAAAAAATATATACAGCATAATAATAATCTTCAAAGTGGCAATAGGTATAGTCAAGGAATTAAAAATCGAACCGGACCGACTGGTTCGATTGGTTCAACCGCGAATCGGCCGGATTACCAGCCCAAAGTGGAGAAAAAAATCGGATTACATTGAACCAGTTAAAAACCGGTCGGCGTTAGGGTTCGATCGCAGAACCGTAAACATGTCTGGTTTTTAAGGAACCATCTGATTCGCAAGCAAGGCGTGCGATTAAAAATGGAAGTTGACGATTTGCTCATTTGTGAACGACTTTTGAGCTTTTCATTATATATGATTCAATCGTTGTTTTTCTTTTTCGGCTTTTTCTTTTCATCACGATTGAAAATGTCTCTCGGTGTTTCTAGCTTCGTCGGTTGTTGGCTTGTCGTTTAGGGTTTCTGGCTTTGACGGTTTCGTCGATTGCATGCTTGATTCATTCTTCATTCTCCGTTCTCCACTTCTCCATCAATAATAGCATAACATCAATTTAACAAATTATTGTTTGATTTTTAGAAAGTAACTCTAAGTGCTATTATTTTTATTTTATCTCTAATGAATGTTCTTTTCATCTTTAAAATTCCATTGATAATTTACCATCATATTTATTAGATAAGACTTAAGAGTATGAGAAGCAAAATAATAATTTTCAAAATTATTGTTTAATTTTTGAAAGCATCTCTAAATGCCATTGTTTTCATATCTAAATATCCATTGGTAGTTTATTATCATGTTTATTAGATAAGCTTATGATAAGCAAAATAGCAATTTTCAAAATTATTATTTAATTTTCAGAATGTATCTCTAAATATCATTATTTTTATTTTTAAATATCCATTGGTAGTTTACTATCATATTCATTAGATGAGATTAAGATAAATAAAATAATAATTTTTAAAATTATTATTTGATTTTTTGAATACATCTCTAAATGTTATTTTCTTTATCTTTAGAGGTCTATTGGTAGTTTACCATCATGTTAATTGAATGAGAGTATGATAAGTAAAATAGTAGGCTTTAAAGTTATTATTTGATTTTCAAAATGCATCTCAAAATGTAATTATTTTTATTTTATTTCTAAATGTTGTTGTAATAGCCTAAACTATTAAGCACAAAGGTATTGTTCGTTTTGACCTGAAGGCCTCACAGTTTTTCCCTTAAAAGATAACTTCTCAGCAGTTTTCAAAATTATTATCATATTTATTAGATAAAATTATGATAAACAAAATAGTAATTTTCAAAATTATTATTTGATGTTTAGAATGCATATCTAAATACTATTATTTTTATCTCTAAATGTCAATTGATAGTTTACTATCATTTTTATTAGATGAGATTATGATAAGTAAAATAACAGTTTTTAAAATTATTATTTAATTTTTATAATGCGTCTCTAAATGTCATTGTCTTCATCTCTAAATGTTTATTGATAGTTTACTATCATATTCAATAGATGAGAATATGATAAGCAAAACAACAGTTTTTAAAATTATTATTTAATTTTCAGAATGCATCTCTAAATGACACTATCTTCATCTCTAAATATTTATTGGTAGTTTATCATCATGTCTACTGGATGAGAGTATGATGAGTAAAATAGTAGTTTTCAGAATTATTATTTGATTTTCAGAATGCGCCTCAAAATGCCATTATTTTCATTTTATCTCTAAAGATTGTTATAATAGCCCAAACTCTTAAGCACCAAGGTATTGTCCATTTTTGCCTGTGGGCATCATGATTTTGCCCTTAGAAGATCACTTCTCAATAGGTCACCCATCCTATGAGTGCTCCCATATGAGCATGCTTAACTTTGGAGTTTTTATCACGAACTCCACCGTTATCGAGGTGCCTTTTCAGATAATGATGGAGTTCTTGATAAGAACTCCAAAGTTAAGCATGCTCATATGGGAGCACTCCAAGGATGGGTGACCTGCAGGAAAGTTATCTTTTAAGGGCAAAACTATGAGGCCTTTAGGCCAAAACAAACAATATCTTAGCGCTTATGAATTTGAATTATTACAAATACTATCAGAACATGCCATAAGGTGTTAGATAAGAGCTAAGTGCCATATAGGGTAAAGTAACACTTCATGTGAGCAGTCACTTGAACCCATATGGTTAAGGTGCTACATGGTTGTGGGTACCTCTTAAACTTGTAGGGGTCACCTCTAGTCCTATCTACCCAATAGATGGTTCTTGGATCTGTGTGTGAATACTGACGAGGACATTAGTTACTTAAGTTGGGGAGATTATAAGGACCTACTTAAATAGTAATAAATGAAACTCTTAAACATCGAGGTGTTTTTTTAGATAACGGTGGAGTTCTTGATAATAACTCCAAAGTAGCGTGCTCATGTGGGAGCACTCCCAAGATGGGTGACTTACTGGGAAGTTATTTTTTAAGGGAAAAATCATGAGGCCTTTAGGCCAAAATAGATAATATATTGGTGCTTAAAAGTTTAGGCTATTACAATTATTATTTACTTCTCTAAAGGTTGATTATCAGTTTACCATCATGTTCATTAGCTGAAATTATGTGAAGCAAAATAATAGCTTTAGAAATCATTGTTTAATTTTCAGAGAAAATCTCTAAATGTTATTATTTAATTTTCAAATAGCATCTCTAAATGCTATTGTTTTCATCTCTAAATGTTCATCGGTAGTTTACAATCATGTTTATTAAATAAGATTAAGATAAGCAAAACAACAGTTTTCAAAATTATTATTTGATTTTTAGAATGCATCTTTAGATGTTATTATTTTCATCTCTAAAGGCTCATTGGTAGTTCACCATCATGTTCATTAGATGAGATTATGATAAGCAAAACAACATATTTCAAAATTATTATTTAATTTTAAAAATGCATCTCTAAATATCATTATTTTTATTTTATCTCTAAAGGTTATTGTTTATATATTTAAAGATTAATTGTTAGTTTACTATCATGTTCATTAGCTAAAAATATGTGAAGCAAAATAGCAATTTTAGAATTCATTATTTAATTCTTAGCGAGCATCTCTAAATATTATTGTTTTCACCTTCAAAGGTAGATTATTAACTTACCATCATGTTCAATTATTCATTATATTAGATTATGATAAGCAAAATAGCAAATTTCAAAATTATTATTTGATTTTTAGAATGCATCTATAAATGATATTATTTTTATTTTATCTATAAAAGCTATTATTTATATCTCTAAATGTTGATTATTAGTTTATCATCATGTTCATTAGCTAAAATTATGTGAAGCAAAATAACAATTTTAGAAATCATTATTTAATTCTTAGAGAGCATCTATATATGTCATTATTTTCATCTTTAAATGTCGATTGTCAATCTACCACCATATTCACTAGATACGATTATAATAAGCAAAACATCACTTTAACAAATTATTGATTGATTTTTCAGAGAGCACCTCTAAATGTCATTATTTATATTTTATCTATAAAGTCTTATATTTTTTTCTCTAGAGGCCAATTGATAGTTTACCATCTTTATTAGTTTTAATATGAGACAATGATGGATGATAATGAAATTGGGGGCACATTCTTTGATTTGGAATGCTGTTCTATTAGTCTTAGCTAATTGACAAATACTCATTATTGGATACTACTATAGATAGGATTCCTGAAGGGTCATGAGCTCCACCATACTTCTAATTGAGGCACTGAGTTCAGAGTCTCATAATTTTAATTTTTGGGATGATGTTGTTTTGTATGCTACTGCTAAGTGATAATAAGTAACAGCGACCTTTAGAGATGCTTTCTAAAAATTAAACAATAATTTATAAAACTAATATTTTGCTTTTCATAATCTCATAATCACATTTAATAAACATGATGGCAAATTGACCATCGATATTTAAAGATGAAAATAATGACATTTAAAGATGTTCTTTGAAAATAAAAGAATGTTTTATAAAATTCCTATTTTGCTTCACATAATTTCAGCTAATAAACATGATGATAAACTAATAATCAATCTTTAGAGATATAAACAACAACCCTTAGAGATAAAATGAAACAATGGTATTTAGAGATGTATTCTGAAAATCAAACAATAATTTTTTAAACTGTTGTTATGTTCTTACCGATGGAAAGGAAAAGCGGAAAAGGGAAAATGATGATCGAATCGCATATAATAAAAAGCTCAAAAGCTAATCGCAAATAAGCAAATCGATAGCATCCATTTTTAATCGCATGCCACGCTTGCGAACCCGATAATTCTTTAAAAAATGATTGATACTTTGATAGTTTATCATCTTTATTAGTTTTTTAATGTGAGATAATGACAGATAATGATAAAATTGGGGCCACATTCTTCAGTTTGGAATGTTGTCCTTTTAGGCTTAGCTGATTGACAATACTCATTATTTGATACTACTATGGATAGGATCCCCAAATAGTCATCGGCTCTGCAATGCTTTTAATCGAGACACTGACTCTAGAGTCACAATAAATTTTAAAATTTTAAGCTAAATAAGCTTAATAAACTAAATAGGCTGGTAAGTTGCAAATATAAGCTGCCAAGTTGCTCAGAAGTGGCAAAGTTAAACTAAACTATCTTTAGCCTAAAATAAACTAGCCATTGAAAATTCCATAAATATAATCGCACAATGATATCTAAGCAATTGCACTATGGAAGCATAGGATTAACAACTCATTGATAAATATCCTCGCATGCTAAGTAATATATTGTTGTCCCATATTCAATGCTGAAATATATGCTACTATTTTTGTTTGTTAATCTATAAGATGCTGTACTTGATAAGAGGCTGATCTACATACTAATATTCCTTATAATGCTGAACTAAATAAAATTTCTTCTTGCCTAATAAATCAAGTATTGTTGTCCTTTGCAAGGTTATTTAAATTCTAATCATTCTTTTAGATTTTGAATCGAATGTTATTCCCTAATGAAGGGTAGTTAATATTTAAGATCTTTAAGGCTATGTTCATTTCAAGCTAACCTTTTTCTATCCAAGAGTTGTCCTTCTCTCTTCTTTTATTAACGATATGATGCATGAAGGTGCCATATTACAATTTGGACGGCCTATAAATAGGCAACCATTGTAATTATGTGATATACCTTCCTACTATTTTACCATATCAAAACTAAAGTAATTCAAATTAAACTTGCTTATGTTGGTCATAAATACTACAATTTAACTCTTCTTATTATAAAAGTCATGTTGAAATATAAAACTTAATCAACAATAACATAAATAGATAATGAGGGCGGTGAATCAAATAAGTAATAGTATAGTATCAAGTTTACATGCTCAACTACAGTCTTTCTTCTTTTGCAAGATAATCAAGCTTAAGCTTCATGATATGAGATAAATCTCATATCATGCCTTCTTAAACTCCTCTAATCTTCTCTATTTAATTCTCAACCTTCTTAATAACATTAGTTAGGATTTGTGTCTGAGTGTTAATCTTAGTGATTTAGAGCCATTTTCTTAGAATTTGGAATAGATCATATGTTAAAATTCGTCTATTGAGTAAATTGGGTTACTCAATAAGTGAAACCTTGGTTTTAATAGTTTTATAGATTTTCTTAGTTTGTTAATGATTATTTGATCTTTCAATCTTAGAACTAAGAATAGAAATCTATTCTATTGAGTATAATTTACTCATTAGGATTTGCCTTAATCTAATTTTGTGAGAAATGGGATTCTACATGTAACGGCCCCAATAACTGGATAGAAGATTAATCCAGATATTGGGGTGTTACCTTAGCACCCAATACTAAATTAGAAGAAAACTATTCAAGTGTTGATGCTAAGTGGCCAAGTCACTTTTTGAGCATTTGTTAAGTTAAATAAATGAAAATGAAGATACATATAAATGCAATATTGCAATTATTTACAATGCTAGAAATTAGATAAAACCACTCATTCATCCCAAGCAATTTATAGAAGATACATCACAGATAAATATAAGCAAAAGTAACGTAAACAGTTTATAATCTTATTATTACAAACCTTTTTAAATTACATGACAGTTTAAAAGTGAATTAAAATTTGACTATGCGGAAGCAGATTTCCATAAGGATTCTTCAAGTACTGGGCCCTGCATTACCTGAATAAAAGGGCTCTTGCTCTATCATATTTTGGTATTTAAATATGATAGGGCATGTCAAGAAAAGAAAAAGGTAGTTAGACTAAACAGTCTAAGTACAATTTAAAGTTAGCTATGTTTTTAGATTAACAAGATATCACAATTATTATTTACAATTTAAGTATGCAGTGGTGCTGGAAAAGCTATGTAGTATGGAAAGGTAAAGAGTGCAACTGTAAGGAAAATAGTATAAGACCCATTGAGTAAAAATAGTCATTTTCTATTTATAATTCTAACCTTTTCCCGAAAATTTAAAGGTTAGAAATTAATATGCGTGCGAAATGCAAGCAATTTATATGATCAAATGAAAGTATGCTAAGTAAACAATTGATATACAGTGAAGCATAAATTGAAATTAAGCAACATACACTGTATTCAAATTAATTGAAGCAATACTCAAACTGAAAATATAGAGTATAAAGGAAAAGAGGAAATATCTTAGATTCTTAATCTAAGATAATCATAGTTTAAGACTATGATTCGAAAGCATAACTAAATAGTTATGAAGAGATTTTTCAATTATAAGAAAATCTCTTATATTTAAGTTAAAGTTATATTTAGGAAAAACCTCATTCTGTAGGAGTACACAACAGAATGGGCGAGGAGTTAAGCACGTCTGCTTAACCAGATACAGTGGGGAAATTGAACATTCACATTTACCTTCTCTAAAATGTGAAATTCTAACGAAAATATTTCCATTTGTACTCTAATTGCCTCAAGGCATTTTCCTCTTTTTTTAAGTTTTAAGAAAATCTTTATTTATGCACAAAATCTTGAATATATGTTCAAGGATAGGAGGCTGAAAGCTATGCAAGCATACAATGGATTTCAAAAATTGTAAAGTATGTGATATCTTTTTGTTATCTAAATTTTTAATAATCTACTTTATAATTAGAGTTAATTAGACTCCAAATTGACTTATAGATATTTAATCTTAAGTCAATTTTAAATAAAGGTAGAAGGAATTGTAAATGAAATACAATTTAATAAAATAAAAGGAGAACTTATACAAAGAAAGAAGTTAATAATTTCAATTGAAAATGAACCAATTGAATATTTTGAATTGAACATTAAAGTTCTCTGAATTGTTTCAAGTCCAAAATTTCTTAAAAATTTTGGCAGAATCTCCTTTATTTTTGTTCAAATTTTCTATTTTTATAATCAATCTCCAGTTCTAAATTAGAGTTCAATTCCAGTTCTAAAAATAGAGTTCAGTCCTTTTTATAGGACTGCTCATTTCCAGTTCTAAAATAGAGTTCAATTCTTTTTACAGGATTGCTCATTTCCAATTCTAAAATTATTTTAAATATATAAAACTAAACTAAGCAGTTTACACAATCTATATAAAATATCTAATAAAAGAGAAACAGAAATAAAATTAACAATTTATAAGAGCAGCGTTATGTGGCTTTTGCACATATTATTTAATTTAGCATGCCTGTATTAATTTTATAGCTCAACCTGCAAAGAAAAATGTTATTAAAAGTTTAGCATTAAATATAAAGCCAAATTCATTTGATTTCAATGGCAGCATATGATCTTCTGAATGTATGACAGTATTTGTAATATAACAGCCCCTAATTATAAATGATCAAATGAAACCATATGAACTTATAAGATAGCAGTATTTTGATTTAATGCAGTTAAATGACAACAATTTAGATCTCATTAAAATACATAGCAGAATCGATCATTTGAGATTTGTAAAATAAATAATAGCATCAATTGATCATTTGACTTTATAAAATGGCAGTTGCAACATATATTTATATCTGATTTCTTATGAAATGATAACAGCATAAGATATCAACATTATTGCAAATATATGGTAGTATTTGTAATGTAATAGTTTCTAAATATAATAGAACTTACAATGAAAGCATTTGAATTTGTAGGATAGCTTTATCTGGATTTTGAATATTACATGTCGGAACTTATAATTTAAATAAATAGATAATAGCATTTAGGTTTCTTGCAAACTAGAGAAAAATGGCAGCTCTTCTTTTATGATAATATTTGATTCATATTGAATCTAATTAACAGCACATATTCTCTTTTGATAGCAATATTGAAATACTTGATGTCACATTGATTCTTCTCATCTATACAATCGATCTCATATGATTACATTTGAACTTTTATAAGAATAAGAGATTTGGAGTATATGATAAAAATAATAACAACTTCGATACTTATATAAATTTCACATTTATTTTATGGAAAGATATGATTTTAGTGTATATGTATAGCAGCAATTTGATTTAATATATATACGACAGAATTTTACATATTCTGAAATAAAGGATGGTAGTTTTTAACTTATGATATTTGATCCATATTAATAGATAACATCAATATGAATTCAGCATTTTGAAACATTTAAATTCATTCGATTTAGCTAGTATAGAATACAACCATATTAATACAGCATTGCAAATATTAGAATTGCAAGGATATGCAGTATTTAGTATCATATGATTCTAGTGAAAGAAGATAATAACATTCATTCTTTAAAAAAAATGAAATGACAATATCAAAATCTTAAAGAATACATAGCAGCATTTAACTCCCAAAACATTATTTGACATCAATTGATCTATATGAAATAAATGAAACATAAGAGTTTAAGCCCAACACATGTTATGCAATTTAAGTAAAGCATTTGATTTAATATAATCCATTGATCTTATGCAACATATGGTTCTTATCATGATAAATAGTAGCATTCAACATTTGATCATTTTAACTAACAGTACTTGATTTACATAAATAAATTGACAGCAGTTGATGGCAACATTGTAGCATTTGTATTTATGGCAGCAAAGAGAATATATTGAAATTGATGATAGAAAGTGCTCTTCCTCTATTTTTGATAGCAACAATTGAATCTCAAAAATAGCAGCATTTGTGTAAAATAAATGGCAGCGATTTAAATATTATAATTGGAAATATAGCAGCAACCATAATAATATCTTTTGCCAATGCAATACAAATACGTTATTGACATTACAGCAGCTGTGGGGCAGTCCAAGAAGTGGATCTGATACTAAGTAGAATGACTGAATACAAAGACGTTATAGCAAATGATATGGACAATCATTTCTCTAGAAATTTTATTATAGTTGCATACAAGCATAGATTTCCTTAAATCATAATATTTATATAATGTTGTAGACCACTTTAGCTTTGTGAATATAATAAGATGAAATCAGATGTATACTAAATGAAAATTGCCAATTAAATCTTACTTAGTCCCTTATCATAAAAAATTCAATTGATGAAAAAGTTTCAACATATTATTTATTGTAACAAGCAAGAAGAAACATATTTTGGGTACAACTTATATTGATTCCATTACATAGAAACACCTAACATCATTATCAATGTGCAATGTATAGTCCTAAACTGTATGAGTCTTAAACTCATCCAATCAAACAGCCTAAACTAAATATTACCAGTTTTGAAGTATGAATGTGAAAAGAATTTATATATTGATGAAATTGCCATGTGTACCTTGAAACATTACAGGATAGTATATACAAGCATCATACTTTCAATTTATGCGCAACACCCTTTGCATGGAAGGGCTACTACAAGTTCAGTGATGTGGGGGCAGGAAATTCACAGATGTTTCCCTATATTGTTGTAAATGACATTTCATTTGTTCCACCCAAGTAAACCTCCGAATGAGTAAGCTCATTGAATGCAAACACATGGATTAAAATAAAAGAAGCATTGAGATTTTCAAATAGTTCACCCAGTTTGCAATAGCAATTTTCAAAAAGTTCATAGCTTCCCTAGTACAATCAATAGGCAAACTTAGATAAATTGCAAAATCTCATGATTGTTGGCTTTCCTTGAACAATCAATACGAGACATAATTCATTTGCCAAATAACATGATTGCTAGCTTAGAAACATAAGGAAACACAACTATTAAGTATTTAATGTCACTTTTATAATTATTGTTATTAGAATCACAATTTTGTTGATTAAATTTTTAGATGCAAACAAAAATTCTAATTAAGTCTGTTCACGAGCTAACAAGTCAAGTCAATGATTGCTCAAGCTTAACTTGTTTATTCATTGAGCATGGATTTCTCTATGTCAAGCTTGAATAGCTTACGAGCTAGCTTGACTTAGTTACACAACTAGGGACAGAGACTATAAAATAATTATCAAGATTAGTGACTGACTAAATTAAATTTATGCTGTATAAATCTTGATGGTCGTTTGGATAGCTAAGCCCTCTTGATATAAACTGAAATCAAGACATCCAAACCCAAACATTTACAATAAATCTGATGAATAGAGTAATGGAAATACTCAAATCTTCTTCCCTTACTGAAAATATTGAAAATAAAGAAAGTCAATTATTCATCAAATATTAACATCCTTAATAACATTTTATTCCTGTCATTTAACCATATTTGATAAATGGACAAGAACCATAAAATAAAGTGCTTTATTACATATGAGTCGAATTTTGCAAGTTCGATTCGACTAAAGAAATATATATATAGAAAATTTAGGGATACCAATTTTGATAGGAGATAAAGTGAAGGAGGGTACCTTGCTTTGTCATTCTCATGACCTTGGGTTAGGGCAAAAAGTCCATCTAAGGGCAGCAGGTTTTTAGTTCGCCTCCCTTTAAGAGATTGAAATCTAAACTTGCCGGTCCAAGGTTGGAGATGCAGCTTAGCCAAGAGAGGGTGAATGGCTCGGCGAGTGGAAGGAGACGCTCGGTTTGGCTTGCTAAGGTATTGATCTCGTTTCCTCCATCCCCCCCCCCCCCCTCTTGCGATGTCGCCTCCTTTATAAGAGTCGTGGCCGAAGGATACGAATGAAGTTGTCGCTTATCACCTCGGCTCCACCGCTGGAGGGATGGAAAGAAGGGAGGATAAGGTGAAAAGGGAGGCAGGTGTCGTGCGAGGGAGAGGGCAGGCATCGTGCGAATGGATAGGATTTAGGGTTGCATAGAGATAATGTAGGAATATATACTCACTTGTATATTTGGATATATATATATATATATTTATATTGATTTATATGATTAATTTATAAGTTTCATTTAATTAAAATTATATGATAAAATATTTCTAAACCAATTTTTTGGAAAATTACTTTTTAGCTAAATTAAGGGTCACGAACACAGAAATGAAGTCGAAATTTAATTTGGAAGTCATCTTAATTACTTGATTTATCAGATTAAGAAAATATAATAAAATAATCAAGAAATTTTGACTATCTCCAAAACTTACTAAAATTTCACCCCAAGCTAATTTGGGCTTGAGGAATGCAATGGTGAAGTCCGTTTTTGATTCTGAAGTCAATTTAAATTAGGCATCTTCAGAATTATCAGAAAATCAGGCAACATTAGAAATTGCCAAACGGTCTCCAAATCGCACGAAATTTGAATTGAAGACCTTTAACTCTAATATAAGATTAATGAAAGAGATTTAGAGTCAATTAGATCACTAATTGACAGGTAACAATCTCTGGGTTGTTACACTACACCTTAGATCCTTAGATATACCTTTAGATTGAGTGATTAAACCCCATCATTTGGAGTTAAATCCTGAATCCTTTCATCTCGATTGGATTAATCAAGATGGGTTTGGGATTAATTAAAACATCAAACTAGGGTGATGATTTACTTATTTAAATCAAGTAGTTGACATTGATTCAGATATAGTTAGGACTTTGCCAGTTCTAATTATGTTCAACCTATAAGACTGTGAGTCTAAGTTACATTTAGACTAAGAATTGATGATTCTGAATCTTATATAACTTAGAGTAGATAGAACGAATAAATTAGATAACAATGGATATTACATATATCTTAGTAGAGTCTCTTACTCATTTTGACTTTGATGATATGCTTGCTTGAAATTGAATCTTAAACCTTGGCATATATTAGGATGTAAGGTATTTGATGAATATCTTGTGCTTTTTTGAATTTGCATAAATATCATTTTCATTTGGTGCTTTGAGACATAATTAGTTTGCCTCTTTGGAATTGGTTCAACCTAGTAAATGAAACACTAGTTTGTTGGTGAAGCCACCTAGTATTTCACTTACTAGTCTGTCAGAAAGATATTTTAGTGTTGGTTCAACCTAGTAGTGGGAACACTAGTTTGTTGGTGAAGCCACCTAGCATTTCACTTACTAATTTGTCAGAAAAAGATAACGAATTTGTTCAACCTAGTAGAATGAAAACTAGTTTATTGGTAAAGCCACCTAGCATTTCATTTACTAGCTGTTGAATAAAGAGAATATATTGGATTTGCTATGACTTGACGAGTCATTTGTTCCGATATGGCAATACTAATGTTTGGTATACATCTACATGTGTTCTTCTGCCTTAGCCCATCAGGCTAAGAGAGTTGATGTCTTCTTTTAGTTTGATTAGCTTGAGTAGCCAGTATAGCTTCAGTTACTGCCTTTAGTTCACTTTTATATATTTCAGTACTTTTTTATTTACTGTCTTACTGTATTTTCTATGCCTTGATGATTATAGGATGCTAGTCCTACTTATTATAGAATACTAGTTGTGATGATTATAGGATGCTAGTCTTACTTATTATAAGATGCTAGTTGTGATGATTATAGGATGCTAGTCCTACTTATTATATAATGTTAGTTGTGATGATTATAGGATGCTAGTCCTACTTATTATAGGATGCTAATTATGATGATTATAGGATGCTAATCCTACTTATTATAGGATGCTAGTTGTGATGATTATAAGATGCTAGTCATACTTATTATAAGATGCTAGTTGTGATGATTATAGGATGCTAGTCCTACTTATTATAGGATGCTAATTGTGATAATTATAGGATGCTAGTCCTACTTATTATAGGATGCTAGTTGTGATAATTATAGGATGCTAGTCCTACTTATTATAGGATACTAGTTGTAATGATTATTATAGGATGCTAGTCCTACTTATTATAAGATGCTAGTTGTGATGATCATAGGATGCTAGTCCTACTTATTATAGGATGCTAGTTGTGATGATTATAGGATGCTAATTCTACTTATTATAGGATGCTAGTTGTGATGATTATATGATGCTAGTCCTACTTATTATAGAATGCTAGTTGTGATGATTATAGGATGCTAGTCCTACTTATTATAGGATGTTAGTTGTAATGATTATAGGATGCTAGTCCTACTTATTATAAGATGCTAGTTGTGATGATTATAGGATGGTAGTTATACTTATTTTAGGATGCTAGTCCTACTTATTATAGGATGCTAATTATGATGATTATTATAGGATGCTAGTCCTACTTATTATAGGATGCTAGTTGTGATGATTATTATAGGATGCTAGTTATGATTATTATAAGGTGCTAGTTATGATTATTATAAGATGCTAGTCCTATTCATTATAAGATGCTAGATGAATTCATTATAGGATACTAGTTTCATTTATCATTGGATGTTAGAATTATACAATAAATTACTTATAAAATGCTTGGTATATTTTAAATCATTTATTTACAATTCATGATGTGTAAGTTATGTAAATTAGCACAAATTATATTGATCATAAGCATCTTTAGGATGAATCTCTTTTCATTATGGTATCTGCATTTCTTATCATTTTTTTTACTACCCATCCTTGTTATAGCAGAGTTTGGAAGTGTGTGTTCACTTCCATTGTTGATTAAGCTATAGACTCATTGCTTATATCTTTCCTTTTTATCTCTTATGCTTTGTCACACCTAATGGTTATTACTTAGTTGTTAAATTTATGGTGATATCCAAATGAAAATAATAATTTATCGACTTAAAATGTACTTGGACATTTTGTCTAATTATATTCTTTTTCATTTGTTGGCTGGGGCCCTATCATTTTGAAACCGATAATAGTAGACTCTGAGCTATTTATGGTTTTGGAGCCTTCTGAAGATCGGATTCAGGAGGAGGATAGAGTTGTAGAAGATCATTAGTTCTTTTTTTTATGCTTGTGAGGATGAGTGTTATTCTTTTATTTCAACTCTTTCCTTTAATAATGTTGTAATAATAATACAGGTTAATTTGTATTTTCTATTACTGCTTTTATTCTGGGATGTATGTTCATACTGTTGTATTGTGATGGAATGGATGTTATGTTATTATTTCCGCACTTTGATTTCATTTATATATCATTTAGTGAATATCTTTTGTACATGGCAATTTCCTTAATTATAATGGGTTAGGATGTGTGCCTAATCTATTCATAAGTGAGGAACTTGTCATTTGGTGACCCCTCCACTGTAATCATGTTAACTTAAGAGTTAACATGACTATGGTAGGGCTGGGCCACCACATATGAAATCCATTAGAGCACATTAAGTTGGTAATTTTTGGGTAGATAAACAATTATATTTTTCCTTCCTACTGCATATCTGAACCTTTAACCTCCTTGCTTACATTGTTAAAAAAATCATTTTATGTTAATTTTAGTATCAATGGAAAGGTCTCAAAAATATCTTTCCATCAGTATACGGCACTACACGTAAAGTGCCCTAAATTTAGAGTATATGAGTGCGAAAGAGGACACATTTCAGTTTTCACACAGGCAAAGTCACCGTCAGGCGGTACACTACACCGTAGGGCCTGTGTTTTGAGTAAAATATGTCGTCGTGCGCTATAGCGCACCACAGCACATTGTAGTACCTGGTTCTTGGCCAGAAAGTGCTGTCGCGCGCCGTAGCGCTCGCATCTTGAGTAAAATCTGCTACAGCGCGCCGTAGCGATAAATTCCTCGAATGAAATCTGCTGCTGCGCGCTGCAGCGCGCCGCAGCGCCGCAATCCACTGCAGTGCGCTGCAGTGCCAAAATCCGCCACATCGCTCCGTAGCGCCTGGCTCACGGCTCTTAAACTCTTTGGAATTTCCCAGAACTATCTGGAATTGCCTAAACTTCATATTTTTTGCATTTCAATGACTCTATGACCCTAATGGGGCTAAAATATACTAAAATCAAACTTAAATTTAGTAAAATTAAATATTGTATGAAATTGAAGGTGAATTTTGAATATATAAAAGTTAGGTTTTTGACTCTTTTATAACCCTAATATTAAAATGATCATAACTTGATCATTAGACATCAGAATTTAATATTCTTGAACTTTATGGAATTTTTGGATAGTAGCCAACAATAAACCAAACAAATGTTTTAGACTTAACTTGGTGAAATTATCAAAATACCCTTATAGGTTAAAATTCTTAATTGAACCCATAAAACTTAATACTTGTCCAAATTTGATGTACCTACTATCCATCTTCATGTTAGACGACAATAAATCATTTGGCATCAACAAAATCCAATTTGGAGCCTTTAATCAAAAATTAGCATTTTAGACCCTTAAGTAGGTTAAGTGCCCTTAACCTCTAAAATATTATTTAAATCATTAAAATCAGTAATAAAACTGATTTGGGATCAATTTATAACCCTTAACCTTATAATCAAGTAATTTGATAAAAAAACCCATTAAAGAAAATTGATGCATGAAATAAACACTTAGAATAATTAAGACAATATTTGCATATGGTTCAATTACTTGTTAATCGTGCATATTTTACTCTACTAGACAAGGGTAAGGAGAAATAAAGATTACTTAACATTACTCATTGAGAAGTGTTGTGTTAAGTTGGAACCCGAGCAGTCTTGTAGACGTGCTTGACTCCTTAGCTACTTCTAAATATGTCCACTGAAGTAAAGTAAATAATTAAAACATTACTGCATTTGCATTTACTGCATTGTTAGTTCAGCTCTGCTTTGTTATTCCACCTTGACCTCTTATGATGTTAAGAAACTTATCGGCTTAGCCTCAGATGATGTTAAGAATATACATTTTTCAGTTCAGCAAGCTAGTTTATGTAACAACCCAGGTTGTTACTTTGGTTAATTAAGGCTAATCTAAGTCTTAATTGAAGTTCTAAGTCACTAATTAAGTAATTTAGAACTTATCTCAAAACTTAGGTCAAATCAGAAGTCAACTGAGTCAAATCAGAAATTCTGGAAAATTCCAAACCCTAGAAATTTATTTTTTATCTAGACCTCAGATTAAAAATCTGACTTCGTCATTACATTCAGAACACCCAAATTAGCTAGGGGTGAAGTTTTGGAGGCATTTGGAAGTCGTTGGATTTTTATCGAATATTTTAATATTATTAAATACCTAGAAATTTAAATAATTAAATACTCATCGAAATGAAAATTCGAGTGCACCGTTGCGTTTCTCACCCCTCAATTAGCTATGGGTGAATTATTATAAAATTTTGAAATTCATTTAGTTATCTAATCTTAATTTATAAAATACATTTAAAATATTTAAATAATAATATAATTATTAAGCACTTATCGGCGCCGTCGAAGCTTTCTAACACCATCACCATATTTTTCTTTTGGCGCTGTTTAAAGAAACGTGAATTCTGGACCGTCCGATCAAGCGATCGAACGGTCCTCCGTAGTCGCCTCCGCGAATCAGTGCGTGGCAAACCCTACGCACGCGTCGAAGGTCCTTCGCTCGCAGGTGTCCTCTTCGCAGCCATCTCCACCACAAAGATCTTCCTTTAAGAGCCGTTGCAATCCATTAGTCTCAGTTTACACAAAGTAGATCACGACTTTGGAGAATCCTGTATTTTCTTCCTCCCGAGCAAACCCTAGAATTTCGCCTACAGTTTTTCAAGGTACTTCCACATCTCCTAATTTTCTTAGCATTCTTATTATCTTAGTCGATGATTTGCATAAGTATTTAAGGCTCGATCGATCGAATCAAGTCTCGATCGATCACGCCATTTGTCTGCGAATAGGGTTAAAGTTCGTCGGTGAGGGGAAGGAGAAGACGAACCGTCCGTCGATTTCAGCCGTCGGATGTAAATCTGATCCAACCGTTAGATCTGAGTTGGATCTAATCTGATCCGATTATTTCAAACCGGTTCGATCCAGATCAGTTCATCTGGACCGGTCGAACCGCCCGTCCGTGAACCGGCCACGGTGGCTGCGTCACGTTAAGTGGAGGGTCCCGCGTGCAGTTGAGGAGCCTATCCCGCGAGGACACGTGTCTCGCGGGACAGACCATGATGGTGCCGCTGCGCCTGTAGGACCCACCGCCTCCTGCCAGCCAACAAGGTCGTGCCACGTGGCTTGTTCCGCTGACCGTCTGGACCATGGGGCCCGCCGTCTTCTGCTCAGCCAATGACGGTCTGCCACGTGTACCTGCAGAAAATTTAATATCAAAAAAATCATATATATATATATATATAACGGATTAATTAATATAAACGAAATTATATATATTAATAATAATCAGATTAATTAAATTAATTAAAACAGAATTATTTAATTAATTAAATACAAATATTTAAACCCTAATATCTTGCAAAATATAAGTCCAACATAGCAAATAAATATATTATTTTGATCAGCAAAAATAGAGGAACATTTTGGTGCTGTCAATTTTATAATTGGACCTATATTTAGCATAGTGACATTTAGGGGTTTTAATTAAGTCCAAATAACGTTACAAAATTTCATTTGCTCATAACTTTGTGTATGTTCATCCAAATATACCCAATATGGGTCTTAAAATACTTAGAAAACCCTAAGGATCATTTTAGTAGTATTAACTTTGCTGTTTAGATTAATATTTGACTAATCACTTTTAGGTCCTAACCCTAATTACCCTAATTAGACCTAGAACTTAAATGACCATAACTTGGTCAATTGAGCACCAATTTTGATGATCCAAATATCAATTTAGATTAGAAAAACCTAATTAATAGTAATCTATAAAAATATTTTAGATCTAATAGTTAGATTTGCTAATCACCCCTAATTTTTCTAAATCTTGATTAGTGAATATTAGCAAATCTAGTAATCCAGATTGAGTGATTTAAGTTTCAGAGGACTCATAGAGTCATTTAAAATCTATCTGTAAGGTTGAATTAGTGTTTTAGTGATTAATTTCACTAATCACTTACTAATCACCCTAAACCCTAATTAGGTCGTAACTTAGTCAAATTAGATCCAAATTGAGCCTACCATATGTCATTGTAATCAGTGGACTATTTGTAAACTATATCTACTAATTTTACTTAATTTGGATACTAATTGACAAAGTTATGATTTTGACCCTTAATTAAGGATCCTTTAATTACCCTTTAAACCCTAAATCTTGTATTGGCTATAACTTGGCCAATACTTATCAGAATTTAGCAAATTTAGGTTTTATGAAAATCTTAAGCTATAAATAACAGTAAACTGAAAGAAAATTAAAATTTTATTTAGCCAAATTACTAAATTGCCCCTATGAGTCAAATTTACTAATTTGACCTCATAAGGCTTATTAATCACCCAAATTTAGTGTAGTTGCTGTCTAATCCTACATTAGATAGTGAGAAATGCATTCTAACAAAAAAATTTTAGTTTTAAAACTCTAGATCAAAATTTGATCTTTTGAACCCATAAGTAGGGGCAAAATGGTAATTTTGCCCAAATTTAGGGTTTAGCTTTCTAAAGCTCTAAAATCATTTTGTAATCATTAGAAACAGCAATTTGAATGATTTATAATAGAAATTAATTAAGTTCAAGCCTTAATTTGACTTTGATTAAATCTCATTTTTAAAATCCTTAAAGAAATTCTTAAGTAAAATTTGAGTGCTTTCCTTCCTTAAATCATTCTTAGAACTTTCCTATAGGCCTTATAACACTAGTTAGGATGTGTGTCATGAGAGATAGTCTTAGTAATTAAGAGCTTTATATTCCTAAGATTATGAATAGATCTTAGGTTATAGTTCATCTTTTGAGTAAATTGGGTTACTCAATAGGTGAAACCTTGAGTTTATTTGGTTATAAATTTTCCCAAGTTTATTTAATGATTATTTTATCTTTGAAATCTTAGAACTAAGAATAGAGATCTATCCTAATGAATTGATTTAACATTAGGATTTGTCATAACCTAATCAGTGAAATTTGGGGTTCTAAACCTTAGACCCTTAATTGTACCTTTGGATTAAGTGATTAGACCCTATCATTTGGAGTCTAATTCTTAATATTTTCATCTTGATTTGGCTAATCAAGATGGGTTGAGGTTAATAAATTATAAAAATTAGGTCAATTATTTATTTATTTAAACCAAGTAGTCATCTTTTGATTAAGATATAGTTAGAGGCCAGTCCTAATTACCTTCAACTTGTAGGATCATGATTCTAAGTTACAGAATGTGTAAGAATTGATGATTCTGAAACTTATGTAACTTAGAGTAGATAGAACAAATAAGTAGACAACAATGGATATCACCTGTATTTTAAATAGAATCTCTTGCTCAATTTGTTTTTGATGCTTCGCTTACCTTGATTTTGAGCTTTAAACCATGAGCACATTTGTGGTACTTAAGATATTTGATAAGTATCTTATGTCAACTTTGATCATTCATAAATAGCATTTTGTTTTCTTTTAGTATTTTTGTAAGGTGTAGCTTGATTAGTATGCCTCTTCAATCACCCATCCGGGGTCGGCTACATTGTTCAGGTCAGTCCGATAGTCTATGCCATGCCTTGTCAGTGCGATAGGATGGACAAACTCTTGCCCGTACTGACTGAATAGTCATGATCTGATATGGTTATACTAATTCAAGTACACTTACAATTGGTTTTTGCCTTAGCTCATCAGGCTAAGAGGTTTCAGTGATACTCAGTTCAGAGCTTCTTTCTTAGCCCAACAGGCTAAGTATTACTGGTATATTTTCAGTTTGAGTGGCTTGAATAGCCAATGCAGTTTTTAGTTTTGTAGTTACTGTTTTACTTTACATATTCTGCATTTCAGTGCTATTTTTATCTACAGTTTTTCTGCACTTTCTTAGCCTTGTTTCTATATAGGATGCTAGTCTTACTTACTATTTTCATATGCATATATAGAATGTTAGTCAAGTTTTCAGTTTTATAATGACTTACACATGATCCATTACTGTTATGTCACTTAGCATAAGCCTGTTTTGATCATAAGCATGTTTAGGATGTATTTTCTTTACAATTTTGTTTAGTCTTTCTTTTGCTTATTTGACCTTGTTGTAGTTGTTTGGAGGAGGTATGTGCTTACTTTCTAGTTGATTTAGTTATAAACTGTTATTTATAGCTTTATTACCATTCTTTTCTTATGCTTTTCTGCACCTACTTGCTTTTGTATTGATTTATGGTGATATCTAAATAACATAATAAATTGTTTACCCTAAAATGTGCTTAGACAATAGTCTAACCAATTTTTCTTTTATTGGCTGGGGCCCTACCATTATGAAACTGATAATGGTAGGTTCTAAGTTTCTTGGTGCTGTAGATCCAGTGGAGGCCTTGCCATTGGAGGAGGAGCTTGTTCTTGAAGACCATTAGTTTTATTTCTGCCTTGTGAGGATGAGAGTTTATTTTTCAGTTCTTAAAACTATTTTAAATGTTGTAATAATTCAGGGTTAACATTTCTTTTCAGCACTTTACTTATTCTGGATTATTATATTGAATGGATGGATGTTGTATTTTATGCTCCCGCACTCTCTGCATTTTCTTATATGTTCATTTAGTGAAATATTTACCTTATGAATGGCAAAGTCCTTAGTTAAGTTGGATTGGAATATATGTCTAATCCAATTCTAAGTGGAGACCTTGTTATTTGGTGACCCTCCACCGTAATCATGTTAACTTAAGAGTTAACAGGACCACGGCAGGGCAGGGCCACCACAGTTTATCTCTCTTCTGATATGGCAATCATTACATACTTATTTACTATTTTACTGTTACCATTTTACTGTAGTTAGCCTTTACTTTACCTGCTTACTTGTATACTTATAGGATGCTAAATTTCCTTTACTACTTACTTATACATATCACGGATAAATTACTTACTTTTAAACTTGCATAATTCATATGATTATCAGTATGTTTAAGATGAGTATTTTTTTTAGTACTTTTCTTACTATATTTATATAAATATGCCTAACCTTATCATAGCATAGTATTGAGTTATGCTCTTTTGCTTTATATTGATCAATTATAAATTTTATATTTATAACTTTCAATATCCCTTTGTATGCTTGTTGCACCCTTACGCTTTGCTTATTTTATAATCTAAGTAAAATGATGATATCATAAAACTCATGAACTTAAATAGCCTAAAATATACTTAGACAATATGTTTAACCAAATTTTCTTTTCTTTGGTTGGGGCCCTGTCATTATGAAACTAACAATAAAAAGTTATGAGCAATTTGAGAACCTTGTGCCTGAAGATGAGTCATTCTAGGAGAAGCATCAGGTCAGGGCAGAAGATCAGTAGAATAGTTATCATTTTATTCTGCTTGTGAGTATGAGTGATGTATTTCATTTTAAACTTATCTTAAAATTGATGCAATAATTCAGGTACCCATGTATGTTCTTTTACTGTACTATTTATTCTAATCAGTTGTTTACTTCTTACCAATATTATGGTAGATTGGATGTAGCATATTTTATTTTCTTTGCTTCTGCACTCTGCTGAATGTATATACTTAGTGAATGATTCTGCTACATTATTCAGGGCACATCCTTCCCTTATTAGTAGATTGATGAATTACACCTTAATCTAATGATAAGTGAGAGATTTGCCAAAGTGCACACCGCTCCTTAGCCTTGATTGTTGTTGGTTAAGGGGCGGGGCGCCATAATTCACTTCCTTAGCTAAACTGTGCTTGTAGCATGTGACGCTAATTGGGTGGAAATTAAGCTCGTGTGATCGCTGAACTAAAACGTTGTTTTTATAACTTAGACGTAAAAAATCTTAATAATTCTAAGTGCTAAGATTGAACCCTTGTGTGTTCATCTTGTGCACTAAATTTAAAATAGTTAATTAGAAGACAAATATAAGGAACACTATATTCACTTGATTAATTAGCATGACAACAAGTCCATTTAAAGTTGCATAACTATGAGTACGACACCAGTCCTTTACAACTTACATGATGAAAACTCAACTCTCCCTTCTTTACCAAATAGTATCTTAGATCAAAATCTTTGATCTATTAAACTAAAAACCACAAAAACTGAAAACATAATTCTCTAAATATTATTAAAAGTAGATACACCTTAGTATTAAAACACATTGTTCCCTGAGGATGATAAATCTCAAAACTTACCTTCCATTATTACTTCAGACCACCTACACATGCATGCAAGCGCAGACGTGTATTTTCGTCTATCAAGTTTTTGGCTCCGTTGTCGGGGAGTGGCATTTGTTTGTATTAAGGATAATCTATTAGTCAATAGTGATTTAGACTTATCTTCTTGCATATAATTTTTAACTTTGTAATTATAATTGCTGTTAATTGTTAGTTTAGATTGTTAATTTATTTATTTTCATTTTTTTCATTTGCTGAACTGCTGAATTGAACTGTTTTACTTGCTCTATCTAGCTGAGATTATTAACTTCATGAATAGGAGAGAAAATATAGACATTCTTTTTTATCCTGAAATTGAATGAACTTACTTAAGAGCTAGGAGAGAACAGAACTTGTTAAATAGAAATCAACCTGCAATGGAAAATATAGAAGATGAGCCAATTAGGGGAATAGAAGAACAAGTATGGCGACCCTTGAGAGATTATGCCTTACCCAATATTAGAGGAATCCCTCACGTAATTGTGAGACAAAACATAGCTGCCAACATAAACCCTCTACATTAAGCATGGTTCAAAATAATCAATTTGGGAGTTTAGGCACGGAGGATCCAAACTCACATATCTCAAACTTCTTGGATATATGTGATACCTTCAGATTTAATGGCGTTTCTGAAGACATCATTAAACTCAGGCTATTCCCATGGGCTCCCTTGATAGATGCAAGTTCAAACCTTGTCTAATAATTTGAACACGCCAACGAGGACATTTATTGATGCGGCAGCTGGAGGGTCGCTTAGCAGTAAAACCCCAAAGGAGACCTATAATTTGTTGGAAGAAATGGCTGAGAATGCGTATCAGTGGCCATCTAAGAGACTCTATATAGCTAAAAAGGAATGCAACTCGTTAAATAATTCACAAAAAATTACTAAACTCCAAAATTAACTTTCCCAACTTAACACAAGAATAGAAAACATACAAATAAACTCAATTCAAGGAGAGGAATGTGAAATGGGGAGTGTGAATGCTATAGTAAACCTTGTGAATAATCAAGGCAGGAGAGAAGGGAGATTTTAATATTCTTTGAGAGAATTAATTTAATTGAAGATGTGATGATTTCAAAAGATGTGGGAGAATTAGACTTAGAAATAAATGAGAAAGTCAAGGATCTTGAGGGAGAAAATGAGATTGAGGAATCAATCCAAGAAATTAAAATCCTTACTAACTCACTTGAAGTACATTTATTTATGGGAAGGAACTTCATTTCTCATGATAATTTTTGTCTTGCTGAACCAAAATTAAGATAATCAATTATACAAAGTCTTGAGAGATCATAAAAGGGCTATTGGTTGGAGTATATATGATTTGAAG
This sequence comes from Gastrodia elata, assembly GCA_016760335.1. Classification (NCBI taxonomy): domain Eukaryota; kingdom Viridiplantae; phylum Streptophyta; class Magnoliopsida; order Asparagales; family Orchidaceae; genus Gastrodia; species Gastrodia elata. Next base: position 47,309,748 of record CM028670.1, read on the forward strand.
GGGATTAGTCCAACTGTGTGTATGCACTGAATCCTTTCGAAATACAATTCAAAACCTTCAATTGAACCTCAAAGGCATTTGAACCCCAACATTAAAAAGGTTGTGCACAAAAAAATTATTAAACTCTTAGATGTTGAAATTATTTTCCCTATCTCAAATAGCCCTTGGGTGAGCCCAATTCATGTTGTGCCAAAAAAGAGTGGGATGATCATGATATTAAACGATAACAATGAATTAATCCCAACTAGAAAGGTGACCGGGTGGAGAGTATGCATTGATTATAGGAGATTGAATAAGGCAACTATGAAAGACCATTATCCTCTCCCATTCATTGACCAAATGATCGATAGATTGATGGAAAATCCTTTTTTCTATTTTTTGGATGGGTATTCCGGGTATAATCAAATCTTGATCGCCCCAGAAGACCAAGAGAAAATAACTTTCACCTGCCTCTATGAGACCTTTACCTTAAGAAGAATTCCTTTCAGATTATGTAATGCTCTAGCCACTTTTCAATGCTGTATGATAGCAATCTTCTTAGACATAATAAGGGAATTCTTAGAAACATTTATGGAATATTTTTCTGTTGTGGGTAGATCCTTTGACCATTGTCTAGCCAATTTGAGTAAGGTCTTAAGAAAATGTGAAGAGACTAATCTAATCTTAAATTGAGAAAAATATCATTTCATGGTTGAAGAAGGAATTGTCCTTGGTCATTTGATCTCAAAGAAGGGAATTGAGGTTCACAAGGTAAAAATTGAAGTAATTGAAAAACTCCCTCCTCCCATCAATGTGAAGGGAACAAGAAGTTTCCTTGAGCATGTTGGTTTTATATGAGGTTCATCAAGGATTTTTCAAAAATAAGCTTACCCTTATGTCAGCTTCTAGGAAAGAATGTTGAGTTCAAATTTGATGACGATTGTTTGAAAAGTTTCAACACCATAAAAACTGCATTGATCTCTGCTCCCATAATTTCTGCTCTAAATTGGAATCTCCCTTTCGAGATTATGTGTGATGCGAGCGACCATGCGGTAGAGGCTGTTCTTGGCCAATGAAAAGAGAAAACTTTTTACTCCATTTATTATGCTAATAAGCTTATGGATGATGCCCAATAAAATTATGCCACAACTGAAAAGGAATTACTATCTATTATCTTTGCATTCAATAAATTCTGATCATATCTAATTGGGTCAAAAGCAATTATTTACACTGATCATACTGCCATAAGTTATCTCCTTCAAAAGAAAGAAGCAAAATCACGCTTCATACATTGGGTTTTGCTTCTACAAGAATTTGACCTTGAAATTCAGGACAAAAAGGGGAGTGAAAATGTGGTGGCTGACCATCTTTTTAGATTGACCCACCTTAATCATGAGGATGTAAATGATATATGTGAAACGTTCCCCGATGAAAAGCATTAGGCCACTGCTTCAACAACACCTCCTTGGTTTGCCGACTATGCGAATTACACTGTGGGAGGGGTTATACCAAAAGATTTAAATTTTCAACAAAGAAAAAAAAAATTTCGCCGACATAAAATCTACTTTTTGTATGATCATTTTCATTATAAATGTTGTGCCGACCAACTCTTAAGAAGATGTGTTTTGAAATATGAAGTCAACAACATTCTTTATCATTGCCACACATTTCCTTACGATGGTCATAATGGGATTGATCGCACTGTTGCTAAGGTGCTGCAATCGAGGGTTTTTTTTGCCAAAACTATTTAAGAATATTGTCGATTAGGTTAAAAGTTGTGATAAATGTCAACAAACCAGAAACTTGGGTAAAAGAGATAAGCTTCCCTTAAATGGGATCTTTGAAGTTGAGTTGTTTGATGTGTGGGGAATGGACTTCATGGGCCCATTTCCACCATCCCAATCATACATGTATATTCTAGTGGTTGTAGAATATGTGTCAAAAAAAGTGGAGGCTATGTCTTGCGTGAACAATGATGCAAAATGTATAATTAAATTTTTTAAGAAGAATGTGTTAGCAAGATTTGGAACACCTAGAATTTTGATAAGTGATGGTGGAAAACATTTCTGTAACAAATACCTATAAAATTTACTAAAAAGTTATGGGGTGAAACATAAGGTGGGTACAACTAATCATCCTCAAACTAGTGATCAAGTTGAGGTTTTAAATTGGGAACTAAAATAAATTCTTGAGAAAATAGTAAGCCAAAATATAAAGGATTGGACATCAAAACTTCAAGGTGCCCTATGGGCATACATGACTGCTTTTAAAACTCCCTTAGGAATGTCCTCTTACAAATTAATGTATGGAAAATCCTTCAATTTATCGGTGGAGCTGGAGCACCACACATTTTGGGCCATTAAGAAATTAAACTTTGACTTTAAACAAGCAGGATAATGAAGAATTCTAAAATTAAGTGAACTTAACAAATTTATAATTAATGCTTATGAAAGTGCCAAAATTATAAAGAGAAGACAAAAAATGACATGACAAATTGATAAAACCAAAGCAAAATCAACCCGGGATGAAGGTGCTCCTATTTAATTCAAGGTTGAGATTATTTCCAGGAAAGTTAAAGTCAAGGTGGATATGTCCTTTTACAATAGAGAGGATTTACCCCATTGAGCGATAGAGATCACTTCAAAAAAAGGCACATTCAAGGTAAATATGCAGCACCTAAAACCTTACTTGGAAGAAAAAAATCTGCAGGAAAAATGGTATAACAACCCTAGGTTATTACTCTAGCTAAACCTAATTGAATTAAGCAAAACCAAGTCTTGATTTTGATTCCATTAAATTCAAAGGGTCATTTAAACCTAACTATAGGGGTCTGAAATCAATCGGAGCAAAATTGGAAATTTTTGTATTTTTGGCTATCTTGAGCCCTAGAAAATACCTAAAATAATTTGATCTCCAAATCAAAATCTAAGTTCATTTTTGAATTCCTCACCCTCAAATTAAGGGTGAAATTTTGGGAATTTTTGGAGGCCATTTAGTCACAGTTTGGATTTAATTTAAATTGGTTTAATTGCAAATTAGGGTTTTAAACAATTCATAATTGCAAAATTATCTCTCCAATGGTCGACTCCTTCCAAACTGCGGGTGCCATCTGGGTCGTCTGTTCCGCGGTATTGATCCAACGATCCGCGCCCACGATCGAATCTGCTTCATCTCGACCATTCTGCGGTTTCGAGATTTTAATCAAACGGCGTCCAGCTATCCGCCGTAAGTATCCTCGATCCGCCATTAGATCACCGAATCTAATAGTACGGTGGACATTCTATCCGCGCCACACGTTAAGTGTCAGGAGATCAAGGCCGTCCCGCTTCGATGGATGATCAATCAGATGTCCCAGAGCACCCCGAGCACTGTGGATCATCTCCTTCACCTCTTCCGTCGCTAGCTGGTCCCCACCCCCTCGATAGCCATAACCCCTCTAGCCCCCGTGGCAGTACGAGAAAAAGACCGAAATTCCTCTCCTACCCTCGACGCGTTCGTCTGACCAGCTGTCTTCTACCCAAATTGCCCATAGCCATTGGCCTGAGTCATTTCCTTCGGCCCGAGCCTCTTTCCATTGCCAAGCTCTGGAAACCACCCCCCAGAGCTCCCAGCTTCCTATAAATACCCCCAGGACTTCACAGTGAGTCCCTTTGCTTACTGTGAATCCTTAATTCCCCAGTTAAGACCCTCTGGAGCTCTCATTGTCTCGGTGGATTCCGGGCATCGTCCTGAAGGCTTGAACCACTGATAAAGGGCCTATCTGGTGTTTAGACCCCCCTTATGAACCTTCGTCTGTCATCCAAGAAACTCAGAGGTGCATCAAGTTCTATCGGCTGAGCCTGCAACCCCGTCTCCACAAGTACAGCCTTCTCCTATGGATCCCTTCGATCCATTTTCTCTTCTATCCTTGAATTGAGCCGTTGTATGTCGTCTAGATTACCTTAGCCACCAAGGAAACTCAGTGTAATTGTCACCTGGGGATAAGCTAGCTCAAATCAATCACATCGATCGATTGAGCTAGTAGCCGAGCCAATTGCTGAGTCCAAGTAAGGACCCAGCGATTGGCTGCACCCCATGTTATGAAATATTGGGGGATCGACTCATCTCACCTCCCTGAAGGTGTAAGTATCGAGCTCCGGCCATATAATGGCCTCTGTGAGGAGAATTATCTCCTCACAATGTGCCTGAAATGCCTGTATCGAAGGCGTCTTCGGTGAGTAGCACCCCGTCGATCCAGAGGGATCCATATGGGGGTCTAAGTCCAATCGATGCGTCTCGGCCCCAGGAACGTGTAGGGATCAAGCCGAGCCGTCGCCGTCATCTGAGCGCCGAGAGTTTCAGCGCTGAGTCTTGCCTGGGACGGACCCGTCGAGAGGAGAAAGACGAAGCACTGGCGCTTCGAGCCGAGCCGACCCCGACCCGCGCGGTCTTGATTTCGGGTCGCGTCTATTTAATTAATTATAGGAATGTATTTTTAAAGGTTATGCGATTAATTAATTAAATCCTATAGTTTTAATTTAAATAAAAATATATATTAAATTAATTAAATAACTTTGGCTATACTGATCCAAATGGTATGATCCAATATACCATTTGAATCAAAAAAATACAAGAAATCTAAATATAAAATAAAATCATAGATCCAATGGTTGGATTTAAAATAATTGATCAAACCTTTTTTGTTTTTAATTAAACCATAATAAATTTAATTAATAACCAAATTTAAGGATTTAGGGCTCTGATGGCTCATTAAACCTTAAGGAATAATTTCAGACCCTTAAACCTAAATTTGAATGTTAAAATTATTAATTACTCCTAAATCACCCTAATTAGGGATTAGTGAATTAAACCCTGGATTAGCCTTTGATTTTGGGTAGGTCAATCCCTAATGGCATATTAAGTACATTAGAACCTCTGGGCAAGGTTGGATTTCCCTAGAATGCCCTAAATCCTCTAATCACTCTATTAGGCTTAAATAAGTGATTAGTGATAATTAGCTTAATTAAGTTGTCAAAACTTAGGATAAGTGTGTTCCCCACTTCATTAATCTATATGAAGCACCTTAAAATAGATTAGATCCAGTTTGGATAACTAAAGCCTAAAATCCCAATTTTAGCCTTAAGAGGGGTATTTTGGTCATTTTGACCAAAATGTGCTTAAATGCTCCTTAAAACTTGGAAATTTCAGTGAACTACCCTAAGATAGATTAGAAATGTTATTTGAACTCTTAGAATAATAATAATGTTAATGTGATCATTAATTTAAGAAATCTTCAATTAAGCCCTAATTAAGATATTTAGATCTTAAGTGACCTTAAAGAAGTCACTTAAGCTTAATACTTAAATTTAATCATTTTAATTATTAAAACCACTTTGATAAGTTCAATTTAGTTAAATTATGAGCTTAAATACTAAAAGAAATGCCATTGGTAAAAATCTAAGTTAAAATCTAGCTTAAGTTTAAAGTGATCAATAACCAAATCTTAGACTTTAGACATTCTACTTGAATTAAACCATCTCCTTTGTAAATCCCTTAAGTGATTGATTGTTTAATCTTTTGAAACCTTCCATATGGGTATAGGATGATTCAATCTCTAAAGATAATGAGATTATCTTAAAGATTGAATATAGATCTTAAATTCTCAAGTTCTTAATTGATTATTTTATCTTACAATCAATAGAATAACCCTTCACTAAGTTCGTAGTTCTTGGATCTTTCAGCTTATATGATCCTTTATCCTTAACTTTGGAATAGAGTGTGAACCCTAGATTCTTATTAGGACACCCCCTTGGATTTAGGTTTTGAACACCAAAGTGGAGTTCAAATCCAAGATCCTTAAATCTTGATTTACTTAATCAAGATTTGGGTAAAAGAGTAAAATATAATAAATTAGGTCATTGATTTACTTACTTAAACTATATTAGTCATCACATGATTTTGGATTAGAACTTATTAAGTTCTAATATTAACTTTAAGGACGTAAGTCTGAGATTCTACTCGATAACTGGATATTAGAGATCTTAAACTTGTACCTTCTCAGAATAGCTAGATTTGGTAATTATATAACATCAGATATCACATGAGTTTAGATTAAGTCCCTTGCTTACTTTGATTTGATTTTCTTGGCATACCTTAGTTATTGAGCCTTATTCCTTGAGCATAATAGGAGAACTTAGGATATGGATGATACATCCTAAGTTAGTATTTGAATTGAATATCATTCAGTTTTGCCTTGTTTGCAGTTGGCAGAATATGTCCTAGCTTAGTCTGCCTCTTCAGTAGTAGTATTGTATAAACTGAACTCAGACCTAATATATTTGGAGGGCTAAGCTGGGATTTGATTGATTGATATTGGAGGCCCTATATGGCCTATTGGCTGGTATGGCAATACTATGTCTTAGGCTCATTGCTACTTTAGCTGGATTGTTCAGTATTGTTTTCTATCTTGCTTTGCCACATGCTTCAGTGGCCTTATTTTCAATACTTACTTACTTTGCCACATGTCTCAGTGGCTTTATATATCATAGATTGCCTTGCTTTTGCCACATGTCTCAGTGGCCTTTTCTTTTCCTTTTCTTAACTAGCATGTTGTATGTATACGCATATGGTTTACTTATATGTATTGGCATGTTTAGGATGCTAGAATTGCATGTTCTCAGTACTGGTGTTTCTTTTATATACCCAGCATGTGTTAATACAATCATAAGCATGTTAGGTTCAGATTGTATTGTAGTTGCTGTTTCTTATAGATTTTAGCCTCACCTTGTTTATTTTGTGTTGTAGGTTACTTTTCATACTAGTTGTTGGCTATAAATGGATAGTTTATAGTTACCATTTTCCTTCATAGCTTGTTGCACCCTTTTACTGCTTGCATGTTTAGCTAATTAAATTGTGATATCTTTAAAATATTCAGTTTATTAAAATAGCCTAAAATATACTTAGACAATTATCTTAACTGTAACCTTTTTGTTTTATTGGCTGGGGCCCTGGCATTTGTGATACCGACAAATGTCAGATTCAGACTTATTCGTGGACAGTGTCGCAGAGGAGGAGCCGGTTCAGGAGGAGGATCGTGCTGCTGCTGTTTAGATAGATCTTGCATTTTATTTCAGTGAGATTGAGAGACCTTTTTCATCCTCTTTAAAATTCAGTTGTAATAATTAATTCTGGATATATTTCATTTTTGCATTGTAATGAGTTACTATATTGTTTTTCCTCTTTCTACTATGTATGCTTGTGGACGTTACCTTACTGTTTGTTACTTCCGCCACTTTGATATTTGTATATTGATGAATGTTATAGTACTTGGTGACAATTTGGCCTAAGGCAGGCTGGGTTTACCTAACCTTACTTAAGTTGGGGATTTGCCATAGTTGGAGCACCGTACTTCCTTTTTGTCAGTACGGGGGCCCCACAAATGGGGGTGGACATTGCAAGACCTTCATTTGGAAGGAATCATGTAGGTGGTACTACAAGTGTCAGGCTGAGACGTTAAAACAAGTGCTTGGTGGGAGGTAACCCATGTTGACAATGTTGTATCTTTTCTTTTCTTTTATTTTTGTTTCTTTAGAAAAGTTTCAGCCTTGTTTGTGCTATTTTGCTTTTTTTGAATAAATTTTGGAATTCCACTATCCCATTTGCTTGTGAAAATATTGAAAACTGCTTGCATTATAACTTTTTTGAATATTTAAAGGCTATGGATTTAAGGTTAATTCAATAAGTGAAAGAATTTATCTTGACAAAGTGCTTAAATAACTTATGATCAAACAAAAGGCCAGTCCTAAAACTTTCCAAACCAATTGTTCGTCTCCAACTAATTTGAGTCTCCAAACAAGTTCAAATAAAATGATGCTAAGAATCCAAGTGTAAGGGTGGGGAACTTAATGAACTTAACTAAGAATGACAGAAAGAGGTGAACATAAGAGTGTGCTAGGCTCCTGTAAGACTTTATAGTTACAATGAACTTAAACAAGAATGAAGAAAAATATCTCTCCTTTGAAAATGAATGCAAAATAAAAAGTTCTAGGATGAGGAAAAATATCTCCCTAGGCATGAGAAAATTGAGAAAAATAGGATGAAAAAAATTATCTTTCCTGAATTTAGCATTGTTCATTACAAGTTATAAGAAGAAGCACATATGGCACTTAAGCTCTACTTCGCCAATTCCAGCCTATCCTAGTGGTGAATTCTTAAAAATTTCCTCCCTAGTAATTAAGAGGAAGGCATCATGATTAAGGAAATTGGAGACTTAAAAAATAATTGGGATGAAAAACAATAAATTGAAATCTATTAGAAGCTAAAATTTTTTAAATCACACTGTTATGCAAGCTATGAAAAGATAAAATGCTTAACACTTTACAACTGAATTCCATAAATAATAAAAATCAGAAAAGTATATGTTAATAATACTCAAGGACGAGCAAGAGTTTAAGTGTTGGAGTGTGATAAATTTAAGATTTATAACAAAATAAGTGAAGCAATACAAGCAAATCCATTTTAGAATGGCCAAATGTGATGGGTTTTATCATGGTTTTCTGGCAAAAATGACAGCTGAGCAAAATCTGTAAGAAATCTGAATTTCTGGAAGGAAACCGCTGTAGCGTGCCCCAGCGCGCTACAGCGTGCCATAGCATATCCGATACGAAAGCTCGACTACTACCGCATGCCATAGCGGCAGTTATAAAACTAGACTCAGCACATGAAGACTTAACATAACCACTACAACAAACCATAGCGAATCCGATATGCAAACTTGGTCGCTACCGCGCGCCACACCGGCAATTATAAAACCAAACAGCAAATAAGAATTTAATAGAACCACCAAAGCACACCGCAACAGACCTGATACAAAGCTCGGCCGCTACCACGCACTACAGTGGATCCTATACAAAAGTCTGGCCGCTACCGCGCGCTGCAGCAGATCAGACACAAAAGTTCGGTCGCTACCGCGCATTACAGCAAAATTGGACTTAGCAAAAATTTGTAAATATCTCCGTCATCGCGCGTTGCAGCGGATTAAGGATCTGGAAAGGAAGAAGACTGGAAGAAAGGAGAAACCAAAGAATGCTAAATAAGGGTTGTTCTTAGTACTCTTCTCAACCTCTTGATTAATATTAATAGAACCATGAAAATGTTCTTGTTCTCATATATTTCTTCTTTTGTTTCTGCTGTAATGGAAGGCTAAACCCTCTTTGGGGAGGGCTAGGCTGACATCATATAAAATGTATGAGGGACACTCGGTGTTGCATGAGTTTCATTCAATGAATAAAATCTATTTCAATTGATTTTCTAGATTTGTAGTTGTTGTTTGCATGCTGTGGAATGAATGTCTTTCTATTTTAAAACCTAGTTATAATAAAATACATTATACCACTCCCACATTTCAAACTTAAAGAGAATGCACATAAAGCTCCTCGACGTGAACTCATGTTCGCTGCACATGGATTCTTAGTGTAAAATACCTTGAGATTGAAACGTGAGAGTGATTTGATAACTTAGACTCTCTTGTACCCCATTGCTCACAAATTGGCATGGAGCCAAGAATAAGTGCTTTAGTGCTCAGAGCCCAGTGACAAGCTCTCGAGCCTAGATGCGCTATTTTAAGCTCAGTCGAGAGGTTGACACATGGAGCCAAGAGCCACCCAACCAAGCTCTGTAGCTCAGCATACGTCAAAGGAGGAAGATGAATTATTTATAGCACATGGATGAAGTGACATAGTCCATGTGGCCCAACAATTCACTTCCTTAGCCAGACTGCACATGTAACATGTGACGATAATTGGGTGAAAATCAAGCTCGTGTGTAGCACCCCATCCTGTCACCGCGCGCAAAGAGTAATTTAGCGGTGGTACGGTGCGCTACTCGAGGAAGAAATAACTCGTCTCCCTGAATAGCTGCAAACCAAGCCCATCTGAAGGGCTGCTGACTCAACCACAATGAAGATTGAGAGCTAATACTTAAGATAAGAGTAGTATCCTTATCCTAAGTATTAAATAAATACATATATTAGATTTAAAATACAATAAGAACCCAATATATGTATAAGATATCAGCATTTCCAATATATTGATCACATTTATAAAAATAGAGTGTGAAAGCTTAAAGCATACATCCAGATACATTCATCACAGAAACAGTATAAAAACATTCATCTCAGGAAAGAAAGGAAAGTACATCCAGAATTATTACAAACATTTACTGAATAATAGATATAAAACTAAATATTGAACTGAAAGTAAACTAAGCAGGTGAAGAAGAGTCTACTAAAGCTCCACGGGCTCCTCCTGGATCTTCTGGATGTCTTCCTGACCTGTCTCAATAATCTGCTCAGGATCTAGCAAATTGTCGGATCCCAAAAGTACCTCGTGTTAGACAATAAGTCTAGCACATCAAAACTAATCTAACAGTTCTAATTATTCATTTAACATTTACATAATACGAATAAATCTGCAGAAAAATTATAAATGTAACTGAAAGTACAAATTTGTCTAAAACTGTACAAAACTGAAGCAGTGTAAATTAAATTGAACTGTAACTAAATACTGAAAATAAATCAAAATAGTATCAAATCTGAAACTGAGTAATCATATGTACAACTATATTGTATGTCACTGAAACTGTGCATCTAAATATGCCACAATACGGTATGCTACTGACATGCTATCAAAATATCACTGAATTGTTATGAGGTACGGTCCAATGTCTATATACATCCTGTTGGGAATACTATTTATTGATGACACTGATGCATCCAGAAATTCCCCCGTCAATGTATGCAATATTCCGTAACTCATAAATCATCACTGATACATCATTCTGATATTCACACCTCATGCTTATGCTCATGCTCATGCTTCTAAACTACATGAAATAAATCTAAAAAATGCTTAAAATCTAATAATGAATCCAAAGTCCCCATTGTGCAGAATCCTGCTAAAATGATTCTGACTCCTAAATTCAAATCTCAATAATTGATTAAAATTGAGAGTTTACTTAAAAATCATTAGCTGGGATGATTGTATACACATATTTAGCATATTTGCAAGAAAGGTAATTTAACCCTTAGCTTGTTTAAACTGCACTTATCGAAGCGCACTATGATAGGAGGCAGAACCCGGTCACAGTTTACATCTCAAGCTAAGTTGTTAAATGCCCTAATTACAATCATACTTAGTGGTCTACGCAAAGTGACTTAAGATACTTAGTTTACTTAAACTGCACTTATCGAAGCGCACTACGATAGGAGGCAGAACCCGGTCGCAGTTTACATCTCAAACTAAGGATCTTGTTCACTAATTATAACACTCTTAGTTTTGGAAGATTTACTTTAATGGGACTGTATTCGGCTAATCTCGTAGGATAGCACCTGATTATAAGTCCACATTGGAGTGAATCAACTAATTCTGAATATTACTGAATTAATCCAGTAATATGGGTATACCCTACTATACCCAACCAATAATCTGAGTTCAGTAGATTCTATTTAATCGACAAGGATTTATCAAATCTATTAATCCTTACTCTAATTAGATGTATCCTACACAAGGCTCCAAGGATATGATCAAGGGATCACTCAACATAGGTTACTACCACAAGGAATGAGCCATAATCTAAGTACTTTAGGTGATTCCTACTATAAGGTATCAAGTTTAACTTCTAAAGTTATGAAGGAGCAACTAAGTTTCTACCTCAATAAGTTACAAAGGTCCTTCCTACCTCAATGTTTCATTAGTTAAGGTCTTCAATCTTTTCAATGACGAATCCTATAGCAAGACCATTAAGATCTCACTTTTCGACTTCTTAAGATTTACTTGTTATACTTAAGTTAAGATGATTAGATCAAATGATTAAAATCCATTTAATCCTTTCCTATTCTATAATCATGAGATACAATCAAAGATCTTATTAGATTTAGATCATTACATAAATTATTGTAATTTTATTTCCATCTTATGCTAATTGTCTTATATAAAAGAAAATCAAAGATCTAAAGTTTGGATTCAGATAGTCCAATCACACATATTCAATGTTATCCATAGGACTTCTAATTTGATGATTTAAGATCAATACTCAATCAAATGCATTATTGGAATAATGTAAATCAGATTCTCTTACAATCAAGTAGATTGATTAAATGATTAAGATTTAGATCTTAATCAAGATAAGTTAGGGTTTAATCCCTAACCCTTCTATCATTAAGACCAATGGTTTATTTAAAGGTCAATGGCAAATCAATGTATTATTAGCATATTATTAATGTCAACTTAGGTTTGGATTAAGTATCATCTACTTAATCAAGTTATAAGAATTCTCATGTTCAAGTGATCACATTTAAGTGTCTAAATAAGTGTTAAGGTTCTCTAATATACATCCTAAGTTCATGAACACATATAGATGAAAATGTAACATAAAATAAAAGGTGATTGTTGCTAATCAAAATTTAAATCAAACAAAAGAGATTAGCACTTAATCATAATTCTAAAAGAACTAAGTTTCATGTCATTTGGTTATTAAGATATACCTAATTAATATGAGCAATTTATATTTCTAATACTTAGCACATGGTATAGCATACATTTAGGATGTCTAGGTTTTGAGCACTTTATGAAAATGATAAAGTTTCAAATTCAATTTCCATATAGAATTTTATGCAATGTTTGATTTTAGCTAAAATAGGATCAAATTTAGTATAACTTAGCCCCACTAGGGTTCTAGGGGTCGTAAAATACCTAAACAATTGAGTTTTGGCCATTTCAGCCAAAACTGGGCAGTTTTACAAAATCTGGGCAGTTCTGGAATTTTTTGGAAATTTTGCAATTTTTTCGGGCGCTGTAGCGCTTTCCACGCGGTAGCGCCATTGTGCTGCGACTCGCTGCAGTCCACTGGAATCCGCTGCAGTCCGCTGAAATCCGCTGTAGCGGGCTATGGCGCGCTGTAGCAGTCCGATTTGTAAAATTTACTGTTCAATTAATTTATTTTGTCACTTTCTATAGTTTCAAAAATTGTTTCCGCTGCAGCGCGCTGTAGCGGTCTACCTTGCGATTTTTACTGTTCAATTAGTTTTATTAATGTTATATATTCCGCGAATTTACCGCTGCAGACCACTGTAGCGCGCTACCGCGCGCGGTCCATTTCACGAAATTTACTGTTCAATTAATTAATGTGCATTTTTCCTAAGTTTTCCTGTCCACTGGAGCCCGCGACAATCCGCTGCAGCGCGCGACCGCGTGCTGCAGCGGCAGACGGTGATTTCGTCAGGTGCGAAATCCATTGAGAGCCATTTTTCGAGCCTAATTACTCTCAATCCAGATAGTTCCATGAATCGTGCTATATATCAATGGAAAGGTACTTTCGATACCTTTCCATCGACACCAAAATCAACACAAACGGAGTATCCTAGCTATACTAAATATATGAATAAATGATAGGGTATACGAAATAGATAAAAATAGAGCATATTCCTTTGAAGCTTTTAAGAGCCTTAATGGCTTTCATATATGCATATGGACTTCCAATGGCTACATTCTAACATTATAATCGCATAAGAAAGACAAGGAGAGGAGCAAGAGGGTACCTTTAATCCTTGGAAGGAGTGGGGGATGAGGACTTCTTTGCTCTCTTTAGGACCTTGGAGGGAGCTTCTTCAAGGTACAATAATGGAGCAGCAAGGGAGAGGGGAAGGTGAGAAATTTCAGCAAGAGGAAGAGAGGAGGCTGAGCTCTCCATTTAAAGGGAAAGAGGGGAAGAGTAGCTTCATCATTAGCTAGGGGGCTATGGAGCTTAGGGTGAAGGGAAGGCAAGGGAGGAAGGGGATGGGAGGAGTGGCCAGTCGAAAACTGCAGATATGGCCAGCCAAAATCAGGATTTGGAAATAATGGGGAATTTGCAAATAATGGCCTCAATGATTGCCTATTTACCTATTTATTTTTCCTAATTATTTAAAAATTATGATTTTTGAAACGTGCTTCAAAAATTCCGAAAAATTCACCCCTAACTAATTCGGGGGTGAGGAATTCAACGGCAAAGTCGGAATTTGATTCCGATGATTATTTAATTTTCCTATTTTTTGATGCATTTAATTATATTAAAATATTCGCGAAAATTCGACGACTTCCAAACGCTTCCAAAACATCACTCCAAGCTAATTTGGGGGTGACGAACGCAACGGCGAAGTCGGATTTTGATTTCGAGGTCAAAAATAAAAACCTCAATTTTCTACTTAATGAAATATTAAAATAATCCAAAATATTGGATTTAGCTCTGAATTGCTCCAAACCTTCAGAGTTTGGTTCTAATGATTAGATGAACTTGATGGAATAGTGATTATGCTATGATTATGCTAAAATTAAGCTGGGTAACTGTGGCGGCCCTGCCCTGCCATGGTCCTGTTAACCCTTAAGTTAACATGATTACGGTGGAGGGGTCACCAAATGACAAAGTCCCCACTTATAATTAAATTAGACACGTGTTCTAATCCAACTAAAATAAGAACTTTGCCATTCAATTCATAAAAATATCACTAAATGACTATACATGAACTCAGAGTGCTGAAGCATAAAAAGTATAACATCCATCCAACACTATAAATACAACAATACAGAATAAGTAAAGTGCTGAAAGAGAAATATAAACATGTATTATTACAATAATTAATAAGTTTAAAAGAACTGAAAGGAACTCTTAATCTCACTAAAAGAAAGAAAACTAAAGCTATAAATCTTCAAGCACGGGCTCTTCCTCTAATGGCAAGCACTCCACAGGATCAGCTGCTCTATCAAACTCAGAACCTACCATTATCTGTTTCATAATGGTAGGGCCCCAGCCAACAAAAAAAAAACTGGTTAGACTATTGTCTATGCACATTTTAGGGCAAACAATTTTATTAAGTTAAATATATATCACCATAAAAATAGAACTGAGCAAAATAGGTGCAGAAAAGCGTACAAAAGAACAGTGATAAGTTATAAACTACAATTTATAACTAAACAAATATATGAAGTAATACATACCTCCTCCAAGCAACTGCAATAAAGATAGGTAAGTAAAAGAAAAGTAAAACTGTAAGAAAATACAACCTAAATATGCATATGATCAAACAAAAATATGCTAAGTGACATACAACATTTAACAGTATAAAACTGAAAATAACTAACATCCTAGGTGAGCATATGAAAACAGCAAGTAAAACTAGCATCCTATATATATAATATTTGCAGGAAAGCTGTAAGTAAAATAGTGCTACAATGTAGAACATGCAAGTAAAACAGTAACTGTAAACTGAAACTGCAGTGACCATTTAAGTCACTCAAACTGAAAACATACTCAGCAAATCTTAGCCTGATGAGCTAAGAAACTCTGAACTGAACATTACTGAAAACTCTTAGCCTGATAAACTAAGACAAAACTGAATGTAAGTGTACTTGAATTAGTATAACCATATCAAAATCCTGACTCTATAGTCAGTAGGGCAAGAGTCTATCCATCCTATCCCACGGACTAGGCATGGCATAGACTATCGAACTGAAACCCCCAACAAGAAGCCGACCCCGAACGAGTTGATCGAAGAGGTATACTAATCAAGCTACACCTTACAAACCACTTATGAAACAAAAACACAATGCTATTTATGAATGTTCAAACTTGACATAAGATATTTATCAAATATCTTAAGTACATAATACATGTTCAAGGTATAAAACTCAAAGTCAAGGAATGCGAAGCATCAAAATCAAAGTGAGCAAGAAACTCTATCTAAAATACAGGTGATATCCGTTGTTATCTACTTTATTCGTTCTATCTACTCTAAGTTATATAGGTTTCAGAATCATCAATTCTTACACATTTTGTAACTTAGAATCACGAATCCTACTAGTTGAAGATAATTAGGAGTGGCCAAGTCCTAATTATAACTTAATCAAAAGACGACTATTTGGTTAAAATGAACAAATCATCGACCTAATTTTGTATTTTAATTCATCCCAACCTCATCTTGATTAGCCAAATCAAGATGAAAAGATTAGACCCCAGATGATGTGGTCTAATCACTTAATCTAAAGGTATAATCTAAGGGTCTAAGTTTAGAACCCAAAACTCATGAATTAAGTTAAGGCAAGTCCTAATGATAAATCAATTCATTATGATAGATCTCTATTCTTAATTCTAGGGTTTAAAGATCAAATAATTATTTAATAAACTAAGAAAATCTATAAACTAGAAAACTCAAGGTTTCACCTAATGAGTTACCCAATTTACTCAATAGATGAATTCTAACATAAGATCTATTCTTAATCTTAGGAATTTAAAGCTCTTAATTTCTAAGAGTATCTCTCAAGACACACATTCTAACTAATGTTATAAGACCTAAGGATGTGTCTAAGAATGATTAAAGAAGGAGAACACTCACTTAGGACTTAGGAATTTCTTAAAGAGCAAAATTTTGAGATTTTAATCAAAATCTAATTTAGACTTGAATTTGATTAATTTTAGTTCTGAATCATTCTATTTACTGATTTTAGTGATTAGAAAATTAAATTTAGGGCTTTTAAAGGATAAACCCTAAATTTGGGCAAAATGACCATTTTGCCCCTACTTAAGGGTTCAAAAGATCAAATTTTGATCTAGGACTTAAATTCTAAAATTTTCTTTTGGAAAGTATTTCTTACTGTCTAATGTAAGATTAGACAGCAACTAAATTAATTTTGGGTGATTATTAAGCCATATGAGATCAAATTAATGAATTTGACTCATAAGGGCAAATTAGTAATTTGATTAAGTAAAAGTTAAATTTTCTTTTAGATTATTGACCTTTGCTGCCTAAGCTTTCCATAGAATTTAAATTTGCTAAATTCTGATAAGTATTGGCCAAGTTATGGCTAATACAAGATCTAGGGTTTAAAGGTGATTAAAGAATCCTTAATTATGGGTCAAAAACCTAACTTTATCAATTAGTGTCCAAATTGAGTAAATTTAGTGGCTATGGTTTACAAATAGTCCACTGATCATAATGACATGTGGTAGGCTCAATTTGGACCTAATTTGACTAAGTTAAGACCTAATTAGGGTTTAGGGTGATTAATAAGTGATTAGTGAAATTAATCACTCAAACATTAATCAAACCTTATAGCTAGGTTCTAAATGACTCTATGAGTCCTCTGAAACTTAAATCACTCAATTTGGATTATTAGATTTGCTAATAATCACTAATCAAAATTTAGAGTAATTAAGGGTGATTAACAAATCTAACTGTTGGATCCTAAATATTTTTATAGATTACTATTATTTAGGTTTTTATGATCTAAATTGATATTTGGATCATTCAATTTGGAGCTCAATTGACCAAGTTATGGTCAATTGAAGTTCTGTGTCTAATTAGGGTAATTAGGGTTAGGTTCTAAAAGTGATTAGGCAAAAATTAATCCAAACAGCAAAATAAAAACTATCAAATTAATCCTTAGGATTTTCTGATCACTTTAAGACCCATATTGGGTATGTTTGGATCAACATACCCAAAGTTATGAGCTAATTAAGATTTATGATTCTTAAATTAAACCCTAAAATATCATTTTGCTAAATACATATCCAAATGCAAAATTGACTGTGCCAAAATATTCCTCTATTTTTGCTGAATCCAATGACATATAATTTTGCATAATTTGGATGTGTATTTTAGGAGTTATTAAGGTTTAAACTTTAGCATTTAATTAATTATTTAATACAAATTTAATTAAATTACTAATTCTGTTATTATAATATATATATATATATATACATATATATAATTAATTCAATTATTATTAACTGACATATAATTATAAATATATACGTTTTAATTATTTTCTGCATGACACGTGGCAGAGCCTCACTGGCTGGGCAGAACGCGGCGGGCCCCACGAGCCAGACGCCTGCAGGACCAGGCCACGTGGCGCGACCCCACTGGCTGGCGGATCACGGGCGGGCCCCACAAGTCAGGCAGCTGACCCGTGTGCCACGCGTCGCGCTGCGACTGGCAGCGCGTCGCGAGGTGGGTTCCGCCACGGCAGCCGAAATGCCACTGGTCCGGGCCTCGGGCCGCCCGGCCCAACCCGAGAGGTCTTCGTCTTCGCGCGATCGACCCGACGGCTGGAATTTAGGGCTTCGAAAATGGCGGCGAAATCGCCGGCACCGGAGGGCAAGCCGTATACCGATCGAAAGGTCTTGAAGAGACCTTTCGATGGGTACCTACAATGTCGCCGGAGAAGAAATACAGCTCTGGCAATACCTAACCCTAGATTCCCTACGCTCGGCGAGAAGATAAGTAACGGTTTCTACTGTTGCATTTTTGTCAAATCCGAGCTAATCAGACCTGATCGACTCGATCGGGTTCGCTAAATTTTCAATCAGGACTATGAAATAGGCATTCGAACAAAAAAAATTAAGGTTTGGAAGCATAGATTGAAAGGTAGAGGGTACCTCAATTTGGACGGTGGACGAGCACTGGGTTCAATCTAGATGATCTGAGCACTTTTGAAGATGAAGATTACGCAAAGGATTGCATCCAGCCAAACGCAGAGCTTTATCTGCGTGCGAGAGCGGTGGATCGACGCCTGGCGAGCTCGGGAGCGACGCGTGCGATCCCTGCTGCCACGCGGAGTCTTCCGCGATCCGAACGAAGAAGACGGTCCTCGGGCCGTCAGATCTTTCTATCGGACGGATCGTAGGATCCGTCTGATCAAACGGCAGAATTAGAATAGGATAACGGCGTTACCTTAACTCAAACGGCGCCGTTAAATTTAAATAATTAAATAATTATTTAAATTAAATTATACAAATTCATTAATCAAATTTACCCTATTAAATGCATCCCAATAATTTCCAATAAATCACTCTTAGCTAATTGAAGGGTGAGGAACGCAACGGCGCACTCGGATTTTTATTTTGACGAGTATTTATTTATTTGATTATTTGCGGTATTTAAATATTATTAAAATATTCGACGAAAAATCAACGACTTCCAAATGCCTCCAAAATTTCACCCTTAGCTAATTTGGGTGTTCTGAATGCAATGGCAAAGTTGGATTTTCAATTTGAGGTCTAGATAAAAAGTCAATTTTCTAGGGTTTGGGATTTTCCAGAATTCCAGATTTGACTTTGTTGACTTCTGGTTTGACCTAGGTTTCAGAGGTGAGTTCTAAATTACTTAATTAGTGACTTAGAACCTTAATTAAGATTTAGATTAGTCTTAATTGAGTAAAGTAACAACCTGGGTTGTTACAGTAACAACCTTGGGTTGTTACATCGTGTGATCGCTAAACTAAAACGTTATTTTGATAACTTAAACGTAAGAAATCTTAATAATTAAATATGATCATATGAGAGTTTAAGTGCTAAGATTGAACCCTTGTGTGTTCATCTTGTGCACTAGACTTGAAATAATTAAAATTAGAAGACCAATTTAAGGAATACAATATTCATTTGATTAATTAGAATGACAACAAGTCCATTTAAAGTTGCATGAATGCGAGTACAACATCAGTCCCTTACAACTTATATGATGAAAATCCAACTCTCCCTTATTTATCAAATAGTATCTTAGATCAAAATCTTTGATCTATTAAACTAGAAGCCACAAAAAATAAAAACATAATTCTCTAAATATTATTAAAATTAGATACACCTTATTATCAAAACACACCGTTCCCCTGAGGACGATAAATCTCGGAACTTACCTTTAATTATTATTTCAGACCACATACACTTGCATGCAAGCGCAGATGTGTATTTTTGTCTATCAATGGCTTCCAAAGAACCTGTGCATAAAGATTGCAATGTGGTTTTTTTTATTGTGGCATACAACCTAATGTCTTAAATTCACTTTATGCACAAAAAGCTATTAATGCCATAGTAGCCATAGGGCCCGGGTATGAGCTTCCTTCATATTATAGAATGAGGATAAATTTATTAAGAGGTTGCAATGAGGAGTGCACATTGCTAGTTAAATCTTTTAAACATTATTGGAAGGAAACAGGTTGTACTTTAATGGTATATGGGTAGATAGATAATAGAAACAGAACATTGATAAATTTTCTTGCATATTGTCCATATTGCTTATCATATTTAAAATTTGTCGATGCATCTGATGTAACAAAAGATGCAAATACATTATGTGATTTGTTTTTGAAGTTGTTGAATTTGTTGGGCCAGAAAATATTGTTCAATTAATAATTGATAATGCAACCAACTATAAGAAAGCGGGTGAACTTCTTTAAAAAAGATATTGTAATATATATTGGTCACCATGTGCTGCACATTGTTTGAATTTAATTCTTAAGAATATATCTTCTATGGGACATGTCGATGAGCTGGCCAAAGGTTAATTTGTTTATTTATAATCATACATTTGTATTAGCCTGGCTATAAAAAGGGCATATATGGCAAGAGATTGTCCATCCTGGTGCAACTCGTTTTGTAATGATATTTATTACATTTCATAGTGTTCATGCTTATAAGCATGATTTGCAAAAAAATTTACGTGTAAGGAATACATAAATTCAAAGCTCACAAAAACTCTTAAGGGAAAAGAAGCATCTTCAGTTATTTTAGATAAAATATATTAGAGTAACTATTTTATTATGTTGCAAATATGTGGACCTCTTATTATATTACTACGAATTATTGATGCTGATAAAAAACCATCTATGGGCTACATTTATGATGGCATGCACAGAGCTAAAATGATAATTAAGAAAATATTTAGAAATAATAAGAGGCTCTATAAGCCGTATATAGATATCATTAAGAGAAGATGGGATGGGCAACTTTGATAGGGAATTCATTCTGCTTCATATTATATAAACCCTCAGTTTCAGTATGATCATGATAACTATTGCAACAAACCTGAAGTAATGCAAGGCTTAGTAGAGTTAATAAAAAATAAGGATATATGTAGAAAGCTGAAGTATATAATGAATGAAGTAAGATTATATCATAATAATTTATAAAGTTTTGGTAAATCAATAGCACTATCATTAGCTAAGGAAATACAGCCATGTATGTTCCTTTAAATTTATTTTACATTTTAAAGTTTCATCTGAAATTGAACTGTTAATGTTAAATTATAGATGAATGGTGGTGAATATTTAGGTCAAGTGCTCCAAAGCTATAGAAATTAGCTATTTGTATTCTTAGCCAAACGTCTTTATCGTCTGAATGTGAAAGAAATTGGAGTGTTTTCAAGCAAATTTATATAAAGTGGAGGAATCATTTGAAGCATCAAAGATTAAATGAGCTTGTTTATATTCGATACAACATGAATTTACAAAATATGTAGAATTTGTACAAAATATGGTTATTACAAAATGGAGTTATGATCCTTCTTTATATTATATTTTAAAATTTTCTAAACATTTGTAGGTTATGTTCTAAAAAATGAAGTTATAATCATTTAGATTACACATGTATTGATTCATTCGATTTTTAGGTTGTGGATGAAGAACGAGCATAGTTATTAATTTGGGAGAGTTGGAAAATGAAATTTACAAAGATGATGCTATCTCTATTCTTTCTACTCAAAATATGCAAACTCAAGAAACACATATTAGTTAGTGTCTAAAAATTTATGTTTCATTTTCTTAATTGAATTATATTTACGAAAACCTAACAAAATGTTAAATTTTTAACTGAAGATGCCCGCAAAACGGACCAAAAGGTAGAGGAAGATATTGCTGTGGAATTTGGGTCGATTAATTTTGATAGTTATGATTTGAGTTTTAAAGCGAACATTGATGATCTATTCTAAATATGTAGGCGAAATAAATTTTTTTTTATTTAGATGGGTGGTGGTGGTAATGTTTGATGCTGGTATTTGATGCTTCTTTGCAAAAGATTATTTTCTTTCAATCTTAACATTATAATTTACATATTTAATGGTTTTTTAATATGAGATAATGATGGATGAGGATGAAATTGGAGCCACATTCTTATGTTTGGAACGCTTTCATCTTGGTTTTAGCTGATTAACAGATACTCGTTATTATATGCTACTATGGAAAGGATACCCGAAGGGTCATGGGCTTCGCCATGATTCTAACCGAGGCACTGAGTTTAGAATCTCATAATTTTAGTTTTTTGTTTTACTTTTACTTTTACTGTTATTTTTGTCTCAGTATTAGTTTACCATCATGTTTATTATATGACAATATGATAAGCAAAATAATAGTTTTCAAAATTATTGTTTGATTTTCAAAATGCATTTCTAAAAGTCATTGTCTTCATTTTTAAAGGTTCATTACTAATTTATCATCATGTTTATTAGATGGTATTATGATAAGCAAAATAGCAATTTTCAAATTTATTTTTTAATTTTCAAAATGCATCCTTAAATACCATTATTTTTATCTCTAAAAGTTCATTGGTAGTTTACCATCATATTTATTAGATGAGAGTATGATAATCAAAATAACATATTTCAAAATTATTATTTGATTTTCAAAATACATCTTTAAATACTATTGTTTTTATCTCTAAATGTCCATTGGTAATTTATCATCATATTCACTATATGAGTATTATAAGCAAAATAGTTTTTTTCAAAATTATTATTTGATTTTCATAATAAATCTCTAAATATTATTGTTTTCATCTCTAAATGTATATTGATAGTTTACCATCATGTTCATTAGATGAGTATATGATAAGCAAATAAATAATTTTTAAAATTTATATTTGATTTGTAAAATGCATCTCTAAATGATATTATTTTCATCTCTAAAAGTCCATTGGTAATTAAGTAGTTTACCATCATGTTTATTAGATAAGAGTCATGAGATTATGATAAATAAAATAATAATTTTCAAAACTATTGCTTGATTTTTAGAATGCATATCTAAATATCATTGTCTTCATCTCTAGATGTCTATTTATAGTTTATTATCATGTTTATTAGATGAGAGTATGATAAGCAATACATCAATTTTTAAAATTATTATTTGATTTTGAGAATGCATCTCTAAATGTTATTATTTTCACTCTAAAGGTCCATTGAAAGTTTACCATCATATTTATTAAATGAGATTATGATAAGCAAAACATCAGTTTTCAAAATTATTATTTATTTTTCACAATGCATCTCTAAATGCTATTATCTTCATCTTTAAAAATCCATTGGTAGTCTCTAAAGGCTGTTGATTATATTTTTAAAGGTTGATTGTTAGTGTACTTACCATCATATTCATTAGTTGAAATTATATGAAGCAAAATAGCCATTGTCTTCATCTTTAAAGAATTTTAGGTAGTTTACCATCATATTTATTAGATGAGAGTATGATAAGTAAAATATTAGATTTCAAAATTATTGTTTAATTTTTAGAATAAATCTCTAAATGGCATTTTTTTCATCTTTAAAGGTTCATTTATAGTTTACCATCATATTCATTAGATGAGATTATGATAAACAAAATAACATATTTTAAAATTATTGTTTCACTTTCAGAAAGTATCGTTAAATGTCATTGTTTTCATTTTATCTATAAAAATTATTATTTATATCTCTAAATGTTGATTGCTAGTTTACCATCATATTCATTAGCTGAAATTATGTGAAGCAAGATAACAATTTTAAAAATAATGATTTGATTTTCAGAGAGCATCTCTAAATGCTATTGTTTTCATCTGTAAATGTCGATTATTAGTTTATCATCATGTTCAATTGTTTATTAAATAAAATTATGATAAGCAAAATAGTAAATTTCAAAATTATTAGTTGATTTTCAAAATTCATCTCTAAATGATATTATTTTCATTTTATCTTTATATGTTGTTGTTTATATCTATCATTTTCATTAGTTAAAATTATGTGAAACAAAATAATCAGTCTTCATCTCTAGAGGTCCATTAATAGTTTATCATCATATTTATTAGATGAGATTATGATAAGCAAAACATTAATTTTCAAAATTATTGTTTGATTTTCAGAATGCATCTCTAAATGCCATAATTTTCTTGTTGCTTGAGTATTCGAAGAAGCGATCCAGGAAAAAGTCTCGTAGAATTTCAACCAATTGGTATTTGAAAATTATATGTAATTAATATTATATTAAACTGTAAGTTCTTTTATAAACATTTGTATAATTACATTTATATTAACCTGTAAGTTCGCAGAGATTATATATACTTATTTATTTAATGTTCTTTGTATGCAATTTTTCTATTTAAATTGCATTATAACTTAGAAATTAAATTTTATAAAATGATACCATATTTTTTTTACAATATTAATATGTTTTTATGCAAAAAAGATTAAAACATAATTTTATAATTTTCTTTTATTTTTGTATATTATATATACTCAAATTTTTTTAAATAACTCATTTATATTATTTATTACATCATCACAGTTCAACATCCGATTCTACCTTCGAACCTTGAACCTCTCACCTTAGTGGCTCAACCTTTGATCCGATTTTTAATTCCTCGAGTAATTTCACACAATGATCCAACAATGATCATAAGTTATTTATCAAGACAATCCTAGCACTCTAAAAATGTTCAAAATAATCCATAAAGTCATATAAAAATCACAAATTGGTCTCAACTCTTACATATTTAATGTAAATTTAATCTCACAATTATATTTTTGTAATATCATGTTAACTTGCTCTATGAAAAAGGCATATTAGAAGCAAAAAAAAAGCAATCAAAGCACAAAACATTACATTTATTTCTTTTTTACTGTAAATCTTACCTCAACAAAACGATAGAAGTCATTACTTATAAGACTTGATAAAGAAAGAAACAAAAATAACATTTACCAGCTTCAATTGCATTTTTTTCTTCCAAAAATGCCCATTATTCATGGCAAAAATTTAAATAAGAGCTAAAATTGTATTACTTTTAAGAGTTGAAGAACCAAATTCAATATTTTAAAAGTTAAAGATTATTTGGAACAATTTTAAAATGACACCATTTTGGCAAATAGCTCAATAATCACAATATAAATTAGCTTTCAAATTCACATCATAGTATCATAGTATCACATTATATTATATATATATATATATATATATATATATCAAATGGCATTACTCAATAAGATCTGTTTGGAGCAGGCCGTCTCGAATCTGACTGGCGATGTCCTTGACAGCTCCGGGGCCATGCGGGATGAACACTGCAGATGACTTGGAGGAGGCACCAATCTCCTTCATAGTGTCGAAATACTGAGTGATAAGGACCATATCCATCACATCCTTTGCGGTCGTCCCGGGCACGTGAACAGAAAACCCGAGAACGCTGTCCCTCAGCCCATCCACAATCGCTTGGCGCTGCCGGGCGATGCCGAGACCCGACAAATACTTGGCCTCCGCCTCCCCCTCAGCTCGTTTGATCTGGATGATCTTCTCCGCTTCGGCCTTCTCATTTGCAGCCAGCCTCTGTCTTGCAGCTGGTTAGAACAAACTAGTTTAGTTTTTGAAAAAACATTCCATTATGAAGTACAATCGACAAGAAATTTGTCAAAAATAGTCCCTCAACTATTTTTATTTGGTTAATTTAGTGATACACTGTGCAATATGTCCTACCTCGAATATTCAATACGTCCACCCTAGTCCATCAACGAATTCAATTTGCAGTTTTTTTTTATTTCTGGAGACTAAATTAGGCTCAAAATGAATAGAAGAAGGACTGGGATAAACATATCAAACAGTCAAGAAACCAAATTGTACAACTTCAGCCGACTATGCAATAGAAAGAAATTTACCAAAATAGTTCATTAATCATTTTAGTTTGGCATTTGGCTAATTGATTCCTGAACTATTCGATATGTCCAATTTAAGACCTGGCCTATTCATTCTGGGCTTTTCTTGGCTTATAGCATAATTTTGTATAACTACTCTCAAACATCTTAGCAACTTAGTTTATCCAACTTAAAATAAAAAACAAAATTTAATTAAAAAAGTCAAATAGAATTATCTAACTTAGCTAATCTTTAATTCATTTAATCCTTAAAAATAACCCCAAAAAAAACAATCCCTTGGACCCTCAACTATCAATTATAATTGTTTCAATCCTAATTTTTTCTTTCTTGAGACTAAATTGAGCTCAAAATAAAAGTTGTGAAACACCTTAAACATATGAACAAGTCAATAAACTACATTGGACAAATTGAATAATTCATAACTAAATTGGCCAAAATAGAAGTCACAAACTAATTTGGCAAATTTCTCGATTCTTTGACAAAGTCGACTGAGCTTTCAGTTAAACAAGAATTCAAGTGCTGTTGCATAACAATGAATGATACATACACTTTATTCTCAAATTCTCATGCAATACTGTATAAAGTAAATATTGTATGAGCTTCATCCACCTCAAATATTTAAAGAAAATCATTAACCACCTCTTACTTGAAACCATGGAAAAGCTAATAAACTTTCAATCAACAAGAATTTCAATGACAAAGGTATAATCAGATTTAAAAAACTGCAATAACATGGTGGAAAAGCAATACATTACCTGCATTGATTTCATTCATTGCTTTCTTGACACGCTCATCTGGTTCGATATCAACAATGAGTGTCTGCACTATTTCATAACCATAAGCAGACATTGCCTTCTCAAGTTCATTTTCCACAGCTTTTGCGATTTCGTTCTTCTGTTCAAAAGCATCATCAAGGATGAGTTTGGGAACACTTGCTCTGATCACTGCAAGGCCAAAAAAATGTTTGCAGAAAAAAGCAAGTCAGAAATAAATTCGGAAGGTGTTTAAACCACAAATAGTGATGCAGCAGTTGCCTGTGTTTGACTGTCACGCATATGAATTCACAATGATTGTCGGATAGCTTGGTTGGTAAAAATCTTTTAATTTGATGAAAAGGTATAAAAAAAGACTCAATTCAACATCATATTTGTATTTTGATTCTCAAACTTCTACAATAAAAAAGTTGCCTTTAAGAGAAAAAGTTGTGCTTCTGAACATGATTTCATCTTAATAGAAGAAAACAAAAGTTTAATTGAAGAAGGAAATAACAAAATGGTAATGAAAAAGATAAAATAATTGAAATAAAACTTGTTTCACAGCACTTTGTTGTTGAAAGAAATCTAGTTAGAAGTTATCAAGCCTTTCAAGTTTGATTGATGAGAATCTAAGCTTTTATTCCTCCTCATGAGAAGAAGGATGTGAGACACAACAATGAAATGATAAATTTTCTTTCTCAATTTTGCAACAATTAATTGAGAATTGTCACGAAACAAATATAATATTCATGTTTCTTGGATAAACTATCAAAATGAATGAAAACACATTACTTCCTAGATTATTTAACTTACCATCAAAAACATAAGCCTGGATTTGAGTTCTTGTGTTGCTAAGCTTATAGTATGCATCACTTGCTTTACCAGCAAGGGCTCGATATTGGACGGAAGCAACAACATTAACAAAAACATTATCCTGCAATAAACAAAAGAAAAATATCGTTAGTATAAAAGCAAAAATAAAATAAAAGAGAGCTTCATTCACTCCAGTGGTGGATACCTTTAATCACTGATCTTCTTTAAAAATAGAGTATCAAGAAAACAAGTAAGCTAGAGCATTTTATTTATTCCTTGCACCCAAACTTTCCACAGAAAATGGGGCAATTGCATTCTACATCATTTAGATTATATATATAAATATAATTCCAAACTAAAAAAGTACACACTAAAAGCTATAATTAGTATCCAAATCAATTTTTAAGAAGGGAAATATTCTTACAAAACATAAAAAAACATGATACCTTCATTGAAAAGTGATACAAAGCAAATGGATATCTTAGCATAAGCATAAATAATGAACATAAAATCGTTCCAAATATCCAGAAGGAAAATTTTACTTAATAGTTGCTTAGATTATCAGCTAGTTCAAAATCATACTCAAATTCCAAAGTAAAAATGTAATGAGCTGAATACAACTGTTTTTGACTTTTAATTTTCACTTGAAGCCCAATGCTCAACTAAAAAATTTCATTGCATTTTGATTAATCAGCTAGTATTGATGGCATTTAAAGAAATTAGAAGTATGGAATTGCTTGTGATTCGTCCCTTTCTGCACCTGATTGCATTGTTATATATTAGTTGTGACACGACACTTTATTACTAACACAGCTTCATTGATTTGGTGCATGCATATGAATGATAATATATGAGAGCATTTGCATGCCTTAATTACTTAGGATTCTCCTCCATATATTCAATTAATAGAACAGACCATCAAGAAAACATATAGAGAATATTGCCTTGCCTAAACAGCACCTGACGAATTTAATCCCAGGATATTGGATAACTTCAATATAGTCATCCAACCATTTAGTATGACCAATTTAAACCCCAACTAACCGTTTTGATCCCAATTTCTAATTCTTAACCCCTTATTTCTAAAGACAAAATTGAATGCAATATGAATGATCAATAGACTAAATTAGACATTGAATAATTGAGAGACTAAATTGAATAGAGTGAATACTTTGATAATATATGTCAGCTTAAATAAGTCAATATTGAGTCTTTTTATTATAGCTTAATTTTTTTGAAATAGGCATGAGAATTTTGGACTTGAATTGTTAATGTCTAAATTTTTTGGATATCCTTCTATTCTACAATATCATTTTGGATTATCCTAATAATATAGAGACTCACAAATTATCTACCTTGTGCTTGTACTAAGATTTAAACCTATAAGCCAAGCATATTTCACCGTTAGATTAAGTTAAGATTATAATAAAAAATTCTTTAACTGGATGATGCAATTATTGAAGGTAGAAAATAAACCTAAATAAGTCAGGAGACTATTCTTGAAAAACACTCCAAACATGTCATTCATATTTATTGAGAAAGCATGAAGAATAGTTTTTATTCTGAAACTCATCAGTTAGGCTTCCATCTTTCATTATAGTTTTTACTAAAGAAAAAAAAAAGTAATATTGTATGAAGTAGCAAAGTAAATATAGCCAAAATGAAAGTTGGAAAAGGTAATAATCACCTTGGTCTTTGTTTCACACTTTACATCTAATTGTTGTAATCGGAGGGAGAGATGGCCAGCAATGCGACAACCAGTGAACCACGGGACGCAATGGCAGCCAGGTTCAAGAACACCATCAAACTTCCCGAATTGCTCTTTCATAGCAACCGTAGATTGTTGCACTTGTACACAGCATATCAGATTTCCCATAGCTTATACTTGAGCTTTTATCTGACATGTAAATTTAGTAAGAAGGTGAAATTATTTCCTATATGCAAAAATTGGATGCATGTCTGCAAGCTAAGTTTATTAAGAGACTATGATAGATTGTCCGACTGCACATAGACTTAGTAAAACTTTTAAATATTGATTCAATAAATCCTGAAGATCATAAACTCTAAAAATTTTGGTATGATAGTCATTAAATATACATGAAAATAATTTCCATTGACAAGTTGTTTCAGGATTAAAGATTTAACTTGTTCATCATATTACACTTCTCTTAAATGCCTTATGACCTTCAATTTGTTTTGTTTAAAAAGTCTAGATTCATAGAGAGAAAACTATTGAGACGGCTGCCGACGAGATGAAGTCAGTGGATTTATAATTTTGCAGAATTTAAAACACGCTTCATGTTTGAAAATATTTAAATTTAGTACCAGTTTTAGCATGCATAACCTGAAAAAGTGTGTACATATAAAACAATAAAAAATTATGCATTTACATGTAAAATATGTATACATAAGCTTTTAGATGTTCACATGTATATACATAATTTTCTGTGTTTTATACATAATTACATAACTTTGGGGGGCATGTTGCACACCTTCAGTGCTCTGCTTATTACTCAATGAGCATAGATTCTTTTTCGGCAACAATCAAACATCTAAGAAAAGCATTAGATGCTGCCCAGATCCAAGAATGGAAGCCCCAAACAATAAAAGTAAGAAGGATGTCAACATCATCAATTTTTCTATACATTAAAACTAAAATGAAATCAATAGTGCAATTATCCACTAGAGGGTTTTAAAAGGATAAGAAACTACACACGAATGAACATCAAAAAACCTTTTAACACCATGTTTAAGGAAATATTTTCACGATCAGGAAATCCTAAATCAGATTTTCTTTTTGCTGAGCAAGAAAAAGTTTTCCTGCACATCGGTGAAATATTTATAATTAACTTATCCAACACCAAATACTCCATACTTATTTGAACTAGCATCCAAAACTTTATAAACACATCAAAACTACAATCCTTCTTAGTTTTTCTAAAGAATAAATTGGAGATGAGATTAGAAGGCAGTTTAATAAAAATTAATAATTGGATGTTAAACTCATAAATAATAAAAAGGGATTTTTATCTACATAGCACCCAAAAGTATAAATAATACATACATAACCCCAAAAGTTTATTTTTTACAAAATAAGCACTTTCATCTCCAAATTCTTAAAGCACACAACGCCTCATATCCACTTATAAATAAAAAATAATTCTAATATTAGTGAAATAGTATCATGTTTACTTGTAAATATAATAATTTGGATATTGCATATGTATTATTCAAAGATTTGAGGGGTATGTATGTAAAAACCCCTTGTAAATATTTGAATAATATGTATCTAAAACCTCTCAAGAAATAAAATAAATTTTGCTAATACATTCACGGAAATATGGTAGTTCTTTGAATCCAACATATATTTTTAGTATGCAAACATCGTCTAGGATTTTTGGGGGCAATGGCGCCTACGACCTAAGAAATTATTTGTAATGGTGTTTTTGATAAGTTTTGTTTAGAGCATCCAATTTATAATATTCCCCCGCTTATCTCTTAATTGAGAAGCCAATCCCATCTCTCCCATAGGTTTTTCGATTTCAGATTTCTTCACATAATATTTTTGTATTCGTTTGGATCTTGAACTTGCTTCCACATACAAAACTAAGAGCTCAACTCCCTCCCTTCCCTCAACTTGTGCGAGCATGCGTATAATTTGCAACCAATCTGTATAAGAGAACATGAAATATGAAAACGAGATGAAAATTCTCAAGACATAAGGATTCACAATCAATACATCGGAGAAATTAAAGGTTGGAAATGCGTTTTCTACATGCGAGCGCCTCAGGACCCAAAGAAGATGAAAAAAAATTGCAGACAATAACATAAGAAAAAATTTGCTCCGAAGCTAAGAAAATATTCCTAATCTTCCTCTGATCTCATAAACCCTATAATTTCAAATCGAATGCATGAAGAAGCGAATAAATGCAAAACAGAAGGCGCAATGCAAGAGGATAAGCTTACATCAGCCTCTTCCTCGAAATTGGGTCCTCGAAAGAGCGCACCAAATTTTATTATAAAGAAGAAAATAGTTTTTGCACTGGGTGCTGAGTCAGCACCAACTATTGAATAGATTTTCTTATGCATCCTATCAGCAGATGCGGACAGTAAAAAGAACGGGCAACTTAACTTGAGGCAAAGTCGGCCTTTCGACGCAACGTCAAAACATTTCTCATATAAGGGAAGTTATTCTTAAGTATTATTTTCTCTTGATTAATGTATCATTAATCTAAGGGAAGAAATGACGTTGAACTTGTAATCTTTCAAAGTTCATAGTAATTGAAAGAGGTTTCGTTGACATTTAGGTTGCTTACTAACTTTACAAATAGAGCTTAGTAAAGTTAGGCGGCTTCCTCCATTTTGGGGTCGCCATCGTACACTTGTTGTTCTGGATTGATCAGACGTTTGCAGAGGTATGATGCATGAAAACCTAATTATTGATAAGATAAGCTTCCCATTTTGGCCAATACTTTAAATGATCCGACATATTTAGGGCGTAATTTTCCTATTGCTCAACAGATTGATAATATAAAACCCGCCTAATTTAGATGATGCGTCCGAGCACTTTGCGCCTGGAAGCACCCTAAAAATCTCAATTTTGTACTTCTTTTCGACTTCTTCGATCCTTTTCTAGTGAAACTAAGAGAACTTCAAAACTTTTGCGAGTTTTTTCCTTTAAATGTAAAAATAAATTTAATATTATATATATATATATATATTTTTTAAATTATTTATAAAAAATAATATCATATATTTATATATGAGCTTAAAAAATTTGTAATACTATTTAATATTAATTTTTAAGAAATTAGCACTATATAAATTTGGATAGAGTCATCAAATTAAGTTATCTTGGAGTTAAAGAAAACTTCAATTTTTTAATATATTTATAAATGATATGGATAAATATATTTTATATTTTATTTTGTTTGAATAGCCCATTGGATATAGTTAGTTTGTTTTAATAGCTCATTGGATATATATATATATGTTAATTTAATGTGTAATTATATTATTAATTAAATATATTTTCTTATTAAGTATATATATAAAAATAAAAAAAAATTCTATTAATTATGAATACTAATAGATATATATTCTTATATAAATATATTATTTTTTCAAAAATAACCAAAACTGATTACTTATTTTAAGACAGTTATTAAATTTTTGTTTTGTAAATAATTAATTAAAAACGCGTAAACACCAACACATGCGACAACGGCTAATCACTGAACATCATATTCTTAATGTTTTTTATTATTTATATATATATATATATATATATATATTATAAGTGATTGAAACTTTTTATATAGAGTATTGTTACATTGCTTTTAAATATTTTTCAAAATATATTGATGATTATGATTTAGGGAGTTAAATGAAATAAAAAAATTTTATTAAATTCACTTTTGTTTGTGGAACTCATAAAAATATATTTTTTAAATCTTAAATCCTAATCATCCATACTTTTTATGAGATATTTAAGAGCTAAGTAATATTTTTCCTAATATTGCTTTTATAAATATCAAATATTATTTGGCCTGTTTTAATATTATTTATGCACCCGATTGAATAGCCATTTCATTAAGATTACTTTTGGATACAAAGAGAGTGCGTAAAAAGTAAGATTATATTTGCCTTATTATAATTTTAAATCTTAGTGAACAATATAGAAAAGAGAAATGTTATTTATGTTATTTAGACTTGTTGATTTGGTATTCAAAAAATTTTATCTAATATAATTTGAACATCATTTCATTAGTGTTTATTTATTTATATTAAAATAATACAAATATTATTTTTAAAGATTATAATGAAATAATGTTCAAATCTCATTGATAAATTTTTTGGGTGCCACGTCAGCCAGTCTAAATAGCATTTCTCTATAGAAAAAACTTATTCATTGTTCCTAAGTAAATTTATGTCACATCACTCATAGCTTAAAGGGCTCAAAAGCCTCGTATAAATCAAGAGAGTTGTAGAGCTCTATAGATGGTTCTTAGCTCACATGCGTCAAGTTCATATCATAAACAATATGAACCAAGCTACGGAGCTTAGAAAAATATTAAGTCATATCATTTCATTACTCAAATGGTCAAGCCTTTGTCCTTAGTTGTGCACGAGCTGCTTTCGCACTGCGAATGTTGTCACGACAATTCACGGTGTTCACGCTCAAGGTGCACTACTTGATTGGGCAAACACGATCATCAAACTTGATAAGAGTTGCATTTAATATGTAGTAAAAGATTTGCAATTAGATAGATCAATCATTTTCCAATATGCTCATACAATAATATTCAAACATTTTTAGATATAATTGACATTTCATTGATAGAAGAGTAACAAACATTACATCATGAGTCATACATGCTCTAGACCAACCTTCCCCAAAGAGGGTTTAGGCTATCTTTAAAATTAACAAACACATGAAGTTATAAAAGATAATGAGCATTGGCATTACTCTTGCAAAGAAATAACAAGAAAGATAAGTTAGGAATACAATACTCAAGAATAGCTCTTAGCGTTCTCTGTGTTCTTTTTTTCCAACTTAGTCTCCTTCATTGCTTCTTTTTCCTGTGCATTCCTTTTTCTCAATGGCTGCAACCTTCTCCTCCTTGGGATGGGAAGCTCTCATGAATATTTCTTCTTTTCCAAAACCAAAATCAGAACACTCATTTAGTTCTTAATATTTGCTTTTATATTTCACTATCAACCCTCTCTTCTCTCCCAAGCTGTCATTATTTTTCATCTTGAAAATAGGATTTGCATTTAATAATATTCTTTTTATTCTCTTGGGAAAAAGAGGTTTAATGCTTGCCATTAAATCAGGCTGTGGGAAAATTTCGATTTTCAATTTGGTCGATTGTTCCAATGCTGCCTTGGATCAAGTTTTCAATACAGTTTGATGGCGGCGCTGTGGCGTGCGGTAGGGTCTTGCTCTCGAGAAGTTGGGCGCCGTGGCCAGGTGTAGCGCCTGGCTCTCAAGAAATTGCCCGCTACGGCGCGCTGGAGCGCACTGCAACTTTTCTGTTTGATTCAATTTGAGCTCTTATTTCCTAAAGTACACAAAAACACTCTCAAAGCACAACTAATCCTAAGAAAAAACACATATTTTAATACAAAATTTCTTATATTTATTTGGCTCATCACTATTTTTTCGTAGAAACCGTTGTGTGCATTTGTACCCTCACTTGATTTTACTTATCTTTCTAGTTTTCATTATTTTCAGTATTTCTTTTATATTCATGGTGCTTCATATATACTGCTAGCTAAATATATACTGCTGGCTAAATATAAGTTTGTGCAATTATTAGGAACCCACTTTGAATCATATCAAAAGCAAGTCAAATATAAATTCAAGTCCAAAATGGCTAAATAGGGTTGATTTGGGTTCAATCGGTCAAGCAGTCTGACTCAAATTCGACTCAATTTTTAAATGAGAAGGCTTTATGAGACCAACCTGACTCGTTCCAAATGCAGGTTGACATCATCCCAAAATTTTCAAGTATAGTTCATATTGTACAAGATAGCAATTGGTGGATTTTATCCTTTGACAATATTACATATACTTTATGATAACATTCTCTAATTCAAATTTGGGTATATATTAAACATGCAATTATAAGAAAACAACTAAGTTTATCATGACATATATGTTTGACGAGATGATAAATTTGAACTCTTGATATGTAAAAATTTGTACCGTAAGGTTTCAATCATTGAACTACAGCACTATTTATAGATGATTTTTTTTTTGTAATAATCACATAATATTATGACATGGAAGGTCATTGATGGTCTTCAACTATTGCTTCTCTATATTGTTTTCGATTTAATCAAAACCGACTCTGTCAGTTCGAAAACATCTCATAAATCCGTGTTACCGAGTTTACCGGACCACACGGGCTGGCCAAAACCCGGCTCGGTACTTTTCCCAGATCAGATTTTGCAACAATAACCCGACCCTCTACTGTTCCCGGGTCAGTTTGCAACACCAACCCGACCCGCTTGACACACGGGTCTTGCTGTTGATATTAAGAATCCTGCCTATGAAGAACACTATTCAGGTCAATCATGCAAAACAAAAGCATAGATGCCACCATTGAAACTAGAGAGAGCTCAAGAGAGGGGGAGGGAGAGGCTTGTGCGCTTTGGAAGCTAAGTAAAGAAAGGAATTTTGAATTTAATTTCCAATTTTGATTTTCCCCTTTCTTCTAATTCTCCCACTGACTCAGCCCGTTAATGGAAGAAAGAGGGTTGCGGCAAGAAAGCAATTAATTCAAGAAAAAGCTTGGTATAGTTTGAAGCTCACATCTCTTCTCCTATGTTTAAATCTTCAGCTTCTGTATAAATATTACTTGTTATTACCCCCCTTCTATCAAATTACTCCAAGCTCAACATTAAACCAGAGTTTCTTCAAGCAATCTAATGCTCCGCAGGCAGCCGGAAAGGAAAGTTCGCCCCCCGCCGCCGCCGCCGCCAATTCAGCCCATATATGAAGACTTCTGTCCGCAACCCGAATGGACCGACCAACCCGCCCAATACATTCTCCGCTTTCATCTACCCCAAGGTACATGCAATTATGCTCAATATATTAATGGTGTTTTAACTTGGTGGATTTTAAAACTTGATATGAAAAGGTACAATTTTTTCAAGTAAATAATCATGATTAATATAATAAAATAAATTTATATAAATAAATAAAATATAATACAATTTATTTTGGATTATGAACTCATTTTTTATTAGGAGTTGTTTGACATTGAAAAATTTGAAAAATTTGAGAAATTTGAGTGTAAAATAATATAATAACAGTATAATCATTTATTTACAGGAAAGTTAACATATTATTTTGTTTGAAAATAAGTAATATTAATGAGGTTGAAATTACCCATAATATTTTATTTTTTATTTTCCAGGGTTTCGTTTAAATGCGAAACCAACCAAGGAATCGCTCTGTTGAATCGATTTGAATTTATTTTTAGGATTCGACGAACCTTAGAAAGAAAGATTCCTTACTGTTCGTTCGTTCGAAGGATGCATTCGTTCGTTCTCGCCAACTCAGCCGCTCCGCATATTTTCCTAATATGTCTGATTTTGGCATAATCTTTTTGCCACATTTATATGTACACGGTCATTTGTTTTACTTCATATTATACATCGAATAATTTTAATTCACTCGAATTTTTTTTTAATTTAGACTGATTTTAGATTTAAATTAGGATTTCATTCACTTGAAGCATAATAATCCTCCTAGGCATAGTAATAGACCACGACAAAAGCCGGTGCCCCGCCCGGCCCAAAATATTGGGCTAACCTGATATAGCAATATGCACTCTTTTTCTTAACTATATTTAAAATCACTGGGTGGGTCCGAGTCCAAATTCGAGTCCGTTTCTGGGCACGACCCGGCCCTCTTGGTATTTGGCCCAAAAAAGACATGCCCGGCCCAGCCCAGCTGTGCTTGGGTTTACATAGTGAGTATTAGCCTTGCTCTTTTTCTTCTTTTTTTTCCAGGGTTCACAAAAGAGGACCTGAATATCATGGCTGAAAAGAGTGGGAAGATAACGATCCGGGGAAGAAAGCGGGCGGGCTTGTCAAGTAGGATTGCAAGATTGGATTTGTCCCAAGACTTGCCTAAAGATTCGAACCTTGAACAAATCAGCGGAAAAATAGAGAACGGCTTCCTCCACTTGACCATCCCAAAGGTCCTCTCTGCAGAGCCTCAAGCTGACAAGAAGGCCGGAGAAAACCAAGAACTAAAGGAAACGCCTAAAGAGATGGAAGAGAAGCCAATGAAGCCAGACCTGACTACTGCTGAGAGAGCTGCAGATAGAGGCCTTTCGGCTGGTTTGGACAAGAGGGAAGATGGAGAATCAGTAAAGGAGAAGCCGAGCGGGCTTGACAGAACTGAAATGGCTACTCCAGAGAGGATTGAAGATAAAGCAGCAGAAGCCTTGAAAGAGGTGAATGAAAACAGAATGGTGGATATGAAGAAAACAAGCGGCATGAATGGGGATAAGAGAGGAGATTCTATCAAAGGGGAAGAGGCAGACGGGTTGGGAGATAAGCAGGCAATGGAGAAAGAAGGAAGAAAGATAACGCAGCAGAGGATTCAAGATACAGCAGCAGAAGCCTTGGACGAAGTGAATGAAAACAGAAAGGTGGAGAAAAATATGACTTTTTTGGAGGAGATAAAGAGGCCAAGCGGCATGAATGGGGATAAGAGAGGAGATTCTATCAAAAGAGAAGAAGCACAAGAGAAGAAGGCAATGGAGAAAGAAGGAAGAAAGATAAAGCAGCAGAGGATTGAAGATACAGCAGCAGAAGACTTGGAAGAAGTGAGTCAGAACAGAATTGTGGAGAAAAAGATGGCTTTTTTAGAGGAGATGAAGAAGCCAAACGGCATGAATGGGGATAAGAGAGGAGATATTATCAAAAGGGAAGAGGCAGAAGAGAAGAAGGCAATGGAGAAAGAAGGAAGGAAGAGAAGAAGGCTTTGGAGTGAGGAAGAGAAGGGTTTGTTTGATTGGCTGGACGGAGCATATGTTGATGGTGTGCTTAAGAAGGTCTGCAGGAACAAAAAGTACATTGCTGTGGCAGTGCTAGCATTCTCAACGGCTTTCTTTATATCGAGAAAGCTGAGAGCAAGAGGATGATTAGATGTATTATTTTATTTATAGGGAATATGCTGCCTGAAATAATTCATGTGTGATATCCAAAGATTTATTCAATTTAATAATATTATTATGTATTTAGAGTCTTCCTTTATTTCTTTTTTATTTTAATACACGCAATTCAAATCATATATTTTTTGGTTTGGTACTAAAAATATTTATTTAATTGGATTTTGATATTATTTAATAAATATTTATTTATTTATAGTAAAATAATATAAATATTATTTTTAAAATTGAAATGATATTCAAATTCTATTAAATAAATTTTTTTTGAATGTCATATGAATAGATCTAAATAATATTTCTTATATAATTAATCCGTACACACAAATATATAAAAAAATATCCATAATCAATAATAAATTTTCTTTTATTTTTTATTTTTTGTATATGATTTCATATAAAAATTATATTTAACCAATAACATATTTACACATTAAATTAATAATCATCTATATATTTTAATATATATTAATATATAAGTATAATAATAATACTATTTAATTATTAATTTTCCTACATTCAAAGTAAGAGCAAAGGGCAATCATATTTCATGTTTAATATATCAAGTGATTATTTAATAATATATCACGCGATTAAATATCATTACGCATGAAATATCGTTAAATATTTCACTAATAATTACAAAATCACTAAAATTATCAAAATAGCCTAAGAAAATAAATGCCAAAATCTAAAAATGATAATGATTCTTAGTTTTTTTGTGTGGTAGATTATTTTATATAAAATTTTAAAGTTCAAAAAATAAAAAAATCATTTATCACTATAACATAGCAAAGCAATCTCCACCGTGCCAATCACGAACGCAAACATTTCCTTTTCCCGCTGGAAACGCACGGCTGGTGGAATGCTGCCCGCGTATAGGCGTAGCTCCCATCAGCTTCTGAAACCTCCGAAATTAATTTGGAGGTTTCCAAATCATCTTATTTAAGGCCATCGAGCGCCCTTGACTCGTCACAAAAGTCGCTCTGTTTGGAAT
The DNA here is from genome assembly GCA_016760335.1 of Gastrodia elata. Taxonomy (NCBI): domain Eukaryota; kingdom Viridiplantae; phylum Streptophyta; class Magnoliopsida; order Asparagales; family Orchidaceae; genus Gastrodia; species Gastrodia elata. The sequence goes on from CM028670.1 coordinate 47,348,706, forward strand.
CAACGAATCGTAGGATTCCGCAAGAGACGATCACAATCGCTCATCCCGATCTCTCACGACGTAAGCCTAAGCCGACAGGATACGGCTACGGTAAAGGCGCAGACGAGCGACGCCAAAGCCGGCTGGAACGACTCTATAAGGCTGCGATAGAGATGCAAACGCAGATAAACGATCGAGAAGCCGACTACTGCCCTTCCGTCCATTGTGACGAACGGCACCTGCTCTGTCTCTCCCGCACGATCCTCTTCTTCTCTCGACATTTGTTCTTTTCCCACATGATCTCTCCGCTCGACAACTGTTCTGCCATCCCATTCTGCTAATTCCAGCCGTTGATATCTATCTAGTTTAGTCATTTTCACCAGGACTCTCAATCACAAGGTTTGATCCTCTTTGTGGTTATCCAGCTTAATGTGATTCCTAGGATATTTAAATCGTAACTCTAGATTCTTGAATAATATATGATTTTGTTCATCAATAATCAAATTCAATTGCAATAATATGTTATGATGTTTTCAAACCTACTGATAAACTCAATAAATACAGATAATTTAGTATTAGAATTTCTATTTTTTATAGAATTAGTAGTATTTTGATATGTACTTTTGTGGCATTTTAGGACAAGAAGCTTAATATCAAGAAAAAAGAAGAATTTAAGAAACAAGGGCACTACAGCGTGCCACAACACCTTATTCCTAGAGCAAGGCACTCAAGCACGCCGTAACGCATATCAGACAGAGAACTTGACGCTACAGTGCGTCGTAGTGCCAATCCAACAAATACTTAGGCACTACAGCGTGTCGCAGTGCCCATCAAACATAGAACTAGGCGTCATAGTGCGTCGTAGTGCCTATTAGATAGATAACTTGGCTCTACGGCGTGTCGTAGCGCCAATCCAACAAAGACTTGGGCGCTACAATGCGCGGTAGCGCCCTTCAGACAGAAACCTTGGCGTTATAACGCGCCGCAGCGTCGCTTCAAATAGAAAGCTTGGCGCTGCCGCGCGTCGTAGCGCTAGATTGATAGAGGGTTTGGAGCTACCGTGCGCTGTAGTGCCCGCCGCATTTTCTGCATTACCCTTTCTTACTAGTCAGCATTGAAAAAACAAATGGACTTAATTCCTTCATGTTCCCACAGCAGAATTCAAATGCTTGCATTAAAAGAGCGTCATTACCAATAAAATAATGAATAAACTTGAATGCAAAGTTAAACTTTTAAAAAAGAGAATGGCTGGGTTTGTAAATATTGGGGAGGCTGTCTTAAGGATTACAAAAGCAAGGATTGGAGATGAAAAAAAGTTCTGAATTTTCAGTAGAAAAGTTCCTAACCTAAAGTGCTGCTGAGATCTATCAGAGGAAAGTCCCCTACCTAAGGAAAGAAGAAGTTGCAGGACAAGAAAGAGGAGAAGAACATAGATCAAAGAGCTAAAGAGAAACAAAAAGGAGAGATCCAAGAGAACGCGATAGCAGTTCCCAAATATCATACCCTTTCTTGACGCTTTTTGTTTCTTTGTAAAAGCATGCAAATACTTAGTTTCTCTTGTTTCTCTCCTTATATTTCAAATATAATGGCAGCCTAAACTCTCATTGGCGAGGGTTGGGTATAAGCATGTAGGGTTATATAAATGTAAAGTAATGTGATCTTCTTATCAATGAATGATTGCTTGAAATCTAAAATATTTGCATGATGTGTGAATAAAATAATTGGAAACTTATGATTCCATAAATAAATCTTTGAATAAATAATTTTTATCATATAAATCTCATAGAGCTCATTGATCACCTTGTTCGTAGGCTGGGCATGCTTGAGCATTAACGCCGCGAATGTATGTGACAACATTCGCCGTGTGAAAATAGCCCATGCACAATCTTGGATAAGGCTTGATCAATCGAGCCATGCGAAAATGTTAATACTCTTTGAGCTCCATAGCTCACTCCTAATTTACGCAAGGTAATTGTTGCACGCTAAGCTTTGAGCATTATTACAAGCTCATTTAGTTTCATAGAATATTGCATTGGCTAAATTAAGAGTAGACACATGAGAGCCGATGTGGCGACCCGTCGCTGGGTCAGCATAGCTGTAACAACCATAGGTTGTTACCTAGCTTAATCTAGGATTATCCATGCATTACATTAGAGAAAAAAAAAAGGGAGGGCAGGTTGAGCATGATGGGGGGACTAAAGGGAAAGGTAGCTCAGAATTGCAACAGTGATGGGATGGCTGTGGGTCCCAGCCAAGGAAGGAAGAAAATGAGGGGAAAAAAATACATTTAAATAAATTAAATTAATCTTTAAAATCATATTTTATAAACGATCTCCGAAAAATCCTAAAAATTCATTCCTAACTAATTTGGGGGTGATGAATCCAACGACGAAGTCGGATTTTGATTCAGATGAGTATTTAATTTTTCTATTTTCGGGGTATTTAATTACATTAAAATATTCGATAACATCCGACAAATTCCAAACTCGTTCAAAATATCACCCCTAGCTAATTTGGGAGTGACGAGTGAGATGACGAAGTTGGATTTTGATTTCGAGGTCAAACTAAATATCTCAATTTTCTAATTAATTAAATATTATTAAATATTTTAATTATTTAATTGAGCTCTAAATCGCTCCTAATCTTCGAGGATTGGTTCTAATGACTAGATAAACTCAATAAAATAATAATTAGGATGCGATTAAGCTAAAATTAATCTAAGTAACAATATATGATTGTTACAATATAAATACATTGATTAACCTTTTTTGAAACTTTGAGTTGATGTATATTTTCTTACCTTATATTTTGCTTAACTTATAAATGTATTGTTTATAGCTTTAGGATGATTTGTGTTATCTTAAAGTATAAGAAATTATCAGTATAAAATGTACTTAGACATTTTGTCTAACCAAAATTTTATTTTCTTAGTTAGGGCTCTGGCATGTAAAAACTAACATATCAATTTTAGAGTTGTTTGAAGAATTAGATACAAGTGATGAGCAAAAGTGTGATGAAAGCCTTTCTGCTGTGGCTTAGATTTTATTTCTAGCATTTTATTTTAATTTGTCTTTTTTTCCTTAAAATTATTTAATAGCTTGTAATAACTCAATATTTGCACTGTACATTATTTGTGTTTTAGTATTATGTCTGGGATGTAATAATTACTCATTATCTTCTGTTATTTTTTAAATGTAATGAATAGATGTATTTATTTCAGTCAGCTTCCGCATTCTATTTATCTATTGCACCTGTCTTATTGTACTTTTAATTATGATTATTCTTGTATGATATTTTGGGTTATAATCGTGTGTCTAAGCAGTTGACTTCTTGGACACTTTAGTAGTATTAGCATTAGCAAAGTAAGTGGCCTCATAGTAAATAATTGCCTTGTTAATGCTAATCCAAGGGTTATCCTTTAGTGATGACCCGTCCTATCGCTTGATTGCACTTCCTCTTTGAGCAAAGCAGCAGGGCAGGGCACCACACCATGACATTGTGAAACTGACAATATCAAAAGTGAGTAGTTTGAGGAGCTAGCTTCGAATGCATCTCGAGAGATTCGGGAGGAGCAAGATGAGCAGTAGCCAGCACAGCTCTTACTTGCTTAGTTTATTTTTTACTATAAAATGAGAGACTTCTAGTGCTCATTTTATTATAAGTTATGGTTTATAATAATTAACTCTTGATGTATTTTTTCTTTTTTTTTTTAGATGAATATTTTTGCTTAGCTTCTGTCATGAATATTATGGATAAATGCTAAGACTTTTGCACTCTACTATTACTACTACTTATATTTAATATTGTGATGTAATCGACATGAAAATCATATAAGATACTCATACACATTAGAAATTTGCTCATTATCTTTTCTAAAAACAAATGTGCATAGGTACCTAAAGTAATACTTATGTTAAATATTTTACACTTATCTTAAGAATTAGTAACCCATCAGCAAGTTAGATTAAGAGAAGTTCAGCCTTCCCGAGTAACGCACCGTTCCCCCGCCAATCATGTTATCATTAATCTTTTTATTGTGTGCGATGATGGGACAAGACATTACACTAACATATTGAAAAAACTATAAACTAATCAATATATATAATTTATTTATGCAAAAATCAATCTATATAGTCTAATAAAATATTTATAAATATAATTTTTGTAGACACATCAAATTGTTGAGTACTTAATCAATACTATTACATACCAAGATACACTGGATATTACTTTTTATATTCTTATTTGCTTTTATTACTGTGTAAGCATCGATTTGAGCCTATTTTTATTGTGATTAAATGCATTACTTTTACTATTAATTATGTAAAAGAAACAAAATGATATTTATGTACTTTCTGAATGTTGTAAAGAGTTCCAAAACTATGGTTAAATAGGTTAGGAACGGGGCTAGTCTTTAGAAACTATAAGGGTGCTATTTAGAGCCTTTGAGGGGGCTCATGTGAAGGATATGCCTTTATTGAACCTAGTTTCAAGGTTCTCACTTTGCTCACCAAAATATTAATGCAGCTTCATGATATCAAGACATAAACATAAACAGAAATTCTTATGCGATCATCATTTGAAATTTTGCATGTGACATAATCATTATAAGAAAAAATTTATTTGCATGAGTTATGATTATAAATTTTTTGCATTAAATCATATTTTCCCACAAGTATTAACATATCATTATTGTATTCCATTTTTTCTTAAAAGTATACTATTTAATCTTCTTTGTACTTATAATGTGCACTAAGACATTATTTTTATAATGTCAGATCAGATACAATTGGATGAGGCTGAAGTAGTTTAAAGATGTTAAACAAAATTATGGCGTGAATTATAGCTTTAGTTTTTACTTTCTTTTCAAGAGAAACATTTATTTTTGTATGATGTCATTTAGGTAATATTTTAGATAATATGATGTTAAATTGAATGAATGATATTTTTTATTTTTTGTATGACTTTGGATGTTGTTTGAATGCTATTTTGCTTAATCTCCAATATGATCATGTGAAAAGATGCACCTATGATAGACTGATTGTTACTAACTTATCTTGGGTCATCACAGCGAGTCTCCCTTGTAAAGGGTAAAAGTCATTTGCCCAAAATGCATTATATTAAGTAAAAACCCGAATGGGCACCAATAGCTTGTCAATACCTTGTAAAGGGTAGTGCATAGAGAACTAAAATGAAAATTATCAATCAAAGTAACAGCTTTACCTTTGAAGACAGATGTATTGGCAGAGAGTTTTAACCCCTTGAGCATATAAGTTGTGTCGGATAATTTTACCATGGATAGAAAAGGCTCGACATACATTAGTATTATAAGATTTTGTACATTAAAGGGGGAAATAGTTAAGCCTTACTGAGGCTCGTGTTTGATTGAACCAATGCTCCAATAAAAACTTTAAGAAAAAAAAATCCGTAATATTCGTATAGACCAAATGATTTTTTATCATATAAAATATGAAAATGAGCAATAACAATCACATATAAATTAACTATAAAGGCAGACTTAGATAACTCAAAAAGGAAGAGAATAAATGTATGACTCCTTTTGAAATTCATATGTAAATATAAGTATTTCTAATCTTCTCCATATTCAAATAGCCTAAACACTTAATTTTCTAAATAGCTTAAGACTATAAGTTAACGAATGTGCTTAGAATTAGACAAATTTGGAATTAATCATTCCAAACTTGTTATAGATTAGTTTATTATAAATTTGAAAATTTCGAACAACTTGGTAGGTTAAATTATCCCAAACATGAAGAAAATCGAAAATTCTAGGCGAGGCTCATAACCCTTAAAATGCAATACCATTTGTATATTCACATATTTGGTTAATAATTTAATAAATTAACAATTCATGAAAATTTGACATACATAGAGGTTATCTTAAGGTGGTTGTGCTAGACTAGAGATCAACTTATCTTAGTGCACTTGCTGCAATAATCTCTACCGTTGCAAGACAGTAGTAACATGACTTATATTTTCATATCGATAAAATCAAAACCTTTGATTTTATGTGGTTCTAGTAATATCTAGCTAACAATTCATAATTTGTTATCTTATTAGGTTCAACTATTGCTCGCAAATTGCCATTGTTGACTGCTTTGGAAGTTTTATGTTTATGGGTTGTTTGACATTAACTTCATAGAAATTGAAATTTTAGATCTTAAAAATTGTTTGACTTGGCATTTACTCATTCATTATTTTATTAATTTTAGTATTAGTAATAAAATTAAAAAAATATGCTTTAAATTTAGGAATTAATTAGGTTAAAGCTTTAAATTTAGTTAATCAGAACTTACCTTCAAGCAGCCTTGAGATTTAAAAGGGGCCTTGTGCGATTATGATAGCTCATCCATTAGTATCCTTAAGAATTCTAGGGCAAGCTCTTCCTCCTCCTTCCTGCCCGGTTTCAGGCGCCTCTCTGGCATTTAGAGTGTCGCGGAGATCTTGTTCTCTGCAGCTCAAATAACTTCATCCTCTTTTGCTAGGCTAATGACACATCTCTTTCTCTGACGAGGAACTTTCAAGAGGTATTCAGCAATTGAAATGATATGCCGTTGGGTTCTTTTTTTCTATTCTCCCTCTCTGATGGACTCTATCTTTACAAGTTCTTTTGTGAAGACGATTGCAATTTTTTGCTTAATGCAAATCCCTGGTTTTTTTAATTGCCCTTTTATATCCCGAAACAAAAGATTTTCTTCCCTCCAGCTCAGTTTTTTTATCAGATTCCCATTTGGGTAAATTTCAAAATCTTCTTTTATAGCTATGAACGAAATCTAGTATTTCCAAATTTGCTAGTGATATTGGAGTTCCTCTAATGCCTGACTCCCTCACGTCTAGCAAAACAAGATTACCTTTCATGCGTGTTTGTGTCAAAGTTGGTCCGCACTCTTCTCTCCATGTTTCCATCAAGTTGTAGATTCATCGGAAGAATATCACTTAAAAATGTGGCGTATGATTGAACCCCCAAGATTTGTGAAAGTTATTGTATTTGTTCTTTTGAGATGCAAATGCATTTCTATTCCTCAGGCTAGTAATGAAGAAAGATAAAGAAGTAGAGTAAGGAGAACTAGAAGGAACAACAGACGTATTTGGCCATCTGTTCCTTCCACCTGGTGTGTGCTTTCCAGTTTACCTCCCTTCTTTCCACTATAATTGAGAAATACCCTATAGCAAGAACTAGTGGCATATCTTCATCATCGGATCTTAATGCTCCCCCCGATCCAAGTTCTTCCCCGTTGCTTTTGTCACCCTCATATGAGACTCTTTTTGGGTCACATTCTTCTCGAGATCCTCCTGCTATGAATCTTATTAGTATTCTATTGAGTCTACTATCCTTAAAGATGCTGAAATATCTGATCATCTTAAGGGTTTTTGGGGTTTACTGATGTGGTGTATAGTGTTTCTGCTATCTCAGTTTTAGCTACTTTTATAATTATAATGCTTCATTTGCTTACAAAAATCGTTGCCTAGAATGTAAGAGGTCTGCACCTGATGGTTGCGGATCTTAATTATTTAGTTGTTGCTCATAAAATTGATATTATTAGGCTCTTTAAACCAAAAATCTCTCTGACAAACATTGCCACGGATTTTCTTGCTATCAAGTATAGTCAGTATAACAATGAAGGCCATTGTCACGACTTTTATCTCACTGTTACTGGGAGAATCTGGTTTAAATGGAATATGTATATATTAACGTCATCCCTCTTTGTGTTAATAAAAACATTGTTCATGGCATTCTTAACCCCCCTCTGATTAGTTACATACTCACTTTTATTTATGCACACAACACTGATATTGGTGGACACGCTTTTTGGCCTCAATTGTCTCAAAATGCTTATAATGTTCAAGGCCAGTGGGCTCTGTTGGGTGACTTTAACTGTCATATTTTCTGGTAAAAAATCTAGAGGCAGATTGATACCTCCTAGTAAAACAACTGTGTTTAATAATCTTATCTTTGAGCTTGCTCTGTTTGATTTACAGTCAATTGATCCAACTTTTACCTGGTATAACCAGCAACCAAATAATCCAAAAAGAGTTAAACTAGATACAGTTCTCTATAATGACAACTGGAATAGATTCTTTATATTATCTCACTACAAGATTCTTCCGCTTGGAACATTTAACTGTCCTCTTCTCAATTCTACTAATTCTCCAATGTCTAAGCCTCTAAGATTTTGTTTTAAATTTTTTTGGTGTAACTATGCCAAATTTCTTAAGGCCATAGAATGTACCTGGCAATATTATTATGAGGGAGATCCTCTTTATTCTCTGTTTCAAAAAGGTTTGCATACAAAAAGACTTTCAAACTACTTAACCTTCATTGGAGTGAATCTAATGTCTGAATTATTGGCTACCTTGGAGCCTGATCCTCTCAATGTTACAATTCTTCATTAGCTTTCTCATATCAATATCTCCCTTTTTAAATGTTACCAATGAGAACCTCTGGGTTAACCAATATGCTAAAGCCAACTTGCATTTTAAGGGGGGAGATAGTTTATAATTATCATTCACAGGTCGATTAGGAAGAACAAATAATGGGCACACTTCAGTTCAGGTAATGATGTCATGCTTTATAACAAGCAGCTATAAACTATTATGTCAAGCTTCTAAACTTTGCTTTTGAGAATGAGACTGTTCCCACAGACGTCATTGTTAGATGACTTCACACAAACATGAATAGAATTCCCACCCCTTAGAAAATTAAGAGGCATTTGCTTAATGTAAAAATAGTAACACCTTTCCCGGAATTGATGGGTTCACATCATTTATAAAAATACTTAGGAGATTACTGGACCTCATGTTTGTGCCGACATTACTCCTTTTTTAGAATCAGCTATATGTCAAGATGGCTTAATTACACCATTTTTCTTTGATTTCTAAAAACAATAACAGTAGTGCAGTAGAAGATTTTATGCTCATATCCATTTGTAACACCATTTACAATACTATTGTAAAAATAATGGTTGCAAGGATGATTCTGCACTTCCCTGATTGATCCTTGAAACCTAAGTTGCTTTTATTAATGGAGGCAAGTATCTCATCATATTATTCTTGCCAATGAAATTATGGAACCTTTTCATCTATGAATAAGAATTTTGTTCAAAATTGAATATTAAAAAGCTTTTGATAGCTTAAACAGTAATTTATTCTTAACAGACTACTCGCTTTAAATTTCCCCCCAATGTTGTAAAAGCTTGCATTTTTGACGTCTATTTTTCATTTAACATTTCAAACACCATGAATGGTTTCTTTGCATCCTCCAATTGTCTTTGTCAGGGCTGTTCATTATTTTATTTTTTATTCATTATTGCTATGAATGCTTTTTCTGATATTCTTGAAGTTAATACTAGCACGGGAAACATTAAATCAGCTAAAGTGGGTTAATTTTGCTGCTCTCATATTTTGTTTGCCGATGATATACTTTTTTTGGTGAAGCTTTGAAGATTTTAAAGAATGCCGTGATAACTTATCTCTTCTCATTGATCTAAAAACAATATTCAGAAATCAGCTATGTTTTTCTTTGACTACGTCTCGAATTAAGAGGAATTGGCTTCGATTATGAGTTTGAAAATTAATGATATTCCTTTCAAGGTATTAGGCTTATCTATCTCATAAACTAGCACAAAGGCGGATGTATGTTCGTCTTTAATTGATAAAGAACGTAAATGAACTGATTGTTGGGCACATATATTTCTCTCCTTAGCCAATCGACTACAACTGCTCAAATTCTTTGTTTCGCCTATCTTGCTTCACTGTTTCGATCTCTCCACATGCCATCTACGACAATCAAAGTGAACAATTCACTTTGTTCTAAATTTCTGGAACCATGGCTCGTAGCTTAAAAAATGCACATCTTGGCCTGAGACACCTCTTTCAAAGAAAAAAAAGGAGAATCAGTTTTTCTTGCTCCTAAGCTATTGTTTAACTGTAAAATCTCTCTATGTAGGTACACTATGCAATCACTCTCTCTTAGCCTAATGATGAAAATCTAATAAGCTTGAATTAACCTGTATAGGCACTGATTTAACTTCTATTAGAAGAAATGGGTCAACTTTCTGAAAAGAAATTATGTGAAACGGCTACCATTCTTGCTTCTCACTGTTCTTCAGTTTTTCCTCCTGCTTCTTGTCACTTCCCCATTGCTGCGGCTGGCTGATTGATTAAAGTTTGAAAAAGTGATGTTTGGTTTCATAAATTGGTCTAGTTCCGTGGTAATAAGATCAAATACACGTGTGCAATATGGAAATACAGTAGGAACATCTTTAAAACTACTGATGTCTTAAACATGAGAGGGGTAAACTGCTCCATGGTCTGTGTTCTCTGTAATGATGGAGCTGAAACTGGTAGTCATTTTTTTATCTCATGTGAGTGGTCCTTCTAGCTGTTTAAAAAACTTGTGGTTCAGTCTACTGCTTACTTAACCCCCTCTTTATTCACCAAGTGCTCCTTAATACTGAATTAACAAGTGTTATAGTGGTTTGTGGACACATTGAAGGCTTTAACTGATGACAATGATTTCTACTAATGGAAGATGTTAAAGTATTGATATCTATATATTTCTATCTGATTTCTGCGTTATATTTTTCATAAGTTCTTGCTAAAAATATATGTGCTGCTTGGTGGCTGGAACAGTCATTATTTGCTATTAAATTTCTACAATTTTCTTATATCGTTGGCATCACTGAGGCAATTTTTATTTATTTTTGGGTTGTATTTGTAGTAACAGTTTTTCACCTTCTGACTACACGGGCTGCATTTTCTGGCATCAATGTGTTATTGTTTATCTTATGGTTCTCTTTTGAATATTGGACTGTCCATGCTGGGATTTATTTATGTTTGGATGAAAGAGAATTTCAGATCGATTTATTCGGGCTATGCAACATTTTTGCTTATTTTGGTTTTGCACGTTTTTATGGATATACTATGAAAAATTATGAGGAACTCCAACGGATATCTTTATGATACTACATATGGACTAGCAATCTCTTGAAGTCCTTTTTTATTTAAAAATTATCTGGTAATTCTCCTTTTTGAATTATTTTTTAGCTTGTATAATTTTGATAATTTCCATTGTCTTTAATGAAATTTGGACTCCGCCCCTACTATTTAAATCATCCGTGAGCCCTAAATCCCTAATCTGAGATTTATAAATACCGATAGTAGCCCGATTTAAGGATTTTAAGTTGAGCACTCTTCCGCACTAAATTCTCACGGTTTGTCCTTGGTGAGTCTTCTTTCGATAGTACTCCACTGGTGTCCTTTACCACTGTAACAACTTTTTGATATGGTCATTTGAATTAAACTCTCAGCTTTTTTGTCTATTCTTAATAATGCATGAGGATGGAACGCTTGGGTTTTTTTTCCATGTTAAATGCTTGTGTCAATATTATTTTGAAATATATGGTGTAATGCTATTGCTTCCTAAATAGATTGCTTAAGTTCAACATAAACTCTTAATGCCCAGTGTTATAGGGATTTGTAAATGCAAGGCTTTATTAGGTATGAAGAATCTTGGTCAAATGCATTAACTAGAGCAGATGCTTCATTTCAGAATTTACTAGCTTAATGAAAGAGGTGATAATATAATCATAAAGGAATAAAAAGATGAGTAAGTCATTGGGATACGAATGCCCATCTGCGGTTTTTTAAATATGCGATATCAAGCAGTATCAATTGTTTAGAGAAGAATACACAGGTGATCGAGCAGTTAGCAAATCTTCTGTAAGAGAAGAAAACACAAGTGATCGAGCAGTTAGAAAATCTGCTGGAAGAGAAGAAGATACAAGTGAGAAAGGGAAAAAAGTAGCAGAATTTATCGTTAAGTAGTCTTTTGTTGCCATTGAAGATGGATTTATTCAACTTTTAAAGCCAAGAAACAAGTGCTGATGAGGGTTAGCGGAAAACAAAAAAAGGTGTTGGTTTGAGAAACAATCTAGAGAGATAGGAGAGCCCTCAACCACCCCACACAAATGAACAATATCTTCATGTGGATACCAGCCATTTGAGGGATTGAGGCCTCACACTGTAAGCTAGGGATGATTGCTCTTTTGGAGACATGAGTAGAGACATATATGAGGAGGGAGATGGAACAATTTCTTGGGAGGCATTGGAACTTCAAGATCCAGCCATCTGAGGGAAGCTGGCCATCCTATGTTTGCAGGGAGACTTCTTACAGTGTTAGGCTGTCCACTGCAATAGGTAACTTGTTCTGAACCGAGTGACCCTCTATACTAGTGTCCAGTTTCAGCTTGGGGCAAATCTACTTTGATGTGGATACCCGCTGAAGGTGAGACCTATGGTAGGCCATTAGTGTCGCCTAGGATGACATTTGAGCCCTTTTTAAGGCGAAGACTTTAAATACGCCCTCGCCCAGGAGGGGAACCATGGAGGCAAGTTGATCAAGTTCATGATGGCATGGGAGGACTTCTTGGAGATCATCCAGAGCTATTACATTCATGATCAAAGTTTTCTTGGCTCAAGTTTACCTGGTGTAATGGGGACTCACCGCATCTGGGAGCATCTGGATTGGTTTTGCTCAGTTTGGCTGCCATGGTCCTACTGTCAAGTGCTTTCTAAAGCATATCATTTGAGTAGCACCAAACACTTGTCATTTATTTGTAATTGATGTCTGTCTTAGTTTTTAGAGTTTTGGAGCACATGAAAGTTTGATGACACTTGATTTCAGTACTAGGAAGCTTACACATTGAGGAGAAGGTCGGAAGGCGATCATCGCGTGGCTTGTCGCTCTCCATCTTGAACAACAAGGTGGTTTGGAGGCTCAAAGTGATGTGGAGATGGGGATGAGACACTTTCTCTGACTTGAGGAGTGAGATCAAGTTTAGCACTTTGGTACAAGTGGAGGATATGAGCCCGAGAGTGCGACCCAGAGCTTTGTCAGTCTATTGGATATGAGGATGACAAGCTGGTGGCATCAATGAGCTAAGGTCTGTTGGCTCACCCAAGGGGACCAAAACATTGTAGTGTTTCATCGATTTACGATCCAATGGTGTAGATAAAACACCATGTTGGTTCTCTAGGCAGACGCTAAAGGCATGATGATGAACATTGAGGTGATTAGCCATACTTTGTATAGTTTCTTTCATGGAAAATGGGGCATATCCAATCGTGTCACGAGTTACCCATTGTTTTCAACTCTAGATTGTACTCTCAATGATGTAGATTCTATCTCTCGAGAGAGACCGGCCAAGGAACAAGGAAATATGGGTGCCCTGAAGGACTTAGGCTCTAACTATGCCCTAGGGATTAACAATATCACCCCTTTTTTTTTTCAAGCTACTGGAGTATCACCCAGGTTGATAGTTTAGGTGAGATTCACCTCTTCTTTGAGAGTGCAATTTTCTCAGCATTGTCATGATGTGTTATTAATCCTCATTCCAAAGGAGGGGCTTCAACTTTGAGATAACTCAGGCCCATTAGTTTGTGCAACATTGGTTTAAAATGTGGTGTCCAAAGTTTTGGTCAACTTCCTAAAATGCATGTCGTCCAAATTGTTCTCTAAGGAACAGAGGGTGCCTTTGTTCTAGGAGATATACTAGTGAGAAGTGTTAAGATAGATATGAAGCATGCTTACTATCAAATAGAGTGGGTGGATGGTTCTCACTAGGTTTGGGTTTCCTTAGCACTCAATAGAGTGAGTGCCAATTTTGTTGTTTTGGTGAATTGGAGGAGGTTTCCATGGATTTAAGGGAGGAGGGGTTTTCGTCGGTTGCTCTCTCTCTCACCATACATATTCAGCTTAGAGTTATTGATGATAGTGATAAGACAATAGGAGCAGATCGTGAGACCCATCGACATCATTGTTGGTAGAGGAGGTTCCAACTCCACCCACCTGTTGTATGCATATGACATGATCATGATTATGCAGGCCACCATGACAGGTGTGAGGTAGGTCCAACACATTCTTTAGGACTGGTAGTATGACAGTTGGATGAGACAGTCTGTGAACTTTGTGAAGTCACAAGTTGTTTTCAACATAACTCCTCTTTACATGCACTGTAGAATTGTGGCTCTTTTGGGATTTGCTAGGAGGGCTAAGCGTCAAACTATCTGGGGTCAATGCCATGGGCAGACAGACACTTGAGGAGAGAGGACTCCCGTATAGTGGTGGAGACGGTATGGTCCAAAGTTTGATCGGGATGACTGTGCCTAACCAGTAAGGGCTGATTGATCATTCAGTTAGCATGATTCTTAGCAGATTAGCAATGTTACATGATTGGACCGGGTTGGGAGACTTCCAACATGCATCAATCGCCCTTGACAAGGAGGGAAGATGGCATGTGAATTAACTGCAACATTTTCTAGTAGAGGCTCTGCCAGAGCATAGCCTCCAGCATGTCAAGGTTTGTTGCTCTGAGCAGGTCCATTGGAACAAGAGTAGTCTCACAAACAACATATTTAGCCTGCTCTACCAGGTTGAGGAAAGGGGCAACGAGTGGCCGTTCAACTGCATCTGGGGGCTTCAGTTGGGGCCCATGAGAGCGTTGTTTTATTCCGGAGGTTCTTGCAGGATGCCATCTCTACTAATCAATGGTTGTAGATGAGAGGAATATTTATTATTGTTTGATGTGGTAAGATTGTGACATGGTGGAGGATAGAGAGCACTTTTCTATTAGCTAAACTTTCATCAACCCCATTCTAATATTTATTTAAGTAAAATAGTTTTGAATTATTTGATGGCAGAAAAAAAAACTGCAGTTTCTCTGTAAAAAAACTCTTAAGAAATATAAAAATTAATTTTAAAATATATTTTCTTAGATATATTTGAAATCCCAATAGTTTTTTCGTTATTAATTTTTATTTAAATTTTGATATATTTATTGGAGAACTTATTTTTATGAGTTTCCGTAAGGCTGACTGATGGCAGCAGCAGCAGCCAGCAGGGCAACAAATGCAGCTTTGATCGGAACCGTGCAATGGAGGGGGAGAAGACAGGAACAGTGAGAGCAGCAGATGCTAAGTGCTATGTAAGGAAGAAGAAAGAGAGACTGCTCTCTCTCTCTCTCTCTGTCAGAATTTCTCTGCCATCTTTGCTGATTCTGCTTTAGTGCCAGACTTTGCCTGCTTTTGCTGCTGTTACTGCTTTGTTCAGTCACATATTAAATATAATAATAATAATAATAATAATAGTAGGTTTAACTGACTGAGATCAACTACTTTTGCTCTACTCAGGAAGACTCTCTAGCAGGAGGAGATGTTTCATGGGCTAGTTCATGGGTTACATTCTCTTTTAGTTCTTTAAGAACAGATTGGAGAGGAAGTATGAATATGTCTTCCTTTCCCTGACAATTTGTGCTAACACAATCCTTGTGGCGATAGTTGATGTGGATCTGTGTGATGTGACAAACACATGGGGCGCCCTGGCCTTTACGTGCCATTACCACCCATAGTTGGTGTCCCATCCGCCACGTTGGCTCAAAGACAACATCGATGGTTCATACCACTACGGAAAGTAGGATTTTTTTGGAGGCCCTTGTCGTCAAGGATGATTGCATGTCAATAGCTATGATTTTTTTCCTTAAAAAAGATAAAAGGAGTTAATTATCTCTAATATACGGCTGTGTTTTTACTGAACTATGGTGGGATTTTTCATTTTTTCTTGAGTGGGGTGGGGCGGCTAAAGGTTATATGAGTAAGGAATCTTTTATCAAACTATGGTACCGATTTACAGATAATAGAGTTTCACAATGAAAAAAATAAAATGTATTGATGGAATGGAGATTGATGTATTTGGATAGCCATCTAATGTGACCCCTTTGATCCATATTCATGGGATAATATCTTAAAATGCATGTCATATTATAATTTCTTTAAAAATTGCAAGAAATGATTTTTAAGTTGAGCTTAAAATTTTATATAAAATAAGCATGCATAAACTTTCTTTTTCTATTTACTATTAATTAGAAATGCAATGTATCAATGGAGTTTTTGAAAACATGCACTCAAATTAACCCTAACTAGATAAGAGGAGAATGAATGCATAACAAACTTATGTTGTACTTGGAAAAATATTTCATGCTAGGTATTTTTACACTTCAGTTAAAAACAGTATAGAAGCTCATTTTACATAATTGTGTTTGAAAAATTAAAATGTAACAATAATATACGTGTCTACATATATATATATATATATATATATATATAAACTGTCATGTTGTTTTTAATATGCTTGGATTGGTGATTCAACTATTTGCTTGTTATTCTATAAGATTTTTTTGTTATTTTACTGATTAGGTTACTATGTGAGGGCGTCTGGGATGGTGGGCTGCGTTGTCTCTAGTTTATTGACAGTTATGAAGAATGGTGCCAAGAGGGCAGCTAAGAAGGGGGGCTAGTTGTAGTGAAATATGCATTTAATGTTTATTATATCAATACATGTGTATAATATGTGCTTACAATATCATTTTTAATTTTGTATGCATATATATTTATAAAATATATTATAATATGTTTTTAACTATTATTGTTTTAAGCATTCAAAATGCATGTTCATTTTGTGCATCAGCCTTTTTTCTAATTTTAATATACTGCTTTATTTTAAATATCTTCCATTAGTCTTTGACATAATATTTCTTGATCAAGCAATTTCATGATGCCCATTGCCAAGCGCTTAACCCTTAAGAAATGGTATAGCGTGGTATTCTGCGGGAGAGGTTAATATCGCAGCACAAATGCGTGTTGGGCATACATTAATCCTGACTTTCTTGGCCTCTTTACTGTGCTGAACAGCAGTTGAAGCAACAAAGGCCATATTGCTCTTAAATTATTTTTGTTTTTGTTCAACTTATTTTGATTTATAGTACTTTATGTACCCTAAAATCTGAGTCTACCACTAATTTTTAGATGCTCTCTAGGTCTTGCCTTTGCTTAGTGCCATTGTTGTTAACCATGTGTTAATCATACAAAAGTTATATTTTGGATTTTCATTTGGAAAATCAAGTTTAGTGGAGCGTTCATATCCTTTATGAGACTTTATGAGGATTAGCTACTTTTTGACACTTAAAATTCTTATATCTACTTCTTGTTCATCTATAGTATGTGTAATAGTGTTCATTTATGCAATATTTATATTTCCTAAATGATGTGATCTAAAATGTGGACATAAGTTTGATACATTTACTTAACCCCATGAATAATTAGCTTCATAAGATTTAGTTTATCATGTTTCTTATGAAAACATTTAAGGCATGTGTAAATTGAAGCTTGCATGTTATTATTTAGGAGAGTGTATATAAGCTTAAAATATTATAAGCTTTTTTCCTATTTATAATTAATTAGAGTAATTTGTCATTATCCTCACTATAAAGATACTTTGATCTCATACTTAATCCATACCTTTACTATAATAATTTCTAGTTAATTCTTAAATGCCTTCGTGCATTCACTACTTGTATTCGATGCATTTTTTTAAGTTATACTAGATAATTTCTAACATATGAAATTTTGTCGTACTTGAGAAACAAACTTTCTATACTTTACGTTTTAATTTAACTTTACCTTTTAGTGATAGTCTTAACTCTAACTGCATCAATAATGCTATCAAAGATCCTAATATCACATTTATAATCCTTTTAGTTTGGTATCATCACCCCATGTATAGTTTAACTAGATCAAGATTTTGTTAAAATCTTCCCATGTTTGTCCCCTTTGATTCGATGCTCTTAGAAGCACTCTTATGGTCAATCAACATATTGTACTTATGTTAATGCATGCATTTCTCATCCCCATATGATGAATTACCTTGATTGATATGAGATTTGCATTTAGACTTAGATTCATGTGCTTGTTAATGTTCTCTAGGATGCTTGAGCCTTGCTTGGTGTGATTCCTCGAGTTGATTATTACTAATTAACTCTTTTACATCATAATTTTTTTTTTATACTGGCACTTCTCTTATTTATTTATTTAATAGTTAGCTCTTAACTAAATTTAGCCAAATCAAGTTGATCTCCTTTTACAAATAGCCATATATCCTCTTATTACATGTGCTATGCCTATTTATGAGCTTGCTTGTTGAGGTTGTTTTTTTTTCTACTATTTTGATTATACTCTACTTGTGATACAAATTTAGGTTAGAAAACTAGCCTTTACTCTTAAGTTGAAGATCTAAAGCGTTGAATTGGATATGATTGGTGTGGTCTGCAATTATGAACCTTAATCACCACTTAACTATTTACTTCTAAAACCACCTATCGAATTCTTGATTTTTGGTTGATCATTTTACTAATATGTAGGATTAAAAAACTTTCAAACTGGAGTTTGAAAGTTTAGGTCAAGCCTAGAAAATAATACTTGAGATCATCTTATTGTAGCTAAGCTTAAGCCATCATATTATTGTTCCCAAAAGATTTATTTCCAAAACACTTTCCCAAGTATTTCTATGATTTCTAAAGGATTAATCTTACTAATTATACACTTGTTGAGATTATTTGGAGGTTTGCATGACTTTAAATTAGACCTTAATTGAAGATAATTCACATCAAGTAGTTATTTTCTCTCCTTTGTCTGATACTCATTTTCTTCTTGACTTAACCAGTATATGAATCCCCATTATGTTCAAACCAAGTTATGCCTTCTCATACCTTAGAAAGTGTCTAATTAACTTTAAATACCTCCCATGGTGTTGAATCATGTCCTCCTATACTAGCGATCAGAAGATCTAGTGCTTAGATGCAAGACCTTTAGGTGGAAATCATTACTTGAGCCAATACTTGGGAAACCCAAATTTTTATATTATGATCAAAATTTCACTCTTAAATCACTAATCCTATGTTTAGAATCCAGGAATCCCATACTTTTGTAACAATGACCAAAATGCTCAAACGATCTATATGATCTAGACCAAACTCAGTCAAATTCGATCAATAAGACCATATAACCTTATAAACTGATGAATAATGAATATTTATATGATAACAAGTAAGAAAAGTGTATTTTAATTTTGTAAAAATGTGTTTTTATAATTAAATAAATAACTAATATCTTAACAATATTTAATACTAACTTTATTAATATAAAACTTTCCCCTGAATTTATTATCTTCCGATTAAAAAAGTGTTCTTTATAGGTATTCTTATATTTGCATTTTATTCAATGGATATTAGGTACGTGGAATTTAATGTTTACTGTATTTGCATTTGTTTTGTAACTTGTTGGTGACTTAATGTTACATTTGTGACTGCCTTCCTTTGGATGACAAATTGTCCTCATTTTGCAGCTGCAGTGCTCAACCGGGGACCCAACACACATCCTCTAATTCTAAACAACTTGGACGTTCGCAACGCTTTTGCGTACACAATGGTAGAAATCCCAAGACATTTCTTTCAAAGTTCTATGATAGTGCTTCATATTTGAAATTCATTAATTAAAAAAAAAAGGGTTCTATGATTCTAAATGTTTCTTTTTCTTTATTTAATTGTTGTTTAATATTTTGCTTAGATTTATTTTATTTTTGATTTTAATACAACTATTTCTAAAATAAAGAAAAATATTATTCAAAATACCTTCTAATATTTAAGGACAAAAAATTTTAGTGCTTTTTTAATTATTAACACAGTCATAATTTTTGAATACAATAGAACTGTCATATTATTCAAAATACAATAGAACTGTCATAATTTTTGAATACAATAGAACTATTTCTAAAATATTATTCAAAATACCTCCTATAAACACAATAGAACTGTCATAATTTTTAGTTAGGAAACAAAAGTGAATCGAAGTTCTTAAAATATGTAAGCTTGTGATGACCCAAATATTAGGTCGAAAAAGAGCAAAATTCAAAGAATATAATGTACATTCAAGCGCATTCCATTCGTATAGAAATAAAGTCATCAATTATAGGACGACAAGTATTTACCTATGAATATAATATATCTTAATGTTTACATCATACATGAGCCAGCCATAAATGAAAATTATATAAATTTTTAAATAAAACTAAAGTATTGGTTTAAATCTGCTTACTTATTTCTACCAAATAAGGTCATCAAATAGATGGAAATTGATCGACTAAAGTAGTCATAGATTAGATGTATAAGCTTTTCCTGACACAAAAATGTATATTCTAGACATCAAATAAGGAAATAATATCCTCATTAGTTCTTTGATGATAGTTGCCATGCATACATCTATCAAGATCTAACTGTAAATCAACCCAACAAGTAGAAGTTTAGAGAGATAGTTCTATTAACTCCTAAGATTAACTTAGCATTAGAGGCATCAATCATAAGATTAAGTACCTAAATTAATTCTACTGACTACTCACTATTACCAATCATCATCATAAAAATAATATAATTAATATAATAGCATTAACGAATTTTAATTAAGCCATTAAATAGTATATATTATGATGCAAACATAGGTTAGGTTTCTTGATTCAGTATCAAGTGAAAAATCAAAGCATTAACTACAAAGACTAAACAAGGTTATAGCATCTGCCATTTATTATGAGTTGTTAAATAATCTTGAGTGATTAATATTTTATTTAAGTTTAAGTAGAGATAATGTTTTTTGGCTAACTACACATGAAATTCTTGACTACTAAAAGGAAGAGGATTTGATCAGCACAAACCCTCATGAAAGCTTCCACTAGACTTGATAGGCTTACCAAGTTCAATTTGAGCTCACTGGACCAACTTAGATACTCCCAAAAAATAGAATTCTAAGAATTTTGTGGCTCTCGGACAGTTGTAGAATTGTTGGTTGTGACACCATAATAAAATATAACAGCATATAACCAACCAATATGTATAATTAACTGTTCATTAACTATCTAAAAATTGGCCATCTTGAAACCATCCAGTATCTTCGTTCGAGCACGGTTTTTCTTCAAAGTCACAGCCATTATACTCCGTTCCACCAAAACCAGCACCCAACATCCTGCAGCTCTCTCACGTCTCTCCCATCGCATTTACTGAATCCACCCTTTGGCACTGACATTTCGGCTACCTTTCAGCAATAACTCGCAAACCACCACCCCTGCATACCATATAACAAGCACTCTACTACATATCATCATTGTATTATGAACAAACATCATATACTTCCATTTTCAATTTTTTCAACTCACAATTATCATTTTCTAGAGTTAATTCATTTGAGTGTATGGGGAACTACCCACTCTATCAAACGATGGTTATCATTGCCTATCATTTATCGATGATTATTCTGGCTTTGTTTGCGCATTTATCATGAAAAATAAATCTGAAACTGCTCACTTGTTTATCCAACTAGCAACATTTATTGAAAGATAAGTTCAATGTTGTATAAAAATACTTCTCACAGATGGAAAAACGCAAATATTGCAATGTGCTTCCTGAAAATTACCTAAATATTTGGTATCATTACCAAATACCCCCCGAGCAAACAGTGTCACTGAGGGAAAGCACACTCACTTAATAGAAACAACCTGAGCTCTTCTCAACACCACAGGTCTCCGAGTATCTTTTTAGACTGGTGCTCTTCTTACCTCCGCCTACCCACAAACAAAAAAATATCATACGAACTCTTTCACAAAAAATAACCAACCTTGAACTTCTCTACACACTTGGCTACCCATGATATTCTCTTATCCCACAAATCAATACAACAAGCTAACCTTTAAATATACTCAGTATTTTTTTCTAGGCTACTCATCCCATCATAAGGATATCACTGTTACAATCCTATTACCCTCAAAATCATTATCTCTCGAAATGCTCACTTCTTATAACATCACTTTTGTAACAAGCCTCTCTCATCAAATATTTCTTCCACTTAAAATACCTTGCACAAAGCCTCATTTCCATCACTGCTCGTCCACTCCTCTGATGTACAATCTACTATTCATCCAACCACCAAAAACCTACCCAATATTCAACTTATCCTTCCGTTTCACATGTTGCACCCACAACCTTCTCATACGCCCAACATTCACATCCAGTGCATCCACGACCACAAAACATGCATCATATGGCTACTTGATCTTGAACTAACACTCTTAAACCCAAATAAATTCTTAACCTCACTGACCAAAAATGAACCCATCATATCCTACCACATATTATCAGGCTGTTAAATTGATCAATGGAGAAAAGCAATGCATGACAAAGTCAAATCTCTCCTAGCTCAATATATATGGGATCTTATTTCACCAAATCCAAGTCAACATGCTCCCTGTGGCAAATGGATGTTTTGCACAAAATCCAATGATGATGGCTCAATTGCTTACTATAGAGCTCGTTTGGTGGCTCAGGGCTTCAACCAAACTTATGGACTTGACTATTCTGAAACTTTTAGCCTTGCCACAAAAATGCTAATAATCAGATTGCTATTTACTATTGCAACATATTATAAATTGATGTAGTATATCCATCTTTCTTTCCATGTGTTAATAAGTTGAAAATTCAAACAACAAGGAAAAATAGACACTAAAATAAATATAGAATTGTCTTCTCATGCAAATATTGTACTTTGATATCAAAATTTAGAAGAATCATCATTGAAAAACATTCAGAACAGATGTCCATATTCAAAATCTAAGGGTAGTATGTTTTAACCCTACATTTGTTGCCTATATAAACAATCATAGTGTTTTGTGACCCTACGATGTCTGCACAAATTCAGTCTAATTCTAAGTGTATTAACAACTGTATTTATTTGTGTCAAATAACTAAATATATTTGATTGCCTTAGGAATTTATATTATTAAATTTATAATGTATATAAGACATTGTTGGGATTATTAAATTTTAACTAAATTTTGGTCAACCAATTCTAGATTTCAATTCTAGATACCATAGATGAAATTATTATTTTTTTTGAAGAAGTTAAGAAAAACAAGGGACTACAAAGGCATTTGATTGAATATTATTTTAATTTAATCATTGAGCTCACCAAGTCATGAAAAAGATACAAGATTACTGACTGAGCATAGATATATTTATTTATAGAGACTAACGAGATACTCAAAGTTGTGCACTTAGTATAAAAATTAAAGTTGTTGAGTTAAACAAAGAAACTTATGGAAGTGATTAGGATAAATTGTGCATTTTTATAAAGTATATATGGAAGGAGTAACAAATCAATAGAGTCGTTAATAAAGTAACCAAACTTTATTGATAAGAAAAAGAAACTTGGGAGCAGAAGTTGTGCATGAGAAAGTATTGTTCTCAAAATTTATCCTAATAAGGGTGACTTGTCCTAAAAGGTTTAAAAAGTTATTATAAGATTTATCATAAATATAATTTCTAATTTACTTAGTTTAATATAAAAAACTCGATATGATTAATTAATGTGTCTCATAACTTCCTCATCTTGATCAAGCCTCCTATTGCATGGATATCCAAATGGTAGTATCAAGTCGCCTTTTCACACATCACGATAAGTGATAACCTTGAGTTGCAATGCCATTAAATCATAATCTTAAGCTAATTATTTCACTGACTTGGTTCAAGATCCAAGTCTTCTACCACTATGAAAAGTCTTATGAAATTGTTAACCTTCAACCGATGATCATTTTGAAGAACTTCCTTTTTCTTTTTCTATCTCAACGACGATTGGATTTCGAAGCTGCGATCAGACGAACATCTTGACGTCATCAAATTCCTAGCTTTAAGCTCTAATCATCACATTTGCATGGCTCACTTCAAGCTCTTCTCTAGGAGCAACAAGAAGGAAGTCGATCACTAAAAAGGATCGAGAAAAATATGAACGAACTCATCTGCATAATGTATAGTTTAGGTTTCCTAATTACTATATTGTTACTTTTGTTATTAATCCTTATTATGTATCACCTAATGTAATACTTATTATAGGATTTCATTTAAAAAAAAAAAACTCCAATGTTGCTTTGTGCTAATTGTAGGGTTATTATACTCGTTATAAATGGAAAAAATGCAAATTTTTGTGCCGACTTAATCAAATTCAGAAGACATTTTTAATACCTCTCTTGTAAGGATACTTGATTTGCATACTCTAACAAAAGTTTGAATTGATGTCGAGGCGATATCCTTTCAAGTTGGGAAGAATGTAAAATCCTAATATTTTAAATATAATTAATTTTAATTAATCTTCTATTTTAATTTGAGTAAAATTATCAATTATTTTTGAAAAAAAAAAATACTATGATGTTAAGATTAATTTTAAAATATTTTAGGAAATTATTGAAAAATTGTCCATGATTATTTCCCCCAATTATTTTAAGAGGAATTTAAATAAAAATAATTAAAGAAAATATTTTTTAAAGATAAAATGAATGAATTATGCTATAAATATGTTTGAAATTAAATTAATTGAATTAAATCAAAAATTTAGTTTAAATTTATTATTTTTGAATAACAGATCCTGTGTGACAACCAAAGGTTGTTAATAAGTCCATTAGACTTAATCATGATCATTTTAAGTCAAAAATTAAGATCTCGATTTAAATTGAATAAAAAATAAATTAAAATATTTTTAGATAAAGTGTATTGGGATGATCCTACTGTGAAAGTTTGAGAGCGATTAGGATCCCGAATTATTCTAAATTAATTTCTAAAGTTTTAACTTCAGAAGTTTCTAGAAAATAAAATATAAATCATAATTTAAAATTTTTTGTAATTTTTGGTCAAGCATCTAAGGAAGATACCATGTTTTAAGTTTTGCCAAATTTCGAGATTCATATTAACCGTAATGAATTTTTGAAGTTTTGCATTTAAGAATTCATATAAAATAAAATACTCGTCCAAATTCAATAATTTTTGGATGTGCATGTCTCTCTCGTCTATACGCTTAATTGTGTCAAGTTTTGTAATTTTGCAGTTAAACCAGTGATCAATCAAAACTTGGAAGTTTCGGGTGATTGGTAGCCGCTCGATCTTGATCAAATGGCTTTTAGCAATATGAATGCTTTATATAAACTCCACTCACTCTCAGCCCTAATCCTAAAATTGAGCATAAGTTTTTTATTTTTGGTTGAGCCCTAAATGTCTCCCGATCATTCTCTTCCATCTTCAAAGACTGTCAGCCTCCCTCTACCCCTTCTCCCACATCCGGCGAGAGGCAAGCACCATCCTCTTCTTTAGCCGTGAGCAGCCCTCTCTAATAGTTGTTGAGCCGGCGACGATGTTTGCTGTCATCTGACGATCTTCTCCATCCTCAATCGAGAAGCAGCTCCTCCCATCGACCGAGCTCCACTCCTTCTATCCTCGAGTCAAGCCGCAACCCTCTCTTCTCTTATTAATCGATCCATCCTCTGAGCCGAGCACCTCCATCTTCTCGGCCTAGAAACTGAAACCCTCTCCCTTCCATGGCCAAAGTTTTCTTGGTCGAACCCTCCATTTCAAAGTCACCACCATCTTCATCGAGTTGTGCAGTCCTCTCCTCTTCGTGGCTAAAAAGCCCTCTTCCCTCTTGGTCGGGTGAAGCTCCTCTTTTGGCCTACTCTTTCATGGCCTAAAATAGTGGCAATTATCCTCGCCAAACTCTTCCATTGGATGAGGACAACATCTCTTGTTCTTGACAGATCTCACTGTCGATGTCGGTGAGGTATTTAGCTCACTATATAACCTAAATCCTTTGGATCTGATTATTGCTTGTAATTATTATCAAATACATGTTTGTATAATTAGTGGTTCATTAGCACTTTGATCTAAACATATTTGCATGTATTATGTCAACTTCATGTAGGGTTCAAGTTAGGTTATGCATTGCTCATAATCTTATTCATTCAGTTTTGAGATAGTTTTAGTAATGGGATTGCTTCTATTTCATGTTGTATGCAAGATTTATTATCTAATTCTTAATAATAATTCCCTTTATTACTCATAGAAATGATGTTTATTTTTTCTATTAGGATGTTATTTGTTGTCCATATCGATCCATATGCATATAGCCCTCTAATTTTTCCTTGTTAATCATGTACGAAGGGAAGGGTTCATGTTAGTAGTATACTTGTATGTCTTTTATGATGATTGGTTCATGCAATTTAAGGAGTTGTAGATCTTCATATTTAATTTCCAATCGATCTTAGTATGACTAGTTGAAATGATTAATTAATCCATCGCATAGTTTATTACTCATCATTTCTCATCTTAATTATAATTAAGATTTGCATGAAAATGGTAGCGTAGTGATGAGTTTGATTTCATCTCCATCAAATGTTATTAGAGCATGTTTAATGTGTTTCCATGAATCTCTCATAAAAATGATTGCTATAACTCTTACCAAGTTATTTCATATGCTATATTATGGATTCCTCTTTAGCATGCTATATTTCAATCTTGTATCTTTAGTTGTTGAGTAAATTGAGTAGAGTTTGTATGGCCTAGAATAACAAGTAATCAACACTTGTCAAAACAATTACCATTTAGTTATATCTTTTCCAATTGATACAGATGTTGCGAATGTTGCCTCATCCCTGTAATGACCCAGTGTCATATTATATGTCCTAACCCAACACTGAGTGTCAATGCAGTACTAAATACTAGATTAGTATATCTTAGCCAACTATTAAGTACTACTAGCGATAAATAACCTATATGATAAAAATTATAGATGCATTTCTCATATATATAAAAACATACATTACCAATACACTCATCCCAAAAATAAAAGAAAAATATGTGTCCTAGATTTAATAAAAAGTAAATTCCATACAACCAAGTTATACAACATTTCAAAATGAAATAAATACTCATTCTCACATAACTGAAATAAAAATAAATTCTAATGAAGTCTTTAAGCTTGCTCCAGATCCTCTAGCTTATCTCCTGGTTCATCTGCTAGCTCTACTACATGCTCTTGATCTACATATTTAGTTTTTAATACAATAAAGCACAACCAATAAAATGAAATAAGCTGTTAGACTTATATAAGTTTAAGCACACTTTAGAATTTCTAAGTATTTTACGCTTAAGGATATCACCATTTAAGTAAGCAGTCAAAGGTGCACGGTGCATACAATAAGGAAAATACTAAAATAAAAGTAAAAGGCAGCAAAGTATAGACAAATGGTTTGGCTAAACGCACACTAGGTTTCCCTGCGAAAGAGTGGTTAAGCAATAAAAGTAATTATATAGAAGATGTATAAAGTATTTTCTAGTAATCTAGATACAAGTATGATGTTAAAGGTAATACTAAATTGTAGTAGAAGATATAGATTGTGAAATATTAAATAAAATTTAGTATTATTTTAAGTTGTAATATGCTCTGTGGGGTCATACAGAAAAAAAGATAAGTTAGGTACGTCTACCCAACTGTATATATCAGGGTCTCCTGTATAACCATACATTCCTTGTAACGATCCCAATATATAATTAAGAATCCAATCCAATATTAGATGTTACTGTAGTACATAATATTGGGTTAATAAGTCTTAACCCATTATTTAGCACTATGGGGAGCCAAGGGTCTCTAAAGTGAAAAATTAGATGTATAATACTAAGAAATATAAAATATTCTAGTTATCTAGAAAAGAAAGTAAGAACACTGCACATCACAGTAAAGTAAAACATCTAAAATTAATTAAGTTATACAAATATTAGACGTAATGACACTCATTCACACGAGATGCATAAAGTAAAAGAAACAATAGAAAGTAAAAGGTTTTCAAAGTTGTAACTACTAGATTTGATTTTACCTCATGTACAAGATCCACTCCAAGCTTTTGATCTATTATATTTAATATTTAATATGATAAGTCACAACTAATAAAACAAAAACAAATTATTAGACTTAAAAAAGTCTAAGTGTATTTTAGGGCAACGAATCTATTTATAATTTAAGTGGATATCACATTTAAGCATTTACAATTATTATTTAAGTGGGAGCTCTTTGTAGTAAAAATGGAAGTAAACTGAGTAAAGTAAAGTAAAGTACAATAAAATTAATGACTATAATGAACAAATCAAAAGGTTATAAAGTAGCAGAAAGGAAAAGCTGGTACAACTTGCAATATCTATATAAGTAAGGAAAGATAGGTACAGTCATACTAATAAGTGTGCACTAAAAACAGTAAGAAAATATGTACAAATGAATATATGCTAAGAAATATAAGTAAAGTAGTGTAAGTTTAAATATAATGGATACAACATATACTGAAAGTGAGTAAGAAAAAGAGTTGTAAATACATGTGAACTTGTAATATGTGCAAGTAAAAGAAATATTTGTCATAAATGACTAAATGTAAATTAAAAGCAACAATCATGAAGGACTGAGTAAACATAGTCCAAAGACTATGATAATAAAGACAGTTATAAATAACTACAGTCATAAAGGACTGAGTAAACATTGTCCGAAGACTATGATATATCATCCATAATCATAAAGATGGTGGGAAAAGTAAGAACAGTCATAAAAGACAGTAATATGATAAGTTATTTATCTTGATTTAAATATTTTGTTTTATGCACAATGTTTTTATAAATGTATTCAAGAATTTAATCTCAATATGTTGCAGCATTCAAGGATATTCAAAGCTAAGATTAAACCATGTTATATCCATTATTATTTACTTTAGTTATCTATCATACGATTGAAGCTAATCAAGCTCCTCATATGATTTATACATTCATCAAATGTCTTCCTCAATTGATATAATAAGAATATACTATTTATGAGATTTAAAAATAATAATTTGATTAAGATCTTATTGATGTGACAAAATAAATTTGTAGATACAATTGAATTGCTACAAATAAATGTCCTATTGTATCTCTAACATTACAATCATCTAAACTATCAAATAACCATTTCTACTCTAATGGGACACTTTAGTTTAGATACAAAAAGTTTCACTATCACGCTACTTAAACTACTAGATTCATATGATTTATATTACTTAAAGGTTTAGCTATCAGACTCTATAGCTACTTGTGGCGCCTCGCCCCCATCGTGGTCTTGTTAACACGTATGTTAACATGATTACGGTGGAGTGGTCACCATCCCTCATTTATAGCTAAATTAGGTTTTCACCAGAATCTACTAATAACTGAGGGATATGCCACTTAACTGAATTAGATTTTCATTAAATGTACATACAATAAATTCAGAGCTCAGAAGCAAGTAAGATTAACATTTATTTAACCATAATACAGAAAGAAATATAATCCAACTTAGAATAAAAATGCAGTAAAGAAAATACATCAAAATCCTGTATAATTACAATATTTGAAATAAAGTTTAACTGAAAGAAAAATACTCATCCTCATAAAAATAAAAGCAAAAAGACTATATAAGCATCCACAGCAACGAAAAGGTCCTCGTCCTAACTCAGCATCTCAGTTGATACTAGAACCTTAAAAAGCTCAGAATCTGACATTGTCAGTTTCACAATGTTAGAGCCCCAACAAAAAAGAAAATAGAAAATATAGTTAGACAATTATCTATGTATATTTTAAACTGAATTAATGAGTTATATATTCTTTAAGATATCACATTTAGACTTTAGCAACCACAACAAGAAAATAGGAACAACAAGCTACAAAGGGAACTTGAAAAGCTATAAACAATATATTTATAATTTAAGCAAGTGAGTATGTATAAAATTGTAACAACCCAAAATTATTACTTATGATAAACTAAGCCTAATTAGTCTTAAATCACCTCTATTAATCTCTAATCATTATTAGGAGTGAATCCCTGAGTTTTGGTTTGATTTGGGAATCAACCAAACCAAACCCTAAATTCTAATTAATTAAATAATTAAGAAAAATATGATAATTATTTTGAACTCCAAATTAAAATCTGACTTAGTCATTAAATTTCTCACCCCCAAATTAGCTAAGGGTAAAGTTTTGAAAATTTTTGAAAATTTTTGAAAGTCATTCATATTTCATCAAATATTTTAATACAATTAAATACTCAAATAAATAAAATAATTATTTTGGCTTCAGATCAAAAATTTGATTGTGTTTTGTGTTATAGCCCCCAAATTAGCTATGGGTGAAAATTTTGTATTTTTCGGAGTCCAATTTATTAAGTTAGTGTTTTTGAAAAATCAAAATATTAATTTAATAATCTATTTAAATTTTTTGATGGCTCCAACCGTTTTAACTGCCACCTTCCCTAATCTGCAGTGAGCCCTAAATGCGGAACAGCCGGATCCAGGGATCTGGGCCATTTCGCGGCTCTTTGGTTTGGATCCGGCGGCTCCTGTGCCTCGATCTGATTCAACGAATGTCTCCTTTCCTAACGAACTCCCTCTCGGCTTTTAAGGTCTCCTCCAGCTCATTATCAAGGTGCTAAAGCTCTGGACCTATTCTCCTTCTTCTTTGTTCCTGTAAGCTTTATTCTTCCTCCAAGTGAGTATCGTTTGTGTCTGCGTCCTAGGCTCGGCAACATTGCAATTTTATGATGATTAGCCTAGTTTAGGAGTTTGAGATCTCCAATTTAGGAGATATTATTGTCTATGCTCTCATTTGTATGTATAAAACCTAATGGCTTACTTAGTTTTTTGATTTAAAACCTTTTGATCAAAAGTTAATCTTATGCCTTGGAAAATGACCATTTTGCCTTTGCAATTTGATTAGCCTAATCCTTTGGTTTAGACTTGATCCTTTGCTGTCTAAACCTTTCCTGAGCCTTTGTGTGGAGTCAATTTGATTTAACACTAGTTTGATGCATCTGTAGGAAACTCTACCCTAACTTGGGAGTTTGAATCCCTAATTAAGGTTGGTCCTTCCTAACCCTTATTTATGCCCTTAGTGATCCCTTGTTGGTGTCCAAAGTATTTTTACACTTCTTGGACAAAAACCTATCAATTAAGGTTATTTAATCCAACCATAAATACCTTAATTGACTAAGTTACATAGTATAGTAGTACCCTTTAGGTGAAGAGTTTTATCCATTTTGGATGAGATAATTCTCATCCCTTAGATAGCTTAATCTCAACATTAGGATTTTGTAGTTGTCATGATTTGACTTAGGCCGTAGCTTGGTCTTTCCTTTTGGAATGGGTTCACTTTGGTTGGATAATTTAAGTGTAACCCTTAGATCCTTAGTGAGCTAAGTCACATATTGTGATTTAGGTGTTAGTCTAGCTTTAGAACTTTTGGCATAAGTCATAAATTATGACTTATGGTTGTAGCCTAAATCTTTCATTAAGCTTCCTTGCACTTATCCAATTAGATTACGTGAATCCCTTACATGGATCAAGTCACAGCTTATGACTTGTGTTAGTAGTCTTATAGTAACCCCTTAGCTCCCTTTGGTGTTAAGTCACCATATGTGACTTAATGCATTAGTTTTACCATGCTTTTTAAAGTTTAAGTATCCAATTTGGGTATTTACCCTTATTGCCTTAGGAGAGCCCCTTAGCAAGAGATGAATATCTCTTTAGTGGTAGAAAGCTTTATAGTTGATTAGCTCTATGGTTAGCTTACCCTAACCCCTTATTGGGTGAGATTACATAACTTTGAGTGTAATCTCATGTGTAGAGCTTAGTAGCCATCCTTGGTCTCATTATTAGACTTAGCTTAATAATGGTGCTTTAGCCAGCTCTTAAGTTTAGATCCTAATAGTGTAAGTAGTCAAAGAACTCTGTTCTTTTATACCAAGCTTTTGGATTCTAATTCATTGATTATAAGTGTTATTTATCCTTTAGCCTTGGTTAAGTCTTGTGGTGGCTTAACTTGTTAGCCTAAGCTTTTAAGTGATGAATGTCACTTAAGTATAGAACATTTAAGATCCTTGATACTTAGTTTATCTAGTGCTTAGTATGTGATGTCACATGCTAAGTAGTAGCCTTAGCCTATAAGTGCTGAGTCATATATTGTGACTTAGGAGTTAACCCTTAATCTTTTAAGGTTACATTCAACTTAGTTGAATTTTAGCATCCTTTCTTTAGTTTTCTTCCTTATTAAGTGATGATTATTACTTAGTTTAGTTAGCTTCCTTAGTAAGCTTAAAACCTTAGTTAGTATTCTCTAACCTTAGCTTAAAAGATAGAATTGTGAATGCTTAGCCTTAAACCTTAAGCTTGATTATTTGGATTATATATTTAGAATCCTTGAGCCTTTTTAAAATCCTTGAACCTTAGCTCTTTGCCTAGTTTAGAATCTTAAATTGTGGATTAGAACCTAAGTCTAATTTTATAAATATCCTTAGAACCTTAAAGTAGTTCTAAGTGTAGATTAATAAGGACTTAGTTTATGTTTTATTCTCAATAGGTAAGATCAGATACAAGCTTAAGATGTTAAGCTTGTATAGTTGGTTGATTCATTAAGATAAATTGGAAGAATTGTTGAGATTGCTTGATTGAATGAAATTCAGATCAGAATTGTTATGATTAATCTGTTAATTGAAATAATGAGATGATTGTGCAGTTGATCAGATCTGTTAACCTAGTGGTTAGGTTAAGACTTGTTGGCGTCTTAGTATCAAGAATGGCTATTCAGATTCAGGTTAAATAGACAACAAAAAGAGATATTATTTTCGATGATTTCTGCTTTATTGTGCTTTCAGTTGCATATAACATTCAGTACATACTTAATGATTCTGTTTTATGATTTTTGCATATTTTCAGATGGCATATCATGCACAATTATGTCACAATTAATCAGGTGCCAAGTGGGCGCAAGTCTGTGGAATTCCGGAGCCTTGGGTTCATATATTGTGGGTGCGTTGGGCATAAATCATATATACATTTTACACACACACACACACACACACACACACACACATATAAATGAATATATTTCAGGAGCGTTGGGCTCGTTTCTTTTCGGGAGCGTTGGGCTCACTTATTTTTTGGTTCATTGAGTACATGTATCTGAATATGTATGTGCATATGTAAATGTATATGTGTATTCAAGAGCATTGGGCTCACTTATTTTTGGGCATGTTTGGCACATTTGTTTTGTATATGTGTACTATCTAGTACATTTAAGTTTGGTGCTATTGAAGCACATTGCAGTCATATTCAGTAATATATGCAATTTATATTAGCATGTGTTTGAAATCCATATTACATTTATGGTAGTTTTGATGCATTAGATTTCAGTATTTTTAGTAGTTTTAGATACTTGTTCTCAGTGTTTTCAGTACTTATAGTAGTTATTTTCTATTTCAGTTATCTTTATTATTTTTTTTTGTAACTTAAATGAATAAATTTTAGTGAGCCTAAAATATACTTAGGCTCTTTGTCTAAGTAAGATTTTTTCTTTTTGGCTAAGGCTCTGGCATTGCGAAATCAGTAATGATAGATTTAGGTTCATTCATAAGACATATTCTTAATTAAAAGAAAGAATTAAAAGACATGATTTTTATGTAACTTATAATGGAGTATATTTTACTTAGTCTGCCTGGATAATGTTACTTTACTTTTGCACTAGGATGTTCTCCTAGGTGCTCAGATGATACTTTACTTTTGTACTAGAATGTTTCTCCTATGTGCTCAAATAATACTTTACTTTTGCTCTAGGATGTTTCTCCTAGATGCTCAGCAGATACCTTGTGTCATTACTTTAATTTGGGATGTTTCTCCTAGATATTTGCAGATGGACTCTTTTAATAGGCTTTTATTTTTTGGCAGGATTAAGTAAGAATATGTCCATATAAGTTAAACTATTTTACTTTACATTTCAACATACTTTTTTTATTACAGTATCTTCAGTATACTTTTTTTTCATACATCACTTTGGTTATCTATAGTAGTTTCTTTAGTACTTGTAGTTTTTTATATAAATTGTACTTTTTAGTAGCTTATTTTTACTTGATGGCATGTTAGGATGTTAGAACTTTATTTTTAGCATGGTATTTTCATTTTATATTATAAATCAACATGTATTAAATTGATCCTATTACTTAGGAATTTTTTTGTACTTAATAGATTTTATTATGTGTTATTTAACCCTTTTCTATAACTTGAATTGAGGTATGTACTTACCTCACACTTTGTTTGAGTTATAATTAAGTTAATTATGACTTTACCACTTTTCTTTGATGTTTTATTACTCCTATTTTGCTTAGATATTGTGATATCATTTAAATTAATAATTTACAGCCTAAAATGTATTTAAACATTTTGTCTAACTAGAATTTTCTTTTGTTAGATGGGGTCCTATCATTGTGAAATCAACAATGATAGATTATGAGATTTTCAAGATTGTGGAACCTTCTGAAGATCTTATTTAGGAGGAGGAGCATGCAGGAGAAGATTCTTAGTTCTTTCTTTTGCATTGTGAGGATTGAGTGACTTTACTTTACTTTACTGCTTAAATTTTTAAGTTGTTTTGTAATAATATAGGTTTAAACTATTTTTCTTTTTCATTCTTATGTATTTTGAGTTGTATAGTTCTTATATAGATTGTATAGATATTATTACTTATCTTTCTTCCACACTCTGATACATATATAGTATGCTCATTCAGTGATTGGATCTTTTGCTCTCTATTTTAGAGCATATCGGTAACAACCCAAATTGTTACCTTAGTCAATTGGGACTAATCTCAGCCATAATATTAATCCTAAGTACTAATTAAGTCATTAGGAGTCAAACTCTAAGATCTCATCCAAATTATGAGTCAAATAGATCGAATCCTGATTTCTGGAAAATTCAAAAATCTTAAAATTTGACCCATCTAAATAGACCTCATATCGAAAAATGGACTTCACTATTGCGCTCATTACCCCCAAATTAGCTATGGTGATGTTTTCATGTCAATCGGAAGTCGTCAAAATTTCGATGAATATTTTAATAATATTTAAATGCCCTGAAAAACTGAAAAATTAAAATAATCTTCAGATTAAAAATCCGACCTCGCTGTTGCATTCCTCACCCTGCAATTAGCTAGGGGTGGATACTTGGGATTTTTCTAAATTCAATTTAATTAATTAAACTAAATAAGGAATTAACAAAATTAAATTTAATATTAATAAGATTAATTAATTTTATTTCCTTCCTAACGGCGCCGTCCGTCCCTTTTACGCCGTTAGGGGATCTGTCGTTTCGATTAGACGGCTGATCCAAGCCGTCTAATCGAGGATCAGACACCTCTCACGCTCTCATCCCCGTCCGCAAACCCTAGGTTCCCACTCGGCGGCTCGCCGCTAGGCACAGCAAACCCGAGCTCTCGGCGGCCTCGAAGGCTCCGTCCCGAGTGCATTAAGCTCTCTGCAGCGTGTCGATCTGTCCTACGCGTCGAGAGGCTTCGTGAGAACTCGAGAAACAGCCGACCCTCCGTTTCGGGTACCATTCGATACCCCATTCTCTTCGTGTATCATGTATAATTGCATTCCTAAACCTATTTAGCATTCCCGATTGGCCATCCAACGAGTCGGATTGAACCAAGAGGGTGTGGATCGAAGCAATTTTGGCTTCGATCCACAGTTGTTACCATTATCCTCCCCTTTCTGCCAAACCCTAGGAACTAGGTTAAGCCCCCGCCGACGGTACCGGTCGTCTTAGCCGACGATGAGACCACTGACGGATAGCCCTCGTCAAGTCCTTGTCGGCACCGTGCAAGCCTGGACCTGAGGCCGCTGGAAAGGCCAGATTTTTTCGTGCCCTAATCCACGCGGCTCGGGCGTTTTGGGATGAAGGCAGTAGCCTTCGGGTCGGGCCGGGTCGCCCGAGCCCGGCCCGCGTTCCTTCGGGCACAGCGGATGTGTGGTGGGCCCCGCTGCCAGATGTCGCGCGCTGCCTCACCCCCGCGCTGCGCAAATGGGGCCCGTGCCTGCGCTGTGCTGACGTCGCGTGGGTCCCGCATCGTCTGCCCCGACCTCTCTGATTCTACCAGGTATACATGGCGGGTCCCGCGTCATTATGAATCTGCAAAACAAAATATAATTAAGTATAATTATATATGTATTATATAAGTTAGTATAAATCTATGTATCATATATATATAGTTGTCAGAACTTTATGATACATTTATATATTTACGTAAACAAGAATTTATATAATCAGGATTAGTATTTAATTAATAGTTAGGTTAATATTAATTAATGATAAATAAGAATAATCATTTTAGTCAATTAATTAACATTAAAATTAAACAATAGATTATTTATGTTAGATTATTTAGGATAATTAATTAATTAATTTTGATTAGCTTAATTTATACAGTAACACACTATAAAAACTAATATATATATCTTAATCAACTATAACAGAAAATAAATTCATAAATTAACAATAAGACAACTAATTAGACTCTAATTAAATAGCAAATTGTAATATTTAGAAATTTAACTAAGATATTTAAATTGATTAAATAATAAACTAGTTGTTGATTGATAATTAATATTAAGTAAGAATGGATTCAGAATATTAATAAATATATAAATATGTATTTTAACTTAGGAGATGAATAGTAAAATAATACAATTTGAATAAATAGGAATTTTATTTATTTGAATTATTTAATTCAAAATTCTTAAAAATTTAATAACTTTATGTAAGTTATCCAAACATAGTCAATATAAGTCTTATTTTACTCAGAAAAATAAAATGAATCAAATCGTAATGCAAAAATTTGTTTCAGGGTACGTATAAGGTAGTGACATTTTATGACTTAATTAAACCCTCATAATTTTTAACCTATTCATCCAAACATAGGCAATATGGGTCTTAAAATACTCAGAAGAATAGCCCCATTATTGTGATAATATTTGTTTTTTTCATTTGGACATCAGGATAAAAAGTCAATTCTGGACCCCACAATTGACTTTGGGTGAAAATGACCAACATACCCCTAGAATTCAGTTGACCATAACTTGGTCAATTCAATTCCAAATTCAGAAATTCAAAGTGCTAACTAGATTATAATTTTAATGTCATCAATAAACTGGAATAAAATTTATGATCGGAACCCTAGAAAATTATAAAATTACCAAAATACTCCTAACCTTAGTTAGGTCATAACTTGACCATTTGAGGTCCAAATTAGGTTTACTCCATATCAACACACTCAGTATATTATAGGGAAGCTATAAAAATTGAGTTTGCTAAAATTAGACTTCAAACGGAAAACTTCGGTTTTTGTCACTCGTTGACCGATAAAATTACCGAATTGACCTTAGAAATTGAAACGTCCATAACTTAGTCAATTGAACTTAGAATCCAGTTTTCTTGAACTCTATGGAATTCTTGAACAATAACCAACAGTAAGCTACATATAAATTTAGGTTTCTTTAAGATGAAAATTACAAGTTTGCCCTTAGGTCAAAAACCTTAGTTTGGACCTGTATGATCCGTTTCTCATCCAAACTAAATGTACTTACTGTTTAACTTCAATTTAGATAGCAAGGAATCATTTGACAGTAAGAAACTTTAATTTGGACCCTTAAATTAAAAGTTGACTTTTTAGACCCTTAAGTAGGGGCAAAATGGTCATTTTGCCCAAAATTTAGGTCAAGCATCCTTAACCTCTAATTAGTCTTTTAAATCATTAAAACCAATACTCAAACCATATTAGAGTCAATAAAGTGAGTAAATCAACTATTATGTCAAATTTGTAAAATTCCCAAAAATATCTCTAAGCCCTTTCCTTAGCATCGTTACACCTCACTTTAGGATTATTCTTGAGAATAGGGCTAGATCATATGTTAGATTTCATTCATTGGGTAAATAGGTTACTCAATGGATGAAATCTTGGTTTTTATAGTTTCTATGTTTTGCAATTTAATTTTGATTATTTTGTCTTTCAACCTTAGATTCAGGATAGAGATTCATCCTATTAAGATTGATTTTGCTTAATATGATTTACCTTAATCAGTAGATCACTATTAAAATAAAACTTAGATCTTATGTCTTATCCTTTAGATTATGTGATTAAACATAATCTTGTGGTATTTAATTCATAATCTATAGCTTAGTAGATCCTGATCAGATCTTAGATAGAACATCTAAATTCATAAAACTAGGACGTATAATTTATTAATTGAATTTGTAGTCGTATTTGATTGAATTAGATTAGAACCTGATCAGTTCTAATCCTTTTTAACTTATAAGGCTGAGCTTCTAAGCTACACTCGATAGTAGGAATTGGAGATCCTAAATTTCTGTAACTTGGAATAGTTAGAATGAATAAATTAGAAAATAAATGATATCACCAGCTTAGTAGAGTCCCTTGCTTACTTTGATATTTTGTGCTACGCATTTCTTGATATTTGTGCTATAATTCCTTGAGCATATCATATAAGACTTTGATGCATGAATAAAATTTTTAGGAAAATATGGAGACTCTTTAGATTCCTTATGAAAACATTAAAATAAATGATTAATGATAAAAATGATGTGTTAAAGCTGCCTCTCAGTTATGTCTTCTACCGAGTCTCCTTGTTGACGCTAGGAGAAGACTATGTTTATATTTTCTGCCTAGTCTCCTTGATGACGTTAAGAGAAAATTTGTTATGTATTTTCTGCCTATGCCTCCTTGTATGACACTATGAGAAAACCCTTTATCCTGCCTAGTCTCCTTGATGACGCTAGGAGTATATAGTTTTGCGCCTTAGCCTCCTTATTGACGCTAAGATTCTTTTGATATTCAGTGGGCTAAATTAGCTCTTTTTTGTATGGCAGTTAGTACACGAATATTCATATATAATATTGATATTTTATATACAGTATTTTCATTCAGCCAGCTATTCCTTTGTTCTGCTTATATATATTTTAGGATGTTATAGTTATTGCTTCTATTTATATAAATCATTATTGAGTTTTATTTACTTAACTTGCATAATTCTTATGATCATTAGTATATTTAGGATATAGTATTTTTCTTTCAGTACTTGTTCAGTTACTTATACTTATATGCCCTGCCTTGTTTAGTTTACATTAGAGGCATATCTTAACCTCATTTTTGCTTAAGTTATAAATGGTGTTTATAGTTTTTTCTTTTATCTTATCATGCTAGTTGCTCCCTTAGTTGATATAGTTGTTGCTTAGATAATGTAAATGGTGATATTACAAAATACATAAAACTTATCAGCTTAAAATGCACATAGACAATTATCTAACACAATATTTTCTCTTTTTTTTTTGTTGGGGCCCTACATTATGAAATCGACAATGGCAGATCCATATCATGTAGAAGATCAGGTGCTAGAGGAGGTGCCTTATCTAGAGGAGGAACCTTTAGAAGGAGCTGCTTAGTCTTCTTATAAGTGAGGATGAGATTATTTATTTTCTTTAATTACTTAAACTTTAATGTGATGTAATAATACAGGTACCCATGACTGTGTGTTTTGGATTACTATGCTATTTATTCTGAGTTATATTTCATGTTATTCATATTGTGATGCTTGGATATCTCTTATTTAAATCGCTTCTGCACTCTGTATGAATTTCTTATAAAGTGACTGAATATTTGATTCTGTGCTTACTTCTCTTATTAAGTGGATTATGGATATTATCTAATCTAATAATAAGTGAAGGGTTAGTCAAAGTGACACTCAACCCCTTAGCTTAATTTTATGAATTAAGGGGTGGGGCACCATAATATCTTCCCTTAATATTTGATTAAGAAAGTTATTCCTTAATCTAAATGTTAAGTGAGGGTTTGCCCGTTGACGACCACCTCTTAATCCAGATGATTAAGGGGCGGCCGCCATACTTACCCTTTGGATTATGTGATTAAACCCAATTCGTGATGTTTAATGAATAATTCCTAGTTTTAGTAGATCTTGATCAAATCTTAGTTTAGAACGTCTAAATTTATAAAATATGACGTGTTAATTTCTTATTTAACTTGTAGGCGATATTGATTGAATAAAATTAGAACCTGATCAGTTCTAATTATTTTTTTTTAACTCATAAGGCCGTGGATCTAAGTTACACTTGATAGTATGAATTGGAGATCCTCAACTTGTATAACTTGGACTATTGGAATAGTTTAAGTAGATAACAACAGAGGTCACCATGTATAGTATGGTCCCTTACCCACTATCATTTTACTTGTGCTTTTGCTTTCTTTATACTTTGTGCTTTTACCTTGAACATTTTATACAAGATATCATTATTGTATGAAATAAAAACTTAGAATAATTAGGATAACATTTGCATAGGCTTCAGTTACTTATTGATATTGCGCATTTTACCCTACTGGACAGGGGTAAAGAGAAATAAGGATTACTTAACATTACTCAATGAGAAGTGTTGTGTTAAGTTTGGAACCCAAAAGTCTTACAAACGTGCTTGACTCCTCAGCTACTTCTGGATATATCCATAGAAGTAAAGTAAAATAATTAAAATTTACTGCATTTGTGATTACCGCCTCTTCAGTTCAGTTTCTATTATGTTATTCCGGCCTAGCCTCAGATGACGCTAGAAATATACATATACTTGTTGCAGCATGCTAGATTAGCCCCTCTTCTGATATGGCAGTCATTACATACATGTTTATTATTTACTATTTAATATTTATCATTGTAACAACACAAGTTATTACCCATATTAATTAGGACAACTCAGATCCTAAACTTTAATTTTAAGTGCTAATTAGGTCATTAGGAGTTCACTACGAAGACCTAGTACAAATCAGGAGTCAAATGGACCAAATCCTAATTTTTTTTGGGAAATCTAGAAATCCTGGAAATTGACTTCAGATCAAAAATTGGACTTTGTCATAGCTCTCATTGCCTCAAATTAGCTAGAGGTGATGTTTTGGTGGCAATCGAAAATTATCGAAATTTCGTCGAATATTTTAATAATATTTAAATACCCAAAAAAATAGGAAAATTAAATACTCGTTGAAATTAAAATTTGACTTTGCTGTTGCGATCATCACCCTGGAATTAGCTAATGGTGAAATTTTAGGATTTTTTGGAGATCGTTTATAAAATATGATTTTTGATATTAATTAATTTAATTTATTTAAATCTATTTTTTATCTTCTTTCCCTCCTTCTTCATTGACTAGCTGAGACCCACAGCCATCTAATCTCTGCTGAGCCACCTTTCCCTTCAGCTCCCCTACTGTGCTCAGCCTAGCCTGTCCTCTCTACCTCCTGCCAACCCCCTTCCTATATCACTAAGTGGGATGGGTCAACTCAGGCCATCCCATCCTTCGGCATGTCTCTCCTCCATTAAGAAAGCCTTTAGCTCTCAGCTCTCCATCTCCCCTGCTATCTTGCCCAGCTAAATCCCCCCTCCCCCCCTCCCCCCCTCCCCCCCTCCCCCCTCCCCCCATTGCTGTGTTTGCTGAAGGAAGAACCTCTCAAGCCTCCCTTAGAAAATCTGCTATTGTCAAAGCCAAGGTACACCCCCTTTTCCTCCATTGGTTAATCCAATGACTATTCTATTTTATTTTATGCTCATTTGTATGTCTAAGAATTTGTGTTACCTTAATTATACATCTATGAAATTGTATTTAAGATGTAGAAGCTCATTAAAATCTGTAAATAATAGGAAAAGATATGTAAATCTGCTAATATAAATTTCTGTACACCTAGTCCTTTAACTCTACTATCTGCATTGATAACATAATTGCTTGGTGCTGATTTGGGTAGCAATGGAAAGGTTTGGGAATGACCTTTCCAACGGTATATGGCACCGCACATGAAGTGCTCTAGGTTGAGAGTATTTGAGCTCGAAAGTTGACCCATTATGATTTTTGCACAGGCAAAATCACCGTCGGGTGCCACAGCGCGCTGAGGTGCACCGCCGCGCACCACAGTGCCTGAAGTTTCGAATTCGGGCCCATAATAGTTTAACGAAATGTCTCAGAAATATTTTTTTTAGTGGTATATGGCACCACACGTGAAGTGCTTTAGGTTGAGAGTATTAGAGCCCAAAAGTTGACCCATTACGGTTTTTGCATAGGCAAAATCACCGTCGGGCACCGCAGCTCGCTCCAGCGCCCGAAGTTTCGAATTCGGGTCCATAATAGTTTAACGAAGCATAAAAATATTTTTTTGATGAATTTAAATGAAATCCAATGCAACGCACCACAGCGGGCTGTAGCGTCATTTCAGGAAAACCAAATGCAATCAAGAGATAAATTAATTGAACAGTGATTTTCGAAAGTTAAACTGCTACAGCGCACTGTAGCACCCAGCTCTCGGGGTAGTCAAGCCGTAGTGCATCATAGCGCGCAGTAGCACCAAAAAGCACTGCAGTGCACCATTGCGCTGCAATCCTCCGCAGTGCGCCGCAACGCTTAACAGCGCTACCTCGCGCCGCCGTGCACCACAGCGTGCCATAGCGCCTGCCTCTCGGCCAGAAGGCGCTACAGCGCGCCGTAGCATCTAGAACTGTCCGGATTGGCCCAGAACCGGCTGAAATGGTCAAAACTTCATGGTTTTCAAATTTTAAGGACCCTAGGACCCTAGTTTAAGTAAAATTGAGCACTTTATAAAATTGTATGAGAATTTCAAATATTGAAAAATTAGGTTGTCTCCCTTTCAAGAAAATAGAACCCAATATATTGATTTGACCATAATTTGATCAATTAGACTCTAAATCCAGAAATTTAAAGTGCTAAATAGCTTAAAATTTTAGTGTTAACAATAACTTAAAATAAAATTTAAATTCTAAGCCCTAAAAAATTAGAAATGACCAAAATACCCCTAACCCTAATTAGGTCATAACTTGAGCAATTGAAGTCCAATTTGAGTCTACTCTCAATTAAAGTACTCAGTGTGATATAGGGAAGCTATAGCCACTGAGTTTATCAAATTTGGACACTAAATGGAAATGTTAACTTTTTGATCCCTCTTAACTTAAAAAATTACCAAACCGCTCTTAGAAATTAAAATGGCTATAATTAATTTATTAGACCTCAAAATTTAGTATTCTTAAACTCTATGGAATCTTTGAATAATAACCAATAGTACATTGCATAAAAATTTAGATTTTATTAGGTGCAATTTACTAAAATACACCTTAGGTCAAAAACCCTAGTTTGAACTTATATGACCCTTATCCAAATTTAGTGTACTTACTGTCTATCTTGATGTTAGACAGTAAAAAATTATTTGGTAGTAAGAAATCCCAATTTTGAGCCCTAAATAAAAAAGTAGCTTTTTGGATGCTTAAGTAGGGGCAAAATGGTCATTTTTTCCAAAATTTAGGTTAAGTACCCTTAACCCTTAAAATACCATTTTTCATCTATAAAATCAGTAATATAACTAAATTAAGATTAATTTAAGTCATAAAATCTCTTAATTGGTTAACTATCTAAAATCCCCTATTTTAGGCTTAAAAATCTGTTAGGAAAAATGGATCCTTACTTAGCTAAAATCCATCCCTAACCTCCCTAATAAAATAAAATCTGCAAGTGTAAGAAAATTCAATCAATTTTTAGAGATTCTCTAAGTCTTATCATTAGGAATCCTCACTTCATTTTAGGATCTATTTCTTAAAAATAAGGTTAGATATTATGTTAGATTTCATTCAATAAATAATAGGGTTATTCAATGAATGAATCATTGATTAATTTTTAAATTTTCATAATTTCATTTTTGATTTAATTTATCTTTTAATCCTAGATTAAGAATAGGAGAATCACCTTATTAAGCTTGACTTTGCTTAATATGATTTACCTCAATTATTAGTTCACTTAGAACTGAAACCTTATACCCTTAAGCTTTACCTTTGGATTATGTACTTAACTCTAATCTTATGGTGTTATAATCATAATCCCTAGTTTAGTAGATCTTGATCAGATCTTAGCATAGAATGTCTAAATTTATTAATTAGGTCATAATAATTTATTATTTAACTCATAATTGATATATGACCTAGCTAGTCCTAATATTTTGTAATATAACGTTGTACTTCTAAGTTACACTCGATAGTAAGAATTGGAGATCCTGAACTTGTGTAACTTAGAATAGTTAGAATCACTTAATTAGATAACAATAGTATCACTATGTATAGAAGAGTTCCTTGCTTACTACTTTATTATTGTGCTACACATTCCTTGTATTTTATGCTTAATTCATTGGATATGTCATATAAGAGAACTTTGTGCATGAAATAAAAATTTAGAATAATTAGGATAATAGTTGCCTTGGGTTCAATTATATTATAGTAGGTTCTGGTGCATATTTATCCTAATGGACAGGGGTAAGAAGTAACAAGGATGCTTAACATTACTCATTGAGAAGCATGTGTTAAGCTTAGAACTTGTATAATTTTGAAGACGTGCTTGACTCCTCAGTTATTTTTGGACGTGTCCACAGAAATAATGATAAAATAATTAAAAGATTCTGTATTTGTATTTACTGCCTCTTCAGTTATACTGTTTCGTTCTATCTGCCCTAGCCCCGAAAGGATTTGGGAATTTTTGTCTGGGCTCGATTGGCCAATTTCCTGATATGGCAGTTATACATACCTATTTCAATTTTAGTTTATTATTTATTATATTATTGATGCATATTATTTTTAGTCAACTGTACTTTACTTACTGGCCTAATTATGCATATTTATAGGATGCTAAATTTTTGTTG
Organism: Gastrodia elata; assembly: GCA_016760335.1. NCBI lineage: Eukaryota > Viridiplantae > Streptophyta > Magnoliopsida > Asparagales > Orchidaceae > Gastrodia > Gastrodia elata. The sequence goes on from CM028670.1 coordinate 47,393,078, forward strand.
CTTACTATATGTACCACTTTTAGACTTACTATTTTTAATCAGTATATATCATATGATTATCAATATATTTAAGATTAGAATTTCTTTCAAGTACTTTTACTTATTACATTATATATGTATGCCTATTCCTTGTTTAGTTTGTTTGAGGTGTGTTTTCTGCCTCAATTTCTGATTAGTTATAAATGATGTGGCGGCCCTGCCCCACCGAGGTCCTATTAACTCTTAAGTTAGCATGATTACGGTGGAGGGGTCGCCAGATGACAAGGTCCCCACTTAGAATTGGATTAGACACATGTTCTACTCCAACTTAAATAAGGACTTTGGCATTCATCCCAACGTATTATCACTAAATGGTCATACAAGAACTCAGAGTGCGAAAGCAATAAAAGTATAACATCCATCCATACAGTATAAATACAACAATACAGAATAAGTAAAGAGCTGAAAAAAAGTTAAACTTGTATTATTACAACAATTTAAAATAGATTAAAAGACTGAAAAGAACACTCAATCTCACAGGCAGAAAGAAAACTAGAACTAAAGATCTTCAGGTACGGGCTCTTCCTCCAATGGCAAGCACTCCACTGGATCAGCTGCTCCAACAAACTCAGAACCTACCATTATCAGTTTCATAATAGTAGGGCCCCGGCCAACAAAAGAAAAATTGGTTAGACTATTGTCTAAGCATATTTTAGGGTAAACAATTTATTAAGTTACTTGAATATCACCATAAATCAGTACTGAAGCAAAAAGGTGCAGAAAAGCGTACAAAAGAACAGTAATAAGTTATAAATTACAGTTTATAACTAAGCAAATAAGAAGTAATATATACCTCTTCCAAGCAACTGCAACAAAGACAGGTAAGCAAAAATACTAAATAAAATTGTAAGAAAAGTACAACCTAAACATGCTTATGATCAAACAGATTATGCTAAGTGACATACAGAATTTGAATAGTGAAAAACTGAAAACACTAACATCCTAGGTGAGCATATGAAAACAGTAAGTAAAACTAGCATCATATATAAAAATACGTGCAGGAAATCTATAAGTAAAATAATGCTACAATGCAGAATATGTAAGTAAAACAGTAACTGAAAACGAAAACTGTAGTGATCATCTAAGTCACTCATACTGAAAATATACTCAGCAAATCTTAGCCTGATGAGCTAAGAAACTCTGAACTGAATATCACTGAAAACTCTTAGCCTAATGAGCTAAGACAGAACTGAATGTAAGTGTACTTGAATTAGTATAACCATATCAGAATCCTGACTCTATAGTCAGTATGGCAAGAGTCTATCCATCCTATCACTCGGACTAGGCATGGCCATAGACTGTCGGACATTAAACCCTTGAAAGGTTGCCGACCCGAACGGGTTGATCTAAGAGGTATACTAATCAAGCTACACCTTACAAACCACTTATGAAACGAAAACATAATGTTGCTTATGAATGTTCCAAATTAACATAAGATATTTATCAAATATCTTAAGTACATAATATATGTTCAAGGTATAAGACTCAAAATCAAGGAATGCGAAGCATCAAAATCAAAGTGAGCAATAAACTCTATCTAAAACACAGGTGATATCCGTTGTTATCTACTTTATTCGTTCTATCTACTCTAAGTTACATAAGTTTTAGAATCATCAATTCTTACACGTTCTATAATTTAAAATCACGAATCCTACTAGTTGAAGATAATTAGGACTGGCCAAGTCCTAATTATAACTTAATCAAAAGACGATTATTTGGTTAAAGTGAATAAATCATCGATCTAATTTTGTAATTTATTTCATCCCAACCTCATCTTGATTAGCCAAATCAAGATGAAAAGATTAAGAATTAGACTCCATATGATGGGGTCTAATCACTTAATATAAATGTATAATCTAAGGGTCTAAGTTTAGATCCCAAAACTCACGGATTAGATTAAGGCAAATCCTAATGATAAATCAAATTCATTAGTATAGATCTCTATTCTTAGTTATAAAGTTTAAATATCAAATAATTATTTAATAAACTAAGAAAAATCTAAAAACTAGTAAACTCAAGGTTTCATCTAATTGAGTAACCCAATTTACTCAATAGATGAATTCTAACTTAAGATCTATTCATAATCTTAGAAAATAAGGCTCTTAATTTCTAAGAGTATTTCTCATGATACACATCCTAACTAATGTTATAAAGACCTAAGGAAAGATCTAAGAATGATTAAGGTGGGAGAAACACTCACTTAAGACTTAGGAATTTTCCTTAAGGGACTAATTTTGGAATTTTGGTTAAAATCAAATTAATGATTGAACTTATACAATTTCTATTCTAAATCATTATATTACTATTTCTAATGATTATAAAGATGATTTTAGGGCTTTAAGATGCTAAACCCTAAATTTGGGCAAAATTACCATTTTGCCCCTACTTAAGGGTTCAAAAGATCAAATTTTGATCTAGGACTTTAATTCTAAAATTCTCTTTTGGAATGTGTTTCTTACTATCTAATATAAGATTAGACAGCAACTAAATTAATTTTGGGTGATTATTAAGCCATATGAGATCAAATTAGTGAATTTGACTCATAAGGGCAATTTAGAAATTTAGCTAAGTGAAAGTTAAATTTTCTTTCAGATTATTGTTCTTTACTGTCTAAGCTTTCCATAAAATCTATATTTGCTAAATTCTGATAAGTATTGGCTAAGTTATGGCCAATACAAGATTTAGGGTTTAAGGGTGATTAAGGAATCCTTAATTATGGGTCAAAACCTAACTTTGTCAATTAGTGTTCAAATTGAGTAAAATTAGTGGCTATGGTTTACAAATAGCTCACTGACCACAATGACATGTGGTTGGCTCAATTTGGATCTAATTTGACTAAGTTATAACCTAATTAGGGTTTAGGGTGATTAGTGAGTGATTAGCAAAATTAAACACTCAAACACTAATCCAACCTTACAAATAGATTTTAAATGACTTTAAGAGTCCTCTGAAACTTAAATCACTCAATTTGGATTATTATATTTGCTAATATTCACTAATCAAGTTTTGTAGTAATTAAGGGTGATTAGCAAATCTAACCATTGTATCTAAAATATTTTTACATATTACTGTTAATTAGGTTTTTCTGATCTAGATTGATATTTGGATCATCCAATTTAGAACTCAATTGACCAAATTATGATCAATTGAAGTTCTAGGGTTAATTACGGTAATTAGGGTTAGGACCTAAAAGTGACTATGCAAATACAAATCCAAACAGCAAGATGAACACTACCAGATTAATCCTTAGGATTTTATGATCACTTTAAGATCCATATTGGGTATGTTTGAATTAATGGGTGCAAAGTTATGGTTAAATGAAATTTTGATACATAAATTTGAACTCAATTAAACCCTAAATAATCACTTTGCTAAATTGTGGTCCAAATATAAATTCGACAACCCCAAAATTATCCTTTATTTTTGCTGATCAAAATGGTATATAATTTTGCTATATTTGGATGTGTATTTTAGGAGTTATTAAAGTTTGTAATTTGGATTTAATTAATTTAACTAATACTGTTTAATTAAATTAATTTAATCTGATTTTATAATTAATATATAAAAATTTGTTTTATTAAATAACGTTATATATATATATATAACATTTTATTATTTTATTTTCTTTTTTATTTACAGAACACGTGGCGGAGCCTCATTGGCTGGGCAGAACGCGGCGGGCCCCACTGGCGACTGATGGCTCTGCGCGACTGCGTCACACGCCTGACGCGATGCGGGCCCCACCTCTGCCGCCGAGCTGCGTGGATAAATCTGGGCTTGACAGCAAGCCCAGACGAAAAGCTACCGGTCCACGTGTCGTCCAAAGATTAGATTAGGATGCAGTGGGGCCCACGCTTGGTCAGCAGGATTTGACCACTGCGACCGCTGACAGAGGCCACGCGGCATGCTGGAGGGAGGACACGTACACATGGCGGACCCCAGTCCTACTTACGTGGATTCTGAGAAGAACGGGTCGGGCCCGGGTCGACCCGGTCCGACCCGATGCTTCATCTTCTCGACGGCTTCTTCCCGAGGACGCAGGATTAGGGCTTGATTTTCCAGGGTCTTTCCGACGTCTTGACTGCTCGACCCGCATGACGTTGGATAGCTATGGATGCGACCTTCCCATAGGTGGTCGATTCGAGTCCTATAATGATCTGAGTTGATCACAATCTCTAACCCTAGATGACCCTATTACGGCTAATCCATGCTTAACGGTAATGACTGTAGACAAATCAAGGATTTAGGATGATTCACAACTTCTATGTTAGATCGATACCGCACAATCATTAATCCACATATTGAAATAATATTTCGAATTCATGCGATTGAAGATGCTATTGAAATAAGGAGGATCGGGAGGTACCTATTCGACGGTCGAAAATGATGGCTCGGATACAGGCACTTCGATCTTTGCTTGAGCGATGGATATGTTAAACCATGCATCGTAGAGTCAAATAGGATACTTAAAGTGACTTAGAGCGGTGGATGAGCGGCGGGAGACGCGTGGAGAAAGGTAGGCGTGCCGGGCGTCGTCGTTCGCGACACGCGTAGGCTACGCGAGGACGACGACTCCCGTTCGTTCGATCCTCAGATCAAACGGACCGCGGAGCCCATTTGATCAAATGGCAAAGATTAGAATTTAAGGGATGGCGTTAAGAGGAATGTGACGGCGCCGCTAAATGCAAATAAAATAAAATAATATTATTTATTTAACAATTTCATTTACTTATTTAATTAGGATTATATTATTATGAGTTTTCCAAAAATTCCCAATAAATCACCCTATGCTAAATGAAGGGTGCTGAACGCAACGGCGCACTCGGATTTTCGATCCGACGAGTATTTAATTATTCAAATTTTTAGGTATTTAAATATTATTAAAATATTCGACGAAAATCCAACGACTTCCAAATGCCTGCAAAACTTCACCCATAGTTAATTTGGGTGTTTTGAACGTAATGGTGAAGTCAGATTTTTAATTTGAGGTCTAGATAAAAAGTTAATTTTTAGGGTTTGGGATTTTCCAGAATTTCTGATTTGACTTAGTTGACTTCAGATTTTGACTTAGGTTTCCGAGATAAGTTCTAAATTACTTAATTAGTAATTTAGAACCTTAATTAAGACTTAAATTAGTCTTAATTGAGCCAAGTAACAACTTGGGTTGTTACAAATGATGTATTTATAACTTACCCTGCTCCTTGTATGCATATTGCTCATATGCTAGATAGTTGTTTTGGTTCTGTACATGTAAATGGTGACAATAATAATTCATGTAAAATATTCATTCTAAAATGTACTTAAGCAATTGTCTGATAAGATTTTCTTTTATTGGCTGAGGCCCTGGCATTGTGAAACTGACAATGTCAGACTCAGATAGGTTTGATGAGCTGGGTGCTAAAGAGGAGGAGCTATTTGTTGAAGAGGAACATCAGTCGGGTGATCCAAAAGCTGCCTAGTTTTCTTTTTGCATATTGCGAGGATGAGAGATATTTTATTTCAGCCCTTTAAACTATTTATTAAATACTGTACTACTACAGGTACATTGACTGTATTTTTCTTTACTGTACTTTATACTCTGAGCTGTGTGTTGCACTTTTTCCTATTTATTGCAATAATCTGGATGTATATTTATTTTACTTTACTTCCGCACTCTGATCTGTATTCATTTAGTGACTGAGTTTATGGCATGAATGCAATGGCTTATCTCTTCCATACTAGTGCATTAAGGTCTATACCTAATCCAATCTTAAGTAAGGATTTGCCAAAGTGACACTCTACTTCTTAGTCTAATTGTAACAACCCTAAAGTTGTTACCTTAACTAGATCTTGATTAATTAAGTCAAACCAATGCTTAATTTGAATTCCATTGGACTCAATGCCTACCTAGTGACAATACTTGGTGAAAAGAAGGGTAACGTCCCCATAACCAAAAACCCTTTCGTTTGTGAATTTCCCAATGTCTTCCCTAAGGATTTACCCAGTCTTCCACCCACTCGGGAAGTAGAGTTTGCAAGACATAATTCCAGGAATCCAACCCATATCCAAATCCCCTTAACATTAATTTTTAGCATATTAATATAAGGATGAGCAGTATGATAATTAAATAGCCAGGTATGTATAATTATTTGAGAATTATTATTTCAAACTCTTATGTTTAAGCATATTTCCAATTTTTGATATTATATATATATATATATATATATATATATATATATATATATATATATATATATATATTATGATATCCCCCAATTGTGATTCTGAATCAAGGTACAGAGATTGGGGTGGCATCGTCTGACTTGCCGAAGATTGTTGTCAAGATTTAGAATAATAACATAAGCATCACAGATAATTATTCAATTAATTTGAAAATAATAAAAATATTTTCATTTTGATATAATAGCAATTACAATAGTAGACTTTTATTCTTTATTTAAAATATATGAAGAAAATAATAAGTAAAAATGCAATAATTGTTTATTCATTATTATTTCTATAACAACTCAAATGTTGTTACCCATCAATTAGTAATATAATTAACTCCAAACCTCTTCCATTACTCTTATAATAGTGTTAAGAGTCTCTACATCAATTTTTGTGCGATTTGGAGACCGTTTGATAATTTCCAATATTTCCTAGTTTTCTAATAATTTTAAAAATATCTAATTTAATTAGACTTCAGAATCGAAAACGGAGTCTGCCATTAGACTCACCACACCCAAATTAGTTATAGGTGGTATTTTTAAAGTATTTGGGAGATGTCAAATATTTCACCAATATTTTAATATTAAAAAAAAGGTAAATTAAATATACCTGCGATCAAAAATTCAATTTTATTTTTGAGTTCATCACCACTCAATTATGTAAACGTGAAAATATAAGATTTTTCAGAGTACATTTGAGTATTTAAATTTAAGAAATTAAAAAGAATAATTAAATAATATAATATTACAATTATAATAATCAGATTAATATATATATATATATATATATAATATAATATAAATATTAAACAGCCGAATATAAATAATTATCCAATGGCAAATAAATGAGATAAACGGATCGCGTTTTCTAGACCGTAGGATGAGATATTAATTAAATCCAACGGCTCAGATTGATTAACTACGTCTTCTCAGAGGACGATCGTGGGTAGCAGAGAGGACAGTCCTCTTTGCCAGTTGCCCTTTTCCTCTACCTTTAGGTTTCCCCTAATGTCCTCATTCTCTTTTGCTGTTATTTTGAGAAAGGAGAGCCGTAAACTGCGGTGGAGATCGAGAGCTAGTGCAAACTGTAGTCTTGATTTGTCAAACTAATCGCAACCCTAAAACCCTAACCGGCGAGAGTGACAAGGGTACAACCTTCCATTTTGCTTCCTCTCAATAATATATTCAGTTCTCTCATTAAACCATTGTTATTATGGAAGAATTTTCTGTTTGCTTCCCCTGCTTACTTGCGTCATTCTTTTTTTTTTCTTTTTTTTTTTTATATATAAAATATCTCAGGATAAAATCTTAGGGCCCAGGTTCTGTTGCATGTATTATGGGTTTTGATCTGTGGATTACGGCCCGTATCAAATCTGGCCCGTTAAGCATTTCCGATCCATTTATTCTAGTAAGGCTGGACGGCGTAAATGAATGCAAAAGAAATTTCTTTTTTACGAATCATTAATTAAAGATGAGTATTATTATATAACTCTTAAATATCTTTCAAAAAATATAGATGATTAGAATTTAGAGAGTTAAGTAAAATAAAAAAATATTATTAAATTTATTTTTACTTGTGGAGCCCATAAAAATATATTTTTTAAATTTTAAATCCTAATCATTCATACTTCTTATGAGATATTTGAGCGCTATATAATATTTTTCTTAAATAATGGAGTTGATAAAAATGCAAACTTAATTTAGTAAAGTTTGGCTCTTTAAAATGAGCTGAATTCTAATTTATTGATAAAGAATCAATTAAACTTAATTTAATAAATTAAAGAAAAATATTACTTAGAATTCAAATATCTGTTAAAAAGTATGGATGATTATGATTTAAGATTAAAAAATATATTTTTATGGACCTCATAAATAAAAGTGGATTTAATAAAAAAATTTTATTTCACTTAACTTCTTAAATCCTAATTATCAATATATTTTGAGCAATATTCTAAATTAAATTAGGACTTAATTAAATTAATATCAGTCAAATTAAAGAAATAAATGATGTGCCATTATATTACGTGAAGTGATAAATAAACTCACATATCTCGCCTTCAGTGCAATATAAATGCATGAGATTAGGAATTAAATTAAGCAGAGAAATTTTAATTAATTATAATTATTTAAATAACTTTCTTTGCATGTATTTTACAAATTACTTAATCAAACCATGCGATATTATATATATCATTTTAATAGCAAGAATGTGTAGATTAAAATTTTGAATTTGAAATTCAGTTTTGATGATTAATTTATTTAATCATTAATTTAGACTAAATAATTAATTACAAATTAATTTCAAATTTTAATCGTATCATAATTTAATCAATTCAAGTTCAAATTGGATATTTAAATAGTCCATTTCACACACACAAATATTATGACAAATAATATGAGATCAAATTTAGGTTTTGAACACTATATCTCATATTGACATTTTAATCCCAATTAAGACCCTCCAAAATCCTAAAAAAAATCAATGTTGTTCAAATTCAATATAGTTAGTGTCATTTTACTTCTTATGATATAAGAATCACATTGACATGTGTATCAAATCATTTGGACAATATTTGAATATTTTATATATTTTGCTCCTTAATTTAGAATATTGTTGTCTTTTATAAATGCTAAACCAAATATAATTATTCCTTGTATGTTAAGTAGAATATTGATATCTTTTACAATGATTTTCTATTATTGCAGTGCCATGTATTCAAAAAGTTGTATTTATTATAACATTCTATTAAATGCTTGAATTTATGATTCATACTATCCATAATTTTTCATTTTAGTTCAAATTGTTATTGCTTCATAAATGAATTTATGAGTTTTAGATTAGTTATATTAATAAATGAATCATGCTAGTCATATACAATCTCCATATTTGTTTGATTATTGTATGCTACATATATGGTTGACATAAGAATGAATCAAATTGACTTTTTAGAAAATATGATTTAACCCCTTCCTTTTTCCATTTACGAGATTTATTAGAATTATTCAAATCATAAATTACATCTTGTTTCCAATGGAAAATTTGTATGTTTCTGCCCATGATAATTGTGAATGTTATATGTTTAATATTAGAATGTAATTTAAATTACATATCTCTTGTAATATTGAATCAAATGATATTACTCTTGCAATGCTGAATCAATATAGTAATACTTAGAAATACTAAAGTAAATACTGTTATTCTTTGCATATTAAGTTATATGCTAATATCACTTGTAATGTTGAACTAATATTGATGTTTTTTACAAAAGATGAACCAAATGCCATTACTTCTTGCATATTAAATCCCATAATGCTGCCATTTATATTGCTAATTTAATTACTGCATCTTTTTTTATTTTTCATAAATGTTCGATTTAAGATGTGTGAATCCTAGGTTAGCAAATTATTTCATATAATTTTTCTCACATAAAATTTTTAGAATTGGAAATTAGCAATCCCATGTAACGTATGACTTACATATTGATGTTCTTTAGAAATGCTGAAATTATTAGAACTGGAAATAAGCAATCTCATGTAATGGATTGACTTACATATTGATGTTCTTTATAAATGCTGAAATTATTAAAACTGAAAATAAGCAATCTCATGTAACAGATTGACTTATATATTAGTATTTTTTATAAATGTTGAAATTATTAGAATTGAAAATAAGCAATCTCATATAACAGATTGACTTATTGATATTTTATGTGTTTATTTTGAGCAAATATAGTAGAGATTATGCTGAAATTTTTAGAATTGGAATTTTATTCTTATGTTTTACATGTTTTACTTCTCCTTTAGTTGCATGTAAGATTAAATCAAGAATCATTTAAATTCTTTTGTATTCGATTTAGCTTAACACTTTCAATTGCTAAGTTAAAGTTCTTTAAAAATGACTCATAATAAGACTAGTGCTTAACTAACCACTTAGATACTTAACACATATTTCAATAGTCTTTAATCCCTAAATTTAGTTCTCAATAGATTAAAACTAGAGAATAATAGCTTCCTTACATATTTTAAATAAGCTATAGATTTCTAAACTCCTACAATCACAAATGAATTATTACTTGTATGATATAATCTACTTCCTTCCTTACATTCAAATACTCAATATCAATTTATCTTAAATAACTTCATGATTAAATTGATTTGATACTTTCTATTTGTAAGCTAACTAGATGAAGCTAATAAAATATCATTTAGCTTATACTTTTATTAGCTTAGCAAACTATAAATATTATTCTTTCTTACTAGTTTCCTTAAACTTTAATCATAAATATATTAGATTAAATTTATTTAGGACTAGTATAGGATAAACTTTATTTACATGAAAATACTATTTTCTAAATTTATCATCCTTCTACTATTAATTATAATTGACTTAAAGATCAATTAGCTCTAATCTTTAAGTAGATCATTAAGGTTTAGATAATAAAAGGATATCACATAGTTTAAAATTATTGAAATTTATTGAATGCTTGCTTAACTTTAAGCCTTTTTCCTTGAACATTCATTCAAGATCATTGTTCATAAATAAAAATTCATAAAACTTTATAGAGATGCCTTATGGCAAAATTGAACAGGAAAGATGGCGCTCAAAATAGGATTTCACATTTTATAGAGGGTAAATGTGAATGTTCGACCCCCCCACTGTATCTAGTTAGGCAGACATGCTTAACTCCTTGTCCCATTCTATTGAATACTCCCACAGAATGAGATAACTTCTAAATATAACTTCAATTAATAATATAAGGACTCTTTTACAATCTTATTGATTGTAAGATCTTTTCATAACTATTTAGTTATGCTTACTTTTCATAGTCCTAGGCTATGTTTATCTTAGATCAAGAGTCTAAGATACTTCTTTATTTTCTATGCTTTATACTCTCTATTTCAAGTATTGTGTATTGCTATTCACTTCTGAGTTCTTTCATGGTGAATCGAGATATCTCATGGTGATGATGCCGTAGTAACATATATACATGCAAATGCATACACATACACATACATAAATATGCTGTATATTATATATATAAAGTATACTGTGAATGTTGTACTATAGAATAAGGGTTGGGCGAGAGGGATGGATTTATGCACGTGCCTAATAATAATAGAGGAGAATAAAGGATATTTAATCAGATACGTATTTATTTTATATTTAAAATTTAACTTATTAAAAATATATATATAATGAAATTTAATTATTTAAGTATATATAAAATAATCTTTTTTAAGTTGAAACAAAAATGAAAAATAAAAAGAATTAAAAAGAAAAATTTAACAAGGAAAATTGACAACAAAACTAGCAGCAGGTTGCCGCCGTTAACTCCCACTCTACTAAGATTGGCCCAATTCTAACCTCCTAGAGAGTAATGTGCCACTTGCAGATCCAAATCTACTCTTAACTAACACCTAACATCCCCGATGAAGCTATTCATCAGCTATAATAAGAAGACCAACGAGGAATAGGCTGCATGGAAGTATCACAAGAAGAAAGTATAAAGTCCATAGTGTTACTTTGATAGCATGATTGGATCAGCTCATGATGAGCTGCCGAACTGATCCTCAATTTTCGCAAGTCAAGTCGACTAAGAGGCGGCACACCCTTTTACCACTGACCTAGTTCCCACAGAATCAGATCGCTGCCACCGATTCCAAAGTGATCTACGAGCTTCTATCAAAAGCCAAGTCGTTCCTCTCTATTTATTAAACTCTTGGAGTTCACCAAAGTGGTAGAGCAGGACCAAGCAATGGAAGGCCCAAAAGGAGTCTTGGGTCAATCTCTTTCTAATATAATCACCCTAAGTGAGCTAGGGTGTATCAGCTCAAAGCATAAACTCCACCCGTTGACCTCTTCAATGGCTGCATGAGGCCTCATCCCTATGGTCTTACTTACAGTTCAATTAAAATACAGTATATATTGCTTAATTTCATTAATGCTTCACTGTATTTCACTACTTACTTAGCATAAAATTTCATTGAATATGTATTACTTTCATTTCATTTTACTTTAAATGCACATTGTAGTTTCTAGCCTTTTTGGATGTTTTTCCTTACCATTTAAGGATGTAGGCTAGGACTTATATACGAGTGAGTATTTTTACTCAGCTTATTTCATATTGTCTTATTTACAGTTATGTATATTTATTTTTTTCTTTCTTACTTGACAGCTTTTATGGCTCCATTGTTTAGTTTAAATTATAAATCAATGCTTGTGATATCCTATTAATTTAAAATATAACTACTCTTAAAATGTGCTTAGACTGTTTAGTCTAACTACACTTTTCTTTTATTGGCTTTACCATATCATATTTAAATACCAAAATATGATAGATCAAGAGCTCTTTGATTCAGGTAATGCAGGTCCAAGCACTTGAAGAGCTTATAAAGAATTTTTACTTCCACTTAATTAAAAAGGTTTACTTGCATTTTATTACTAGTGAGAGAGTGACCTACTTAGTTTTTTTTTACTCTTACTTTTAAAAAGCTTGTAATAATTAAATTATAAACTACTTGAGTTTGCTTGAGTTATTTTTACATACTCTTATGTTTCTGTGTTGTAATCAACTATTTTTGCAATTGTTTGGGATGAATGAGTGAATTATTCTAATTGCTTATATTATATATACTTGCAATATTATGTTTTCATGTATCTCATTTAAATGAATCTTCTTTTATATTCAATTGCAACTTTATTTTAACTTAACAACTACTCACAAAGTGACTTGGCCACTTAGCATCTATATTTGATTTGTTTTCTTCTAATCAATTATTAGGTGCTAAGATAACATCCCAATATTTGGATTAATCTCCTATCCAATTATTGGGATCGTTACAATTTTAGTTCTTCAGTGATATCCCAACTTAACAATTACAATGAAAATGCCCAGGTTGAAAATCCGTTAGAGAAAACTCTAAGTACTTTGTATATCGTTAATTAAATTTTATATATAAGTGAAAAATATGGAAACGAAATAATATGAATTGAAGAGATAATCTTTTCTCTTTTAAGAATTATCATAGTTTTTCTATAAATAAATTTTGAATAATAATTGGAATAGTAATAAAAATAGCATGTGACAGTTAAGTCATACTTCATCAATAATTAATATCTCTATATCAAAAATTAAAAAATAATAATAATATCATTCGAGTTGGCAATTCTCGAACTTTGAGAAATCAAGCACATATGTTTGCTTATCATAATTTTGGGTTTGTACTATATATCATTTCATCTATGCTAACCCCCTTGTAAGTATAATTATAATATCTTTAGATCTTTCCAATGAGTATAATAGCAAAATAGTTCATTCTAAACACAAAATTATATTATATATAAATTGTAAATAATTTATGTGGACTTCATTTTTATTCAATTAATATCAATTATCTATTCTTGACAGTATTTTAACTAATGACAGTATATTTATATTATAAAATTTGCAAAGTTTAATGTAGAGCTGAAAGTATATAATTAAATTAATAAAATTAATGCTTCACTGTATTTCACTATTTACTTAGCAAAAAATTTCATTGAATATGTATTACTTTTATTTCATTTTACTTTAAATGCACATTATAGTTTATAACCTTTTTAGATATTTTTCCTTACCATTTAAGGATGTAGGCTAGGACTTATATACGAGTGAGTATTTTTACTCAGCTTATTTCATACTGTCTCATTTACAGTTATGTATATTTATTTTTTTCTTTCTTACTTGACAGTTTTTATAGCTCTATTGTTTAGTTTAAATTGTAAATCAATGCTTGTGATATCCTATTAATTTAAAATGTAGCTACTCTTAAAATGTGCTTAGACTGTTTAGTCTAACTACACTTTTCTTTTATTGGCTTTACCCTATCATATTTAAATACCAAAATATGATAGATCAAGAGCTCTTTGATTCAGGTAATGTAGGTCCAAGCACTTGAAGAGCTTATAAAGAATTTTTGCTTCCGCTTAATTAAAAAGGTTTACTTGCATTTTATTACTAGTGAGAGAGTGACCTACTTAGTTTTTTTACTCTTATTTTTAAAAGGCTTGTAATAATTAAATTATAAATTACTTGAGTTTGCTTGAGTTATTTTTACCTACTCTTATGTTTCTGTGTTGTAATCAACTATTTTTGCAATTGCTTGGGATGAATGAGTGAATTATTCTAATTGCTTATATTATATATACTTGCAATATTATGTTTTCATGTATCTCCTTTATATGAATCTTCTTTTATATTCAATTGCAACTTTATTTTAACTTAACAACTACTCACAAAATGACTTGGCCACTTAGCATCTATACTTGATTTGTGTTCTTCTAATCAATTATTAGGTGCTAAGGTAACATCCCAATGTTTGGATTAATCTCCTATCCAATTATTGGGATCGTTACAATTTTAGTTCTTCAGTGATATCCCAACTTAACATTTACAATGAAAATGCCCAAGTTAAAAATCCGTTAGATAAAACTCTAAGTACTTTGTATATCGTTAATTAAATTTTATATATAAGTGAAAAATATGGAAATGAAATAATATGAATTGAAGATATAATATTTTCTCTTTTAAGAATTATCATAGTTTTTCTATAAATAAATATTGAATAATAATTGGAATAGTAATAAAAGTAGCATGTCACAAGTAAGTCATACTTCATCAATAATTAATATCTCTATATCAAAAATTAAAAAATAATAATAAATATCATTCGAGTTGACAATTCTCAAACTTTGAGAAATCAAGCACATATGTTTGCTTATCATAATTTTAGGTTTGTAATATATATCATTTCATCTATGCTAGCCCCCTTGTAAGTATAATTATAATATCCTTATATCTTTCCAATGAGTATAATAGCAAAATAGTCCATTCTAAACACAAAATTATATTATGTATAAATTGTAAATAATTTATGTGGACCTCATTTTTATTCAATTAATATCAATTATCTATTCTTGACATTATTTTAACTAATGACAATATATTTATATTATAAAATTTGCAAAGTTTAATGTAGAGCTGAAAGTATATAATTAAATTAATAAAATTTATGAGTGAGGCATTAATAAAAGTAATGCTTCACTGTATTTCACTATTTACTTAGCATAAAATTTCATTGAATATGTATTACTTTTATTTCATTTTACTTTAAATGCACATTATAGTTTCTAACCTTTTTAGATATTTTTTCTTACCATTTAAGGATGTAGGCTAGGACTTATATACGAGTGAGTATTTTTACTCAGTTTATTTTATACTGTCTCATTTACAGTTATATATATTTATTTTTTTCTTTCTTACTTAACAGCTTTTATAGCTCCGTTGTTTAGTTTAAATTGTAAATCAATACTTGTGATATTCTATTAATTTAAAATGTACCTACTCTTAAAATGTGCTTAGACTGTTTAGTCTAACTATATTTTTCTTTTATTGGCTTTACTCTATCATATTTAAATACCAAAATATGATAGATCAATAGCTCTTTAATTCAGGTAATGCAGGTCCAAGCGCTTGAAGAGCTTATAAAGAATTTTTGCTTCCGCTTAGTTAAAAAGGTTTACTTGCATTTTATTACTAGTGAGAGAGTGGCCTACTTAGTTTTTTTTACTCTTACTTTTAAAAGGCTTGTAATAATTAAATTATAAACTACTTGAGTTTGCTTAAATTATTTTTACCTACCCTTATGTTTCTGTGTTGTAATCAACTATTTTTGCAATTGATTGGGATGAATTAGTGAATTATTCTAATTGCTTATATTGTATATACTTGCAATATTATGTTTTCATGTATCTCCTTTATATGAATCTTCTTTTACATTCAATTGCAATTTTATTTTAACTTAACAACTACTCACAAAGTGACTTGGCCACTTAGCATCTATACTTGATTTATTTTCTTCTAATTAATTATTAGGTGCTAATGTAACATCCCAATGTTTGGATTAATCTCCTATCCAATTATTGGAATCATTACAATTTTAGTTCTTCAGTGATATCCCAACTTAACATTTATAATGAAAATGCCCGGGTTGAAAATTCGTTAGAGAAAACTCTAAGTACTTTGTATATCATTAATTAAATTTTATATATAAGTGAAAAATATGGAAACGAAATAATATGAATTGAAGAGATAATCTTCTCTTTTAAGAATTATCATAGTTTTTCTATGAATAAATATTGAATAATAATTGGAATAGTAATAAAAGTAGCATGTCACAAATAAGTCATACTTCATCAATAATTAATATCTCTATATCAAAAATTAAAAAATAATAATAATATCATTCGAGTTGGCAATTCTAGAACTTTGAGAAATCAAGCACATATGTTTGCTTATCATAATTTTAGATTTGTAATATATATCATTTCATCTATGCTAGCCCCCTTGTAAGTATAATTAAAATATCTTTATATTTTTCCAATGAGTATAATAGCAAAATAGTTCCATTCTAAACACAAAATTATATTATGTATAAATTGTAAATAATTTATGTGGACCTCATTTTTATTCAATTAATATCAATTATCTATTCTTGACAGTATTTTAAATAATGACTGTATATTTATATTATAAAACTTGCAAAGTCTAATGTAGAGCTGAAAGTATATAATTAAATTAATAAATTAATGCTTCACTGTATTTCACTACTTAGCATAAAATTTCATTGAATATGTATTACTTTCATTTCATTTTACTTTAAATGCACATTGTAGTTTCCAGCCTTTTTGGATATTTTTCCTTACCATTTAAGGATATAGGCTAGGACTTATATACGAGTGAGTATTTTTACTCAGCTTATTTCATACTGTCTCATTTACAGTTATGTATATTTATTTTTTTCTTTCTTACTTGAAAGCTTTTATAGCTCCGTTGTTTAGTTTAAATTATAAATCAATGTTTGTGATATCCTATTAATTTAAAATGTAGCTACTTTTAAAATGTGCTTAGACTGTTTAGTCTAACTATACTTTTCTTTTATTGGCTTTACCCTATCATATTTAAATACCAAAATATGATAGATCAAGAGCTCTTTGATTCAGGTAATGCAGGTCCAAGCGCTTGAAGAGCTTATAAAGAACTTTTGCTTCCGCTTAATTAAAAAGGTTTACTTGCATTTTATTACTAGTGAGAGAGTGACCTACTTAGTTTTTTTTACTCTTACTTTTAAAAGGCTTGTAATAATTAAATTATAAACTACTTGAGTTTGCTTGAGTTATTTTTACCTACTCTTATGTTTCCGTGTTGTAATCAATTATTTTTGCAATTGCTTGGGATGAATGAGTGAATTATTCTAATTGCTTATATTGTATATACTTGCAATATTATGTTTTCATGTATCTCCTTTATATGAATCTTCTTTTACATTTAATTGTAATTTTATTTTAACTTAATAACTACTCACAAAGTGACTTGGCCACTTAGCATCTATATTTTATTTATTTTCTTCTAATGAATTATTGGGTGCTAAGGTAATATCCCAATGTTTGGATTAATCTCCTATCCAATTATTGAGATCGTTACAATTTTAGTTCTTCAGTGATATCCCAACTTAACATTTACAATGAAAATACTTGGGTTGAAAATCTGTTATAAAAAACTCTAAGTACTTTGTATATTGTTAATTAAATTTTATATATAAATGAAAAATATGGAAACGAAATAATATGAATTGAAGAGATAATCTTTTCTCTTTTAAGAATTATCATAGTTTTTCTATAAATAAATATTGAATAATAATTGGAATAGTAATAAAAGTAGCATGTCACAAGTAAGTCATACTTCATCAATAATTAATATCTCTATATCAAAAATTAAAAAATAATAATAATATCATTCGAGTTGGCGATTCTCGAACTTTGAGAAATTAAGCACATATGTTTGATTATCATAATTTTGGGTTTGTAATATATATCATTTCATCTATGTTAGCCCCCTTGTAAGTATAATTATAATATCCTTATATCTTTCCAATGAGTATAATAGCAAAATAGTCCCATTTTAAACACAAAATTATATTATGTATAAATTATAAATAATTTATGTGGGCCTCATTTTTATTCAATTAATATCAATTATCTATTCTTGATAGTATTTTAAATAATGATAATATATTTATATTATAAAATTTGCAAAGTTTAATGTAGAACTGAAAGTATATAATTAAATTAATAAAATTTATGAGTTTTAAAGTGCAGCAAGAAGTATATAATTTAATATGCATATATAAATATATATTTCATGATATTCATGGTACATATTTTTTTTGCTAAATTGATCTATTGTAAATTTGTGTGTAAAATTTTTTATTAACAAAGTGATGAAATTTTTTTTCATAAAAATACAGATCTTTATTATTTTATCTCTCTCTCTCTATTTCTTTATTAATACGAAGAATAAATATAAATAAGAATAGAAGAAAATATTAAAATGATGAAAAAGTAGAGTAACGTAAATAGTAATAAGGATAAGGATGATATAAATAATTGTAATAATAATAATTATAATAATATCAATATTATTATTATTTTATATTTTTTATAAGATACAAATATTATATGAATGCTATTATTCCGTAGAGATATAATATAATAAGAAAGAAATAATAATGTATATCTATTTACTTAGAGAGAAGTAGGGATAATAATCATAATGATAATAATAGCATTATATTATTATTGTTATCATTATTATTTTTATAATAATTTACACATAAAATATATTATTATTATTTATCATAAAGAGATAATATGATAATGGGAAGAAAGTAATTTCATTATTTTTTATGATAATTTTATGCACATATATTTATTTAAATAGAATTTTAGAATATTAATATTATAAAAATAATAATTGTTATTATCATTGCTATTACCATTATTATTCATACGATAATAATAATAATAAGTATAATAATATATTTATTATTATTATCATTTTTGTTAATGAAAAATGAAGAGAGAATATAATAATAATAATATAATAATAATATTATCATTATGAAAAATAATAATAATAATAATAATATCATTATGATTATTATTTTATGATGATAATAATAATAATAATAAGCCAAATAATATATTTATTATTATTATTATTAGAAGATAAAAATCGAGAGAGAATAATATAATAATATTAATAAGAGATTATAATAATATTTGATAATAATAAAAATAGTATTGTTATTATTATTATTATTATTATTATTATTATATACATAATAATAAGTATAATAATTTATATACTTATTATTATTATGATTTATCATTATCCCTAATGACAATGATAATAAAATTATAATTTAATGATAATAAAAAATATATTTAAGAGTTATTATTATTATCATTATTATTTTTAATGATAATTATTATTATTATGATAATCATAACAATAATAAATTAATGTTATCATTATTATTATTATATAATCATAACTTTAATATTATATTATACTATAATTTATATATATATATATATATTAATAAATATATTAAAAAAATATAATAAAATAAAATAGCATAAAATATATAGAAATATTAAGAGCATAAATAAAAGGTAGAAACAAAAATAAAAATTAGTTGTTAATATGTTAGTGATGTTAGAATGCAAAATTAATATTTAATTTATTTTTTATCTCTCATCATAATTTTTAATATTTTGATTTGTTAAAAAGAATCCCAAATCACTCTTTTTTTCTTTATGGTCATTCTTCCCGTTCAAAGGGGGTTTGCTGCAGGGAGGCGATGACTTGTCTAGGAGGTGGGAAATGACTTTGGAGGAGTTTGGCATGGTGCCGACAAAGTGTTGGCACTGCGAGGTGAAGGAGTGAGGGGTTGGTTGGAGGAAGAGAAGAGGGAAAGAGATGGGAGGCTATGACGTTTCCGAGGGGGGAGGGAGAAGGAGGTTAAAAATCATCGGCGAGGTAAGGAAGAGGGGGAAAGGATTCGGCGGCCTGCCGGATGAGGAAAATGAAGAGGAATAGATTGTGATGGGATAAAAGAGGGGATGGGGGTTTTTTGTAGGAGGAAGAAGGGGAGAGAAAGAGCTACTCGCTCGGCGTTGGAAAGCCCCAATCAAGGGGGCGCGTAACCGCCGTGAGGGGCCGCCCCCCATCAATTGCATGCAATGGCAAGTGACGTGCCCTAGTTAGGGCACACAATTTGAGGGGGGATGAGGAAAGAGGGAGGAGGGAGGAGAGGTGAGAGAAACAATTTAAATAAAAAAATACCTTTTAAATTAATCATATTTTTCACCGTTTGATTTCCAAATTTGACAAAACTTGACCGAGAGATCCGCATTAGCGAGATGAACATCATTTATCAAAAAATTCTAATTTGGAAGTTATGTTTTATTTTTTATTAATTTTTAAAAATAAAAATTCAAAAATTAATTAAGGACAATCCGACACTCAAAATTCTATGAAACTTTTTGTGTAGCTTTCTTTTATTATTACAAATTCAATGACATTAAAATTTTAAAATTTGAACTTATATTTTAGTTTCCAATTTTTTCATATTTACAAAATTTAAAAATTAATACAAGAGTATCCGTTTATTAGATTACCTCCAAACTTAAACATTGCGATCACAAAAATATATTATTTCCAATGGTAAATTTGGTTTGGCTTAATTTTGAACTTTCAATGGATCCTAATTTTATCCTAATTAAGTTAATAATGTAGTCATAATTATCATAATCAGTATTTTATTTGTTACATATACACTTTATCGCTTGTTGAATTATAAAATTTTAATAAAATATGTGATAAATATCTTGGTGACAATCTTTGAATGGAGAAATAAAAATGAATGTGTACAAGTATGGTTGCTATCAACTCATGGAGAAATAAGGAGGGATATAGTCCACTCAGAAAGGGCAGAATATCTTGAGGAATACTCATCAATTTGATATGAAAATTATGAACAAGCACAGACAAATAGTTATATACCTTCCTAGTATATTTTAAGTTAATATATGGGTTTCCTGGTGAGGATTGGGGGTCCTAGACCTAAGAAAAGATTTTACTATCACATACTTTATTTCAAATTATTAATTAATTATTTCAAAGTATTACTTTTATCTCAGTTGATAAATGTAACGTATTTGGAAAGTTCAAGTAAATGCATATTTTCTTACATAAGATACAGATTTTGGCTCATTTATTTCTTTTGATATATTTTCCCCCTTAAAATAATTTTGTTACTGATTTTACACCCAATAAATAATATTAAAAATTAACTTTTATTGAATACTCCATATACTCTAACCTAACTAATAATTCATAATATTTTAGATTTGAGAACTAATTAAAAGGAGATCAACTTGGGAATCTAAGGGTTTGAGATCAAAGAAGTGAGATGGAGATACATTTACTGCTATTCAACTTTTATCGTATTAATTTATCAATTCTTGTATCATACAGATATTAAATGAATCTGTGTATAATGAATAATCTCATGTTAATTATGTTATTTTATTAATGATTTGAAGTATGACTTAATATTTGAAAATTCTCGACTTTGATCCTAAGTCATCGCATTGGTACTTCACAAGAAATCATTAGCTCAACCATCCACACCATGGAAAATTGGTTCCAAATTTAAATCCTTGGCTCACCCTCCCATTTCTCAACATATTTATCCAACCGAGTACTACAAGCTTGATAGTCTCTCAAACCAACTACGTTAAGCAAATCATCCATGATGTATGCATGTCCAATTGTAAGCCGACTCTATCTCCAACTACAACAGCTATTCCTACCAATTATATCAATTCATTTCCATATCACAAGCTATGTTGTAAGCTCGTCAACTCCCTTCATTTTCTTACAATTATACAGACTGATATAAGTATAGCCATGTATCACATCTATTTGCATATGTATTAGCTTCTATAAAGTCACTTGTTGCATCTCAGATGAATTCTACGCTACATCAAAGGAATAATAAATTTTGGTCTCACTATCGCTCCTGCAGATCTTACCCTTTGAGCATACATAGATTTATATTAAGCAGGTGACTCAAGCGACAATAAATCAACCACAAGTTTTGTATCTTCATTAAACAAACACTTGTTAGATAGAGCGCAAAGAAGCAACAAATCAATTCTAGATTACCCATCGAAGCTGAGGATTATGCACTTTCATCCACTATCACTGAAATTCTATGAATCTGATTGCTGCTTCAAGAGTTTCACATTTTGCTTCCTCAAGCCACGACCATTAATTGCAACAATGTTTCAACTATCTCCCTCACCAACAACTTAGTGTTTCATGCTAGGACCAAACATTAAGGTTGATTGTCAATTTACTCGAGAAGCTATTTAAAATAAAGAAATCATTGTTCACTTCGTACCCTCTACGGAACAAATGATAGACATCCTTGCCAAACCTCTCCCGAGATCAATATTTGTATTCTTCGAGGTAAGTTGTTGGTTCAAGAATCCACTGTCAATTTTAAGTGGATAATAACATATAACCGTATTTAACCAACCACTATATAAAACTAACAACCCAGTAACTGACCATCCAATAAACATTTAATAACCATTTAATAACCATCCAACAACCAACTAATACTCGTCTAGTAACTATCTTGTAATTGATTGTCTGGTGATCATTTGTTATACACCCTCACACACACACCATTCTTATATCCACAAATATCATTGAAAACACATATTGTGTTATACATAATGTGAACTTTGTTTCTTATTCTCATTCCATTTTCACATCCAATCAATTTATAATTCATATTGAACATGTCCAAGTGCTTATATGCTCCCATGGTTGAAAAGAAGTGTCAGGTGGGACCTGCAGAGATGAGAGATAGACAAAAAATATGGAGATGATGATTTTTTCATACTAGATTCACTTGTCTCAATTTAAAGTTTATAATCCTTTTGAAGGTTCAATGCGTGCTAAGAATGAAAATGCAAGCTTTTTGAAAACAATAAAAAGGTTATATGCTTAAACATGATATTCAAGATTTATTGTTTAAAGAATTGAAATTCCATTTTTTGGAAAGTTGAAGTAATGGATACTTTTAGTGTGTCAAGTATGACATTTTGGATTCAGTAATTTGGCTCATAAAATGGCTCATATATGTAAGTTCAAAAATTTGCTTATTAAATTTTTAACCAAAAAATTTCTTATTAAATCCAATTAAAAGTCAATGATGGTTCATTGAAGGTTTGTTTAGGTCAATGAAATGATTTGGGTTTAATTTAAGGTCATTCACCGGAAGTTCCATCGATTAAGTGTTAAGGCATTTGTAGTTCATAATGTTAAAGAAAACAATACTACATCACTCATGCTGAGTGTGTAATGGATTTGGTTTCGATATTGTCGTGTCAGATGAGTGGAAAAGTGGATACTGTTTGAATTAGCGGGTTTAAAGTGGCGAGTTTTAGATTTCGATCTCTTTGGTTTAAAATTGATAACAATGTGTATACATATGATAAGAAACTTGACTTAAATATTTTCATAATGGGATAAAAAAAGTTGTTTGATTTAAGAATAAATTTGAAAAGTGAAAGTTGAGTTTTAAAGTAATATTTATTTGATTCTTATAATAATATTTATAAAGAAAATAGATAACAAAAAGGCTACTTATTTAAAATTTTAGGTGAATAAGTATTAATAAACATTAATTATATTCATAGTTAAAATATCATAATTAATTACTTAGGTGAATAATTATATTGATTATTCTTTTAATTGGTTATAAATTGAATGCACTACTTATGTAAGATAATTAATTTTATTTACATTACTTATTTAAAGTAAATTAATCAAATAATAATTAGTTATAATAATTTTATTATATAATGACTTAAATTAAGCCAAATTGGATAAGGCTTATAAAAGGACTACTCATTCTTAAATAAGTCAAGTGAAGAGATAAGGCTTGCTTAATTAACATTTTAACTAAGCCAAATTGAATAAGTTGTATAAAAAGGCTACTCGATTATATTAATTAAATAAATTATTTAATTAATAAATTATTTACAAAATTAATACTATCATTATTCACTGCAATAACTAATTAATATTTTGTTATTATTATCTAATGGCTATGTGATCATATTATTATCATTCAATTAAATAATTATTAAATATTAATTACTATTTTTTTAATTTAAAAATATATATGAATTCTATTGAGTAATCAATTAATTAATTAATTTGAATTACTAGCAAATAAAATTATAATTAGTATGCTTAGTAACTAATGATATGAATTAATTTATGCCATTGTTCATTTTATTAAATCCTTTGATTAAAATATTAATTGTATTAATTAATGAATGATGTTAACTTAATATATTAATCACTATAATCACAATAATTAAAAAAAGTTATTAATTAATTCTTTGACTTAAAATGAACAAATAATATAATCACATAATTATATTTATCATATAATCAACAAGTAAATAGTTCAATTCATTTAAATTATTATTTATAATGAATATAAAAAGTTAAACTAATCACTTAATATTTAAATAAATTATAATCATGTAAATTATGGGTAAATTTGATTTATCTGAAATTAAATTACAATGTAATTAAATTTCTAAATCAAGCAAGATGTTCAATTACAATAATTTAATCAATGTACCAGAACACAAGGAAACATGGACGTGCAATATATGCCCCCGCTCGCGGCAACCCCGCCCTAATCGGAGAATCGCTCTCTTTGGCAGCCATTACGGTTACTCTCTCATTTTTGTCGCGCCCCGATCTGGAACCGTCGCTTCTCTTATTACTTTTGCATGCAGGATCGTAAGTTTCATCATATGTTTCTCTTTTTCCTGTTGGCCAATTTTCGTTTATTTTTTCAGATTCATCTGTATATTCGAGTGTTTACTTCTATTTTGAGTTTACATTACTGCCATTTTTATATGAGACTCTGTGATTGATATAATGTCGATGACAACTGAATCGCAATCCATCTGTTTAAAATAGCTATGATGTTCTTGCAATGGTGCTAGGATCTGAGAGAGAGTTAATGGGATAGAATTAGTTTGTGCAATGATTGCTAATCTTATGATTGATATTGGTCTTTACTGTACTCAGTTTATTTCGTTCTCACTCCACTCATCTAGTCCCCAGTTCATGTGTAGTGCTTTCAGTTGTAAGCTCTTTTTTTATTTTCATTTATTGACATGTTTTCTTGAAATACACGCACCCATACCTGCAGATACCTTGCTGAGCTGCTAAAATGTTATATCATGTTTGATGCCATTTACCGAGTTCTTTTAGATTATCATTACTATACGTTGGTGCTACTCTCGTAGCCAAATTAGGAACCAACAAAAATTGTAACAGTTTTCTACTTTTATTGAAGCTTCTTTTAGACATTGCATCTAAACTCTGGATATTTATTTTTATCACTGAACTTGTTGTTTAGGCACTGTTATTTGTTTTAGTGATTGAGAACAATTTGTTTATTAATTTAATATATTTTATATTTCCTGCAACTCAAACATATATGCACGCACGTACACACAAGCTTGCACAAACAGTTGTCTACATATATGTAAATATACATGTATACATACATGCACAAATACACACGCCTTGCGCACGCACACACGCGCGCGCGCGTGCAGACACACATACACACACACACACACACATATATATATATATATTTATTTATTTATGAGGTCGGGGACAACCAACTTTTTAGTTCTTACATCATCATAGCTGCTACAAAAAAATCAAACTGATTTAGAGTTGTATCAATATTGCACAAGGTAGTAGAAGAAATATTTTGACTCTAGACATCGATCGGTAAGGTTAGAGGTTGGAGAGTATGCTTTCATTAGGGTCTGTCATTTGAAAGGGATTAGTCAATTTTGAGGTATGTAGGTACATTTGAAGTGCTCGAATAAATTGGAGGGACAACTTACAAACTAAAACTTTCACTTTATATGAGTGCAGCTCACAATGTACTTTATATTTCTTCACTTTATAGATGTTAGTTTGAGCCAACATTAAAGATTGCAGTCAAAGACATTAATCCTTGATTTTAATGGCTACTCTTGGTAGCAGAGGTCCGTTGGCTTTGGGTTCTCTCATCGAGTGGGTGGTTCTCGTGCTCTTGCTCTTGGTTTTTTGTTTCGTTGCTTTTTTCCTTCATTTGTGCGCCCCTCTATTTTTTTGTTTTTGTTTTTCCCAAATCCTTTGGCTTTGTTGTTCATTCTCTTGCTTTTGATTTTTTTCTTATTTTTTTTGGGCCTTCTTGTTCTTCTTTATTCATGCTCTGTTTGGATGTTTTGTTGTTTTAAGTGTTCTCCTCTTATGAATTTCTTCTAATGTTCAACTCTTCTTCGGCCCCTCATGCGACGACATGTTTGACATCACTAGCCCCCCCCCCTCTTTAAAGCCCTTGTTGTCAAAGATGGTCCCCCTTCATTGATTTATTTTGAGGATGAAATCATCTCTTTGGATAAGCCATTTGAGCTTACTTTGATTGACATATTTGCTAAATCTAGTTCTAGTTTAAGCCTCATCTTGAGCTTCATCCGTCATTTGAATCTTATAGGCTCTGTAGTCGTTAGGCACTTTGACTCTTTTGATGTGATTCTTTGGTTTCCTTCTGATCTTGACCATACTCGAACGTTCTCTCATGGAACCTATCATATCAATAGATTTTGTGGGGATTTTTTTTATGGCCTCATTTCATGGAGATCACCCGTGACTCTTTTGTTGTCTCGATTTGGATAAACTATTTTGGTCTGCATCTTCATTTGATAAATCAAAATTTCCTTATCCTTGTTAACGCCATTTGAAAATCACTTTAACTCAATAAGAACATGTGTCTTAACAATTTGGCTGCATCTCGGGTGCTAGTTGCAGCATGTGTTTCCTGTCAGCTATTGAATAGAATTTGAATCGGTTCTAAATAGTTGTTAACATTAGAAACCGGGTTAAAGTGATTACAGTGTAAAAGTTGTTAACATTAGAAATCGGGTTATAGTTGTTAACATTAGAAACTAGAATACCCGGTTTCTATATATATTAATTCAAAATTGAATTACAGTGTAAAAGTTTTCGTCTGTTGTACTTCATGCCAAATGCCGATAATCTCAATTTACTCAAAAAGATTTTACTTTATCCCCATTTTACTTAAATCAAAACAGCCTTGGGAGACCATTTGAGTTGTTTCATAGGTCATCCCTTTACTAGATTGTAATCATAATGTGAGCCTTTAGAAAGCTTAACAAATTGTTTTTAATTGGTAAGACCCACCGATCACACACCTAAAAAGTTGATCATTTGCAGAACCTGTAAATAATGATCATTGATGGCCTAGCAAATAAAAGAAAACTGAAATAGATGTGTAGAGTTTTGTACTTCGGCTTATGAGTAGAGCAGGGCAGGCTTTCTTCCACAGTGGAAGGAGATTTGACGCAGGCGACCTAATGGCTTGAGGCATAAAGTATTAACTGGAGTATCCACAAAACATGCCGAGGGGACCAGAGGAGAAGGCTGAATAGAGGCTGAGGGGTCAACATGTTGAGGGGAAACCAAGCTCTCCACCGAACAAAAGGAACCATCTAGGGAATGGTTGACCACCATAAGGATGGCCCACAACCGAAGCAGTTCTTGAACGCCACTGTCCACTGCCATACATTGAGCAATAATTGTAGAGGAAGAAAGCTAAGGCATAAACATTGTTGAATACACAAAGGAATGAGGTAGAACCTTAGCTATGGTAGCTATGGTTTTGAAGGAGCGGGAGAAGATGACCTGCAGACAATGAAGGGGTGAACGAGCCATCTTCTCATTCAAAACATTTATAGAATGTTTTATGATAATTTATTAATCAATTAGAACATTTTTTTGCTTTTAGCAACACCACCCCTTAACATATGCATGCTCTTTGGTATAACAGCGATGCAATCTATTATAGCATTGACTATCACTTTATGACATTTTAGGGCCATCCCTAAATTATAGTCTACAGAACTAAGTATTTAAGCCCTCTAACATTCACCTCCTGCCAACCCCCCTACTTCCCACCTTTTTAGTTTTTTTATTAGCAGAGCTTTTAAATACGAACAATTAAAATTCTTGTTTCTGAGGTTTTTAAAAATTAACCTCAATCGATGTGCCCATTTTAATTTCTACCTTATTATGTATATTTGCCAGTTGCTACTACTACAGGAAAATAATTTGCAAAAAATTACATATATTTATGAAAATGCATGAATGAATAATATAAAAAGGATAGGCTACATACCGGCTGCCACCCTGCCTTTGAACTGAGCCTTGAAATCATGCCTACCCTTTCTTCTAGCTTCTGATGGACATTCATGGTGTCATAACTAATCGTCTATGTAAGCTGTTGTGAGATGGATACTCCCACATGCACCAGAATGTACGGGTGGTAAGTGAAATTGTGTAATGAGAAAATTTTTATGTGGTGGTAAATTTTTGTAGAATGAGGAGGCGGGTGTACTGGGTTAGATGGATGACATGTGGAAAAGTTCGATGGACTTGTCTGACTTCTCTGAGATAATATGGAATGCTGTGCCTGGTTAGAAAGTACACTGAGGGAGTTCTTCGGATGAAAAACAAGCACTTTGAGTGCCAGTTTTGCACTGGTGCCTACTTGTTGGATTTGTTTTGGGTCATTTATATAGCCGGTTTGGCAACCTCTTTAGTCTACTTGGAGACCCTGTCTCAAACGAATGAGTGCTTCAAATTTACAGATAACTTGTCTACAGTCTTTTTACTTGGCGAACCTGTCTCAGGTGATTAAATGTTCTGTATTTATTTCCTTGTACTTTGAATTAGTATTTGATGTGTTTGCTACCAATTTTTTCTTGCTTTACATGTTTCTTGTTTAAAATTAGTATTAGCTTTCTTGCTTGTTTGTCTTGTTTACTGTTAAAAAGTAAATTATTTGTTATTAAGAGGAGATTTAGCAGTGTGCATGTTTTCTTGGGTATGTTTCATTTAATCCTTGGCAGCATCATTTGTCCATACTTAAAAACTGAGTGGTGTTTCCAAAAATCAGGACGGGAGAAATTCTTGTCAATCCACCAATACTACTGCTTGAATTATAATCAATATTTGAGTAATTCTTGAAAAGTGATACAACTTTTGTTTACGATTCTTGTACCAGGATGGATGAAAGATCAGCAAAAGTTCGACGGACTGAGATTCGTGATCTTGATAGGAGGCTGTCACCTCAGCAGCAGAAAGGCTTCTATACAAATAATTCATCAGGTCATTCCATAGCTTATGATAACAAGTTGCCTAGAGACATCAAAGATACTAGAGATGTGGTTAGTGGAAGCTGGGATGTAAAGGAGGAAATTAAAGGTTTGAATATTGATATGTCGTGCAGCCGTTCAATTGCAAATGTTGCCAGATTGGATGCTACGGGTAATGAGAATGGTTTTAATTTTGATAAAACTTCTGCTATTGATTTGAAGAGTAATTTGAAGCCTGAAAAAGAGAATTGGACAGAACTTCGAGACAATAATTATGCCAAAAGATATTCAAAATCACCGAGTAATCGCTCTCATTCATCAAAACCTGCCAAACAAGTTACTGACGATGTCAATGAAGTTGGGAAAGTTTACTTTATAGCTGATGTGAAGGAGCCCTTCAAACAGCAAGTAGTTATGGGTAATATAGACTTTGATCCAAAAAGTGAGAAATTGAAAGGGAAGGACTGGGAAAAAAAAGATTGGAGGTATGAAAACTGGAGAGAAATAGGTAATGACAATAATTACCATAGAAGCAATATACAACTGGGTATTGTCAGTAATGGCAAAAAGGAAGTTGAAGAAAGTGAAGTGGGCAGGTTGCTAAGGGCTACTAGTAATATTCAAAAAGAGAATGAAGAGAAAGAGAGGGACCCCGTTAAAAAAGAAATGCCAAACATGGTTGGCATTGACTGTCTTCCCTTTGAGAAGCACATTGATAAACCTAAGAAGGCTGAGGAACAAGAGACCTTAGCTTATGAACCAAGGAAGTCAAAGTATGCATCTATAAAAGGCAATGATACTGAGTGCATGGGAAAAAAACAAGAAAAAAATCTACAAATTCATGGTGAGATGTATGAAACATGTGGCAGTTATGACTATAAAGCTAAAGATGGATCTGATGGGTTTGGAGCTTCAGAAGATTGCAGTGAATCTATTGTCCGTGGTTTTCAACCATGTAAAAGGATACGCTATTCAAGAGGCTCTCCTAGAAACTCCGATCCTGAAAGTTTTAGTTCTAAAACATGTGATCATGAAAGGTACGCAGCATGATTCTACTATTGATGAATGCTATCATAATTGTTGTATGATTTATTATTTCATTTATTCTACATATTTTCATGTGATGCACTTGTGTCAACTAATCATATGATCGCTCTAGATAACTTTTTTTCCTGTTCCTCTTGAAAGTTGGACCGTGCAGAACATGATTTAATTGCTTGCTTTCTTCTTTACTTTGAATCAACTATAAAAGATTTATCAAAGCTAATTTATTTTTTAATAACCATTACACTATTTCCTCTCAGACGCCATTAAAAATAAAATCTCTTAAAGGATGTGCCAATTCAGGATATGGTATTTTAACATGAGACAGTTTTCACAAAAATGATATCTTTTTAAACGGTACTCCACATTTGGGATTTTAATTGCCAACTTTTTAGTTGTCTGTGATGTGCTTCAATATTTGAGTGAAAATTTTAGCAATATCTTAAGCAGTTTTCTTCCATGAACATGTGTACCTTGTATCACAGTCCTAATTTTTTATCTTATCATATATGTCCGTTTTTTTCCTTCTAATAAATCAACTAATTTAATTATATTTTTTACTTTTTCTTTGCAGAATTCAAGGTGGACAAGTCTTCCCTTTTCTATTTTGGCAATTTTGAAGAGTCTGCTAAAATCGTGAAAAATTTCTTCTGTTTTTTATTCATGAATATATTATTTCACATAATTTATGTTTTTTTTATCGCATACACAAATGGCTCTCCCATCTGCATTGTTTAAAAAGCTTAAAAAAAGCTCTTTTGTTATAGGTATGTGTTAACTAAGTCCCAATGTATGAGAAGCTTTTCGTTTTTACTAGTTTTTCTGGATGACTAGTTACATAAAAGAACCAATATATTATTTTCATTCGGTTGACTTGCATTCTCTAGGCAGATATGTTGTTTATGTGGTTCCAGAGTTTCATACATTCAGGTCATCAGTGATGTTTTGGCGTTTTTTGGTAATGGGTCATTATTAGATAAAGCTACCACCACTCAATAAAGATGGATAGTTTGCTCTGCAAGTACTCATGATTTTGAAAAAAAAAAAAGGATATTGCACATGTTTTATTCCCATATTTTTTGCACAAATGCAAATTGATTAATGCCATTTTTGGAAAAGCAACTCGGAGAAAACATCACCTGATCTATATGCTACCTTTATCTCTTGTTTTCTTTGTTCCAAGATCACATGCTTCCACTTTCGCTTTCTTGTAATTATTTTGAAGATTATCTAGTGCTCTATCAAATTCAGTTTCCCCCGCCGGTCTTAGTCATCATGTAGTGTCACCGCATTCGCTTAGTGTGTATAAAAAACTATTTATCCATCTGTGTAGTTTTAATATCTGCCTAATAGCATCACTGCATATTCTCCTTTAAATGGGAACACTATCAATCTATATACTTTTATTATCTGCCTAAAACCATCACTGTATATTCTCTTTTTAAATTGAACCGTCGGTTTTTAATTACTTGCATTTATTTTGATGCATATGTACAATCACATATGTATGGCCTAACATTGTATTATCTTATTAATGTTATTTTGATAAACAACAATTTCACTCTGGGTGACCTCTGCTTTTCTTCTGAAATGCAAATCAGCTAGCTATCCTAGACAGCATCACTTAAAAGGCAGTTTAACTCTAGTGACCCAGTATCTTACCTGCTAACATTACCAATTTCACAGCATATCTCTTACGTTGTCAGCTCTACTTCTAAAAACATTCAGTGGCAACTTGCCAAGATACCCAGATATGTGCAATCTTTGGAACTCTGATGTTTGTCTGTAAAGAGGATAAAATGAAAAACTAAGAACATGAAGAAAAAAACTTAAATGAATATCTTAGATACCGGTTCTAAAACTCCAAACAAAATGCTGGTTTTAAAACTCTGAGGTTTTTGATATTCTTTTATTGAATATTTTTTTCTTATTGTGCTTGTTCTTTCTGTGATATTCAGATAAAGAAGTAGCTACTATTGTTTACAAACCGGGCGAATCTATTCCAGAGCTGCTCAAATTGTGGAAAGATTTTGAAGCTTCTCTGGAAAATAAAAATGGTGATATTGTTCAACATGGGTCAGTTTTGGATATTAGAATACCTCCACAACACGTTAGTTCCACTAACCACCAGGTATGCAGGTAATTATTTTTAGTATTAATGGGGATAGTAAGGGAGAGCCAACATGTGCATAGTTTTGCATTCTTAGCATTCAATATTTTTCCCTGGCACCTTTTTGATTGCTTTCATTATTTATTATTTTTTGCAACTCTATCCCTGTTGCCATCTATGCTTATTAGATATTTATTGTCTTGCAAAGAAACTAATGTCAGGATTATGAGTAACTAAATTATTATGTTTGCATTTCTGTATTTGATTTTTCTTGAGACCTCATTTTGTAGTACATTCCTGGAAAGTTGTTTTCTTTTGATCTTATTCTTTGACAGTTTATGTTTTGAAAATTGCAATACCATTGGTTGAAATTGGCGTCTTTTAAATTTACTGTAGTATTACAGTGTCAAATCTAGGGTTGTATTAGTTTCATGCTTGGAAAACTAGCAATCGAACATAATGCTATATATGTAACTATATTTTAGATGATCGATTTTTATTTAGTGTTATAATTTGCAGCTTAGGTATGCACAAATGTGGGGAACAGATGTGTATACCATTGATTCAGATGTTGTTGCTGGTGTGAATTATTTTATGCCACTTATTTGTAGGTTTTGTTGTACTTCATTTTCTTGATGACAATCTTATCTGTTTCAGTTCTCATTCATACTGGTTATTGTCGTCCACTATCATCCCCTCTGCCAGCTGCTATTGATGAGCTAAGGGCAACTATAAGAGTTCTACCGCCACAAGATTGTAAGTTCATCCTCTTTATCATAGTAAATTTGCATTTATTTTTAATTTTTCTACTTATATTGGCATCTGAATGTTCTTCCATGTGCATCAAACTAGTTTAAAACTATCCTTATGCTATAAATCTTTTAAATGTACCCAACATTATTTCTTGTATTTATTCAAGCTGTATTCTGCAAGGATTATAACTATAGCTGAATGTTTTTCCATTTGGAAATAAATTATAATTAGGCACGTCGATATGCTTCTATATCAATAGGGGAGGAGAATTGACCGAAGTTGGACGATAAGTGCTCATAAATGTTCTATATGATATTTAACCAGAAATTAAAATGATAAATGCTGCAAAAATGGTCTATGATGTTGTTTTCTATTTTGGTGGATGTTCATTAATCTATAGCATTTAACTTTAAACATTGATAATCTGTATTCTCATTTTACACAATAATGCAGAATGATAATTTTGATATTAATATTTTCCAATGAATCCACATTATCATATGAAGGAAGGGCTAGCAAGAACTTGTAGTGCTTCCCCATTCTTGAGCTATTATGCTATTCGAATATGTGGTTTCCTGGCTTCGAATATGTGGCTTAGTGTTGCTGCTGTTGTTGATTATGTGGCTTCCTGTTTGGTAAGTTATTGAACTCAAAATGTAACATTTTATGAGGTCATTTTTATCAAGACAAAGGGCCAACAAGGAAGTAAAGATGGGAATGACATCAGATACACATATAACACGTTTACTATGTAGTTACAGCAAAGCTTAGACACAGCAACATTAACTTACAGGAGCTGTATTATCTTTCTTGAATTGTCATGCAGTGCCGGGTTGCGCCGGCCGGCCATGCACAACATCTTGTTTGGTAGTATAATCTACTTTTTTCAGCTTTGCTGTGTCATGTATTGAGGGTTTCAATAGGAAGTATATAGATAGACTTCCAGGATGAAATTTTTGCATTCACATGCATTATGTGGTTGGGAAATCAGGTTATCTATGACTTGTAAGGTTACTTGGAGCATCAAACTTTTATAGTATGAAAGGGATGTCTATTTGAATGTTGGGGACCGTATATGTATATAGGGGGTTTTGAAGGCATATTATTGAGCTGGTGCAGGCTGAAATCCCTCTTGTAGTGGGAGAGAGCTTCAATTATACACTTCGTGAAGAATAAAACTAAGATAGGAAGACATCGATGTCTTTTATTAATCAGAGAAACCTTATCATTGCTAGTTGAAAAACAATCAGTATGATTCTAGATTCATTAACTATAAATTTTTAGTGAAACAGCAAAAAAGTGAGCAAGACAATTTAGAAACTTACGGTGCTGATAATTCGATGGCCTTGATCACTTTTCTGGTTCAATGGTCAACCATTTGAACATGGTTGCTTCAAATTATTGCTCCCATTTTTTGCAACCAAGTTTGTTGACTTTTACAACCATTGATACTTAGGATTCGAAGATATTTGTTTGGCTCTCTTGCATGCTTATGACATTGTGAGAGGATCTTAAGTTAAGTTAAGGTGGGCTTGTGTTGCTTTTAATCAAAAGGCTAAGCAACGGTGGGCCCTTACCAGTTGCTTTTAGTCAGATGATGTTCATATTCTCTTGACTTTCAGAACCTGGAGTGATTATTTGGTTAACAAACTCGTCATCAGTTTCAAACATTTGTGCAAGTCTTCTACACTGATGACGGCTGCCCGATCCACAATAATAAGCTGGATAGTGATACTGTTTTGTAGCTTTACAGGGTGGCATTACTGTCTAATGGCGCAATAATGAGTGAAGTTGAAGTGGATTGAATATGAGAACTTGGACTTTTTTTTCTTCTACAAATTTGCTATGTAGAGGAGCAACAATGTTTGTTCTTTGCAAATGGGTGATAGTCCTTCAACTTAGAATGAT
Organism: Gastrodia elata; assembly: GCA_016760335.1. NCBI lineage: Eukaryota > Viridiplantae > Streptophyta > Magnoliopsida > Asparagales > Orchidaceae > Gastrodia > Gastrodia elata. The sequence continues at coordinate 47,428,371 of CM028670.1, forward strand.
TGATATGTAATTCTCTTTTGGATTATTTTGAAGGTGCTTCATTATGATTTCTTTCCTCTTTGATCACAAGGCTAAGTTCTGGAGCCTGGAGGCTACCAAGGCTACCAGTGTGGAGCAACTTGTTTTAGATGAGAATATGAGTGGTTTTGAAGGAGATGAATATCAATATCAATATATGTTCTCAATTGATGAGATGTGGCCGTTGGTGCTATCTAGGCAATCAATCACTTCCCTAACACAAGTTCATGCTATAAATGGAAATATACTTTGATTAATTTGATATTGAAGATTGGACATACGTTTCTTGTTCTCAATTTTTTTTGATCAACATATAGATAATAATTTACTGGATTGTGACCAAAGTGTTGGTCAATGAAATCTTGGTCCCTTCTCTCTTATGTTTTGAGCATGAATTTCTTGTGCCCAATAGAAATATCTGTGATAATTGTCTTACAACCATAGAGATCCTTTTGCAGGACAATAAGCCACTTTCAACAGGAATCTGATGAGATTTAAGGCGGACATGAGCAGTGATATGATAAGGTTGAATGTGCTGATGCTGCATGATTTCCTTAAGGCTTAGAGCAATTGAGTGCTTCAGTTTGTGATGGGCACCATAATGTATGTGTGAATGGAAGAGGGTTGGATTGATTCACTGCTTCACAGGGATTCCATCAAGATCACCTCTTTTCTCCAAACTTTTTATTCATTATTCAAATCTATTATCTAGTGATAGAAAAATGGAGCTTGTTCTACCTCTTGGCATTTAATTATAGAGGTTTTAAGGGATGCCCCATTTACTCTATGTTGATGATATCATATTTTTTGCTGTCTTTACTACTGTCATGAGCATTGCTTTGCCCCTTTAGGGATATGGTCGTTAAATTAGGTAAAAGGTTAATAACATAAACGTCCAAAATATGCTTTATAGGTACACCCCACTTTTTATTTAGCAATGCATTATTGTGATGTTGGGATATTTTAGATAGTTAAATCTAATGTACTTTGGCATTACTACAATATGTTGCCTTGCAGGAAAAACGTCGCTCAATACTTGTCAAAGCTCAAGAGAATATTATTGGGGTTCTTGCTTTTTGTCATTGGTGGGATAATATTGCTTGATTTTTGCAATTTGGTTGCTATTTCTCTCTACTTTATGATATTCTTAGTTGATCTTGGTTCTATCCTTTTGGAACTTGAGAGAGTTGTGTAAATTTCTATGGGAATTAAGTGTTGACGAGGGCTTCACTATGCTGCTTAGCATAAGGCATGTAAGCTTAACTGAGTTGGAGAGCTTCACATACTCAATCTCATGGTTCAAACTGTGGTTAAACATGCCATTAATTTTTTGCAATTAGGTACCTCTTTTTAGATTGTTTGCTGCTTGAAGCCTTTATTTAAAAAGACAGTTAAAGCCTAAGCATAAATAAGTAAAATCATCCGTACATCATCAGCCGGGATCAAACTCCACGGTATCCTCAACGAGGTCTAAGAGCCTCCCGGGGAGTACATCTCTCATAACAAAAGAAAAATTGCCCTGTTGGGCTAACATAGAACAAAAGTTCGCCTCACCCAAATCGTGAACAAAAATCACACGATGAAAGTTCAGTAAGAAAGCAAGGTAATCAGCGTGGCGCTTTTCGCCTCGTGAATGAAGTCCTCTCCCAGTGATGTTGGAGCCTCTGGATCGCTCCAAGATAGTCGCCCTCTATGATGACTTCCTCAGTGTTAATATGTCTGGGCAGGAGGGCCTGTCGCAGAGTAGTACCGCTTGCATTTCTTACTGGAGAGGAGACTGGGCTTGTAAACGGGCTCCAGCAGCACAAGCTAGTGGCCTCCTGAGTCGAGGCCACAACTCCACCAAAAGCAGCAGGCTCCTTGTGTCTATTGGAGGCATCAATGTTGGCCTTCAGCTAACGGGTTGGGGGGCACCAAGGAGGTGGAGGGGTCCTGGCGGGTCGTGGAACCCCAGGAATAAGACCCGTCATGCAGACCAGCATTGACCATCATCGAGGGAATTGAACCCGCACAAACCAGCGGAGTTGGGTACGGACTACCGTGAGAATGCTTAGTCTTACTCCGCCAAGCTTGGTAGAGGGAGTAGGCCACAACCTGACAGCTGAAACAGCGGTGGCGAGACGTAGTAGCAGTCAAATACAAATCAATAAAATGGTCACAGGAGGTCAAAGTGGCCGGCAACAAGCCCCAATGCACAAAAGCCTCTAGAATGGCCCTCGTGTAATTGTAGTGGGCCATGAAGTGCTCCCTGTCCTCATCAGTATCACAACCTCAAACACAAGCCACTGACTGAGTGAGTTTCTTCTTGAATAGCCAACACCCCATCGGGATGGCATCACTGAGTAATCGCTACAGGAAACAAGCCTCTCTAGGGCCTAGAGCCATCACCCTCATAGCCGCAAATTGCCAAGGCCGCCCGCCCACATCAGCTCTGTAAATCTGGCTAGCTCGGCACTCTGTGAAAGCATCAACCCGCCACTGCAAACTTTCCTCTATTGACAGAGTGTGACGTTGGACGATTGGCCACCCATCCTCAGTATCCTTCAAATTGCAGAATCAGAATGTCGAACATTAAAGTCCTCACCCCAATGGCGGTAGCGGAACTCCATTATTTTCACCCATAAGAGATCCTCCCTACTGACGTAGCTAAAAGTGTGGCGGGCTACAAGAACAGTCATTCGCAGACTCAACTCTTTGATCCCGAGTTCACCAGCCTCAATCAGTCGACAGACCTCCTACCACCTCACGTATTGCAGACCATTACCCTCCGCCCATTTCCAAAGGAACTTACAGAGAATAGCTTCAATGTTCGAGAGGCAGGAGTCCGGAATCGGAGCAACCAACATCAGATAGATGTGGATCATGGCGAGCACAGATCTGATCAAGCACAATTTGCCAGCAAGAGAAAGGTGGCGACTGCTCCATGAGCCCATCCTAGCTCAAGGCTGCTCAATAACTGCTGCAAAATCTGCTCTTTGCGGAGGTCGGCTAGTGACCGTGACTCCCAAGTATCGGAGTGACGATCCTCTTTATAAACCCAGCCGAATCGAAATCCTACGCTGGCAATAGGCTGGGGTCTGTTACCTAAAGACAACCGGTAACTTGCGCGAGTTCACAGATTGTCTAGTTCAGCTACCATAATCTGCCAAAATCTGTTGCACTTCTCTCCCTGCCGCCTTAGAAGCTGGGGCAAATAATATCAGATCATATGCGTATATGAGGTGGGAGAAGCTAGGACCGCTCCGATTGAGAGTGATACCAATTGGGTGTCCGATCCACTGCTGCCACCTGACCAGGAGGGAAAAGAGCTCTGAGCACAGGATGAATAAGTAAGGGGAGAGGGGCATCCCTGCCGAAAACCTCTCCTCACCACTATCATGGCAGTGTCTGTCTTAAGCCGCATGACCAAGATGTTTGCCACCACTTTATAGATAGTGTTGCACAGACTGATAGGGCGGAACTGCCTCAGTGTGGCTGCCCCCTCTTCATTTGGAATGAAAACTACTAGAGTGTCACGCCAGCGCTGCGGCATCCGCCCACCATCAAAGAAATGGTGAACAACGGCCAATGTGTCAGCTTGGGTGACCCTCCAGTAGCTCGTAAAGAAAGAGGGGGTGATACCATCAATCATAGAGGAACGGTTGGTCCGAGATCCTGTAGGGCTGCCAGATTTCTGCATCCGTGACTGCACCTTGGAGAGAGGCAGAGTCTGCATCACCAAGGGTACGATCTAGAATCAAATCATCTGGGCAATCCCTTATGGGACTATAGGTGCCCCACTTCCCCTGGAAGAAATCAAAAAATACTTGGCGAATCCTCTCCGGGTCAGACGAGTACTCCCCGGCTCCTTCTAAAGCACAAGCATGGTGTTTGACTTCTGATGCTGCGTTGCAAGTCGCTGAAACACCGTGGTGCAGCGGTCACCCTGAGGGAGCCATCGCGCCTAGGCACGCTGCTGCCACCAGCTTGCCATCCTCGCATCCACCTGAGAGAGCTTTTGCGTGGTGGCCCGGAGCTGCTGAACAAGCTCAGGGTCACCGCCTCGGTTCGTCTCCATATCCTCCGCTAGAGCTGCGTCAGAGTCGAAGTGACCTCTGTCTCCCTCCTCCACAGATCAGAAAGTGCATCTCGGCCCCACTTTCACAATGCCCAGAGAGTGCGTGCTAGCTTGTGGTTGAGGATTGAGGATGGCGAGCCGCGTGAAAGGTGAACCAACAAGGCCTGAGTCTCAGGTTCTAGAGTACCGAAGCGCGTACAGGTTCAAGGACACTTGACTACAGTACCCAGATAGCTTGCCCCCAAGTTCTCTCGACCACAGAGAAAGCCTCTGGGTACTGTAGTCAAGTGTCCTTGAACCTGTACGCGCTTCGGTACTCTAGAACCTGAGACGGGCGTCTGTCAAGAAAATCGGGTAGTAATCAGAAGTTACCTAGGGAGGTGGTGCGCGATTGCATTCGACAGAAGGTTCATTGCCTCCGTGCTGAGAAGAAACTGATCCAAGCGCTCCCAAATACGTCGAGTTCCCTCCTTGTTGTTGTTCCACGTGAAAGGTGAACCAACAAGGCCTGAGTCGTGACGATGACACGTATTGATGACCTCTCGGAAGTTCATCTGAGCAGTCGTCACTTTGAACGCCTTCCCGCCACGTTTCCCCGCCTGAGAGAGAACGTATTTGAAGTCTCTACCAAGAACCAGTGGGCACCCCTCCTCCCGGACTGTTAGGATCGTTTGCCAAAGCTCCCTCCTCGTGTACAGTTCAATGGACGCGTAGATGGCACCGAATTGAAAGCAGCCGACCTCAGAGTTATGGTAGCAAGGATTTTCTGGCTGTAAGAAAGATGGATCTCGCACTGCAAAAAGTCAATTTGCCAAGCAAGAATGAGACCTCTCGAACGTCCAGCAGAAGGCTAGACCACAAAGCTCCAACGCCGCCCGAAGAGGTGGTCCGCATCTCGACGAGTGAAAGACTTCACACGAGTTTCCAATAAAGAAATCAGTCCTGGCTTGCGCTCCGAGATGAGCGACCGAAGGTGGTGTCGTGTCACCGGCTTCCGCACGCCGCAACAATTCTGCGCAAGGATGCCGTTCATCGGGACGGCGGCGGGTGCTCTGGGCTTCTCGAACATAAAGTCCGGGAAGGAAGAGTAGGCTGCAACACGGGTCCTGGCAAGCCTGGGGAATCTGCGGTGTAGCACTCGGCGGGAGAGAAAGAGGTGGCAAGCTAGGCTGAGGGTGAGGTGGGCTCGGTGTGCGGTGCTGCAGCTGCGGGCTAGTGGGCGGAGGTTGTGTGGCGGCAGGTTTTCTAACGGCTGATCCTCCTCCTCAATATCGAGGATGTCAAAGCGGGAAGGGTTAATCACTGGGGCGGGTGATGTAGGACGCACCAGTGCAGCCGGTGGCTGAGCTGCAGATGATCGGCTCGGGTTTCGGGGAGGCTATTGGAGGCAGGAGTGGCCCCTCGGGTCTCTTGAGGCCACTCTTGGCTGTGGGTGACTAGAGCCCGGCGGTCGCCTACGTTGCACCATGATCCATTGATTTGGATCCGTAGATGGGGTACTGGGAACTACCTCGCTCGCGGGGGTAGGTTGTTTTGCGAGATATTGATCTTCTTAATGACCCGCCATTCCATAGTCCTTGCAAAAGATTGTGATACCTTCATAAGACACAAATTGAGTGAACATACCTTGTTAACTCCGGATATAAAAAGACGATAGCAATTTCTTTGAAAGATTCATATCCACGCATACACATGCATATGCGAGCCGTTCATTGCACAATGTCGGCCTGTCGACAAATTGAGGCTTGCCAATCATAGCAACCACGCGATTGAGATTACCCTTACTCCAAAGATTCAATGGGAGGTTGATCAATCGCACCCAACGCGGAGTCGTGAAGCCTACCCGCATATTTGGGTTGAAATATGGCACCCAACGTGCTTAGCCAAGAACTTGACCTCCAAGGAACTACGACCCTCCCATAATTATTTCATTAACTGTCGCATCGTGCTCAAACTTCACCAAGAGGCAGTCATGCTGTAACATATGAATAACAAAGTTTCCAAACTTGTTCCATCTCAATTTCAATTGATTTTGAATGACATTGTAGGGGATTCATCGTCCAAATAGATGAACGATGAGGATCCTACAAACTTTAAGCTTTGCTTTTCTTCTTCCTCAAAATCTATCACCCATTCATCACTTTCTCCAACAAAATCCGCATTCCGCGCGGGGTCAAAGATAAGCCATCGAGCCCCCTTAGGGTTGGGGGGGCTCCTCCATTCCACTCTTCTTGCCTCCTTCTATTCTCCTCCTCAAATACATAGATCACATTCCACGCGAGCAACGAAGCGAGCGATGAAGCGAAAGATGAAATGAGTTACGCGAAGCCTTTATTGATTGTCTAGATATGAAAGGATTCTTGTTATGGAAGATTAATTGTATGGAAACATGCTTATATGGGAATTCTATACACACAGGGTTATTGGGGATGGTGCAATGGTTAGAGTGATGAAAGAAATATTGATAGGTTTCAGAGCCTTTTGTCGAACTTCTTTTCACTTCAATGAGTGGGTAGGTGCCAGGCGCCTTGGCGCCCTGGCACCCCTAAGGCAGAGAGCTAGGGGCTAGGCGTGCCCTGGGGCCCTAGAATCAAAGAGCCACACGTCCAGGCACCCCAGAGATAGCAAGCCTGGTGCCCAGGTACCCCGGAGACAACAAGGCAAACGCCGAGGCGTTTTAGAGATAGCAAGGCAGGCGCTTGGCGGAAATCCCTGTTTGGGATGTGACATGTCCTAAGCTGTTTTGGGCTCTTAGGGGTCTTGTTTGGGGTTCCATATAAATGCTAACATGTATGTTAGGGTATTGTGTGTGCCATTTTTTGTGAGAGAGCTTTGTGATGAATAGAGAACTTGAAACCCTAGAGTGAGAACAAGGAGAAATTTGAAAAGAAAGGAAGAAGAAACTCAAAGGCGGCGATTCTTTGCTCAAGTGATTGATAAGTTATTTGTAATTTTTTAATCATCTTTTTCATAGTGGATTTTTCTTGTGGTAGTGTTTTTCGTAGTTTTTCTCATTCTTGAATTTTTCACGTATATTTTGCGTTTGCATGCTTGTGATTGTTTTGTGCTGTGGTCGCTTGTGATTGTTTTGTGCTGTGATCTTCTTGTTTGTGTTGGAATATTTTCATGTTTGCTTCGGTGGCTCTCAGAGGCCAAACTCCGATTGTAAGGATTTCATTGGATTTTCCTCATAGCACACACAAACATATATATGTATATATATATATATATATTCACACTACTTGGTTACCGAAAGTTTTATATGATACTCTTTGCCAACATTATGTATGTATTAGATTCATTTGGGTATTCAGGTTAAAGGACAATGAATTTCAAGAACACTTCTTTGTTGGCTCCTCTTCCACCAACAAGGATTCACTCATTGCTTGAGAATTGTCAGCTTCAATTCTTACGAGGGACTGAGTATTTTTTGATGGGGTAGGATTACATCAGGTCAGGTACTTGGCGAGACCCATTCATATGCCTTTTGGCCTAGTTTGTATGTGCTGTACGACCAAGAAACATGGTAGATTGTTCACTACTGCATTTGTGCTGACAACATCATGAACTATTCAATTTTTGTGCATTTTCAAAGTAGGAAAGTGGGATACTTTGGCTACCCTTGGAGTAGCGCCTTGTCTCTGTATGCCTCCGTCTTGAGCTGTAGAATATGTATTCTTATAAAAACATTTATGTTAAACTTTTGTAATTATTAAAAATTGAAACTTTTTTGATTTTTAATTAATTTTTAATTATTTTTGGAATGTAGAATGAAATTTTGGTTATTCTTATTATTATTCAAAATATCATAATAATTTGTATTGTCTATTTAATTAGCTGTTTTACCCTCCTTTCTGTTCGAAGTTGCACAAACCTTTTGTGTTCCTATTCCATGAAATATTAAGGCTAAAGCCATGAAGAAAAAATTGAGCAATGATTTAAAATCCTTTAAGAACTAAGCTATTTCAAGACTCCTTTGAAAACCCTATGCTAGACTGAAACACCTTTATTAAGTATCACCACATTCCACATTGACAAGCAAGTTTTTATTCTTATTTTCTTTTTTGTGGCATTGTCCCAAGTTCTCTTAAAAATAGCAAAAGAGGATTTGTTAAATTGAATTTAGCATTATTTTAGGTGCGTATTAAGAGAATTAATGTAGTTTATAAGGAACCCAGTGTGGATAATTATATATTTAAATGCAATTTTTATTTTATTCTGATTTTTCAAATAACATTTATTGTAAATTTTAAAACATTCAAAACTATTTATTTATATAGAAAGCAAGGCATTCAGATTATATTATATATATCAATACATTATAAGCATATTAAGATAAAAAAGAATGTAAGATAAGAAACATAAGAAAAAAAAGAGTTTGAGAAATATTATAGAAGTATACAATATGAATATTATTATAGATTATGGAATATCTATATATTCTTACATAATTAATTAATTTATTTTTTCAAGTCTATGAATTAGCTTAGAATAGAAATCTATGTTTTTTTATTGCGTTTGAAATATTTAGCGGTAATATTAAATAGAACTATGAATTTAAAGAACGAGATAGTTAATCAATGAGGAATGATAAACTCCTAAGAAGTAGTTAGATATATATCCCACACATTTTTACGAGGAATACATTCTATAGAATATAAATCTTGATGTAAAAGAGAAAAATACCCTTCATATCGAAGAGGCACTTCATTGGAGATGCTAAATATAACAAGGTTGCGCTTAAAATTATGAAATTATAGTAATATGATGAATAATATTTGCATTTACAAATTCACTTTTTAACTTTTCTACATCATTTTCATGTATATTCTATCTACTTTATAAGTTATTTTTAATTTTCACTAATTTTGCATTTCATTTTCTGTGTACTTTTATATACATGCAGATCTATATATGTGGTTTTATTATAAAACTCATTATAGACTAATCAAAGTTTAGATGATAGATAGAAGAGAAGGAGCACACTTCGTATAAATGTATGCAAGGAGCTAAGGAATTATTTTGAAGTAGCTTTCTTACATGATACAAGTAGCTCAAACAATCTAGAAATGTGTATAAAGAACCAAAATATCCTTCATATTGAAGAGGCACCTCATTAAAGATGCTAAAAATAATAGATTTATGCTTACAATTTTGAAACAAAAGTAATAAGATGAATAATTAGAATTTACAATTTTTTATTTATTTGTTTTTACATCATTTTCATTTATATTTTATCTAATTTATAGATTATTTTAATTTCCTACTGTTATGCGCTTCATTTTTCATTTTTCTTTGTACTTTTAAATATTTTTATACCTACGCATGTTTTTTTTTTAAAGCTCATATCCTTAAGTTAAAATATATGATAAATTAATCAAGGTTCATATGGTAGTTAGAAGAAAAAAGTAATTAACGCAAAAGGCATTAGTTATTTATGGAATGATAATACTAATCTCTTCATTTTTGCATATTGTTGTTGATTATATCATATAATGCCTAATAGTTTATAAAGGATTCTCGTTCTATTCTCTCTTCATTTTTGCATATTATTGTTGAGTATATCATATCATGCTTTTTAATTTATAAAGGATTCTTATTATCAATTTTATGATTTATTAGCAGCTCATTTTATTTATTTGGAGGGCATATAAATTAATTATTTATGAGAATAAATTAAGATTTTCTTTTCCGTTCACTTTTTGTCTCTTGTTTTCCGTTCACCTGTATTGGAGGTTTGCAAGCTGGGTCATTAAACCATCATCGATTAAATGAAAATTTAATAGCTCATATAGTCACACTTGTGGCTTTTTGTTCGACGGAGCTATCATAAAAGATGAGGTATTAGAAGACTTCCCCAATTGGGAGGGCTGGTACACTGTTGCCACTACATGCAGTAATTTTCACGATCGAGCTTTTACTTATTTGATTGAACTTTGAATATTTGAGACGGATGATATTGTTTTTATATGGGATTATTCCAACTCAATTAGGGAGTTAAAAGAAGGCTTTGACTGCAGTAAAGAATGAATGACTTGATTATTTTCACCGTCTGAAGTTTCTATTTTGCTTTCACTTAGAAATTATTATATTTTTACATAGAAACAAAATTTGTAATTGTACCGCAAGATTTTGTGCTAAACTTGAACGCTGTGGTGTTGTTCTTTTTTAAGTGAGAATTCTATCCTTAATAAACTTTCGTTGCATCCTTTGGGAGGATATTGGATTCTTTGTGCATAGATAATTTTTCACCATTGAACCAGGCTATAGTTGACAGTTCAAATTATAAAGGTAAACTAATGTACTTTTCTTTCATCAAAACATGAATTTTCTTACTTTCATTAAAAAGGGTAAATAGTGGAGAAGGAGAAAATGTTTGTACTTAAGCAACCTTTGCTGTTGTTTCATAGTGAAAAGAGATTTGCAGTAGGATAGAGACTTGTGGAGTTTTGGTTGCTTTACAGAGTCCTATGATGTTTCTTATTTTATGGGTAAGTTCTTATTATATGTATCTTATTATTTGTTTGCAAATCTTTAAGGGTTCATTAGTTTGAACTTTTTTTCTCTAAAAACATAATTTTTCATTCTTATTTTATGTTTTAATTTAACACCCCAATCCTCCATTCATAAACCATGACTTGAGCAACAACTTGCATTTTAACAGTGAGAATCTGTTGCGTTTGGGACGAAGATAGAGAAACAACAAGAGCTCTCATCTCTCTTGATTTATGTAACTATAACAGGTAGACTTGTTCTAGACTCAGCAATATGCTATAAGCTTAAACGTTAGAAGTTCCTACAAGAAAAACCTGACTAATTCAGAGGTTTGGAGAAGATTGTTGATGTAACGTTTGCATTATGCATGAGAAACTTAAGAATCCATTTACCAATTCTTGGTGATCAGGCATTTGAATATTGTTTTTTGGTATGAGAAATCTGACGTATCATTTGTTGGTTAAATCTTGATACGGTGCTATGCCCCATCTAACTGAATCTATTAGACTAAATCACAGTTGCATTAAAAGGCCATTAGAAGAGATGGTGTTTTAGAGAAGATAGCAAGATGATTCATGTACCTTTGCAAGGTTTTAATTACGATTAATAAACTGCAACCTAAAGGAAACAAATTTAAAAATATTGAGATAAGTTCTGCAAACAGTAACTGACCAGCTAAACTACCATCATGCAGCATGCTGAATACCATCTGCATTTAATCAAGACTAAAAAAAGGATTGCAAACGGGTTTCGCTCTGTTTCCCCTGTTTATTGTATGCTACACATGTATTACTTTTGCAAAAAACTAGCTTATTTTTGTTGGTTTAACTTCAGTTCTTTGCAGGCTATCTCTCAACAGTCAGGAATAATATTCATTCTCGAGCTTGGGGGTCTAGTGCTCCATGTAGTTATCAGATTGAAAGCTGCAGCATCGTGAAGGTGAAAAATAACTTTAAAGTGCATTTTTGAAAGCATTGATATAGTTTTTATTATATTCCCCAAGCCTAATTTGCTTGTGAGTTTTATCGTACTGATAGATCTATTCTGTAAACAGAAAGGGGGCGAGATCATTAAACTTGAGCCTCATTTTACTCATATCTCTGGCTTGGAACCAACTATCGCTCCTTTACCTGTTGAACATACAATGATGACAAGATCTGCTGCTATTTCAGTAAGGCCACATGATGATTTAATTTTTTTATTATTGCACCATAACTTTGAAAAGATTCAGAACACACATTTTGATTAATTATATAGTTTAATAAACAGCAATATAAATTGTTTGATGCAGCTTTTCATAAACCATTCCTTTTTTAAGAACGATTCTGCTTTTCCTATTGAAATTTCTAGTTTATTCACTCTGCCAGTGTCGGGGATTTTATATGTACATATCTTAATTCTACAGATCTAGCATCTTTTTATTAAACATAGCACACGTAACATCAAACTCGTAGTAAAATTACACAATTTTCACAAAAATTTTAAATCCATAAACTATGCTGTCCACTTCACTGGCATCGATCTGCCTCTGCCTCACTGGGTGTCAGCCTTAGCAGCCATGCGTGACAAAGCTTAAACCGAAGGAGTGGAATTAGAGGAACTGTAGGAGAGTAGATAGCAAAGTTCTAAAATGAGGAAAAATAGCCATTAGAAAAGAGGTGCAGAAGAAGAGATGGAAAGTTTGCATTGGAGTAAAAAATCTAAAACAAAAACCGGCCTAAGGATTGAAAGAGGAAGCTGAAGCATAAAACAGAAGAAAATCATTGCATTGCCACTGTATCTCCATGCTGCAGTCGAGGCAGATGCCGGTGTGGTGGAGGAGAACATTGGTGTCATGACAAAGGCAAAAGAATGTTAATTTGTGTTTTTTATTGTAATATTGACAAAAAATTGATGTTTTTATATTTAATAATCAAGTGTTAAATATTTTTCTTGATCCTATTAGATTTGAGCCATGTCCGACCTATATGCCTACTTTTCCATTTAGATTCAAACTCAATGCGGTTTGCTCATGAGGCTAAGAAAGCTGGTGAATGAAATCTTGAACGTAGCTTACACAAGGGATTTTCTTACCTAGTTAGGATTACCTATTGGAGATAGCGGTGTTCTCCTTTTATGTTGAACTTATGTGTGAGGACCTGGTGCTGGGTCAGCTGGAGCAGATCCAGCACCGGTTTGTGGTGATGTAAAACAAAAAGTCATCTAGTCGCAGGATCATATTGAGTGATTTAAGAGACGGATATATAAACATCAAACATAACTTATTTATTTATTAATTCATAAGTCTTGATTACAAAGATTAAAATAAAAGAAAAGTTACAAACTTTTAAAAAAAATATAAAGTCAAAAAGGAAAGCGGTGGGTCAGCAGGTAGTTGTGTCAGCACTGCTTAGTTGTTAGCACTTTTTTTCTAGAACGAGCTCCTGATCTGGGCACATTTCAAAGTGCGGGTATTCGAATACCAGTTAATTGTGAAACTAAGTACTGATAGATGTCATCTTTACAAATATTAAATACTAAGCAAAATAATTAATCATTTGATAGGAAATAAAAGCTGCATGAACTTATCCCTGCAAACCTGTTTCAATTGCACTTGAAACTTAGCATAAAAATAATTGCAGTCACAAAAATAAATACATAATTTTAGTGTTTGATATCTGAGGCAAAATATTATTTTGTTGGGCAAGTACAAAATTGAAGAAAAAGGGGGTTCATTTTTTTTGTTACATATCCCAACTTTCCTCTAAACTTGCCCCATCAAAGGCTTACCAATATAGGCTCCTTATGACTCCCGATGTTGGACAGCCTCATCCTAACGGTTATCTAATCAGACTAAAAATATATCAACATGGAACTCTTGCTACTCACTTATCCAAACTTGTTCATATATCATTTTATGTGATTTTTAAAAGCATTTTTATCAAATTTGTGCGATGCTAAGCAAAAAACATATTTAAACAAGAGAAATAAAAGACATTTGATACCTTGTTCCTTTAAGTTCAAAAGTTCAACAGTTCGGATAAGTGACAGTTCGCTCAATCTGCATTTATATTTTTGATATTTTAAATTAAAATGAAAGTGATATGATATATTTTTCTTTATGGATTTTTAATTTCTTCTTTTCCATTCTGCATTTCTTTCATTATTTTATCTTGATAGAAGATATTATTTCAAGTCTCTGAGGGTAGTAATTATATTTAATATAATGCTATTATTATCATTATGTAATAATAATAATGATAATAATGTATGAAATCAAGGACAAAGAGTGAAAATAATTGTAAAAATCTGCATAAAGTAATAATAATAAGGGAATGAAAATGACAATAAAAATATTTGAATTGAAAATCACTGAATGGAAGTAATAATCATTAATAACATTTGTATTGTTCTCATTATTATTTAATGAGAACAATAATAATGTGAACTAACATTTTTCCTAAGAATGAATATTAAGTATAATAAAAAAAAAGCAAAATCTCTCCTCAATTTCCTCTTTTCCTTCTCCTGTTACCTGAGGCTGGGGCTTCCAAAAGCCGGAGGGAGGCCGGACGTGGCTGAAGCGAGCCGGTAGGAGGTTGCCGGGGAAGCAGGGGCTGGCTGGTTGCTGCTGGCTGGCCAAAGGAGGGAGCTGATCTGCAGGGTGGCTGGCTGTTGGACGACCGAGGGAGGGCTGCAGCAGGCTGAGGGGCTGCTGCTGTGGGCTGAGAGGCTGAGGGTGGTTGTTGGCAGGGGAAGGGAGGCTGGCTGGGCTGCTGTGAGGGGGAGGAGAGGGCTGCAGGTTTTGGGGAAGGAAGGGAGAGGGTTGGGGGGTCTTATAGAGAAGAGGGGGGGGGGGGCAAAGGGATAGGGCTGGTCGGCCAATTGGCGGACCATTCCTGTGCCAAAATGGCGTAGGAAATGCCCAGGCGCGGAAAGTTCCACGCCTTAGGATCGAAGAAAAAGGAAGGGGGTTTGCGATTGAGAAAAGGGAGCGAAGAATAGAAGAAAAATTAAATATTTACTTAAAATTAAAATTTTCGCATTTTTCCGCCGTTTGGCCTCTAAAAATAACGAAACTTGACACCGAGGTGTGTTACAATGTAACGAACACCCTCGCGCCAAAGTTTTTTGATTTGGACAAATATTTTATTTTTATAATTTAATTTATGAAGTTTAAAACTTCAAAAATTAACCACGATCAAACTGAAGCTCAGAATTTGATGAAATTTTTCGAGCAACTTTTAAATAATATATCTAACACAATGATATTGAAATCGATGAATTCTGACATGTATTTCAATATTTTTGATTTATTGGATTTAATTAATTCAGAAAAATAAAGCGGGAGTTTCTGTTATCCGAATTTTCTTAAACTAGCACACTTTGATCTAAAAATTATTTTTATCTAATGAAAATTTTATTTGCTATAATTTAAAATTCTCCGAGGTCCTGATGTCTGAGGCGGATTTTAATAGAATTTGAAAAGTAACGACATTGGGTCGTTACTTTATGTAACTATGATATTAGCAAAAATGGCTAATGATTTTACTGTGCATTACTTCAGAGTGCCAGCTACAGCAACAAATTTGGGAAATTCCCTGGGCGGATGCATTCAGCCTTGCTGAAATAACAAAGCTGCTGTTTTCCTGCTCTAAGGATCCTGCTTACTGAAACAGTGGAGAATACGACATTCTGATGGGTTTTGATAGGTGAAGAGTGACGTTCTAATAAACTGAACTAAAAATCTACGTTCTTGGTTGATTGGAACTAGCAAATACAAAGGCTACTATAACAAAAAGGATATGCAAACTTAAAAACTAACCTAACCTATAAAATAACCAAACAAACAATTTTAACTATACAAGTTAAGTTATTTGAAATGACAGACCCTATGTATATCACTTAATTAAATTATTAAAGAAAAATATCTTGAAAAAACTCTTACAAGTTTTTCTCTTGGTATAGGCAGATTAGGGAGATGATAATATTTAAGAAGTGAAGTTAAGGCTGTTATATTAATTATACTTTTTTTTACCTTCTTTTGTTCCTCGTTTTTTTAAGAACTTTCAGATTGAATTTTGAGTAACCATTCTTGCCACTTTTTGAGTGTGGATGCTAATTTTTTAATGCTCACCAATATCTCACAGCATAAAGCATTTTTTGGATAATTGTTTTTTTGATCTTTCTTCTATTGTTGTCCAACTTACAATAATAGAAAAATTTTCAGAAATTTGAGATTCAAGTGAATATTATCTTTGGATTTTAGTATATTTTGACCACCCTTTTATTTATCTTGAATGTTTTATATTTTTAAAATTTTCTAAAGCTTGTCTTATTGTCTAAATCCAAAGAGCATCTATTAGATTACATTCAAATTATAAAATGCATTTTCTTAAAATCTAAGTATCCAAATGTATTAAATAATCTTTTATTATTTCATCCATTGATATGGCTATAGTTTCTTCGTGGGTGGATTCTGAATTTGTTCGTCAGTGAATTCTTCTTGTGGCAAGTGAATTCCTCTTGTTGCAAGTCTATAAACAGATGGCTGTTAGCCAATTGGCTATAAAGAAAATTATCAAAATGACCCCTTAACTCTTACAAAATGTTCAAAATAGTCATTGATTGTTGTAAATGCTTTTTTGGTCTCTTGATTTTTATTTAAGTGGCTTTTTGTCCTTGTCGTTATATTTTCATAACATCCCGTCATTTGCATTCGAAAATGAAGGGTAAAGGCGTAATCCAAGCGTAACAAATTTTTATACATGAAGGCTGCATTTCTTCGTCTACGTGTTGCCGATTTCTTCTACAGGTTGTGATTTTATATGGAAAACAGCACTTTAATTTTTTTTTTCTTGTACAGGTTGCGATTTCTTCTCATGCTGCAGCATCTTCATCAATTGCCATTTCTTCTAACACTGATTTGTGATTTCTTCGTCTATTCCGATTTATTCCTCAACTTCTCTTCGCGCTCTACGTCTCTTGTTGACAAAGGCTCATACTGTAACGACCCAAAGTTGTTATTTTGCAAATTAGGTCAGAATTCCGCCTTAGGAATCAGGATCCCGGGAAATTTCAATTTAGGGCAAACAAAACTACCAATAGGAAGAAACAACTTTAAAGATCAAAGAGCCCTAATTCGGGAAAAAAATTCGAAAGACGGAAGCTCCCGTTCTACCTTTGAAATTTCTAAATTTCTAAAAATCAAAAATATTGAAATACGTGTCCGAATTCGTCATTTTCAGTGTTGACGTGTTAAGTATATTATTTAAAGGTTGCTCGAGAAGTTTCATCAAATTCTGAGCGCCGGTTTTATCGTGGCTAATTTCTGAAGTTTTTAAACTTCAGAAATTAATTAAAAATAAAATATTTCTCTGAATCGAAAATTTTGGGCGCGAGGATGTTCGTCATGTCGTAACACACCTCGGTGACAAGTTTCGTTGTATTGGGACGCCGAACGGCGGAAAAATGCAATTAACTTAAAATTTAAGTTTTTTTTTATTTTCCAATTTTTTTCCTTTATTCCCTAAAAACCTACGCCCCCCTTTTTTAAGATCGCAGAATGCGATCCTTTTGGCGGAAGAAGCTTCTGCGCCAGGCTTCCGCCTGACTCCTGCGCGCGCCCCCTGCGCCTGCCACTTGCGCCATTTTTGGCGCAGGTTGGTCGGCCCTCTTGGCC
This sequence comes from Gastrodia elata, assembly GCA_016760335.1. Classification (NCBI taxonomy): domain Eukaryota; kingdom Viridiplantae; phylum Streptophyta; class Magnoliopsida; order Asparagales; family Orchidaceae; genus Gastrodia; species Gastrodia elata. Next base: position 47,445,602 of record CM028670.1, read on the forward strand.
GACCACACCCTCCCTTCCCTCCTCCATATAAACCCCCTCTTCCTCCCCTCACAACAGCCCCCATCTTCTCCATCACAGCAGCCCTCTCCCCCTCTTCTTTCCCCAACTAGCCACAGCAGTCCAGCCCTCCGGCAGCCAGTGCCAGCCCCTCCTCAGCCCTTCCAGCAGCCGGCCAGCCCCTCTTCAGCCCTTCCAACAGCTTCTGGCAGCCTTCGACGGCCACCAACAGCCCTTTCCAGCCAACCCCTTGCTGCTGCCACCTCGGCCAGCCCTCGGCCGGCCGTCCGGCCACCCACTCCGACCTCCTTTCATTTTCCGGCAATCCTAATCCTAAGGTAAGAAGAGAAGTTTAAGGAAAAGAAAAGAAAAAAAAAGGAGGAGAAAAGAGAAGTTATTTTGCTTTTTATATATACTTATAAGATTATGTCATCACATTAGTATTGTTGTCATTAATCAATAATGACAACAATACAAATGTTATAAATGACTATTATTTCATAAATTGCTAATTCAGACATTTTCGTTCTGACTTTGTCGTTATACAGTATTATGATCATAATCTTAAGACACTTTAATAATTATAACTGCTTTAATAGCTGCTTAAATCAATCGAACTTCAAAAGCGGAAGAAGAACAGAATGAAAGAAGAAATTAAACTCACAAGTCATTTGATTAAAAAGCTAACTTAAAATATCGGGGACTTAAATGCAGATTGAGCGAACTGTCACTCATTCGAGCCGTTGAATTTATGAACTTAAGAACAAAGGTACCCAGTACATGGTATTAAATTTTGCACTTTCACTGCTGCTTAGCTTCGCGTATTTTGCTTTGAGCCAGATTCATTTGAAGCTTGGTTGGTTGTTAGAAACCAACATCCTTTTTCATCGGGGGTTACTGGAAAATGACATCAGTAACATTAATGCTTGGTTGATTGTTAGAAACCAACAGTTCTTTTCATTCGGGGTTGTTGCTGGAAAAATGACATCAGCAACATTCGGGGTTGTTTCTGGAAAATGACATCAGTAACATTCGGGGTAGATTACTGGAAAATGACATCAGTAATCTTTATTTGATAAATAATATTTGTTGCAGGAATTGTTTATTTCGCGCTATTATCTTATTTTCTCCTGCATTCTATTTCCGCCTTACTTCCGCTAATCGCATCATTTAAAAATATAAATGTTATTACGTGCTGCTGTACTTAGAGTATTCTCTAATTACTGGGAATTCCAATCCCGGTATTATTTGTTGTACAATACCAGGTCAGGTACTTCTGGAAGAGCTTAAGCAAGAACCCTAATGCTTAAAATTTTCAATCTGCAAATGGATCTACGACGGCGCTATTTTTGCTTGTTTATCTTTTATCTTTTCTTTATTTTTATTTTTGTACGAGGAACGCTGAAAGGACCTTGTAATGCGAACATTGAATAAAATGAATAATATCCTTTGACTTTTGTATGTGTATGCTCTTCTTCTCTTAAGTTACTCAATATGATCCTGCGGTAAGTGAACGCCCGATGTCGGAACGGTTTCCGCTGAACCGGTGTCGGGGCCCTCACACATACGGTCCTTTGTCGTCTTAGTATGCAGTTCAAAATTATGTTACGTTGCCAAGATACGTTGTTGAAATCCAGATGAGCCCTTTTCGTAGACGTTGACGTAGTTCACGGTTATGAATTATGTTACGTTGCCAAGATACGCAGTTGAAATTCGGATGAGTCTCTTCGCCAATGTTGATGAAGAACCGCCCAAGCCTTCGTCGATGAGAGACGCAGACAGTCGAAGATCATGAGAAAAAATCATATCGAATATATTGCAGCGTGAGAAGAAATCGGCAACCTGTAGACGAAGAAGTGCAGCCTTCAAATATAAAATTTGTTACGCTGGAATTACGTCTTTGCCCTTTATTTCCAAATTTTAACGATGGGATGTTACGGAAATATAACGATTAAACGTCAAGTGACCAAAAAAATATTTACAAGAATTTAAGAATTATTTTTTAACATTTTACAAAAGTCAAAGTACCATTTGATAATTATCTCATTAGCAATATATTGTGCCACCACCCTGTAAAACAAACTTGAAATTAGATATGCAAAGATGGTTTGTTTTATGGTCACTATATATTTTTTTGCATATAATAATAAGAGTGGTTTTCATCCGCATAGTCATCAATGTTGAATTAAATTTTTCATATGTATATACCTTGCAGTTTTTAAATATTTCCCTGCACTATGTGAGTCAAGGATGGTGGAAAAATCTCTCCATTCCGCTCTTTCTATCTACTTGTTATTTTTTAAATCTTACCTTATCTAAACTAAATCTTATTATTTCCTTGTGATTTAACGAGTCGTAATGCATATGATGAACTTATAAAGTTCACTTTTATGAAGATTTTTTACAAATTCACAAATAAAGATTTAGAATTAAAGAAGCTTAAGAGGGTTAATGATGATAAAAAATGTTTGTAAACTTGAATTTATGCATAAAACAGTTAGTTTTCACATAATTCAAGAACAGTCCTATTTATGTAGTTAGTTTTTGAGTTATCTAGCTAAGGCTTGTGTGGTTGTTAACACAAGTCTCAATAATGCGTTTCAGTAATTAATTTGATTGGCGGTTATACTAGATGAATGAAGGTTTTAGTTGAACTTGAAGTCTATTGTGAAAGATGTGACAAGTTTATTCAGTATCACCATAAGCTGTGCATATATGCAATTATCTTTGCTGCCTCATAGTGATATTGTTTAGTATGATAGAAAGTGAATTTTAATAAGATGTTCTGCTCAAAGGTTTATTGCTTGAATATTTTTTAAGTGATTGTGTAGTTGAGGATATTTTTAAGACTTTGGCCGACAAATCCTATCTTGCACACAATTTTTGATGTCATTATTGCATGCAATTTTTTTGGATTTTTATTTAATGTTCCTTAGGTTGTCTGTTTATGATTTTAAATGTTTTTGCATAAGCATGTATTATTTGTAGGCCTATAATTCTTTTTTTATTGGGTTTCAAAACAGAACCATTCTCATTCATAATAAGAAAAGAATTACAAGAAGTTTAGATCAATATGCAAAATTGCCAAATAAGTATCAATTGCAGAAGCATTAACTTGTAGACAGATAAAACTGGCAAGCTGTATTTTGGAGGCCTATCATGTTTAAACTGTTATTGCGAAATCATATCTTGTTTTGTAGAGATTGCCCGTACAATAGTAAGCTTAGCTTGTAAAAGACAACCAGAGAAATGTTTCATTCTTGACTTTGTTGGAGATGCATTTATTATATTTTTAATTTAATTGCTTATGTTGTTGCTAAGAAGAATAACTTATTACTTTTGTGACAATGTTGTTAGCCATAAAGTTTCTAGATTATGAAAAGAATATTTTAGTATTGCAGTTGTTATACAATCCACAATGTGTATGTATTATTTTTCATGCTATATTAATCGTAGAATGATGAAATATAAGATTTGCATCTCCTTTAATGTTTTAACGACATAGCTTGCAATTGTGTTTAAATCATACCTTCTTTTGAAAGGTTTATTTAAGTGGAAGGCTGATTAGTTGGTGACAAAATCTTTGCTAGTTTGATTACAACTACGAATGTCATGCATGTTTAAAGTAAGGGTGAATTCATTAAATAGCTTGTTATACCTTTGAGTGCTTCATTTTAATTGCTACCTTCTCTATTGTTATTCTCTAGCACTGGCGTTAATTTGAAAAAACTGAGAACATTTTTTATGTAGCAAACCATTTTCTTGAATTTGATTTAACTTAAAGAAAAGCATATCTTTCATTTCAAAAAATTTTATAAAGCTTAATGCTGTTTTGCAGAATTCCTTAAGCCCAAAAAGATTTGTTCGTGAAGTCTCAATTCAGTACAATCTTTGCAATGAGCCATGGTAACCGTTAGTCTGTTTTGTAATATTTTTAATTTTACTGTAAGTTTATACCAGAAGCTTAAGCCTCTATTAATAATATTTGTTGCTTGCAGCATTTGACTTCTTGACTATTTTACTTCTTCATTTATATTATTGGTAGTTTAGAGATAATTTGGATAAGCAAAGGATTTTCTCCTTAAATCAAAATCTAGAAGTAGGGAATGTAAGTATAAATATTTCATGCATATGCTAGTTGCATCTTAAAGATGTGGTTTAGTGAGTGCTTTGTTGGTTTAACTATAAGATTGGAGTTAACCTGGGAATTTCTTGATAGCAAGGCTTGCAAATTTAATTTGAAGGCAGCCCACATGTATGTCTCACAACCCTGGCTTCCTGGAAACTCGTGTATTCCTCTTAGATTATAACTTGTGTCAACCAATAAATGCTAACTTGTCTACTAAAGAATTTATTTGATTTGCATTCGGGATTTTTAACTCTTTATTTATGTAGGGTTGCTTCAATTTGTTGGCTTACTTGATATTGAGATTTTGCTTTAGTATTTGAGAGACTTGCAACTTTGTGGCCTTGTTGGATTGATAGGACATGCAACTCCAAGAGATGTGTAGGGATGCTTAACATTTTTCATTTTAATCTTGATTTATGTTTGAAGTTTTGTTTTTTTTTTTGATTTGCAGCATGATGCTTACCACTTTTTTAACGAGTTTGTCAGGGGACTTGTCTTATTGCCTTGATTTGAGAAATACCCAAGGGTGGTCTCGTGACTGTTGTTTTTGGCTCGATGTTAGGTCTCACAACCTCAACCTATATGTGAGTCTACCAGATGTTTGTGAATCAAATGCACTTATATTTGACTTGATTCATAATATTACTTTAATTTGTGGAGGTACTTACCGCCTTAACTTTCGTGGGATAGTGTATGCCATGTAAGGGAATAATATGAACTATATGCTTATGTAGATTGGTTGGCTAACTAGAACAATAATATGTTAACAATTTCAACTATAATGACTCTATCAAACTTACTTGGTAAATGATTTCTCTCACAAGTTTGAGAGGTATCAATACAATATCACTAAATTCTTGTTTAAATGAAAACAAAGAACTCTGGTTTCTCTTTGTGACATGATCCAAACTGTGAGTGACTATTTCACACTAGAGGCTAGCCTTCAGGGTTGAAAACATCTCATAGTGATGAACACTTATCAAGGATGTGTTCGTACATCAGGTGATAACCTTTGACAGAGCTTGTGAAGGATAAGTTGTAGAGCAAAAATGTGTGCCGATATTTGACTTGTTTAATGTAATAGCCCAACTAGAGTAATATTGTACATGCTTATATCATTTATCACATTAAGTATTGAAAAGGTTCTTCATGTGCTTGAAGGATTGATTGCACCAATGCAAAAGATTAGTGTAGGAATTAAGTAATGAATGCTGATGACTGGGGCTATTGGACATTTTCTTCATTGTCATTAGTATCTACATTATTCCTATATAATGTATCAAGGTCAACATTTGTAGGAAAATCAGATCTCTCTTCATGGACATCCTTTCTCGAGCTTAGCTGAAAATTGAATCCATGCACTCCACCTTGTTCATGATTCTTTATTAAATCTGTTTCATATAGAATCTTGAATGCCTTAGCTTTTCAATGACGCTAGTTCTTCATTAATTTGGTTTTCTCAATTTATATGCTAGTTTCTTCTTAACCAACTTAGTATTCTAAGTTTATGAAGAATACAAAATAGTTTCATATTGGTTGCTTTTATTTGAATGCCGTAACTTAAGCATTAAGAGCCTTATTTCATTTGTCCGTAGCTAATGAAATCATTGTTCTAGTGAATTACAAACATGAATTAGTGTTTCTTTTTATATCTTGGAGTTAGAATTTGCAATATCATTCATTGGCTTGCTAAAGCTTATAACTATTCTTTTTCAGCTGATCCATTTTGTGGGGAGTGTAGGAGTACTCAACTACCATTGTTATTTATTTTCTATTTCATACTCAATATTCAAAAACGATTATATTAACTGCACTAGTTATTTTTGGCATATGCCATTGGCTGGTTACTAAGAACTACCATAGAATTCTTTTGAGAAATGATATCTAAGATATATCAGCAATTGCAAAAGAGGTTATCAACTTCAAGAGAGTTCATTAAAAGTGATGCTCTGCTCACAGTACCCAGAACCCAGTAGGTGATTAAATAAGAAATCATTGCAACATCTTGAGTATATGCATCTAAGAGATTACATCCATATTATTGCATTGAAAGTCAAAAATTGAAAATAGTTTGATTGAAAAATTTAAACATCACAATATATAAATTGTCTTATGAATTGGCTTCGCAACTGAGGCCAAAAAATAAGTATGCTTTATAGAGCAAATTGACTACCCCATGAAATGGCAGCTAGCATATAGTAGTTTCATAAGTCTCAAGGACAATCTAAGTATCCAACACTAGGAACCTCTGATGTACTGATGTTACATAATTAGTGGATACAATGTACGATGGCAATAGATACATTGTAGGGGATATCATGATATCACAGTAATCAGAGAAATTATTAAAATGGTTGGTCTAATGCCAACCTGAAGAAAATTATTTATTGGCATGAACAAATAGAGGATTTCTATGGTTACAGCTTATTGTCATAAAATATTTTCTTGGTTGAAGCTTTGACATCCTGCTAACCACAAACCACTCAATAAAGCAATATTGTTCACTTACAAACAGCCTGAACAATAGAGATCATTTCAAAAAGAAGTTGGTTCTCCTCTTTTGTTCGATAATCTAAAGATTATTGATGCATCCCACCTTCTAGCTTCAACTCTCTACCGAACAGCACTAGATAGCTCGTCCTTTGCCTTTCTTTGTGAAAATACACTGCTATGACGGTAAGACACGATTGTGTAATATTTAAAAGAAACATAGAATTTTTTGACTACCTTTTAATTGACTCGGGTGGCAATTATGTTGATCCACAATAAAATTCTTTGATGTTTGTGATTGCTGTATTATTGTTTTCAAGTTTTTAATATAGACTTGTTTAATTTATCTCAAGTCATGTAATAGAGTAAACACATATTTTTTAAATTTATTGGCATCACAACCTTCTGTTCCTCATCAAATATGCATAATTACCAAACTTATTTGATCAAACTTTATACTAAAATCAATATTGTAATACTACAAAAATCAAATTAGTATTACTTGTGAAATGATAACTGATACTAATTGACAAAAGCTAGAAAATCCAATGGCTTGAGAACACGCCTGCTAAGAAGTTGGCTACAAAAAGCTATACAAAACTGTTAATTGATCAACTAAGGCATTGCCTATGTTAGAATGGTATCATTGATTATTGCTTAAAAATATTTGTCTAGTGTTACGTACGAGGGATGTGATTATAATTCTAGGTGTTGAATTTTAGGGAATTCTTCTTTCTCTTTCTTTGAATCATGCATTCTTGCTCTTAGTTCAAATTTCTCTTTTTACGCAAATGATTTGACATTGAAAATAGTGTTTACATTTAAAATTGATCAAAAAGGGGAGATGAAGAAGCTTGCATCTAGATTGAATCTCGTAACTCCATTGTGCTACACAAGATAGAGACATGGGTTTCATTGTCCATGATCTCTGCTATTTCGATGTTACTTGATGTGCCTTCCATCTGCCACGCCTTGCAAGTTCCTTGTGTAGTTGTAACCGTTTGATTCTTAAAATCAATGAATGAATCTCCAATTTCACATATCTCACGAATCATGGAGTTTCAACTCCATGAGTCATGCAACAACCCTCGACCATCACCTCATCTATGATCTTCAATGAGGCCTTTTCTTATGTTGTGGTTTGAAGACTCAATTGAATCTTGTGTTTCCAAGAGTCTACTTTCACAAGATTTAGGTTATGAGACTTGATATTTGATGTTGTCTTTGAAAAGCTAAACTCTCTTTGATCTGGAATGTGGTAAATCAGTAATGATGAAGCTATATATATATATATATATATATATATATATATATAAATGTAAGAGAAAAGGGTAGAGAGGAGAAAGTGATTTTAGGGTTATGGTTTGGTTGGAGGGAATGACAGGGGATGTTGGCTAGCTTTCGGGAGGTGTTTGGGGGATGTTGGTTAGCTTTTGGGAGGTGTTGGGGGCTGTTTTGACTGTTAGAGGTATTTTGAAAGAGCTTATGGATATTGGAGCTTTATAGAAAGCTATTGGAGGTTATTAGAGGTCGGAAACAATTTATGGATTTGGAAACTTTTTCGAAAGTTGTGGCAGGCTGTAGAAGCTGTTTGGAAAATGTTTGTCTGTTGGAACTCCTGGAAAAGTATTGGAGGGTGCTTGGAATTATTGGAAGTTATTTGTGGTTATTCGTCGTTTGACAGCGTCTTATAGGTCTTGGGGGCTATCTCTTTGGTAACAACTTTTGGCCATTTAAAAGGCTATTTGGAGTATGAAAAGGAGAGCAGGGTGCTGCTGTGGACGTGGGAGAAGAGGTAGTTGTCTGTTTTGGAGAATTTGGGCTTTAGGTGGCTGGCCACATGCACGGAAAGACTGCCATGAGACGTATGGGCCGGTTTACCCTACCGTGAATTGTAGGGAAGACTGGAGGAGGGAGGAGAGAGGGGAGAGGGGTGGAATCAAAACTCGGAGGATTTTCATCTCTTGCAGGCAGCTTGAGCGGCTGCTTATGTGGCTTCCTGCTCCTAGACAGAGAGAGCACCTATTAGGAAACTTGTGTAAAAACTTTTCGAGCGAAACTTGCATATAAACTTTCAAAATTCTTTTTGCACATGTTGAAATAAAAATTCTATATTTTCGACACAATTTTTTATTTTGCAAATTAGCCCATTAAGGGTAAAATTGATAATTAAGGGACTTTATTGTGGAATTAATAAAAACGTGAAGAAACCATTAGAAAAAATCTTCTCTAATTAAAAACTTAGGGAGTGGATTTTATTTGATGTGCACAATGAAAACAAAAGAATTATGTAGCCGACCACACCTAGTAGGACCAATGCTCTGTGTTGTTATATTCATACAAACTTCTATTGGATCCTCAAACTTCCAAAGCACTCATCCTCACTCTCAAAGAATCTTAATTTGCACATTTGTAACATTTAATGATCATATAATTGTTAATATAAACTATACAAGGCAAAAAGAAACTTATATGAATGCAATAATATAAAGTGTAATTAGTAAAACTACTTAATCAACTTGCTTGATCATGCAAATGGGCCAAGGAACTAATTTGCTTTAATTTTTAATAGATCTAAATGAACCTAGTTGAATCACACTAACCTATTGGCTTGATTTCTTGAATAAGGGATCTTAAATAAATCCTACCAAGTTGCTATTCTAATTGTTAATATATCCAAACAATATTAACTAATCACACTTAATTGTTATTTCAATTCTTAGGTTTATTAAGGATTTGGTGAGTCACATTAGACTTTAATTCAAAACTGTCAATTTAACACTAGTTGATTTAAGGGATTTTAGTAAATAATTTATAGTTCTTGTCCCGGTTTCTAATTAATTTGAGGGATCATAGTGAATCATTAAAAATGATTATTTTGATTCCTAACAAAATCTAAAGAGATCTAGTAAAACATGCAAATTTAATCAACTGTTTACTCAACACTAGCAAATCTAAAAGATCTTAAATTTCTATTCTAAATTGCATATTACTGAATTTTGATTTAATCTTAGTAGATCCAAAAATTTTAATGAGTTAAGACTTCAATCATACTTTATCTCAATTCTTCATTGATCTAAAAGATAATAATGCACACACACACACACACTCTCTCTCTCTCTCTCTCTCTCTCTTTTCATATATATATATTCATACCTAATTAATTTAATTATTTCAATAAATTATCCACATTGCTCAGGTAAGGCGAAGGCCTTTCATCCAAACTCTCTAAATGTTGCAATTCCTACTAAACCAAATAAAATGGGCTTAAAAATAGATGCAAGCTGCTCATAAGTTTAAATTTCAGGCATTTTAAAAGATGCAAGTCTCAACCTAACTTATATTTAGACCAACTTTATTGCTAGCTAGCCTCCAACCAAACCAAAATCATCATACATATGATCCCAACCCTCGTGCTCTACACTTGTATTTACAAGTTTAGTAGAGACTTTTGATTGACTCTAAAGTCATACCACACCTCAGGCCTCTAGCCTCTAGCCTCCAAGTCTTAGGTGGTCAAGCATTGTGCCATAGTATTTTAATTCATTACCGGCCTTGCTCTTTGCTAGTCTACGAGTCTCTACTAAGCCCAAATGATTAGTGTTAAGTACATTTCATCTAGTTTGCTTAGGATTTGTGCGATGAGATAACCCATAATTGTCAATCAAAATTATTAGGATTTATGGTTAAATTTCATTTAACGTTGATAAGTTTATGACTTAGTTATATGGGATGATTGAACTATGAGATCTTGACCTACTCAACTTTCATCCACCTAACCATATATTGTGTTATACATTCTTAATCACTAAGCAATTAAAAGTCAAGCCTAACTTTGAACTATAAACAAGCTTATTATGAAAGTGCTCTTTTATAGACATGATGGTTAATTAACTATGGGGGCTTGTATTTAAATAAAGATCTAGACCCAACTTTAAATAAATCTGCTACATATTGGAGAAAGTTTGATTAATGTATCCAAATTGAACTTACAAGAAATCTGCTCTTATAGTTTTGCCTAGCGATGTGAGGCTCATGCATTTTTCTGATCAATCAAACAATTTAATTCTCGCTCAACCTAATATTTTTCTCTTGCCATGTCTTGTGAATTGGGCTTGTAGTCTGAAGTAGGGTAAAACTTAATTCTATTGGGCAATTTTGGATCCAAAAGGATAATGTTTTCCTAGGATCCGTGAGTTATTTTTATCAGGTTGCTATGTATTTCTAAAAAACGTTGACTTGAAATAGCTGAAGGATTATTTTGGCGAAGTTCCACTGATATAACTAATCTGTTTTGATGATTTAAAAATGCATCATTGACTTCTGGTTCTTATCGTATACTTCTCTTTCATCAAAGTTATGTCTAATAGACTAAACTTTTTACTGTTTCGCATAATGAATGAATATGTGATGGACATTCAGACTCGTAATTTAGCACTTTAAATAATTATTTAAGGATTTCTGCCCTTGTACACCCTGGAATTTCAAGCAGTTTTATGATTTTTATATTTCTTGTATCTTTTTTCTAGCACTTATTATTCTCTCTTCTTTGAATGCTTATGACTTCAGGTTCAAATACAGTATTAATATTGTTGCTGACAAGGGAATGAGAAAACCCCTTTATACATCAGCACGACTGAAAAGAGGGGAGGTGCTGTACTTAGAAACGCATGTTAACAGGTATCAAAATTAAACACAGCATACCGCAATTATTTATTTATGAGTTTGTCGTAGGTTTTTTATTTATATCTTTTGTTTCTTTTCGCTATTACACATAAGAATCAAGTAATGCATCGTGGATTTGTTACATTTTTTTGTCGGTGCCTTTTATATACATTGCTATATGTGCTTTTGACATGTGGAAATTAAGAGTGTAGTTTTGGGGTTTATGCGTCTTATGAATGTTATGCAATTACGACTCATGAATCATAATGTATTTTCCAACCCTGTAAATATTGGAAATTCAATGTGAGGGATGATGATCTGGCAGCAGGAAACTTGTTAACTTTCAAACCATTCAAAAACGTCCCAATTAAGAAAAAATCATCAAAATATAATACAAACCTGCCACTGAACATCAATTTTGTTAATGCTGAAGTAAGTCTAACATTCATGTACTCAATTGAAATAAAGAGTACCAGTTAACACTACTGAAAAAGAAAATAAATAAAGCTGATACAGTTATTAAAAGAAGACTAATAGATGAACAGCTTAATATTAAGACTCTTTAAAAAACTTAATGAATTAAAATCATCATAAAGGCTAATTTATTAATTCAATTCAGGAAATTCAATGGTTGGAGGGTGAAGGCCTGATGACGGGAAACTTAATATCTCTCAAAAATAATGTGCCCATCCATATACTCACCTTACGACTTGTTGAACTTAAACCACATTTACCTCTATACGTCTCACATTCCCATCGGCTATCGCTTCTTTTTGCAAATAAAATAAAAGATTGATATATATATAATAAGAATGGAAAAGAGGTGGGAAATGGTCACTTTTCAAGCTCCCATGCTTGATTAATGGCTTTGGATACGAGCTACTGATCTAGGAAACTCTGCCAGTCATTCTATGCCCAGCCGCCTCACATTCGAATTGGATGCCTATCCACCGAATACACAATATTAGGCATGATCCATGTCCATCTTGCTTTTAGGTGCTAATCCAAATCCTCAAGCTGTATGAGGCTGTCTGCTGCGCAGGTGTAGAGATATCTCTTGATCCCGCCCCCATTTTTTGCACTTAACTTGTCCTAAGACTTGTTCACTTGCACTTCCGACTTGAACGTAAACTGGATCTGTTAGATTTATCCACTCCACAATCATGGCTGTGATTCATGCGATCGTGAGGTAGGATGCTTCGATTTATGCAGCACTATATAGACTTATCACATGATCGAACTGCGTCTATAATTTCCAGTGAACACAAAGTATGTCTCATGTTGTAGAAACATATTACATTTTTAACTATGTGGTTAATTAAAATTAAGCAATTGAATGCTTAAGATTAATTGATTTTGCAAACTAATTAACTGTATTGATACAATTAATTGAGAGACATCAGTGTAAGCAAAAGAGGGAATTCAAGCATAGAATTTGTGTGCCAATTTTTGTAGATGTATTGTTATAAACATTGTTATTATTGTGAAAATTCATATTTAATAAGTTTATAAATTTTAATATTTCTATTTAATTTTTTTATCACACCGCTTTTTTTAAGAGGGCACTAGTGGTGTAATCCTAACTAGCAATCTTGCAATAACAACTATTTGATTCTTCATGCATGTTATACCTGCACAAGAAATCACAATCAGTAAAATGATAAATATAATAAAGAACAAGTGTGTAGGAATTAAATAGATAAAATGACATTTAGTAAAACTCAAGTAAAATCTAGCAAAGAAGTAGTTTAAATTAATGGTAGCATCCTAAATTAGATCTCAGTGATTCAGCCGGAAGCATCCTAAATCAAGTATCTAATTCCTAATTGGTTATGGTTTTGATTCCTATTTGAGTATCTCTTAAGTGGGCACAAGCTCGGTTGGAGCCTAATAAGCAAGCTTGAGCTCAAGCTCGACTCAATTCAATTATGCTCCTATTGATTCTAATCTATATATATATAAAATCATTTTTAATTACTGATTATTTTTTGAAAGAATTATTGGTAAATTGTTTATTTGCATGCAGGTACGAGCTGTGCTTCAATGGGGAAAAGGCTTGTTCAGACTGCGCATCCACGTCTTACCGAGTGGAAGGCGATACCGCAGTGGACGTCTTTCGCTGGTCGCGCTGTAAGAAAGCCTTTCCAGAGCAAATGATGCGCTCCTTCGGCATCCCACTGCCCGCCGAGCATCTTGTGGTAGGTCCCCACCTTAACAATCATCATCCCAGGGTACATTTTCATTTTCCATACTTTTTTGTTTTTTATAAAACTAGCCTTTCAAACTATAATTAAATAGAAAAATGCTACACTTACACTATCATATACACAATCATATTCACCACCAATCAAAATTTTTTTTTCTTATATATTGATCCAAACAAAAAGTGAATTATACCAATCATATATTTAAACCTAAGATTGTCACATCATACTCATTTTAATATGTAAATGATGGCGGAATGTAGCAAAGTCTGGTTAAAGTTTGTTTTCTTATTTTCATATAATTACGGTGTGTTAACTAAATTTTTTCATCTTATTTGGAGGTTTTGGAAGAGAATTTGGATTGGGAGGATATCCAGTGGTCTCAGGCTGGTGTTTGGATAGCTGGAAAGGAATATAAGCTTGCTCGGGTTCACTTCTTCTCACCCAAATAATTATAAATTAAAATATTAATAATGATAGTGATAATCATATGCCGAATCTCTGGTAGCACTTCTGTTGTTTTTTTTTTTTTTTTTTTTTTTTTTTTTTTTTTTTTGGGGGGGGCTTTTTTGTATATATAATTATCCCTAGCTACAGAAATTACATGATATTATTATACGAGGTTGGTTGCATCAATTTTCAAAATTATATATGTAAGACTTTATATATAGGTGGCTGTTTTCCTTTGGATTTCGGCTTTTATTTTTAAGCCCTTTGCCATATATATATATATATATGTTTTCAAATAGTGTGATTTTAATTTGTTTCTTTATGCAAGAAAAGCATATTTTTTCATTTTTATATTGGAAGTTGCTACGATACTTCTGTTGTCTTAATATTTAATTAAAATTATAAATTATTTTAAATGAATTAAATTATATTGAAAAAAATGTTGGGATATTTATTGAAATATTTTTTTTTACAGCCAGATTATGTTTTGGAAAAAGAAACGTAGACAATTGTATTTCCCAAAATTTTTTGGACTATATTGCAAATAAAAATATTAATTCCCTTGCGTTCAGCCCACTTGTGTAGTGACTTGGATCAGCCCAAACTTTTAACAAGCCACCATCAATCTTGAAATCTCATTAAAGCAAAACTTTATAGCCAAGGTGAAGCATTTTTTCCGCTTGGGCTAGCTCAAGCTAGTCCAAGCTAGGGGTGTTAGATTGGACCAATCTTAACCTAAATCAACATTTAAAACTCCATTTGCTAGTATTCCAAAGCATAAAATGATGGTTTATGGGTTGGTCCACTTGGGCTAGGCTAGCCCAAGCTAACCATTTAGTTTGAGCTCACTCGTGTGATGGCTTGGGCCAACCCTAAACCCTAGCAAATACCCATTAAACCTTCAGAACTTTAGTGGCCAATAAAACTAGACCAAGGGTAGTAAATGAGTGAATGGTCTGCAAGGGCTAGCTCAAGCTAACCCAAATTAGAGGCTATGCAATTTTGTTGGCAAAGACCCTAAACCTAAATTGTCATTTGAATATGAATATGAAAATAGGCTCATTTGGACTAGCTCAAGCTAGCCCAAACTAAATGGGCCCAAGGTAAAAAACTTGGCCAAGAATTGTTCCAATCTCACTTAAAATGATGGCTTAAATTTATTCATGACCAGAGCAAAGAGTGAACATCCAATTTCACCTTTAGTGAGAGAGGATCCACTTTCGCTAGTCCAAAATGACACATGACTAAGTTTTAAAGCTTAAACTTTGCACCAAGGCTTGATCTTAGCCTATTGCATAGGATCTGAACGTGAGCAATTTTAATTATTTTCCTATTAGTTTAATTTATTTCAAAATCTTAGAAAAATTAAATCAATTTATTTCAAAATAAATTTAGTGTATTTTTCTTATCTTTAATCCAAAAATTATGAAAAATTTACACAGCTAATTTGGAGTTAAGCTCTAAATTATTTATTATTTTATTTTTCTTTAATTATTTAAAATAATAAAATATTCACAAATAATTCTTCTTTAATTTTTTCATTCCAAACCTAAGTTTTAATAATGCTCCTTAAGCTTTGATTAGTATACTAACACCAAGGGTTGTTACATATATACCTGACAAAGTTATTGAAAATATTTCCTTGGAACCTGAGAAGATTATTGGAAGCTTGGGTTCAACCTAGAACAACCCAATACTCCTCTACCCATGACCTTGGTACCTTTTTCTATATCCTAAACTTTCTTCATCTCTTTCCCTTTAATTGTAAAACTATAAAATTAATTGGTCCATAGAGCCATCTAAACCCTTATTTAATTCCCCCTCATATAAATCTTCACTTAATCTACTTCAAAACATTGGTTCCTCTTTCTCTCTCTAGAATTATTTTCTCTCTACTTAACCATCATATTAAAACCTAATTAAAATGCAATTATCATTGAGCTTAATCTATAAGCCTAACTAGGCCCAAGTTCAAACCATTACTATCCTAGAACCCCTCTCTCTCTCTCTCTCTAATTAGTGCATGATTAACATTAAATCAAGTCTTAAGACTAGGTTTAAGGTTTACTTGACACTCCTAATTTCGCATTTGAGCAATTCTAATGCTCTAGTAAAAACAACCATCATTCATTTCTTTCCCTTTCTCTCAATTTATAATTAGTCTCAAAGGGGAAATTTAAAACTTACAATTTGTCCTTATAATAACTATACTATCCTAAATTTCTTGTTAAGCGATAAGATTAGATCTTGGCCCAAAATTGCAAGTCCTTTAAACTAGTATATATGTGCTTATGAACGCATTTCCTAAGCCTTAATGAAACCATCAATTAAGACTTAGTTTCATAAAAAACAATACCTATACCTTGGCAAGATAATTAGAACTTCCCCACAACACTCAAGCTTATGCTTTTTCCCAACCTCCAAACCTTGTAGATACGCTATATTCATTTGATTAGTTGGAAGAGAAGAAAACATTTGCAAAGAAGATAAAAAAAATAATATTTGAAATGTATTTTCAGACCTTTAATGGAAATACTACAATCTAAGAATAACTTCATTCTAAACCCTAATATTTCAATCATAGCAAAGTAACCATATTACTTTATGCCCACTTTTCAACATTCCAAATAACCCCTTAACCAAACAACCCTTTAGTGGCTCAAACAAAAATAGAGGGGTAACAATATATCTTAATTACCATTGAATATTTAATAGAATGTTAACATTGATAGCATAATCTTGGTTTGCAAGAAATATAAATTTTGCTGCACATCCCTATAAATAGAATATAAACAGGTCTTAAATGTTTATATACACATTATGCAACAATGCATTTTAGGTCGTCTTGTTTACTAGATGATTATTTATGGAGAATGATTCACTGTCTCATGAATAGCTCAAAATACGTAGAGATAAAAAAAGAAAAAAATTATACTCTTGCTGCGCTCTCTTAATCTAACTCTCTTAAAGATTAGATTTTGAAAAAAATTATGTCCCATGAATAACAACTCACATTTATTTTTTTTACATACTCTGGGCTTAGCTTTGAGCACGGCTCTTTATTCTTTAGATGGAAGCGGAAATTTCCATTGGCGTGGTAACGGCCCAAAGTCATAAATAATCTCTCTATGGCAAGACCAGACCAGCTTAATTGCTTCGGGTGTTCCTATCCCTGCGCCTCTGGGATCACCGGCTGGGCCAAACCTGCACCAAAATATTCGAGTTTCATTAGCACATTCTGCACTCTAATCAATTTTTTTGTGTGAATTTCAAATATGAAGCAATCATGTGGCTCGTATAATTTGAGCTCAAAACTTTGAGATAGCAACTATTCAAATTATGTTATGCAGTGCCTAATCCTTACAATATACATATTCAGAATCTAATCTTCGATGTTTACAAATAAAGCACTAAGTTTCACTTTTTGATTATTACTAATAATTTAAGCAATTTAGATATTAAACTGTAAAGATTTAGGTGCGACATGTTTACAAATCTGTGCATTTACATAACACCTGTGTGCTAATATCAATATACATGCTTTACTGACTAAATAGTGAAAGTGGAGAAAAAGGCAAATTCAAATGTTTTTACTATTATTTGGATACTGCAGCAGGGGCTCAGGCTTATCTATAAATATAGCACTCAATCATACTTTTTTATTTTAAGCAAATTTAGTAAAATAATAAAGATTTAGGTTTTTGTAATTAATATTTAGGCTTCAAATATATAAATAAGATAAGTTTTAATGTACCAGTGGTTCTGAGGAGCGCCGGTTGTTCTAGCCCTAATACCGGCATACGTAGTCCCATTGACGGACCTCCCAAGAACGTCCTGCGGAGGCAGGAAAAAAAAAAGGATAAAATAAAGTATTGTATAAAGGGACATTATTTATATAAGCATCGGATTTTAACGTATATTTACATGGTTTAAATATGAAACATTCATTTAGAAATTAAATGAAAAAAAAACTGCGTACCTGTAAGAACAAGAGATCGTTGGAAACTACTGCGGCCGTCAAATGCGCATGCATTCTCTCACAAGCCTCCAACACAAGTTCCAGCTGATCTTGCTTGTATTTAGTAACAATCTGGGATTAATTAGTTTAGGCGTTAGAATTTTAAAACCTAAGATTCAGTTTTTCACATTTGTCATTTTCCTATTAAAGTAGTAAGATGAGTCTTTTATTAGAATATTCAGCAGATAATTGCCCACTAGTGGTTGCTACAGAAATCATCAGTTTCTTGTGCAAAATTACTATGAATACTAATTAAATTTTTAGTCACTCTTTTAGAATAGTCATTTAAATTTTCATCTATAAATATAATCTCATTTTATATTCTTTTTTTGAATTAACATACCAAAAATTTTCTTTTCTACTCCGTATCAAATACTATTTGAAATTCATAAACACTTATAATATTAAAATTTATTATATCAATTATACTTTTATCTCTCAACCTCATAATATTCACTACAATATCTTTTAAATTCTAATTCATGATGATGCTCGTGTCATTTCTATGATGATTCTTACCAAAATACTGAAAATTTTAAGACTAAGGGGCTGTTTGGTTCACCGACATCTGAAAAGTTATTAAGATAAACATGTTATTCAGATAATAGGGGCTGTTTGGTTCAGTGTTATTTAAATAACAGATGTTAGTATTATTCAGATATATGCTGTTTGGTTCAGTGTCATTCATGTTATATTACACATGAGGTAAGAATACCCCAAAAAAATAGTCTAAGCTTAGGCTTTTGGCTTTTTTTTCTTCTTTGAAACAGCAGAACAATATTTTTTCAATTAAAACATCAATATAATTCATTATTCTAAATTTGAAAACTTTATCTCAAAATTTGAACCATCGCAGAAAGGAAAAAAGGGAAGAACACAGTAACCTCTCCTTTCAATATCCGAAATAATAAGTCTCTAGTTCACTCATCCCCAAACAAAGAAAAGTTAATAAAATGACACGAAATAAGCTAAACAACAGCAGCAGTTCAAACAGACAAGTTATTGCTCTAGTGTTCTATATTGTGTTGTTGGATTTAAGGCTTGTGTTTATTACTTGGGTTATAATTCCGCTCGGTTGGAGATT
This sequence comes from Gastrodia elata, assembly GCA_016760335.1. Classification (NCBI taxonomy): domain Eukaryota; kingdom Viridiplantae; phylum Streptophyta; class Magnoliopsida; order Asparagales; family Orchidaceae; genus Gastrodia; species Gastrodia elata. Next base: position 47,464,639 of record CM028670.1, read on the forward strand.
TGCGTCGGATTGGCCCTACGTCAAATGGCCTGCGAGGAATGCTTTTCAGCTGAATGGCCTGTGTCGAATGCTTTTCCGCTGTATGGTGGCCCATAGGGTCTGGGGAGATGCGGTCTTAGATCTGGGCTTTTTTTCTCTTGCTGATCTCAGCTGCAGGTTTTGCTATGCTGTTTTGATGTTTTGGTTAATTATGTTAGCTTAGATTAGCTCTCATTCCTAGCCTCGGTTATGTTATTTATATTGTTTTTTTTTTGTTAAGGGAGCCACTTAGGTTATACCATGGGATCGCTCTTTTGGGATTGACTTTAGGCTTTTAGTTTTTAAGCTCTTTGTAACCTTCGAATATCCGGTTTCTATTATCAATAAAATTTCTGTTCTGTTAATATATATATATATATATTATTTATTTATTTATTTATTTACATACATGCAAAAAATGCAACAAAAGAAACTGAAACTACAATAATCACGTAGCTGATTAGTTTAAAAGTAATAATCCAAGAAATTTTATCCAAAATTCACAAAGATTGAAACTATATTTTTTGACAACGTTCTTTTCAGCTTATTTTAGTATTGGTATTTTGCTGTGAAAATGCTTTATGATTAAATTGTGGTCTTACTTTTTTTTAGGAGAATTACAATTTATTTTTTTGAGAATATTAATTTGTTTTAATGAGAAGAACAGAAATGTTAAGAATCCTAAATTTTCAACTAGAAGACCTCTATACTATGATTAGACAATGCCTACTTATCAGTATTGTTTTTTACCTAATTGTCAGTATATATATATATATATATATATATATATATATATATATATATATATATATGTATTATTCCAAGCAAAGCTTCTAATTTTCATGGTTGTGTTATACTCCTGTTTATTTTAAAACTATTTGTTCACATACCTTATTTTGTCATACTATAGCATATTTTTATTAAATTAAACTATTAATTTAACATAAACCATACACGCATCTATCAATGACCATAAATGCACATGCCATATTTTAGTAACATAAGTTTCATTGCATTACCTGGAATGGGCCAAAAAGTTCTGTTGTAACTAGCTCAAAATTCTTGTCTTTAAGCATCTCATCAATTGGAATAAAGAGGGCAGTCGGTTTCAAAGCACCATAGGTTTTAGGAATAGAATGATTTTCCAAAGGCTGGCCTCCAAAAAGTAACATTGATCCAGGTATTTCAAGCAACTTCTCAATGTGTTCCATCATTCGATCTGTTGTAACCTGAGCATGAAGATTGAATAGATCATTCATACCAACAAAAAACTTCAGGGCGGGGCGCTCACTTAAATTGGCCATGCTTAATTTTGATTAAAGACAATACCAAATAAAAAAATTGAGTAGATTCAAGTCAAAAATTGAACTCAAGTTTATTTTGAGTTGGTGTTGATTCACTTAACTAATGATTTGAGTTGACCCAAAAATTATAATAATTTATATTATAGAATATGCTTGAAAAAGTGACAATAATCATGTCTTGAGTTCAATTCCATGCAATGACTGTTATTTATAAATCATTAAAAAAAAAAAAATTGAGAGCTTGAATTGATTTCCAATCAGCTAAAAAGTTTCATTTCAAGTCAAGTATAAATCATTTATAAAAAATTTGAGAAAAGCTTTGACGTAAGAGTGACTAAGAGTTGAACCTTCGTAAAGAGGTGGCTTTTATAAATTTGAACCATGTCCCCAAAATCACAATTTAGAAAACTTAAACTGCTGCTTAAAACGAATCTAAATGCCATTATTTAAATGTTGAGCAAACGTAGGCTTACAATTCGAAATGTACATTAATATGGCAAGTTTCTAGCATGCAGTTTAAATGAGATATAAAGATGCCAATTTAAAAATAGAAATGCTACACGCTGCAACAAAAGAATTTCATGAGACGAACTGTCCAAATTCCTCTCATAAGTTCTTTCTTTCAAAAAAAAAATCAACGTCATTATTTGATAATTAAGGGGCTTACCGTAAGAACAGGTCCAACAGTTAAATCTTCCAGTTTTCTTCTCTCCGAGAACTCTTTCATTTGAGGAACAAGGGAACTCGAAGCCCAATTCTGAACAATGGAAAACACAATTTGTAAGGATTTAGGAAAACTGCTTGCAGAAGATGAAATGCTACTATGGAAGGTGAGTGAGACGAAAGAGAACAAATTAAAAACAATAGAATCTAGTATGATGCGGCATCCAGACTAGCTTTTATATGCTTAAATAAGCATAAACCTGTAAAAATCTTCATCATAAAGGGTTAGCTATCATCAGAATACGTACTTTTAAATTAGTCATTATATAATACTTTTTAAAATTGCTATCATCAGAATATGTACAATTTAATGTTTGGGTGTTACGCATGTACAAAAACCTAAGCACTAATTGGTAATATGTTTGCTCTCAAGTTCATTTGGAAATAAGCAAAAATGTTTAGATTCTTCCAAGAGAATAAAAAGTAAAAATAAATCCCAAAACCACAAATTATATTATAAGGCCGAGAAAATTAAAATGACCCATTGACTCTTGCAAAATGTTCAAAATAATCATTTACTCTTGTAATTTGTAGATCTATATAGCAATTTAGAATACTATAATTTGTAGAGTTCTACCATCATCATCCATAGTCCTTAAAAGTATAATATACTTTCTAGGGTAGTAAACACAGCTATTGCAGATTTTATAATTGCACAAAAGTTGATCCTTATAGTGAAGGAATGCATACAAGTACATATTTTAATTTATGAATGTAATAAGATTATACTCCCAACCTTGTTGATCCTTATAGTGAAGGAATGTATACAAGTACATATTTTAATTTATGAATGTAATAAGATTATACTCCCAACCTTCAGCAAGGTTCAAGTATTATAAATAAAGAGAGACTCATACATCTGTGTCGTGAGTATAGGCAATGGAGCATGACAGAATTGGGAAGAAATCGAAAGGCATTGAAGATAAGTCGAAGAATGAACTTTCCGTTGCTCGAGAATCGTACTAACGGGAAGTCGACGAAGGGTCGAAAGTGTCGAAGAGGGTCCAACCGTCCTCGCTCGCGTCGTAGACACCTGAGGGCTACGGCTGCTTCGTCGGCTAGAAAGGAAGCTTATGGGATCGGCAGAGGCTCGGTCAGCTAGATACGGAATAGTCAACGAAGAATCGAAAACGTCGAAGACTTCCGTGGGCTGCGGTTGCGTCCTTGCTTGCGTCGAGGATTTCCGCGAGCTTATGGCTTCGTTAGTTAAGGCTCAGGTGTTATAAGGTGACTTTGCCTATATACGCTCCATCAGACTTGTTGAAGCGCCACGCCTCTCCCGCAGGAAGAGTTGCATCCAATAGAGAAATCCTTCAATTAGGCAGCAGGAAAAGAAAAATGTTTGATTTTCTCGCTTCTCATTCCTTTATATTACTTCCCTTATATATATACATATACAAGTACATAAGTATATATATATATATATATATATATATATGCACTTAAACTGAGGGTAAAGAAAAAAAGGGTTTATAGTTTAAATAAGATTGGCGGAATGTCAACGTACAACGAAATTCGGCGAAAAAATTAACAAAAACATAAATTCGTGGGTAATAATGTAAAATAAACTATGACGGGTATTTTAATGAACATTTAGGATTGGCGGGGATGTTAAGGCCCTTTTAAGTAACGACCAAGGATCGTTACAGCTATGAACTACTAAAATATGTTAGTAGAAGAAATCTTACATGTTCTCAAGTTATTTCTCTAGGCATGTTTTGAAAAATTTACAATTGATTGCTCGAAAAAATGTATGAAGTTATCATAGGCTTTTCTTGAGGTTTAAATATATTAAACAAACTTTCCCTTGATAGATAGGACAAAGTTTATAAGATTTGGGGTTTATGATGCACATTCCCTAATAGTTAATTACCCCCTAACTGTAGAAGTGTAGAAGTGCACTCTCAAATAAGTAGTTGGCTTGTGACTTATAACATGGTTCAGCAATGCATAACATGTATGGTTATATGAATTGAAGTAAATCAAGATCTCACTGCTCTAACTTTATCACCTAGATTCAACTTGTGACCCAATTTGCCAAATAAAGAACAATTAACCAAAAATTTAAGGAATTTTGAATAGTCGCCATGAACTACATCATTCCAAACATCTTGAATAGATAAAGTGAAAAAATATTAGGCTTGCTTTTTTGGATCGGCATTAAATTGTTTTAGCCGGAAGAGAGCTAACCATCTCTCAAAAAAGTGCACAAACCTCCACCATTTAGGTTAAGCTTAAGGAGTAAACTTTCTTTGAGATCAAATTAAATATTTTAACTAGACTTTGCCCTAATGAATTGATCAAGGTATATTTTAATCCAAAGTCCTAGAATTCTTACGGAGAATGACTTCCCCAAAAAGTGCAAAGATCTTTACCTTTTGAGTTAGGCTTTAAGAGTAGACCTTTTATGCGATGGATTTGAGTTCTAATCAGACTTTCCCCTAATGAGTGATTCAAGGTTTAGTTAGATCTTGGGTCGATGATTTTCTATAGGCACAAACCATTATATTTAACTATCCCTCCTAATTATTTTGGAGATAACTTTTGATTAAGGACTCTTGCTATCTTTAAATTAGCAACGAAGTGTAGGGGAAGTGGAAATTGACCCGATCAAGATCCTATGATTCTATCATCCCAAACCAAATTATGATCCAATATGTCAAAGATAGAGAGAACTTTGCCCAAAACTTCCATAAATTCTGATTAACAACTAGGAATTGTGTTATAGGTTTACTTTGTGGTGTCTTCGTTGGGTGCTTTACATGCACACTTTTCACATATGCCTTTTATTGTATTCAATACTTATGCATTTTTAATTCTTTCATATACTTGCATGATATTTGAACATTTTTGTCTTTTATGTGCAAGTAACACAAAGGCTTATACAAGAGAGTGTGATTCTATGATCATACTCGAGGAGCTTGAGTACATGGTAAAGTTATATTTCATTTTGTAGGAGGTAACCGGGTCATGAAGGTTTGTTTATTTGATTTCATATTATGTGCATTATTGAGTCATGTTGTGTGTGTAAACCCATATTATCTATGCATTTTTGTTTTTGTGTGTTTATTTCAGCATTTATGTTGTTTTAATATGTTGTAATCAACAACCATATGATAAAATTAATTAGACTTGTGTCGAGAATGCAAAAGGTCATTTAGGAAGGTAAAATAAAAATTAATTGCCTTTCTTAGGACCGTTAGGTTAGAATTAGAGTTTATGCTACTATAAATATCTCATGTAAATCCTAAATTCATGATTAATGAATGTTTTCTTCAGAAAAGAGGTTTGAGAGCTTTTGACTGGTGTGGATAGCCAAAGACTCCCTTTGGTATGCATAATCAAAAGCCTTGAAGGTGTGCATAACCTTAAAAATTTATCATGTGTTTTGTGGTGTTTTCCTGCCAACATCTTTCATTCCTCATCATTTCCTTGTTTCCCCTCCATTGTCTTCACATTCCGCAACGCCAAACCCAAACCGTGTGTTGTGGCATCGTTTCATTTTCTTGTTGTTTCCATCTTAAAAAATATACAAAAAATTAAGAAAATTTGCTGTAATAGTTTGATAGCATCCGAAATATTATCTCTGAAATTTCAAGTCATTCTAACTTTGTTTGATCCACTTAGCGCTTTCCCGAAATTGAAAACTTATCTATCTCCTTGTAAAACATCTCATAAGTTTTAGCATCGGATAATGATAATAGTCAGTCTATCATTATCCTCATCAAATGTTATGTTTGATATAATTGCGTCATCGAGCATATCATAAAATCATTTGGACACAATAGACGAGCCCAAGCATGGATCCAAAAACTCGGTTTAAATGCATATGGTAGAGTTGCACAAATGCTATATCTAGCTCCTTGTCATCGATAGTTTCATGCGATTCGAGAACATGGGTTTTTCAAGTCAAACACGCGGGCTTGGACCCAAGTGTTTGCCCAGAAAATCATAGGAACCATCACTATATAAGTTATGTTTTAGGAGTGAACTTTTTCTTGAGATCGATTTGAATATATTAACCAAACTTTCCCCTAAACAATGCATCAAAGTTTATTTAAAATTGAGGCCTAGGATTTCATATAGACATAAGCACTATAATCATAAAAGAGTCAATTAAGGAGAGTATCTACAAAATATAATTTGAGTTTGGCTATAAACATACAATAATTATGCATTTATAAGATGGACATACGGTTGGTTAAATAAATGTAGACCCGATCAATACAAAATTCAATAGATTCTGACAAAATGTAAAAAATAATTGACATCTTTGAAGAAAACATTGAGGAATATTAACGAGTGACTATACACTCGTAAATTTACAACCACTGGTATGCTCAACAAAGATTTTGCCAATAAGCATAGTTGAATATTTGAACTTCAAGAATGGCATGCATGAAAACTTTAGCATAGCTCATCTTGATCCTCTTAGGTTTGGAATTCACTCATTCAAATTTAGTAGATCTTTAACACTAGTGGTTGGTTATGTGAGGACCCGATGTTGGATCAGCGGGAGCTGATCCAGCATTGATTTTTGGGGCAAGTTCTCTAGTCGCAGGATCAAATTGAGTGGTTTAAAAGAAATATATATAGACATCAAACATAACTCATTTATTCATTAATTCACAAGTTTTGATTACAAAGATCAAAATAAAACAAAAGTTACAAACTTTTTCAAAAAGAGTTAAAAAGAGCGATAAATCAGCAGGAAACAGTATCAGCACTGCATGGTTCTTAGCACCATTCCTCTAAGACGAACTCCTGATCTGGGCACGTTTCAAAAGTGCGGGCATTTGCATATCAATTAGTTGATAGATGTCAAATTTACAATTGTTAAATAATAAGCAATAATTTGACAAAAAATAACAAGTTGTATAAATTTATCCCTGCAAATTTATTTCAATTACACTAACGGTGGTTTGGCTTGAAAAAAAAAGGAGAGTTTGTGGCGTGTTGCAATGCATGCAACTTAGTGAAAGCAGAACATCAAAAGCCAGTAGGACTCTAGCAATCTCTACCAATCCCAAAATGGAAGTGGACCGATATTGCCATGGACTTCGTAGAGGGATTGCCTCAAAGCAAATCAGGAACCAATACCATATGGGTCATTGTTGACAGACTCACTAAGTCAGCACGTTTCCTTCCAATAAAACAAACGGACCCTGTGGAGAAGCTCGCCAGAACATAAGTCAAGGAAATCACGGAGTTCCAAAACTAATTATATCAGATAGAGATGGTAAATGCACATCCCGATTCTGGAGAGCCATACACCATGATTTGGGTACTAATCTAGCAATGAACATTGCATTCCATCCCCAAACTGACGAATAAACTGAATGAGTTAATCAAGTGCTAGAAGATCTTTTAAGACTGCATACTGGACCTCAGTGAAAATTGGGAAAAAACACTTGCCCTTAGTTGAATTTGCATATAATAATAGTCATCAAACTAGCATTGGAATGACACCCTACGAAGCCTTATATGAAAGAAAATGTTTGACACCTCTATTCTGGTCAGAAGTGGGAGATGTCCAAATCTATGGATCCGTTCTTATCGAAGAAACTAACAAAAAGGTTCAGTTGATAAATTTAAGAATAACTGCAACCCAGGATCGTCAAAAGAAATATCACGATTGAAGACACAGGATGTTGAAATTTCAGGTAGGAGATTTTACTTATCTAAATGTAAGCCCAATGAAGGGAGTATATCGGTTTGGCATATCAGGCAAGCTGAGCCCGCGATATGTGGGACCATTTGAGATCATTGCCCGAATAGGGAACTCTGCTTATCGTTTGAAGCTACTGAAAAATTTTTCTAGAGTACATGATGTGTTCCATATATCATCCATACATAAATATTTGCAAGAACCATCTCATCAATTAATAGCTCCTGGAATGATAATCCAGCCAGGTCTGACGTATGTGGAAAAATAAGACCAAATTATAGAATGAGATAACTGTCGTTAAGGAAGACAACTATTCCCATGGTTAAGGTACAATGGAAATGTCACAGTGCCAAGGAAGCAATATGATAAAGAGAGGAGAATATAAGAAAGGAATATCCCGGACTCTTTCAGAATTCAGGTAATCTTAATTAAATCTTCTTACGTTCAATTAAATGTTTTCTATTTCGATGTAATGTCGATGACGATATTATTTTTAAGTAGGGGAGTTTGTAATGACCCTAGATCAGTTTGAGAAGGACATTAAAATCCTGCGAAATTCAAATTCTATTGTTTTCCCGCAAATTTCAGTTTTCGGTCGTATCTCCCGCTGAAATTTGTTTTCGTTAAAATTTTATGTTACCATTCTTGGTTAAATTTTCAAACTCAATTAATGCTGAAATAGAAATTAAGATTCTATCATTAACCAATACTTGAAACAGTAAAACATAAAATTACCTCATTAAGGCAAAACCGGCTATCCTTGTAGAAACCGTCGACGGCAATTAAACTATTCCCAAATTTTATCTCCGTAACTTACGGGTGTTATCAATTACCCAGCCAAACTAAACGGGTGTGCGTTACGCACGCACACCTTATTTAACCCAGCGTATGCCATTTGAATTTTTCTCACTCGATCGCTCTTTCCTCTAAACTCCTCGCTCTCCATTTCAATCGGCCGAGCCCTCCCACTTAACTGTTCCGCAAGAAGGAACGACCCGGGAAGCTTGTGGTAGCGGCACAATTGAGCGACGCCTATGCCGACGGTCGAGACGCTTCGATCGACGGAAGCAGTTCTTGCAGCCAGCGACGAAAGCAGACGAAGTAGGAACGAGTCTCGTCATTGACGTCTCAGTGCACTGCATCAGAAATCCGCGCGATCTTCTTCTTCCGCGCGATTCCTTCCGCTTGGTCTCTACCTACACTCGACTAAGCTATAAGGTACGAACCTCTCTGCCTGTTGAGTATTAAGGATAGCTCTGTTTATAAATAGAATGGTTATTTCGATACTTATAGCCTGATTTCCTGCACTCAACCACAAATTTTATATCATAAGCCGAGTTATATGATTAGATTAAGAATTCCACTTACCGTAATGAGAAATTGGAGTTCAGCACTAATCCTACTTTGCATTATCGAATTAATTATTATTTTCAACTCTTGATTAAAGAAATTAGAATTCTAAAATATCTGAACATAGTGTTAGTCAATAATTTCATCATAGTTAAACACTTAACTTAAGACTAGATTGTTCCAATATTATTATTAGTATTAGTATTATTTCAATACTAGCCTTTATCATAAAACAGAAGTCTCATCAATAAACATTCTCACACACTCAGCCATCATGATTTATGAAGTATTAAATTGATTATTGATAAAGAAATAATTTTTATATCTTTATGAAGTTATTGAGAATTTATTTAGAGCATGGAATCCCTTAAAAACGAATCTTAGTAATAATCAAATCAGTCTATTCAAAATTACTTCACCGATGGGAGTTATTGAATTATAGATGCTAGGGTCACTTCTTGGATCCAACAAAAGAGCATTTACATGCGCTTCCAAGAGTATTTATTCATCACTTCCTCCAAGTCTATGATATGTTCTTCATGTTCTTCTTCCTTTTCCAAAGTAAATTTTGCCAACTTAAGAAGTAATATTCGTAGCGCCTCCTTCAATTCTTGCACCTCTTTTTAGAGGCTAGTAATTTTCTCGTACTGCATGTCAAATAATGTTATACACGTGCTTTCAGGAAAGTATAAAGTACTTAATACTAAATACATGCTAAAGATTTATTTCTTAAAATTTAAATTAAGAAATGCTAGTCAAACTAATTTAAGAGTACCTCGCACCACATCATGATCTTCGGGAGCCATAACCGGGGTAAGTTTGTAAACCCTAGTGGCAGCTGGTCTTACCGGGGCATGGCCTCTCATTTGAGTCGGTGTGGTTGCAAGAGATATTGGGGCTGGTGCACTTGCTAGAGCTGGGGCACGAGTGGGTGTAAATAGTGTGTTCATGTTGGGTCTCTGAATGATGTCTCCATCTATAATTTTAAAAGATTTGCAAAGTCGGTAATTATGTCCCGTCCTGCCACATTGGTAGCATCTGTTGCCCGTGTGATAGCACCTGCCCATTGGGTGTGGTCGTCGACATTCTGAATTTGCCATTTCCCAGACAGGACCTGAAGTGATCTGATATATGTTGGCCTGATAACTAGGTCGAGACTTTTTAAAGATTTCACGACTGTCGTGGGAATGGAAATGTCGCTTTTCTTGGCGATCGACGATTACTTGTTCGTTATGCTCCAGAATAGATGCGCAGTCCAGTAGCTCAGCAAATTTGGTATGCTTGAGTGGGAGAAGGCTGGTTCGGTTTGAGTTCTTCAAACCATCCAAGAACCTGCTACACCTAGAGGTCTCTGTATCCACTAACTTAAGCGCATACCTGGAGAGCCTCGTGAACTCGGACTCATAAGCCGCGATTGACCTATTTCCCTGAGTCAGCTTGATGAATTGGTTCTCCAATATTTTTTGCGCAGAATAAGGGATGTAACGACCTCTGAATGCATCCGCAAATTTCTCTCATGAGATATCTTCTAGTCCCAAGCCCATGAACTGAGTTTTGTGGGTGACTCCCCACTATCATTCGGCTTCAGCCTTGAACAGGTTTTTAGCCAATCTCATTGTATCAATGGTTGGGCATTTCATGTTCTCCAATTTATCTTCTGCGTTCATCGGCCGAGCTATCCCGTCGTAGGGCGGTGGGTTCAACTTCATGAAGGCTTGTAAGGCTTCGTCAATTCTGTGCCTTTGCTCAAGAGGAAACACATGAGTTTTGTGTTGATTGGCCAGTATTTGGGCCATCAACTCCAAGGTCTTATCAGTTTTACTCTCTGATGGCCCTGAAGGCAAAGGGGCATTTACTGGAGTCTCCGTGGCTAATTCGAGATAATATTCTTCCGGATTCATCTATCAAGAAGAGAAGATCTTAATTTATAGGAATATGACAACTCTTGCTCATTACTATTTAATATTTAGCATAGGGAAGAAAATTTTGACTATAACAATAGTAAGTAAATAAGAACATAGTTCTTTCATGACATAAATGATTAAGAGCAATCTATATGCTATTTTTGAGGTTTTCAGCCCACAGGTTCTGGTACTTGATGGCAGTCATCCTCCTTTTCTTGGCCTCCGATGTAGTGGCTGTATCCATGGTGTGGTGAGGGGGAAGTGCAGCCTGGCTCCTCCCTTCCTCCAAGTCTGTGATACGTTCTTCATGTTCTTCTTCCTTTTCCAAAGTAAATTCTACCAACTTAGGAAGTACTATCCGTAGTGCCTCCTTCAATTCTTGCACCTCCTTTTAGAGGCTAGTAATTTTCTCATAGGAGACACACATGAACCTTGTCAGGTTCTCACAATGTGCCTCCTTCTTATCTTCCAATTCTCGTATCCGATCTTTCAATGGTAGGGGGATGAACTTAGGTTCATGGATGTTTATTTGCCAAGACCTTTCTTAGCTTAAGTCAGCTTCCGAGTGTTCTGCCGAATGATTGGGAGAATTTATCTGTTAAAACTTAAACTTATAACTTGTTGAATAATAGCCTTATTATGTCACTAATTTTCTACAAAATATTTTGTTCTAATAAAAGCCTTATTGTGTCACTAGTTTTCTAAAAATATTTTATTTCAGTCTATTTGTACTTTAAGTAAAAAGCATAAAAAGTAATATCCAATGTACCTTTTGTGTTTGACTTAAGACGAATCACTCACAAGCTTTATTTCTTTCTCTTATCATTGTTACTAAGTATGCGCTGCATCCTTTCTTTATCAGCTTCCTTGTCGTCACCAAGTTTATTAGGGATGCTAACAGGCTGTCTTTCTGTAAATATTGTTGATATTTTACCGCTTTTGATTGTGACATTTTTTTATGGCAGCTGATTATACCATCATGCTTGCTTAACCGATCGATCCCTAGAATAATGTCAAAGTTGGTGATGGGTAGAATTACTAATGTAGCTTTGAATAATTTACCTTTGATGGGGATATTATAACTACAAAATTTCTGAGCCTCCATGCTAGCTTCAGAGGGTAACCCAATATCTAGTGTTGTCGCCCAATGTGAGTATGGTAGTTCTAGTGTGACTACAAGTTTTTCTGATATGAAGGAGTGGCTTGCCCTTGTATCAAATAAGGTGTCACATGATACATCATTAATGAATAGCGTGCCTAAATATGAACTATGAGCATTTTGTACTAACTTTTATAAGTGTAAAAGAAAAAGGAGAACGAGAAGAATGGAAGACAAAGCCTACTAGCATCCTTAATAAACCCAGTGATGGCAAGGAAGCTAATAAAGAAAGGATGCAGCACATACTTAGTAACAATAATGGGAGAAAAAAATAAAATTGTGCCTTTATCAGAAACGTACATTGTTCAAGATTTTGAAGATGTATTCCTTGTAGATTTACCCGGGCTACCACTCGTAAGAGAAATTGGGTTCTTAATAGAACTAGTTCTGAGAACCCAACCCAAGTTAAAATCACCATACAGTATGGTACCAAAAGAGCTCTATAAATTAGTCCAACAACTTTAAGAGCTAATCAGCAAAGGATTGATCCGACAAAGCATGTCCCCTTGGGGAGCCCTCAAGTTATAATTATTTCAATACTTAAGATTATTATTTAAATAATTCAAAACTATTCCTTTTGTTTTTATCCTAATTTCCACGCACACGCGCCTATGGTTCTCGATTGCGGCTGAAGCGCAGGCACGCAGATGGAATTACCCGGAATCGGAACCGCAAGGGTTGAAGTTTGACCCCTCCCGACATAGTTCGTCCTCAATGTCGCGGGACTTTCCCAATAGACCCAAATTAGGATTAACCGAATAAGAAAAACGGATCTATGCGCATGTGCATAGATTATGGAGAACTCAACAAAGTAATAGTGAAACATAAATATTCTCTACCCCGCATCGATGACTCTTTGATCAATTGTCAGGAGCCAAAATATTCTATAAGGTCTGGACACTATGAGTTCTTAGTCATGTTCTTTGGACTCATAAAGGTGCCTTCTATCTTCATGGATTTAATGCAGAGAATCCTCAGGCCCATCGTGATAGTCTTCATCGACGATATCTTAATATATTCCAAGTCTATGGAGGATCACGAGATTCATTTGAAAACAATATTGGGAACTCCTAGGGAGCATCAATTATTTGCCAAATACTTAAAATATGAGTTTTGGTTGGACTCAATAGCATTTTTAGGGCATCTAGTAAATGATGAAGAAATCAAAGTAGATCAAAGGAATATCAGTACCATACAATAATGGCCCTAACTATCATCTGTAACGGAGATTCACAGTTTCTTAGGATTGGCAGGATACTACCGAAATTTTGTCAAAGGATTCTCAAATCTGGCCAAACCATTAATACAGCTAACTCAAAAGGCAACACCATTTTTATGGAGTCTGTAGTGCGAATAATCATTTCTAAGAATAAAACAAGCCCTGACCACTGCACCTATCCTGATCCTACCTCAAGAAGGGAAGAACTACAAGATATACACGGATGCTTCATTAACAGGACTAGGGTGTGTCCTCATGCAAGACAAGCACGTCATTTCTTAACGCTTCAAGGCAATTGAAGACTCACGAAAAGAACTACCTAGTTCATGATTTAGAGCTAGCTGCAATAGTTTTTGCTTTAAAAATATGAAGGCACTATCTTTATGGAGTGAAATGCGAGATTTTCATAGATCATCAAAGTTTAAAATACATCTTCACGCAGAAGAAATTAAACTACAACCAAAGGAGATGGTTGGAACTACTCAGCGACTATGACATAAATATTCAATATCATCCTGGTAAAGCTAACTTGATCGCAGATGCTTTAAGTAGAAAGGAAATACTGAACACTTTAATCTTATCAAGTTCATTTGAAGAAGAATTCCAGATATGTTGGACCCTCCAAAGTAACTGCAAAAATTGGAAGCTCGGTTTATAGACTTAAACTTTCTGAAAGATTTACAGCCGTGCACAGCACTTAGACTTCCTGAAAGATTTACAACCGTGCACAACATATTCCACGTTTCAGCACTCCGAAGATGCCTCCAGGAATCACTCGGCAAATCTTAGATTCGACAGTCGAAATTCAGCCCGATTTGACTTATGTCGAAAAATCTCTTAAAATCATTGAGAAAGACTGCCAAAAATTAAGAAACAGAGTGATCCCGATGATTAAAGTTCAATGGCATAACCATACTACAAAGAAAGCCACGTGAGAAATAAAAGATGATATGCGAAGAAAATATCCATAATTATTTCATAACTCCCTTTAAAGACTTTGTTTTATTCTTTTTATGTCGATGACGACATAATTTTTAAGTAGGAAAGTTTGTAACGACCCAGTGTTGTTACTTTGCAATTTATGTCAAAATTCCGACTCAAACAACAGGACCCCCGGGGAAACTTCAAATTAGGGCAAACAAAAATACCTTTAGATAGAAATAATTTTTTAAATCAATATGCCATAGTTTGAAAAAATTCAGATAACGAAAACTCCCACTTTATTTTTTTAATTCATTAAATTGAAAAAATTCAAATAACGTATCCAAATCTCTCAATTTTAGTGTCATTATGTTAAATATATTATTTAAAGGCTGTTTAAAAAGTTTCGATGATTTTGGAGCCCCGATTAGATCTTAATTAATTTTTGAAGCTTCAAATTTCATAAATTAATTAAAAATAAAATATTGTTTGGAATCAAAATTTTTTAGAGTGAGGGTGTTCGTTACATCATAACACACACCGGTGTTAAGTTTTGTTATTTTTGGACTCAAACGATAAAAAAATGCAAAAAAATTAATTTTAAATAATTATTTCAATTTTCCTTAACTTCCTCTCTGCCCCCCCTCCGATTCATACCCCTCCTCGATCGCAGACTCTATCGCTGGACAGAGCCTGCTGCGACGCAGAGTCTTATGCCGTTTTCACGCAGGTAGGTCGGCCCATCTAATCGACAAGCACTCCTCCTTCCCTCGCTCCCCTCTATATATTTCCCACCCAGCCCCTCTCCTTCCCTCACAAAAACCCCAACAGCAGCTCCTTGCCAGCCAGCCTTCAGCTCCTCCTCCTGCCAGCACCGCCAGCAAGCCCACTCTCCAAACTCCGGCCACCCCCTTTAGCCATGTTCGGCTCTCAGCAACCCTAACTCTAGGTTAGAAGAGAAAGAAAAAGTGAAAGAAATGAGAATAAATTATTTTATTTTATTTTCTTTTTATTATTATTATTAATAAATATACTATCTCTATTATGTCATTACATTTTTATTGTTGTCATTATTAATAATGAATAACAGTACAAATGCTATAAAATGAACCCCATTTTCTCAATTTTGTACTTGACCAACAAAATCAAATTTTGTGCCAAATATCAAATGCTAAAATTATATATTTATTTTTGTGATAGCAATTATTTTCATGCTTCGGTTTGATTGTAATTAATTTAAATTAGGGCAAACCAAAATACCTTTAGATAGAAATAATTTTTAGATCAAATCACCATTATTTGAGAGTAAATCCGGATAAAGGAAACGCTCGCTTTATTTTTTCAAACTTTTTAAATTTAATAAATTAAGAACATTAAATGAGTGTCCAAATTCATTAATTTTCGTGTCATTATGTTGAGTATATTATTTAAAAGCTAATCAAAAAGTTTCATCGATTTTGGAGTGCCGGTTCGATCTCAATTAATTTTCAAAATTTAAAATTTCAGAAATTAATTTAAAATAAAATTCCGAATCCAAAATTTTAAGTGATTATTTCTCGACCCCCCCACGCAATTGAGCCCAGGCTCTGTCGCTCGACAGAGCCTGCAGGCGCGGAAGGTTCTGCGCCAGGGAGAGCCGCCTGCGCCGTTTTGGAGCAGGTTGGTCGGCACCTGGCCGGCCTCAAGGCTTTCCCTCTCCCTCCTTTCCCAATTTATACCCCCTTAGCCCACCCCTCCTCTCCCACAATAGCAGCCAGCCTCCTCAGCCCTCCAACCAGCCGGCCTGTCAGCCTTTGGCCTCCCCACTCCGGCAACCCCTCCGGCCACCCCCTTCAGCCACGTCCGGCTCTCAGCAACCCTAACCTTATGTTAGGAGAGAAAGAAAAAGTGAAAAGAAATAAGGAGAAATTATTTTATTTTGTTTTCTTTATTTTTTATTATTATTAATAAATATACTATCTCTATTATGCATTACATTATTATTATTGTCATTAATTAATAATGAATAACAGTACAAATACTATAAAATGACTTATTTTCATTCTGTCAATTTCAATTCAAATATTTTCATTCTAACATTTTATTATTATTATTATTATTACTTTTTGTGATTTTTACAGTCATTTTTATTATGTCTATTTCTTTCATCATTATTTTATCATTAAATAAATGATAATTATAACATATAATTGCTATCTTCAGTGACTTAAAAATACTACATTCTATCAAGAAAAGATAGTGAAAGAAAGACAGAATAAAAAAGAAAAAAATAAATATTTCTAAAAATATCACTTTCATTATAATATTGACAAAAAGACTAATTTAAAATATTAAAATCTAAATGCAGATTCAATTAAATTGTTACACTTTTAAACTTAAAGAAAAAGATATCAGATGTCTTTTATTAATCTTGTTTAAATATGTTTTTCAGCTCAGCATTGCACAAATTGATAAAAATATTTTTTCAAAATCACATAAAATGATATATGAAAAAATTTGGATAAGTAGCAAAGGTTCCATGTTAATATATTTTTAGTCTGATCAGACAACTGCTAGGACGGGGTTGTCCGACATCAGAAGTCATAAGGAGTCTATACTGATAAGCCTTTGAGGGGGCAAGTATAGATGGAAGTTGGGATATGTAATACAAAATGAACCCCCCATTTTCCTCGATTTTGTACTAGCCCAACAAAATCATGTTTTGCGCCATAATATCAAACACTAAAATTCTATATTTATTTTTGTGACAACAATTATTTTTATGTTTAGATTCGATCGTAATTAATTTTTTTAGTTTCAAACTTCAGAAATTAATATAAAATAAAGTATTGCTCCAAATCGAAAATTTTTAGCGTGAGAGTATTCATTACATCATAACACACCTCTATGTCAAATTTTATTATTTTTGGAAGTCAAATGACGAAAAAATACGAAAAATTTAATTTTAAATAATTATTTCAATTTTCCTTAACTTCCTCTCTGTCCCCCCCCCCGATCGCAGACCCCTCCCCGATCGCAGGCTCTGTCGCTGGACAGAGCCTACTGCGACGCAGAGACTTGAAAGCTATAATGGAAGGGAATTAAGATGTTTAAAGCATTCATGGAAGAAGAACTGTAGGTTTAACTCTATTTCAAACTAGTCCTTTTCTTATACCTATTTAATAATAAAGATGCTCACTGAAAGCTATTACTTAATTTATATTATATTTCTTCCATTTTCCTGCTGGCAAAGAGACTCCCTAGCTGGTATATGTACTTTTGTATTATACCATGTAATAAAAAGAGAGGAAAACAATTTTACTCAACAATTATCTACACCATTAAATAAATAACAATTAAGTTGGCAATTGAACAATAAGCAATTTAACACTAACGGTAAATAACTGTGAATAATTTATCAATTACTATTAAAATAAAATATCTTCCAACTCTTTCCACACCTCTTTCTCAATATGTTTTCTTTAATTTTCAAATTCTGTAACTTTATTAGCTTGTACATTTATTTTAGATAATAAATTTTAACATTATAATGTATTGGAATTCTTAATTTACTACTCACAAAAATTCACACTTTTTGCTAAAAGAATTAAGCTATGAATCATGTGAATGCAAGTTGGCTTATTCTACAAGTACAAAATCATAGTCTCAAAAAGTACCTCATGCATAAATAATATTGACTGCGCTGAGCACTTTTGGCCACTACATGCATAGGCATCCTGATCGCATACCCAAGCAACATAATCAACCTACGATCATAGTTGGGCAATATAAAAAGATGAATCAACAATTAGCTTCCTAAGAACAAAAAAAGAAACCAACAACTCCAGAAAATGATTCCAGTGCTATTCTCCAAAACAAAGCTAACTAAAGTAACTGCTTGACCTCTTGTACATCTGGACCAAGTATTTTCCAGTCAAAACCTGCATCTTCCAATTTTATACGCCCTCTCAGATCACCAGCTAATTTTTCTGCTACTCGTGAGCTCCCAGTAAATAAAGTCATTCGTGGTTTTGCCTTCAAAGATAAATAAAAAGGTAGTCAAGTAAATAAATATTATGCATAAGAATGTTTTATATCCATTATACAGCTCAATTAAACAATGGAAGTGAAGATTTCCTAACAATCTTAAAATTTAAGTGTAGTTCACTTATCCATTTAGTTTCTTCAAGTTAATGTGCTTTAAAGTTTATGTCACGTGAAATGTCTAGACAATAATAAAGAAGAATCTTGCAAGAACGTCATAATCGTCATACCATAATACTTGTCAGGAAGTTGATAGAGTGTATTATATATTGTTGTTTATGAACCTCAAAATATGAAAGAGAATGGTATAAGAATATCGTCAAGAACTATGCTACAACAGGTTGCAAAGCTGTGAAAAATATTAACGTCTATACCCTTAAGGAATAAAGGCAGTCAGAATTTGTATGTAAAGTAGAAAAAAATGCTTAGCTATTATGTAAGAAACTCAAGCCAACTAGATGCAAAAGTACCTCTGGATAAAAATAATAAGTTAAGAAAAACGTAAGCCCAATGCATGGAGCTCTTGCTAATGAAATGTCTAAAGAGGTGTTGATGTAGGCAGCCTTACCGCTAAATTTGTAGAAAGGCAGTTTGTTACCCTCAACTAGGACCTCAAGAATATACTAAAGACACTTAAACCATTGCACCAGGTCAACACTCCATTAATGACTGTTTAATACATATGGGAAGCTCATCATGATATATTGCATTCTTGTAAGAGGTTATGAGAAAAACAAACCTCCAACAAGAACTTATTCATAGTTATGCCATCGGTATTGATAAAATCCATGTCTTCCTTAGGCAACCCACACTCATGAAGTAGACGGATCATTTGCTCCATAACAATGCACACCTACGATTCAAACTCATTGATGATTCCAACAAAAAAAGAAACTGAGTACATTAAAAAGATTTCAGCGATATAAATTCCATCAAAACATCCATGTTCGCAGCCTGCTGGAATGGAAAAGGGGCTGAACATTTGTCAGTGTATGGCAAAATAAACAAAAATAAACAAAAATTTGTGCATAAAATAACCATAGAATTCATGAGATTAAATTGTGCAGATGCTGCAGACTTAGCAAATATCATTCCATCAATTTTTAAAGTACTGAGCATGGCAATATTAATGAACGTAGTAGTCAAATAAGTTCAAATAAAGAAAAACACTGAAAAAAACTTTAAAGCTGTTCAGTAAGGAATCAACTTAGGGGATAAATGAAGTTGTTAAGTTGTGTAAATTTAAGATAAGTTAAGCTGGTAGATTATTTGGTTGTAGTGCTTATTTAAACTAGAATAAAATATTTATACTAGATAAAATAAAATCTACTCAATTTTAAATTAGCTAAATAGGTGTAAACCAATTTTATAACAAATACAAAGAGGATAGATATGGTTATCTTGATTAATTATTATTTAATTAGCAAATAGTTTAAAATTAACCTTAAAATTAACTACATTTATTTTGATCATTATTATATTATTTTGATATTATTATATTAAGAATATTATCTGATTAACATATATCAAGGTTAAATATTTATATTAAGTAAATAAATTAAATTTTTTTTTTTTGTAAAACAACTAGTTAATTACTAATTAACTAAATTAAAATTTAATTGTTAAGTTGGATAAACTATATAAGCAAAGATACAAATAAAAACTAAGATTAGCTAATATAAGCCAAAAGGAAAAATGAACAGGGACTTGATTTCACATGCGCTAAATTGCATTGTTCTTATCAAAGGATAATTACAAGCATCATTAAAGTATAAAATTCTCAATTTAGCTGATTTATTGCTATAAAATTTTAAAGTTCAGTGGTTTTCTTTTGCTTGAACTTCACCCGATGGAAGCATTTCTTACTCTATAAGGTGAAACCTTAAGCAAGGGACGCCAATTTGTCAACACCTGCTAACTAGAAAAAAAAAATTGAACAAATCCGTGTCCAAAATGCTAATTACAAGAAGCCCTTTTTGGCTGACAACTTTTCTTTAGTAGCTAAGAAAAAACAGTCAGTAAGCATTAGAAACTGATGAGAGATATAGCCTAAAAACTTGGAACAACGAATGGCATTCATTGGCAACAGGAAGCTGATGCAGTACCAAACGAAGATCATTTGTAATTTACATAACAAATCTGTGGTATATTAAAACCGCTGAAATGCATTTTTGCATTGAGTCACTGAATAAAGGAGAATTGATGTGAGACTTTACTATTGGTTCTAAAGACTCCATTTGGGTATCCTAGAGTTTTCCTTGGCAATTGGATACTGATAACATTCTATCGATCATCAAACAACAAAGTGACTTTTACTTACAATGCTTTTTGATTGCTCCAAAAAGTGTATGAAGCTCCACTATTTGGATTAGGTTGTAGATATAAACTTTTCATGAGGTAGATATAAGTTTTAACTTGACTTTTCTTTGATGAATTGATCAAGATTTGTTTAAATTTGGGGTCAAAGATTTTCTATAGGCACAAGCCTTTACAGTTAATTAACCCTCCTAATTGTAGGAGAGAACTCTCAATTAAGATGCAATAATACACTTAGACATGCATAAGTAAACAAATGGTTTAGACATGCTTGATGGAAGTAGACCCGATCAAGGTCCCATAGTCTTGTCATCTTTAGATCAACTTGTAAATCAATCTATCAATCTCAGAGAGATTTATTTGTGACGTTCAAAAATTTTGATTAACTATTAATAACCTAGCCTCAAAGATCCCAAGCAGGTTTGGTGATGTTTACTGAAGACTATATCACTAGTCTCAACTTTGACTCTTAAATTGTAGGTTTGTTGTATTATTTTACTCAATTATTTAGCACTTAAATGGCATGAACACTAGGGTTCAAAATTTATGGGCATAACCGCTAAAGTTCAGCTGCGTGATTGACTATAAAAGTTTTTTAAAATCTCAATTGATTCTTTAGGTATAAGTCTAAAACATTAGGTTTTATGTTTGGTGGGATATTTGAGGTTCTGTTAGCGATGTAGTTGCCTTAAACTTATTTAAGGTTTGGACAAATAGTGGTTCCAGCACAAGCGTAAGTTAAGCTTGTCACAGTCAGCCCGATAAGGGTTGAGAAATAGAGGTTGAAGATTTTAGTTATCTTATATTCATTATTTATTTCAATTTATTAATAATATTTAATATTTATTTATAGATTATGTATTTTTATAGAAATATTTTAAAACAATATAAAATATCAATAGACAACGGATCATATCTAAAAGAGTCACTAACTTCTAGTAAGCATTTCATAATAGGAAATCAATATTAAACAAAACTAACTTAATATACCTACAAAGTGAAATCAAATTATGGCAATAGGCTTCGTCAACTCGATCTTTATCCATATGATCTATAGCTTGAAAAAAATATTGGTTGTCGTGGATGAGTTGCATCATAAATCAGTGAGTATATCCTTGTTATAATTATAATAACACAAGGAAAAGAAAGTACATGTTGAATTTAAAATATAGCAAAATCATAAAAAATTATTAATAATTTAATATAATATAAAAGTTTATGAATTAAATATAACCTTTAATAATTACTTTCACATAATCAAACATATTCTTTTTATAGTATTAATAATACCATTAGGTTATTATCATAAAAAATCATCCTTTCAATTACTTATAAGTAATATTTAATTTTTACCAAAAAACCATTTCTTATAACTTGATCATTTGATAAAAAAATATAACACATCATATTATTAAGTGACAATTTAAGTAGCTCACCACCAAAATCATTACTATTGTCATTACTATTATCATTATCATCAATAAGATTTTCTCATCTAGTATTATATTTACCTATTTAGAAGTCAGATTATTAAGCATTAAAAATCATTTGGCTGTTTTTGTCCCAAACATTTTCATACTAATATTATATTCGATTAATAAAAATATTCAATTTACCTCATAATTTTCTAATGAATTTCACATTTAAAATAAGTTTAGCAACTTTAAGGTGCGTTAAATTTGTTTTAGAATCCAAGACTTAGTTGCATATATGACTCTTTACAAACACCTCAAGAAAATCACCAAACTAGATTTAAAACATGCTTTAACAACTAAAAACATAACGCAAAGTTAAGAATCTTCCCATCGATCAAATTTAAATGTGCAATTATATGTGCAAATAAAACAACGATCAAATATCTAGTTTAAATATAAGTTTTCACTGACTGGAAAGTTCAATTATATAATTTTAATTTTGATACTGAATATGTTTCTACTAATCAAAACACTTTACAAGATTTTTTACTCATGAATTCCTTAATGTAGGAAAATAAGTGAATTACCTTGAACAAAGGAAAGTTCAGATGCTCTCCATAGGGATTTATAAAATGAAAAATTTCAGATGAACAATCTAATAAGTGATCTATATGTGACAAAACTAACATCAAAACCCAGAAATTAACCTTCCTCTTGAGATATGACATTGACAAAACTCGATTATTCTATGAAAAATTGTGTTTTAACTTGTTTGAGATTAACCCATAGATGTAAGATAAATGGTCTTCCTGAAATCTTAAAGAATGATGTTTGGACAAACCTTCCTGTCCAATTGAACCATAAATGACACGGGAGGAGTAAAGATTCATTTAGCTATAAATTAAATTGAATTCTCTTATGAAAAACTAGTCGTTTCCAATCAAACTTCAACTCATGGTAGTGTTAGTAGCAAATGCACGCTTCTACCAATCATTAGCCATAAAAAAGAGATATGACCACTTTCTAGGAATATATTGTTTCTATTAGTTCAGTTTCTAACAAAAAATAAAAAGGAATTAAATTATTAAGATTACATGCAAACGATGATCAAAGCCCTTTTGATTTAAAACAACAAAAGCAAACATTTATGAAAGTTTGTCTGAGCAAAAAAACTATTCAAGAAAAATCTTCCCTCTTGGATACATAATTGAGGCTGAACTGGAAATCCAACTGGAAACCTAATAATTTGGCAGAATCATATGCCCCAATCAACAAAATTAATTACATAAAAAGAAGAATGTGAGTTTTTAATTTCAACAAGCATGGGAGATGCTGTATCTGGACTTGGGATATAGAAAATTTAAACAACGATTTAAATAGCATTCGTATTCAAAAAGAACACCGTCTACAATAGTGGCAAAACACTCTTGTTAAAGACAAACTTCACGATGTTCAGAATAATTTTAATAAATAATAAGAAAATTGTGGCCACAAAGGAAAAACTTTTCTTTAAGAGATAAAAAATCCAACTAATAAAAGTTTTGCAAGAGATAGGACAGTGATAATCAACTAATTAGAATGCGGGTAAACAACACAAATTTTTTCCTATTCTAGAAAGAGAAATGAAAACTCCATGAGCAAAGATGCACAATCAGATGCCACATCAAACAAGAGCAATGAACCAATTAAAAAATGCTTGCAATACAAGTTGTATTAGCAGAACGGGAACAAAGGAATCAGATGGAAAGCAACATTTTGATGGACACTCTTTGCTCTCCTATAACCAACACTTCTATTAAAATCCAAATTATTTCCCATTTATTCTTAATTGATCCCTGTAATCCTCGTAATAATTAGTGTTGATATAGTTAAACATTAACGAGAATAATGTATACATACGACACATGATCAAAATCATATTCCCACTATCGTACCGCCTCCAGGCTCTCTTTTAAAATATGTATCGTATTTTTACAAGCATTTTTTATCTCACCAAGAAAAACCTATTTTAATTCTCTTCTTTTAATTTTAAATTTTTTATTTTAATTTAAGGTGCCAAAAGAGTCTTGAGGTTTGGTCGGAGCCGCCAAGGGTTGCAGCAAGAGACAAGAAGTTTCTTGAGTGCCTTTTAATGGTAAAATTTTATAAATATATAATTTACATACCTTATTGTAATTGTAACCAACACTTTCTTTACAATTTTCACGGACTGTTACAATGCACTCCAGAAGCAATATTACTCTGTGTACAATTAGGCAGAGCTAAACGCATGCATAAGGTGCTGCTTTAAGTTCTGCACCATAATAATTTATAAATTTTTTGAAATAAGGTGAGCTTCAAATATGAAGAAAATGTGTTGCCGATAGGATTTGAATTCAAGATCAGGGATAACAAATTCTGAGCCTCAACCATTGGGCTATAACACCATTCACATAAATTATACATAGAATTTTACAATTTATGGGGTACAATTGCAACCCCTTACACATTTTAGATCTTTCCCTAGATGCAGCTCCTCTCCTCCCTTCACTTTTTTAAGAGCTACCTTCCTCATCATCCCTAACAACCTAATCCCAAACATGACTTTCCACTTGGAATGTTCCCAATCAAAAGGTATGTTCTTATATTTGTAGTTACTTTTCAAGGAAATTTATAAAACAACCTATATTAAATCTAAATTTTTTTGTAATGATTTTAAGTTATAAATGTCAACATCAACTTAGATCGTTCTCTACACTTCCGACATCAAACATATGTTAGATTTATGCTAGATCATTTAATGCCAAAGAGGTGCTAGTTAGTAGATCCTTATTATTTGCTGAGCAAACAAAAAGTTAGGATTTAAATATAATGATTTTTTCTATTCTTAACTTGGGGAAATAATTTAATGATTTCCAATGAGTTAGGAAAAAAAGACAATTTCCTTATTTCCTTTCTCCTCCAACCCCCAGATTTGCTGAAAATCATTTTTTAAGCTTTAAGAAGTTTCGCTATATGAGAGTAATGATGCGAAAGGATGTTGGGAAGATAATTGAAGTTTAATCTTATTATTCATAGACCCTGCATATGTTCTTTATCTTATTAAGAGCAACATACGAATAGGGTTGAAGACAAATATTCAATGAATTCAAAAAACTTACTGTGGCAATCCACATTTCCATTTTAGAATGAAAATTATTTCTCTTTTAAGAATGCACTTAATTTATAAACAAGATGTTTATATGTATATATTTATATATGTATAAGAGATAAATATTATAAAACTAATAAATGTATAATAAATGATTATTCTTAGAATTCTTATATCATTAAATCAGTGTATATATGCATATTTAAGTTCCATGCCATATAAACATAAAAATCATATGTAACTACATTAATCATGGTACATATTATAATATAAATAAAATTAACGATATTATGAGTTCAGTTTATTTCACAAGTTCATGTCCAAACTAGTCCTTTAATGGCTTAAGTATTGTTAATTAAGGGTAGAAGATTTTGTTGTTACATATGATATATGATGTGTATATATGTACAAATCTAGGAAGCAAACCCTCTTATAGTGTTAACTGACAATATTGTACTAATGATAATCGTAATAAAAATAATATTGATTATGCTAGTGAATTTCTAAGATTGTTACACAATGTATTACACTTTGATAAATGAGCAAAAGTTAAGAGGGATACGAAAATATTTAAAGTTATTATTAATGCTATCCAAAAGGAAGTACATCTATATATAAGTAATAGAGGTATAGTAAAATTCATATTATAATTATGTGAATTTCTCTCACATTTAAATAATAACTAGGATTCACCCATGCAGTAAAAATGTTTACTCACAATAACACCTAACTTTTCCATGTTATAAGAATAATGGATAGCGCACGATATGAAAATGTTTACTCCCAAAATAAATTTCCACTTACCAGGTGTGAACGCTTAGTTTAGCTTCTTTTTATAATTATTTATTTTGTTGCCATTTATTAAACATTGTTGGTTTATTAGTGGCTCTTTTGTTTTATTTGAAAGATCGTTAGTTTTAAGATAAGAATAGAAATGTAAAGGACTCCAAATTTACCACTGTCAGGCAACAGCATTTCACCTAGGCAATAGCCTCTTTTCGAGCACAAACTTTGCCAGGTTGTGACACTTCTTCTCCTTCTCTCCATTACATCATTACCTTCCTGGCCCCCCCAGATGGTAACAGGGAATCAGGTCAGTTTTCAGATTCCCTCATCTCTCTCTCTTCTTTGCAACCTTCATTGAGCATCGTTGAAAACTTTCAGGCATTGACACCACCTAACTTTTCTGGATAAAGATATTTTGTTTCTTTACATTTTATATCAGAGGTTCCTTGATATTAGCACATCCTTTGCAAACCGAAATGTATCCCGCATTAGATTAAAAACAGCAAAAAATTGATATAATATAGTTAAAAACAAGCTACATACTTGCAGCTAACTTGTCTAACCGATATAAATCAAGAATAGCCAATCAAGCTAAAATGAAACCCACAAATGACAGATTCAAATATTTTTTCTTCACACATTTAGAAAACTTAATTTCAGATGTGGCATATTCGCAATGATTATTACTTTTGCTGACAATTAGCGCTTTCGTTTTCCTATTTGTTCAATCTGGCTGGTATTGTTGTTTAAATATGATTTTTAATACTATTAGAAATAAGTTAATACTACTTACCTTGCTATCAACTTTAAGAACAGGCTTGTTTCCCATATAGAGGGCACCCATAAGTTGCAGAACAGGAATTTCCAAGGGGAAATTGAATGGAGTGATAATTGCGACCTGTGTTCGTAAGAAGAACAAATTTAGCATTGAATGAGAGTACAGCACTTGATGAAAATAAAATTGCACAGGCGTAAATAGTATATAACACTTTACTGATGGTAGTATTCAACTTCATGTATATAGAAACTTTTTCCCAAAGTTTTTGCATCAGAATAAACCCTATCAGGCTCTGTTTTGCATGACAAACTATAACATGCTACTATTGATAAGAGGCAAATGGCAGATGCAAAATGATTAGTGTATGCGTGTGTTATAATTGTCCAGAAATGTATGCCATTAAAAGAACCAAGCTGAAACCATAGCCATAACCATCTATGTCATCTACCCAATGTAAATCAAACTGTGAGGCCATAATCCTTAACCAAGGTAAGAAATTCTCAGATTCAATAGGTAATATCACCTCATCATAGAGAAGTACGGGTCGAGCTCAAACCCCCTACTCAAGCCCCAAGATTAAGTTTCTTGAAGTTCAGAATTTGAAGACAAGTATGTTCGAATACCAACTACTAGCACAAACAAAAACCAAGATGGATACTATGAAGAAAGTTCAGTTCTTGATTGAATGAATGATACAGATAGAGAGATTGAAAGCTGTTGAATAATTAACAAAGTAAAATAACTACCATGCCACAACCCAAAAACAACATAAGCTTTAATGATACAAGATAGGATAGGTACAATGTCCATATCGCACTTTATTACTATAACGATCCAGCATGCTATACAAGACATTGTTTGCTTTGACTCGATATACCAGGCTAAAGTTCATGCCTTTCTATAACATCTCAAAATGTCATCATTCGAGGAGTGCAAGGCTACAAGCACATTTATCTGTAAGATTTTCATTAGAAATTTACTACTAAGCCAACAAGCAAATTGCCTATTATTTGCCTAAAGCCTTATTTATATAGCATGGTATCCTTTCATTCACTTCTGTTGTGAATTTCAATTTATTCTAGCTACACTTTTCTGTTAGAATTTTATCATCCTCATCTTAGAAGCGTACTAAAAGTCACTCATCATCCTTGCTACATACTCCTGTGAACACTTGTTGCCCTCATCAAGATCAGGTCAACACAAACTCACCATCAACCACTTTGTTCATAATCAAACTACATATCATATTTGAATGTGGACTCTAATACTTAAGCACTAGCCACACAATGCAAGATAATGTCCTCTAAGATTCAACCCATCTCATACAATACCAGATATCATGATTTTGTTCCATTTTCTATAATATTCCAAGAAGTAACAAATCCTAGGAGTGGTCTAGAATGATTATGAATATGATTAATTGTAAAGATCTCATAGGAAATTCAAAATTATACCAAAACCTGCAATGCATACTATGCATAACATTTTACTTAAACAGCATAATTTTGTTCCTCTTTTTAATAGGAAGGTTAAATCATTCATTATACCCTTGTCTCTTAAGAACCTGCCCGAATTCATTCTACATTGGTGCACTGTGCCTCAGAGATTACTTTCCATACCCAAAGGAAAGCCTAATCACGCAAAGATCATCGCAATAATATCATTGTGATTATTTCTTCTAGTTACAGCATTGGCCACATATGTAACTTTGTTTCCACTCTCTATCATAATATCCATGAATAATGTTACAAAGCCATGTACCCAAAGCAAATCCTTTCATTACCACAACCACACATCATTCATACATACACAAGCAAACGTGCATGAATAGACACCATAGTGAATTGAACCATCTTAGTAATCAAACAAAAAAACAGATCGCCATAATAATATTTAAAAACAATAATCAGCACAAAAAGTTAAAAATTGGTTTGAGGGAAAGCATTACAAATATTGAGGTGCAAGGAAAGACAGTGAAGTGCTCACCATATCTGGCAAGTGTCCAGTCATTGAATGCATCATTGAGGTATCTAGTTAATGCTCAATGTACCTCCTAACAGATCGACTTTTAATTTCTTGCCAACCTCATGTTTACCAAAAACTAGCCCATCCCCATCCACCCATCTCGTTTAACTACCAAAGAAGGCATACAAATTAACGAGCTTATTTTATTTGATTGAGTGATTCCCCAATGTATTGGTGAGTGATTACTGATTTGTAATGGTTGAGTTACAATAATTATGAATAAATAATTTCCTATTTATATCATATTTTTATAGTTTTCTTTCATAAATAAAAACCCTTTTCCAATAAACTTCCAAATATACATTTTTGCTATATCATACAATTATGCACCATCTTACTAATATTTGAGAGAAAAATAATACCCCTCCAACAAAAGCAATAAAACATGAAACTGTAAGTTCTGAGGCAGTTGTAGGAAAATGTGATCTACAATGTGTACTTCAAAAAAGGAGTCAAACTTTTAAGAAGAGGTATGATTAATATTTCTACACATCAATCTAAGATCACACCTTAGAAATGCATTAATCCTTTATGCAGTACTTTTACTGATGTTGAAAAAACAGTTTCTTGTAATCTGCTAAAGGATCCAAGAAAAAGAAGAATAGAGATTATTCTGCAGATGAAAAATCCACACCACCCAAAAACAAGTAGTAATTTATTGAGCATTTCAAAAAGGAAGAATATGAAACAACAACAGAACAATATGAATGTAATCTCCCTAAGTAGAATCTGCTATAAGAATCCGTTGGGGCTGTTTGGAAACCAGAATTGCAGAATTTAGCAAAATCCTGGAATCCTAGATTATTAAATCTATTATCCAACATCCTGAAAGTTGTTTTGTTACCAAAATCCTAAATCCTAAAATCCCCACATGCAGATACTGAATCCCAGGGAAAATAGGAATATGGGGATTGCACCAAAATGCAAAGAAAAGTCGAATCCATCAGACTTCAAAGGGTGACAGGATTTGAGAGGCTGTTAACTCCCACATAGCCAAGAATCTCAAATGGCAGAATTTGTGATTAAATCTACAATGTGTACTTCAAAAAAGGAGTAAAACTTTTAAGAAGAGGTATGGTTAATATTTCTACACATCACTCTAAGATCACACCTTAGAAATGCATTAATCCTTTATGCAGTACTTTTACTGATGTTGAAAAAACAGTTTCTTGTAATCTGCTAAAGGATCCAAGAAAAAGAAGAATAGAGATTATTCTGCTGATGAAAAATCTACCCCACCCAAAAACAAGTAATAATTTATTGAGCATTTCAAAAAGGAAGAATATGAAACAACAACAGAACAATATGAATGTTAATCTCCCTAAGTAGAATCTGCTATAAGAATCCTTTGGGGCTGTTTGGTAACCAGAATTGCAGAATTTAGCAATCCTAGACTTATTAAATCTATTATCCAACATCCTGAAACTTGTTTTGTTACAAAAATCCTAAATCCTGAAATCCCCACAGGCAGATACTGAATCCCAGGGGAAATAGGAATATGGGGATTGCACCAAAATGCAAAGAAAAGTCAAATCCAGCAGACTTCAAAGGGTGACAGGATTTGAGAGGCTGTTAACTCCCACATAGCCAAGAATCTCAAATGGCAGAATTTGTGATTAAATTCGCAAAATTGAAATCCTGTTACCGGACAATCCTTTCCCCATTGTGCCATACTGAAACAAAAGCCCCTCCCTAAGCTCGCAGTACGTGAAATCATCCCAAATAGTTTCTTAGCATACCTCAACAAGTAGAATGTGCAAGAGAAGAGAGTTAAAATCATAAAATTCATACTACTAAACTAATATAAGAATTAATCATCACAAATATGGACACTGTTTACACCACCTAAGAATAACTAGCATCACAATTACGCATGAACACCAGCACAATCCTGTGATATCTCTATTAATACTCTGTTTCTAGG
Organism: Gastrodia elata; assembly: GCA_016760335.1. Taxonomy (NCBI): domain Eukaryota; kingdom Viridiplantae; phylum Streptophyta; class Magnoliopsida; order Asparagales; family Orchidaceae; genus Gastrodia; species Gastrodia elata. The sequence continues at coordinate 47,495,302 of CM028670.1, forward strand.
CTACAAATAATGAAGGCCAGTAAATCCAAGACAGTTGTAAAGCATTTCATAAATACATCATCTAGAAAAAAAAGTTGTACAAAAAGTCTTACTGGACCATAGGGCCAACGATAGCCATTGCTCTGCTGTCCAAGATGGTTGCCAGGTACTGCAAATGACCTAGAAAGGAAGCGAACCTGCCATATAAAATAACTAATAAAGCCCAAAAGGTAATAATTAACAAGTTTTAATAAATTAAATTATTATTGATATGATCTATTGGCAAAATATGATTCAATGTAAGCCTGCAGATATGCTATATGCTGAAATTTTTAATTTGGATTATTATAATTTATGTTTTTACTTTCCTTATAACTAAGCATTGTTAAGTTAGTAATAAAATTATGGGAAAATGAACTAAAAGAACAAGACAGTGATAAATAAGTTTAGGTGATTCTTTGCACTAAGTATCTGAAAATATAGGCTGAATTTTTTAGGTTGTTTTGTTGGCCCTATAAATTTTAACAGAATGAATGATATAAATAATAAAAGTTGATCGAACCCACAATTAGGGCACTGTGACTAAGAATGCTGCCAATGAAGGGGCAGCAAGGAAATCCGCCATTTTTCTATGAAGCAGCTAGCAGCTGACGAGGTGGCAGGTAGAGTCGACTTACCAGAAGCTTGCTCTGGAAAAGCTCAAGGGCAGTAATAGGGCACGCAGACAATCATGCATTCGCATGGGAGATTAAAATAGAGCTTGTTTTCATTTAATTCTAATCATAAATGAGTAATGGTTATTTGAGTTAATTGGATGCATCCCTAATATACATGCTTTTATTTTGTGGTGCTTTAAACAAGTGAAAATTTATATACTTGTTGTGCAATACACTTATGCAACTTTCTAAAGTGAGACACTTGTATGTTTTAGTTGAATAAAGATTAAAATATTAACTTCTCACTTTTGGATTTTATTAGAATGATAATGATCTAAGTAAAACCTTTTTAAAAACAAATTTGAAGCAAGTTCAACACAATAGAAATCTCCCTGGTGGTTCATAGGCTGGTGGTTAGAACCTCACACCCATGACACTAGCCTGATAGAGTTGTCCACCAACTTCCTAAGATAAAAAAGAGTTAGATTGGTTGTGCTCTAAATTCCATCACCAATGCTGAAAATTTTTTTTGAACAATTGATAAAAAAGTTAATGAACTCGAATTCACAATAAAAAAATGAACCATTAATAGAGATCAAAAGCAGGATAGACAAAGAGGAAGAGAAAGAGATTTATCTAGGGTGTCAAAATAGGTTAACAAGTCAGGTACGAGTTCAACTCGAAGTTGACCCAGCCCAAGCTCCGGCCCATTTGCTAAACAGTGTCAATATTGTAGGCCCGAACTCGACCAGCCCCTATTGACTAAGGTTTGAGTCCAAGTTCATATATTAGTATAGTCTATTGCAAAAAATAATTTTATTTTTGTCTATGGACTAATAGCTTTGTCTAGTGATTGTTTTAGAAAAGTTCAAAAGCTCCAAATTAACAAGTTTACAACTCAAGATTAAAAGCCTTTCTATTTTAGTCTTTAATTTCACTCTTGAATATAATGTATTATATTTTATATAATTGTGATGCAACTTACTATAGTTTGAAAAAGATTAATCACTTAAAAAACTAGCTAACCGCAGTACGCATTTTGCTTAGTCTGCACTCACACTCACACACAAAGCCAGACGCTCCCGGACACAGGCGCCCAGAAGCATATCAATAATGTACCCAAGCGCATTGTGATTGGTGTGGCTGATCCATGGGAAGGCAGGCACACACCTATTTATCTAGCCAAAGCAAGCTCGATCAGGTCCCAGCCTGAACCCCAGCTCGGGCCTGAGGAGGCCCATCATAGAAATAGTTCGAGCCATGGATTGCTAACTCACACACCCAAGCACGTCAGCCCACCCAAAACCATATCTTGCCTTAAACCGACTTGTCATCCCTCTAAAATAAAGAGGTTGTATGCCGGCCTTAAAACTCACCTCTATAAACCCAAGAACACTCTAGACAGACAAAAACATCTCTTAAGCTCTCCTAAGAAGATCTAAATGCGCTTTTAGAAGGATGAAAAGTATCTCTCAAATTTAGAAAAATAAAATTTGAGAACTTCACTTTTAAGACCACAGGTATTTTATTTCCATAATTTTTTTTTATTTTCTAACCTTATTCTTGCAAGGTGGCAATAGAAATTATGGCAGCTAAGCCAAGCAAGGTGCTTACAAAAGAAAGATTGAGGAAGCTTTGCCTAAACAAAGCTTTGGGAAGAAAGAAAGGCTCTGTAGCTGTAACGACCCAAAGTCGTTATTTTGCAAATTAGGTCAGAATCCTGCCTTAGGAATCAGGATCCTGAGGAATTTCAATTTAGGGCAAACAAAGCTACCAGTAGATAGAAAAACTTTTAAATATCAAAGTGCCATAATTCAGGAAAAATCCGAAATAAGAAAGCTTCTGATCAATTTTCTGAAATTTCTAAATTTTAAAAATCAAAACATTGAAATGCGTATTCGAATTCATCGTTTTCAGTGTCGACGTGTTAAGTATATTATTTAAAGGCTGCTCGAGAAATTTCATCAAATTCTGAGCGCCGAATTTATCGTAACTAATTTCTGAAATTTTAAACTTCAGAAATTAATTGGCCAATTGGCCGACCAGCTCCCTCTTCCTCTCCTCTACTTAAACGCCCCCCTTCCTTCTCCTCCCTCACACAACTCTCTCCCCTCCTCCAAACCCTAGACAGCAGCTTCCAGCCCTCCTCCTCAGCCCTTCCAGCAGCCGGCCACCCCTCCTCAGCCCTTCCAGCAGCCGGCCAGCCCCTCTTCAGCCCTTCCAGCAGCTTTCGGCAGCCCGGCAGCCCCCTTCCAGCAGCCCCACAGCCCCCGGCAGTCCCTTCCAGCCGCTTCCGGTAGCTCGGCAGTTCCCTCCAGCAGCTCCAGCAGCCACCAACAGCTTCTGGCAGCCTTCGACGGCCACCAACAGCCCTTTCCAGCCAACCCCTTGCTACCGCCACCTCGGCCAGCCCTCGGCCAGCCGTCCGTTCACCAACTCCGACCTCCTTTCGTTTTCCGGCAATCCTAATCCTAAGGTAAGAAGAGAAGTTTAAGAAAAAGAAAAAAAAAAAGAAGGAGAAAAGAGAAGTTATTTTGCTTTTTGTTTTATATATACTTATAATAAGATTATGTCATCACATTAGCATTATTATCATTAATCAATAATGACAACAATACAAATGTTATAAATGACTATTATTTCCTAAATTGCCAATTCAGACATTTTTGTTCTGACTTTGTCATTATACAGTATTATGATCATAATCTTAAGATACTTTAATAATTATAACTGCTTTAATAGTAGCTTAAATCAATTGAACTTCAAAAGCGGAAGAAGAACAGAATGAAAGAAGAAATTAAACTCATAAGTCATTTGATTAAAAAGCTAACTTAAAAATATCGGGGACTTAAATGCAGATTAAATGAACTGTCACTCATTCGAGCCGTTGAACTTCTGAATTTAAGAACATAGGTACCCAGTACATGACATGTATTACATTTTTGCACTTTTATTGCTGCTTAGCTTTGCGTATTTTGCTTTGAGCCAGATTCATTTGAAGCTTGGTTGGCTGTTAGAAACCAACATCCTTTTTATTCGGGGTTGTTACTGGAAAATGACATCAGTAACATTAATGTTTGGTTGGTTGTTAGAAACCAACAGTCATTTTCATTCGGGGTTATTGCTGAAAAAATGACATCAGCAATATTCGGGATTATTACTGGAAAATGACATCGGTAACATTCGGGGTAGATTACTGGAAAATGACATCAGTAATCTTTATTTGATAAATAATATTTGTTGCAGGAATTGTTTATTTCGCGCTATTACTTTATTTTCTCCTGCATTTTATTTTCGCCTTACTTCCGCTAAAAATATAAATGTTATTATGTACTGCTGTACTTAGAGTATTATCTAATTACTGGGAATTTCAATCTCGGTATTGTTTATTGTACAATACCAGGTCAGATACTTCTGGAAGAGCTCAAACAAGAACCTTAATTTTCAAAAGATCGGCGACGGCGCTGAATTGCTTATTTTGTTTCTTTGTTTTGTACGATGATGGACCTTGTAATAAGAACTTTTGATAAATGAAAAATATCATTCACTTTTATATGCGCATTCTTTTTCTCTCAAATTGCTTGATATGATCCTGCGGTGAGTAGTCACCCAATGCCAGAATGGTTTCTACCGAACCGGCATCAGGCCCTCACAGCAGCTCTGCGGTAAAAGATTGCAAAAGAGTATTTAAGTAAGCTTTGCCTCGAGACTACTTTGGGATGAGGAAAAGCTATGTAGTCCACATATCCACAGCCAAAGAGTGTGAAAGGGGGATCTTAGAAGCTACACCAAGGGATAGTTTTGAGAAGAAAACTTCCACATTTTAGTACCCAAAGTAATCAAATATATGGTTGCGGAATTCTCCATCTATTGTTGGGCAACGAAGGAAACAACCCTTTTATGACTGGAATCCCAAAGGTGAAAAACCTTCAAAGAGTGGACATATGGGTTATGGTTAACTCAAACTAATATAAATGTGTCTTTACATTATTTTGCTTTTAATTTTTAGTTTTTGATTTTTCACTTGCATATATGGATTTTCCCCTAAATTCATTAAAATGTATCAAACCCACGCAAAAAATAATCAAAGCTTTTTAAGATCAATTTCTATAAAAAGCCAAATTCATTTCCTCTTGAGAAGTACTAGTTGGCCTCAAAAAGCCAACACCCCCAACCTGAATAGCTAAACCGGACCCGCATAACCCAAATTATTTAGTTCAAGTCATTAACAAAAAAAGCATTAAATTCAAATAAGTATATCTGATTCATCAATGGATGAATAAAGATGAAAGAAATAAATCTAATATTTGATCAAAAGAAGATAATTTTCCCTAAAGTACACATAGAAAAAAATTTGAGAACTAGAGAAAAATGAAAACTATATAGAAAGCAATCAAAATATAATAGAAAAAAATATTTGGATAAAAACTAGCATTTATGATCCATTGATGGAGTATCAAGATGAAAATGTAATGAAATCCTTTGATCTAAATAAGAAAATATTTGGTCCCTTACTAAACAAGGATAAATCAAAATATACTAGACATGTAGAGAGGTAATGCTAGCACAAAGCAAAAATGTTAATCACTAGAGCAATAAACAGCGTGAAGTCGTTATATTGTTGGTATGTGACTACTAGACGTGTTGTTGTTGTGTTGATGATGGTTGACATCTCAGGCCCTCGGCAATGGATAATTGAGACACCAGGACAACAAGCTGGGTGGGAAAGAAATTGGAGAGGGGACTTAAAGGAGTAGAGAAAGATTGAGAGAAGAAAAAAATGGGAGTCAACAGAGCGAAATGCATCAATTCAGTATCGATCTCAAGTGCTCTTCATCCTCAACTTTGGTCTTGGAATAAATAAGGAATATCAATAAATATGATGGCACATTTGTTTAAATAGGATCTCATCACTCGACATTAAATCCAATAAAATAAGGGCGCATTGGTTAGTTTGGAAAGTGTCATCAAAATTTAAAGAATCCATACATAGTTTGAAATATCAATATAGGAATAACCTCCTCCTTTATTCTCAATTGGTGATAACTAGACCATAAGTCAATCGTTAAAAATACTAGCTCTAACTAATTGATCAAATAAGTAGTTAACCTTTGGGAGGGAATAATTGCTTTTTATGGTCACTTTAGTAAGCTCTTGATAGTTAATGCACAATCACATGGAATCATCCTTCTTCTTGACAAATAATATCATAGCTTCCATGATGATAAACTTAAAACATAAATTTGTGATCCAGTAGTTCTTTAATTTTTCCTTCATCTTTAGCAATACTTTTGGTGTCATCCTGTATGTAGCTTTAAAACCTGGTAATATACCAAATACTAAGTCAATATTATATCCAATAATTCGTTGGGGTGGAAATCCAAAAAAATCTTTAGGAAACACATTCTCAAATTCCTTAACGTTTTAGGTATCTTCTAATGTAATGAACTTTCTCATATCCCAACATGATAGCAACGTAAGCTTTATGGCCTTCTTAATCAACTTCTCAACTTGTATGAAAGACTTCAAAGATGACAATACACATCTCCTGTGATGGCCCGACATCGGGTACTCACGTACCGCAGGATCATATTGAGCAATTTGAGAAATAAAAGGAATACATATAAAAACCATAAAATATTTCTCATTTAATAATATTTCAAATTTTACAATATAGCTAACAAACTTCTGACAAAGTTCATCTGCTAGAACACGAGATAAACTTTGAAAAAGTAAAATAAAATAAAAGTAAAAGTTGCGTCTTAAATTTTTCCGCCAATATAAAATTTCAAGATTCTTGTTTAAGCTCATCCTGGTGTACTTGACCTGGTAATTTTAGAGCCAATTTGGCCGACCATTCCTGCGCCAAAATGGCGCGGGAAGGGCCATGTGGCGGAACCTTCGGCACATTAAGGCGGAAGGAATTGGAAGGGGTAAAGGGGGGAAATGGAAAAACAGAGGAAATAAAAAAAATACTTAAACTTAAATTAATCGCATTTTTCCGTCGTTTGGCATCCAAAAATAACGAAACTTGACACTGATGCATGTTATGATATAACGAACACTCTCGCGCCAAAAAATTTCGATTCGAAGCAATATTTTATTTTATATTAATTTTTGAGGTTAAAAACTTCAAAAATTAATCACGATCAAACCGACGCTCAGAATTTGATAAAACTTTTCGAACAGCCTTTAAATAATATACTTAACACAACGACACTGAAAAAAATGAATTTGGACACGCATTCCAATGTTCTCAATTTTTAGAATTTAAATAATTCAGAAAATAAATTAGGAGCTTTCGTTATTCGGTTTCTCCCAAATTAGGGTACTTTGATCTTAAAATTATTCTTATCTAAGGGTATTTTTGTTTGCCCTAATTTAAAATTCCCCGGGTTCCTGATTTCTCAGGCGAGATTTGACCTAATTCGTAATGTAACGACTTTGGGTTGTTACATCTCCATCCCAGACAAAAAAATCAATTGTTAATCAATGTGTAGCCTCTTCTTAGAGCAGTTGATGAGAGCACTGAATTAGCTAATTCTAGAAGAAATGAGCAGGCATATTCGAAATGAAATAATGAGAAATGAGTTTGTATGCAACAAGGTTGGAGGATCCAATATTGATAAAATTAGAGAATTATATTTTAGATGGGTCGAGTAGCAAGCATAAAAATGTTTGATGCTCCTATTAGAAAAAGTATATTAACTTTTCCATGTCAAAAGAGGATGAGGAAAACCAAAAAAAGACTTAGGAAGAAACAATTAGAAGAATATTCTCTATTTGAAACTTAGGTAGAAACTTCTATTTGATCGCATTCAATGGAAATAAAGGATTCATGTAGCCAACCCTATTTAGTGGGTCTTCTGTTATTGTTGTTGTTGATGATGTTGTATACATTACTTCACAATTCACAACCAGCACTAACACATTATAATTTTGCATGAGAGTATTATCACCCCATAAACAATTTAAGACCTGCACTCACACATAATATCAGCTTAGGATGCAATAAGACTTAGCTCTACATTTTCACTAAGAAAGTAACATGTTCATGATTGTTTACTATGTTTAATTCTCATAATCATTCAAAGATCACAAAGCTAGGAACCGACATACAAGTAATAGATTGAAGCATAAGGATAAAATATATGAAAAAAAAAATCAAATTCATGCATAGAGCAAGCCTTTCATTAATTTGAACATGTTGGTTACAGCATCGGACCAAGTTGTAGTAGATTATACAACATGCTGGAATACAAAAATAAAAAACAGCATGAATAAGTATATTATCCTTAAGACTTTGTTCTAATGCTTTGTTTCACGTTGCACCTTCTTGTTGCAAGTTTGGCTTGCCTTGGAGGCAAGTAGTATGTAATAGGAGCAGGATTCGAACAAAAATACACCTTAGACCTTTAAAGCTCTCAAAGGAATATAGAAAATTCATGATGCACCTCCATGATAAACTCTTCTTGAACATACCAAAAGACATCAATAAATAAAAACCTAAGGAATTATTTATTAGTTAGAGCAACAAATTTGACTAATCTCCTCATCACAACTAGTAAAATGGGTGTGCATAATCGGCTTTCATCCTTGCAAAGATGCACAAGGAGTCCTTATATTTTGGGTAGAAGTTATCTTTCACCCAAGGGGTCTTCATATCTAGAAAAAAAAATTGGCACTCCAACTATTAGGTTCCTTAGTATGCTTCTAGTATGACTCCTATCACAACTTTCTCCAGGATAGACACCAAATAAATTCTGAACTCTATCAGCAAAACAGCTACATCCCCTCTTTTAGTCATGTGCTTTGTAAGTTCAACCTTTGCTCGTGCTAGTTCCTAAGCAAATTCATGATGAGGACCACTTCACATTATTGCAAGGTAGAACCGCCTCCAACTAAGCCTTCAGAGATGCAACTTATTTTGCAATCTTTGTTTTGAATTATGTGAGAATTTCACCCAGAAGCACTCAGCATCAAATCATTGATCATTATATTAAATGCCCTACATAACATTCAACTCTGCACAACTAGAATTGTGCACCCAGTTGTACACCTCTTCTACAAGATTCTTAGATTATATCTCTAGGTCCTGTGTTGTTATTCTGTAAATGCTCTTCATCACAGGAGAGTGTGCAAATGCAAGGAGGTAGTCCAAACCTTAACGTTTCTAATGATACTAATCTATTTGAATAAATTACTCAGCAATCAATAGTTTCTAATCAGTTGTGCATAAAAATCTCCATGATTAGAGAGATGTTAGTCCAAACGTTAACGTTTCTAATGACACTAATCTATTTGAATAAATTACTCAGCAATCAATAGTTTCTAATCAGTTGTGCGTAAAAACCTCCATGATTAGAGAGATGTTGTAAGACTCCCCGACAGGTCATTGATGCTCGACACCATCATTCGAGCCTAGAGGACGTTCGTGTAAGCCTCTCTGGGAATTACCACAAATTAAAATTAAATTTACTAAATATTGTTTAAATAAATTAATAATTCATAAAGATCAGTAAGCCAGTTAATAATTAAATTGATTGGCACTAAACGTTTCAGCAAAGATAAATTTAGATGCAAATTTATACACATGCAGACCATGTAAATATTGCTTAGAAGAAAATTTTGAGATTAAGAAAGTGATACCTAAACTAGCTAATTAATAATTATTAATACTATAATAATTGATACAGCATAATATAAAAATTATATAATACGGAAGTCATAATATAAAAATAAATACAAATTGATAACTTAAGCACTTGACCCATCTTCCATTCCTTTGGTCTTTTTCAGCATAAAAAACAGAGTAAGAACTGGTGCGCATGTCCAAGGGTGTTTAGGGCTCAGCTTTGACAATTTTATTAAAGAGTTGCAAACTTATCAACCACATGAGGGAAACAGATAGCCTCTTATTTGGGCAAAGTTAAAGGTTCGAGGCTCGACCAATGACTATTGAATATGCTACAATAAAAATCAGTGAAACCGTCAAGGTAGTTTTGAGTTTTAATTCTAAATTTTATAAGAAACTTAAGGGCAAGCCTAAATATTTTTCCCCTTCTTTTTATAGAAAACTTTGATAAGACACTAATAAAATTGTCAAAGGTTCTCAACCAATGATTGTTGAATCTGCTACAACAAAAATCAGCGAATCTTCAAGGTATTTTTGAGTTTTAATTTAAATTATTACTAAAGGTTCTTTTTCCCTTATCCTTTTTCAAGACACTAGTCAGAGATTTACTCAACATGTTAGTGAATGATGTTTGACCAGATCTAAATGGTGTTTGAGTTGCTTTGAGGGTTACTGAAAAAGAAATATAAAAATAACTTTGCTCCTTGGTTCATGTAAGGTAAATCCTCTTATCTAAGAATGAATTTCATGACTCTAAAAAATAAAATTTTGTATAATCATATTTATAATAAAAATTAAAATATTTAAAGATGATTTGGGGGCAAATATTGTTGTTTCACAATAAATTTATTTGATAATATGTGGATATGCAAGTAATGAGTACCTATGGATGATTACGATAAAGATTTGATGGATCTTAAGTAAAGAAAATATTCAAAGGGGGTTCAAGCTTTTAGAGTAACCTATATGCATTTGCATTAAGCTTTTAGAGTAACCTATATAAACAACTTCCCATAATATCAAGTAGGGAAGTGATTGACTGTATCTATAAGCAATGCTACTGGATATTCTGGGAAGTTGTTTATAGATACAATCAATCACTTAGTTTAATTGAGAGTTAAGATCCAACTACATTGTTATAATAAGTTAAATTCTATTTAACTCAGCATTTTGATGCAGCATTGGAATCAAATACTTGATATTGAGAGGTGTGGAAGCATACTTAGAAGACAGGAAGACAAAGTATTATATGCTGAACTCGCTCAGCAAGTATTTTAGAATGGAATCAGAAATTTGACCTAAAGATCTGTAACTATTATGCCGTTTCAGCATTTTCGTACTCAAATGTTATCAATCTGTATTCTCAACTTTAATCAATCTGTAATCTAAATTGGTTGGTGAAGTTTACAATGTTAATAGAATAAATTATGTAATCACTTGCATAGTCAAATACAAAGGTACATAGAATATTACTTTTTATTGCTTTGAGCCTATTTTGTGTTGATATTAAATGTGCTATTTTTACTTCCAAATGTATGTAAAAAACAAAATGATGTTTATGTATCTTGTGACTATATGCAAGGGTTATGAAACGGTGGTTGAATTACGTTAGGGACGGGGCTAATCCATCAGAAGTTATAAGGGTGTTATCTGAAGCCTTTGAAGGGCCCAAGTGATGAACATGCTTTTATTGAGCCCAGCCTCGAGATTCTAGCTTTGCCCATAAGAACTGCTAGCATTGCTTTATAATACCAAAACATGAACACAAATATAAATTTTTATGCGATTATCTCTTGAATTTGGAATGTGATATAATTATGGCAAGGAGATGTTTGTTTGCAAGAATTTCTATTATTTTTATTCGCATTAAATCATATTTTCCTGCAATTATCATTACATCCTTATTTTTGCTTTCCGCTTTTGTTAAAAGTGTATCATTTAATATCCTTATACTTAGATTGTGCACTAATGCATTATTATTATAATGTCAGACCATGTATAGCTAGATGACACCGATATCGCTTAATGGCATCTTAAGGAATAATGGCGCAGATTGGAAGAAACGATTTCAAGATTTTATTTTATGCTTATAAGAAACAATTGATGATGTAGAAACATTTATCTATTATTGTAATATTCTGGATGATTTTATTTAAAATTGAATAGATGATATTTTTGCATCTTGTATGACTCTAGATGTTTTTGTATTAAATGTTATTTTGCTTAACCGCCCAATATGATCATGTGGAGATGTACTCAATATTGGACTAGTTAATACTAACCCAATATTGGGTCATCACAATAGTGTAGTGAGGTTTGCCGACTGCACCATCCACAGAAATTATAAGAAATTGATCTTCCATCGAACTAGGGTGGGAGTTTTATCATTTAATAGGAAATAAAAGAAAAATAATAATGAATCTTATATTAAATTATAATGGGGATTTACTTGTTGTGGGGCCAATAATAAGTGGGTTAAAGGTAACATCTAATAAAGTAGAAAGAATGTCTAGTTAAATAACTTTAGATACCCAAAGAAAACATAAGTTTATGAGCTTATAGCATGAAGATTGATGTGCATACTTATCACCCTATTATGGTGTATTTTCCTTTAAAGTACATCATTGCATTTTGAAAAGCACATGTTAATACATGATTCAAGTAACAATACATGAAATTATTTTATAATTAAGATCAAAATTATGTAAAATTAACAGACAAAAATTTCCCTTATCCTATTTATTAATAAGAAAATTTGGAGTTTGAAAGTTGGAAAATCTTGTAAGTGTAAATTGACTTCACAAGTATTTTTTTATTATATGAGATTACAATGTACTAATTTGAGAGAAAGCTTTTCCTCCAAAACCTAAAAATTCAAATTAAAAATTACAACCAACTTGAGTTAAATATTTTCACATCAAGGAGGAAACATTTCAAGCAATAGACTTTTGTTTCTTACCAGCAAAAAACAAAGAATGCCAGGACACTAGAGCTTCCTAATTGGCCTTTCTTGCCGGTGCTAACAAGATAGATAAGACAATATTTACAAATGTATTGAGCATAACATGCAGTTGAGAAAAAAACACTTGAGAAAAACAAGGTGATTCTAAGTCTTTCAAGAAATCTACATACAACAAGCATGAGTGAAGCCAAGGTGGGAACATAGAGCTATACCCCCACTAGCCCCAAACTAGCCGTACACTTTTTTTATTTTAAGAATATCGGATTTTGTCTGCACTATTGCAATAGACTAAGAAGTGTAGAAGAAATTTATTGTACTTACTATTCAATATGCCTATTTCATCCAAATTCAGCACCTAACATTTAATTCATGCAGCAATAAAAAGAAAGCGTTATAAATTGAGATGTGAACATGAATAGGTGAGCTAAGATTAATGTCATGACATAATGGAGGAGTTATACTAGTTAAAAAATGAGCTTTAGAAAAGTGACTGATTGGAATGACATACTTTGCAATGCATCTAATCTTTTACATAATACTACCGCTCAATAAAATTGTTGACTCCATTTCATTCATCAAGGAGGGCCTACATATAAGAAGTATCACCAAGAGGAAAAAGATTTCCTAAATCATGCAAGTGAATAGTTTGAGGCATTTCTTCAACAGTATTAATGGAAAAAAAATGAAAAAAAGATAGCTCTATACAAGGCATTTTAAAAAAATAAAGAATTAATACCTGGTCACCACAGAAGTTCTCTAGAAACTTTTGGGTAACAAAAACTTCTCCAAGAGCTTGCTTATAGCTCTTTGGAGAAACTCTTTGAATAAGCCTTGCAAAGAAATTGGATACCTGACTACAAGCAATGAAGGCATTAGTTGCACTGTAAAAATAGCTCCAATTTTAGTTCTAAGATTGTTCACAGAAAATCAGCTTAAGAAGTCATCAACATGCTGAAGATTCTAATTTACAATAAGAGTTGCTCTATATTTGAGGATTCTACCTCAGGTTGTCCAAGCATATGGGCAGCTTTGGCGGATATATCTCCATACAATAAATATCTACAAACAGAGAATCAAAGTAGTATAAAATGATTAACACAACAATACAACTTTGGTCCGCTCAACAGCAGTAATTATGGAACATGTAACTGAAAATCAAACACATAAAAAAGATTAGAATTGAGTTTAGGATGTGCTATATATAGTGTGTACAACAACAACAATAACAAACCTTAATCTCAGCTCAAAAAATGTCATTGCCAAGATCGAACCCAAGTCACCCATATGACAGACTAGCATCAGAAATCTAAGTGTTTATTAAAATCTTACAATAAACTAATGTTTTGTTATCAAATAGATAATTAAATGAGAGGAATATGTCACATATGATTTTTAATAAATTTGGTGCCAAAAAATACGATTTTTTAAAAATTTTGTGGTAAAATAAATTAATTAAATAAATAAGAAGTTTGAAATACATTGAAATTCATTGTCATCAAGATATCAGTAGCATTAATCCAAATATTTGGAATCAGCAATGATCCGCAATTTCCATCAGCTCTTACCAAGTATTATTACAAAGGTGTTAAACCTATTATTCACAAATAATTTTAAATAACTTCGATCTATGTAACCTTAAGTTTACCAATTCGTCCAAATCCTCTAACACCAGTATTGTCAGCTCGTCTAAAGGGTGAGTTGCCACCTCTTATTGTACATGTTTAAACAACTCAATCTATTTATGATTACCTAATATTCAATAAATATCAGTTCAATTACTCCTTTCATATAATTATTCCATAACTTATCTCCAAATTTTGTCATACATCATTCATCTTAGAATTCTCAGCTTTTCCAAAGCTTGATTTATATATCAACAAATTTTAGGTTGCCTACAAACCAGATCCGTGCATTATCAAAGTTTTAATTATGATTTTATTAAAGTTACCTCAAGTCACAACAAAGCCCTTTAGTCACAAAATTTCATGTGACCCTTCATCTTACTCAAGCAAATTTATGAATAAGCCTACACCAACTTATTTGAAGACTTAATGGATTAAGCTCAATTGTATGCTTCAAGAGAGCTCATCATCCCCATCCATGATTCAACCCTAGGTTCACATGCAATTGGTGTGGATTTGTACTACATCTATGAGTGTCACTTAACTTGATAACTGAGTACGACATTTAGTTATTTTCTACCAGTTTTAGCATGCAGCATTCGAATTGAACCTTGAGGGTCATATTTTGTGTACTTTATATTAGTGTAGATTTTGTTGTTGTTGTTGTTGTTATTATTTATTTAAATTTGAATTTTTCCCCTCTTTTCATTTCATCATATTCGTCATATAATGGAGGCTATAAAATGAAGCTTTTGAAGCAAATCGGCATGAATTAAAATTTGAATGCTTACACTCATTTTGCAAGAACTAGGGAAGCGGGTGCAGATGTTTATCCTCTCAAGTCCCAATAGGATTTATATGGCCAATCATCTTCCCCAACTCAGGCAATGTGTGTTGCCACCCTTCACCAGAGAGACTTCGGCAACTTCAACCAATTAGTTATTAAACTTGTTGAGGCTCTCTTGTATTTCTCCAACAAACTTTTTGTAGCATTCAACTCCATGCATTGTGTTCATCTCTTTGCCTCATCTTTTCCTCAATTGCAAGTAATCTTCATCATTCTTCTATGTTTGTTCACATCTCCACTTAAAGAAAAAGCTAGATGTTCCAGCCTTCAACCAGAATGAACTGTCCCAAGCCACATCAATGAATTCAACACATTTTTCCCAAAGTTCAACAACAATGTTTTCTCGGGCAATCAACAAAGTTAGAATTGCATCCCACTTATAACACCAAATGCCTTCTCCTCCGGTGTCGACAACACAATAATATATTAGTACAGAATACATCTAAATTTAACTAATAAACTATGGATAAAAGTAATCCTTTAAATTACAATTATTTAATGATTCATAAATTAAATTTTGTTTTAACTTTAAGAATAGTAATTCGTTCATAAATATATATATATATATTATAGGCAAGAATTAAAATTAAAATTATAAATTATTCAATATTTTTTATATTCAATTTATCAATCTTCAAATTAGGATTTTTATAAAAAATAATATTGATCATTTCAAATAACTTTTAGCTTAATTTTTCGTACTCTTACATTAAATACATGTTTTTACACAAAAGCACACACGTATATGAAACACCCTTCTGCATTTACAAGAATAAGTGCAAATTTAGCATCTTCTACAATTCATTTTGAAATTAAGATTCTAAGGAATTCAGTAACAACTTGCTTAGCTGCATACTCTCACACAATTTTATCAGTTTAACTTAACTTACTAGTTTAACCAACTTATCCTGCTAAAATTTTAAAATATAATTAAAAGTAAAAAAAATCAAAACTTACTCTCAAACAACATAACACCTTACGTTACAGTTACAACTTAGCATTTTAATTTAACATTACAGCTAGCATTTTTGATCTTATAATTCCAAAAGCTAAGTTGGTGCTGAATGACATATATATATATATATATATATATATATATTTTTTTTTTTTTTTTTTTTTTTTTTTTTTTTTTTTTTTTTTCTTATGTGTGGCCGGTAGGATTTGAACCCATGACCTGGGATAACAAATCCTGAGCCTCAACCACTGTGCTACAACACCATTCACAAACATATATATATATATAGTGAAATGAATATTTTAAACAATTTAATTATAAATTTATAGTTTTTGAAGTATTTATGTTATACAATAAATAGGTGAGAAAAAATGATGGAAACCAATAATATATCACAAATAAGTGATTAGAAAACATATAACTTTTATTTAACAATCTTTCACAGAGTGAAACGAAAAATCTACAGGAAATTAAAATAAAATAGAATTTAGCGAGAACATTTAAAGTAAAATAAAAATGGAGGGAAATTAACGTAAGACAGAAATGAGCTAAATATTCTAAAAGGTTTGTCAACCCAATTATCCTACTTCATTGAGAAGTTGTTTTGTTGGGTACTTCTCATTGTTTAAATTACTCTTATCATTTATATGCCTTTAATGAGAGGCATCATTTCTACAACAATTAAATTTATTTAATAAATTTAACAAATTGCTTGAATTGAATATTATTTTATTGATTCATTTAAAGCATTGAAAATTTATGTACAATTTTTAAATGTCATAAGAGATTAATTTATAATAATATATCTATAATTCAATGATTTGGGAAATAAAGTCATATAAACTAATAAACATAATGATATTTTATAAATACAATACATGCATTTTAAGATTTGCAATAAAAGATCTAAAGATAGAGCATACTTCTAATAAAATATGATGCCGATCGAGCGACCTCTACTGCTGCTGCTACCTGACAAGAAGGGATAAGAGCTTCGAGCACAAAATGAATAGGTAATGGGAGATGAGGTATCCCTGCCTGAAACTTCTCTGCCTCACTATCCAAGAAAGACGGTGCTCATCAACCAGTACTGAGAACCTGGGAAACTTCACGCACTGCATGGCACAGGTCGTCCAACGCTACAGGAAATCAAATCTCTGCAGGACCAAACGTAAGCACCCCCACTCCATCCGATCGTAAGCCTGCTCCATATCCACCTTGATGGTCATATGACCAGCCGTCGAAGTGGAATATGAGAGCCACGTGAGGATCTCCTAGACCGTGAGGCAAACCTTGCTGATGTTTCTCTCGGGAACAAAGGCACCCTATTCTCGAGAGATCAGAGAAGACAACACAGTCTTAAGGTGCATGACCAAGATCTTGGCCACCACCTTATAGACAGTGTTGCACAGACTAAAGGGGTAAAATTGCCTCGGAGTAGAGACCCCTTCCTCTTTCAGAATAAGGACTACTAGAGTATCAAGCCAGCACTGCAGCATCTACCCACCATCAAAAAAATGGTGAATGGCTGCCAGGGTGCCAGCCTGGTAAGCCTCCAATAGCCAGTGAAGAAAGAGGGGGTAATGCCATTAATCCCAGGGGAGCGGTTGGGGCCAAGGTCCCTCAAGGCTGCCCAGATTTCTGCGTCTGTGATCGCACATTGGAGAGAGGCAATATTTGAGTCTCCAAGAATGCGATCTGGAATCAGATCATCTAGACAATCCCCTATGGGACTACAGGTTCCCCACTTCCCCTGGAAAAACTCAAAAAATACTTGGCGAATTCGTAGCGGGTCAGAAGAGAACTCCTCGGACTCCTCCAATAGAGCGAGCACAGTGTTTGACTTACGACACTGCGTCGCAAGCCGCTGAAACACCGCGGTGCATTGGTCACCCTGAGAGAGCCACTGTACCTTTGTGCGCTACTGCCACCAGCTCGCCAATCTAGCCTCCACCTGAGTGAGCTCCTGTGTGGTGGCCTAGAGTAGCTGGACGAGCTTCGAGTCACCACCCCGGGTTCGAGGTCATGTCCTCTGCCTGGAGTTGAGTCAAAGTCGACGTGAGCTCCGCCTCCCTCTTCCTCAAATCTGAGTGCATGTCCCGTCCCCATCTCCACAGCGCCCGAAGAGTGTGAGCCAACTTGTGGTTGAGAACTGAGGACGGCAAGCCGCGAGACAACCACCCCCAAGTCCTCTCTACCATAGAGAAAGCCTCCGGGTACAGGAGCCATGTGTCCTCAAATTTGTACCGAGCCCCGATACTTTGAAACCTAAGACAAGCATCTGTCAAGAAAATCGGATAGTGATAAGAAGCTACCCGGGGAAGGTGGTGCTCAACTGCACCCGGCAGAGGTCCATCGCCTCCGTGCTAAGGAAACTGGTCCAAACATGGGCGCTTTCAAGAACTACACCAAAGGAGATATGGACAAAGTCTACTTGGGAGATGACAAGACCTGCAATATTATAAGCAAAGATGATGTTTACATTCAGATACCAAACGGGTCAGTATGGAAGGACCCGTATGGAAGCTGAAGGTGTACGACATGTTCCTTGTCTAAAAAGAAACTTGAACTTTGTTAGCCAATTAACTCATGAGGGCTATAGTACCAGTTTTACAAGAGACACTTGAAAGGTCACTAAAGATATACTAGTTGTTGCTCGAGGCAGTATGGAGGGGACAATTTACCAGATAAATAAAGTGTCAGATTCTATTGCAGCAGCAGGACAGATAAATTCATTTTTATGGCACCAGAGGCTTAGTCAAATGAGCAAAAATGGGTTGAAGTTGTTGTTATCTAAAGGAAAGATTCCAGGGCTAAAATTAGTGAACTTAAAGTTTTGTGAAGGCTGTGTTTACAGCAAGCAAAAGAAAGTCAGTTTCTCAAAAAGTGGAAGAGATTTGAAATCTCAAAAGTTAGAACTGGTGCATATAGATGTATGGCACCTATTTTTTCACTTGGTGGAGCCACCTATTTTGTCACATTCATAGAGATGACCATACAAAGAAGGTATGGGTTTATTTCTTGAAGCAAAAATTTGACGTATTTTCTGTATTTAAAAAATGGTTAGCTTTGGTTGAGAATGAAACGGGCTTGAAGTCAAATACCTGAAATCAAACAACAGCAGAGAGTATTGTGACAAGGAGTTTAAGGAGTTCTGTGCTTTGAACGGAATCAGACGAAAGTTTACTGTTCCGGGAACACCTTAGCAAAATGATGTTGCAGAGCGCATGAACAGAACCCTCACAAAACGTGCAAGAGCATGATGATACATGTTGAATTGCCCAAACAATTTTGTGCTGAGCTGTAAACACAGTAGCTATCTGATCAACCGGGGGTCATCACTTCCTTTGAAAGAAGGAATACCCAATGAGGCATGGAGTGAAAAGGGGGTGAAATTAAATGACCTAAAGGTATTTGGTTGTTCATCATATGTACATGTTGATGCAAGATCCAGGAGCAAGTTGATTCAAAAACAATATCAAGTGCACTTTCATAGGTAATGAAGCTGAAGAATTTGGATATAGTTTCTGAGATTATCAGAATCAGAAAATCATTAGAAGCAGGGATGTCAAATTTAATGAGAATGAGATGTACAGGGACCGGAATGGAGTTCAGAAAAAGAAGCTTCAAATGATACATCGAAGTACTTTGAAGTTGATGACAGCTAATTATGACGGAAGAGAAATAGTTCCTCAAACACCTGCTACTGAACTGAGAAGATTTATCAAAACCATTAGACCACCAAAAAGGTATCTCCTTCATTGTTTTATCTGTTGCTAATGAATGG
Source organism: Gastrodia elata (assembly GCA_016760335.1). Taxonomy (NCBI): domain Eukaryota; kingdom Viridiplantae; phylum Streptophyta; class Magnoliopsida; order Asparagales; family Orchidaceae; genus Gastrodia; species Gastrodia elata. Next base: position 47,514,745 of record CM028670.1, read on the forward strand.
TGGTGAACCAGAGTGTTATGAAGAGGCACTGCAAGTGCGTGATTCAAGCAAGTGGAAGTTAGCCAATGACTATGAGATGAAGTCACTCATGTCAAATGAGACGTGGGAGTTGGCTATTCTGCCAACTGGGAAGAAGGTTCTTCACAACAAATAGGTCTACAGGTTGAAGGAAGAACATAATAGAAGCAAACGCTACAAGGCAAGACTTGTAGTGAAGGGATTCCAGCAAAAGCACGATGTGAACTATAGCGAGATCTTCAATCCTATAGAAAAGATGACTACTATCAGAGTAGTGTTGAATATTGTGATAGTTGAAAGTCTACATCTAGAGCAGATGGACATAAAGACTTCCTTTCTACATGGTGACCTGGAGAAGTTGTATATGATGCAACCATAGGGGTATGTCACAAAAGGAGTGAAGAGCTAGTCTACAATCTCAATAAGATCCTATACATCTTGAAGCATGAGCCAAGGTAGTGATACAAAATATTTGATAAATTTATGTCAGATACTGAGTACAAAAGATATCAGGCAGATCACTGTTGCTATATAAGCACTTTGATACCTCCTATATTATTCTACTACTGTACGTAGATGACATGCTAATTGCAAAATCTAATATGAAAAAAATCAAAAAATTGAAGAAGTAATTGTCAAAGGAGTTTGACATTAAAGACTTGGGGCTGGTAAAGCAGATACTCGGGATGAGGATCAGTAAGGAAAGAAGTGCTAGAATACTGAAGTTGTTTCAAGCAGAATATGTTGATAAGGTGCTAAGAAGATTCAACATGAACGAGGCAAAACCAATTTGCACCCCCCTTGTAAGTCACTTTAATCTATCAAAGGATCAAATGCTAAAGATTGAAGCGGAGAAGAAACAAATGGAAAAGTTCCTTATGCTTCAACAGTCAAAAGCTTGATGTATGTCATGATCTGCACGAGACTGAATATAGCACATTCAATGGGAGTGGTCAGTAGATTCATAAGTAATCCAGAGAAGTACCACTAGGAGGCTGTCAAGTGAATACTCAGATATCTGAGAAGTATAGTGGACAAAACACTTTGCTTTGGAAAATTCAAGATGGAACTACAAGAATATGTAGACTCTGATTTAGCTGGAGATATTGATAACAGGAGGAGCACTACAAGATATGTGTTTACATTGGGAAGCGCTGCGATGAGCTGGATCTCCAAGCTGTAAAATATAGTTGCCCTATCTACTACTGAGGAGTATGTTGCCATCACTGAGGCAAGCAAAGAGATGATTTAGTTGAAGAGTTTTTTGGCTGAGTTGGGCAATGAGCAAGAGGATGTGAAACTGCATAGTGATAGTAAGAGTGGCATCCATCTCGCTAAGAATGCAGCATTTCATGCCATGACGAAGCACATTCAATTAAGGTATCATTTCATCCGGACACTGTTAGAAGACGGTTAGTTGGCATTAGAGAAGATTCACACATCAAAGAATCCAGTTGACATGTTTACAAAAACTGTAACAGTGGATAAACTAAAACTATGTGTTGCTTCAGTTGGCCTTGATGCATGATAAGGAGGGGTGAGCCACAGCACGTCTTTTAGCAAGGATGGAAGCAAGGTTGAAATGGATCCAAGTTTTGAAGATGGAATGATCCCAATAGGTGTCCAAGTGAAAGAGTATTAGGATGTGGAGACCATTTAGATCATCCATGGAGGTGTCAATGAAGTTCCGGTGAGTTTCCGAGATATCCCGGGGTGTTCCAGAACAAGTCAATGGCAATTTAGGTGCTCCGGCACCCTGCAGTCACTAGACTCAAGGGTCAAGCGCCCCGACGCGCCATGGCTCCTGGGATTCGAGAGTCGTGCTCCAGGAAACCCTGTCGCGGGTTTTGGCAGTGCCCTAAGCAATTTTAGAGGTATTTGGGTCCTTTGGAGTCTAATTAGGCCTTGGGTATTTAAGGAAACATGTGAGGGATGTTTCCTATCCTGAACCCTAACTTATATCAAAAAAGTGTGTGAAAGTTGCTTCTTCTTCCCAACCCTAGAGTGAGAGCTTAAAGAAAATTTGAGAGAAAAAGTTGATTAGGAGGCCTGAAAATGGTAGATCCTTCTTGCTCTTGAGATAAGAAAACTCTTTGTAACTCAAAAACGTTCTCATTTTCATAGTGGATTTTATTTGGTGGTATGGCTCCGAAGTTTTTCCGATTCTTGGGTTTTCAGCATAAATCTTTGTCTTTGGATGTTCTTGTGGTTTATGTTGTAATTTTTTATCTTGTTTGTGTTGGTCAGCATTTCTTTGTTTTTGCTTCGGTAACACCAACGGAAACCCATTGTTTAAGTCCTAATAATTTTTATCTTTACGTATTAGTATTGTTCTTTAAGGTTTATTATTTGTGAGATGGAAACCAAAATCTCTTGTTACAAAAGTTTTATAACAGTCATCATGGTTGCATGAAGTGTTGTGTGAGGCTAATGGTCATTGATCCATCTTGTAAATTCTTCCAAAATATAGTGAAATTCTCCTATTTTTCTTTGTAGACATAGGTGATCTCACCAAATTACATAAATTTGTTTGTTCCTTGGGATGCAAATTTTTTTTATTTTCCACATATTGTTCTCGTGTGTTTTTTGAAAGCATTCAAAATTTGTGAAAGCGCAACAATTGTCGATAAAGGAATCATATGAAAAATATAAGCTCAATTGTTCTAAAACTTTCTATACCAACAAAAACAAAACTACTACAAAACCTTATACATGGCACTTAATAAAAACTCAAATTGCACAAAGGGAAAGTAAAATTGAGAATAGTAATCATACAGAAAAGTAGAAGAGAAAGAAATGTCCAGAGTAAAATAAAATAAAGAGTGGAACCAGTTTATGAAATAAGTAAAAGCAAACCTCTCTGGAGACCTAAGTGGATTGTGCAGTCCATATTTTGGACACCTGGATATGCTTTCAACAAAGGGCTGCAAGAAAGTGCATTGTAGCATCAAGCCCAAAAATAGCAGGAAAAAAAATTTTAAATATCTTGCTTATTTGCCAAATTGCAAACAAGAAAACAATGCAAGTATTCAATAATAGTGAGAAATTAAAAACAAATAAAAATAAAGTACTTTTATCTGTGTTTCTGGCACTTCTGCCACTTTGATAAATGGTTCCCCATTCAAAGGATCTACGATTGTATTCCATTTAGTAGACGTCTTCCAGCCACCATGCACTGAACAAGCGCCACAAATGCTCAAAAACCACGACTTGATCAATTCCTTTAAACAAAAAAAGCATGGAAAAATAGAACATTCCATTTCTAACAAAGTGCAAAGCTCTTGATAAAGTAAAGGTTTATTACAATATGTGATGATATTCAAATTTTAAACAAAAAAGAATGCCTTAAATATAACTCCATGTGCATAGAATAGGTCACTTGGAAACAGCGGTGAATAAAAATATTAATGACGGCGCATTTTAGATTGATTTTATTTCAAGCTTTAAGGTCGACAGACTTGCATAAAGCATGACAGGAGACAATATCTTACCAAAGTTGTGTACTTCGGCTGGGTGAGAACCTGAAATTTCTTCAGCAGCAACAGTAACAAAGGGTAACGAGTGTAGGCACCGTCTATAAATTGAAAAAGTAAATGAATCAAAATCAAAATATTAAATCAAAATCTTAGCAAGCCTATCACACTAAAATTAAATGAATACATGAAAAAATAGTAATTGATGAACAAATTTCATACATGCCACACAAATCTTTCAAATTTACATACCTAACGCCTAATTTTAATTTTAATTACTAAAATTCCCATAAATAGATCAATACAATGACCCCACTTTGCCTCTTCTAATCATTACAAGCGATTGTAATCACATTAGCAGGTTAGATTAATGTGTCAGCCTTATAAATATCAATATTTAAATACAATATATCTAAATATCTTAAATTTGGGTGTCATGTAAGTAGTTATCCCATGATTGAAAGCAGATAAACTTCAGCTTAACTGCATTAAAAATTTTCATCTCATGAGCACTAACAAAATATATGACGAATATTAAGAAAAACAGACATACACTTATATTATTTATTTCAAAATTCGGAATAAAAATTAAGGATTAATTAATTAAAATCATAACCTTTTTAAATTTTATTTATAAAATAAATTCTAGATATGAAGAAAAAATCTTTGATGAAAACTTGTCATTAAAGCTCCTATGTGCATGAAGTTTTTAAAGATTAATCTTTGCATACATATTCCATATTAGTAAAAATACCAAAAATCTGATTTTTCAGGCTAACATATTACCTAAATTATGAGAGACATCTGGATTCATATAAATTAAACTTCTAAGATAAAGTATGTGATCGATTCAAATGATAAAATAAAATCTAAACTTAATATTCCACCTAATAAACTACCCTAACAAGCACATCCTAACCACACCAACAACCACATCTTAACCACCCTAACTAACAAACTTATCCACAACTCACCTAAAAATATCCCCAACCACATCAAATTACGATTGAACCAAAACTACTAAGCTCGAGAGCAAAAATTCTCTCCACCCACCTCAATTCCAATGAGCCACTCTAATTACAAACATGTGAAAGCTTGAAAGTACTCTTCAAGATTCTTGACATGGTATCAGAGCATTCATCTTCTCCAATCTAATAATCAAATCAACCATCCAACAATCTATCCACCTTCCTCCTCTGTCATCTGCTTCCTGCACACCACCGATTTTTTTTTTTTGCGACAAATTCTCGTGACAAACTCCACTTGCCACTGTTGCGAACCTCGTGACAAATTCTTGAGATACTAATTCTGGCAACAACAAATAAAGGCGACAAACTCTGGACAACGAAGATCCAGTGAATTCTCATGACAAATTCCCATGACGAATATCTGTGACAAACTTTGAAAAGCGAAGATTAGCAAATTCCTACAACAAATCTCTGTGACGAATCTCTGCGACGAAGATCCAGCAATTGACGAATCTTTGCGATGAAGATTCAACAATCTACGAACCTCTGCGACAATGATCTAGCAATTGATGAATTTCTATGACGAATCTCTGTGATGAAAATTCAGCAATCGACAAATCTCTGTGACGAACTCTATGATGAATCCATGTCAATTTTGAGCAATTCAGCTACCATCTGATCTGGCAACAAATTCAATAGAAATTATGCATCAACAACGACTTCTTGTGACGAATTCGTCAACAGCAATTATGCAAAGTGATTCGTCAACAGCAACCCTGTTCAAAATTAATGATGGACACTCCACAATCTCAAACATTGAACACGCAAGATCAGCCTCTACTACCAACACCAACTTCAATCCAACCAAATCTCAAATTCCTAATGAACATCAATAATTTAATCCATAGTTCATTAACAATTGATAATTATCAGATTTAGAGAGCTCAAATCCTCCAACAATTCCAAACAAACAAACTTCAAGATCATCTTGACGGATCCAATAGTTGTCCCTCTCCCAACATCTTAACCAAGAATGGGTTATACATACCAAACTCAAAATACGCCGAGCGGATGTCCAAGGATGGCAATTTAATTTCAGCTTTATACTCCACAATTTCTTCTGCGATCCTTCCTTACATCATCAACATCAACAAATGCTGCGAGGTTAGGAACACACTTGAAAGAAGATTCAATGTAGTAAATCACTAAATAAACATTCAATGTAAGAACAAACTGAATAACATTGCACTTCGAGACCGCTCCATGCAAGCATACCTCATCGACATAAATCAACAGTAGACAAGATCGCCGCAATCGGATCACAAATCGGTACTGAAGATATCATTTTATACACGCTCAATGGACTGCCATCCAGCTATCAATCCTTCAATATAACCATTAGTACAACCTGGGTTCAATTTCTCTTGAAGTTCTATATTCTCTATTGTGCAGCAAAAAAATCAATGATCTCAACAAATAGCTGCAGTATCACAACATCACAATGCCGCCACTCAACATCCACCGCCTTTACCAATATACGAAGTCGGGGAAGATGTTGTTACTTTCGAGGTTGAGGTCACTATCCAACACACCTATGGCAACCGAGTGTAACACTTGCAACAAGGGGACAGTAGCATCCCGGCAGCAGGAATACAATTGAAAGACAATTTTGTAGAAAAGCAGAGCACTCCGCATTTGACAGCTGGCATCGTAAAATTCTTACATTTTGTAAATCAAAACCTCAATCAACACAATATTCTTTGATGGCACTAACTGCAGCCATTGGTACTTGAACTCCATAGCATCTGCACATATAAAAAATGACTTGGATCAATTATCAATTTCCAAGTCATACAACGAAAATGATGACGTTATAGTGGGTGGCGTACAATCATTGCAAATCTCCAATATCGGTAAAAGCATTTTCCCTACCCCAAATTGTATGCTCTCACTATCTATTCTTCTTCACATTCCCCAATCTAAATATAACTTGCTTTTCCATTCACAAACTCACAACCGATAACTCATGCCCAACCTATTTTGATCCTTTTGGTTTTTCGATAAAGGACCTTCACATAAATAATCACATCCATCAAGGAAGCTGCAAAAACGAACTCTACAGCCTATCAAAACTAACCACAACAAAAACTCCATCAGCATTCGCTACACTTCAAACCAAGACTACAACATCACCCATATGACATCAACAGCTTGGTCATTCGTCCTCTAAAGTGTTGCATCTCCTACAACAATACCTTCCATTTCCAAATAATTCTTATTTTAAACTCATATGTCAGAAATGCAATCTTGCAAAACATCACAGATATTCCTTTCCCAACTTTACATCTCATTCAAAGAATATACTAGAACTATTCCATGTTGATGTATCCCACTTTCTATTAAGAATGATTTCATTACCATGTTTTATTCATTGATGATTTCTCAAGATATTTATGAATATTTCCAATGTATCAAAAATCTAAAACCATTCAAAATTTTATTCAACTCAAGATATAATCAAATGTCAATTCAACACAAAAATAAAAACTTAAGATCAAATAATGGAACTGAATTTTGCAAATCAGTGTTTACCAATTTCCTTCTACTATCAGGAATCCAACATCAGTTAACAAGCCCATACACTCCACAAAAAAATGGCGTGGCATAGTGCATCGACACATTATTAAACTCACTTGAGCATTGCTTCTGTGATGACCCATGTTAAGTTGGTAACAACCAAATTAATATCGGATGCATCTTTTCGCAGGATCATATTGGCAGCTAGGTAAAATAGCAATTAAACAAACATCCAAAGCCATTCAAATATAAGAAATAACATTCATTCAATTTAAAGTAAACAATATTCAAAATTTATTACATGACTTTCATTATACATAAATTATTATCCCTTGAAAGGGCAATTATTTTCCCGCGCCATATTTTTAAACTATATCAACTGCCTCCAGCTGTATCTGATCTGATATTATAAAGATAATGTCTTAGTAGACATTCTAAATACAATGGATATTAAAGATATACTTAAAGCAAAGCAAAAAGCAAAAAAAATGATAACAATTGCAGGAAAAATATAGTTTATAGCCAAAAAGATAATCACAACTCCTGCAAAATAAATGTCATTTTGTCATATGCCAAATTTCAAATGGAAGAGGGATAATAGCGTAAAAATTCATGTTTATGTTTATGACTTGATATTATGAAGCAATATTAGCAGTTCTGATGGGCAAAGACAGAACCATGAAGCTGGGTTCATAAAAATGCAATTAAGCATGACCTTCACCCGGGCCCCCTTAAAAGCTCCAGATGGCACCTTCACTTGGGCCTCTCTCAAGGCTCCAGATGGCAACCTTCACCTGGGCCCCCTTTAAAGGCTGCAGATTGAATCATATATGCAGTTAAGCATGACCTTCACCTGGGCCCCCTCAAAGGTTCCAGATGACACATTTATAACTCCTGATGGACTAGCCTCATCCCTAACTTAATTTAACCTCCATTTCGAAACCTTTTACAACATTCACAATATACATAAATATTATTTTATCTCTCTTATATGACTAGCAGTAAGAGTAAAACATTAAATAACAATATAAAACAGGTTCAAAATGATGCTTAAGCAGCAAAAAGATAGAAAGCATAAAATTAATATCCAGTGTACCGTTGTGTAGAAATAAGTGAATCACACGAAATTCTGATGTGGTACTAAAAGACTCGATGTGTCTGCAAAAATTATGTTTTGTGATTTTGTTAGTTTTTTTGACAATGCTTGTCTTTATTATTAAAACATATATGATCCTTTCTAAGTTAAACTTGATTAGTTTATAGTTCTCCCAAAATATTTTATACCCTCATAAGATTTTAAGACCTAGGTTAGAAACTATGAATTTAAAAGGATCAATCATATACTTGACCAATTTAGTCAACGAAATGCTTAAAGAAATCAAGTGAGTAGGTTAAATCATAAACCTAGTAGATAGATTGTCTGATTAGATAAAATCATTATAAAATCAATCTATAAGGTAATGATGATGTCTAGAAAGTGTTGATTATATTTCTATGTTTGTTTATTTTAATGACCTCGAAACCCAACAAATTGATCAATCACTCGAAAGGATCAATCCATTCTTGGCAACGATTAATATATATCCCTATAACCAATTGCTTTAGTATGGCAAACAACAAAGATAAGAAAAATATCATTAGTTGTCTAATCTCTCTCAAGATATTCCCTTAATCATGATTTAATAAGGGAAGGTTTAATAAGATTAAATATGTATATACATACATTTTTATATATATATATGTTATATAACTATAAACTCCACAGGAAAACCCTATTAAAGACTAATCGCATTTTTCTTATCCCCCTAAATTGCTGCTTCTGGCATTCGGCTCTCCCTCACTCGATCGGCTGAAGGTAAGGAAGAAGGGCGAGGAGATCGAACCTTTCTCTCGATCGGATGCACTGGATCGGCGCCGACTCGAGCTGAAGAGGAGACGAAGGATCAGCGCACAGACGGAGGGATCGTGCGAGTGCGTTGGGGTGTCGGCGGCACTACTGCTGGCTTCCGTCGTCGATCGCAGGCAAGGATCAAGTCCCCGTTGCTCGCTCGCCCGCTATGCGTGTCCGTCGGGTGCGGTTCGTCCGTGCCGTGAGGATCGAATGACTGAGAGGAGAGGAGGTTTGCTCGAGTGGCGAGAGCCTTCCGGCTCCTTCCGATTAAATAGAACATGCGTATGTAACGCACGTCCGATTTATTCGGGCTCATAAGCAGCAAGTTACGAGTAATACTCTTAATTACCTTAAACATTCCTTCCTAATACAGCTGTGATTTATTTGTTTTCAGTTTTAAAGAGGAACAGCTGATTTTATTTGCCTTGAATATGAGTCTAAATGAGGAAGTTACGCTTTACTAATTTAAATGTGTTAATGACGGGTATTGATTTCAATTTCAGCTTTAAATGAATTTTAAAACTATATAAATTAAGAATTGAAACTAAAAAAATCGAATTTTAGCGGGAGTTTTCACGGGAAACTGAAATTTGCGGGAGGATTTAACGAATTTGAATGTTGCGGGAAATTAAATCTTACCTTATAAATGACCTAGAGTCATTACAAACTCCCCTACTTAAACATAATGTCGTCCTCAATATTACACTGAAATAGAAAATATTTAGTTGAAGGTAAAAGATCTAATTATGATTACCTGAATTCTAAAAGAGTCTAGGATATTCTTTCTTCATATCTTCCTCTCTTTCCCATGTTACTTCCTTCGCACTATGATTCTTCCATTGTACTTTTTGTAACAACCCAAATTGTTACCATTGTCAATTATGACTAATCTTAATCTTAATCTTGGTCCTAAATACTAATTAAGTCATTATGAGTCAACTACTAAGATCCAGTCCAAACCAGAGGTCAAACGAATCAAATCCTTATTTTGGGAATTTCAAGAACCTCGGAAATTGACCTATTTATTTTGACCTCCGATCGAAAAATGGACTTCGTCATTATGCTCATTGCCCCCAAATTAGCTAGGGGTGAAGTTTTGGTGGCAATAGGAAGTCGTCAAAATTTGACGAATATCTTAATAATATTTAAATATTCGAAAAATGAGAAAATAAAAAACTCGCCGGAATCGAAATCCGACTTCGTCGTTGCGTTCTTCACCGCTCAATTAGCTAGGGGTGATTTTCCGGGAATTTTTAGAACAACTTAAACTATGTAATTTTAATTGAGAAAATTTGAATAAAGTTTATTAAATAATAAATTTAGTTTAAAAAAAAAAAAAACCTTTTTCCTTCTTTTCTTTTATTTTTCTTTCCTTCCCGATAGTTCTCCTGCCCTAAAGTCGCGATCCGTACGCGTCCCCCATTCGCTCGGCCGACTCCTTCCAAGCCGCACCTTCCTCCTCGCCTCTCCTCGCACGCCACGTGTCCTCTCCACGGAGTCTCCGTCGCCTCGCCTCCTCGCAACCTCCGCCTTCTTGCCCGATAAAAGCCGAAGAATTTATGGTTCGCGCGCCCTCCTCGCCGGCCGAGCCTCGCTTCTCCACCTCCTTGGCCGAGTCGATTCCAGGATGAGTTGCGGCCGAGCATCCCTCTCCTCCCTCTCGGCACAGCAAGGAGTCGCCGACCCCTTCCTTCACCCCTCTCGACCCTCCATCCGACGCAAGCAGGTACCCCTCTTGCAATCCTTAAGTACTTCACTTCACTCTCGATTTCCCCTCTCAAGTGTTTTAGCTAATATTTATGTTGCAAGGTTTGCTCAATATTTTTTTTATCGGATGTTTTCTCCTTAAGTTCATTGTTTTTCTCTATTTATTGTGGACTGCAACTCCATCTTTGTTAAGTTTAGGATCCTTGTGGTTCTTCTCAATGATTCATTGCGACCCTATTAATAAAGAAGAGAAATTTTTATCACTATGAAAATATAACTTATTCATCAACACATTCACAAGGCATGATAGGCTTGAGCTGAAAGAACTGTGAAATTCCGGCCAAATTCTAAGGCCAAATCGTTGTAATTATATCATAAGAACTTAATCTGAAAGTTTTATTAAATTTTTCTTCACAGCTAGGAAGAGTCGATGGAAATTCATGCGTGTCACTAAAATAATTTTATTTCACACATTTAACAATTTATTCTAAGATATTATCATCTAAATATTTGTTATCATACTTTTCCACTCTATCTCTTTCAATCATTTCATATAAATGAAAATATTTGTCTAAATAAAAATAAAGCTTTTTGCGTATGAAGTGTGATATTATCTTTACAGCCTTTAGATTCTCTTAATTTTCTTATATCTTATGTTATGTGATAATTTTAGCTAAATAAACTATATATTAGCATAACATACATACTTTAATTGAAGTTTTCACATTGATCTTCTGCAAATATAAATTAAATGATTGAAAGAATTAAAAGGAACATAGGATTAATTTTGTGTTCCTTGTCCTTTGATTTATCCATTATTTTAAAGACAATTAAATGCAGGAAACATACATATGCTTATGTTGCGTCAGAAAATATCTAATGAGCATGCACTTGCAAATTAAATTAAGAAAATATTTTGGTAGCGCATATTCAATAACAACTTATTTGAGAGTTTTGATTGGACTAACTTATATACTATTTTGTGCTTTGACGAAGTTGTTTAATGAAGAAGACTAGAGGGGTGTCGAGTTATTAATTGTTTGGTTCAAGTACTAACCTTTTCCACTCTATCTCTTTCAATCATTTCATATAAATGAAAATATTTGTCTAAATAAAATAAAGCTTTTTGCGTATGAACTGTGATATTATCTTTACAGCCTTTAGATTCTCTTAATTTTCTTATATCTTATGTTATGTGATAATTTTAGCTAAATAAACTATATTAGCATAACATACATACTTTAATTGAAGTTTTCACATTGATCTTCTGCAAATATAAATTAAATGATTGAAAGAATTAAAAGGAACATAGGATTAATTTTGTGTTCCTTGTCTTTTGATTTATCCATTATTTTAAAGACAATTAAGTGCAGGAAACATACATATGCTTATGTTGCGTCAGAAAATATCTAATGAGCGTGCACTTGCAAATTAGATTAAGAAAATATTTTGGTAGCGCATATTCAATAACAACTTATTTGAGAGTTTTGATTGGACTAACTCATATACTATTTTGTGCTCTGACGAAGTTGTTTAATGAAGAAGATTAGAGGGGTGTCGAGTTATTAGTTGTTTGGTTCAAGTACTAACCTTTTCACTCCCACTATTACTTGAGCGAACTCAATTTGATCATACCAAGAGGCAAAATCTCATCCACTCAAATATGAGCATTTGTTGGCCGCAACCTAGGAATTTGGGGTTGATCATTTTCGCCATTGTACCAACCTCTCTCGTACCTAAATCTAATTTCTCAAATTTCCTTATCACATCATTCTATGTTTTTATGCGATTTTTATCTGTGTATGGCGTGAGTCAAACTCAATTGAGTTTGATTAGTTATACCATTCCTTCCTAATTTTGAATTCAACTCTACCATTAGGTGTTGCATTTCAAAACTGTGCAATCACAATTGTTATGAGAGTTCATTTTATTAAGAAATTTATGGAGCTCACTTAGAATCAATTCCCTTCAGTCGAAATTCTCTGCTGCTAAAGTTCTAGAGAAATTATGTATTTTTTTGTGTTTTGTGATGTCAAGCATGTACTTATGGAACCTAGTATATTAAGAGAATACTTCAACCAGTAGAAGCGATGTCCATAGGAACTAAAAATATTAAGAAGTTACGGCAAACAGCAGATGTTTCAATCACTTAGAATGTAGTACCTCTACTTTCTGATGGATTTTCAGTATGCCATCGCTTTGAAAGGCGCCATACACATTTATCCAATTTCTTTTACTCTTATAAGACTATCTAATTTAAAAGTTGCAATGATGTAGTAAAAGTAAACACCTTTGATGGATTAAACTAGCCAGTCAAAGCATGACTCATATTTTCTTCACAAGTAGATTGAGCCGAATTTCTTCATAAGTTGCAACTTTTCTTTGAATGCATTTTTGGGGTGAGAAGCACTGCGGTGTCAATCTCATAAATTTTATAAGGAGCAGCGGACCTTTCTTGGTCAATGGAAGCTAATTTGATTCAAAATTATGTTGTTCTACATTTTAAATAATTAAATATATATACATATATATATATATATATTTGGTTTCAATCATATTATTGCTAGTCTCATTGCCAATGCAAAGCCTTTGAGTACTCTTTGGCATTCACCTTCATTGAATGCCATATGGCTTTGACACCTTCGCAAGAGCTCATTTTCTACCATGTCATGTGATATCTTCTATATTCTGATATCAACTGCAGTATCACAAAATACATTTAGAAGTAGTGGTTTCACTTTGGGTCAATATCGCAGTGTGTTGAGGCTTGATATGGTAGAGACATTGGTATATACAAGGGATTGGCTATATAGCTACTAAGGTGTTTATAATTATCATATTAGTATATATATTATACAAATATTTTTCTCTATAACTTGTGGCTGCCGATTCATTTTTTTGGGTAGATATGCTAGCAATGGAGATTGAAGAAATAATAGAGAAGGTTTTAATATTGAAATAAATAATGATTATATATACAAATATAGTAATAATGTAATAAGATATATAAACGCTTATATTAAAGAAAATTATTTGGCCAGTTAAGCGAATATTTAGTAGTTTGGGCGCTGAACTAATAATACTGGGTAGTTAGAATAACCTTAATAGGAATTATTGTACACATATGAAGTTATATATATATAACTACACTTAGGATCTATCATAAATAGCTAGGTATATATGGGTACGACTTAAAACAGACGAGATCATTTAGGATTTATAAAGAACAAAACTTTAGAAATAGAATGTATATATATACGAACATAAATTTAGAGAAGTAATACGTATATGAGGAGTAGAGCTTTACAGAACTATTAAAACTAAGATTTTAGATTAATGATTTATTAGTTTGTGTTAAATAAAATTATTTAAGTCATAATTATAGGTTCTATCACTAGTTAATAAGCAATATTAGTTCAATATGAAAAGGTTAAGTTTAGTCAACAATAAAACTAACTAAATATTAACATCGAATTATAATTACTCTAGAACCGCAATTAAGTTATTAACATTACTAAATCAAAATTAGTTATTTCAGAACTAACCCACCGAAAATTTATTTAGCATTCCTATCTTTTTAACTTTAGGGAATGTAAAAATATATGTATATAAAAACATGCTTACAAATAAGATCTTAAATAACTAATATTAATTAAAGAGATTGGTTAAATTGATTTTAACAATAATAAATAATCTATCCAAAATTAGATGGTTTAGACATATATATATATATATATGGGTTAACTAAGTGCGGTTGACTTAAGGATTCAAATGGTCGTAACTTGGTCAATTCGACTTCGAATTTGAAAATTTAAAATGCTAACTAGTTTAAAACTTCATTATCATCAATAAACTGAAATAATATTTAGGTTCTGAACCTTATGAATTTAAAAAATGACCAAAATACCCATAGCCTTATTTTGATCATATCTTGACCATTTGAAGTCCAAATTGGGCGTACTTACTGTCTATCTTCAAGTTAGACAGTAAGGAATTATTTGGAATCAAGCAACTTTCGTTTGAACCCCTTAAGTCAAAAGTTGACTTTTATACCCTTAAAATAGGGGCAAAATAGTCATTTTGCCCTAAGTTTGGATTAAGCACCCATAACCCCTAATCAACATTCCAAAACATTAAAACTAATGTTATAATCATATTAGTGACATTTAAGTGAGTGAAATCAACCATTAGATCAGATTCCTGAATTCTTCTAAGTCTTAAACACTACACCTTAAGGATCCTTCCTGAGACTATGACTAGATCATAGGTTAGAGTTCATTCGCTGGGTAAATTGGGTTATCCAATGGGTGAAATCTTGATTTTATTAGTTTCTAGACTTTTCTTTTATTTTACAACTTGTTTTGATTATTTTATCTTTCAACCTTAATTTTAGGATAGAAATTCATCCTATTAAGTCTGATTACTTAATAGGATTGGCTTTAACTAGTAGATCACTTATAGATTAAAACTTAGAACTTAGGTCTTGTCCTTTTTGGATTATGTGATTGAACCTAAATCTCGTAGTGTTTAATACATAATCTATAGATTTAGAAGATCTTGATCAGATCTTAGATAGAACGTCTAAATTCACCAAATTAGGACGTATGATTTATTGATTCAACTCGTAGTCGTCTATCTGATTGAACTAGATTAGAACCTGATCAGTTCTAATCCTTTTTAACTTATAAAGACGAATTTCTAAGTTACACTCGATAGTAGAAAAATGGTGATCCTGAACTTGTGTAACTTGGAATAATTAGAAACGTTAAGTAAAAAATAAATGATATCACCATGTTTAGTAGAGTCTCTTGCTTACTTTGATGATTGTCGCTTACGCATTTCTTGATTTTTGTGCCATATTTCATTGAGCATATCGTATAAGATTTTTGATGCATAAATAAATTTTAGAAAAATATGGAGACTCCTTAGATACCTTATGAAAATATTAAAATGATTAATGAAAAGATAATAGTTATATGTGTTTGAGCTGCCTCTCATTTGTGTTCTGATTGCCTAGTCATCTTATGACACTAGGGGAAGGACTTTGTTCAGTTATGTCCTGATTGCCTAGTCATCTTATGACACTAGGGGAAGGACTTTGCTTTGTTGTGTGCCTATTGCCTAGTCTCCTTATGTCACTAGGGGTACACCGTTGGTGCCTTAGTCGTACTAGTGCTAAGATCCTTCAATTATACCGTTGGTGCCTTAGCCATACTGGTGCTAAGATCCTTCGGCTTTTTTGGTGGGCTAGATTAGCTCTTTTCTGTATGGCAAATTGTACACAGATGTTTATACATATACAGTTTGATGTTTTGTTTACTTTTCAACATTTTTATTCAGTCAGCTATTTCTTTTATACTGCTTATATATTTTAGGATGTTAGAACTTTGCTGCTATTTATATATATCATCATTGAGTTCAATTATTTTAATTGACATATGTCTTTTGATCACCAGCATGTTTAGGATGTAGTATTTCTCTTACAGTACTTGTTTGATTATCTATATTTATGTCTTACATTATTTAGCTTACAATTGAAGCATATCTTAACCTCTCTTTTTGCTTAAGTTATAAATGATTATTTATAGCTTTTTCTTCCTTTTTGGCATTGCTAGTTGCTCCTATATTTGTATGGTTATTGCTTAGAAATGGTAAAATTATAATATTACAAAATACATATAAAATTTATCAGGTTAAAATGTACTTAGACAATTGTCTAACACAAGATTTTTCTTTTTTTGGCTGGGGCCCTACATTGTGAAACCGATAATGGCAGATCCTCTTCAATTGGACGATCAGGAACTTGGTGTGGAGCCATATCCGAAGGAGGAGCCTGTGAAAGAAGCATCTGTTTAGTTTTCTTTTATAAGTGAGAATGAGAGCATTTTATCATTAATTAAACTTTAAATTGATGTAATAATACAAGTATTCGTGACTGTGTATTTGAATTTTATGCTTATATTCTGAGATGTATTTCTTTATATTTATGTTGTGATGCTTGGATATTTCTTATTGTAAATCGCTTCCGCACTCTGTAATGAATTCTTATTAAGTGACTGAATGTTTGATTCTATGCTTACTCCTTTTCCTTATTAGGTGGATTATGGATTTCATCCTAATCCAATAGTAAGTGAAGGGTTAGCTAGAATGACACACCACCACTTAGCTTAATCTTGTGGATTAAGAGGTGGGGCGCCACAACTTTGACCATAGGGATTGTTCTTTTCCTTAATAGACGATTATCTCGTTCTATGATTTTATCAGGCAATTCAACATATGTCAAATCTGGTTGGATAGCAATACTAGGTGCTATTATCTGTTGAGACGGTGTCTGTAAGCATCTGCGAAGAGTCGAAATATGAAATACATTGTGAATTGCCGTGAGATTCTCAGGTAGTTTGATTTTATAAGCAACAGCTCCAATTTTAGCTATCACCTTGAAAGGTCCAATATATCGAGGACTTAATTTACCGGTCATTCCAAACACTCCTTTCATAGGACTTACTTTCAGGTATACAAAGTCCCCGATTTGAAATTCCAGCATTCGGTGCTTGGAATCATGATATTTCTTTTGGCGATCCTGAGTCACCACTATCTTGCTCTTTATCAGTTGAATCTTTTTATTGGTTTCTTCTACCAATTCGGACCCGTAAATTTGAACATCTCCGACTTCAGTCCATGATAGGAGCGTAAGACATCTTCTTCCGTATAAGGCTTCATAGGGAGTCATGCCAATACTAACATGATGGCTGATGTTATAAGAAAATTCAACTAAGGGTAAATATTTTTCCCAGCTCCCACTAAAGTCAGTACACATAATCTTAGAAGGTCTTCTAAAACTTGATTTACTCTTTCTGTTTGCCCGTCTGTTTGAGGGTGAAATGCAGTGCTCATTGCAAGGGTAGTACTTAGATTGTCGTGCACTGCTTTCCAAAATCAAGAAGTGAATCTGTTGTCTCTGTCTGACATAATCGTCTTTGGGATCCCGTGCAATCAGACAATCTCCTTAATATATATCCTGGCGATCTTCTTTACTGGATCCGTTTGCTTTATTGAGAGGAAATGTGCAGATTTTTGTAAGCCTATCAATGACCACGCATATGGTATCTGCCCCTGATTTGCTTCGGGGTAAACTTACTATAAAATTCATGACAATATCAATCCATTTCCATTCCAGGATTGGTAGTGGTCGCAAGAGTCCTCCGGGCCTCTGATGTTTTGCTTTTACCAAATTGCAAGAATTGCAACGTGCCACAAATTCTCCTACATCCCTCTTTAGTCCTGACAACCAGTATATTTTCTTCAAATCATGGTATATTTTGGAACTTCCTGGATGAATAGTATAACCAGAACAGTGCGCTTCTTGTAATATTGCTATTTTTAATTCCTTATCCTCTGGTACCCATAATCGAATCCCGTGATAAATGTAACTATCCTTTTCCTGAATATTTTTACTCTTCCCCTCCGAATTATTTTCTTTATCTTTAGATACTCTGTGTCTTTTCCTTGGGACAATTTTATGCGCTGTTCCAACGTCGACTATGTAGCTTCTATAACTCCCGCAACCAGAAGGGCATTCAACTGGCTCGTAGTTACCCATTATATTTCTAGTTTATTTAGTTCATTAACCAGGTACTTGTTGATAGTGATTGTGCTGAGTGTGCCGAGTGTACTGACTGATTTTCTGCTCAGTGCGTCAGCTACGACATTTGCCTTGCTGGGGTGATATTGAATATCCAAGTCGTAATCACTAATGAGTTCTAGCCATCGCCTCTGCCGACAGTTTAATTCTCTCTGAGTGAAAATATAATTGAGGCTTTGGTGATATGTAAAAATTTCGCATTTTACTTCATACAAGTAATGTCTCCATATTTTAAGAGCGAAGGCTACTGCTG
This sequence comes from Gastrodia elata, assembly GCA_016760335.1. Taxonomy (NCBI): domain Eukaryota; kingdom Viridiplantae; phylum Streptophyta; class Magnoliopsida; order Asparagales; family Orchidaceae; genus Gastrodia; species Gastrodia elata. The sequence continues at coordinate 47,533,274 of CM028670.1, forward strand.
CCAATTCTAAGTCGTGCACCAGATAGTTCTTTTCGTGCACCTTTAGCTGACGTGAGGCATAAGCAATTACTCTTCTGTTTTGCATTAAGACACATCCAAGTCCTACCTTAGACGCGTCGGTAAAAACTTGGTAGTCCATCCCTTCTTGAGGTAAAGTAAGAACAGGAGCGGTCGTAAGGGCATGCTTTAATTTCTGAAAGGATTCTTCGCATTCCGAGCTCCAAACAAAGGGTACCATCTTCTGTGTTAATTTGGTAAGTGGAGCTGAAATTTGAGAAAACTCTTGCACAAACTTTCGATAGTAACCAGCGAGACCTAGAAAGCTTCTGATTTTTGTTACAGATGTAAGTTGCGCCCATTCTTGAATGACAATTATTTTCATTTGATCCACCTGGATTCCTTCGGCACTTACCACATGCCCCAGAAAAGCTACAGAATTCAACCAGAACTCACATTTGGAGAATTTTGCATATAGTGCATTAGATCTCAAAGTCTCAAGGACTGTTCGCAAATGAACTTCGTGATCTTCTTCACTCTTAGAATATATTAGGATGTCATTGATAAAGGCGATCACAAATTTATCCAAGTGAGGCTTTAAGACCCTTTGCATCATGTCCATGAATAACGATGGAGCGTTTGTCAGCCCAAATGATATTACTAGGAATTCATAATGTCTGTATCTCGCTCGGAACGCTGTGTTTGGAATGTCCTCATATTTTATTCTCACCTGGTGGTATCCGGATAGAAGGTCAATCTTAGAAATACTATTACTCCAGCGAGTTGATCGAACAAGTCATCGATGCGAGGAAGAGGATATCGATTCTTGATTGTGACTTTGTTCAATTTTCGATAATCAATACACATCCTCATGGTACCATCTTTCTTCTTGACAAATAACACAGGAGCTCCCCATGGTGACATGCTAGGGCAAATGAGGCCCTTGCTGAGCAACTCTTTTAATTGATTGTCCAGCTCTTGTAGCTCTTTGGGAGCCATTCTATAGGGTACTTTTGATATTGGTAGTGTTCCAAGAATTAGATCGATAGTGAAATCTACTTCCCGTACAGGAGGTACTCCTGGCAATTCTTCGAGAAACACATCTGAAAATTCTCTTGCAATTCTTGTCTCTGCTAAAGTAGTAGCTCCCTCCTCATTTCCCACCATTGTCACTAAATAAACTTCACACCCTTTCTGTATCAATTTGGTTGCCTATAAGGCATTGATGAGTGATGCGGTGGTGCTTAACCTTCCTACAAATGCCACTGGTCTCCCTGATTTCCTGAGGGTGACCTTTTTACGCTGACAGTAAATCACTACTTGATGGCGGGTTCGCCAGTTCATCCCCAAGATAATGTCAAAATTCGCAATAGGGAGGACTACTAAGGTGGCTTCAAATGCTTCGCCACTAATTGGAATATCACATTCACAAGATTTTCCCACTCTCATGATGGCACCGGATGGTAATCTCACAGTTAGTTTCTCTTCTAACTCGAGGCATGACAATTGTAATTTTCCAGCGAATGACTCAGAAATAAACGAGTGGCTTGCACCCGTATCAAATAGAGTTATACACGGGTGATCGAAAAAATGTAAGGTACCTAATATTTAACGATATGATAATGATACCTTCAGAAAATAATTTATTGAGCAAATAATAAGAAATACCTATCACGACATTGTGGTCCTCCGGAGCCATAACTGGAGTTAGAGTATAAACCTTTGCAGTGGCGGAAGGTCCCGTAGCGGGTCCCTTCTTTCAAGTTGGCGTAGCGGCGGGGTAGATGCTTGGGCATGCCTGTCCCCTGGGGCTGATGCACGAGTAATAAGAATATCCCCATAAATGGTTCTGACGGCTCTGCAGACTCGAAAATTATGACCTGATCGACCACATCGGTAACACTTGTTGCCGGTGTGATAACATCTACCGTTGTGGTGTGGTCGCTGGCACTCTGAGTTTGTCTTCTCCCCAATTGATTTTATCTTGATCTGGTACACTCTAGCTTGGTTGCCGGATCGAGACCTTTTGAAAGTCTCTCAGGAGTCTGTGGAGGAATGTTGTCTTTTCCCTTGGCGTTCAATTATCCGTTGCTCGTTGTATTCGAGCACGGTTGCACAGTCCAACAGCTCCGCAAAGTTGGTGTGCCTGAATGGTATTAAACTAGTCCGAATTGAGTCTCTTAACCCATCCAGAAATCGGCTGCACCAGGAGGCTTCAGTGTCTACTAGCTTATGGGCATAACGGGATAACTTGGTGAACTCAGTTTCATAAGCCGCTATACTCCTTTCCCCTTGACTTAATCGGATAAATTGATCATCTAAGATCTTTCGAGCAGAGAGGGGTATATACCGAGCTCTGAATACCTTAGCAAATTCTTCTCTATTGATGTCTTCCAAGTTCAACCCAGCAAACTTAGTCCTATAGGTGACCATCCACCACCATTTTGCTTCCCCTTTAAACAGGCTCTTGGCCAGCCTTATTGCATCGGTGGCCGAGCACCTCATATTTTCAAGCTTGCCCTCTGCCTCCTGAATCCAAGCTTCCGCCTCCATTGGGCAGGCAGTCCCATCATAAGACGGCAGTTTCAGCTTCATGAAAGCGTTTAAGGCTTCATTGGTTTTATGCTGATGCTCTGAGTGAGGTGCAGGCATAGACCTAGGTGCATAAATAGCGGTGTCATTTTGTTTGGCTAAGATATGTGCCATCATCTCTAATAGTATTTCTGTTTTATTTTCCAATGGTCCTTGAGGTAAAGAGACCTTCACTGGAGTCTCTGCGGGTAATTCTGGATAGTACTCTTTCGGATTCATCTATAAGGATGGTGATTGTGATAAATAAAGATTTGAATGCATTATTTAGAGAGAACTAATATTTTATGTAAAAGAAAGGTAACAAAAATAAAGATATAATCATTTTGTTACACAAAATTTTGCTCTTAAGATAATAGTATTCTAAATGAGTTTCTTAAAGCTTTCAACCCAAAGCTTTCTATACTTATTGATCATTTTTCTCTTCTTAGAAGTTAAGGCTGCATTTTCCGTTTGATGCACCTTCCTTTCAACCTCTGAAATGCATTTTTCATGCTCTTCTTCCTTCTCCAGAGTAAATTCAGCCAACTTAGAAAGTACCAACCTCAGTATCTCCTTTAATTCTTGCACCTCATTTTGGAGGCTAGAAATTTTCTCGTGGGAAACACACATTAACCTTGTTAGGTTCTTATCATGTGCCTCCTCCTTGTCCTCCAATTCTCGAATCCGATCTTCAAGAATAGAGGGGCTGAAATTAGGCTCACGGATGTTCATCTGCCAAGACCCTTCTTAGCTTAAGTCAGTATCCGAGTGTTCCGCCGAATGATTCTGGATAGTACTCTTTCGGATTCATCTATAAGGATGGTGATTGTGATAAATAAAGATTTGAATGCATTATTTAGAGAGAACTAATATTTTATGTAAAAGAAAGGTAACAAAAATAAAGATACAATCATTTTGTTACACAAAATTTTGCTCTTAAGATAATAGTATTCTAAATGAGTTTCTTAAAGCTTTCAACCCAAAGCTTTCTATACTTATTGATCATTTTTCTCTTCTTAGAAGTTAAGGCTGCATTTTCCGTTTGATGCACCTTCCTTTCAACCTCTGAAATGCATTTTTCATGCTCTTCTTCCTTCTCCAGAGTAAATTCAGCCAACTTAGAAAGTACCAACCTCAGTATCTCCTTCAATTCTTGCACCTCGTTTTGGAGGCTAGAAATTTTCTTGTGGGAAACACACATTAACCTTGTTAGGTTCTTATCATGTGCCTCCTCCTTGTCCTCCAATTCTCGAATCCGATCTTCAAGAATAGAGGGGCTGAAATTAGGCTCACGGATGTTCATCTGCCAAGACCCTTCTTAGCTTAAGTCAGTATCCGAGTGTTCCGCCGAATGATTGGGAGAATTCATCTGTTAAAGATCCAAACTTATAATTTGTTGAATAATGTCACTAATTTTCTATAAAATATTTTGTCCTAATAATTGTCTCATTGTGTTACTAGTTTTCTACAAGATGATTTGTTCTAACCATAGCCATATTATGTCACTAATTTTCTACCAAATATTTTGTTCCAGTCTATTTTTAAATCGAATGATTTCTCAATTATGACTTTTATGTCAATTACTATTTTACTCCAACACTTTCAATCCTGCTCTGATACCAACTGTGATGACCCATGTTAAGTTGGTAACAACCAAACTAACATCAGATGCATCTTTCCGCAGGATCATATTGGTAGTTAGGTAAAATAGCAGTTAAACAAACATCCAAAGCCATTCAAATATAAGAAATAATATTCATTCAATTTAAAGTAAACAATATTCAAAATTTATTATGACTTTCATTATACATAAAATTATTATCCCTTGAAGGGGCAGTTATTTTCCCGCGCCATGCTTTTAAACTATATTAACCACCTCCAGCTGTATCTGATTTGATATTATAAAGATAATACCTTAGTGCACATTCTAAATACAATGAATATTAAATATATACTTAAAACAAAGCGAAAAGCAAAAAAAATAATAACAATTGCAGGAAAAATATAATTTATAGTCAAAAAAATAATCACAACTCCTGCAAAATAAATGTCATTTTGTCATATGCCAAATTTCAAATGGAAGGGGGATAATAGTGTAAAAATTCATGTTTATGTTTATGACTTGATATTATGAAGCAATGTTAGCAGTTCTGATGGCAACGCCAGAACCATGAGGTTGGGTTCATAAAAATGTAATTAAGCATGACCTTCACCTGGGCCCCCTTAAAAGCTCCAGATGACACCTTCACCTGGGCCTCTCTCAAGGCTCTAGATGACAACTTTCACCTGGGCACCCTTAAAGGCTCCAGATGGAATCATATATGCAGTTAAGCATGACCTTCACGTGGGGCCCTCAAAGGCTCAAAATGGCACCCTTATAACTCCTGATGGACTAGCTCCGTTCCTAACTTAATTCAACATCCGTTTCGGAACCCTTTGCAATATTCACAATATACATAAATATCGTTTTATCTCTCTTACATGACTAACAGTAAGAGTAAAACATTAAATAATAATAAAACAAGTTCAAAGCGATGCTTAAGCAGCAAAAAGATAGAAAGCATAAAATTAATATCCAGTGTACCTTTGTGTAGAAATAAGCGAATCACACAAAATTCTGATGTGGTACTAAAAGATTTGATGTGTCTGCAAAAGTTATGTTTTGTGATTTTGTTAATTTTTTTGACAATGCTTGTCTTTATTATTAAAACATATATGATCCTTTCTAAGTTGATCTTGATTAGTTTATAGTTCTCCCAATATTTTATACCCTCTTAAGATTTTAAGACCTAGGTTAGGAACTATGAATTTCAATGGATCAATCATATACTGACCAATTTAGTCAACAAAATGCTTAAAGAAATCAAGTGAGTAGGTTCAATCATAGACCCAGTAGATAGATTATTTGATTAGATAAAATCATTATAAAATCAATCTATAAGGTAATGATGATGTTTAGAAAGTGTTGATTATATTCCTATGTTTGTTTATTTTAATGACCTCGAAACCCAACAAATTGATCAATCACTCGAAAGGATCAATCCATTCTTGGCAACGGTTAATATATATCCCTATAACCAATCGCTTTAGTATGGCAAACAACAAAGATAAGAAAAATATCATTAGTTGTCTAATCTCTCAAGATATTCCCTTAATCATGATTTAATAAGGGAAGGTTTAATAAGATTAAATATGTATATACATACATTTATATATATATATATATATGTTATATAACTATAAACTCCACAGGCAAACCCTATTAAAGATTAATCACATTTTTCTTATCCCCCTAAATCGCTGCTTCTGGCATTCGGCTCTCCCTCACTCGATCGGCTAAAGGTAAGGAAGAAGGGCGAGGAGATCGAACCTTTCTCTCGATCGGATGCACTGGATCGGCGCCGACTCGAGCTGAAGAGGAGACGAAGGATCGGTACACAGATTGAGGGATCGTGCAAGTGCATTGGGGCGTCGGCGGCACTACTGTTGGCTTCCATCATCGATCGCAGGCAAGGATCGAGTCCCCGTTGCTCGCTCGCCCGCTATGCGTTTCCGTCGGGTGCGGTTCGTCCGTGCCGTGAGGATCAAACGACTGAGAGGAGAGGAGTGCTGAGAGTCTTCCGGCTCCTTCCGATTAAATAGGACGTGCGTAGGTAACGCACATCCGATTTATTCGGGCTCATTAGCAGCAAGTTACGGGTAATACTCTTAATTACCTTAAGCATTCCTTCCTAATACAACTGTGATTTATTTGTTTTCAGTTTTAAAGAGGGACAGCTGATTTTATTTGCCTTGAATATGAGTCTAAATGAGGAAGTTACGCTTTACTAATTTAAATATGCGTTAATAATGGGTCTTAATTTCAATTTCAGCTTTAAACGAATTTTAAAACTTTCTAAATTAAGGATTGAAACTGAAAAATCAAATTTTAACGGGAGTTTTAACGGGAAACTGAAATTTGCGGGAGAATTTTACAAATTTGAATGTTGCGGAAAATTAATTCTTACCTTATAAATCACCTAGGGTCATTACAGCTTCAAGCAGCATCCCAACCTCACCAATTTTGGGCAGGTGCCACACTCACAGCAACATACCTTATCAATCTTCTACCATCACCCAACACTCATAATCAGTCACCATACCACCTTCTATATAATAAACCAGCATCATATACACACATAAAAGTCTTCGGTTGTTGATGCTTCCCTATTAACTCAATGTATTTTCATAGGCTATCCATCAACCACAAAATAATACAAATGCTACAATCCATTAACATGTTGATCAATCATCTCTAGATATGTTCACTTTCGTGAAACTGAATCTCCAATCCTCTCGACCACAAACCCATCCAAAACTGATACACCAAAAGCACCAACCAATCTTACTCAACCTTTCTTTTTACTACCAACCGCTACAACATACCCCATAAATTCTGCATCCCATTCTACCGCCAATCCATCAACTTCAAAATCAACTCAAACTGACAAACAAAATCATTCATGCCATACCAATACACTCAAGTTTATTCACTCAAAATCAACATCAACATCACATCCCACAATCACTATCAATCCCATTCATTCAAAACAACTCCATCCAATGATCACCCAATCAGAAACGAGCTCACTCAAACCCAAATCCATCATAAACTTTACACACCAAAATTCTATTTCTCTCGAGCCCACCAATTGCAAAACAGCATCAAAATGCTAGTATTGGGGAGCTATAATAGAGAAATTTCAAGCTCTCAATGAGTAAGCTATTGGATTCCAATCCTACCAAGTTCAGAACAAAAAGTCATTGGTTCAAAATGAATGCTTCGCAATAAATGTAACAATGATGGTACAATTGCACACAACAAAGAAAGATTAGTAGCTTAAGGATACAATCAAACAAAAGGAATAGATTAGAATGACATATTTATTCTAATGGATAAAATGACAACAATTCTAACCTTATTAACAATCGTTGTCAGCAATAAATGGAACATAAGAAAAAAATGATAAAGCACTCATGAAACAACCTAAAGGATTTATTCCTCCTCAATATATGCATCATGTATTCCTCCAAAAAGCCATCTACCACTTAAAACAATCTCCACATGAATGATAATCCACTCTAACCAAATTCTAGCATCAACATCAATTCAAAACTAGTTCTACAAGTCCATCTCTCCTAATTGATCGGCAACTTTACACACAAATATATATAATTGTCTATGTCGACAATATTCTTATCACAGGCTTAGATGATAAATTAATCAAAAATATCCTGCAAAAACTAGAACAACAATTCAAATTGAGGATACTTGGCTTCCTATCAATTTTCTTGGGTATCAATTTCACTCAAACACCCTCATGTCTATTCCTCAATCAATCAAATTATACAATCAACATCTTAACAACAACTGGAATGGAGAATTACAAGTCAACACCAACACCAGCAATAACCAAAGCTCAACAATTACAGAATCCTATCATACCTTTATCTCAACCACAATTATATTGAAAATTGGCTTAAACTACTTCAGTATCTGACCATCACAAGACCAGGCATCAGTTTTGCAGTAAACCGCATACGTCAAGCAATGCATATTCATGTCAACAGGACTTTGAAAATCTTGAACGCATCTACGATATATTCAAGGGACAATTCAATTTTGCTTACCCATCACTGATAATAATTTTACAATCAAAGCATACTCTGACTCAGATTGGGCATGTGACACTTTTGACAGAAAACTACCACATGATACTGCATATTTCTAAGAAACATATTCATGTCCTGGAGCATTAAAAAGCAAGACATAGTAGCCCACTATTCTACAGAAGCCGAATATAGAGAATTAGTTACAACAACAGTAGAAACCTTCTAGCTCATGAGACTCCTCCAAGAATTCAACATTCATCATAACAGGTCAACAACAATGTACCGTGACAGCAAATCCGCCATTGCACTCGCCAACAACCCAGTATTTCATGCTTGTACGAAGCATGTGAAAGTAAATTGCCACTTTATTCATGAATGGATCAAGAACAATGAAACACATTTGTCTCAAATCTTGACACTTGATGAGCTGGATAATATACTAACCAAACCATTGCCATCAAACTAATTCCATCTTCTACAAGATAAACTGACGATCGGTTCTCCTCCCTTCAGTTTAAAGGGAGATAATAAATCACCCAAACAACATCCAAACCACCCTAACTAACTTATCCTCAACTCACCTAAAAAAACCCCAAAACACATCAAACTTATGACTAAAACAAAATTGCTCAGCTCAAGCACCTACCTCAGCTTCAATGAGCCACTCCAATTACAGCCATGATGAAGCTTGAAGGTGCTCTTCAAAATTCTTGACACCACCAAAGTCATTATAATTCATTAATAATCTTGTTGCATTATAAGCTATATCAAATAAATATGTTAATACATGTGAGAGTAAGTTAGTCCAATATCATTATAATTTTAAGAAAAAAGAGAGGGTGATTGAATACTGGTGTGGTAAGCTAATTTTTGTGTCCCCCGTTTGGCTCTCTCCACTCTTTCAAATGATATCAAAGTTAATGATTTGAACAGGATGTTTTTGCAACTTCAATTTATATGGATCTTTTTTACCATAACTAAGTAATGTTAAAGGTGAGCATAACACCTGTATTTGAATAAGCGAGCTCTTGATGCATGATTTTGATGGTGTTGAAAATTTTTTGTTTGAGAAGGTGATAACGACGCAATTCCACATCATCTGATTTCAAAAAGGAGAATGGTGTAACAATAGCATTGGTTGGCTGGCGCATATAAGTATGAGCTTTGCATTGAAATTAGGTTTGGATATAGCTATATCTAACCCATCTTTTTCACTCCTGTTTGGCAAAACATTCAGATATTGGTGATCCACCTTGATGAATTTCTTTTGTTATCGGGCCAGCAATCTAAACAAAAACTAAATCATAATAGAACAAGTAATGGTATCAATTGTAAGGAGATCATCACTGAAAATTTGTTTCTGCGACTAACGAATCGGATGCATACCTGGAAATACAGAGTGGGGAGAAGAAGAATCCGCTTGCTGCTCTTTTTGCTTCAGTTCGGATTAAACTGCAGGACTTGAAACGAAACATGGTGTTGATTTGCCGGAATTGTGTGGTAGAAATGGTGTTTATTCCGGTGATGGGCTGTTTTAATATTTCGGTAAAATCGGGCTTAGGCTGAGCTGGGGCTGGCCGTCTAAATCTTCAATAAAACGAGATTAAATTAGGAAATTAGCAAATTTCATATAATAAATATAACAAAAAAAAAAAATAAATTATAACTAATATTCTTAATCTATGAATAATAATAAAATTTATAAATTTTTTGAATTATGTAGGAAAAATTATTTGTATGTTTACACAATAATATACATCAAAAAATATTTATGATCAATAAAAAAAATTATTTTAATTTTTGCATATAAGTCCTATAAAAAAATATATTCAATCAATAATCTAGTTACACATTTGATTAACACATCATCTATATATTTTGGTATACATTAGTGTGTAAGTTTAGCAATACACAATTATTATGTTTGAATTACTTTGATTTTTAATATAGTTCAATGTTGAGATGCCTTAATATTAGTATTTTAATAAGTTAATCATTATTTATATTTAATTAAATAATTAGCCAATTGATTGATTAAATAAATAATAATTTGAATTCATTATCATTTAGACATAAAATTATATATTGTGAAATAAGATTATTTTAATTTATATATAATGTTTATTTAAGCAATATTGCATAATACATCCAAGTAATAATAATAACAATGATCAATTTCAATGAAGTTATAATTACATTTTTATTATAATTATTTTATAATCAATCTTTCAAAAATATAAATCCATCTCTTTCTAAAATAATTATAGTATTTCTTGTGATAAATGAATAATATAAAGTAATTTACTTTAGCACTCTTTTTTTATTTACATGGTGTTGCATCTTATGCTAATATTAAGGTGGTAGTTTGATTTTGAACAATAAAATAAATACAATGTAAATGCATAAAGATTATAGGGGTGGAAATTTGGAAACTTTTGGAAGTCATTTAGACCTTAATTGAATTTAATTTGATTTTGGGAATTGCAAATTATAGTTTCAAACATTTCTTATTTGCAACTCTACCCTCTAGTGGTCGGCTCTCCTTCAAAATGGCTGGTGAAATCCCAGTTATTCTGTCTTTCTGAAGCGTGATCCAGCAGCTCCCATCACTCAATTTGCCCGGATCAAATTCAAGCCATCAAACGTAACTGCAATCCAACGGCTGTGATCCGATCTGCATCTTACCGTAAGGATTAGAAGGTTCAGAGCCATTGCGCCTTTTATTCAATTCATCAGATGGTCACAAATGCTCCCGTGATTGTGGATCTTCGTCCCGGCTTTGTTCGCGCCCCAACAGCCAAAATCTTTCGTACACTTGCGCCATGAGCTATTCTCCACTCGCAGGCCACGTCACCAAAATTGTTAGCCACCTTCCCGATTCGGTTAGGCAGCTTCCAACAGGCAACGACGCCCGATCCTCCCACATTAGCAATTGGGTGTCGAACTCGTCAGCCCGACCTAGACCTCAACTCGACCACCTCAGGCCTTCGTGAGGCTATTTATAGCCTCAGGAATCTCACAATGAGCTCTTTGCTCACTGTGTGTGTGGCGCCCCGCCCTGTCGCTCGCGCAAAGGGAGTGTAAGATAGCGATAGGGCAGGTCATCGCTGGGAGATAACCCTGATTTAGCATTTACAAAGAATATCTACTAAGATGCTATTTACTTTGTTAATACTAGTACTACTGAGATGTTTAAGTAATCAATTACTTAGACATACGATTGTGCCCCGAATTATCATATAAAGATAATTATAATTTGGAGTACAAATTGAAGGTGCAATAAATAAACATAGTTTGAAAGTTGACATAATTAAATTACATTCAATCATCATATTTTAGAAATAAATAGAAAGTAGAGTGAATAATAATATATCACAATTAGCATAGTGAAAAAATAAAAATATCCATTGCAAAAATTAATTATTACAAGTCATTTAAATAGTTCTAAATAAAAGAAAAACTGAAATGAAATAAAACTCTCTCCCTCCAATAAAAATAAAATCTAAACAACCGAAGAGTCATCTCCATGCTCCTGCTCCTCACCTGAATCTAGCTCCTCAACCTACTCTAAAATTGACGTGTTGTTTTTTACATGTTAGGGTTCCAACTAAGAAAAGAAAGTATTGGCTAGACGATATGTCTAAGTACATTTTAGACTGATAATTTATTAAGATTTAGGATATCACAAATTATCCTAAGCAATAAAGAGCTATAAAGTATCAATTGAAATGGTAAAAGCTATAAACAATGCATTTATAACTTAAGCAAAATATGAGACAAATAAATATACATCAAACAAAGTTGCAAAAAAGGTTAAGCAATTTGTAAATGTAAACTAGTAAATACAAAGAAAAGTCTTAAACATATATGATTAATTTACACATACTAATTTTTCTAATAAAAGTGCAATATAAGTAAAATATTACTGAAACTAGCAACATAACATGCTTGCATAAAAAATTCTATATAATACCATAAAATTACTAAAAATGCATAAATACTGAAAAATATTATAAATATTATAAGTACAAAAAAATTGAACTAGATTTTACTGAAAATAATTAAATTGAAAATCATTTCATTTTAATTGGGCATGTGCATAGACTAGTCCTATCATGACATAAACTGGCTAAACCTGACCGCATAATAAAAAGTCCCACATGTATCATCTAAACCACTAATGGATGGATCCGAACTGGACTAACTATGACACATTCCATTGAATTTTTTATCTGAATTTACTAATTATTAATACTAATGATATTTGCATTTCAAACTAACATAGAATATCCATCAAATATTTTATATCTCAACTAATGTGTCAAAATAGTAAAGGCTCAAATCAAGAAAGCAGTGCGTACAAAATAAGGAATATAAAATAGTATAACACAAAAATCTATAATATTATTTATTTTCTAATTTAATTGTTCTAACTATTTTGAGATTATACAAGCCCAAGATCTTCAATATTGTATTATACATTATAGACTCGGAGTCACAGTCTTATAAAGTCAAATAATTAGAACTAATAAAGTTCTAATCTAAATCAATTAATATTGCCTACATAAGTTAAATAATAAATTAATCGCCTTAATTGATGAATTTGTTAACCCAAACCAATCTTGATTAAAAAAAATCAAGATTAAGAGATTAAGAGTTAAACTCCAAAATATAGGAGATCAAGGTACTAAAGTTTAAGGGTTTAAGATTTCTCAACTCTTATAAACTAAAGGTTAAGGCAATCTTATTAAGTGAAATCAGACTTAATAAGATAGATCTTCAATCTTAATTTAAAGTTAAAAGGCAAAATAATCAAAGATAGATATAGAAATCTAAATCAAGAATTCATTCCACTAAGTAACCCATTTATCCAAAGAAATGAATAATAATCTAAATCTACTACTAAGCACTTAGGAAAAGTTTTCTAAGATCTTCTTAAAGGAATTACCTAAGGGATTTTTTTATTAAAATGACTTAGGAAAAGTTTAATAATTGAACACTAAGGTTAATATTACTTCTATTAATATTGAAGTGTGATTAGGAAGGCGTAATATGGGTTCAAATCAATATTATGAAGTTAATAGTTTTACTTAAGAGAATTTAAGGGGAAAACTTAGGATTTGCTTAAGAATCAAGCTAACATGTCTAAATGATCAAATGTTGATTTCTAAACATTAACTTTACTAATTTTAAAGAAATTTATAGATTTCTAAGGTTATGAGCACTTAAATCAAAACTTAGGCAAAATGACCAAATTGTCATTTCTTAAGGGTTAAAAATGAGATTTTAAGATCTAGGGTTCTAAATTGAGTTTTATTATTATCAAATAGTTTCTTAGTGTATAATATGAAGATTGACACTAAAAACACCCAATTTGGCCAAGCATTAAGGCTAATGAGCTCAAATTAGGGTTTAAACTCATTAAGGATTTATTAGCAAAATTACAAAAGGAAATCTAAACTTTATGTTATAGTTAGGTACTATTCAGTTTAAGGAATCCATAGATACTAAGTTTGCTAAAATATGAAGTCAATTAGATTAATTATGAGCTAATCAAGAAATGCACTAAAAAGGTAATTGCACTTATTGAAACGTGTGACAATAAGGGACAGAATCCTTATTACTGTCTATTATCTCAAACTAAGTTGTTCAATCCCCTACTTATAACATTCTTGAACTCGAGATATTTATCCTGAACTAAACTGTACTTATTTAATTACCTAAGATAAGGCCGAAACTCTATAATTCTATTCAGGATAAATCAACCAATTCCACTTTTTATTGAAATAAATCAATTATATGGATATATATTATTGAGTTCGTCTGATAATTCTACTGAAACTTATTATAACAATTCTATTTATAAATAATAAGATGCAAGCTAATGAATCCACACTCCATTGCGATGAGTCCTACACAAAGGTTCCAAGTATATGATATAGAAGTCACTCAATTTAGGATACTACCACTAGGAAGAATCTCATTTTAGAATCGTTAGGTTATTCTACCACAAGGATCTAATATCAAAATCTAAGTATGATAAGGGTTAATCTAAGCTTCTACCTCAAAATTAAATAATAATCTCTTCCTACCTCAATAATTTTTCTAAATGAAAGAATTTAGCTCTTAATTAAATTAACCACTATTTTTTTGTTCTCAAGATCTAAGCATTAAAAAGTACAATTATTCAAGTTTTAATCTAGTTCATACATATTTATTTAAATTTACAGTCCTTAAAGTATTCACTTAGATTATACAAATCAGATGAGTAAGCTCATTTAATAATAGTCTAAACTATAGTTATGAGATTTAATCATATGAATTATTATTTATTGTTTTATAATTCACTCTTATTTTATAATTCAATTTATGTTAATGATATTTCTTATGAAAAAAGTAAAGATTTAAATGTTAGATTCATATGATAAATCATATGAGTTTATTATAATTCTTACTACTTCTAATTTACTAGTTTAAAATTAATGTCAAATCAATAATTAGTATTGAAATCATGCAAGTTCTTTCAATGTTTAAATTAGGTGTCTTATTTAGGATAATTAGGATTTGAGTCTTAATTTAACCAAATTAGGGTCTAACTTCAAACTTGACTAAATCAATGTGGTTTGCTTAGGTGTTGATCAAAAATCAAATCAATAAGTTTATTGTGCATTATTGATATTCAAATTGATGTTAAATCAATTATTGTTTAAATTGAGGTTTTCCTTAAAATCATTAAGGGTTAAGGTATTGATTAATACCAAATGAAGGATTTAAGTGTCCAAAATATAGTTTAAGTTTTCTATCATACAACCCACTATTAATGAAACAAATAAACCTCACATTGATTAAAACAAAAAGTAATTATGGCTAATCAAACTCTAAATCAAGCTAAAAAAGATTAGTACTTAATTACAAAACTAACAATCAAAATTTCATATAACTTGGTGACTAAGGTCTACATATTCATGTGAACAATCAGAGACTGAGTTTGTTAAATTTGATTAAGTATAAGCCCAAATTTCACTAATCATGCAAATAAAAGATTAATCTATGGTTATTAAAATATTACTCTGAAAATTAATTCACCTATCACATCATTCTACAATGCATATGGAGCATAATAAAACTTGAATCATCCATTTTGGCCAAGTATACATGCTAATCTTTTCTAATCAAGTTCTGGAGTAATTAAGCACAATGATATATAATTTCATAAAAACATAAATATTGATGTATATTATTATTCCTCATAATTTTTTGAGCAAAATGATATATAACTTCATATAGATTGGACAAGTAGATAAAAAGTTATTCAGTTAATTTAATATACATTTTTCTAATTAAATTTCTAATATTTCATTTCATTTTCTTAAAGAAATTAATTCTTAAATGGTTTTAAATATAATTAAACATGTTGCGGCCTGTTAATAAAGCATGTGGGCCAGCTTGGCCCGATGACCTGGTACAATGAAACAGCACGAGCCATGGGGCGGCCTGACCCGCACTGCGCATCTCCTTCCCCGTCTCTTCCTTGACGCCTGGCAATTAGGGTGTAGCCCTAATTGCAAATTAGGGAGCCCCAAAGCATGTTAGGACCTCAAATCAATCTCTACATGTAACAACCCAGGTTATTACTTGGCTCAATTAAGACTAATTTAAGTCTTAATTAAGGTTCTAAGTCACTAATTAAGTAATTTAGAACTCATCTCTAAAACCTAGGTCAACTCAGAAGTCAACTGAGTCAAATCAGAAATTCTGGAAAATCCTAAACCCTAGAAAATTGACTTTTTATCTAGAACTCAAATTGAAAATCTGACTTCGCCATTGCGTTCAGAACACCCAAATTAGCTAAGGGTGAAATTTTGGAGGCATTTGGAAGTCGTTGGATTTTCTTCAAATATTTTAATAATAGTTAAATATCTAAAAAAAAATTCAAATAAATAAATACTCGTCGAAACGAAAATCCTAGCGCGCCGTTGCATTCCTCACCCTTCAATTAGTTAAGAATGATTTATTGGAAATTTTTGGGATGCATTTAGTTACTTAACTTTAATTAATTAAATCAATGCAAATTAATTTAAATAATAAATTATTTATTAAGTTAACGGCGACCGTTAGTTAGGGGTAACACCGTTCACTATTTACGAAACTGCCATTTGGATTAACGGCTCATCAATCCAATCATCGATCGGGCCTGATCCGACGGCTGTGAGCCATCTCTCCCGATGGCTCACATCTGTCGCTCGCAGAACGCCCTAATGGCGCGCGGCGCAGATTCGGGGGGTACACGCGTCGATCTAAGCCCAATAGAGCCTCGTCCACCGCTTATAAGCTCAAATTGAGTCTACCACATGTTATTTTGATCAGTGGACTATTTGTAAAATATAGTCACTGATTTTGCTTAATTTGGACACTAATTGATAAAGTTAGGATTTTTGACCCATAATTAAGAATTCCTTAATCACCTTTTAACCCTAGATCTTGTATTGGCCATAACTTGGTCAATACTTATCATAATTTAGTAAATTTAGATTCTATGGAAAGCTTAGACAGTAAAGAACAATAATCTGAAAGAAAATTTAACTTTTATTTTATCAAATTATTAATATGCCCTTATGAGTCAAATTCACTAATTTGATCTCATATGGCTTAATAATCACCCAAAATTAATTTATTTGCTGTCTAATCTTATATTAGACAGTAAGAAACACTTTCCAAAAGAAAATTTTAGAATTTAAGCCCTAGATCAAAATTTGATCTTTTGAACCCTTAAGTAAGGGCAAAATGGTCATTTTGCCCAAATTTAGGGTTTAGCCTTTAAAAGCCCTAAATTCAATTTCTAATCACTAAAATTAGTACATAGAATGATTTATAGCTGAAATTAATTAAATCCAAGTCTAAATTAGATTTTGATTAAAATCTCAAAATTTGCTCCTAAAAGAAAATTTCCTAAGTCTTAAGTGAGTGATTTCTCATTCTTTAATCATTCTTAGATCTATCCTTAGGTCTTTATAACATTAGTTAGGATGTGTGTCTTGAGAGATACTCTTAGTAATTAAGAGCCTTATTTCCTAAGATTAAGAATAGATCTTAAGTTAGAATTTATCAATTGAGTAAATTAGGTTACTCAATTAGATGAAACCTTGAGTTTTCTAGTTTCTAGATTTTCTCAGTTTATTAAATGATTATTTGATCTTTAAACTTTAGAATTAAGAATAGAGATCTATCCTAATGAATTTAATTTATCATTAGGATTTGCCTTAACCTAATCTGTGAGTTTTTGGGTTCTAAACTTAGACCCTTAGTTACACCTTAGATTAAGTGATTATACCCCATCATCTGGAGTCAAATTCTTAATCTTTTCATCTTGATTTGGCTAAATCAAGATGAGGTTGGGATGAAATAAATTATAAAATTAGGTCGATAATTTATTCACTTTAACTAAATAGTCATCTTTTGATTAAGTTATAATTAGGACGTGGCCAGTCCTAATTATCTTCAACTAGTAGGATTCGTAATTTTAAGTTACAGAATGTGTAAGAATTGATGATTCTGAAACTTATGTAACTTAGAGTAGATAGAGCAAATAAAGTAGACAACAATGGATATCACATGTGTTTAGATAAAGTCTCTTGCTCACCTTGAATTGATGCTTTGCATACATTATTTTGAGCCCCTTACCTTGTACACATATATTGGACATAGGATATTTGATAAATATCTCATGTTAATTTTGAATTGCATACGTATCATTCATGATTCATCGATGTTTTTCAGTTTTTCAGAAAGTTGTGGCTTAACTAGTATGCCTCTCCAATCCTCGAGTTCGGCATAGAACACTGGTTTGTTATTGTCGGTAAGTCTATCCATATTTGGTTGAAATAATTCCCAGGATGGCGAGAAATAGATTTTGCGCTCTTTAATCAGGATTGGACATGGTGAGTACTGGTTGAGAGTAATTTTGGTAAGGTGTAGCTTGATTAGTATACCTCTTCGATCAACTCATTCGGGGTCGGCAACCTTTCGAGGGTTTAATGTCCGACAGTCTATTGGCCATGCCTAATCCATAGGATAGGATGGATAGACTCTCGCCCTACTGATTATAGAGTCAGGATTCTGATATGGATATACTAACTCAAGTACACTTACATTTGGTTCTGTCTTAGCTCATCAGGCTAAGAGTTTTCAGTGATACTCAGTTCAGAGCTTCTTTCTTAGCCCATCAGGCTAAGATTTGCTTAGTATGTTTTTAGTTGAGTGGCTTGGACAGTCACTGTAGTTTTCAATTTTCAGTTACTGTTTTACCTTGCATATTCTGCATTTTAGCACTGTTTTACTTACAGTTTTCCTGCACTTGTTTCTATATAGGATGCTAGTTTTACTTACTATTTTCATATGCTCACATAGGATGTTAGTTGTTTTCAATTTTAGACTGTTCAATTTCTGTATATTACCTAGCATAATTTGTTTGATCATAAGCATGTTTAGGTTGTATTTTCTTTACAGTTTTGTTTAGTCTTTCTTTTTCTTACCTGTCTTTGTTGTAGTTGCTCGGAGGAGGTATGTGCTTACTTTCTATTTGCTTAGTTATAAACTGTAGTTTATAACTTATTACTGTTCTTTTGTATGCTATCTGCACCTATTTTGCTCAGTTCTGATTTATGGTGATATTCAAGTAACTTAAATAAATTATTTACCCTAAAATGTGCTTAGACAATAGTCTAACCAGTTTTTCTTTTGTTGGCTGGGGCCCTACCATTATGAAATTGATAATGGTAGGTTCTGAGTTTATTGGAGCAGTTGATCCAGTGGAGAGCTTGCCATTGGAGGAGGAGCCCGTTCCTGAAGATCTTTAGTTCTAGTTTTCTTTCTGCTTGTGAGACTGAGTGTTCTTTTCAGTCTTTCAATCTATTTTAATTTGTTGTAATAATACAGGTTTAACTTTTCTTTTCAGCTCTTTACTTATTTTGTATTATTGTATTTATACTATATGGATGGATGTTATACTTTTATTGCTTCCGCACTCTGAGTTCTTGTATGATCATTTAGTGATAGTAATTTTTGGATGAATGGCAAAGTCCTTAGTTAAGTTGGATTAGAATGTGTGTCTAATCCAACCCTAAGTGGGGACCTTGTCATTTGGTGACCCCTCCACCGTAATCATATTAACTTAAGGGTTAACAGGACCACGGTGGGGCAGGGCCGCCACAGTTGGTATCAGAGAATACCATAAGGTATCAGATTAGAATTTGTATTCCTCTCTACCTAATGGATTGTTCTTCTGCCATGTGATCACTAAATGAATACTTGAAACAACATCCATCTCATTATAAGTATAACTCAGAATAAGAAGTAGAAAAATGAAGAGAACACTTTTATAATACAATTTTAGCAAGGACTAAAACTTTGGAAGTTATAAAAAGCTTAAGTAACAAACACTAGTAGATCTCTATAATCATAGAAATTGAAATATTAAACCTTGAGTTTTAGACTAAGGGATTAAGTTATAATTAAGAAATTCAAACTATCATAGTAAATCAAAGTCGTAGAAAAATTCAAAACTTGTACGTTAAATGAACCTCTTTAGTGCAACAGTTTGCCTATAGAAGATTGGATCCTCTTTATTGATTTAATAAGAACCAAAATCATAATAGAATCTATCTCAAATAAAAATAGGTATTCCAATCATATCTTAAGTTATACTTAAAATTTTTCTTATCTAAGATAAAGTAAGAGCTTGATGAAAAGTTAAATTTTAGGAAAATCCTTTGAATTATAAATAAAATATGTTGATAATATACCATTAATTATATTCTCCATTTAGATACCAAACACATATGATAAGATCTTTATCAATTTTAAGATGCCCTGTTATATCTAGTATCTTTCCTATTGTACTAAATTATCCTTCGAATAATGAAAACTTAAGAAGTATAATAGCTCTTCTTCTGAGACTAACCTTAATCATATTATTATTAATTTTAGAATGAGTCATGTAACTTCTTTCCCCAACATGGAGGATTCATCGAATAACAACACCGACGAAGTCACTTCACTCAGAAACATGATAACTATCATGCTAGAGAATCAATTACAACAAGCAGTGACTATCCAGAAACTAGTATCTACTCTTAATACTGCAATTTCTGGTATCCTTTTTATATTATTTATACTGCACAAACTGTTACTAATAAGTCATTTAGTGGCTTCTTAAGATCTAGACTTCTAATCTTTAATGGGAACTTATTCCCCACAGATTCTAAAACTCAACATAGGATCACCAAAAAGAATCAAAAACGCAAAGCTCACCAAGAGGGATCTAGCATATCAATGGAGTCAATCCAAGAGTGCACTAAACCACACTTTTATGGAAGGTGTTATCATTTTGGTAGAGGCTATTTTACATGTGGTCGTCAAGGCCACGGATATCGGGAATGCCGTGCTTCCAAAACAATCAATGGAGATATAATTCATCATTTTCATTAGAGCAAAATTGGCCATGACAACTCATCTAAGGATTTGGAATCTATGTCAATGCTAATATCACCACTGCCTAAAACAAAATGTCTAGCTGGCAGGGGGAAAATAGTTGCTCCTAAACTTCAAGAACACAATCATCTGGGAATAGAGGAATCTAATGATAATATTGTCCCAGGTATATACACTCAATTTTATTACATCTTTCATTCAAAAAAAAAAATTTTTTTTACTTTACTTCATATAAGTTCAAATTGTAACAACTTAATTATTGTCATCATTTAATTTGAATTTTTCATATAAGCCTAGTCTTGTGTTCAATAGGTTTTATCCTCGACTTGATAATTATCTTTTTCTTAGCTTAATTCAATCAAACCTTAGATTCTTTTAGCAAAATTATGTGTGTATAACTTACAGAAATAGATATTTCTAAGAAGTAACTTGCCCAGTTTGGGTGAACAACTTCTCATTCCTTAGATTAAATTAATTCAGAATTTTGAATCTATTATTGAATAAGTCACTAGTGTGACTTAAAACACTAAACTAAGCCATTCCTTAAGTTCTAAATATCTCATTCTATTAGGATGAGTATATTCACATTAGTTAAATATACACTTATGACCATATTATAGGTTATTTAAATCAAAATTTTGACTCATAGTAGTGGCTTTATGATTGTATTTCATCAAAGTTAATGAGCAATCTATTATCTTGATTCAATATATTAAGCCACATGGTATAATTTGAAATAATAAATTTCTCTCTCCCATTAAGTTAAGTAATCAGGTTGGGTAATCATCCTCTGCATCTAAAAATTATTCCTTAATCAAGGATGATTGATTGGTTAATAACAGAAACCTTAGAGTGGAAAAATTACAGATTACATAATGGTTAGCTTATTTTAACTTATATGTGTATACTCATAATATTTAGCTATAATAAATATGTTGCTTTCTTAGTCCTAGCATAATAAGGATATTCTAAATAATTTTAAATATATAACCTATTCTAAGTCAAATAACTTTTTGTTCTTGAAAGGATGGATTTCCTTAAAGTTGCAAAATATTTTGAATTCTAAATTTTGAATTAGAATCTATAAATATTATATTGGAAATTCTTTTATTTAAGTTACTTATGGTAACTTAATAAGTTTGAATATATATTTTCCCTTGTCCATTCTTGATTGAATAGAGATTCTATTCTTTCACTATGATCTTCATCAAGTGATAAATGCCACTTTAAGTGAATAGATTAATTGAGAAAAATCTTATTCCTATTAAATAAGAAAACCTCCTTTTCCAAATAATTTGATTTTAACTTTTTGCCTAAGTCATGATATGACCTGAGCACTTATTGATCATTCTCTTAAAATGAGCTCTTATTCAAGATAAATTAAATATAACCATTAAATTTCTAAGTGATCTAAGCCACATCATGTAGCTCAGATATTAACAACTGATTCCAGAAATTTTGGCATAAGTTATAGATTATGACCTATGATCTATAGCTTTAATTTCTATTGAATTTCCTAGCATTTATCCATATGGATAAGTGAATTTCCTGCTATTTTTATATTAGAATTTATGACTTATATTTTGTAATCATCAAACTTTGGATATTAAATTATAATGTGAGACTTAAATTCTTAAACTTTCTCTTTAACTTTGAGACCATGTATCCTAATTGGATACTAATCCTATTGTTGCCATAACAAAATAAGTTCTCATTTATTATGAGATAAAGTAAATTATTAAGATTGATAATGATCTAAGCCATCTCTTGTGACTTAGATATTAGCAGTTAGTTTTGGAAATTTTGCCTTATGAATTATAATAATGGAATTAGTTTTCTGCATACTTATCCATATGGATGAGTGAGTTCCTTGACATGACCAAGTCAGAACTTATAAT
The DNA here is from genome assembly GCA_016760335.1 of Gastrodia elata. Taxonomy (NCBI): domain Eukaryota; kingdom Viridiplantae; phylum Streptophyta; class Magnoliopsida; order Asparagales; family Orchidaceae; genus Gastrodia; species Gastrodia elata. The sequence goes on from CM028670.1 coordinate 47,555,881, forward strand.
TTGTATTATTAAACTCTTATAATCACTAATACTTGATGTTAAGTCATCATATGTGACTTAATATTTTGAACTTAAAGCTAAGTATCAAGAATTGGATGCTGAACCTATTTGCCCTAAAGGGACATTTAAATAAGAGATGAATGTCACTTTAATAGTTCAAATCTAATTTGGACTAATTCATATATGTAGTCCATCCTCATCTTATCTTTAGTTAAGAATTATAAGCCAAACCATTTGGATTCATTATTAGACTTTGATTCTAATGATGAATTTCTTCCTAAAATTCTCATAGAATAAGAAATCAAAGAATACTAGTTCATTGATGCCAAATCTTTAATTTCCAATTTGTTGAAATAGAACCATCCTTTGTTCTTTAATCTCTATTGAATCATGTAAAGACTTAGCTAGTTGCCAATGCCTTCTTTGATAGTAAATGTAACTTGGGTATAGAACTGTTAGAATCTTGACTTTTAACTTCATCCTATGCTCAGCAAGTAATATCACTTGCCAAACTATAATCATCTTGTGTTGATAAGTCATATGTTATGACTTAGAAATTAATTATAAATCCATAAGATTATACTTTTGATTAGGTGAACCCTAACTTGCTATCATTATTAAGTGATGTTTCTCATTTAGACAATTAGTTCCTTAAAACACAAAACTTTTGGGAAAATAATCTTTCTATCATCAATAATAATCTAAGATTATGAGGAATAAATCCTAAGGGTGGAATCTTTAAACCTTCAAGTTCCTTTAAGCCTTGTTTATATATACAAAGATATATTCTTAAACTTGTCAATTTTGGGTGCAAACACAAATCAAATATTTATTCTTAGAGACACTTTATCTTCTACGACATGCATTACTGTATTAGTAGTGATGTGCTGTATTTACAATTTATTTATCAGAAGACCGTATATATCTATAAATATCTCATATTTCAAATGAAAGTAAAATAATACTTTCATGATTCTCATCTTTCTGTCTTTTGGTGAGAATTTCAAACTAAAACCATCACCCATTAAATGACTTATCAAAACCCTAGATAAAGATCAAATTGGTTATTTGATCTAAGTTATAAAGATTAATTAAGAACCCTCATACTCTTTTATTTCCATCAAGCAATTCTATATTTATTTAAACTCATGCAATCAGCGATATTCGACTTCAGTAATTTCAATTTTAAATAATCGGCTCTGTCTATTTTTCCACTTGAGTGATGTCGAGGATGACATCATTCTTAAGTGGGGGAGTTTGTAATAACCCAGGTTGTTACTTGGCTCAATTAAGACTAATTTAAGTCTTAATTAAGGTTCTAAGTCACTAATTAAGTAATTTAGAACTCATCTCTAAAACCTAGGTCAACTTAGAAGTCAACTGAGTCAAATCAGAAATTCTAGAAAATCCCAAACCCTAAAAAATTGACTTTTTATCTAGAACTCAAATTGAAAATCTGACTTTGCCATTGCGTTCAGAACACCAAAATTAGCTAAGGGTGAAATTTTGGAGGCATTTGGAGGTCATTGGATTTTCATCAAATATTTTAATAATAGTTAAATATCTAAAAAAAAATTCAAATAAATAAATACTCGTCGAAACGAAAATCCGAGCGCGCCGTTGCATTCCTCACCCTTCAATTAGTTAAGGGTGATTTATTGGAAATTTTTGGGATGCATTTAATTACTTAACTTTAATTAATTAAATCAATGCAAATTAATTTAAATAATAAATTATTTATTAAGTTAACGGCGACCGTTAGTTAGGGGTAACACCGTTCAATATTTACGAAAATTTCGTTTGGATTAACGGCTCATCAATCCAACCGTCGGATCGGGCCTGATCCGATGGCTGTGAGCCATCTCTCCCGATGGCTCACATCTGTCGCTCGCAGAACGCCCTAATGGCGCGCGGCGCAGATTCGGGGGGTGCACGCGTCGATCTAAGCCCAATAGAGCCTCGTCCACCGCTTATAAGCTCGAATTAAACCCCTATCTGAGCATTTCTCTGCACGCTTTTGCACTTAGGAAGTATCGAGAAGGAAAAAGGGATCTAGCGCTGCCGCGACCGCTGACCTCCATCGAACGCCAGGTACTTCTTCATCCTATGCTTAAATCCAGCCCTTCAATTTATGCATGCAATCATTCAGGTGCGATCAATCGATCGCACCATGAGGAAACCCTAACCCTAGCGTGCATTATTGGGGAAGACGAAGCGCCGTCCCGAGTGAACCGACCACTCCGGACCGGTTCAACTATCCGTCTGCGCCTGGTCCGATTCGGGAGGAAGGCGAAGCGTCGCCTCAGATTTGCCGTCATATCTGGATTCAGATCCAACCATTGGATCCGAATCAATCTCAATCCATTAGATCTAGCTAATCTGATATTAACCGTTGGATCAGGTAAAGTTCAAACCGGTCCAAGTCTGGACCGGTTTGCCTCCGGACCGAGGCGAGCCGGGTCGCGTGAGCCGGGCCAAGGGCTCTCTGTGCGCGCCGCGTGTCCCACTCATCGAGTGCGGTGGGGCCCGCCTCGCAGCGCGCCAGCGTATCGCGGCGCGCCGCGTGTCCAGCACTGCTGGCTGTCTGGCGCGTGGGGCCCGCGGTGCTCTCCTCAGCCAATGAGGCTCCGCCGCGTGTCCTGAAAATATAAATAAAAGTTATATATATAATTATAACGTTTAATTATTAAACATAATTATAATTATATATATATTTATATAAATAACAGATTTATTATTATTATTAAAATAATATTAATTTATTTATTAAATCCTAATCTTTAAACATTAATATCTTAATAAATATAAGCCCAAAATATGCAAATTAATATATCAAATTGATCAGAAAAATATGAGTAATTTATTGATGCCAATAATTTTACATTTGGACCTGTATTTAGCAAAGTTATATTTTAGGGTATTAATTAAATTTCAAAAATGTCACAAAACTTAATTAGAATCAAATATCAATTTAGATCAGAAAAACCTAATTAACAGTAATATGTAAAAGTATTTTAGATCCAACAGTTAGATTTGCTAATCACCCCTAATTATTCCAAAACTTGATTAGTGAATATTAGCAAATCTAATAATTCAAATTGAGTGATTTAAGTTTTAGAGGACTCATAGAACTATTTATAATCAATATGTAAGGTTGGATTAGTGTTTGAGTGATTAATTTTGCTAATCACTCACTAATCACTCTTAACCCTAAATAGGTCTTAACTTAGTTAAATTAGATTCAAATTGAGTCTACCACATGTCATTTTGATCAGTGGACTATTTGTAAACCATAGCCACTCATTTTGCTTAATTTGGACACTAATTGATAAAGTTAGGATTTTTGATCCATAATTAAGAATTCCTTAATCACCTTTTAACCCTAGATCTTGTATTGGCCATAACTTGGTCAATATTTATCAGAATTTAGTAAATTTAGATTCTATGGAAAGCTTAGATAGTAAAGAACAATAATCTGAAAGAAAATTTAACTTTTATTTTGTCAAATTACTAATATGCCCTTATGAGTCAAATTCACTAATTTGATCTCATATGGCTTAATAATCACCCAAAATTAATTTATTTGCTGTCTAATCTTATATTAGACAGTAAGAAACACTTTCCAAAAGAAAATTTTAGAATTTAAGCCCTAGATCAAAATTTGATCTTTTGAACCCTTAAGTAGGGGCAAAATGGTCATTTTGCCCAAATTTAGGGTTTAGCCTTTAAAAGCCCTAAATTCAATTTCTAATCACTAAAATTAGTACATAGAATGATTTATAGCGGAAATTAATTAAATCCAAGTCTAAATTAGATTTTGATTAAAATCTCAAAATTTGCTCCTAAAAGAAAATTTCCTAAGTCTTAAGTGAGTGATTTCTCATTCTTTAATCATTCTTAGATCTATCCTTAGGTCTTTATAACATTAGTTAGGATGTGTGTCTTGAGAGATACTCTTAGTAATTAAGAGCCTTATTTCCTAAGATTAAGAATAGATCTTAAGTTAGAATTTATCTATTGAGTAAATTAGGTTACTCAATTAGATGAAACCTTGAGTTTTCTAGTTTCTAGATTTTCTCAGTTTATTAAATAATTATTTGATCTTTAAACTTTAGAATTAAGAATAGAGATCTATCCTAATGAATTTAATTTATCATTAGGATTTGCCTTAACCTAATCTGTGAGTTTTGGGTTCTAAACTTAGACCCTTAGTTACACCTTATATTAAGTGATTAGACCCCATCATCTGGAGTCTAATTCTTAATCTTTTTATCTTGATTTGGCTAAATCAAGATGAGGTTGGGATGAAATAAATTACAAAATTAGGTCGATGATTTATTCACTTTAACCAAATAGTCGCCTTTTGATTAAGTTATAATTAGGACGTGGCCAGTCTTAATTATCTTCAACTAGTAGGATTCGTAATTCTAAGTTACAGAATGTGTAAGAATTGATGATTCTGAAACTTATGTAACTTAGAGTAGATAGAGCAAATAAAGTAGACAACAATGGATATCACCTGTGTTTAGATAAAGTCTCTTGCTCACCTTGAATTGATGCTTTGCATACCTTGTTTTGAGCCCCTTACCTTGTACACATATATTGGACATAGGATATTTGATAAATATCTCATGTTAATTTTGAATTGCATACGTATCATTCATGATTGATTGTTGTTTTTCAGTTTTTCAGAAAGTTGTGGCTTAACTAGTATGCCTCTCCAATCCTCAAGTTCGGCATAGAACACTGGTTTGTTATTGTCGATAAGTCTATCCATATTTGGTTGAAATAATTCCCAGGATGGCGAGAAATAGATTTTGCGCTCTTTAATCAGGATTGGACATGGTGAGTACTGGTTGAGAGTAATTTTGGTAAGGTGTAGCTTGATTAGTATACCTCTTCGATCAACTCATTCGGGGTCGGCAACCTTTCGAGGGTTTAATGTCCGACAGTCTATTGGCCATGCCTAATCCATAGGATATGATGGATAGACTCTCGCCATACTGACTATAGAGTCAGGATTCTGATATGGATATACTAACTCAAGTACACTTACATTTGGTTCTGTCTTAGCTCATCAGGCTAAGAGTTTTCAGTGATACTCAGTTCAGAGCTTCTTTCTTAGCCCATCAGGCTAAGTTTTGCTGAGTATGTTTTCAGTTGAGTGGCTTGGACAGTCACTGCAGTTTTCAATTTTCAGTTACTGTTTTACCTTGCATATTCTGCATTTTAGCACTATTTTACTTACAATTTTCCTGCACTTGTTTCTATATAGGATGCTAGTCTTACTTACTATTTTCATATGCTCACATAGGATGTTAGTTATTTTCAGTTTTAGATTGTTCAATTTCTATATGTTACCTAGCATAATCTGTTTGATCATAAGCATGTTTAGGTTGTATTTTCTTTACAGTTTTGTTTAGTCTTTCTTTTTCTTACTTGTCTTTGTTGCAGTTGCTCGGAGGAGGTATTGCTTATTTCCTATTTACTTAGTTATAAACTATAGTTTATAACTTATTACTGTTCTTTTGTAAGCTTTCTGCACCTATTTTGCTCAGTTCTGATTTATGGTGATATTCAAGTAACTTAAATAAATTATTTACCATAAAATGTGCTTAGACAATAGTCTAACCAGTTTTTCTTTTGTTGGCTGGGGCCCTACCATTATGAAACTGATAATGGTAGGTTTTGAGTTTATTGGAGCAGTTGATCCAGTGGAGAGCTTGCCATTGGAGGAGGAGCCCGTTCCTGAAGATCTTTAGTTCTAGTTTTCTTTCTGCTTGTGAGATTGAGTGTTCTTTTCAGTCTTTCAATCTATTTTAATTTGTTGTAATAATACAGGTTTAACTTTTCTTTTCAGCTCTTTACTTATTCTGTATTATTGTATTTATACTGTATGGATGGATGTTATACTTTTATTGCTTCCGCACTCTGAGTTCTTGTATGATCATTTAGTGATAGTAATTTTTGGATGAATGGCAAGTCCTTAGTTAAGTTGGATTAGAATGTGTGTCTAATCCAACCCTAAGTGGGGACCTTATCATTTGGTGACCCCTCCACCGTAATCATGTTAACTTAAGGGTTAATAGGACAACGGCGGGGCAGGGCCGCCACACTACACCATCCTTGAGTTGAGGTGAAGCAATTAACCATGAAAGCCTTAAGCCATAGAGGATGGAGGACTGGAGTACTATTCCCCCTAATCAGCAATTAGAGAGGATCCTAGAGTTTACTATGGGGAGCCAATACTCCCCACAGAGGCCATGTCAATCCTAGAGCTTAGTGGCTACTACACCATCAGGGTGGCTAGGCACATATAATCCCTCTGCCATCAAGGCTTGGGAGTGGTTGGATCCCTGGGTCCTTACTCAAACTAGATTACAGAGAAAGTGCCAGTTTGATTAATCGAATTAATCGATTGGAACTGACCCATTCTTGGCCAATTATTGCAGTGCATTCATGGTACCTGGTTTAAGAGCTCGGATAAACTGATGGCAGCAGACAGACATAGAACCAAAAGCTGGGATAATTGCTACTGAATTCCATATGATCCAAGGACTCGATAAGGAGCTTGGACACCAAGCTTAACCCACTGCGATGCCAGGAGGATGCCTAGAATTTTTACTGGGTGCTCCAATTGGATGCAAAAGGGATAACATGGAGGCTCGGAAAGAGAATTGGATTACGCAGTGAACAAAGGGTTCAATACTCAAAATAATGAGTCTTTTTATAGCCTCAAGAGGTTGCTAAGGGCTGGGCAATGGGCCTGAGCTCAGGTTGAAGGTGTGGCGGCCGCCCCTTCTAATCACAAGGCTTAAGGAGTGGTCGTCACTAAGCACATCTCATACTTAATATTAGGTTGGAATTTAGGACTCCAATCCAATCTTAAGAAAAAGAGGTGCTTTTCTAAATAAAAAAAAAGATTAGCAATCACTTAATGAGTATCAAAGTGCGGAAGTAAAGTAACAACTGAAGTAAACATCCATACTATAATACAAAGACATCCAGCTCAGAATATATATAATGCAGGAAAGTAAAGTACAAATAATCCTGTATTATTACAAATGTTTTAAGTTTTAAAAACTGAAATGAAAAGAGTCTCTCATCCTCACAATATAAAAGAAAAGTAATCTTATAAGAAAGCTAAGGTCCCTCAGTAGTCTGGACCTCCTCCTGGATCTGCTCCTCTACAGGCTCAATCTCCTCAAAAAGCTCAGAATCTACCATTATCGGTTTCATAATGGTAGGGCCCCAGCCAACAAAGTAAAAATCTTGTTAGACAAAATGTCTAAGTACATTTTAAGGTAATGAATTTTAATATGTTTTAATGACATCACAACTATAATTAAGCATAATATAGCGGTAAAGCACAAAGAAAGAAAGAACAAATATTGTGGTAGAAGCATACCTCAACTAAGACTGCAAAATAATATAAGTAAAGTACAAGGTAAATCTACTAAGTACAAATAAAGATCCTAAAGAATATTATCAATTTAACATGCCAATTATAAGTAAAAGTAATGTACTGAAAATATAAAGACTAGCATCATAACATGCTCTCAAGTAAGTAAAATGGCTGACATATAAAAAATTTTGAAATGTAAAGGAACTGCAGAAAATGAAAAAATATGAAAGAAAGAAAAGTGTACTGAAACGGTAAAGTAAAGTAAGTCTGAAATGTAAGAAAGTATGTAAAGTAACTAAAAAAGGTCCGAAAAGTAAATGTAAGTAATGTTGATTAATTTACTGTACTTGTGAGATACTCTTACTTAGTCTGCCAAAAAGTAAAGTCCATCTAGTGATCTAGGAGAAACATCCCAGATTAAAGTAAAGTTCCACCAAAAGAGGCATCTAGGAGAAACATCCCAGATCCTAAAGTAAATCCACAAAGTATCTAAAGGGCATATAGGAGAAACATCCTAATGCCAAAGTAAAGTACCATAGGGGAAATTCCCTAGGCAAAAGCAGTCCTAAAGTAAAGTCATACTAAGTGGAAGGCTAAGTAAAACATAAATCACAAGTATAATGTTGTTTATTAATGTTTCTTTTTAAAATTATGCATATGACATGTGAATGAAACTCAAAGTATAATATAAAGTAAGTATCAAATATTTAAGTATGTCCAAAGGTGTAAAAAGGCTCAAATGACAAAGAAAAGCATGGCAAATTTCAAATCAAAGAAATAATTTAGCACTACACAAACTTTGTGATATCACCTATTTTCTAATTTAAACGTTCTAACTACTCTAAGTTATATAAGATTCAGAATCAACAATTCCTACACTATTTGTAACTTAGAATCACGAACCTACTGGTTGAACATAATTAGGATTAGCTACGTCCTAATTATAAATGAATCAAATGTCGCCTATAAGGTTAAATAAGCAAATTAATCATCCTAAATTTTGATTTTATAAATCCCAAATAAACCTTGATTAACCGTATCAAGATTTATAGAATTAAGAATCAAACTTCAAAGAATGAAGTTTAATTCTTAATCACAAGGTTATCCTAAGGACTAAGGTTTAATCCCATCTCATAGATTAAATATTAAGGCAAATCCTATTGAATTAAGTTAAGTTCAATAGGATAGATTTCTAATCCTAATTCTAATGTTAAAAGATCAAATAATCAATTAATAAACTATGAAAAATCTAATAAATTAGTAAGATCAAGGTTTCACCTTAATGAGTAACCCACTTTACCCATTAGATGAATTCTAACCTAAGATCTAATCTTAGTCTTAGGAATTAAGGCTCTTAGATACTAAAAGTGTCACTCAGACACACATCCTAACTAAAGTTATAAGACCTAAAGGACGATCTAAGAACTTCAAAGGAATGGAGAAGAATTCATCTTTACTTAAGATTTTCTCTTAAGGCTAAATTTGGGGTTTTCCTTCTAATATCTAATTTAAGGCTTAGAATTATTTAAATTATAGTTTAAATCACTTTAATTACTATTTGATATGATTTAGAGATGAAATTAGGTCTTAATTTCATTAAACCCTAATTTTGGGCAAAAAGACCGTTTTGTCCCTTCTTAAGGGTATAAATCTCATTTTTATGAATTAATACTAAATTTTGGATTTTAATGATATGAAATAATTACTTACTATCTAATATGAGTTTAGACAGTGAGATCACTAATTTTGGTTAAGTATTGAGCCTTATAGGGTCAAATTAAGGAATTTGACCTATAAGGGTATTTTGGTAATTTTACCCTAATGACATATATTTTTTCTGTTAGTATACTATAGGTTATGCTCTAAGGTTTTCATAAAAATTTAAATTATTGGATTCTGATGTGTATTGGCTAAGTTAAGCTAAAATAAGTTTTAAGGTTTAAAGGGTAATTAAGGATTTTTAATTAAGGGTCAAAAATCCTAACTTTGTCATTTGGTGTCCAAATTAAATAATTTTAGTGGTTGTATGTCACAATTGACCTGACTATTGGTAAGTTCAATTTGGACTCCATTTGGCTAAGTTATGGCTTAATTAGGGTTTAGGGTGATTAGTGAGTGATTAGTGAAATTAATCACCCAATCACTAATCCAACCATATAGTTAGGTTCTAATAAGTTCTAAGAGTTCTCTGAAACTTAGTTTGTCTAATTTGGATTTTTAAATTTGCTAATATTCACTAATTAAGTTTTAGGATAATTAGGGGTGATTAGCAAATCTAACTGTTAAATTCTAAATATTTTTATAGATCTTTGTAGATTAGGTTTTGCTGATCTAAATTAGTATTTGGATCACCTAATTTGGAGCTAAGATGACTAACTTATGATCACTTGAAGTTTTGAGATATTTAGGGTTTAATGTGGGGGTCCTAAATATCACTAGTTGAAATAATGATTTAAATGTAGAATTGATAGTGCCAAAATATCCCTCTTATTTTTTTGATTTCAATGATATATAATTTTGATATGTTTTATTTAGTAGATTAATAATTATTGATAATTAAAGATTTTATTTAAATTAAATAAACCCACTTTAATTCAAATTTTAATTTATTAAATCTTTACATTAATCCAATCAGCGCGCGGGATCCTGCACTACACGTGGCATACAATGGCGACAGCTGGATGGGCGTGGGACCCACGTTTTGATTCAGATGGCCGACGCGTGGCCACTAGAATTGAAGACAGCGTCTTCGTCCTCCATGCCCCGACACAGAGGCAAAACTAGGGCTTCGAGAGATTCGCAGTACTGGGCGCTAAATGGAGAAATATAGGTGTTGATCGAGAGGTCCTTCTGGTACGTCTCGACGGACACCGCAATCGACGTTAATGGTTCCTCCCAACCTTAGGAATCGTGATTCCCTAATTTGAGGGTCGAAGGTTAACGCAGCCACAGACAAATCGACCCATAAATCATATGAATTCTTTTGATCCTAATTCGAAGATACAATTATTAGTTATAATTAATCAAAACTAATCACCATGAGAACTCATTCAGGAGAATTAAGTAACAATTTGCAGGATTCAGTGACTGACTACAAAGAAGAATCATGGATTGAATTTATTTGATCTTGATAATTGGCAGAATTATAGGCATAGAATAATTGCAATAACTATCAAAATGATTTAATTGATAGTTTTGAAAGGTCACAGTACCTTGATCCGAGCTTGAAGAGAGGAAAAATTTGAGCGAAGGCTGGAGCAAAAAGGGATTTAGGGTTCGAACGACAACCTTTCCATCTTCGAGCAACGCTAGGGTCTAGGTCGAAAAATGTAGTAGAGCCATCAGAAGGCCTAAATGAGCCAGACGGGGAAGTCAGAAGGCGATGATCGACGTCTGGCATTAATACTAGGCGACACGCGTCGCCGAGCGCCATGCGCAATGCGCACGAGGAAGATAGAGTGCTATCGTCTGATCTGATGATCAGACGATCCTAAATGACCCAAAATTCCTACCAGCACCAGATATGAAAGAGGGCCGGCGTTTCTTAAATTAGACGGCGCTGAAAACAGTTAAGTTATTTAAAAATATATTAATATTTAATAAAATTTAAACCTACTTTATTAATTAATTTCAGTTAATTAAATGTATTCCACAAATTTCCAATAAATCACCCCTAGCTAATTGAGGGGTGAGGAACGCAACGACGCACTCAGATTTTTGATCCGATGAGTATTTAATTACTTGAATTTTTAGGATATTTAAATAATATTAAAATATTAGCCAAAAATCCAATAACTCCCAAATGCATCCAAAACATCACCCCTACTTAATTTGGGGGTGGTGAACGCAATGGTGAAATCAGATTATTAATCTGAGGTCTAGATAAAAAGTCAATTTCTAGGGTTTTGAAATTTTCCAAAAATCAGGTTTTGATCTATTTGATCCCTGATTTGATCCAGATCTTAGAGGAGAGTTCTAAATGACTTAATTGCGATTCTAGAACCATAATTAGGACTTGGATTAGTCCTAACTAACTTAAGTAATAACCTGGGTTGTTACAGAAGGATCCCTGCCCATTGCCCAGATGAGTGTTGGTGATAAACCTGAGCACCACTGAGCACACACTATCCTGTAACGGCAGTAGATTGATGAAGAGTGCGTACTCAGATTTGAGGATCGGGGATGCGTCGATGGTTCAAAAGAAACTTGAATTCACAAAACTACAAGAATAAAATCACAGCATATGCATGCAAGAAATCACAATACATAAAACATATAAACACCAAAGATTACATGGAAAACCCAAGAATGGAAAAAACTACAGAGCCACACCATAAAAAATTTCACTATAAAGACTTGAAGGCTATAAAGTTTCAAATAGCTTATCTCCTTATCTAAAATATACTAACTCTTAATCTAATATGAAGAGGAGAGGAAGCAACAACCACCAAGAGTCTCTCCTCCAACATGCAAGGAATATCTTGCATAGCAACTTCCTTAGAGCTTCTCCTTGGAATCTCCTCATCACAGTAAGACTCAGCCTCCAAACTGAAATGCCAACCTAGTTATCTTCTTCTAACTTCTTTGCTTAAGTACTCAGCTAAAATTCGGATCTTGAAATGTCCAAAATGCCCTCCAATTTTTTTTGGGCAAAACCTGGACTAAATCAAATTTTTGCTAAGCGCTACGGTGCGCCGTAGCCCCCGACTCTCGGGTTGTGACTTGTTGCAGTGCGCGCTAGTGCCCACATCTCGTGTTGGCACCCGCTGCGGTGTGTGGTAATGCCCATGTCTTGGGTTGGGATCACCAGAGCGCGCTACGGTGAGTGCTACGGCACGCTGCAGCGTCTGTGTTTTTTCTAAACTTCACCTCTTGCTCTAAATCGCCTCAAAACATCCCGAAAGCTCACCAAAGCACCACTAGTATCTCCATAATAAACTAAATGGTCTCCATAACATAACAATGAGAACCAATTAGGCCTGCTCGACCCGATGGGGTGGCCTAACTAATTTAGAGAAGATCCTAACAGTTTGGCTGAGGTGGACGAGGAATGGGGGACATGTTCTAGCGCCAACAGTGCAGGGGATCTCTACAGTCAGGATCTCACGCAAGTGGGGATGATGGTAAGCAATAGAGAGTGTGATTGGGAGTCATCTAATGCTAACCATTAGAGATAGATGACACAGATGCAGTCTATTTAATAGGCAGATGCGGAGAGATTAACAACAACTAGATCTTCAAGGATGATCTAATGGCTGAGGGATGATCAAAACATGGAGCCTGAGGATCGAGAGATGGAGGCGCCAAGATGTGTGCTAAGAAATCTAACGGACACGGAAGGCTGAGCTGCTATCGGGGCCTCGCAACGGATTGGCCGCTGTCCCGACAGTGGATCCCGATCGTTATAGGTATAAATGTGATTTTAATTTGTTCCAAGCACTAATGTGCAATTATCCCTATTTTAAATAAATTCAATTAATGCCCCAAATAACTTCCAAAAATTCTCAAACTTGCACTCCTAGCTAATTTGGGAGTGAGGAACTAAAAAAAATAATCATATTTTGGATTTGAGATCAAAATATTTTGGCTATTAATTATGGAACATAAATTGACCAAAATATCCATTTGACCTAAAGAGGTCCGATTGATCTCAAAATTTTAAGATTAACTTCTAATGATTTAGTGAATACAATGGGATTAAAATAATAACATGATAAAGCTAAGTAACTATGGCGCCCCACCCTTAATCCACAAGATTAAGCTAAGGGGTGGTGGGTCACTCTGGCTAACCCTTTACTTATCATTAGATTATGATGAAATCCACAATCCATCTAATAAGGGAAGGAGTAAGCACAGTATCAATATAATTAGTCACTATCTACTAAAAATATACAGAGTGCGGAAGCAATTTACAAATGAGAAACATCCAAGCATCACAGTATAAACAACTAAAAATAATTCAGAATAAATGCATAGTAATCCAAACATACAGTCAATGGTACTTATATTATTATATCAAATAAAAGTAAAATACACTCATCCTTACTTATGAATAAGGAACTAAACAACTGCTTCTTCCAAAGGATCCTCCCCCGGATAAGGCTCCACTCCTAACTCCTGATTATCTAAGTGAAGAGGCTCTGCCATTTTCGGTTTCACAATGTAGGGCCCTAGCAAAAAAAAAAGAAATCTTGTGTTAGACAATTGTCTAAGTACATTTTAAGCTGATACATTTTATTTGTTTTATAATATCACTATTTTATATTCTCTAAGCAACAACTGTATCAAAAATAGGGAGTAGCTAGCAATATAATAAGAAAGGGAAAAGCTATGAAAAATCATTTATAACTTAAGCAAAAAGGGAGGCTAAGACATGCCTCATATGCAAACTAAACAAGGCAAGGCATATATAAATAACTAAACAAGTGCTGAAAGAAAATACTACATCTTAAACATACTGGTGGTCAAAGAAAATATGCAAATTAAATAACATAACATAGCAATGATACATATAATAGCAGCAAAGTTCTAACATCCTAATATATATATATATATATATATATATATATATATATATATATATAAGCAGGATAAAGGAAAAGCTGACTGAATAAAAAAAAATGTTAAAAAGTAACCAAAACATCAAACTACATATATACAAACATCTATGTACTAACTGCCATACAGAAAAGAGCTAATCTAGCCTACTGAATATCAAAAGGATCCTAGTATCATCAAGGAGATTAAGCACAAACTATATAACCTTAGTGTCATTCAAGGAGACTAGGTATATATATAGGGTTTTCTCCTAGCGTCATCAAGGAGACTAGGAAAAGAAAACACAATAAATCTTCTCTTAGTGTCAACAAGGAGACTAAACAAAGAAAATAAAAATAAGGTCTTCTCCTAGTGTCAACAAGGAGACTAGGCAAAGAAGATGTGATTGAGAGGCAGCTCTAACACATATAATTATTATCTTTAATCAATCACTTTAATATTTTCACAAGGAATCTAAGGAGTCTCCATATTTCCCTAAAATTTTATTTATGCATCAAAAATCTTATATAGTATATTCAAGGAATTATGGCACAAATATACAATAAATGCATAGCAACAAACATCAAATATAAGCAAGGGACTCTACTAAATATGGTAATATTATTTGTTTTCTACTTAACCATTTTAACTACTCCAAGTTACATAAGTTCAGGATCACCATTTTCCTACTATCGAGTATAACTTAGAAATTCATCCGTATAAGTTAAAAGGATTAGAACTGATCAGGTTTCAATCTAATTAAATCAAATGTCGACTATGAGTTAAATCAATAAATCATACGTCATAGTTTTGTGAATTTAGACGTTCTATCTAAGATCTGATCAAGATCTTCTAAACTTATAGATTATGGATTAAACACTACGAGATTTAGGTTTAATCACATAATTCAAAAAGGATAAGACCTAAGTTATAGGTTTCATTCTAAAAGTGATCTACTTATTAAGGCAAATCCTATTAAGTAATTGAACTTAGTAGGATGAATCTCCTATCTTAAATCTAAAGTTAAAGATAAAATAATCAGAATGGATTGTAAAAGAGAATAAAATTCTAAAAACTAATAAGACTAAGGTTTCATCTATTGAGTAACTCATTTACCCAATGAATGAACTCTAACCTATGATCTAGTCCTAATCTCAAGAGTAGTCATTATGAGATATGTAATATCCTAAGGAAAAAGGACTTAGAGAAATTTTTAGGGATTTTGATGAATTGACCTAAATATTAATTTTACTCACTTAAATGATTATAATATAGTTCTAATGTTAGTTTTAGTGTTTTAAAAAACTAATTAAAGGTTAAGTGTGTTTATCCTAAATTTTGGGCAAAATGACTATTTTGCCCTACTTAAGGGTCTAAAAAGTTAACTTTTGATTTAAGGCTCCAAATTGGGATTTCTTACTTGTCAAATGATTTCTTACTATCTAACATGGAGATAGACAGTAAGTATACCAAATTTGGATAAGAAATGGGTTCTATAGGTCCAAATTAAGGTTTTTGACCTAAGGGATATTTTGGTAAGTTGCACTTAATGAAATCTAAAATTTTATATAGTTTATTGTTGGTTATTGTTCAAGAATTCTATAGAGTCTAAGAACACTAAATTTTGAGGTCTAATGCATTATTTATAGTCATTTGAATTCCTAAGGGTAAATTTGGAAATTTTTCTACGTTAAGAGGGTCAAAGAGGCATAACTCTTTCATTTGGTGTCCAAATTCAGCAAACTTAGTGGTTATAGTTTCCTTATGTCATGCTAAATATTTTGACTAGTGGTAGGCCCAAATTGGACTTTAATTGGCCAAGTTATGACCTAATTATAGTTAGGGGTATTTTAGTTATTTCTGATTTTTCTAGGGTTCCAAACCAAAACAATTTTTTTTATTATTGTAGGTACTAAAATTATATGCTATCTAGCACTTTAAAGTTTTAAATTTGGAGTCCGGATGACTAAGATATGGTCAATGCAATTTTTTGGCCGCTACGGCGCGCTGTAGCGGATTCTCCGCTGTAGCGCGCTGTAGCAAATTCTTCACTGTAGCGCGCTGTAGCGGATTCTCCTCTGTAGCGCGTTGTAGCGGATTCTCTGCTATAGCGCGCTGTAGCACCAGACGGTGATTTTGCTTGAGCGAAAATAGCAATAGGTCAACTTTCAGGCTCAATTACTCTAAACTTAGAGCACTTCACATGCGGTGCCATATACCGTTGGAAAGCTCTTTCCGAGACCTTTCCATTGGTACCCAAAACAGCCCCAAAATATTAAGTTAATAATACAAACAGTGGGGTTAAATGACTATGTATGCAAAAATTTGTATTAGCAGATTTACACATCATCTCCCATTGTTTACAGATTTTTATTTTTTTGAGTTCCTACATCTTCAACATAGCCTTATAAATGCATAACTAAGGTAACACAGATTATTAAACATACAAATGAGAATAAAAATGAAATGAAACAACTATTGGATTAACCAATGGAGGGAAATAGGGTACCTTGGTCTTGCAAATGGGGGTTCCTTCTATGGATCCTTGGGAACTTGAGAGTTTGAGAGAATGGGGAACTTCTTCTTAACAACTATCACAACAAGAATGAGAGGTAGGAGGAGAGCTTCAGCTAGCCAAAAGAGGAAGAAGAGGGGGCTGAAGTTACTTTTTAAGGAGGATGGAGGAACAAGGCTCCATTAAGAGCCTTCCCATCAACTAAGGTGGGAAGTAATGGTAGCCAACTTTCACTCAAGTGCTGGGATGGGAAGGAAGCTGCTAGGAAAGAAGGGGAAGATAGCATAGGAATCAGATTTTGAAGAAAAGAAGAGGAAAAAAATGAAATATTTTGATTAACTTAAGTAATTTAATTCTAAAAATAATGAAAAATTTGGATTTTATAAATGTGCTCCAAAAATTCCTAAAATTTCACCCTTAGCTAATTTGAGGGTGAGGAATGCAACGGTGAAGTTGGATTTTAATTATGATGAGTATTTAATTATGCTAATTTTCGGGGTATTTAATTATATTAAAATATTTGTGAAAATTTGACGACTTCCAAACGCGTCCAAAATGTCACCCCTAGCTAATTTCAGGGTAACGATTGCAACTGTGAAGTTGGATTTTGATTTCGAGGTCACAATAAATAGCTCAATTTTCTAATTAATTAAATTTTAAAATATTTCAAAATGTTGGATTTAACTCTAAATCGTGCCAAATCTTTAGGGATTGATTTAAATGACTAGATGAATTTAATTGAATGGTAATTAAGACATGATTAGGCTTAAATTAAGCTGGGTAACAATCTTGGGTTATTACAAACTCCCCCACTTAAAAATGATGTCATCCTTGACATCATTACTAAGAAGGGAAGAAGAATGCAAATGATTAAGAATTGAAATTTGAATTTTTAAAAGGTACATGGATTATTAAAGAGACTTGGATATTTCTACTGCATATCGGCCTCTTTTTCCCAAGTGGATTCTTCAATTGAATGATTACTCCACTGAACCTTTACCATGGGAATAGAATGATTTCTTAGCTATCTTTGATCACGAGCTAAGATTCTAACTGGCTCTTCCATATAAGAAAGATTCGGCTGAAGGGATATTACTAGAAATTGGATTAGATGCAAAGGATTACAAAGACACTTTCGCAATGAGGAGATATGGAACACATTATGAATTGCAGAAAATTTTCAGGAAATTTTAATCTATACGCTGCAGAACCAATTTTCTATATTACTTCAAATGGTCCGACGTAGCGAGGACTAAGCTTCTCGGCTACATCGAAACGAAATACGCCTTTCATTGGGCTAACTTTGAGATATGCAAAATTTCCAATATTGAACTCCAGAGAATGATGATGGGCATCATGATATTTACTCTGGCGATCTTGAGCTGCTTTAATTCTTTGTTGGATCATTTGCACTTTCCTATTAGTTTCTTCAACTAAATCTAAACCATACAGCTGAACACTGCCTGTTTCAGACTATGCTAAGGGCGTACTGCATTTTCTGCCGTACAAAGCTTCATACGGAGCCATGCCAATACTCGATTGGAAACTGTTATTATACGCAAATTCAACTAAGGGAATATGATCTTCCCAAAAACCTCCAAAATCGAAAATAGATAATCGAAGAAGGTCTTCAAGAATTTGATTAACTTGTTCAGTTTGACCATCTGTTTGAGGATGAAAAGCAGTGCTCATGGCTAGGGTAGTTCCCAAGTCTTGAGGCACAGCTTGCCAGAACTTAGAAGTGAATCGACTATCATGATCAGATATAATAGACCTCGGAATCCCATGAAGTCTGATGATCTCCTTGATATACAGCCTTGCCAATTTCTCTACTGAATCGATTTGACGCATTGGGATGAAATGTGCTGATTTGGTCAGCCGATCAACAATGACCCAAATTGAATCTACACCAGATCTTGATTTGGGTAAACCCATCACGAAGTTCATAGAAATGTCAAACCACTTCCATTCAGGAATTGCTAGAGGATGGAGAAGTCCTCCAGGCCTTTGATGTTCAGCCTTGACTAGATTATAGGCGTGACACTTCGATACAAATTTAGCCACACTTTTCTTCATCCCAGGCCACCAGAATGATTTTCTCAGATCTTAATACATCTTAGTACTACCAAGGTGTACTTGGTAACCAGAGTTGTGGCCTTCCACTAAAATCTCTTGTTGCATGGATTTGAGAATCCATAGGCGATCTTCTTTGTAAATGGCACCTTTATGGAATCGAATGTCGGTACGACGGTCACTCTCGATGGCTTGTTTAAAGCCCAAGTACTCTTCGTCCTTGGTTTTGGATACGGACACATCTCTGTGAAAGGTGGGTTCCGCATTGATGTTTGCCAATGCGGAGCTGAGTTTGTCTCCACAGATAGGCTTGATACTCATTTTGCGAAATTCTTCTACTAGCGGGCTTTTTGATATAATGGCATTTAGGGTGGCCTGATGACTTAGGGCGTCAGCTACGATGTTGGCCCTTCCAAGGTGATACTATATGTCCAAATCATAGTCACTGATCAATTCTAGCCATCTTCTTTGCCTACAATTCAGCTCTCTCTGAGTGAATATGTATTTTAGACTTTGATGATCTGTGAAAATAGAGCATTGAACCCCATACAGATAGTGACGCCAAATCTTTAAAGCAAACACTACAGCAGCTAATTCCAGATCATGTACGACATAGTTTTTTTCATGGATCTTCAGTTGACGGGAAGCATATGCTATGACATTCCATCCCTGCATCAATACAGCACCTAAGCCTATACCAAAGGCATTAGTATAGACTTAGTAGTTTACTCCTTCCTTAGGCAGGACTAGGACAGGGGCAGAGGTAAGCGCATTCTTTAGTGCCTGGAATGCGGCTTCACAAGTTGGCGACCATTCAAAGGGTACCGCCTTCTGGGTAAGTTGCTACTCGACAGAGGAATTATTGTTATGAGTCACGAAAGCATGACTTAGATCTTAATGTTTGATTACCTAAGCTAGGAATAAGTAATTATCTAATGTGACACCCTAATATAGTACAAGTAAGATTTAAGGATGACTAAGAATAAGAATTAATAATGAAGTGACTGTAAAATATAAATGATGAAAATAATTAGGCGATTGAATAGGTGTACCTGAAATAATAGTGTTGCCTCTTGTCACACCTAAATAGGTGCATGTTCCTTGTAGTCCTATTATTGCATCTCTGTCTTTGTGGAGGCCTAGCCAAATAGGTCGAGGTATGTTGGCTGTTTTCCTCTTTCGACCTGGTGTTACAGCCTGAGGGTGCTTGGAACGGTCAATGCAAGCACCATCGATGGTCTTATCGCACATGCAATGTTGGAAGTTGTGGCCTGTCGGCCACAAGTATAGCAGTGTCTCATGCCATGATAACACCTTTCATCAGGATGGGGCTTTGTACAGCCGTTACATGGATCATTAAGTGGGGATACTGATGATGGGGGCGGATTTTGATTGGCAAGTGCGATTATTGTTCTCTCCATTCTCTCGAATAGCTTGGCCTGAGTGTTGACCAAGCCCCTTATTGTCTCTAACAGTGTGGTGGCCTCAGTTGAGGAGCTACTAGGGACCACAGAAGAGGGAGATGATCCAGGATCCATAGATCAATCTGAGTTGTAGAAGCGACAAGGTATCAAATTCTAAGAAAAATTACATAAGATTGATTTGCACTTTATTAATCATAAAGTGGTTGGCATAAGAGGTACAACAGGTAGCTATTCACTATAATGAGATGAATGAAGTTCTCTCCTTTATAATACAGTCTATTGAGTTTCTTCTCGACTTGTAGGAGGGAAGTCATTAGTGGAATAGTAGTCATAGATGCTAGTGGAGGGTTTTGGTGGCTTGGTACAATAGATGGTCTCCCAATTTAGTGCTTTCACGTCAGCCTACTATCTACTGAGACTCTAATATTCTAACTAGTTTTAAACTCTTTAGGAAATATTATTAGCCTCAATGATTCTTAAAGGTAGTTTGTGTTGTTATTATTTTTAAGGAGACATAATTTAAAAAGTGGAAGGTACTACTTAAAAGTGATTTAAGACTTAATTGCTGGTTGAAATCCTATAGGAATTTATATGAAAGTTAAGTCCTATCATTTCAAGTTCTTGCTCTTGTACATCGTATGAAGGTTTTAGTTTGAATTAGCTAGTTACATATTATACTTAGGTTTGGTCCTATAAGATTTATTTAAGTTACTTAATTACTCATTTATCATAAGTTCATATTTATTTAAGTTCTAGTACCATGACAGTGTTTTCTATTTCTATACTCTTATTATTCTGAGCTTTAATATTGTGGTGTCTTGGATGTGACTCAAATATTTTCTGACATAGTGACTGAACTGGCAGAAGAATCTTCCATTAGGTAGAGAAGAATGCAAATTCTAATCTGACACCTTATGAAATTCTCTAATACCAACTGTGGCGCCCCACCCTTGAATCCACAAGATTAAGCTAAGGGGTGGTGGGTCACTCTGGCTAACCTTTCACTTATCATTAGATTAGGATAAAATCCACAATCCACCTAATAAGAGAAGGAGTAAGCACAGTATCAATATAATCAGTCACTATCTACTAAAAACATACAGAGTGCGGAAGCAATTTACAAATGAGAAACATCCAAGCCTCACAGTATAAACAGCAGAAAATAATTCAGAATAAATACATAGTAATCCAAATATACAGTCAAGGGTACCTATATTATTACATCAAATAAAAGTAAAATACGCTCATCCTCACTTATAAATAAGGAACTAAATAGCTGCTTCTTCCAAATGATCCTCCTCCGGATAAGGCTCCACTCCTAACTCCTGATCGTCTAAGTGAAGAGGGTCTGCCATTGTCGGTTTCACAATGTAGGGCCCCAGCAAAAAAAAAAGGAAATCTTGTGTTAGATAATTGTCTAAGTACATTTTAAGCTGATACATTTTATTTATTTTATAATATCACCATTTTATATTCTCTAAGCAACAACTGTATCAAAAATAGGGAGCAACTAGCAATATAATAAGAAAGGAAAAAGCTATAAATAATCATTTATAACTTAAGTAAAAAGGAAGGCTAAAACATGCCTCACATGCAAACTAAACAAGGTAAGGCATATATAAATAACTAAATAAGTGCTGAAAGAAAATACTACACCCTAAATATGCTGTGATCAAAGGAAATATGCAAATTAAATAACATAACTCAGCAATGATACATATAATAGCAGCAAAGTTCTAACATCCTAAAATATATATATATATAAGCAGGACAAAGGAATAGCTGACAAAATAAAAAAAATATTGAAAAGTAACCAAAACATCAAACTGTATATATATATAAACATCTATGTACTAACTGCCATACAGAAAAGAGCTAATCTAGCCCACTGAATATCAAAAGGATCCTAGTGTCATCAAGGAGACTAGGCGCAAACTATATAACCCTAGTGTCATTTAAGGAGACTAGACAGATATATAGGTTCTTCTCCTAGCGTCATCAAGGAGACTAGGCAAAGAAAATACAACAAATCTTCTCTTAGTGTCAACAAGGAGACTAAGCAAAGAAGATATAAACAATGTCTTCTCCTAGTGTCAACAAGGAGACTAGGCAAAGAAGACGTGACTGAGAGGCAGCTCTAACACATATAATTATTATCTTTAATCAATCACTTTAATATTTTCACAAGGAATCTAAGGAGTCTCCATATTTTCTTAACATTTCATTTATGCATCAAAAATATTATATGGTATGTTCAAGGAATTATGGCACAAATATACAATAAATGTGTAGCAACAAATATCAAATAGAAGCAAGGGACTCTACTAAATATGGTGATATCATTTGTTTTCTACTTAACCATTTTAACTATTCCAAGTTACACAAGTTTAGGATCACCATTTTCCTACTATCGAGTATAACTTAGAAATTCGTCCTTATAAGTTAAAAGAATTAGAACTGATCAGGTTCTAACCTAGTTCAATCAAATGCCGACTATGAGTTAAATCAATAAATCATACATCCTAGTTTTGTGAATTTAGACGTTCTATCTAAGATCTGATCAAGATCTTCTAAACCTATAGATTATGGATTAAACACTATGAGATTTAAGTTTAATCACATAATCCAAAAATGATAAGACCTAATGTGATGACCCACTTAAGTAGTAATAAGTGAAACTCTTAAACATCGAGGCGCCTTTTCAGATAGCGGTGGAGTTCCTGATAAGAACTCCAAAGTTAAGCGTGCTCAGGTGGGAGCACTCCCAGGATGGGTGACCTACTGGGAAGTTATCTTCTGAGGGTAAAACCGTGAGGCCTTTCTGGCCAAAGCGGACAATACCTTGGTGCTTAAGAGTTTGGGCTATTACAAATGGTATCAGAGCAAACCATAGGGTGTCAGATAGGAGCTAAGTGCCATACAGGGCAAAGTACCACTTCATGTGAGCAGCCTCTTGAACCCATGATGGTTAAGGTGCTACATGGTTGTGGGTACCTCTTGCGCCTGTAGGGGTCACCTCTAGTCCTATCTACCAAATGGATGGTTCTTAGATCTGTGTGTGGATACTGACGAGGATGTCAGTTACTTAAGTTGGGGAGATTGTGATGACTCACTTAAGTAGTAATAAGTGAAACTCTTAAACATCGAGGCGCCTTTTCAGATAACGGTGGAGTTCCTGATAAGAACTCCAAAGTTAAGCGTGCTCAGGTGGCAGCACTCCCAGGATGGGTGACCTACTAGGAAGTTATCTTCTGAGGGCAAAACTGTGAGGCCTTTCTGGGTAAAGCGAACAATACCTTGGTGCTTAAGAGTTTGGGCTATTACACCTAAGTTCTAGGTTTCATTCTAAAAGTGATCTACTTATTAAGGCAAATCTTATTAAGTAATTAAACTTAATAGGATGAATCTCCTATCTTAAATCTAAGGTTAAAATATAAAATAATCAGAATGGGTTGTAATAGAAAATAAAAATATAAAAACTAATAAAATTAAGGTTTCACATATTGAGTAATCCATTTACCTAATGAATGAACTCTAACCTATGATATAGTCCTAATCTTAAGAGTAGTCCTTATGAGATATGTAATATCCTAAGGAAAAAGGACTTAGAGAAATTTTTAGAGATTTTGATGAATTGACCTAAATATTGATTTTACTCACTTAAATGATTATAATATAGTTCTAATGTTAGTTTTAGTGTTTTAAAAAACTAATTAAAGGTTAAGGGCATTTATCCTAAATTTTGGGCAAAATGACTATTTTGCCCTACTTAAGGGTCTAAAAAGTCAACTTTTGATTTAAGGCTCCAAATTGGGATTTCTTACTTATCAAATGATTTCTTACTGTCTAACATGGAGATAAAAAGTAAGTCTACCAAATTTGGATAAGTAATGGGTTCTATAGGTCCAAACTAAAGTTTTTGACCTAAGGGGTATTTTGGTAAGTTGCACTTAATAAAATCTAAAATTTTATATAGTTTACTATTGGTTATTGTTCAAGGATTCCATAGAGTTTAAGAATACTAAATTTTGAGGTCTAATGAATTATTTAGTCATTTGAATCCCTAAGAGTAGATTTGGAAAATTTTCTAAGTTAAGAGGGTCAAAGAGGCATAACTCTTTCATTTGGTGTCCAAATTTAACAAACTTAGTGGCTATAGTTTCCTTATGTCACACTAAATATTTTGACTAGTGGTAGGCCCAAATTAGACATCAATTGGCCAAATTATGACCTAATTATGGTTATGAGTATTTTAGTTATTTATGATTTTTCTAAGGTTCCAAACTAAAATAAAATTTTATATTATTGTAGGCACTGAAATTCCATGCTATATAGGACTTTAAATTTTTAAATTTAGAGTCCGGATGACCAAGATATGGTCAATGCAATTTTCTGGCCGCTGTGGCGCGCTGTAGCGGATTTTTCGCTGTAGTGCGCTGTAGTGGCTTTTCCACTGTAGCGCCAGACAGTGCGCTGTAGTGGCTTTTCTAAGACCTTTCCATTGGTACCCAAAATAGCCCCAAAAAATTAAGTTAACAATATAAACAGTGGGGTTAAATGACTGGGTATGCAGAAATTCGTATTATCAGATTTACATCTCATCCCCCATTGTTTACAGATTTTTATTTTTTTGAGTTCCTACATCTTCAACATAACTTTATAGATGCATAACTAAGGTAACACAGATTCTTAAACATACAAATGAGTATAAAAATGAAATGAAACAGCCATTGGATTAACCAATGGAGGGAAAGAGGGTACCTTGGTCTTGCAAATGAGGGTTCCTTCTATGGATCCTTGGGAACTTGAGAGTTTGAGAGAATGGGGAATTTCTTCTTAACAGCCATCACAACAAGAATGAGAGGCGGGGGGAGAGCTTCAGCTCGCCAAATGAGGAAGAAGAGAGGGCTGAAGTTACTTTTTAAGGAGGATGGGGGAACAAGGCTCCATTAAGAGCCTTCCCATTAACTTAGGTGGGAAGTAATGGTAGCTAACTTTCACTCTAGTACTGGGATGGGGAGGAAGCTGCTAAGAAAGGAGGGAAAGATAGCATAGGGATCACATTTTGAAAAAAGAAGAGGGAAAAAATGAAATATTTTGATTAACTTGAGTAATTTAATTCTAGAAATAATGAAAAATTCGGATTTTATAAATATGCTCCGAAAAATCCTAAAATTTCACCCTTAGCTAATTCGAGGGTGAGGAACGCAACGGCGAAGTCGGATTTTAATTCCGATGAGTATTTAGTTATGCTAATTTTGGGGGTATTTAATTATATTAAAATATTTGTGAAAATTTGACGACTTCCAAACGCGTCCAAAATGTCACCCCTAGCTAATTTCGGGGTAACGATCACAACAGTGAAGGTAGATTTCGATTTCAAGGTCAAAATAAATGGCTCAATTTTCTAATTAATTAAATTTTAAAATATTCCAAAATGTTGGATTTAACTCTGAATCGCGCCAAATTTTTAGGGATTGATTCAAATGACTCGATGAATTTAATAGAATGATAATTAAGACATGATTATGCTTAAATTAAGCTAGGTAACAACCTTAGATTATTACAGTAACAACCTAGGGTTATTACTAGATGAGTTCAAAAATTCAATTTCACTAATTTATATTCAAATTAAGCAAAATTAGTAGCTATGAGTTCTTTATATCACACTAAGTACAATGATAGTGAGTATTCCAAATTTGGACTTCAATTAATTAATCTAAACCCTAATTATAATTTAGGGTGATTAGTGAGTAATTAATAAAATAAATTGTAGAAAAATTATTTTGACTTCATCAATATGTTCTCCTCTAATTTATGAGTGATTGGAGACATAAAGTTTAGTGTTGTTACATTTAAATTTAATTATTTGCATTCATAAGTTCATTAGGATCTAACTCTAAAATTTTGGGGTCAATCGGACCTCCCTAAGTCAAAATGACAATTTTGCCCAACTATGAACTCTAATTAATAGCCAAAATACTTTAATCTCCAAATCAAATTTTGATTATATTTTTTAATTCATCACCCCCAAATTAGCTAAAAGTGCAAGTTTAAAATTTTTAAAGGTCATTTAGGCTATAATATAAAATAATTTAAATAGGGAAAATTGCACAAAAAGGTTTGAAACATTTCATAATTATATTTAAACCCTCATTAGCTATATAGCAACCCAAATTGTTACCATAGCCATTTAAGACTAATCTAAGTCTTAATTTTAATCTTAGTACTCTAATTAAGTCATTAGAAGTTCGCCACAAGATCTAGTCCAAATCAAGGGTCAAGTAGATCAAACCCTAATTTTGGAAATTTCAGAAACTCTGGAAAAGTGCTCATTGCCCTCAAATTAACTATGAGTGATATTTTGGTGGCAATCAGAAGTCGTCGAAAATGTGTCGAATATTTTAATATATTTAAAATACCTTAAAAATTAGGAAAATTAAATACTCATCAAAATTGAAATTTGACATCGTCGTTGCGTTCCCCACCCCTCAATTAGCTAAGGGAGAATATTTGAGAATTTTGAAAGTCATTTACATATTTAAAATTAATTAATAAAATTAGGATTTAAATTATTAATATTTTAAAGTATTATATTTATTTAATTATTAATGGGTCGGATCCGTCGTTCTTAACAGGTCGGATCCGCCATTTCTAATCAGGTCGGATCCGAGACCTAATGGGTCAGATCCAAGATTCGGATCGGCACGACCCAAGCCGTCCCCGAGTCATTTGATCGAACAGCTAGCAGGCTGCCATCTCCCTCACGAGCATCGCCCGCGACACGCGGCGCCCCGCTGCGCACGCTGCCCACTCCCCATGCTCAATGCCTCGCCAACTTTGCCTAGGAGCCGTTAATGCTCTCTTCAGGTCGGATCCGAGACCTAATGGGTCAGATCCAAGATTTGGATCGGCACGACCCAAGCCGTCTCCGAGTCATTTGATCGAACGGCTAGCAGGCTGCCATCTCCCTCACGAGCATCGTCCGCGACACACGGTGCCACGCTGCACACGCTGCCCACTCCCCATGCTCAATGCCTAGCCAACTTTGCCTAGGAGTCGTTAATGCTCTCTACCGCATGTAGGGATCAATGATTTGCGCAATTGGGACTCTGTGAGCGTCAATCGAACTTGCTGCGAACCCTAAAGCCCGACGGTCATCCATCTGATACTCTTTGATCTCCTCCATCTTTTTATAAATTTGATTGCATTCGATTCACATAGTTATTGCATGCAATAGATCGATGATTGAGGTCCGATCAAACCCGATTTGAACTTCAATCCACAGTGGAAGTTGTTGCATGTGTCCGCACTTAGCTCTAGCAACTAGGGTTAACCCTAGCCAGTACTGTGGGTCTCCTCTGGCGGTGATCTGATCGTCCACGGGAAGGCCTCCTTAGGGCCTAGATAATGCCAAGCGGGCCAGCCTTCGACGAGGCCGGAACGGCCGGTATTTCCTTGCCCTAGCCAAACCCTCTCGGGTTAGGGCACAGAGGCGAAGAAAGGTCAGGTCGGGATCGGGTCTGTATGTGGGGCCCCCGTACAGATAACAAGGAAGTACGGTGCTCTAACGGTGGCAAATTCCCAACTTAAGTAAAGTTAAGTAAACCCAACCTGCCTTAAGCCAAGGACTTGTCACCAAGTACTATAACATTCATCAATATATATATACAGATATCAAAGTGGCAGAAGCAATAAGCGAGTAGTAATATCCACAAGCACAACATAGTAGAAAAGAAAAGAAGATAATATAGTAACTCATCACAATGCAGAAATGAAATGCATCCAGAATTAATTATTACAAACTGAATTTAAAAGAGAATAAAAATGTCTCTCAATCTCACTGAAAAGAAATATAGAATCTATCTAAACTGCAACAGTAAGGTCCTCCTCCTGAACGGGCTCCTCTCCTGCAGCACTGCCCACAAACAAGTCTGAATCTGATATTTGTCGGTATCACAAATGTCAGTGCCCTAGCTAACAAAACAAAAATGTTACAGTTAGATAATTATCTAAGTACATTTTAGGCTATTTTAATGAACTAATTATTTTAAAGATATCACATTTAAATTATCTACACATGCGAGCAATAGTGGGTGCAATAAGCTATGAAAGAAATGGGTAACTATAAACTATCCATTTATAGCCAATCAACTTGTATGGAAAATAACATACAATGCAAAATAAGCAAGGTGAGGCTAAAAGCTAAGAGAAACATCAACTATGATATGAATTCTGATCCTAACATGCTTATGATCATATCAATACATGCTTAGTTCATAAAGCATACAATACTGAATAAAACATGCAATTTTAGCATCTTAAACATGCCAATATATATAAGTAATAATACGAGTATACATACAATATGCTAATTGATACAAAGAAAAGAAAGTAAAGAAAGCCACTGAGATATGTGGCAAAAACAAGGCAATCCATGTAAAATCCACTGAGACATGTAGCAAAAGCGAGCAAATACTGAAAATAAGGCCACTGAAGCATGTGGCAAAATAAAAAGAAAATAATACTGAACAATCCAGCTAAAGTATAAATAAGCCTAAGATATAGTACTGCCATACCAGCCAATAGGCCATCCAAGGCCCCTAATACTGAAAGATAAATCAATACCCAGCCAATAGGCCATCCCAATCCTCTAGGCCTAGGTCAATTCTACACAATACTATTACTGAAGAGGCAGACTATGCTAGGACATATTCTACCAACTGTAAGCAAGATAATAACTGAATGATATGCAATTCAATTACTAACTTAGGATGTATCATCCATATCATAAGTTCTTCTATTATGCTCAAGGAATGAGACTCAATAACCAAGGTATGCAAAGCAAATCAAATCAAAGTAAGCAAGGGACTCAATCTAAACTTATGTGATATCTATTATTATCTAATTACCAAATCTAACTACTCTGAGAAGGTACAAGTTTAGGATCTCCAATATCCGGCTATCGAGTAGAATCTCAGATATACATCCTTAAAGTTATTATTATAACTTAATAAGTTCTAATCCAAAATTATGTGATGACTATATAGTTTAAATGAGTAAATCAATGACCTAATTTATTAATATTTTACTTTCTTACCCAAATCTTGATTAAATAAATCAAGATCTAAGGATTCTGGACTTAAATCCCATTTTGGTGTTCAAGTCTTGAATCCAAGGTGGTATCCTAACTAGGATCTAGGGTTTATACTTAATACCCAATTTAAAGGTGAGGAAGCCTATAAGCTAAAAGATTCCAGAGCTAAGAACTTAGGGAATGGTTACTCAATTGATTATCAGACAAAAATAATCAATTAAGAAATGGAAAATTTAAGATCTATATTCAATCTTTAGGATAATTTCCTTAACTAATAGATTGAATCAATCCTAAACCCATATGGAAGGCTTCAAAAGAGTTAAACAATAAATCATTTTAAGAAATTCAATTGGAGATAGTTTGATTCAAATTGAAGATCTAAGTCTAAGTTCTAAGATCTAAGGATCTGATATTTAATCACTTTAGACTTTAAGCTAGATTCTTAACTTAGGAGTTTCACTTTGTTTTTCTTTAACTTCAGAATTTAACTAAATTGAACTTATTAACTTGAGATTCATCATCTATCATTATTAGGTTTGATTATTGAGGCAATGTGACATCTTTAAGATCACTTAAGTTTTAAATATCTTTACTTAAGGCTAATGCAGATTTCCTTAACTCAATTATAAATACCTTTAACTTAAGAATTTAGAGAGATGCTAATGCTCTAATTAATGATAATTTACTAAATTTTCCAAGGTTAAAGGCACTTAAGCACATTTTGGTCAAAATGACCAAAATACCCCTCTTAGGGCTAAAGTTGGGATTTTAGGGTTTAGTTATCCAATTCACTTCTAATTTGTCTTAATGTATTTCATCTTGATTACTAAAGTAGGAAATACATGTATCTTAAGTTTTGACCCCTTAATTAAACTAATTAGCACTAATCACCTATTTAAGCTAATTAGGGTGATTAGTGAATTTAGGGCATCTTAGGGCAATATAATCTTACCCATAGGCTTTACTATACTTCAGATAGCATTAGGAACAATACTTGCCAAAATCAGAGGCTTAATGGGGATTAAATTCACTAATCCTTAATTAGGATGATTAAGGAGTGATTAAGAAAATTAAATGTCCAAAATTAGGTTTAAGGGTCTACAATTGTTCCTTATGGTATAATGAGCAATCAGAGCCCTTAATCACTTAATTTGATTATTAATTGAATTTATTTTGATTGAATTAAAAATAGAAAGGATTAGGGATTTATTTTAAATCCAACCATTGGATCTGTAATTTTATTTTATAATTAGATTCCTTATATTTTTTTGATTCAAATGGTATATTGCATCATACCATTTGGATCAATATAGCCAAAGTTATTTAAATAATTTATTCTGTATTTTTATTTAAATTAAAACTATATGAACTGATTTATGAATTAATTTCCTAAAGGATTTTAATTCTAAAATTCTTTTTCTTAACTGTCGGCCCGATTCCAAAATGCGCGGGCCACGGGTCGGCCCGACTCATGACTTCGTCTCCTTCCTTTCGACGATACCCGACGCCCAAACCCTAGGGCGGCCTTCCATTATCAAATTCTCCGCGCTCCGGCCACGCCCTACCTTGATCTCAATGGCTACACAATCCATAACCCTAGATGCATCGATTAAGCCAAGAAGCCCTAGCTGGGAGGCGCCAGATCGATGGAGTGCTACTCGGCCGAGGCTCTTCCTCAGGCGCACCTGTGGGGAGTGAATTGTGAAGACCCACTTAAGTAGTAATAAGTGAAACTCTTAAATATCAAGGTGCCTTTTCAGATAATGGTGGAATTCCTGATAAGAACTCCAAAGTTAAGCGTGCTCAGGTGGGAGCACTTCCAGGATGGGTGACCTGATGGGAAGTTATCTTCTGAAGGTAAAACCGTGAGGCCTTTCTGGTCAAAGCAGACAATACCTTGGTGTTAAGAGTTTGGGCTGTTACAAATAATATTAGAGCAAACCATAGGGTGTCAGATAGGAGCTAAGTGTCATACAAGGCAAAGTACTACTTCATGTGAGCAGCCTATTGAACCCATGATGGTTAAGGTGCTACATGGTTGTGGGTATCTCTTGAGCTTGTAGTGGTCACCTCTAGTTCTATCTACCCAATGGATGGTTCTTGGATCTGTGTGTGGATACTGACGAGGACGTCAATTACTTAAGTTGGGGAGATTGTGAAGACCCACTTAAGTAGTAATAAGTGAAACTCTTAAACATCAAGGCGTCTTTTCAGATAATGGTGGGGTTCCTGATAAGAACTCCAAAGTTAAGCGTGCTCAGGTGGGAGCACTCCCAGGATGGGTGACCTGATGGAAAGTTATCTTCTGAGGGCAAAACTGTGAGGCCTTTCAGGCCAAAGCGGACAATACCTTGGTGTTAAGAGTTTGGGCTGTTACATGAATTCTCCTCACAGTAACCACAAATTGTGGCTGTCTCGATCCCTACATGTTCAGGACCTAAGAGGAAGTGATAGAGTGAGTAGAGGGGTCCTGGGATGGTCTGGATCAGTGGGGTGCTACTCGGGGTAGATCGTAGACGAGAGTTGCGATTGAATCAATCGATTCCAGTCGAATCGATTAATCTGATCGAACCCAACCCTTAATATGGTTCGACAATTATCACCACAGCTTCTAGCATCTATCCTACGATTAATTGCCTTGAGGTAAGCTATATTTGAGTGAAATGGCTCGACTAGCAGTGCGCTCTCAAACAACGATTATGTTGTCTGGCCCACTACCAGGCCTCACCAGAAGACCTGAACATCTGCTAGGAACTAAGGAGGGGTCCTAACGCAGCATCTAGGCTAGAGAGGAAGCGAGTCAAGCTAAAACCAGCTCAATAGTGAGAAGGGGAAATAGGTTGTACCTTCATTTGAAGAGCTGCAGCGATGGAGGTAATGCCGATAGCCTAGATCGCACCAGAGGCTTGCAGGAGCTCAGCAAGGGGGTCTGAACTCTAGACCTCGCCCTCTATCAGCATTACGCAGCAGTCCAGTCACCGGGATTACCGAGAGCTCCGGAACTCCAGCTGGAAGAATTAATGAGTCTCAGTGAGCAAAAAGGGGTTCTCTGAGATGCACTGAGGGTTTTTATAGGCGAGGGGGAGGTCCAAGGGTAAACACCATGGCTAGAGGCCATGGTGCAGGCTCGGACAGGGGCGGAGCCACGGATCTCCACAATTGGGGCTAGCAGGGCCTTGTGACTCATCGAGCTTCGTCCTACCAAAACTGGGAAGATCTTAATGGTTGGGAGGATGTGGCAGAGGGAGTGGGAGATAGGGTCAACGTGGATGGTACGAGCAAATTTTTGCTGTCGGGTCGGGGATCTCTTCAGGACTATGGTGAACAGGGCGGGGTGCTTGGCAGCCGTCTGATGGCGAAGACATTGGAGATGGACGGCCTGATGCGGATACTGATTAACAGAAACACAGATCAAATCTTGAACGTCGGATATAAGATGTCGATCAAGCGTCTGAGATTAGATCAAGGGATGGAGTGGTGTGGGCCTTTGGATTACGCGCTAAGATGCGTGCTAGACATCCTACTGGCTTAACACGGTGCGCCGCTGTCGGGACCCAGCAGCGGATCTGCCGCGGTCCAGACAGCAAATCCTGCCGATTTAATTAATTTTAAATAAAAAATTAATTTAATAAAAATAAAACTAATTAAATAATATATAATTATTCTTAAATATTCTAAACCCAATTTAGGACCAAATGAGCTCCAAAAATTCCCAAAAATTCACCTTTGGCTAATTTGAGGGTGGAGAATTCAAAAATAAAATCAGATTTGAATTTGGAGATCAATTTAATTTAGGTATTTTCTAGGGCTTAAAAATAACCAAAAATACCAAATTTCTCATTTTAGCTCCAATTGATTTCAAACTTCTAGGGTTAGGTTTAAATGGCCCATTGAGTCTAATGTAATCAAAATCAAAGCTTAGTTTGGCTTAATTAATCCAGATTTAGCTAAGGTAACAACTAGAGTTATTACACTATAACAACCTAGTTGTTACCCTAGCTAAAATCAAATTTAATTAAACTAAACCAAGTTCTAATTTTGATTCCATTAGACTCAATGGGTCATTTAAATCTAACCCTAGAAGTTCAAAATTAGTCGGAGCTCATTTGAGCATTTTGGTATTTTTACCTATTTTTGGATCCTGAAAATTAGCTAAATTAATTTGATCTCCAAATTAAAATCTGAGTTCATTTTTGAATTCCTCATGCCCTAATTAGTTAAGGGTAAAATTTTGGAAATTTTTGGAGCTCATATGATCTTAAATTGGATTTAAAATTATTAGAATTAATATTAATTAATTAAAGAATTTAAATTATTAATTAAATTGACTAATTAATATTAATTAACCCTAGGATTTGCTGTCGGGAGCGCAGCATATCCACTGCGGGGTCCTGACAGCAGTGCATAGGTTTCAGCTAATGGATGCGTTAGCACACATCTTGGCGCATCTCATCTAACGGCTCACGCTAACCTTGCCTTGATCCATCAACCGCTGGATCACATCATGGAATCCTACGGTTGTCGGCGCATCCACAAATCAGTTGCTCAAATAAAGCATCAAGCCATCCAATTCCAACGGCTTCGTGGATAAGACGGCTGAGTCTCCCCGAGCGCTGTTAACCTTCATTCTTGCTGCGATCCTGTGGGGCCCCGTACTTTCCCGCGGTGATGCTAATACTGGTATTAGCACAATCATGGGGAGTACGGTGCTCCAACTGTGGCAAATCCCCAATTTAAGTAAAGTCATGTAAGACCCAACCTGCCTTAAGCCAAGGACTTGTCACCTAAAACTGTGAATATACATCAATACGAATCAAAGTAACGGACTCAAGAAACAGTATAATATAATATCCCAGCATAATATAGTATAAGAGAGTAAAAGAAATAGTAACTCAGATCAAATGAAAAGTAAATTTATCCAGAGTTTAATTATTACAAATTGAATTAAATGAAAGAAAATATCTCTCAATCTCACAACAAAAAAATGAAAATCTATCTAAGCAGTAGTAGGAAGATCCTCCTCCCGCACTAGCTTCTCTCCTGTAGCACTGCCTACGAATAGCTCAAAATCTGACCTTTGTCGGTATCACAAATGCCAGGGCCCCAGCCAACAAAAGAAAAAGGTTACAGTTAGACAATTGTCTAAGTACATTTTAGGTTATTTATGTGAACTGAATATTTAAGATATCACATTTAAAAGTTTAAAACATGCAAGCATTATAAAATACAACAAGCTACAAGAAAAAAAGGGATAGCTATAAACTATTCATTTATAACTAATCAACCAGTATGTAAAGTAACATATAAAGTAGCAACTAAACAAGGTGAGACTAAAAGCAACTACAACTACAATTACTGAAATAAATTTGATCCTAACTTGCTTATGATCACATGGATATATGCTGAGTATATAAAGAACACAAGTACTAAAATAAACATACAATTCTAGCATCTTAAACATGCCAAATTTAATATAAATCAATAAGAGTATTTATACAAGCATGCAGATTAATATGTAAAAGGCCATTGAGGCATGTGGCAAAAGTAAACTAAGTACATGAATGAGCAAAAGTAAAGCCACTGAGATATGTGGAAAAGCAAGTCAAACACTAAAAGAAATGTCACTGAAGCGTGTGGCAAAAAAACTAAACAAAACACTGAAAACTGAACTGAAGTAGGAGTAAGCCTAAGACATAGTGCTGCCATAATAGAAATAGGCCATACTGGACGTCTGAACTGAAAATTCAACATGTATCAATCCTAGGCATCTACAGAGCTAGGTCCGAGTTAAACTTATAGAATAAGACATGTATCCATCCTAGACATCTGCAAAGCTAGGTCCGAGTCTATTCTTTAATAAAACTAGAACTAAAGAGGTAGACTAAGCTAGGACATACTCTACTAACTGAAAGTACTGAAAGTACTGAAAGAACTAAATAAATGCTATGCTTTTCAAATACTAACTTAGGATGTATCTTCCATATCATAAGTTTACTTATTATGCTCAAGGAACGAGGCTCAATATTCAAGGTGTGCAGAGCAATCAAAGTCAAAGTAAGCAAGAGACTCAATCTAGACTTATGTGATATCTGTTGTTGTCTAATTTATCCAATTAACTATTCTGAGAAGATACAAGTTTAGGATCTCTAATATCCAGCTATCGAGTATAATCCCAGATTCATGATCTTAATGTTAACATTAGAACTTAACAAGTTCTAATTCATAATCATATGATGACTATAAGGATCCAAAGTAAATAATTCAATGACTTAATTGCTATTATTTTTCTCTCTTAACCCAAATTTTGATTAAGTAAATCAAGATTAAGGATTCTAGATCCAAACTCTACTTTGGTGTTCAAATCCTGAATCCAAAATAATATCCTAATAAAGATCTAGGGTTCACAATTAAAACCCAAATTTAAAGATAATGAATCTTATAAGCTAAAAGATTCAGAAACTACGATCTTAATTGAAAGGTCACTCTACTGATTACGAGATAAAATAATCAATTAAGAACTAAGAATCTAAGATCTGTATTCAATCTTTAGGATAATTATATTATTCTATAGACTAAATCAATCCCACACCCACATGGAAGGTTTCAAAGGATTAAATAGTTAGTCAAGTAAGGAATTCTAAATGAATCCAATTAGAAGGTCTAAAGTTTAAAATTTAAAGTCTAAGATCTGAGATCTAAGATCTGAGATCTAAGATCTGAAGTTTTGATCACTTAGATCTAAAATAATAAGTCTAAGTTTAGGGTTCTTTAAAGCTTTTGCTTATACTTTCATTGAGACTATACTTCATGAACAAGTTTTGTTAAAATAGCTTGGATTAGAAACTTTAACAATAATATTAATTTAAGCTAAGTCTTTTATAAAGGGTCTTAAGATCACTTAAGATCTTAAGAGCTTACTTAAAGCATTTAAGGTTTCTTCACTTAATTCAATATTACTAATATAGGATTTCAAAAAGGTGTTTAGCATGTTAACTGGGATATTTTACTAAAATTTCAAGGCTTAAGGGGTGCTTAAATCTATTTTGACCAAAATGACCAAAATACACTTCTCAAGGCTAAAAATGGCATTTTGAGATTTAATCATCTAAACTGATTCAATTCTGTTTTAATGAACTTCATGTTGATTAATGAAGTGGAATAAACACTCATCTTAGGCTTTGATAATCTAATTAGCCTAATTAGCACTAATCTCAATTTAAGGCCAATTAGGTGATTAAGTAAATTATGGCATACTAAGATGATCCAAGCTCAATTAAAGGTGCTAACATACTTAAGAAGAGATTAGGAACTAAATTCATCAAAATTAGATACTAACCCAAGGCTTAATTCACTAATCTCATTTTAGGGTAATTAAGGAATGATCAATAAAATTATAGATCTTAAATTACTTTTAAGGGTCTACATAGGTTATTCATAGTCTCATGAGCAATCAGAGACTTTAATCAACATTTTTGGATATTAAATGAATTTGTTATGATTTAAATAAAAATAAGAAAATATTAGACAATTATTTAAAATCTAACCATTGGATCTTTAATTTTATTTTATATTATTATTCCTTGTATTTTTTTGATTAAAATGGTATATTGGATCATACAATTTGGATAAGTATTGATTAACTTATTTCATTAATATATTCTGAATATTTATTTAAATTGAAACCATAGGGAATTAATTAAATTCATTTATCAGCTATTTATTAGATGGAAAATAATTCCAAAATTATTTAATTAACCTGGCCCGGAGATCGAACCACGCGGGTCAGAGCGGAGCCCGGCTGGACCGGCACTGTCGCACCACGCGGGTCTGGGCTGGCCCAGCCCAAGGTGACAATGTCGTCGTCCCCGCATGCCTTCCGCGATGGGCTGACCTAAGGGATCTTCGGTGCCAAAATTCTCAATGCTCAGGCGATGCTGGCAGCTCAATTGAATCCCTACACGTTCCTAGAGTCAAGATGCATCGATCCCACCATTTAGCCCTCTCTGTGATGCACTAGTTCGCCGGATGGCTATTCAATAGGCTTGATTTTAATCATGGCATCTAGGGTTTATTGTGAGGAGAAAATTATTCTCACAGAGATGACCATTTGGTTAGAGCTCAACTCCTACACGTTCCTGGAGGTGAGGCGGATCGAATCCCTCTAGTCACAAGCTTTGGGGTGGCCTGGATCGTCAGGTCCTTACTCGAGCTCGCCCATGAACTCGCGGTTGAAACCAGATGAGCGAATGATCAAAATAGGTTAGCCCAGACCATATAGAGAATCACATTGGGTTTCCTAAGTGGCTAAGGCAATCTAGGCGACATCCAAAGGCTCATCCAGAAGCCTAAATGGAAAACTGAACTCATTGAGTTCAGTGGAAGAAGATGTACCTGACGACTTAGGTTGCAGGCATGACTGAGGAGAATTGAGAAATTTTGGAGCTTGCTAAGCAGTCACTGAACCTTTCTAGGGGGTCTGAACGCCAGACCGCACTCACTATCAACGGTTTGCAGCAGTAGAAATGCCAAGAGCTCCAAGGACTTCAGCTGGACAACTCGAGGTTCACAGTGAGCAAAGGGGCTCACTGTGATAACCCAGAGGTATTTATAGGCTGGGGGAAGCTCTGGGGATGGATTCCAGAGCTCAGGCATGGAGAAAGGTTCGGGCCGAAGGGTAGGCTTGGTTCCAATGGTCATGGGCAAATTGGGGAGAATACTATCAGCAGACGATCGCGCTGAGAGTAGAAGAGGAAGATTGGGTTAATTCCCGTACTGTCACGAGGGCTGGAGGTTACCTAGTTGTCGGGGGGAACCGGACGCGGATGGGCGAGGCGAAGGAGATGATCCACAGTGCTCGGACTCGTGCCCGCCATCTGATGGATTGACTGTTGCGATTGGAAGGCTCTAATGGATTACTTAAGCAGGATGGATGATAGCCGTCAGATGCGCGCAATAGATCTGACGCCTAGGATTAGATCCTAACCAGGAGAAGATCTCACCATTGGATGGATTGCGCTATGATGCGTGCTAACGCGTCCATTGGTTGGATTGCACTCGCCACTGTCGGGACCCCGCAGCGGATCTGCCGCGGTCCCGACAGCAAATCCCATATATTAAATATATATATATATATATTTAATTTAATTAATATTATATCATTTAATAATAATTCACTTAAATCCTAATTAATTCTATAAATCCAATTTAGAAATAAATGATTTCCAAAAATTCCCAAAAATTCACTCTTAGATAATTAGGGCATGAGGAATTCAAAAATGAAATCAAATTAATTTACATATTTTCCATTCTCAAAAATAGACAAAAATACCAAAATTCTCAATTTAGCTCCGATTGATCTCAAACTTCTAGGATTAGGTTTAAATGACCCATTGAGTATAATGGAATCAACATTAGGACTTGGTTAAGCTTAATTAGTCTGAATTTAGCTAGGGTAATAATTAGGGTTATTACAGATCCTTCCCCAACAGAAAAGATCCTTCCTCTCTAGCCATGTCAGGCTTGTCCCCCACTACCTCTGTTATGTCCTCCAGGCTGTTAGAACTTCCCGATTATGGTAGGAAGAAGATCGTTGGGATAGGAGGACCTGTTAGCCCTAATTGCAGTGGCTCGAGGTTCCGCCTCTACTCGAGCATGAACCATGGCTCCCAGCCATGGTATCCACCCCTGGACCTCCCTCTTTGCCTATACATACTTTAGGGATATCACAGTGAGCTCCTTTGCTCACTGTGATCCCTTAAAATATCTCAGCTAAAGCACCTAGAACTCCTGTCACTCTCGGTGAATCTTGGTGTCCCTGTAGTTGTGAATCACTGACAGAGGGTCCATCTGGTGTTCACACTCCCTATGAACCTGCATATGCTGCTTGATGACCTCAGAAGTCCCTCAGTTCCTCTCTATCGCCATGCCTTTCTCATTCCAGGTGCAGCCTCTAACCTTCCTTCAGTCGAGCTGGCTTTCAGCTTGACTCATGAATTCTCTATCCTAGATGCTGTGATAGGACCTTACCTTAGTTCCCCATTAGGTATCAATGCTATTGGTAGGGACTGGCAGTGGCCAGATGGTGTGATTCCATTTGAGTGTGCATTGGAAGTCGGCCACTGCGTCGTAGGATCATGGTGATTCATCGAAGCATTGAGTCCCCATTTGAAATCCAAATCCCTTCTAGAGTGATTGTAGACTCGTAGTAATCACTAGGCTTGATCTAATCGATCGATTCAACTAGGATCGATCAACTCAGTATGAGCTCGCGTCTGTAAAATGGTGCGAGTAGCACCCTAGTGACCCCTCCACTCCCAGGACTTATCAAGTTAACCAATCACTTCTCCTTTGATCCCTGAATGTGTAGGGCTAGGTCTTAACTTGTGGCATTGGCTCTGTGAGGATATTCACCCCTCACAGGTGCGCTTCAGAAGTCATCTCGGTCGAGTAGCACCCTGGCAATCCGGTGCATCCCAGATGGGGGTTTCTTGTTCAATCGATGCGTCTTAGGTCTCTGATGGTGTAGCTATCGAGAGCAGGGCACGACATGGCTTATGCATGGAGAATTTTGCGACTGAAGCTAACCTTAGGAGCCAAGTATCGAGAAGTTATTGTTGGAATGATACACAATGCCGAGTCAGGTCAGGCCTCGACCCACGTGTTTTCATTTTTGGGCCATGGCTAATTAAAGATTTTCTGGAATTAATTTCCTTAAGAAAATTAATTCAGAAAATCAAAACATATGATTTCAATTTAAATAAACATTTAGATTAAATTATTTAAATAACTTTGGCTATACTTATCCAAATGGTATGATTCAATATACTATTTTAATCAAAAATATATATAGAATAATAATATAAAATAAAATTCAAGATCCAATGATTAGATTTTTATTAATGGCCTAATCTTTTTGTGTTCTTATTTAATTCATAATTAATTTATTAAATATTTAAAAATCTTGATTAAGGTCTCTGATTGCTCATGAGACTATGAAGAACCTAATTAAGCTATTATAAATAATTAAGAATATTAAATTTGCTATTTATCTCTTAATTACTTTAATTTTGTATTAGTAAATTAAGCCTTGGTTAAATCTCTGATTTTGATAATATATGTTTCAATAACCTTCTTAGGTGTAGTAGAGCCTATAAATGTGTTGGGATCACTCTAGTGTGCCATAATTTTCTTAATCATCTTGTTTGGTCTTAAAATATGATTAGTGCTAATTAGGCTATTTATGATATGCAATCTTAAGTTAAGTCTTTTATCCACTTCATTAATCAATATGAAGCCCATTAAACTGATTTGAATCAATTTGAATGTTTAGATCTTAAATTTCTAATTTTAGCCTTAAGAGGGGTATTTTGGTCATTTTGACCAAAATAGGATTTTAAGTACCCTTATATCCTAACATTCCAATAAAATGCTTCTTAGTAATGCATTAGTACCTTTCTGAATATCATGTTTAATAAAATTGAGCTAAGTGAAGAACTCTTGAAACTTCTTAATAAAATCTCAAGATCTTAAGAGTAATCTAAACCATCTCGTTAAAGGATCAATCTAATTGCTATTAATACTCAATCTCTAAGTTTAATTGCCTTACTAAGATTATTCATAAGCTTTAATCTAAAGGACATATTCATGTAAAATCCTATGTCTAGATTCACTTTGGATCTTAAGTGATCAAGCCTTAGATCTTAGATCTTAGATATTTAAATCATCTGATTAGATCATCTCATTTGAAATTCCTTATTTGATTATGTGTCTAACTATTTTGGAAACCTCCTTGTGAGTGTAGGATTTATTCAATCTATAAAGTAATGTGATTATTCTATGGATTGAATATAGATCATAGATTCTTATGTTATTGATTGATTATTTTGCTTTATAATATTAGAATAACCTTTCATTAAGGTCTTAACTTCTGAATCTTTCAACCTATAAGATGTTGTACCTTTAAATTTTGCTTGAGTGTGAACCCTAGAGCCTTAGTAGAATATCACCTTGGGTTCAGGATTTGAAACCCAAATATGGAGTTTAAGTCCAGAATCCTTAATCTTGATTTGTATAATCAAGATTTGGGTTGAGTGAGGAAAATATAATAATTAAGTCGTTGATTTATTTACCTTGACCTTTTATAGTCATCATTTGATTTTAAATTAAAACTTGTTAAGTTCTTAAGTTAACATTAAGGTCATGAATATGGGACTATCCTCGATAGATGAATATTGGAGATCCTAAACTTGTATTTTTTCAGAATAGTTAGATTAAATTAAATTAGACAATAATAAATATCACATAAGTCTAGTTGAGTCTCTTGCTTACTTGACTATTATTGCTCTGCACACCTTGTATACTGAGCCTTTTTCCTTAGACATAATAGGTGAACTCATGATATTGATAATGTATTCTAAGTTAGTGTTTGAATGGCATAAACATTTATTCAGTTCTTTCAGTGTATTCAGTTCAGTAGGGTGTGTCCTATCTTAGTTTGCCTCTTCAGTTCTAGTTTTGTTATAGAATAGACTCAAACCTAGCTCTGTGCTTAGCTAGGATGGATACATGTCTTATTCTATAAGTTTAACTCGGACCTAGCTCTGATGATGTCTAGGATAGATACATGTTGAACTTTCTGTTCAGAGGTCCAGTATGGCCTGTTTCTGCTATGGCAGTATCAAGTTTATGCATGATTTTACTTCAATTCAGTTTTAGTGCTTTGGATTGCTTTGCCACATGCTTCAGTGGCTTCACTTTTAGTTCATTTATGTACCTTGGCTTGCTTTGCCACATGCTTCAGTGGCCTTTATCTATTGATTCTGCATACTTATATATTTGTTCTTATTGGGTATTTATTAAATATTGGCATGGTTAGGATGCTAGTTGTATATTTACTTCCGCACGTTTCAATACAGCTTTCTTTTATGAACTTAGCATGTATTCATGTGATCATAAGCATGTTAAGATGAATTTACTTTCAGTATTTTGTAGTTTTTATATATTTTAGCCTTACCTTGTTCAGTTTCGTGTATAATATGTTACTTACATACTTTGTTGTTTAGTTATAAATGTATTTTTTATAGCTATCATATTCCTTGTAGCTTATTGCAACTTAAATTACTTGCATGTCTAAAGTGATAATGTGATATCCTTAAATGTACAGTTTACTTAAATCACCATAAAATGTACTTAGATAATTTGTCTAACTATAACATTTTTCTTTTGTTGGTTGTGGCCCTGGCATTTGTGATACCAACAAATATCAGATTTGGAGATGTTCGTTGGTGGTTCTATAGGAGAGGAGCTTAAACAGGAGAAGGATCTTTCTGTTGCTGCTTAGTTAGGTTTCATTTTCTACTGTGAGATCGAGGGTTATGTTCTTTCTTTTAAATATTCAATCTGTAATAATTCTTATACTGGAAGTATTTACTTTCTATACTTTGAGCTGAGTTCCTATTGCATTTACTCTACTATACTATGCTTTGATGTGGATGTTATGTTATATTATTTTCTGCTTTTGCTACTTTGATATGTTGATGTATGTTCGCAGTTTCAGGTGATAAGTCTTCTGCTAAAGGTAGGTTAGGTTATACATGACTCTACTTAAGTTGGAAATTTGCCATAGTTAAAGTGTCGCACTCATCGTGATTATGCTAATATCAGTATTAGCATGGCCACGGAGGGTACGGGGCCCCACGAGGTCCACCCGAGCCCGACCTGCATTCGCGCAGGTCCATCTGTGTCAGCAGACGAACCAAGGAGGTGAGGCCCACTGAGCCAGCTGGCGCATGCTAATTCGCACATGCGTCGTGCTGTGGGCCCGCCCGTGCGTACTACTACACAGTGGTGGAGCCTGCAGATGTCCCCTATGTCTGAGGAGTGGGACCT
Organism: Gastrodia elata; assembly: GCA_016760335.1. Classification (NCBI taxonomy): domain Eukaryota; kingdom Viridiplantae; phylum Streptophyta; class Magnoliopsida; order Asparagales; family Orchidaceae; genus Gastrodia; species Gastrodia elata. Next base: position 47,598,819 of record CM028670.1, read on the forward strand.
TCCTGAGGAGCCTCCGCCTCAGTGGTCTTGCCACGTGGCAAGTTCGTCCCGTCGCTGCCTCTCCCGACAGAGACAGCTGGTCCCGCCTTGCCCAGCTGTCAAGACGGGATTGGCTGCCGTCTGTCGTGGGACCCGTCATTTAAGCAAATATATTATTTAATTATTTTTGTTAAACTTATTTAAACAGTAAAGTTAATTAATCAATTTGCATAAATTGAATTAATTAAATACAAAAAACTTTAATCCTACATAGCTTTTAATCCATAAGTCCAAATATATTAAATATATATATCTTATTTTGCTCATAAAAATAAGAGAAATTTTATGGTACTATCAATTTTTTTGTATGACACTTATTTAACATAGTGATATTTTAGGACCTCCTCACTTAAACCTTAAATCCTAGACAAATTCCCTTAGCCATAACTTTGTACCCAGTGATCCAAACTTAATCAATATGGGTCTTATTTTAATTAGGAGAATATCTAGATTAATTTGATAGTATTCTTTTTCCTACTAGGTCATTAGTTTGACTAATCACTTTTAGGACCCTTTCTTAATTACCTTTAAAAACCTAAAAATTGGTTTAGCTATAACTTAATCAATTGAACTCAAAATTAGGTCATCCAATATATCATTTATATCATAAAAACCTAATTAACAGTAAAGTGAAATTTTTTTTTTTTTTGGCCACTTGAAGCTCAAATTTGCCCTAATCACCTTAGAACTTGATTAGGTCATAACTTGACTAATTGATGTCTAATTTGGGTTTACTCCTAGTTAAAGTACTCTGTGTGATATAGGGAAACTATAGCCACTGAATTTGTTGAATTTGGATATTATATAGAAAAGTTAGGTTTTTGATCCTTTTATAAAATATTAAATTGCATATTTGACCCATAACATGGAATTGATCATAACTTAACTATTAGACATTAGAATTTAATATTATTAGACTCTATAGAATCCTTGAATAGTAAGCAATAATAAACAGACTGAATTTTTATACTTTACTAAGTAAAATTACCAAATTTCTCTTTTAGGTTGAAATACTTATTTTGGACCAATAGGACTTAATACTTGTCCAAATTTTGTGTACATACTGCTATCTTCATGTTAAACGATAAGAAATCATTTACCATCAAGAAAATCCAACTTGGAGCCTTTAATCAAAAAGTAGCAATTTAGACCCTAAAAGTAGCGCAAAGCAGTCATTTTGCCCAAAATTTAGGTTAAGTATCCTTAGCTTCTAAAATATCATTTAAATCATTAAAATCAATAATAAAACTAATTTGTAATCAATTTTTACCCTTAATCTAAATCATAGAGTAATTTGATAAGATTCCCATTTCAAGTCTTAAAAATCCTAAGTAAAATTAATATCTTCTAACTTAGCCCTACCTTTTAACATCTTTGATAAATTAGGATAGCACATAAAGATATATTATAATAACTATCATCAACTCCTAAATGTTTCTAAGTCATCCATTAGGATCTTCTTTAGGATCTGCATATTTTCCTTAAGATCTTTTCCTTAATATTTGAAATAAATACTAGGTTAGATTTCATTCATTGAATAAACAGGTTATTCAATAGATGAAACTTTGGTTTTATTAGTTTTTATATTTTCATACTTTAATTCTAATTATTTTATCTTTCAACTTTAGATTAAGATTAGGAAAATCATTCTGTTAAGCTTGATTATGCTTAATAAAATTTGCCTTGATTATTAGTTTATAATTAGACTTAAACCTTAGTCCTTAAGCTTTACCCTTGGGTTATGTGATTAAACTCAATTCATGGTGTTTATATCATAATCCCTAGTTTAGTAGATCTTGATCAAATCTTAGCTTAGAATGTATAGATTCATTAAATAGGATGTATTTATTACTTATTTAACTTGTAAGCAACAATGATTGAATTTAATTAAAACATGATTAGTTCTAATTACTTTTAACTCATAAGGTTGTATTTCTAAGTTATAATTGATAGTAGGAATTGGAGATCCTAAACTTGTATAACTTAGAATAGTTAGAATGGATTAAGTAGATAATAGTTGATATCACAAGGTTGTAGTAGAGTCCCTTGCTTATTATTGATTTACTTATTAATTTTACATTCTTTGTATTTTGTGCCATTATATTGAACATGTCATACAAGATAATATTGCAGCATGAAATAAAAATATGGAATAATTAAGATAATATTTGCATTGGGTTCAGTTTTTGGTTGGTTCTTGTGCACTTTTACCTCTATTGGATAAGAGGTAAGGAGAAATAAAGGATACTTAACATCACTTATTGAGAAGTATTGTGTTAAGTTGGAACCCAAACAGTCTTGTAGACGTGCTTGACTCCTCAGACACTTCTAGACATGTCCACAGAAGTAAATTAAAATAACTAAAACTCATTACATTTGTATTTTCTACCTCCTCAATTCTATTTCTGTTTTTGCCCTATCTCAGAAAGGTTATGGGAATTTATTGTGACCCAATTGGCCAACCCTCCTGATATGACAGTCTTTAGATACTTACTTTTCTATTTTACTATTATTTTTACTACAGTTTCTTACTTATATACTTATAGGATGCTAGATTTTTTTCTGTTTATTTATACGTACCACAGTTAGATTACTTTCTTTTAAATTTCATAATTATATAATCATAAGCATGTTTAGGATAGTCTTTTCTTTCAGTATTTTCTTTATTTTATTTATACTTATATGTCTAACTTTGTCACAGCTTTAATGTTGAGGTATGTTCTTTTACCTCACATGTTGCTTAGTTGTAAATGCCTTTATTTATAGCTTATTCCTTCCTTTATATGCTTATTGCACCCATATTCTTTACTTGCCTTATAGTCTAAATAAAATGGTGATATCTTAAAACTCATGAACTTAATAGCCTAAAATATAATTTGACAATAGGTCTAATCAGATTTTTTTTCTTTGGCAGGGGTCCTATCATTGTGAAATCGACAATGATAAATTCTAAGTTATTCGAGGTTGTCGAGCCTTTTGAAGATTAGATTCGGGAGGAGGAGTGTGTTGTCGTTGGAGATCCTTAGCTTAGTTTCTCTTTTATTCTTGTGAGGATTAGAACTTTATTTTTATTGAAAACTCATTTAAATATCTGTAATAATACATGTACTTATGTATATTCTTTTACTATACTTTTTTATTTTGAGCAGCACATTTTATTACTTACTTGTATTGTGGTGAATTGGATGTAGTATTTTACCTTTCTTGCTTCCGCACTCTATGATTGTATATACTTAATGAATGATTTCACTGCATATATTTAGATCACATCCTTCCCTTATTAGTGGATTGAGGGTCTTACCTTAATAAAATGATAAGTGAGGAATTTTCCAGAGTGGCACACCTCCCCTTAACCTTGATTATTGGTGGTTAAGGGGAGGGGAGCCACAGGCTAATACCCATATGGATTGGTTGTGCAGACCATAGGCAATCCTCTACGAAGCCTGGGTCTCGCAGCAATAAATTTGAATTGCTTTCATCCATCATTCTGTAAATCCAACTGTCTGGATTTAATCCTTGCATCACCTAATCCCAAACGTTTGATCTTACCTATCAATCCTACAGCCCGGATCACTCCCACAATCAATCGTTATGATCCAAGAGATTAGGATCATCGTATCTTTCCTTTAATTGATCAGACTGTTAGCACCATTCCTGTGACTATGGATCTTCATCCACACTCACTCGCATCCCCGCTAGAGAAGATCCTCTGTACCCTGATCACAAGCCTTGTCCCCCACTCCTCCATCCACCTCAGCTGAGCCGTTATGCTATTTTGACATCAGGCGAGACGCCACGGACTGGGCCCCGAATCTGAGCTGCCTCCCTTGGAGATTTGATAGCTCAGCTTCAGCCCGAGCTCTTTGGCCAAGCCAAGCCTCGGGAACCTTTCCCTTCTCTTCTGAGGCTATAAATAGCCTCATAATTTCCTTAGTGATCTGTTTGCTCACTAAATTAATTTAATTTTTATTTTTGCCCCAATTCTCGATTCCCGACTAGTTCCAATTCTTTCGGTGTCCCCAGCTCCAACCAATGGCAATCATAGGGGTGTGCCTTGGAGTTCAAGTTCCTTAGCTTCTTCCTGAAGCTCAGCCAGCCCTTGGAGTCTTTCTGTCACTCAAACCAGTTCCAGCTCTCGAACTAGGTACCTTATAACATCCTATCCCGTCACCACGCGCGACTGAGGTATTTTTAAGAATATTAACAATTGGTGGTAAAATGGTGCGTTATTCAGGAAGGACTGTTGAACCTTCCTGAATACTGCTGCAAGTTGAACTTCAACCACAAAGGAGAGCTGAGGACTAATCCATAAGATAAAAGAAAAAATACTTATCTTAAGTATTACATATAGTACTCACATACATTGAATTATGAGTTATAGATTTAATAAGAATCTAATATATATGAGTATTAATATATTTTACATTGTTGATCATATCACAATACTAAATATAAATAAAAATAACAATATAGTGCATAAGCTATAGCATTCACCATACCATTATTCACAGAAGCTAAGTAAAAAATATTCATCTTAGAAAAGAAAAAGATACATATAAAGTTAGATTATTACAAACTATTTACTTTAATGAAATAAAATAAAAATGTCCCTCACTCACTACAGAAAATAAAAGCTAAAGACTGAGCTGACTAACTCTCCACAAACTCCTACTAGATCTTCTGGGAAGCCTCCTGAGCTTGCTTTTTAAACTGCTCTGTATCTAGCAAATTACAAAATCTCAAAAGTACCACGTGTTAGACAATAAGTCTAACATAACTAAAGCTACTATATACATTTGTAGTTTATAAAGTTCAATATTTAAGTAAACAACCAATACTGTATGAAAACACTAAAATAGCTAAAAAGTGTGAAATTGTACAGCTGAAAGACTAGGTACTAAAAATAGAAAATAGTAAATAAGCTGAAACTCAATAAAAGCTTAAATAAAATTGCTTTGTATATCATTGAATATGCATCTTATTATGCCATTGATTTATATTGTCATTATGCATTTGGTACCTTATACACCCCAATAAATCCTAATATCCATGATGCATACTGCATCCCGTAGGTAATACTCAAATTGATGCATGCTGCATCTTGTAGTTCACAATGCTTTTTGATGCTTATGATTATGAAATTCATTCCAAATACTTTCAAATCAATATGATTCTTAAATAATCAAAAATCAATAAATAAATTAAAGTAATACATAAAACTGTACATCCTGATTGTCATGACAAGCATATTCTATTAAAGCAACTATAATAAAAAATTTGATCATGTATTACCTTAAACTATATTTGCTCAATTTAACTTAAATTTTATAACTTTCTAGGTTATCACATGATGGGAGTGCATATACATAATTAGTATGTTCTCAAGAAAGGTAATTTTAAATACTTAGTTTGTTTAACTGCACTTATCAATGCGTATAAAGATAAGAGGATGAAACATTTTTACAATTTATACTCTCAAACAAAGATCTTCAATTCCCTAATTAACACATACTTGTAATTATGATATTTTACCTCTAATTGAACTGCACTTATCAATGCGCACAAAGATAAGGGACGAAACCCTTTTACAATCTTACTCGGGATAAAATAACCAATTTCATACTCTACTGAATTAAATCAGTTATGTGAATGTGTGTGCGTATCATATAACTGATTTAATTCAGTAGAGTATGAAATTGGTTATTTTATCCCGAGTAAGATTGTAAAAGGGTTTCGTCCTAAGCTTAATGTTTATCAATGTGAAAATTATAGTACATACCATAATGAATACAAAAATGATAACCTTAATGTTTATCAATGCGCACATTAAGGTTATCATTTTTATATTCATTATTTAGAATCTAAGGAAATTCATACTAAAGAATCCATCTCCATTGTAGGTACAAAGCAATGTAGTTCCAAAGTTGTGACATAGAAGTCACTCAATATAGATGTTATATCACGATTAGATAGCCTTAAGCTAATGTCTCTCAGGTTATCTTACCACAAGGATATAAGGTCAATTATCTAATATTTAAGAGGTTTATCAAAAAGCCTACCTTAAAATAAGATAATTAAGGCATTTCCTACCTCAAAGGTAACCCTTTAATTAAGCTTAAGATTATATTTGTACTGTAAAGAAGCAACAACTTTAGGTTGTTACTTAGCCTAATTTTAGCTTAATTATATCCTAATTATCATTCAATTAGGTTCATCTAGTCATTAGAACCAAACATTGAAGATTTGGAGTGATTCTAAGCTCAATCGAATATTTGAGTTATGCTAATAATATTTAATTAATTAAAAAATTGAGATATTCGATTTTATCTCTAATTCATAATCCAACTTCACCATTGCACTCGTCACCCTCAAATAAGCTAGGGGTGATGTTTTGAAAGTATTTAGAAGTTGTCAATTTTTTCTCGAATATTTTAATGTATTTTAAATACCTCAAAAATTAGGATAATCAAATTGATCTCCAAATTAAAATTTGACTTTGCCATTGAGTTCCTCACACTCAAATTAGCTAAAGACAAATTTTTAAGATTTTTCAAAGCCCATTTATTCATCTAAATTTAAATTCTAAATTATGTTAATTAAAATGAGAAAATTATTAATTAAAATCTTAAATTTTCCATTTTCCTCGCCAATTACCGCGCATGCCTGCCCTTCCCCGTCACATGTCCATCAGCTCCAGCCCATCTCCCCCAGGCAATAATAATGACTTCTTGAAATCTTATCTACATGCAGCTTGTCCCTTCCCTCTACTTTATCTATGTTCCATTGGACTTAGCTCTCCCCATTTGCTATCAATTGAAGATCATTCCTCCTAAGCTCTTGAAGAACTCTATCTTCTTCTATTTGCAAGCTAAAGTACCCTTCTTGTATTATTCATTGTACCTTTCATTTCCCCTCATTGGTTGATCCAATAGCTACTTCATTTCATTTGAATGCTTAATACTTATTCTCAAGAACATGTATTTTAATAATCAAACTTAATAGAGTTTGATCTGAACCCAAAAATGAATAATGCTATATAAAAAGAAATCTTGTATAAGTAGCTAGGGCATCATCGTTTGAGATGTTAGAATAATATTTTCTTGTCAATTTTGGTATCAATGGAAAGGTCTTAGAAAAACATTTCCATTAGTATGTGGCACAGCATTGAGGTGCTCTGAATCGAGAGTATTTGGGTGAAAAAAATGGCAAAATGACCGTCATGCACTACAGCGCGCAGTAGCGCCAGGCTTTCGGCCAGAGAGCGCTGCAGCACACCGCAGCGCCCGCATCACAAGAAAATCTAGCACTGTAGCACTTGGATTTCGGTCAAGGAGTGCTCCAGCACGCCGCAGCGCCTGCGTCATGAGAAAATCTAGCATCGTTGCGCCTAAAAGTGCCGCCCCACACCGCAGCGCCCACGTCTCGAGAAATATGGTGCTAGAGCGCGCCGTAGCGCCTAAAAGCGCTGCAGCGTGCCGTAGTGCCTGAAAGCACTGCAGCACAATGCAGCGCAGAATTATGCTACATCACTTCGTAGCGCCTAGCTCTTGGCCAGACGGTTGCTACAGTGTGTCGTAGCGTGCATAACTGCCCAGTTTTGCCCAACTCCATATTTTTGGTATTTTGATGACTCTATAACCCTAATAATGCAAAAATATATATGTGATTTTTAAATATGAACTCCATGCATTGTATAAGTATAGATGTGATTTTTAATAATGAACACCATGCTGAGGATGCTTATAATTTATTTGTTCAACTAGCTTTAAATTTTGAATTTTTAAATTGCTAATTAAGTACCAATTGCTTCAGCTTATGATTAGAGAATGTTAGCATTTATTAATCTCTGATTTGCCTTGTATGTCTTTGATAAATAGTATGTGTGTGCATATTAGAACATATAAGTTCTGATTTGGACACTTAAATCTTTTGAAGTTATTTAACCTAAAGGGTATGATTAAGAACTTAAATTAGTCAACCATTAATCAATTTCTAATTTTACATTAATAATTGTTGAAAAATGCAACAATTATCTTATTAATCAATCTCTATGCAAACAATTCAAACTAGGTTAAGTTTGGGGTTAAACCCAAATTTGATGAAATCTAATCTCAAATCTAATTAACTTGAATTAATTGAACACTTGATTTAAATACTTAACTTGCATAAAACCAATAACTCTTGTTGATTTTCCATTAATCTTGGGCTAGCAAACTAGAAGAATTAAAAGCTATAACAAACTCATGTGATTTATTTTCTGAATATAAGCTTAAGATCCTAGATTGTCTCTTAAGTAAGAATATTAGCATAATATAACATATAAAATGAAATGGATTATGGATCAATCAATTTTTAATAACTCACATGATTGTATCCCATGATTGATGTTGTTGATTAAGTTGCAAGTGTTGAAGTTGCATACTTACTGTAAGTATCTAAACTATGTGATTGAAATAGTATATCTAAGTGAACTCTTACAACTTATAATTTAACTTAAATCTAAATATATCTATTAGTGCTTAGATCTTTAAATTAAAAATGGTGATTTGATCAACCAAATGTTAAACCTTAAGTAAGTTAACTATTGATGTGGGAATAGCTTGTTATTTGATTCTGAAGTAGATGCTTAGATGCACCTTTATAACCTTTAAAGCTTGATCTTAAAATCTTGTGGTAACATATCCTAAAGATTCTAGAATGCAATCATCCATTGTGGTAGTATCCGAAGTTGAGTGGCTTTTATGCCACATCCTTGGAGCCTTTGTATAGGATTCACCATAGTGGAGTAAAGATAATTAGTTTGTTAGTACTTGACTCTTTAATAGTATTGTTAGAATGATCACTAGTAATGTCATCATATTGAGGTGATAGTGCATATTCATAAAGTTAAATTATTCAGCATAAAATAGAATTGGTTATTTTGTTTGGGATATAATTGTAAAGTCTCGATCTTATCCTAAGTAACTAGATAAGTACATTTTAGTTTAGGATAAACATCATAAGTTCAAAGTGTGTTATAAGATGGGATGGAACAACTTAGATTGAGAAAATAAGCTGTAAGAGGATTCTATCCCTTATCTTTGTGTGCATCAATAAGTATAGTTAAACAAACTAAGTATTTCAAATTACCTTTCTTAGGACACTTTAAGTTATGTTTATAAGCTGGGGATTTAATAGCTTAGTTGAGAGAATAAATTGTAAAAGGATTTTGTCCCTTATCTTTGTGCGCATCAATAAGTACAGTTAAACATACTAAGTGTTAATGTTACCCTTCCTAAAACATGCTAAATTATGTGTATGCAACCTCTCTATGTGATGATTTAGTGTATAATTATAGTGAGAATAATGAATACAGTAAGACTAAGATAGAAGTAAGAATTCACTTAGATGAATTCTGAATAGTGGAGACAAATAATTTTATTACTTGGTTTTTGATCGAATTTCTAGTTTTAATGAATTAAAAGCATATAATCCTTGGCATATCATAAATGCAAATCGAGATTAGCAGAGCGATGTGCTCACCTATGACCTATTAGCGAAGTAATGTACTCACCTAGGATCTATTAGTGGAGCGTTCGCTCACCTAGGAATCTGCGGGATGTCATGCGATATCGAGTCAGACATACTTGTCGCCTTGTCGCATACAGTTCTATGGCATATTCAGATATATATATATATATATATATATATATATATATATATATATATATACATATATACATATACATATATATTCAACGACATACAAGACAGTTTTATTTCAGTATATATTCAATTTTAATTTCCTTATTATTTTCCCTATTTTCAGCACTTAGTTTTTAGTTACCATTTTACTTTACCTTCAATTTTATGTTATTTTAAACTTTTTAGTTATTTTTGTGCTTTTCTATAATTTTGTTTAATTGCTTAAATGTTAAACCTTAGATAATTATAATTGCATAGAGTAGCTTTGGATGTGCTAGACTCATTATCTAACACGTGGTACTTTTGGGACCCAGCAATTTGCCAAATCCAGAGCAGCTTGTGAGGCAAGATCAGGAGGCTTCACAGGAGATCCAGGACTAGTTTATGGAGTAATAGTGGACTCAGCATCAGCATTTACTTTTCTGTTTTAGTTTTATTTTAGTTCGAGTGACAGGCTCTTTTACTGTTATCTTAATTAAGCAAAGAGTATAATAATTAAATTCTGGATGTATTTTCTTTCCTTTCTAAAATGAATGCTTTACTTAGTTTCTGTGATGAATGATCTGGATGAATGCTTTTAGCTTTTACACTCTGTACTTAATATTTTATATTCTTAGTATTATGATGTGATTATCATATATGAAATGTTAATATTCATGTATATTGGATTTTTAGTTCAACACCACTCATAATCTAATGTACATAAGTATTTTATCTAACACTTAAGGTAAGAACTTTGCACTTATCTTAAGGATTAGTTATAACAACCTAAGTTGTTACCCTAATCAATTAGGACTAATCTAAGTCCTAATTTTGATCTTAGTACACTAATTAAGTTATTAGTAATTCATCACTAGGACCTGGTCCAAATTAGAGGTCAAATAGATCAAACTCTGATTTTGGAAATTTCAGAACCCTGAAAATTAACCTAATTATTTTGACCTCAAATTAAAACTCAGACTTCACAATTATGCTTATTGTCCCAAATTAGCTAGAGTGATGTTTTGGTGGCAATCGGAAGTCGTCAAAATTTTGTTGAATGTTTTAATAATATTTAATAAATGGAAAATTCAGATATTTAAATTAATATCAAAATCAAAATCCGACTTCACCATTGCGATCGTTACTCCCAAATTAGCTTAGAGTGATGTTTTGGACGTATTTGTAAGTTATTGAATTTTATCAAATATTTTAATATAATTAAATACTCTGAAAAGTTGGAAAATTAAATACTCATTGGTATCGAATTCTGACTTTGCCATTGAATTTCTCACTCCAAATTAGCTAGGGGTAAATTTTTGGAATTTTTGGAGCTCATTTATAAATTTTAATTTTTTTTTATAAATAAATTAAGCTAGAATTAATAAAATCCATTTTATAAATAAATTTCTTTCCTTCTTCTCTCTACATCGGCAACACACCTCCATTCTCGTAACAATCCAGATGTTGTTACCCATTAATTAGTAATCTAATTGACTCCAAAACTCTTTCATTACTCTTTTAATAATGTTAAAAGTCTCCACCTCAAATTTCGTGCGATTTGAAGATCGTTTGGCAATTTCCAATGTTTCTTGGTTTTTAGATAATTCAGAAGATACCTAATTTATTTAGATTTCAGAATCAAAAATGGACTTCACCATTGCGTTCCTCACACCCAATTTAGCTTGGAGTGAAATTTTGATGAGTTTTGGAGATAGTCAAAATTTCTTGATTATTTTATTATATTTTCATAATTTGATAATTGAAATAATTAAGATGACTTCCGATTAAAATTTTGACTTCATTTTTAAGTCCATTACCCTCAATTTAGCTTAAAAGTAATTTTTTAAAATTTTCTAGAAATTCTAATTAAATGAAAATTTGTAAACTAATTAATAAATATATATATATATATATATATATATATATATATATTTCTACATTATCTATATGGCAAACCCTAATCCCTATCCCATTCACACGCTGAGCCCTCAGCCTAAGCCTACGACTCCCTCCTTCGAACGCGATTCGGCGACGCATGGCTTCCACCTCTCGCGAGATCCGATGGCAAGTCGCCGTGACCCCTTCTCATCGCGAGTCGTGAATATGCGGCTATCATCTCTAGTTAAGCCCATATCCCCTCTATCTCCATATCTACCCAAACCCTAGCCGAGACTCTCGATCTGGCCAAAACCTCTCCATCTCGCCGAGCCCTCTTTTAGCCGAGTCTCAAGGAACAAAGGTACTTCTCCCGATTTTACCTTCATACATCTATTTACATAAGAAAAGAAATCGATTTATAAGTTAGGGTTATAAGTTGTTAAATCAAGGAATTTGTTAAGGTCTGATCGAATTCAATTTTCACTTTATTAGGATTAAGTTTATGCAAATCCTGTAAAATGCCTAAGTTATCAGAAATCCATAATTTTTTTCTTAAGATCAATTGTGATTAAGTACTGCTGTGCCCTTTAAAAGATTAAATTTGTCATTTAATTTATGCAAATCTAATACTACTAGTTAATCTATGTGACCAAATGTTGTTAATTAAATCTACGAGAATCAAAGCTGCCATCTGTTATGTATAAGTTCATATGCTGCCATTAATATTAAGAAAGATTAAATGCCTTTATTTTCTTATGAGGTAAGGATAGTTGTTGTCATGAATAAATGTATTTCTTTCCTTATGAACTATTCGTAAGAATATTGTTAATATTCGTTTCATATGCTTTAAATGATAGAACATCATGAATATTAAATATATAAGAATTTCAACATTCATCACCTCATGCAATATTGTAGCCATTAATATATGCCCTTTCTAAATTTTTCACAGCGCGTCTTTTGGTGATAGTCTATAAAGTATCCAGTAATCTAACAAGCTAGCTTAATCTTCAAGTTTTCACATTTAATTACAAATCCGTAGTTTTAGTATTTTATTATTTCATATGATACAATACAGCCTTTTAATTTTAATAAACGGATTCATAGTTGAGATGCATTTTATCAAAATTAAAAGAATGGGATGTAATTTAGTAGAAGACTCTAATATCAATCTAAAAGTACTTAAGATCGAGATCGACTTAACACGTATAGCATGATTAATTGTGCTGCTATTAAAAGTTCTATTTGGTATTGAACATCTCTATTATTCTTATTTATACTTGGCTGAAAATTGAAGAGTGGGATATTGGTTATTGCTGGAAACAATGTATACTTTTTTCTTCTATTGATACTTGATATAGATCCTTTTGGTTTATCTCTTTCTACTGTCAAACTAATAACATTAGCTATCAAATACTAAATGCCATTAATTGTTGTTCATACTATGAAACATTTACTACTTATCAATGCAACTTTTGTTGAGTCAACCAAGTAAATGCTAAGCGAAATATTAGACCCTGCTGAGATTTTTGATAATCACAGATATTGAATCTGTATACTTGAAAAGTCTAAAGATTTGGTGTACAATAATTGAGAACTGCAGTCATTAGTCTCAACTTAGATTATATAATGTTCTTATTTTGGATACATTGCTAATGTACATAAATTGCTAGTTAATATGTACTTACTGCTAAAAATTGTTATATATTTATTTTTCCTTCTTTGGCTTTTATTGCTCAAGTCTTAAGTTGCTATCATTTAGTTAAGGTTAAACAAGTGCTATTATTCAAATAAGGTAGATCAAATATTGTCATTTCATTTTTAAGATAATGAATGCTATCATCTTTCATTAGAATGATATGTTGCCATATAATTATGAGATCCAAATGCTGCTATGTGTCCTATAAGATTTAATGATGCCATCTACTTTAAAGAATCAACTTCTGCCAATTATATATAAGAATCATGTGTTGCCTTTTAATTCTAAAGTAAGATCAATAAGATCAAATAAAATCAAAACTTGCCGTTAATATCAAATGTTGCCATCTTTAGTATTATAAGATCAAGAGTGATCAAATGCTATTAGTCATATCCATGTGAACAAATGTTGTTATTCATTTAAGATAGATCAAATGCTGCCATTTTTCTTTTAGATGAATTCATATGTTGTCATCAATAGTTTAAAAGAGAAAATGCTGTCATATTATTGCCATTTAGTTATGAAATGCAAATGTTATTCTTTAGTTCAAGATGAATCATTAAGGCTATATTCTGTGATTGTATAATTTAAATTGGTATCCTTTGAATGCTAGACATAAATGTTGTACCTTATGTGTATAGTAGAATACTGCTGCCTTCTCTTTACAACTGCTGTCATTTATCATTTGAGATCAAATACTTTAGTTAAACTGAAGATGTAAGGAGAAAATCAGTGGCCAAATGTATTTAAACCTACAATTCTATGTATTGCATGCTTCTACATTTAATTGTTGTATTTTAGTTTGATGAGATTATTTGATTTAAGATTTAAGATTTTACTTTAGTTAAGGACATCTATGAAATGTTGTTAGACATTTTTATGAGTTGAATTGGATGTACTTTGATTAAAGGCTGTAGTTAAATGTTCTTAAGCAATTGTTAAGTAGTTGAGGACTATGTTTGGCATAAGTGCTAAGTTGATACTTCTTAATTATATGTAATAAGTTTCATATCAAACTAATTATAAATTATGTTTTGCGTTTAGTTGTCTTATTATAATCTTATTTGAAGGATTTGGTCTAAAAGATTGTCATGTCATTTCTTTTAACATATGAAAATAAATACTATCTTTTCATTATAGGATCAAATGTCATTATTCATTATGTGTAAGATCATATGCTGCCATCTTTGTAACGATATGATACAAATGCTGCCATGTATTTTGGGAGATCCAAATGCTGCCATTTGTGTTATGAGATCCACATGCTGTCATTCTCTTATAGAATCATATGTTGTTATTTTAAAAATGGGAGATCAATGTAATATAAAAAATAAATATGGTCATTCCTTTTATTAGAATCATATGCCACCTTTCAATTTAAAGTGAGATTAAATGTGATTAAATGCTGCCATTTCTTATAAATGAAATCATATGTTGCCTTTCCATTTAAAGTGAGATTAAATGTGATTAAGTGCTACCATTTCTTGTAAATGAAATCATATGCTGCCTTTCATTTAAAGTGAAATCAAATTGAACAAATGTTGCTTTTAATTCCAAAGTGAAATTAAATGATCAAATGTTGTCACTTCTCTTATTAAAACCATATGTGATCGAATATATAAATGAAAGAATCATTGAATCATGTCAAATTTAACACTGTTCATTACATTATTTGTATGAAATTAACTTATATCATTAAATACATTAAAAGAACCAATTGTTGTGTTAGAATTCAGTTTAAATGATTCTTGTTTCTTTTATATATAAATATTAACTTCAATGCTATTATTCCTTGCAGGTTGAGTTATAAATTAATACCAAATGAAATGCTAAGCTAACTGCTATTGCCTTATGCGCAATAAGTCAAATGATGCTGCCCTTATAAATTGCTAATTTATTTTTGCATCTCTTATTAATTTCATAAGTGTTTGATTTAGATGTAAGAACCATAGGTTAGCAAATTACTTCATTTGATTTTCTCACTTACAATTTGTAGAACTGGAAATAGTCAATGGATTGACTTATAAATTGTTGTTCTTTATAATTGTTAAAACTTTTAGAATTGAAAATGAGCAATCCTATAAAATGGAATGAACTCTACTTTAGAATTGGAAATGAGCAATCCTATAAAATGGATTGAACTCTACTTTATAATTGGAAATGAGCAATCCTATGAAATGGATTGAGCTCTATTTAGAACTGGAATTAGTCAATGAATTGACTTATATATTGATTTTGTAATTGTTTAATTGAACAAATACAAAGGAGACTACCAAAATTTCTAAGAATTTTAAGACTTAGAAAATTTTAAGGAAGTATTAGATATTTTCACATGTTAAATACTTATAAAATATCTAGAGTTTCATATCTAGGATTGTAAATATTAACTTCAATTGAAAGTATTCACTTCAATTATAAGTATCCATTTCAATTATTCATTTTAGAACATTATCTTTTAATCAATTTGATTTAGAGAAATAGCTTCTTTTTAAGTTTTAGAAAAGCTTTTAGATTTCCAGTTCCTTATAATCATAAGTTGAATTATTTCAAGTAGGGTATAATCTATCTCTTTTCTTATCTTCAATTACATAAAAAATACTATTTTCCAAACTTATGTTTATTCTACTTTTATTAAAATTGACTTAAAGATCAATATCTATAAGCCAATATGGAACTAAATTAACTCCAATCATTAAGTAGTAGATAACAAAAGGATATCACATACTTTACAATTATTAAAATTTATTGATGCTTGCCTAGCTTTGAGCCTCTTTCTTTGAACATTCATTCAAGATCATAGTGCATAAATAAAAATTTTCATAAAACTTTAAAGGGGAATGCCATATGGCAACTTTGAGTAATAATGAAAGTGCTTATAATAGGACTTCACATTTTAGAGAGGGTAGATGTGAATGTTCAACCTCCCCACTGTATCCAGTTAGGCAGACGTGCTTAACTTCTCACCCCATTCTATTGTGTACTCCTGCAGAATGGGGTAACTTCTAAATGTAAATTTAACTAAAGATATAAGAGTTCTTTTACAATCTTATTGATTGTAAGATCTCTTTATAACTGTTAAGTTATGCATATTTTCATAGTCCTATGCTATGTTTATCTTAGATCAAGAATTTAAGATACATCTTTATTTCCTATGCTTTACACTCTCTATCTCCAATATTGTGTATTGCTTACTTCAGTTCAATTTGAATACAGTGTATGTTGCTTAATTTCATTTAATGCTTCACTAAATTTCATTTGCTTACTTAGTATAAATTTTATTGAACATATATTGCTTTCATTTCATTTACTTAAATGGATATAGTAGTTTCTAGCCTTTAAAATGCTTCCCTTACCAATTTTTAATATTGGCTAGGACTTATATAAAAGTGAGTATTTTTACTCAACTTATTTCATACTATTTTCTTTACAGTTATGCTTAATTCATTTTTCCATGCTTTACAGCTTTTATAGCCCTGCTGCTTACTTTGAATTGTAAATTATATTTATGATATCTTAATAATTAAAACACTTAGCCAATCTTAAAATGTGCTTAGACTGTTTAGTTTAACTACACTTTTTCTTTTCTTTGGCTTTGTCCTATCATATTTAAATACTAAAATATGATAGATCAAGAGCCCTTTTATTCAGGTGATGCAGGTCCAAGTACTTAAAGGGCTTATAAAGAATTCTGCTTTCACTTAATTATAAATAGTTTACTTATATTTAGTTATAAGTGAGAGAGAATGATTTACTTACTGTCTTTTTCTCTTACTTTTAAAAAGGTTTATAACACTTAACTTATAAATTGTTTGAGTTTACTTAAGTTACTTTTACCTATACTATTAATCTGTGTTGTGTTTTATATGTTTAAAACTGCTTGGGATGAATGAGTGGGTTAATCTAATTACTTGTATTGTAAATGCTTGCAATATTGCATTCATATGTATCTTCCGTTACATTCACTTATAAACTTTATTTTAATTTAATAACTACTCATAAAGTGACTTGGTCACTTAGCATCTACACTTGATTTGTTTTCTTCTAATCAAGTGTTGGGTGCTAAGGTGACATCCAAATCTTTGGATTAATCTTCTATCCAATTATTGGGGTCATTATAATTCTGCATTTGGCGCCCCTCTTCTCCATTCTGGCACATGCAAAGGGAGTCCCTGCCTCCCTCTCCTATCTATTGCTGCCAAGTCTTCTTCCTATACTTGTGATGAGATGACTCAAGATCATCCCATCCAAGAGCCATCCTTCTCCTTCTCCTATAAGATGGAGCTCAACCCCTCTCCTTCCTTCATTTGGTCAGCTGAACTCTTCTCCTCTTCCCAAACTCTCTTCTTCCTCCTCAAGCCTTCAAGCTCCCAATCTCCTACATAAAGCAGAGCTCTCCTCCTCTATCTTCTTACATTTGTGAGTCTAAGGTACCTCCCTTTCCCCCATTGAATCGATTCAATGGTTACTTCATTTCGCTCTTATGCTTATTTTGTATCCTTAGAAATCTGTGATTGAGTATGAAAGCCATTAAAAGTTCATTAATGTATTTAATTTTATTGTAAATAAAATGCTCTGTTTTCTCTCCTTTCTGCATACTTAAACATTTAACTCCATTATTTCTATAATTAGAATATTTGTTTTGTGCAAATTTTGGTATCGATGGAAAGGTCTCGGAAATACCTTTCTATCGGTATATGGACCCATACATGAAGTGCTCTAGGTTGAGAGTACCTGAGCCCAAAAGATGACCCGTTATGATTTTGCACAGGCGAAATCATCGTCAGGCTCCACAACGCGTCGTTGCGCGCTACAACATGTCGTAGCGCCCGAGTTTCAAAATTAAATCTGCCGCAGTGGCTTATATATTTGTTGAAATTAAATTAAAAGAATCGTAGCATCCAGCTCTCAGGAACTCTGGCACCGTAGCGCGCCGCAGCACTTTTAGGCACTGCAATGCGCCACAGCGCTGAGATTTGCTGCAGCATGCCGCAGCACACCGTAGCGCTTGGCTTTCGGCCAGAAGGTGCTACGGCACACCGTAGAGCCCAGAACTATTTGGAACTGCCCAGAACTATTTGGAATGGCCAAAATTTATATTTTAGTAAAATTAAGCATTGTATAAAATTGTATGTGATTTTTGAATATAGAAAAAGATTAGGTTTTGACCCCTCTTTCAAGAAAATAGAACCCCAGCATTAAAATAATAATAACTTGATTATTTGGACTCTAAATTAAGAAATTAAAAATGCTAATTAAGTTAGAAATTTAGTGTCAATAGTAAACTGAAATAAAATTTAGGTTTTGACTACTAGAAACCTTAAGTTGACCAAAATACCCCTAACTCTAATTAGGTCATAACTTGGTCAAATGAGATTCAATTTGGGTCTACTCCCAGTTAAAGTACTCCGTATGATATAGGAAAGCTATAGCCACTAAGTTTGCTAAATTTGGATCTCAAATAGAAAAATTAGGTTTTTAACCCCTCTTAACCCTAGAAATGACACATTTAGCTTTAAGCTTATAACACTTATAACTAATTCAATAGACCTCAAAATTTAGTGTTCTTAAACTCTATGGAAATCTTGAGCAGTAAGCAACAATAAATAGCACAAATTCTTAGATTTTATTAAGAAAAAATTACTAAATTGCCCCTTGGGTCAAATTCCTTAATTTGGACCTATATGACCCATTTCTTATCCAAATTTGGTGTACTTACTGTCTATCTTTAAATTAGACAATAAAAAATCTTTTGACACTAAGAAAATCCAACTTGGAGCCCTAAATAAAAAATAAAAAAATAAAAAAATAAAGCTTTTTGGACCCTTAAATAGGGGCAAAATGGTCATTTTGCCCAAAATTTAGGCTAAGTCCCTTAAAATTTCTTTTAAATCATTAAAAACAATAATAAAACAAATTTAGGATTAATTTAAGTTTTAAATCCTATAATTTGAATAATTTATCAAACATCTTAATTTAGGCTTGAAAATCTCTAAGTAAAAATAATATGCCTTACTTAGCTAAAATTCATTCTTAACTTCCCTAAATAAGCAAATAAAGCTGACTCATGGGGGCACCTCCATTAATTCTTAAAATTTTTCCTAAGTTATTTCTCTAAGTCATCTCATTAAGGAGCTCTTTAGGGATCTACACTTCACTTTAGGACCTTTCTTAAGATTAGGAATAAATCCTAGGTTAGATTTCATTTATTGAATAAAGTGGATTGTTCAATGAATGAAACCTTAGTTTTATTAGTTTTTAGATTTTATAACTTAATTATGATTATTTTATCATCTAACTTTAGGATAAGAATAGGAGAATCATTATATTAAGTATGACTTTGCTTAAATAGATTTTGTCTTAATCATTAGTTCACATTTAGATTGAAACATATATCTTAAGCTTTACCTTTGGATTATGTGATTAAACCCAATCTCGCGGTATTTAGTTCATACTCCCTAGCTTAGTAAGATATTGATTAGATCTTAGCCTAGAACATCTAAATTCATCAATTATGATGTCATAATTTATTACTTAATCTATAGTCGTGCCTGATTGAATTAAATTAGAGCATGATCAGTTCTAATCATCTTTGACTTATAAAGTCATGCTTCTAAGTTGTATAACTTGGAATAGGTAGAATTATTAATTATACAACAAATAATATCATCATATTTAGTAGAGTCTCTTGCTCACTATTGAATTATGTTGCTTACGCATTTTTTGTATTGTGTGCCTTATTCCTTGAACATGCCATACAAGAACATTGTTGCATGAAATGAAAATATAGAATATTTAGAATAACTTTGCATTAGGTTCAGTTATTGGTTGACTTTTGTGCATAGTACCCCAATGGGCAAGGGGAAGGTGAGATAAGGATTACTTAACTTCACTTATTGAGGAGTGTGTTGTTAAGTTGGAACCCGAATAGTCTTGCAAATGTGCTTGACTTTTCAGCTATTTCTAAAATTGTCCACAAAAGTAAAGTAAACAACCAAAATATGAATTGCATGTGTTAATACTGCCTCTCAGTTTAGTTATATATATTTAGCCTAGTCTCCTTATTGACGCTAGGAAATTTTATCGTCTTAACCTCCTTGTTGACACTAAGAATCCTTTTGATTTTAGTAGGCTAGATTTAGCCCTAATATGTATGACAATCATGACACACTATTTCTACTTTTATTTCTGATTTCAGTTATACTTTTATTTCAATCAGCTACTTTACTTACTTGCTTATATATATATATATATATGATAGATCTTTTGTTACTTACTGTACATATCACTGTTGGATTGGCTATTTTAATTTTGCATAGTTTATATGATCATCAGCATGTTTAGGTTATATTTTCTTTCATTATTTTCACTATGTCTACATATGTATTGCCTAGCCTTGTTTTTAATTTACATTTGAGGTATATCTTTTACCTCATTATTGCTTAAGTTATAAATACTGTTATTTATAGCTTTTCCTTTTTTATTATATGCTTGCTGCTCCTACTTTACTTTCTTTTGCTTAAAGTTTAGAAAAATGGTGATATTAATAAATGTATAAAAATTTATCAATCTAAAATATACTTAGATAATTTATCTAATAAGATTTCCCTTTTGTTAGTTGAGGCCCTCACATTGTGAAACTGACAATATCAGAATCTGAACAGTCTAGAGATTTAGTACCTGAGGAGGAGCCCTATTTGGAGGAGGCACAACAGGATGGAGTTGAAGATATTTGATTTCGTTGATATTATTGTGAGGATGAGTAATGCTTTTGCTTTATTTCAAATTTTAAGCAAATAATGTAATAATATAGGTACCCTTGTGATTGTGTTTTCTTTCTGCACTATTATTTTTGAGCATTTTTATTTCATCTCTCATTTGAATTATGGTGAAGTGGATGTATTATGTACTTATATGTTATTTGCTTCCACACTCTGTACTTATATTGATTTAGTGACTAATCTTATGTATGCATTATGTGCACATCCTTCTCTTATTATATGGATTGTGGTTCCACCTAATTCAATGATAAGTGAGGGATTTGCCAGAGTGACACACCTTCCCTTAAGTCTAATCTTGTGGATTGGGGGTGGGGCGCCACATTAGTTCTCAACCCTAACTGTTCTTAAATTACTTTAGCTGCGCGCAACAACGGGACGAGCGTTACAAAAATTGCTGTTAAACATCACAATTAAATCTTAAGCAAAATTTTAAATATTCAAGATACTGAGATCTCATGTAGGTTTAAAAGTTTAATCATAAGATTTAGATGCATTGAGAATGGATCATTTGATAATCTAGTGAATTTTATCAATTTAATAAGAGTTAATTCATAATGGTCTCTTTCTTTAAAAGAAAATCAAAGGAAGTTAACCTTAAAATAAAGATACGAGAATCTTATTATTACTTATGAGACTTAATAAATGTTAGATTCTTGATTTTTAATTTGATTCTTGATTTTTAATTTAATGTTAGATTCTTCAACCCTAGTGAGGATTAAAATGATTATTAATTTAATTTATTAGCCTTATATGATTGTGAATTTCTCATAAATAAGACAACTTGCATATAATAATTATTTAATTAATAAAAGATGCTTGGTTGATCAAACAACCAAATTCTAGAATTTTATGATTTATGTTATGACTTGAATGATAATTCATAGATATAGGATAATAAGAATTTGCATTTTTATTTTGTTTCTCCAATCATTAATTTGCATGAAAACTTGCATGAATTAGGCTCTTTTGATTATTATTCAATCATTATAAGCTTGTAGTTTATAGAAGGAGATAATTAAGAGTCTTAAGAACCTTAAGGGGTAAAGTTAAATGAAAGTGATTGGTATAACTATGGTTAAGGTATATCTTGAGGTAGCAATGCCTTATTTGTCACATTTTGTGGTAGAACCCTAGATGCACCATATGATATTTTGAGATTGATTTAGTGTTCATGTAACAGTGGTAACCTAATAAATTATAGATTGAACTTATACAATTATTATATCTAACCCAATATGAGTGACTTCAATGTCATTTCCTTGAATCTTATTGATTATAACCTATTACAGTGGAGAATAGTTTCTATAGCTTGAAATTCTTTGTTTATTAAAATAGCTAGTTTAGAATTATAGTAATAATAATATTAGTATTATCATATAATAATTAAGGTACATATCCATAAAATTGATGTTGACTTAATAAAATACGAGATTGATTGTTTTTCCCTATATAAAACTGTAGAATTTTTGTCTTATCTTAGGTAAGTAGATAAGTATAGTTTAGTTCAGAATAAACATCTCAATCCCAATGTATATTGTAAGTAGGGGTTTGGACAGTTTAGTTTAAAAGAATAAATTATACAAGAATGTATGTACTCTATCCCTATGTATGGGGATAAGTACAGTTAAGCAACCTAAGTGTTTAATACCACCTTTCTTAAAACATGTTAATCATGCATATGTACTCTTAACATGTGATAATGTAGGTTGGTATATTAGTGCAACAGTGATGCATATTTATTTCAGTCGTTTAAGAACCTAAGTTATGAAATTCTCATGATTAGAATTCTAAAATTTATGGCATGTAGATCATGAAACACACTAAGGAACAAATTAAATAATTAGATAACAAAAAGGGATGTATTTTTTATTTTCTAGATTTAATTGTTTTCATCCTTATTTTCATCCACTTTTAGCATAGCATAAACTGCATAAGCATAATGCATCAAGATCATTTGAGAATTACGGGATGCAACATACATCAACATTAAGTGGAAACTACGAGATGCAGCAAGCATCATGCTACTTATGATTTTGGGATGCATTGAGGCTTCAAAGTTGCACATATTTATGGCATAATTCATGGCATATTCGTATGTATATACGGTGACACACAATATAGTTCAGATTTCAGGTTTCATTCAATTTGCAATTTTATTTCATTTGCTTTACCTTCAGTGAACATTTTTGGTTTATGTATTATTTTATTTTCAATTTTAATATATGGCTTTACAGTTATTGTTTGTTTCAGTTCTCTATAATATGCTTTCTATTTTTCTGTAAAGTTAAGTAATATCTCTTAAATGCAAGAAACTATTATTGCAGCCTAAGAAATCAAGATCTCGAGTGACTTCAAATTTAGGGCAAATTAAAAATATCATTGGATAGAGTATTGTTGTGATTGTAACACCAAAGTTTGGGAGCAATCTAGATAATAGATACTCTTGAATTAATTTCTAAATTATTTAAATTCAATAAATTGAGAAAATTATATACAAGTCTAAACTCATTGATTTTATTGTCATTAGATTATGTATATTATAAAAAGGCCACAGAAAAAATTTTGTCGAATTTAGAGCTATGGATTGACCATAATTAATTTTTGAAGTTTTTATTTTCAAAAATTAATAAAAAAATAAAATATTACTCCAAATCAAAAAAATTTGATGCGAGTGTGTTTATCTTATCAAGATATACATAAGTATCAATTTTGTTATTCTTTAAGAAATATTGGAAGAGAGAGAAATAATATATATAAAGAGAAGAGTGTAACAGCCCAAACTCTTAAGCACTAAAATATTATCCGCTTTGTCTTGAAAACCTCATAGTTTTACCCTTAGAATATAACTTCCCTGTAAGTCACCCATCCTAAGAGTGCTCCCACATGAGCACGCTTAACTTTGAAGTTCTTATTAGGAACTCTACCGTTATCTAAAAAAACACCTCAATGTTTAAGAGACTCACTTATTATTATTTAAGTGAGTCTTTATGATGAATCCATAAATTATATCTAAAATAAAGGGGAATTTCTTTCATTTCAGATCTTTATGATGCTCCTAAAATCAATTTTTTCTATCTTTTTTAGAAAAAAGGCATCCAAGGGAGTTCTGTGGCATTTCTAGAAAGATTTAAAATTTATTAAAGGAAATCTGCTACAGTGCGTTGCAGCGCGCTACAGCGCATCGCAGCGGGCTGCAGCGGATTATTTAAACTATATAATAAGGGGGGCTCAACTAATTGAACAGTAATTTTTGCAAAATGAACCGTTACAGCGCGCGGTCGCGCGCTGCAGCGACCTGCAGCAAAATTATTTAAACAATATAATAGGGGGCTCAACTAATTGAACAGTGATTGCTAAGTTGGCCAAGTATCTCTATAAATAGTTGTCAAGTTTAAATGATAAGCAAGGAAAGTAATTAAGGAGATATGTAATACAACATTATAAGTATAAATAATACTAGTAATTAATATTACCTGCTCATTTAACCCATGCAATTACAAAAGGAACACAACACATATATAAAGAATAGGCAGGTAAAAATAACTCAATCAATTAAAGTCTAGTTTAATTATTACAAGCCTTTTAGAAAGAAAAGAGCAAAATTAAAATGAATATAATCACTCTCTCTCACTTTAATAAAAGTGCAAGTAAGCATTTAAAATAATTATAGCAGAAGCAAATTTTTTCTTTTAAGCTCTTCATGCACTAGGGCCTGCATTACTTGAATCAAAGAGCTCTTGATCTATCATATTTTGGTATTTAAATATGATAGGGCAAAGCTAATAAAAGAAAAAGTATAGTTAGATTAAACAGTCTAAGTACATTTTAAGATTGGCTACTATTTATATTAATTGGATATCACAAGCATAATTTGCAATTTAATCTAAGCTGCAAAGCTATAAAAGCATTCAAGTAAGGGAAAGAAAATTATAATAACTGTAAAGAAGATAGTAATAATGAAGCTCAGTAAGAATACTCACTTGTATATAAGTCCTAGCCTGCAATCCAAAAATGGTAAGGAAAAAGCATCCAAGAAAACTAGAAACTACTATGTACATTTAAAGTAAATGAAATAAAAGTAATACATGTTCAATAAAATTTATGCTAAGTAAGCAAATGAAATACACTGAAGCATTAAATTAAAATTAAGCAACATACACTATATTCTAAATGAACTGTAAGTAAGCAAAATATATTACTGGAAATAGGTAGTGTAAATCATAAAAAGTAAAGAAAGTATCTTAGACTCTTGGTCTAAGACAAACATAGCCTATGACTATGAAAAGTTATCATAATTAAATAGTTATGAAGAGATATTGCAATCAATAAGATTATAAAAGAAACTCTTATATTATTAGTTGAAGTTATGTTAAGAAACCATCTCATTCTGCGAGAGTATTCAACATAATGAGATGAGGAGTTAAGCACGTCAGCCTAACTAATTTTATGGGGTTTTAAACATTCACATTTACTCTCTCTAAAATGTGAAGTCATTTAATAAGTGCTTCCATTCTTGTCCTGTTTGCCATAAGACATTTCTCTTAAAGTTTTATGAAACTTTTATTTATGCACAAAAATCTTATATGAATGTTCAAGAAAAAATGCTCAAAGCTAAGCAAGCATTCAATAAATTTCAATAATTATAAATTATGTGATATCCTTTTGTTATCTAAATTTTAATGATCTACTTAATGATTAGAACTAATTGAGCTCGTAATTAATAGCAGAGGAATGAAAATTTTGAAAAATAGTATTTTTAGGTAAATGAAATTCATCTTATACTAGTTCTAAACTAATCAAATTAAATAGATAAATGATTAAAGTTTAAGAAAACTAGTAAGAAAGAGTAAAATTTATAGTTTGTTAAACTGAAGGAAGTATAATCTAATAGAAATTCTATTAGCTTATTTGAAGCATGAAAGGAAACTATTATTCTCTAGTTTAAATTAATTGAGAACAAATTTGGAAGGTTAAAGACTATGGAGATATGTGTTAATCATCTAAGTGATTGATTGGGCACTAGTCTAATCATAAGTTCTTTTAAAGAACTTTGACTTACAATTTGAAAGTGTTAAGCTGATTATAACACAAAGGAGTTGAAGGATTCTCAAGTTAATCTAACATGCACATAATGGAGCAGTAGAAGCATTCAAAGACATAAGAATATAATTCCAACTCTAATAACTTTGACATATACATAAGAAGAACAAATAGAAGTCTTCTATTATGTAGAAGATTAGATGAAATAATCAATATTAAAAAGCTAACATTAAGTTAATTCAATACATAAAATACTAATTCCAATTTAAGTTCCAACATAACCAAATTACTTGTAAATTTATATTCTAATTACATGAAATAAGACTATACATTCAAATCAAATATTCTCAATTTTATATAAAAAGTATTTAAAATGGAAGAATTAAATTCAGCATACATTATGCAATTTATTCTATTCAAATCATTCATGTAATAATTCTACATATGAAAGTGCTCATTTATAGAAAGTTCTAAACATTCCTAATTCATAATTTGCATTAATATAAAAACTAGCAATAAGAATTTAAATAATCTAATTTGAAAAGATACGTACATTTCATTAAATTTAATTTATTCCTAAGTAATTCTGCAAAGGAAGAAATTCAACTTGAATGAGCATTAAATATTTACAATCATCATATCTATGGAAATGTAAAATCAAAACATACAATTTAAAATTATATATGAGATAATAAAATAAAATAAATTTGCTATCCTATGATTCACACATCCTAAAATAAGCATATATGAAAAAAATAAAGAAGTAATATTTAACCTAAATTAAGGAGCTAAATATGTATCAATGATATGCTATGCATATCAATGAGATCCTTATTTCATAAGGAGTAAAATGACATTAACTAGGATAAATTTGGACAACATTGAATTTTTAGAGTTTGGAGGGTTTAAAATGTCATTAAGAGATCTGGATACCATCAGCTGCGAGTAAAAGAAAATGATGTAGGGAAGACCGCTTTCCGTACCCGTTATGGCCACTTTGAGTTTTTGGTGATGTCATTCGGACTCACCAATGCACCATCGATCTTTATGGATTTGATGCAGTGAGTGCTAAAACTATATTTGGACAAGTTTGTAATCGTCTTTATTGACGATATCCTTATTTATTCTAAAACTCTGAGAGATCATGAAGAACATCTGAGGTTAGTGTTGGAAACTTTGTGTGAGCATCAATTGTATGCCAAGTTCTTCAAATGCGAGTTCTGGCTCCATTCCATTGCATTCTTGGGACACGTAGTCGATGCCCAAGGTATTTGTGTAGATCAAAGTAAAGTATGCGCTATTAAGGAATGGGTTCAACCTAAGTCTGTAACCGATATTAGAAGTTTCATGGGATTAGCTGGAAACTACAGAAAGTTTGTTAAAGGCTTTTCCCAGATTGCTTCGTCGTTGACTAAATTGACTCAAAAGGTGGTTCCGTTCATTTGGAGTCCTGAATGCGAGGAAGCATTTCAAGCTCTAAAAGATGCACTTTCTATCGCTCCAGTCCTTGTTCTACCTAAAGAAGGTTTGAACTATCAAGTATATACCGATGCTTCTAGAATCGGTCTAGGTTGTGTTCTAATGCAAGAGGGTAAGGTAATTGCCTAGGCCTCTCGTCAGTTAAAACCCCACGAGCGAAATTATCCAGTTCATGATCTTGAACTTGTGGCCATAATATTTGCCTTGAAAATATAGCGTCACCATCTGTACGGAATACAATGTTCAATTTTCACGGATCATCAAAGTTTAAAGTATATCTTCACCCAAAGAGAGTTGAATTATCGCCAGAGAAGATGGTTGGAACTCATCAGTGATTATGACCTCAGTATCTAATATCATCCAGGATAGGCGAATGTAGTGGCCGATGCTCTTAGTCGTCGTGTTACGTTGACCTCTATAATTGCATCCAGTTCTTTAGAACCTGAATTTCGTAAGCTCGGGATTTCTCCCGTCAGTGGCAATATGCTGAGCTCGCTCTTAGCAAATATTAATGTGGAACCCACCTTCCACCGAGATGTCTCTATTTCACAAACCAAAGATGATGAGTATCTGAAACTTAAAGCAGATATTGAAGGTGGTCTTCATCATGATTTACAGTTACGGAATGGTGTAGTTTATCAAGGTAATTGATTGTGGATTCCTAAGTCCATGCATCAAGAGGTTATAGTTGAAGGCCATAATTCTAGGTATCATATTCACCTAGGCAGTACTAAGATGTACCAAGCTTTGAAACATTCATTTTGGTGGCCGGGTATGAAGAAATATATGGCTGGCTTTGTAGCCAAGTGTCATGCCTGTAATTTAGTAAAGGCTGAACACCAAAGACCTGGTGGTCTTCTGCATCCTTTAGATATCTCGAAATGGAAATGGTTCGATATATCTATGGATTTTGTCATGGGATTACCTCGTGTAAAATTAGGTGCCGATGCATCTGGGTGATAGCAGATCGCTTAACTAAATCAGCGCATTTTCTTCCCGTCCGTCAAACTGATTCGGTAGAAAAGTTAGCAAAACTCTACATCAAAGAAATTGTCATATTGCATGGGATCCAAAAGTCAATTGTATCGGATAGAGATAGCATGTTTACTTCTAAGTTTTGGCAAGCTGTGCATCAAGATCTGGGTATGACTCTAGCCATGAGTACAGCTTTTCATCCTCAAATGGATGGTCAAACTGAAAGAGTGAACCAAGTTTTGGAAGATTTGCTTTGGCTATGTATTCTTGATTTTGCTGGTTCCTAGGAAGATCATATCCCGTTAGTGGAGTTTGCCTACAATAACAGTTTTTAAGCCAGCATTAAGATGGCCCCTTATGAAGTGTTGTATGGTAGAAAATGCAGTAGTCCGCTAGCATGGTCAAAAACCGGAAGCATTCAGCTCTTTGGTTCAGAATTAGTGGAAGAAACCAGTAATAAGATCAAATTAATTCAGCAAAGAATTCATTCAGCTCAAGATCGTCAAAGCAAGTATCATGATTCTCGTCACCATCTCCTAGAATTTAATGTGGGAGATTTCCCATACCCGTTGGCCCGAGCCATTCTCTTCAGCCCGAGCCTCTCGCCATTGCCTGAGCTCTGGAAACCACCCCCATAGCCCCCTTGGCCTATAAATACTCCCAGTGAGTCATAGTGAGTCCCTTTGCTCACTGTGAACCCTCAATTTCCCCAGTTGAAGTCTCTGGAGCTTCCGTCTTCCTCGGCGGATCCCGGCATTCCCGAAGCTCAAACTGCTGATAGAGGGCCCATCTAGTGTTCGGACCCCCTGTGAAGCTTCGTCTGTTGTCCAGGAAGCTTCAGCGCACCTCAATTCCCCTTGGCTAAGCCTACAGCCCGACTTGAGGTACAGCCTTCCCCCATGGAAATTTCTTCAAGCTCCATTTGATTTCTACCCTCTGAATGAGCTCTGGATGTCATCTAGGTTACCTTAGCCACCTAGGAAACCCAGTGTGATTTTTGCCTGGGGCTAAGCTAGCTCGAGTCAATCATATCGATCGACTGAGCTAGCAGCCGAGCTAATGGCTGAGTCTGAGTAAGGACCCAGCGATTGGCGGTGCCTCAGGTTAAGATAGGTTGGGGGTTCGACGCGTCTCGACACACTGAACATGTAGGGATCGAACCCCGATCGAATCGAGGCCTCTGTGAGGAGAATTTCCCCCTCACAGTTGGCCTGAGACTCCCATACCAAAGGCGTCTCGGTCGAGTAGCACCCCGTCAATCTAGAGGGATCCAGATGGGGGTTCTTGGTCCAATCGACACGTCTTGACTCAGGGAACGTGTAGGGATCAAGCCGAGCCACCGTCGTCATCTGTGAGCCAAAAATTTTAGCGCTGAAGTTCGACTAGGTCGGGACCCGTCGAGAGGAAGAAGATGAAGTCGTGGGCCTTGGGTCGGGCCGGCCCCCGGCCCGCGCCTTTTGATTTTGGGCCGCGGCTAATTAAATAATTATTGGATGACATTTTCTATGGTTGTGAATTAAATTAATTAAAACCTATGATTCCAATTTAAATAAACATTCATATTAAATTATTTGAATAACTTTAGTTATATAAATCCAAATGGTATGATCTAATATACCATTTGAATCAGAAAAATTCAAGGAATCTAAATATAAAATAAAATCTCATATCCAATGGTTGAATTTAAAAATATTTGCCAAACTCTGTGCTGTCATTAATTAAATCATATAAAATAATGTAAATATCCAATTAATGAGATTAAAGGCTCTGATTGCTCCTTGTACCCTAAGAAACAATATCAGACCCTTAAGTTTAGTTTTGGATATTAATTTTTCTTAATCACTCCTTAATCACCATAATTAGGGATTAGTAAAATTAAACCTAATTAAGCCTCTAATCTTTATAAAGATTATCCCTAATGCTACCCTAAGTGTAACAACCCAGGTTGTTACTTTGCTCAATTAAGACTAATCTAAGTCTTAATTAAGATTCTAAGTCACTAATCAAGTGATTTAGAACTCATCTCTGAAACCTAGGTCAACTCAGAAGTCAACTAAGTCAAACCAGGAATTCTAAAAAATCCCAAAACCTGGAAATTTGACTTTTTATCTAGACCTCAGATTGAAAATCTGACTTCACCATTGCGTTCAGAACACCCAAATTAGCTAGGAGTGAAATTTTGGAGGCATTTGGAAGTCGTTGATTTTTCGTCGAATATTTTAATATTATTTAAATCCCCTAAATAATCAAATTATTAAATACTCGTCGAAATAAAAATCTGAGTGCGCCGTTGCGTTCCTCACCCTTCATTTAGCTAAGGGTGATTTATTGGAAATTTTTGGAATGCATTTAATAGGGTAAATTTAATTAATTAAATTTGTATTTTAGGAATTTAATAATAATATTTTTAATAATATTTAACGGCCGCCGTCAGTTTGGTGCTGACGCCGTAAGTCTTCTTTAAGTTTACCATCTTATCTGATGGTTCCCTCGAACCGTCCGATCAGAAGATCGGACGGTCCTCATCCATCTTCCCTGCGATCGCCTCTCGGAGCCTCCGCGTGTCTAGGGTTCACCCACGCGTCGTTTACACGCGATGGAGGTGGCCCTCGCCACTTGCAGCACCTCATTAAATTCATAATCAGTCTTCCCTCATCCATTTTCACCCTCAAAACCCCGTGGTAAGCGAAGATTCATGTCAATCAAACCCTAAATCTTTCCTGTCGTTTGCATCGAGGTACCTCCTACATCTCCTATTCTTTCATTTATGCGTTTTTGCAAATCATTTATGATTGTATGTGTTTCAATACTGTGTTGTGATCGATTGAAACTCCGTTCGATCGATCAAAAATCGTGCAGACGAAACCCTAAATCACAAGAAGAAGAAGGCGTCGCGTAAGGAATTGAATCAACGGCTAAGATCAAATCGTAGATCCTGGCTCGACCCTACCCGTCTGATCTTAATTAGTTTAAGTTCAGATGATTAGATTAAGCCTAAATCTAACCTAATCTAAATAATATAATCCTAATCGCTTTTCAAAACGTTAATTTTCATCCAAACGTTTCTGATCCGTCTATTTTGAGATAGACAGATCTAGATCGCAGATCTCAGACCGGTTTTACCGGTCTATTTTTCCTTCCCGGACCAGTCAAGCCGGTCCAGGAAATCGAACAGGCGCGTTCTGTAAGCGCGGGGCCCACCGCTGACGCGGGCAGCTGACACGCTGCCAGGTGGGGCCCACCGGTGCTTTCCTTCAGCCACGGATCGCTGGCATGGCACTGTGGTTGCGGGACCCATCTGCTCTCCTTCGGCGAATCCAGTCGTGCCACGTATCCCCTGCAGAAACTAATAATTTGATTATATATAAATATTATAACAGTTAATTATAATTGAAATATTAATATAATAACAGTTATATTAATTAAAATAAATCAGTAATTAATAATCAGATTTAAATCCAAACTTCAAACCTAAATAACTCAATAAATATATGTCCAAATTATACAAATAAATATATCAAATTAATCAAAAAAATATAAGGAATTTATTGATGCCATTCAATTTTCTGTAGGATCAATATTTAATAAAGTGATCATTTAGGGTTTAATTAAGTTC
The DNA here is from genome assembly GCA_016760335.1 of Gastrodia elata. NCBI lineage: Eukaryota > Viridiplantae > Streptophyta > Magnoliopsida > Asparagales > Orchidaceae > Gastrodia > Gastrodia elata. The sequence goes on from CM028670.1 coordinate 47,630,989, forward strand.
AAATTTATGTCTCAAATATTCATTTAACCCTTTGTACCCAATAATCCAAACATACCCAATATGGGTCTTAAAGTAATCAGAAAACCCTAAGGATTATTTTAATAGTATTTATTTTGCTGTTTGGATTAGTTTGAGCCTAATCACATTAGGACCTAACCCTAATTAGGTCAATTAATCCTAGAACTTCAATTGACCACAACTTGGTCAATTGAGCTCCAAAATTGATGATCCATAGGTCCATTTAGATCAAAAGAACTTAATTTACAATAATATGTAAAAATATTTTAGATCTAACGGTTATATTTGCTAACCACCCTTAATTGCTCTAAACCTTGATTAGTGAATTTTAGTATCTCAAATTGAGAGTTTTTAATTTTAGAAGACTCCTAGATCCATTTAGAATCAATCCATAAGGTTGGATTAGTATTTGAGTACTTAATTTTGTTAATCACTCACTAATCACCCTAAACCCTAATTAGATCTTAACTTAGTCAAATTAGGTCCAAATTAAGTCTACCACATATCATTATGATCAGTGAGCTATTTGTAATTCATAGCCACTGATTTTGCTTAGTTTGGACACTATTTGGCAAAATTAGATTTTTGACCCATAGTTAAGATCTTTCCTTAATTAACCTTAAAACCCTAAATCTTGTATTGGCCATAACTTGGCCAATACTTATCAGATTTCAGCAAATTTAGGTTCTATGGGAGGCTTAGGCAGCAAAGAAGAATAATCTAAAAGAAAAATTTAGCTTTCACCTAGCCAAATTACTGATTTGCCCTTATGAGTCAAATTCACTAATTTGATCTCATATGGCTTATTAATCACCCAAAATTGATTTAGTTACTGTCTAATCTTATATTAGACAGTAAGAAACACTTTCCAAAAGAAAATTTCAGAAATTAACTCCTAGATTAAAAGTTGATCTTTGAACCCTTAAGTAGGGGCAAAATAGTCATTTTGCCCAAAATTTAGGGTTTAGCCTTTAAAAACCCTAATTTCATTTTCAAATTACTAAATTCAGTAAATAGAATGGCTCATAGTTGAAATTAATCAAATTTAAGTCTAAATTAGGTCTTGATTAAAATCTCAGAATTTGTTCAGTAAAGAAAATTCCTAAGTGAGATTCTTCTTCTTTAATTATTCTTAGACCCATCCTTAGGTCTTATAATATTAGTTAGGATGTGTGTCTTGAGAGATACTCTTAGTAATTAAGAGCCTTATTTTCCTAAGATTAGGAATAGATCTTAAGTTAGAATTCATCTATTGAGTAAATTGGGTTACTCAATTAGGTGAAACCTTGAGTTTTCTAGTTTATAGATTTTCTTAGTTTATTAAATGATTATTTGATCTTTAAACTTTAGAACTAAGAATAGAGATCCATCCTAATGAATTTGATTTATCATTAGGATTTGCCTTAACCTAATCTGTGAGATTTGGGTTCTAAACCTTAGACCCTTAGATTATACCTTTAGATTAAGTAATTAGACCCCATCATCTGGAGTCTAATTCTTAATCTATTCATCTTGATTTGGCTAATCAAGATGTGGTTGGGATGAATTAAAATACAAAATTAGGTCGATAATTTATTCATTTTTAATCAAATAGTCGTCTTTTGATTAAGTTATAATTAGGACTTGGCCAGTCCTAATTATCTTCAACAAGTAGGATTCGTGATTCTAAGTTACAGAATGTGTAAGAATTGATAATTCTGAAACTTATGTAACTTAGAGTAGATAGAACGAATAAAGTAGATAACAAAGGATATCACCTGTGTTTTAGATAGAATTTCTTGCACTTTGATGCTTCGCATTCCTTGATTTTGAGCCTTATACCTTGAACATATATTATGTACTTAAGATATTTGATAAATATCTTATGTTAATTTGGAACATTATTCATAAGTAGCATTATGTTCGTTTCACAAGTGGTTTGTAAGGTGTAGCTTGATTAGTATACCTCTTCGATCAACCCGTTCGGGGTCGGCAACCTTTCGAGGGTTTAATGTCCGATAGTCTATACCAGGCCTAGTCCATGGATAGGATGGATAGACTCTTGCCCTACTGACTATATAGTCAGGATTTTGATATGGTTATACTAATTCAAGTACACTTACATTCAGTTCTGTTTTAGCTCATCAGGCTAAGAGTTTCAGTGATGTTCAGTTCAGAGTTTCTTAGCTCATCAGGCTAAGAATTGCTGAGTTCATATTCAGTTCAGATGACTTGTACAGTTACTATAGTTTCAGTTTGTAGTTACTATTTTACTAGCATATTCTGTATTTCAGCACTATTTTACTTACAGCTTTCCTGCACGTGTTTTTATAGGATGCTAGTTTTATTTATTGTTTTCATATGCTCACATAGGATATTAGTGTTTTCAGTTTTTACTGTTTAAATTTTGTATGTCACTTAGCATAATCCGTTTGAACATATGCATATTTAGGTTGTATTTTCTTACAGTTTTACTTTTCTTTTACTTACCTGTTTGTGTTGCAGTTGCTTGGAGGAAGTTTGTATTACTTCCTATTTGTTTAGTTATAAATTGTAGTTTATAACTATATACTGTTCTTTTGATACGCTTTCCTGCACCTATTATGCTTAGTTCTGTTTATATGGTGATATCTTCTTAATTTAATAAAATTGCTGCCCTAAAATGTACTTAGACTTATTGTCTAACCAGTTTTTCTTTTATTGGCTGGGGCCCTACCATTATGAAACTGATAATGGTAGGTTCTGAGTTTGTTGGTTTAGCAGATCCAGTGGAGAGTTTGCCATTGGAGGAGGAGCCCATTCCTGAAGATCCGTAGCTTTAGTTTTTCTTCCAGTGAGATTGAGAGTTTTCTTTCAGTTCTTTTAATCTCATTAAATGTTGTAATAATACAGGATTATATTTTCTTTTTCAGTACTTTACTTATTCTATATTGTTGTATTTATACTATATTGGATGGATGTTATGTTTTATGCTTCCGCACTCTGAGTTCATGTATGATCATTTAGTGATAGTATTTCTGGATTGAATGGCAAAGTCCTTATTTAAATTAGATTAGTACGTGTATCTAATCCAACCTTAAGTGGGGACCTTGTCATTTGGTGACCCCTCCACCGTAATCATGTTAACTTAAGGGTTAACAGGACCACGGTGGGGCAGGGCCGCCACACTAAGTATACTAGAACCATTTGGAAAGGTTGGATTGCCCTAAGATGCCCTAAATTTACTAATCCCCAAAATTAGCTTAAATAAGTGATTAGTGCTAATTAGATTAATTGAGGGGTCAAAACTGAATATATGTGTATTTTCTACTCTATTAACCAATATGAAGCACATTAAAATAGATTTGGATTAAATTGGATAAGTAAAACCTAAGATCCCAAGTTTAAGCTTAAGTGGGGGTATTTTGGTCATTTAGACCAAATTGTGCTTAAATGCCCTAAAACCTTGGGAAATTCAGTAAATTAACCCTAAGATAGATTAGAATTGTTCTCTGAATTCTTAAACTAATAACAAATTCAATGTGATCATTAATTCAAGAAATCTTCAATTAAGCCCTAATTTAGACACTTAGATCTTAAGTGACCTTAAAGAAGTCACTTAAGCTTAACACTTAAATGTAACCATTTCAGAAGTCACTTGATAAGTTCAAACTAGTTAAATTATAAGCTAAAATGCTAAAAGAAATAATAATGAAACATCCTAAGTTAAAATATAGCTTAAGGTCTAAAGTGATCAAACATCAGATCCTTAGATCTTAAGTAGCCCTAAAAAGATCAATATGAGTTTGATGTTTATTCTAATACTTAAAATTGTCAATTTTAAAAAGCTCCATATAGTTTAACTATGAACTTAAATTCTAAAAGAAACACAAATGGAAACTCTTAAGTTAAAAATCTAGTTTAAAGTCTAAAGTGATCAAACCTCAGATCCTTAGATCTTAGATCTTAGACTTAGATCTTCAATTTGAATTGAACCACCTCCAATTGAAATTCTTTAAATATTTGATTGTTTAATCTTTTGAAACCTACCATGTGGGTATAGGATGATTCAATCTATAGGATAATGAGATTATCTAAAAGATTGAATATATATCTTAGATTCTCAAGTTCTTCATTGATTATTTTATCTGATAATCAGTAGAATAACATTTCAATAAGTTCTTAGTTCCTGGATCCTTCAGCTTATAGGATTCTATACCTTAAATTTGGGTTGTAAATGTGAACCCTAGATCCTAGTTAGGATATTACCTTGGATTTAGGATTTGAACCCAAAAAATAGGGTTTAAGTTCTAAATCTTTAAATCTTGATTTACTTAATCAAGATTTGGGCAAGTGAGTAAAATATTAATAAATTAGGTTGTTGATTTACTTACTTAAACCATATAGTCGTCGCAATATTTGGGTAAGAGAGTAAAATATTAATAAATTAAGTCGTTGATTTACTTACTTAAACCAGATAGTTGTCGCATGATTTTGGATTAGAACTTGTTAAGTTCTAATATTAACTTTAAGGACGTAAAATCTGTGATTCTTCTCGATAGCTAGATATTGGAGATCCTAAACTTGTACCTTCTCAGAGTAGTTAGATTTGGTAATTAAATAACATCATATATCACATAAGTCTGGATTGAGTCTCTTTCTTACCTTGACTAGATTGCTTGGCATCCCCCTTGGTTATTGAGCCTTATTCCTTGAGCATAATATGAGAACTTAGGATATGGATGATATATCCTAAGTTAGTAATTGAATTGCATATCATTCAGTTTTGCCTTGATTACAGTTAGTAGAATATGTCCTAGCTTAGTCTGCCTCTTCAGTAGTAGTATTGTATAGACTGGACTCAGACCTAGCATATTTGGAAGGCTAGGCTAGGGATTGATTGATTGATATTGGAGGCCCTTGATGGCCTATTGCTTGGTATGGCAGCACTATGTCTTAAGCTTATTGCTATTTTAGCTGGATTGTTCAGTATTATTTTCTGTTTTGCTTTGCTACATGCTTCAGTGGCTTTATTTCAGTATTTGCTCGCTTTGCCATATGTCTCAGTGGTTTTTTTCTTTTCTTTTCCTGTTCTTAACTAGCATGTTGTATAAATACTCATATGTTTACTTATATATATTGGCATATTTAGGATGCTAGAATTACATGTTTTCAGTACTTGTGTTTTTCTTATATACTCAGCATGTGTTAATATGATCATAATCATGTTAGGAGTGGAATTATCATAGTAGTTGCAGTTCTTTTGCTTTTAGCTTTACTTTACTTACTTTCATATCTTGGTATGTTATTTCACATACGTGTTGAATGCTATAAATGGATAGTTTATAGTTATCCATTTCTTTCATAGCTTGTTGCACCCTTTACAACGTGCATGTGTAGTTAACGTAAAATGTGATATCTTTAAATATTCAGATCATTAAAATAGCCTAAAATGTACTTAGATAATTGTCTAACTATAATCTTTTTATTTTGTTGGCTGAGGCCCCGGTATTTGTGATACCGACAAATGTCAGATTCATACGTGTTCGTGGGCAGTGTCGCAGAAGAGGAGCAGGTTCAGGAGGAGGATCGTGCTGCTGCTATTTAGATAGATATTATATTTTTATTTCAGTGAGATTGAGAGACATTTGTTTTCATTTTCTTTAAACTTCAGTTTGTAATAATTAATTCTGGATGTATTTTATTTCTGCATTATGATGAGTTACTGTATTGCATTCTCTTTTCCTACTATGTATGCTTGTGGATGTTACTCTATTATTTATTGCTTCCGCCACTTTGATATTTGTATATTGATGATGTTATAACACTTGGTGACAAGTCCTTGGCTTAAGGCAGGTTGTGTTTACCTAACTTTACTTAAGTCAGGGATTTATCACAATTGGAGCACCGTACTTCCTTATTGTCAGTATGCGGGGGCCCCACAGTTGGTATCAGAGAATACCATAAGGTGTCATAATGGGATCTATGTTTCAATTTAGGCTTAAATGAGCTCCAAAAATTTCCAAAAATTCACCTTTAGCTAATTAGGGTATGAGGAATTCAAAAATGAAATTAGATTTTGATTTGGAGATCAATTAAATTTAGGTATTTTTCAGAGCTTAAAAATAGGCAAAAATACCAAAATTCTCAATTGAGCTTCGATTGATCCCAAACTTATGGGGTTAGGTTTAAATGTCCCATTGAGTCTAATGGAATCAAGATCAAAGCTTGATTTTGCTTAATTAAATCTAGATTTAGCTAGGGTAATAACTAAGGTTATTACAGATTATTCCTTTAACAGATATTTCATTCATAAAAAGATAGGTTAATTTAGCTATCGAATATTGCAAACTGGAGAGAAATTTATGAGGTAGTACCTTCGCTTTGGTCAAGATAGAGAGAAGCCAGGATGCAAAAATGGAGCTTTAGCTGCCGATCACCGAAAATACACAGCATATCCTCTGTTTCGCTGCTAGCTTTTGTGAGAGGTGGAAGAAGGAGAAAAAGAAGGTTAATTTGGAGGTTTTTGTAGTCATAGGAGAGGACAACTAGCTACTAGAGAAGATGCTCGTAAGCCATTCATCTGGCATGGCAGAGCATGATTATGAAAATTAGGGAAGACGTACAGTGGACATTTTTGAACCGTTGGATCTTACCCACGATCCAACAATCATACGAGATCTGTGGTTAATGGACTTTGGATTTTGAATTTATTTAAGCTCAATGGTCCGGATCTCGCTGATCGACTGTCCTGCGCTATGCGCTGGACAGCAGATCCCCGCTATTTACATTTAACCGTTCTACTTTTTTATAATTATTTATATATTAATTTATTTCAAAAATAATATTTAAATATTAATTCTATCATTTCTTATTTAATCAAAAGTAAATATCCAAATGCACTCCAAAAATTCCTAAAATTCATCCTTACCTAATTGAGGGGTGAGAAACTCAAAAATAAAATTAGATTTTTAATCAGATGTATATTTAATTTTCCTAATTTTTTGGGTATTTAAATATTATTAAAATATTCATAAAATTTTTGACGACTCCCAAACACTTCCAAAATATCATCCCTAGCTAATTTGGGTGTGGTGAATCTAATGGCAGACTTCATTTTTAATTACGAGGTCTAAATAAATTAGATATCTTCAAAATTATCAGAAAACTAAGAAATATTGGAAATTGTCAAATGGTCTCCAAATCGCACAAAATTTGAGGTGGAGACTCTTAACACTAATATTAGAGTAATGAAAAAAGAATTAGAATCAATTTAGTTACTAATTAATGGGCAACAATACTAGGGTTATTACACCTAGATGCTTTTTCTTAGTCTTAGATGCTTGGTCTTGGACCCTCATGGTAGGATTACCTAAAATATATAGAATGAGTTTCTCCCATGTGATAGTAACCTATATTGAGCGACCTTTTGGTCACATTCTTGGAACCTTATGTATGACTCTCCTTAATGAAGTAAAGAGTTATAGTTTTGATACTCATCAGTTATTAAATAGAATTGTTATAACCTAAATTATTAGTTGGATATGATAGTGCTTGTCTATAGTGCTGAGTTACTTCAAAAAAAATTTAGGATTGGTTGAATCACTCTATGTAGGATTGTAGAGTCTCGGTTTTATCCTATGTGATTGGATAAGTGTAGTCTAGCTTAGAGTAAATCTTCTAATCTTAAGAGTGTTATGATTAGGGAAATGAAATCCTTAGTTTGAGGAAATAAATGGTGACCAGGTTCTGCCTCCTATCATTATACGCATCAATAAGCATAATTTGAGACAAATTAAGTATCTCAAGTCACCCTTCTTAGGACATCAGTAGTATATTGTGATTAAGGAAATAGAATCCTTAGTTTGAGAAAATAAATTATAATCGGGTTCTGCCTCCTATCATCATGTGCATCAATAAGCACAGTTTAAAACAAACTAAGTATCTCAAGTCACCCTTCTTAGAACACTCGGTATGATTATAGTTAGGTATTTAACAGCTCAGTTTGAGAAAATAAACTGTGGCACCCCACCCCTTAATCCATAGGATTTAAGCTAAGGGATGGTGTGTTACTCTAGCTAACCCTTCACCCTTCACTTATTATTGGATTAGGATGAAATCAACAACCCACCTAATAAGGGAAGGGGTAAGCACATAATCAAATATAAGTCACTATCTAATAAAAATATACAGAGTGCAGAAGCGATTTAAAATTGAGAAATATCCAAGCATCACAGCACAAGTAGAATGAAATATGACTCAGAATAAAAGGCATAGTAATCCAAACACACAATCAATGGTACCTGTATTATTACATCAATTTAAAGTTTAAGTAATGAAAGTAAAAATGCTCTCATCCTCACTTATAATAAAATTATGCAGCCTCTTCTAAGGGCTCCTCCTCTGGATAAGGCTCCACTCGTAGCACCTGATCGTCTAACTGATGAGAATCTACCATTGTCAGTTTCACAATGTAGGGCCCCAGCCAAAAAAAAGAGAAAAATCTTGTATTAGACAATTGTTCAAGTACATTTTGGGCTGATAAATTTTATGTGTTTTGTAATATCATCATTTTACAGATTCTAAGCAGCATTTATATCAAAAGTGAGAGCAATTAATAATGCAATAAGAAAGGAAAAAGCTATAAACAGCATTTATAACTTTAAGCAAAAATGAGGCTAAGACATTCTCAAATATAAGCTAAATAAGGCAAAGCACATATAAATAACTAAACAAGTACTGAAAGAAAAAACTAGACCTAAATATGCTGATGATCATATGACGTATGCTAATTAAAACATAAATCTGAAGATGGTACATATAATTTGAGCAGTAAAGTCTAGCATCCAATACAAGTATTTATATAAGTGAGCAGATAAAACAATACAGCTAACTGAAATAATATGCATCATTAATATCATAAATAATAAGATGAAAACTATAAAGGAACATATAACTGCCATATCAGAAGAATTTGCCAATCTGGCCCAACATATATATCTATCCATCCCCATAGCCTTTCTGGGCTAGGGCAAACATATCTCAATAATAATGTGTAACTGAAGAGGCAGATAATATTATGCAACATATTTTAGTTATTTTACTTTTATTTTTAAGGATAATTTTAGAAATAACTGAGAAGTCAAGCACGTCTGCAAGATTGAATGGGTCCCAAGCCTAACACACTCTCCTCAATGAGTAGTATTAAGCATCCTGATCTCACCTTACCCCTATCCATTGGAGTAAATATATACCATAATCCAACATAAATTGAACCCAAATGCAAGTATTTTCCTAATTTTCTAACTTTTTATTTTCATGCAATATATTTTCTTATATGATATGTCCAAGGAAAATGGCTCAAACATCAAGGGATGCGTAGCAATAAAATATCAAAAGTAAGCAAGGGACTCTACCAATATGGTGATATCATTTATTTTTTAATTAAACCATTCTAACTATTCCAAGTTACACAAGTTCAAGATCACCATTTTCCTACTATCGAGTGTAACTTAGAAACTCATCCTTATAAGTTAAAAAAGATTAGAACTGATCAGGTTCTAATCTAATTCAATCAAATGATGACTATGAGTTGAATCGATAAATCATACGTCCTAATTTTGTGAATTTAGACATTTTATCTAAGATCTGATCAAGATCTTTTAAACTATAGATTATGAATTAAATACCATGAGAATTGGGCTTAATCACATAACCCAAAAGGAAAAGACCTAAGTCTAAGTTTTATTCTAATAGTGATCTAATAATTAATGCAAATCCTATTAAGTAATCAAGCTTAATATGATGAATTTCATATATTAATTCTAAGGTTAAAAGATAAAATAATCAGAATAAGTTATAAAATTTTAAAAATTAATAAAACCAAGATTTCATCCATTAAGTAACTCATTTATCCAATGAATGAACTCTAACCTATGATCTAGTCCTAGTCTTAAGAATGGTTCATATGTGAGGTATAAAACCCTAAGGAAATAGGACTTAAAAAAATTTCAGGAATTTTGATGAATTGGCCTAATTATTGATTTTTACTCACTCAAATGATTCTAATATTGATCTTAGTGTTTTAAAAGGTTAATTAGAAGTTAATAATGTAACCTAGATTTTAGGTAAAATGCATATTTTGCTCCTACTCGTGGGTTTAAAGTCAACTTTTGACTTAAGAGTCCAAATTAAAGTTTCTTGATTCCAAATGATTTCTTACTGTCTAACTTGAAAATAGACAGTAAGTACGCTTAATTTGGACGAGAAACGGATCCTACATTCCAAACTAATATTTTTGACCTATGGGTATTTTAGTAATTTACTCTTAATGGAATCTAAATTTTCATGCAGTTTATTATTAGTTATGGTTCAAGAATTCCATAGAGTCTAAGAACACTGTATTCTGAGTTCGATTGACTAAATTATGGATGTTTCAATTCCTAAAGTAATTAATTTAAATTGATTATTATTCCAGCTATACTTAATTAATTAAGTCAATTATCTATTATGTGTATTTAAATACTCCTTTAATTAGTTCAGGTTATTAATTATTTATTATTATCTAATTAATACTTATTTTACTATTTTTAATAATTAAATAAATTAATTTAGTGATGTTCATAATCTAATTAATTACGTTTATACATAGTTAAATTTGTATTATTTATATCATTATTTAAATTAACTAACTTAATTAATTAATCTTAAGTACTGTTGAACTAATTTAATTAAACTTATTACTTATAGTCAAATTAATGAATTCACTACATTAATATTAATTGGTTAATTATTAATCCTAATAATATTTATTTATCTAAATTGTTACTGTTTAATATTTTTAATTTATTAACTAGTTTGTTTTACTAGTTTACTTTTCCACTAATTTAATTTAATCTACTGATTTAGGCTTAAATTATTTAGTTAGTATTAATGACTCATTAAATTAATCTTAATTGGTTACTGGTTAATATATATTAATTGCTTACTAACATGATTATAATACTTAAATCTTAAATAAGAGATATTTATATATATATATATATATATATATTTTTTTTTTTTTTTTTTTTTTTTTATAACTAACCGTACATTCATATACTTATGCATTTATAATTGGCTGTTTTCATTAGTTAAATTTAATTCATTATTAATAAATTGTTGTTTAATTTTAATTTAATTATTATTTACTTCATTAGCCAAATTAATTAACTGTTAAACCTATATTATTTGTGCTATTATACATATATCTTATAAATGTCTGTTGTTATAGTTATTTAAGGTACACTAATAATATTAACTAACTAAATTATAATAATTTAGTTAAATTAAACTGATTAATGCGTGCTGAATTAAATCAACTTAATCTAGTTATTCTAGAAAAATTAATTTGTTTAATTAATCTCGATTTATCAGACTATATATATATATATATATATTCCAGTTAAGCTAGATTACAATACGGCTATTTAATATTACCTAACTATGCTTAATCAAATAATACAATCACATATAACTAAGATTAACATAAGTTTTGATTTATATATACATTAACACACTTTATTTCTGCATGTAATGAATGCAATGGGACCCACGGATCGATAGCCAGCGAGTCAGCGCTCGACAGCTGAGCAAGGCGGGCCCTAGCTGCCACTGCCCGAACGACAGCGGCAGGCCCGCGCGGACGTGTGGCGGCCCGCGAGGGGCCGCGTGGTCTAAGTGGGCTCCACGCAGTCAGCCGACTGCGAAAGGCGGGACCCACGGCTTCGAGCGCTGCGCTGACTCGACACGCGGGTCGGGTTCGACCCAACCCAACCCGTGACCCCTCGCCTTCCTCTCGCGGCCTGCCGAGGCACGGGGCTAGGGCTCGCGAAACGGGACTCCTTTGCCGGCACCAACACGCGGCCTACCTACCGTTGGACAGGTCTCGGCGAGACCTTTCCATCGGTGGTACGAACGTGGCCGGAGGTGGAGTATACAGCCGGCAAAGTCGAACCCTAAGTACTAGGGTGGGGCGCAAGCGAGGGTCGAGCCCGTCTAGGCTCGCTCGAGCTGGGGTCGATCGATCGCTTGGATCGATCGATCGCCACTACAATTATTGTCATCACTTAATTGTGCAAATGGAACTAAAGATGAGTTGGGGAGGTACCTGTATCGGGCAAGTAGTATTAGGGTTCGTCGGCTCCAGCTGAGTTCGTGAGTGGGCGAGCTGGCCGAGCGATCCTGGCTTTGAGGAAGCGGGGACGGACTCGACGAGGCGTCGAATACGCCGGTTGGGCAAGGCGTGCGGCGGCCTGTTGCATGGAGGTAGGCGGACATCGCGAGGAAGAGATGTCAGGGCCGTCCGATCGAATTGATCGGACGGCTCTGATTCGCTCGCCCGACCAAACGGCAAGGATAACGTCGTTGGCCTAACCTGACGGCGCCATCAATTAATTAATTAAATTATTATATATTAATTATTTAATTAATTAATTCCATATTTTATTTAAATAATTAAATTTATTCCAGAAAATTTCCAAATATTCACCCCTAGCTAATTGAGGGGTGAGGAACGCAACGGCGAGGTCAGATTTTTGATTTGACGAGTATTTTAATTTTCCAATTTTTCGAGGTATTTAAATATTATTAAAATATTCGTCAAAATTTTGATGACTTCCGATTGACACGAACACATCACCCCTAGCTAATTTGGGGGCAATGAGTGCAATGACGAAGTCCGTTTTTCGATCGGATGTCAATTTAAATAGGTCAAATTCTAGGGTTTCTGGATTTTTCAGAAATCAGGATTCGATCCATTTGACTCCTGATTTGGACTGGGTCTTAAAGGTTGACTCCTAATGGCTTAATTATCAATTAGGATCATGATCTGGACTAAGATTAGTCCTAATTAACTAAGATAACAATTTGGGTTGTTACATAAACTGTGACCGAGTTCTGCCTCCTATCATCGTGCACCTCAATAAGTGCAGTTTTAAACAAACTGAGCGTTAAACTCATTTTTCTTGAAAACATACCAACTATACGTATACAACCTTTCTAAGCTAATGATTATAACTGAAATACTAAGTAAAACCACATAATAATCTAAAGCTAGAAGTTAGAATCCAATTAGATGGATTCTGCGCAATAGGGATAATGGAATTATTTTAGTAGTTTTCTGAATTTTTATATTTAAAACATACAGTCATAAAATCCTTGGCATAAGCATAAGCATAAGTATTAATGATTATTTATGGATTACGGGATGTAGCATACACTAAAGAAGGAATTACAGGATGCAACGTAAATCAAGGTATCAGAATTCTTAAGGGGATGTATGTGAGTATCAAACTGTATATTCATGACAATTCAATGATATTCCAGATACATACATAGTAGCATACAGTACTGTGACATATTCAAATGCATAATATCAATGATATACAATATAGTTTTACAGCATTACTTACTCATATTCACATTATTTACTATTTTACTTATATTTAGTATTTATTTTATAGCTCAATTTTACTTTACTTCTTCTTTATACTATTTTTAGATTTTTAGCTATTGTATAGTTTCTCTACAATTTTATTTAAACTACTTAAATGTTAAGGTAGATAATTATAACTACTTAAAATAGTTTTTATATATTAAACTTATTGTATAACATGTGGTACTTTTGGGATCTGGCAAGTTGCTAGATCCAGAGCAGTTAGTGGAGCCAAATCAGGTGGATACTCATAAGATCCATAAGAAGTTTATGGAGTACTAGTGGACACTTTTCCAGCCTTTACTATTTTGCTTAGTTATTTTTTAGTTAAGTATTTAGACTCTATTTTTATATTTTAGTAAATTGTTTGTAATAACTATGGATGTGTTTTCTTCTATTTTTTCTGAGATAAATGTTTTATTCAGCTTCTGTGATGAATATTTTTGGATGCTTGCTTTTAGCTTCCACACTCTATTTTTATATTACTTATACTTAATATTATGATGTGATCGGCATACTGGAAATGTTGATGCTACTATACATATATTTGATTTCTCTTTCTTATACTCATAATCCAATGTATATATTAGCTTAATACTTAAGATAATGATATCACTCTTATCTTAAGTATTAACTCTCAACCCTTCTTGAGGTTGAGTCAGCAGCCTTCAACTATTCAGGGAGATGCAGAATCCCTCCCTGAGTAGCGCATCGCTCTGCCGCTGATTGATTATCTCTTTTGCGTGCATCGACGGAAAGGGGCACTACAACACATCTCAACTCAAAGCTGCAGAAAATGGTTAAGCAATATTTATATGAAAACTGCTAAATACAAGAAACATCATAAGTAAAAATGGTTAATTCTACATATGTTGGTTTTATAATACAAAATGAATATAACTGGACTGAAATAAAATATTATCATCTTAACATGCTTTCATGTAAAATCAATAACTATTGAACATATAAATATTTAAACTTGCTATAAAAGTATTGAAAATATATAAGAGTGCTGCATAAAATGCTGAAGAACATCAAACTGAACATATAATGAAAAATATGCTATCTCATATGGACACATGCCTACTTAGTCCTGTCATAACAGAAAATTATGGCTCATATAACCACTAAAATAATCTTCTGAAACATCTAGAATCAAACACCATAGATTAACATGTCCATATTATATCATCATCCAAGATTAAACACCTAGGAATATATCACCATATAAAATCTCCAGGATCAAACACTTGGGCACTGAACTGCATCTGAAACTCAATATAAAATAATACTGCAGAGGCAAACTAAGTAGGACAAATTCCATTTCAATTGTTAAGTGTTTTATTAATTCAACTTTAATTCATTCATCTGATTATTCATGAATATGACTTTATGAAAATTTCAAATCTAGCATAGAACATTCATTAAATATTATATGTTCCATCTAATGTGTCACAAATATATAGGTCCAATACAAGGAAACAAAGCATTAAAAATAATGTGTAAATTGCACAACATAAAATTTTGTGATATTACTTATTTACTAATTTAATTTATTCTAACTAATCTAAAATTATATAATCTTTGAACCTCCAATATCCAACTATCAAGTATAACTCAAATTATTGGTTCTATAAAGTTTAAAGCAATTAGAATTAATCAAGTTCTAATATATTTCAATCAATAATACTTATATAAGTTGATTAATAAATTAAACGTCATAATTTGATGAATTTAAATAAATTCTAAGCTAATCTTGATTTATAAAATTCAAGATTGGAAAATTAAGAGTGAAGCTCTAAATATTAGGGTTTAACATCTTAATCCAATAGGTTCTAAAACTAAAGGTATGAAGTAAAATCCATCACTCACGAACTACAAATTAAAGTTATCTTATTAAGAAAAGTCAAGCTTAATAAGATGGATCTTTAAACTTAGTCTAAAGTTAAAATACAAAATAATCATAAATAAAAGATGAGAAATTCTAAAAAGCTATAAAATCAAGGTTTCATCCATTGAGTAACCCATTTACTTAATGAATGAACTTTAACCTAAATTTTTAAAACTAATTCTAAAGGAAGAAGATCCTACGAATTAAGGAAATTCCTAAGGAATGGATTTAGGATAAAGAGAAGATTTAAGCATTA
The DNA here is from genome assembly GCA_016760335.1 of Gastrodia elata. Taxonomy (NCBI): domain Eukaryota; kingdom Viridiplantae; phylum Streptophyta; class Magnoliopsida; order Asparagales; family Orchidaceae; genus Gastrodia; species Gastrodia elata. The sequence goes on from CM028670.1 coordinate 47,646,586, forward strand.
ATGTAACCTTAATTATGTGATATTCTGATATGATTATCTTATAGAAAGCATAAGATGAACTAAATTCACCTTATAAAGCTTAATTTAGGACTTAGAAGATTTTAAATGAATTTTAGGGTTTTTCTTAAAATGATAATTTAATAAGTTTAAACATCCTAAATTGATTACAAATCAGTTATATTACTAATTTTAGAGACTAGATTATGATTTTAAGGCTTAAGGATACTTAAACCTAAATTTGGGCAAAATAACTATTTTGCACCTACTTAAGGGTCTAAAAATCTATTTTTTAATTTAGGGCTCCAAATTAGAATTTATCAATGGCAAATGATTATTTATTGTATAGCATGAAAATAGACAGTAAGTACACCTAATTTGGATAAAAAAATAAGTCTTATGAGCTCAATTTAAGAAAATTGACCATAAGGGTAAAATGGTAATTTACCTAATGAAGTCAAAAAAATTAGTCGGCTTATTTATGCTTATTGTCCAAGGATTCCATAGAGTTTATGAGCACTAAATTTTGAGATTTAATGATTAAGTTATGATCAAATCAATATTATTGTTCAAATATGAAATTTTAGGGTTTTCAAGAATATGTCAAAAATATAACTTTTCCATTTGATGTTTAAATTCAACAAACTCAGTAGCTATAGCTTTCCTATAATGTATTGAGTACTTTAACTAGGAGTAGACCTAATTTAGACTCCATTTTGTTAAGTTATAACCTAATTATAGTTAAGGATAATTAGAGAGTGATTAGTAAAATTAGCCACAAGATTACAAAATCAACCACACCGTTAGGTTCTAATATACTCTAGGAGTTATCAACAACTTGAATTAATCAATTTGGATCACTAAATATGCTAATTTTTACTAATTAAGATTTAGGATGATTATGGCTAATTAAGGGATCTAATCACCAAAACTTAATGTTTTTTTGCAGTTTACTGATTTACACATTCTCCTGATCAAAATTGTATATTGGATGACCTAATTTAGAGTCTAATTGATTAAATTATGATTAATTAAAGTTTCTAGGGTTTAAGGGGTAATTAGGAGAGGTACCTAAAAGTTATTAATCAAAATATTAATATAATCGCAAAATTAACATAGTAGAAACATTTCTAACATTCTCATGATTAAAATGAGACCCATATTGGCTATGTTTGGATCATTGGATGCAAAGATATGAGTGTTAGGAGATTATGGTTAATTAGGTCATTAATTAGGGGTCCTAAATATCACTATATTGAATATACATCCAGATGAAAAATTGACACTGTCAAAATGTTTATGATATTTTTCTGACTGAAATGACATATAACACCAAGGCATTTGGATTATTAGATTGCAAAATATGAATATTTAAAGTTCTGGAATTTAAATTAAATTAATCTAAATAAATCATGTTTACTTAAGCAACTAATCAACAGATTTTAATATGCAGGTGGGACCCACTGATGCTGCCAATAGGATTGGTGGGACCCGCAGGCGTCAACGCAACAGAGGAACAGGGCCCACTGCTGGTACGGCTGAAGTGCTCAACGGGATGTGGGGCCCGCAGAAGCGATTGCGCGACAGAGAACGCAGCCCGTGAATCGGGTTTGACCCGACCCAATTCAGGACGGGTCATCTTTATCTCCGCCGAGACCCGTACAAGAGGAATTAGGTGTGGCAGCCACCCCTTAATCAACTAAGTTTAAGAGTTGGTCGTCATTAGTACCACGGATACTAAACTATAAATATATTCATAATACTAATCATGAGCTGAGCAAGATCTTAATAGAAATATAAGTAAAGCAGTGCAAGAAATAAGGAACAAGGCATCCAAATATAATCTTTGTCAATTCACATATAATACATTAAATGCAGAATAATAAGAGAGCTTATTTATTACGTTTTTTTAATTAATGCGTGCAAAGAAGGTAGTGCAAAGAAGGTATCTCCTTCAGCAAGCCGCACCTTACTTTAACCTTCTGTTTAGCTTAATCTTCAAGCACTGGATCCGACATATACCCCTAATCTGCCATATATACATATATGATAGGGCACAGCCAAAAAAGAAAAAATTAGTTAGACTTTAATAACTCTAAATACAATTTAAGCTATTGATAAGTTTCATGAGTTTAAGGATATTACCATTTACTTAAACTAAATAAAGTAATTTAGCATGGGAGCAACAAGCATACAAATAGAGGTGATAAGTTATAAATAAAAATATTTATAGCTAAGCAACAAAGAAGCAAAAGACATACCTCAATAATAAGTTAAAATAAGGCTAAGCATATGTATATAAATATAGTAATAAAAGTACTGAAGAAAAGACTAATCCTAAATATGCTGATGACCATATGACATATGCAAGTTAAAAATAAACAATCTAACTGTGATATATATAGTAAACAATAACATAAACTAGCATCATACTATAAGTAAGTAAGCAGGTAAAGTAAAATTGACTAAAGTAAAATGTAATAGTAATATTGTAAATAGTAATTAGTAACATGTATGTACAAATAGCCATATCAGAAATTGGCCATTCGAACCATAGTAATATTTTCAAAGCCTTTCTGGGCTAGGGCAGAACAGAACTGAACAGGCGGGACTAAGGAGGCAACAAATACAAATGCAATGAATTTTTAGTTATTTTACTTTGCTTCTGTGAACATGTCCAGAAGTAGTTGAGGAGTCATGTCTGCAAGACTATACGGGTTTCAAACTTAACACGACACTCTTCAATGAGTAATACTAAGTTATCCTTTATTTCTCTTTACCCCTATCTATTATGATAAATATGCACCAGAATCAACTTGAATACTGAACCCAATGCAATGTTATCTTAATTATTCTAAGTTTTCATTTCATGCAACTATATTGTCTTATATGACATGTTCAAGGCAATAGCATAAAATGCAAGAAATGCTAAAGTACAAGTATTTAAAAGTGAGCAAGGGACTCTACTATACATGGTGACATCAGTTATTATCTATTTAATCCATTCTAACTATTTTAAATTATATAACTTAAAAATACAGCCTTATAAGTTAAAAATAATTAGAACTGATTAGGTTCTAATTTAATTCATTCAGAATCGACTATAAGCTAAATAATAAATCATGACGTCCCAATTGATGAATTTAGACATTCTAAGCTAAGATCCGATCATGATTTATTAACTAGGAATTATGAATTAAACACTACAAATTAGAGTTAATCACATAATACAAAGGTAAGGTTTAAGATATAGGGTTTAAATCTAAATATGGACTAATAATTAAGGCAAATTCTATTAAGCATAATCAAGCTTAATAGAATGATTCTCCTAATATAAATCTAAAGTTGAAAGGTAAAATAATCAGAATGAAACTATGAAAATCTAAAAACTAATAAAACTAAGGTTCCATTCATTGAATAAATCACTTATTCAATGAATAAAATCTAACCTAGTATCTATTCATAATCTTAAGAAAAAGATCATAAGGTGAAGTGTAGATCCCTAAGAAGCTCTTAATGATAAGGTTTTCAAATAACAATTAATCACTAACAATGCGAAGATATATGCAAGTGATGTATGCACTATACATAGAGCTCAAGAAAATAATATAATTAAATAAACACAAAATTCAGTAAGGTTCTAAGTACTTAACGTACTATTAAAGCAATTCGAACTTGAAGCTCGACGATCGTCTGAAATGAGACTACAATCATAGCACCTGCAATAATTGGGAAATGTACATTTATATTATACTCTTTGATAATTTTGCTCACTCCAAGATGAACATGGATTCTATCTAATTCATGTTTCCAATGTTTAAAGGTAGGAAACTAAACTACACCATGCCAACGATGAATCGACAAGATGGAGTGCAATAGTTAATAATAATTAATTTCTCGAGGAATGGTGGAACTACAAGGATGTGATTCCTAAGAATGAACTCAAGAGAATCATTGAATCAACAACAATGAGTATTACTTCATGAATAATAAAACATTAATATTAGATCTCAATCCAATTAATATGAGAGTTGATCCATTTTAATGAGCTAACAACATAACCTAGGTGGAATGAAAATCTCAGGAAAATACTTTTGTTCAAAATAATTTTGTTTTAATATAAATGAATATAAAAATTTGAAAACAAACAATCAAGACAAAATTCAAAATATAAAATGATGATTTAATGAAAGCAATAAGTAGATGGGTCATTGCCCTTGGTATAACAAAAAGGGAAATTTATATTATCAATATGCTTTTGATACTTATCATTCAAAAGTTCTCTTTAATGTATTTTTAATGCTTATCATTTATCGAAGTGAAATTAATTAGTTGACTGTGAAGTTATAAATGGCATCTAGATGCAAAGATTTATATGGAACAATCTCAAGGGTTCATGGCGTAAGGACGATGTGAGATGAAATTCTCAAGATAAAGAGGGTCTTGTAAGGATTGAATTGAGCTCATAAAGCTTAGTAAGGCCAAGCCAACCTCTGCTTCATAAATAAATGACTTGAATTCCCCGAACTTAAAGAAAATAATCAGCGATATGATACATGCAACAAGAAATAAATAGTGATCTAGAGCAATGCGCAAACTGATATGCAAATCAAGAATTACAAATAATTGACATAGTGATCAACAATAAATTGCATGTAATAATATAATAACCATCATTTAAAAATCGCTTCAAGCCCTTACGATAGAGACATTTTATGATGCTTCAATAGGCACAATATCACAATGTGCAAAAAGCAAGAAAAGAAAAATAAATGCAAACACATAAGCATGCAACTATTTTGAAACTAATTAGGGACACCAAAACTCTCAATCAATATACCACATAAATCTCATAAATCACATGAATTGATGAATATTGCCAACATTGCAATTACAATTAATTAGTACAAAATTTATAGATTCAAAGAAGAGCTGGATGAGTTTTAAATAACTAAATATATTCTTTATGCATATATTTCTCAATATTAAAAAAAATGTGTAAGGAAAAACAAGTGGTTGAAGTTATATATATCCAAAAACAGTCCAAACTTAATTTGATCATACTGAAGATAACACAGACTATAGAAATATCAAGCATAAGCTGGAGGAACAAATCCATTTAAGTAAAAGAAAAGGACTTTAAACTTTAAATTTCGATCAAGCTAGAGCATGGGGGAGTGAAGGCAGCTTATTAATATATTTCTAAAATTTGATATAGCCAACAAACATTTAAGAGAGTGAAATATTATATGGTCTTAGCCCAACAAACTTCACAAGATAAAGCAGCAGAAAATATTTGAGTTTAAAAAAAAAATGAGTTTGATAGATAATTATATCTCAAATAAATGGAATTTCAGTTCAATTGTAAACAAATGGTATATCATAATGTTAAGGCCTTCATTACTGTCTACATATATATATATATATATTATTTTTTTTTTTTTTTTCTCACCCAGACTTGAATTAAACTAACTTGCTGAGCAGCCATGTAAAGTATTTATCCATATAAAGCGGTAGTTGAATAATATAAATTTGCTCATTATAATGGTATTGTGTTACATATACTTAGTTTGGTTTATATATATATATATATATATATATATATATATATATATATATATATATATATATATATATATATATATATGCCTATGATTGCATGGTCCATATGATAATATTTTTTAATGAGCATATTAATCATGTACATACGCTAGTGACATTGTCCTTTCCCACAACATAAGCTTAATGAGCCTATCAGTGCATTCAAAATAAAGCGGGTGGTAGAGTTATTGTGTACGAACAACACAATGGTAACCAAATCAGTAATGTTAATGAACTTAGCTTAAGATTGGATTAAGTAAAATCCAGTACCTTAATGGACATTGATTGAGACAGATGCATTGATGAAATCGCAGCGACAGTATAAGCCTCTTGGCCTCCTGCCGAGAGTAGAGAGAGATGCAGGCTATCGGCCTCCTGCTGAGAGATAGACAGGCCAACTGCGAGAGAAGAGAGTGATGGATCGGTGACCATCGAATGCATACCGGCCTAGAAGGAGAGGCGCAGCCAGCGACCTGATGCGCGCACACGAGAGGGAGGGAAGGCGGGGTTTGAGCGGCTGCGTGGGAGAGATGGGAGTATTCGGCTAATGGAAGGAGATGAATAAGATTTCGGCTGAGAAAAAATAACTAGGCTAGAAAAATTAGCTTATGGATGAGAGGTTAAATATAAGCTCAAACAGATTGATGAGAGCCACTCGATCAAGATCGAGTGATTAAGAATCACTGAAAATTATAAGATTCGATTGAATTACCAAATGAGTTCCAAAATTACAAACTTAGTACTGAAATGAGCGTTTCGACGAGACGAACACAAGCGTTTAAAAATTATTGAATTTTGACGAGCATTTTATTTTATGTTAATTTTTAAGTAAAAATTTCAAAAATTCATTACGATTAATTCGGAGCTCAAAAATTTGCAAAACTTAAAAAACATAACATCCTCATATGATGCTTAACTTAAATATACAAATTTTAATTTTAATTTTATCTATTATTAGCTCATGAAGTTAAAATTTTACGATTTTATTTAGTACAATCCGAAATCCCAATTGCGCTTAATTTTTCATAAGAAGATCCCCTAACTATGCTTTATTTGAAGTTATTTTTATTTAATTTTTATTCAACTTAAATCGGGATCTAGAATTTCATCTTAATCTGCTCATAATTTGGTCTAAACGACTTGGTAACAACGTCGAGTTGTTACAGACTCTCCCACTTATGAACGATGACGTCCTCGACATCACTACTTAAATGAAGCGAGCAATAATCAAGTTTGATAACAGTGACCGGCACAAGGAGAATTCTAACATTCTTACTAAGTATAACTGAGTTTGTTGATTCACCACTTAATTGAACGTGCGGACTAACGATGCGAATCAACAAAATCGAAATTGTGATGGAGAAAAGGGAGGATCCAGTACCTTGGCTTTCGACAGTGCAGATTGATTGGGACTTGGGATGAAGCACCAGCGCACGATCGACTTCAGGGAGAATCTAAAATTGTCGAAACTATGATAAGGGATCGCCATAGGATTTAATTGAGCCATTGAATCAACCCAAAGGCAGTGCACCGACGCCTGGCGTGGCGGCAGGGCGACGCGTGTCGTAGCGCTCGCCACGCAAGGCTTCGCGAAGATAACGATGATCCAACCGTTTGATCTAACGATCGAATGGCTCAGAAGGATCCATCCAATGAGACAGCGCAAGCTACGGAGGGAGAGGCACCATTAAATTTAAATAAATAAATAAATTATTAATTTAATTTTGATTGATTTCCTAATTAAAATTTAATTAAATAATAGCATTCAAAAAAATTCCAATAAATCACCCATAGCTAATTGAAGTGTGAGGAACATAATGACGAAGACGGATTTCGATTTCGACGAGTATTTAATTTTCCTGTTTTTTGGGGGTATTTATAATATATTAAAATATTTGCTGAAAATCCAACGACTTTCAAATGCATCCAAAACATCACCCTAGCTAATTTAGGGGTGATGAGCGCAATGTTGAAATCGGATTTTCGATTTGATGTCGATTTAAGTAGGTCAAATTCCAGGGTTCTTAGAATTCCCAAAATCAGTATTTGATCCATTTGACTCCTGATTTGAACTAGGTCTTTATGATGAACTCCTAATGACTTATTAAGAGTAATAGAATCAAAATTAGGACTTGATTTAGTCCTAATTGACATAAATAGCAACTTGAGTTATTATATTACCCGAGCCTATAAGTTTGTAAAAGAGGCACAATAACATTTCATGTATTTTCATTATCAACCACAACTAGTGCTTAAGTTATGTTATGATAAGCAAATTACAAAGGTGTCCATGCTCAACATATTTTACATGCTTCAAGATGAAGTTAAGCGTCAATTCTTTGCTTTTATTCCCGACTTGAGTTGAGTAATATAATAAGATTGTACATTATTTATGAGTCTGAAGGCTGCAAACACTTAGATTTAAAATTAATTTTAATCAAAATTAATGAAATATTTGGTGTTTTATTGATCCATGAATTCAAGTGATAGATAATGATAAAGGGCACCATCAAGCCTTATGATTCATAAATTACAGGCTTACAAATTGTTGGAACAACGATTCACCAGTAATATATGATAAAATGCTCACTATTTTATTATTTATTGGATAAAAATAGACTAATTTTCTTAGTTTTTTAGTTTTGTTTGTTTTCGAAAAGCTTCTAACTATGAAGACTAGCTTAGGTAAATGTTAAGCTTTGAATGATGTAAAAATTGAAGAATATGAATTTTATGGAAGTTGGTTTAGTTGCTTATTTTTAATGATATACTCACTTTACAAAATGAATTTCTTACATTGATATTTGTTATAGTATGATCATTTTTTACATTGATATTTGTTATTATATGACTTATAAAATTTTACAATGATAATAAGAACTTTTATCTATGTTGATTGTTGTAGAGCCTATAATTAGCTTATATCAGCCATGGCCTTACATTGAAAAGTTCCCTATAATATTTGGTGTTTTACAAAATTAGCTTATATCAGCCTATAATTCACTTGTAATTTGACGCTTAGAACAGAGTACCAACAGGGCTGGGTTCTCCCTAAATTCTTGCGTCCGCACGCTTGTTCATATCTGGCCCATTATCCGAGCCTCGGCGAGGACAGCGCTACCTCCTCTAGATTGCCTTGGCCCTCGATCCGCGATGGCCACGAGGAGGCGGACCTTGCTCAAGGTCATCGTTCTAGGCGACAGCGGGTGAGGTTCTTTTTCTCTCGATCATTTAGCCCTGAATGTCTTACTTTGTTCCATCCTAGGGCTTTTTTCTCTATTGAACTCTTTTTCCTCATTGCATTGATTTCGCATTTCCTAATTATTGTAATTCATTTTCGATCTCCAGAGCGGGGAAAACGTCGCTGATGAATCAGTATCCTTATCGTCAACTCGCTTGTGAGATTTGCTTTCTATTGACGAGTTGCTATTTGCCAGCATTTCATGTGACTGCGGTGTTTCAGGAATTCCATTGGATTGTTGGTCTGGCTCAATTATTTGCTGGTCTGGTTTTTCTAGGGCTCTTTCTTATTTAGTAAATCTTGCAAAATTGTTCTATTACGTATGACACTGCTGTCTTGATATTCTTAAACTCAAAACACAGTTCAGTTTTGACTAATTTACTGTCTATTCGGGATAATGGAATTTTTTTTAAATTCAGTTATAAACTTGCTGCATCGGAAATTGCTGCTTAAAGTTGTCTTAAACAAGTACTTTCATTCTAAAATCTGGCTGTCAAACGCTGCCCATAATTTAAAACAACGTAAAACAATGCTATATTTGTCATGTCACTAATGACAGCTTCAACGAGAATGATGTTGGGTTCCTTGATTGTATGGATGTATATGAATTCTTTGTTATTTGATATTCTTAAAAGTACATATTTTTAAAATGAAGAAGCTATTGTGAAATTGAGGTATTGTCTTAACTTCTTGGCCAATTTATGTTTTAAAAGGCAAACTTATTACATTTATCTTAATAGAATAGCTTCATGTTTAAAAAAATGAAGTTTATTGCAAGCCATCCCAAATGAACCCTAATTATTTAAGGCTGCTTAATTGCTTGTTAGTGTAGTGTTATGTTATGTTGTCTTCTAATAATAGGGAGAAACATGCGTTTGGATTTTTGCTATGTTATAACAACATCCAAAAAATTTCAAAATGCCTCACATTATGTCATTCAGAGAGGATTCGAGTCATTTTTTTCTTCGCAAACCTAAGAGCAATATTGACGGATCAAGGTTTGGGAGGTTCTATTCCCTCAGCAGCTCCATTTTTCAAAGTTGTCGAGATGAGGGAAATGGGGTTCCAATTTCTTCATTGCCTCAGCGGCTTCCTTTGCTTTGCGACATTCTTTTTTGCGATGTTTTTTTATGCTATCGGTGAAGTTACTGATGAAGAAAAAATTAACAAAAAAACTCTTATTATTTTTAGAGAGGTAAGCTTACCTAAAAACCTTGTAACAAAATACATAACCACAAATATCACCGAACCCGACACCCATTGCATTGCAATGTCATTAACATGTTGTTTGAATAACATGTTATTGACATGAAACCAAACAGCCCTTGGATGCATTACATTTACAATATTTTGGTTTGTGTTTCGGTGAATCACATATTTCAGTGTTTCTTTGACTTCAAGAATTGGGCATATTTTATTTTTTTAATTCAATCATCAAAGAATGCCATACAAATTTGCTTTATTTTTACATGGTGAGCATTCATAATTTTCTGCTTGTTTCTTCAATTATATCTTTGACCTGACAATTAGATATGTGCACAAGAAATTTTCTCAACAGTACAAGGCCACAATAGGTGCTGATTTTGTTACCAAAGAGATTCAAATTGATGACAGACTTGTTACGTTACAAGTAAGATTTTCTCATTTACAGATGTGCTACCAGATCAGCAAACTGATGGTCTAACCTGTTTTATTTAATTTTATGCTAGATTTGGGACACTGCAGGTCAGGAAAGATTTCAGAGTCTAGGTGTTGCATTCTACAGAGGAGCTGATTGCTGCGTCCTTGTTTATGATGTTAATGTTCTCAAGTCATTTGACAACCTTGACAATTGGCATGATGAATTTTTGAAACAGGTTACTGAATCAAGTTTGTTTACCTACTGAGTTTTTTATTCATTGTCTTTTTTGTTGAAACAATGTAATTTTTGTACTTGTTAATTTGCATCACTAGTCTTTGATTGTGCACTGTTGAATTATACCCTATAAGTGCTTTCCTTGACATTTAAATGCAATCTTGTTTATTTCTATTTTAATAGGGTCATGCAATGCCTTTGAGATGCAGTTAAACAGTTTTTGCAATTTTTTTATTTCCAAACTGACAATATTTTGATAAAAGAGAATGCTATAACTTCTAAGCTAAAATAATAGTTAAATGGCTTTTTAATGTCTTCAGTGTCATCATCATCATCCTTATATATTATCATATTAAGGCTATTAGTTATAGATTGATGACAGATATCACTTAGCTTGGATTGAGCTTCAATCAATGTCAATATGTCAACAAATGAATCACCTATTTGAATTGAGCTTAAATTGAGTCAAGATTGAGCTGGATTTGTTTGCTTGAGATTGAATTGAAATGAGTATGCATGTGCCTATAAACGCACATGCACACACACGTGTATATGCATGTATTATATGTATAGAATTTTAATTTAAATTACAATATATATGCATTTAAGTAGTAGTTCTGTATAAATAAATATATCTATGGCTGTATGCTTGGGGTTTAAGATAAGAATTTTGTATAGTTTAGACTGTGTTGGTTTTAGCTTGAATTGTAGTTAATGATCCATGATTGGATTGAATTGAGACATCTTGTATGTCATGCAACTAAGACTGATAATTATAGATTGAATTGAGCAATGTTAAGTTGATCTTGAGCTGGGTTAGATCTACTCTATACCAATGTCAGACAACCCACCATTATACTGACCTGATGTTCTTATAATCTCTCTCCCAAAATATTTTTCGCTGCTTTTTTATTGCTGATTGTTGAGAGAGAATTTTTAATAGAAGTGCTTTGGATTGTGCCTAGAGATACAACATTTGAGTTTTTTTTAAAAATATTGTAGATATGCTTGTTTGGCCTTGATGCTAGCTTAGGTGGCTAAGAATAAAATAAAAGAAAAAACTTGCTTGCAAATTAAATATTAATGACTTCATTGGTCATGATTATAACTCAATATTCCCTTATTTGAGATTTTGGATGGATACTTCCAACTTATTTATGCAGCTGTAATTTTAATTTAAAGGTTTGGCACTGAATAATTAATATCAATTGTATATGAAAGTATGCTATTTATTACTCTTAAGAATAATTTAATTATATTACATTAAAACATTAATTATACATTTTAATGAACAATAAAGATATGAATATCGAACAATCTTTTGATATTTCAAGCACAATTTAAATATGCAATATTATTCATGATATGTGAAGTATAAGTTTTTTAATTTTATGTAACACAATATCTTAGAATATCTCTAGCTTCCTCTTGGTGTAGATCTTCAGCGGATCCTCATGGGATTCTTCCGCTAGTTTTAGCTAAGGAGGATATTTGTTCTGATTAATCCTATAATTTTGCTGCAAACCATAATGAAAAATGTCATAATTTAAAGAATGATAATTTCTTTATATTGGGAAGGTTAAGTACCATATGGAATAACATATTTGATATAGTATATTTTGTCTATTATTTGTTGTTTTGTTTATCTTTTTTTTTTTAACTTTATGTGTGTGCGTGCAGGGGATGCTTATATTGTTGTATTATTTGTGATCTTATAGTTGTTGCTTATTTAACCTCTTTCTTAGTTTGGTAAATAGTTTTGTGTGTATTTGTGTATATTTGCTATTTTATTCATGATTTACTATTTGTTGCATAGGATAACTTTTTTTCTTAGTAATTTTATACCACATTTGGTTTTGTCTCAAATAAAGAGATTCCAAATTTGATACATGGGTTGAAGAAGATTTTATGCTAATGTCATAGCTTTGGAGCTCCATATTACTAGAAATAAGTGACTCATGCTTGTTCTTTTACATAGCAAAAGAAGCTTGGGAAGTTGCTAGACAAATATACTTAAAGGCTTGGGATGCTGCACTAATCAATGATATCAAAACATGATCACTAATGTAGCAAGATAATCGATTAGTTATGACTGCCTAATGTTTTTCAACGTTTTTGGTAATAGTTTGATTTCTATTGACAGAATGCTATGAGGCTTTTAAAAAAATTTATATTTTATGATTTTTAGCTAGAATAAATATTAAAGATGGATACAATGGGGCTTTTGCATGTGTTCGATCTCAAGGTGACTTGTCTAATAATTTTTTGCTACATTGGATTACATCAGTACTTTGCTCTTAACTCATGTCTTCTTACTTTAATTATTAATGTTCTTACCAAACACATTCAAGAGGAACTTCCATTATGCTTGTTATTTGCAGATCACATTTTGTTAATTGATAAGATGGAGTTAAAAGCAAAAATCAAGTTGTGGATGACTACTTTAGAATCTAAATTTTTTTGTCTTGGTAGATATAAAATAGAATATATGAAGCGCAAGTTTAATTATAATAGAAGTCATAATCTTGAGGTAGAGTGAGAGCTTTATACCTTGGTTCAATTGTTCAAAATAATGGTGAAAAAGGAGTGTTGTGATTAATTGGATTCGAGCTGGTTGGATAAAACAGAGTGCTTTTGGAATGTTGTGCTATTGGAAATCCTATTGAATGTTGGCCAATGAAGAAGAAACTTATCGATAAAGTGTTATAGAGATGAGGATGCTAAGGTGGATGAGTGGGTATTCTTGAAATGATAGAATGAGAAATGAATTCATAGAATGAGATGAGGATTCATTTGTAGCCAAGTTGGTGTGGCTCCAATAATGGATAAGATTAGAGAAAGTTGTTTTAGATGATTTGGGCATATTAAGTGTAAACTGTTCGATGCTCTTATTATAAAAATTGAGTATATGAATTTTGCTCATGTTAAAAAGGGAAGAGGAAGAGCAAAAATGATATGGGAAAAAATCATTAGAATGGATCTTTATTTGGAATTTAGGAGGGGATTCTATTTGATTGTGGACTATAGAAATGAATGATTCATGCAGCTGACCCCACCTAGTGGGACTAAGACTTGTTGTGCTATTATTGTTAGCCGAATTAAGAGGTTGATGTAGTTTGAATTCAAATTCGAATTCTCAAAAGGAAGAAATGTCATCTCTAAATAAAATAATTTTGTAAAGTGCTAAAGATCTAAGAAGGAATGCCATCTTTGTAAAGATTGATGAATTCTCAACAATTATAATTGAAGGAAAAAGAACAAGCTTAAACATGCTTCCACATAAAAAGGTTACCAAAATACTCAATAGAGAAGATGATCCGTGGTGTAATTATTATCAAAAAATCTCTCACAACAAAGATAAATATTGAATAGGAAGTAATAGTTCAAGGAAACAAAAAAAAATCAAGTAACTTCAATAGATTTAATATAAAATAAATTGAAAATGTAATAGCTTTTGGAAATGCTTAAAATAAAATATTTCTATCAAATGCTTGTAACTTAGTTCTCTTGGGTATATTCTCTAGCTGTTTTGTTCCTAGTGCTTCATAGAGTTCTTACCATATTACTTGAATCATTGATTTAAGAGCCACCTATCATATGATTCATTTATATTATAACTTTGTTTCTCATATTGCTCTTGTTTTAGCTAACCAAAATTATTATTGCTAATTGTTCTGCTGCAATAATTGTTTGTCAATAAGACATTATTATCAATTAATTCATCTTAATTGCTTGCAAAATTTATTCTTATGAAAAAAATTAAACAAAGATTTGAGTTGTAATGTAATTTTTTTTTCTTCTCATAATGCCTTTCATGACTTAAACATAATAAATATGATTGGACATGAATGATGATTGTACTATCTTGAATAATTTGGGAGTCCTTGCTCCTTATCCCTACTACCCAATTTCTAAAAATGACAATTTGGCTTTTATTATTTCCACCTTAGTTGTTCTTTAGTATTCACAATGATGTTATTTCAATATAACTTTTAAAAGATTTCCAATGCGATGTATGTGAACTTGCAAACATAAATGGCTCACCTTTCCAATAAATAACAAAAGAGCTTTTTGTTTCTTTTTTGTCCAACGGTGACGGATAGGGTTCTATTTCCAACATTGATAGTTTATATCTTTTATTAGTATTGTACTTGTATGATATGAATTTACTTTTTAAAAATAAAGTTGATTTTACTTTATTTTCTCTAGTTTATTCACATGATTAAACCACATTGTGGAGAAAGTATATCCAATCAGACTATGCTAATGATTTTTTTAATCTCACAACTTTTTTTAAGAACAAGATGTCATTCTATATAAGTACCTTCATCAAAGTGGAGTCATTGAAATAAAAATAAAAGACCGCTTACTCCTAGTCACACATTCCCTCTTTTTTGTAACAGAAGTTCTAAAAAATATTGGAGAGAAGCTATCTAATTGTCACCCATAACCATATATTGTCCCCCATAACTATATATTGTCTCCCATTTCGTGTTCCCAGTTTTTCAAATTCTATTCATAATGATGCAAAATTCCATTCTCAGTTCAATTTATAGCAACGATGCTACCTTAATTTTTGGGTGCTTAGTTTTGTTAATATCTACTCTCAATAAACATACTTGACCTAAGATCTTTAAAATGTATTCTTACATGCTACTCTATCCAATAGAGCTAGAATGTTATCTTACTCTAATAAAAATATCATGTATTTATTGATGCAACTTTTAGGTAAAGTACTGAATTTTCATATATAAAAACCTTGCATAAAAGCCTTTTTTATAAAGAACAATGAAACATAAAGATAAAGTATCCGGTTATCTACTTTTTTTCATTATCATCCACCCAACATAAAAACAAGCTATTGATAACAACTAACAGGAATTTCATCTTCACCAATATCTTATTGTTGCTATTCAACGAATTACTAGTTTAGCAAACATCGTCACCTACAAACTAGCAAACATCACTACAAAATGCTGTGTCCAACGGTCATTCAACTACCAAACTCCCTAATTATGCCCAACATGTGTACATACCAACAAATTTTGTTGTTATTTGAAACCTAATAATTGTCTTGGCAGAATCGAGCACTTGATTCTGTTGTTGATATATTTTTATAACATTACATAAATTACTCTTAATTTATTTTACTAAGCTTAATCAAAGAAGGACCATCCATCTCTTCAATTTTGGGTAGAATAATCCTAGGTAAGTTCTCCTTCTGTTTTCTTAGATATCAAAGCTTAAATTAATATTGATATCCCATTTACTCTTAAAAATAAGCAAGAACATACACCCAATATCTTTTTTTTTTTTTACTGTTTCTTATGATTAACTATCTCATAATTATAAATATTTTATCACTAATCTCAACTGTGGAATCAAAGGATGTAGCTGAACTCACCTAGTGAGATTAAAGCTTAATATTGCTGTTATTGTTGTTGTTACACTAATTTCAACATTTTAATTTTTAAAAATCTATTGATGCAATAATAATGAATTTGGAGGAATGCTGTAAAATTGAGATGAAGGCCTTAGAAAAGATAAATCCAAGGGAATTGGTGAGTTTTTCAGAAGGAAAGACATTAGCAGAAAGTGAATGGGAGTTTAATGCGGAGTATAATTTTAATGGATCTCTTGAAACAAAGCAATGCTTTTTGCAAAACGCTCCACTTTCACATGGCATTGATTATCTGAAGACTTTTTCCCTTTTTGCAAAAATATATATTATAAGGATACTATATCCATAACATTCAACTTTAACTAGAAATTGCAACAATTGGATATTAAAAATGCATTTATATATGCTGATCTAGGAGAAGAAGGAATTTTTAATGGACGTCCTCTAGGGTTTGGTGTGGGAAACAAAGGGAAGGTTGTGCTTAATGCTTTTTATAGACTCATGCATCTCTAATGGCTTGATTTAAGGGATTTATTAAAAGCTATGCTGAGTCTTACATTTAGACAAAACTAAAGAAATCATACATCGAGTGTCAAGTACTCAAAGGTAGGGATGCTATAATACTCTATGTATATGTTGATGATATCATTGTAATAGGAGGATGATGTTGGGAAATTCAAAAACTAAAATGCTTTTTTGATGAAAAAATTTGAGATTAAAGATTTTATAAAGTCTAATAATATCTTGGCATTGTGATTGCTTATTCAAAAAGAACTTTCATATACAGGAATAATATGTTATTGATTTTTTTTAAGTAACTAAAAAATTGAGGTGTATGTGAGTTTATGCACATAACATTTAATTTCAAGCTGTGTGAGGCTCCAAAAGATCCGAAGTAGACAGATAGTTATAAAAAATTGAGTTGAAGATTATTCTTTTTACAATTTACAAAACCAAATATAGCATATACAATATAGTTTCTATGCATAAAGAAACTTATCTTAGGGAAATAAATGGATATATATCAAGGGTTTATTAGAAAGGGGATTTTATTTGAATTAGAAACAAAATTAACTCTTTTAGCATACATAGATGTTGCTTATGCGATGTTGATTGATGATAGAAGATCTACTTCAAGATATTGTGCAGAATCTTGGTTACAAAGAGAATAAAGAAAAACCTAGTGGCAAAATTCAGTGTTGAAGTGGAATATTAATCATTGACACTTGGTATTTGAACTTTTAAGATTAAAAATATTCTTAAGAGTTTTGAAAGTCCAATTTGAAGAGCTTAAAGAGATTTTATTCTGAGAATAATTTTTTCCTTAATATTTCTTATAATTATATTATACACGATCACAAAAAATATATTAAAATATTTAAGTATTTCATTATAGTGAAGAGATTTTCACTCATTTTGTTCCTTCTATAAATTAACTTGCAATTTTTTTCACATTAGGAATTTTTGGCAATGATGTTAGTTTATGAGCTTAGGAAGCAAATGTTGATTTATAATTTTCTTTACACATGCTTTTAAAAACCCGCAAGGATTCTCATGGAATAGAATATTTAAAGAGATCCTCACAAAATTTTGATGTTAGCCATCATAAGGGAGAACATTCTTTTAATTTTTCTTTAATTTTGTTACAAGTTGTAATGGGAATATTTATAATATATAATATCAGTTTTTCATATTAATAAGAAAACAATGTATTGTAAGTAACCACATTTGATCTATTTTTTGTGATATAGTCCTATATATATTACTTGCATTTGTTAATAACTAAAACAATATTGAAAATTTTAAAATAGATTGAAGAAATATTAAAATTAATTGATTAAAATGGGAAGTGGTGTTAAGTGAAATGGATCTTAAGGGATTTGAATAAGATGGTGGAAGTGTTTGTAATTGGTTAAAAAAGATGGAAGTGAACATGGGCAAATGTAGATGGAGAAATTGGTTTGGTATATGAAAAATATAAGAGATATTGTGCTAATAGCATATTATGTTGTCTATTTACAATGAAATTATAAAACGATCATATTAACATTAATATATAGTATTTAGTGAGCAAGGTTCCCACTTTATAAACAAATGTGGGTAAAGAAGTTGGTCTTAGACACTAGGATGATAGTTGAAATTTTATATATTGATACACTGGCAAAGACCATAGGCTTGTCTAATGATTTTCGTATTTCTATTGGATTACATCAAGACTTTAGATCTCAGCCCACATTCTTTTGTTTTAATTATGAATATTCATACTGAGCACATTCCAGAGGAGATTCTTTGGTGCATGTTATTTGCAGATGATATTTTATTAATTTATAAGATTAGGGATGGAGTTAAAGCAAAATTTATGGAGGAATACTTTAGAATATAAAGATTTTTGTTTTAGTAGATCTAAAATATAATATATGAAGTGTAAGTTCAATGGTATTAGAAGTCCTAATCTCGATGAAATAATTATTGAGGACCATGTGATCATGAAGAGTGAGAGATTCAAGTACCTGGGTTCAATTATTCAAAATAATGGCGAAATAGTGATCGATGTGATTAATAAGATCCAAACTGGTTGGATGAAATGGAGGAACACTTTTAGAGTGTTGTGCGATTTGAAAATCCTATTCAAATTTAAAGGATAATTATATGGAGCTACTTTTAGACCACTTGTGTTATATGGGGCTATGGATATTGGCCAACAAAGAAGAAACATTAAAGGTACTCTTCCGAAAAACAAAAAAATAGGAAATCCCCTACCCTATAACCCCATTACATAGGGGTTAAACAATTAGAAGGGAATGTGAAAAAATGTGTCCTTAAACTTTTTTAATATTTAGTAAACCAATGGAAGGTGGGAGGAGCCGAAAGTAAAGGAGTCAGAGTAAAGTATGAAAAAGGGAATTAGGGGTTTATCTGGGTCAGCCCTTTTACATACTTTGACCCAGATAAGTCCCTAATTCCCTTTTTCATACTTTTACTCTGACTCCTTTACTTCCGGCTCCTCTCCCCTTCAATTGGGTTTACTCAATGTTAAAACAAAGGTTATGAACATTTTTTTTCACATTTTCTTATAACTGCTTAACCCCTTTGTAATGGGGTGTTATACGGTAAGGGATTTCTTGTTTTTTGGTTTTTCGAAGAGTACTTTTATCGATAAAATAAGTGTTATAGAGATGAGGATGTTTAGGTGGATGAGTGAGTATACTTGTAAGGATCAAATGAGAAATGAGTTTATCCATAGCAAGGTTGGAGTGGCTCCAATAGTAGATAAGATTAGAGAATGTTGCCTTAGATGGTTCGGGCATATTAAACATAGACCGTGCAATGCCTCTGTTAAAAAAATTGAGTTTATGAATTTCTCCCATATTAAATGAGGAAAAGGAAAGCTCAAAATGAGATGGAAAGAAACTATTAGGTAGGATCTTCTTTATTTGGAATTTAAGGAGGGGCATTTTTTTTTAATCTTGTACAATGAAAACAAAGGATTCATGTAGCTGATCTCTCCTGGTGGGATTAAGGCTTGGCGTTGTTTGTGTTGATACCTTGATGAGCAAGTTTATGGAGTTAATATATATATATATATAATAATAATAATAATAATAATAATAATAATAATAATAATAATAATAATAATAATAAGATAAGTATTTTGCTTTCAGGAGATAGAGTAGGCGAGAATGCTATTCAAATTAGTAATTTAGGCATCATGATTTGGTATTTGGATAAAAATCAACAAAGACATTCATGACTATTGTATTGGATATAATTTTATAAGGTGATATTAAGAAATTCAATCATTGCTTTATAAAATATAACTAGTGCATGATTTTTAATGTTGTTATTGCTTATTCTTGAGTGTTATGGAATGTGAGTATAATAGAAAATGGTTAAAATGACTTGAGAATTGGTTCAAGGAATATGTTAAGAGCCAATGCTATTTATTATATGATTTCAATTGGAATGTTGGAAGAGTAAAGGAGGACTTTAATGATATTTATAATGATTTTAATTTGCATGGCTAATTATGAAAGAAAATATTCTTGGAGTTTGTTAATTTATAGATGTGTATTCTAAATTTGGAGCTAATGAATCAGAAAAGATTAATAAATATAAGTTATGTTTTAAAAAATATAGAAAATTACAAATGAAAATGACGGTTTATTTATAAATAGAGTTTTATAGCTTGGATTGTAGGATATTGAAGGGAGGGCTAATCTTATGTGACAAACGTTGCTGTTTGTTTTCATAAGGTGACTAAACAATTTTTTTCATAATCTAAAGCGAGACCCAAAAAGTTGCTTGGTGTTAGACGTAAGTTGTTCAACAAAGAAAAAAGTTAAAGAGATTGGTATAAAGAGAGGTTTAAATGTAAAAGTAATGAGAATTGGAAGAGATAAATTAACTTGTTGTGAGAGACAATTAATTAAGTTAGCCAAATTGAGAGAGAGAACCAAATGCTAGTCTCAAGTGTTGTTATTCAGGATGCTGTTCTAATTATATTTTGTTATGAATAAGGAAATTTAGTATGTATGGATGAATTTTTTCTTATGCTTTTCAATAAAATATTATAATAAAGTGCTTATTATGAACATGCTTAGTTGTTCTAAAAATAAAATTTTGATTACTCTTTCATTTGACTGAGTAAAATTTATTTGGAATGCTTAAAAGAAAATGAGTTGAAGAATTGTAAAAAATAGATGATACTTTTATTGATGCTTGGAATAGATGGCCCATATATAATTTTGAAAGCTAAAAAGTATGCTAGATGTATGGAGATGTGTTGCGATAATTATTTATAATAACAAAGATGATTTGTATGAATGTGCAAATTATAGAGGACCTTTAAATCTTTCAGAGAAAGTAATTGAACACATTATGATAGTCACATGGGTTTCACAGAAATATAATAGCTTTATACCAGGTTATCAAATATGGAGGAGGCTATATATTTGCCAAGAGGTTTGATTTGCATAAATTAAGCAAAAAAATGTCAGTTCAATCTTTTTGCTATTTAGAAAAGGTATTTCATAAAGTACCAAGAAAACTTCTTTGGGAAAATATTGAAAGAAAAAAGAGTTTGATGGTATTTCGAGCGATTGTTTTTTAATTTTGGATTGCTGAAAATTGCTTTAAGCTCATTTCTTGGTGCATTAACTATGGATGTTCTTAGCCAACATTTTCATGTGGAGGACCCTTGGTGGATGTTGTTCTCAGATGATATTCTTATTATTGTTATAATTAGAGATAGGGTTAAAGGAAAGCCTGACCAATGAATTTGAATCTAAAGGCATTTTCTCAGTAGATTCAACATGAAATATATGGACTGCAAGTTCAATCATAATCAATTTTTTAATATCATGTTATTAGGAAATATGAGAGATTCAAATATCTTGGTTTTATCATGTCAAATTGTGATGAATAGGGGGAATATGCTTAACAATATCTACGTTGATTGAAAAAATGGAGTGTTTTTGGGAGGTTGTGCGATTGAAAATCTCACCCAAACTTAAGGAAAGTTTTATAGAACACCTGAACTTGACAATGTAATATGGCGCAAGATTTTAGCATGTAAAGTAGAATGGTACTCTAATAAAATAAATGTTATGGAGATGATGATGCTAAGATGCATACATGATTGTATAAGAAAGGATAAGATGAAAAATGTGTACATGGTCGGAGTGGCTTTAGTCAGCAATAAGCTCAGGAAAAATTGTCTTTGATGGTTTGGATGTATTAAACATAGACTTGTACAATTTCAGTTAGAAAATTTGAAGAATTAATATTTACCATATTAAAAAAAAGGGAAGACTTGAAACGACATATCAAGAAGATCTTTGGGCTATTATTTGATGAAGCATGGGGAAACAAGGGTTTTGTGTAACTGGCCTCACATAATTTGATTAAGGTTTTGCATGTTGTATTGTGTATGTTGTTATCATTGAATGATATACAGAATGTTACTTTAAAGTTCTATAAAGAATACTATCTTTCTTTTGTTGAAACACTTTATTATGATGAAGTATCAACTTTGTTTTCACATACATTGCACTTTAAACTTGCGTATTTATAGAGTCACCACCCTACCACCACTAGTTTCAACAAACTATCATCATTTTGAAAAGCACAAAAAATCCTTAATCTGTATTTTTCACTTTTGTAAAATATATATTTGTTTGATCATAGCATGTGTAAATGCACTTGGTCATTAGTTCATTTTTTTGAAGAATGTCCATTCATTAAATGCACATTTGTTTAGTGTTATGTGTGTAATTTTTATTTAATAATATTATTGTTGAAATATCTATACAGTTTTGTTAATTGCTTTTTTTCATTCTTTTGAATTTTTGTTTAATAATTCCCATATAATTCTTTTATTTCAAAATCAATTATTGTTAATGTTGAATTTGTTGTAGAATCTTTAACTTCTATTATAATGCTTGCCTATTTAATTTATCTTTTTGACCAAATATTTTATTAATTTCACATAAAATATAATGCTCAAATATACATTTGTTTGATCATAGCATGTGTAATTGCACTTGGTCATTAGTTCTTTTTTTTGAAGAATGTCCATTCATTAAATGCACATTTGTTTAGTGTTATGTGTGTAATTTTTATTTAATAATATTATTGTTGAAATATCTATACAGTTTTGTTAATTGCTTTTTTTTCATTCTTTTGAATTTCTGTTTAATAATTCCCATAAAATTCTTCTATTTCAAAATCAATTATTGTTAATGTTGAATTTGTTGTAGAATCTTTAACTTCTATTATAATGCTTGCCTATTTAATTTATCTTTTTGACCAAATATTTTATTAATTTCACATAAAATATAATGCTCAAATATACATTTGTTTGATCATAGCATGTGTAAATGCACTTGGTCATTAGTTCATTTTTTTGAAGAATGTCCATTCATTAAATGCACATTTGTTTAGTGTTATGTGTGTAATTTTTATTTAATAATATTATTGTTGAAATATCTATACAGTTTTGTTAATTGCATTTTTTTCATTCTTATGAATCTGTTTAATAATTCCCATAAAATTCTTCTATTTCAAAATCAATTATTGTTAATGTTGAATTTGTTGTAGAATCTTTAACTTCTATTATAATGCTTGCCTATTTAATTTATCTTTTTGACCAAATATTTTATTAATTTCACATAAATATATAATGCTCAAATAAATATTAACTGATTTATATTTCAACTTAAATTTTGCATTAACAATTAATGCATTCATTGTCATCTTTATAGGCATGCATCATTCCACAAATTTCCATCACAAATTTCTATCTTCGTTGCATGCATCTGGTAATGCTAAATCTGTAATCGAAGGAAGTTTTATTTGTATAGTACTTATAAAAAATAATTTTTACTTAAATGTTTTAATTGGTTAGAATCATGTTTTATTTTGTTGCTAATATTAAGATAAGTTATCGCATTGTCTTTAATCACCTTATTAATTATTGAAGCTTCCATAATTATATATATTAAATATTAGAATTTAATACATGTTGGAAAATAAATTATAAGCGTAAATTCTTGATAGTATATCCATGTAGTATACATTATATTATAATAAAACATGCCTATCAGTTATCTCTGTACATTCTGGAATTTTTTTATTTGCTTCAATTACTGTTGATACGATGGATGACAATGAATCCTATGATTATAAATATGAACATTAATTTGAAGTAATAATATTTATACGTAATTAATATTTTGGATACTGTTAACTGCGTTTCAATAATTGTTGCTGTTACAATGACATTTGATTTTCATTTTGTTCCTGTAATTTTTTTCTTTCAATTTTTGTTAATTAACCTCATAAAGTTAGTGCAACGAATTTAGTTCTGGAAACTTCAATAAATGTTAAATTTATTATTATTATTTTTCAAATTAAAATCCAAAATCAATCCTTATGCTTAACGTTTAAAGCTGTTTGACGAGTTTCTCTGTATCTCTTTTCCAATAGATTATTCTCATATCTGCAACATTTATAATCAATAAGAGAATATTTATTTGAATTACTTGCATAAATATTAATAAATACATAATTTATTTGTTTGAAGCAGTTTTGCATGGGTACTCAATGGCAGTGTTCATAATTAATCAATAAAATTGTGGGTTAACATTTGAAGCTAAATTGGCAATTGATTGATTACAATTAAGTTCTGGCAAGTTTAAAAGTTGCAGTTCCTGAATTATAAAGTGTTGCGATAAAAACAAAGCTAGAGTTAACCCATTAAATAAATAATTGCTTGGGACTGACTGATATTAAATAAAATTTTTGTTAATTATAGATCGCATCAATCTTTTTAAATAAACATTTCAGCGATTGATTTTACACAAGTATCTTAATTCTTCACGAGAACAAAAGATAACCGACAAATAGAGTCCCAAATTCATGGAAATGAGATCATATCCATCCATTAAGTATTTTTTTAAGGATTTCGTTGCTGTCACCATTGAGCTTGACTCGTACTCTTTATTTTATAGGATGTAACAAGATTAGCCTATACTAAAGTATTCTGGAATATGAAGGGTTTAAGTTATGCAAGCAAATGAAGGGGTGAGAGAAGGATTGGAGATATGCATATGATTAGCTATTGGAACTGAATTATATATTTGAAAATTTGAATATAGACGATATGAATAATTGCAAGCAGTGTGAAGTAGTATATGAAAAGATAGGGTTTCTGAATATATGCAATTAATTTTTTGAATAACTTTCTGCAATAGATTGCTAGTGTTGAAAAATATATTTAGATAATTTGTGTTTGGAAATTTTGTGATAATTGATATCATAAATGCTAGTTTTGATGATTCTTATTATGTTTAACCAGCCATAACCCTCAAAGTATCAATCAGGACTTATTCCCACTTATTCTTTTTTTTTTTTCATATTTTTTTCTCTTTTCATGTGTACTCACACTATGAATAATCATTTTATCATATGAAGTACTAGTACTAGTTTGCAAGACCTATCCTCACTACGCATTATCATTTTATCATGTGCACTCACACTACGCTTCCATAACTCGTGATTACAGTATGCTATCTATTATTCTGACCATTCGCTATTTCATTCTACTCCAGGCCAGTCCTTCAGATCCTGGTACTTTTCCATTTATTCTTGTTGGAAACAAGGTTGATGTTGATGGTGGAAATAGCAGAGTGGTAGGAATTGGAACCTCTACTGCATCAAATATTCCATTTTTATTATTTTCTAATTTCTCAAGGTCATCTAGGTTTCTGAGAAGAAAGCAAAAGAATGGTGTGCTACCCATGGGAATATACCTTACTTCGAAACTTCTGCAAAGGAAGATTACAATGTTGATTCAGCATTTCTTCGTATTGCCAAAATGGCCCTAGAGAAAAACCGTGATCAGGATATGTAAGTATTACTACAGTTTTAATCACGATACCTGTTTAAAATCTCTTTTGGTTGTGTTTCATGTTTGTGCTAGCCCTTTTAATAATTCACTTCAAAGATTTACTCATTATATTCATGGTAATTTCCATACTCACAGAATTTTTTTTATCATTTGTGGGGTTTAATTAACATTTATATGGGGAGTAGAAATATAATAAGCTTGCATCTCATTATTAGAACTAAATATTAGCATGCATAGTCATATTTGTAGTAAATTTTGAGCAGTTAAAGCAATGCTGTGTGAGTTACGATAACATATTTGTTTATTATTTTTGAGTATTTAGAAAAAGCTCTTCAGGGTAATTGAAGATTATGAGATGAAGATTAGCTGCTAACAGTTGTTGAAAACTTTAAATGAAGAACTTGCTCAGTGTGGAAATCTTCCTTTAGTATGAATTAGTTTTCTCTGAAGAAATTGCTCAAGGGGCTATTTGTCAATTACAATGTAAAATATTTACAGGAAGTTTGAGTTTCAGTGCAAACGGCATTTTGATGCTAGAATATTTGAAAACCTTTACAAGGTAAATTAAATCTGCTGTTGTTTTACTGTAAAAATTTATCCGTGTGTAATTTATTTGCAGTTTACTAAATTAAATAGGGGCTAGGGCGTGTGCCAAACATGACCGGTGAGGATTGTTGAACATTGTGACGCTTGATGAAGGGCAGGCTAGGGTCGACAAGGGAAAGATTGAGAAAGGTTGGCGAGCTTCGAGAATAGCCTGCTAGTTTGTGAATGGTTAGGTCGTGCGAGGTCAGTTGAATGCAGCCAAGGTGACGAGGGAAAGCCTCGAGAAGGGCTGGAAATTGCCAAAAATGACTGGTGAAGATTGTTGAACATCGGTAACCACGCCCAGGGTAGCAAAGGGTCGACAAGGGAAAGCTTCAACAAGGGCTGGCGAACTTTGAGTGGTATGTGAGTTTGTGATTTGCTAGGCCGTGCTAGTTGTCAACTACTATGTAAAAGATTTACAGGAAATATGGTTGCAGTGCAAATGGCATTTTGATGCTTAAATATTTGAAAACCTTCACAAGGTAAATCAATCTGCCGTTGTTTTTGTATAAAAATCTATCTACGTGTAATTTATTTGCAATTTGCTAAATTAAAAAGGTGCAAGGGCGAATAGTAAACCGGAGAGCTTGCGATCTGCAAGGCCATGTGAGGGCAACCAACGGTAGTTGAGGATGAAGCTTGGGAAGGGCTGAGAAGTTTATGCCCTGCAATGACATGCCAAAGGCCAGTGAAAAACTGTCGATGACCATGGCTTGCTTTTTTTATTTTTATAACGTTTTATGCTTTGGGAACACAAAAACACCTGAAATTTGATTACCTGTAATTAGATTTCTTCATACAAAATTACAACCAACCAAACAACGCCTAATAAGAAATGTCTATTTAGTACGGGTACTTGCTTATAATGAACTATCCCTGGCTTTTAGTCATAAAAATACTTTTCATACGACTACTCGTTGTTTTGGAATGGTCCTACTGTGCACTTAACAAAGTGACTAATGCCAGTTGCAAGTAATGGATGATATGTTTGGGTTGAATTTTCCTGCATTTATTTTCCTTACCTTTTGGTTGTAGAGTTCAAATGGTGTTACATTGTATATCACAGTAATGCATTGAAATATTGATTAAATTGGCTATAACATTGATTGCAGCTTTGCTAGAGAAATTAAATAACTTTACAGTGAAGCTACAATAAACAATATATTAACTATTGATCACATCATTATCAACACAGTTGATTTACATGTTTTAAAGCTGACTCCGCTTGCTTGCAATGCAAGGTATAATGCAATGTATTTTACATTATGTACATTACTGTATTCAATGAATAAAACAATGGCTGTCGTAAAAATAAACATGTTCTGAGAAAAATAAAGATCGTGGAATGGACTGAAATTCTGCCTATACTGGAGGCGTCAGTCATAATCTTGAAGGGTATTTGTGAGTAGGGCAGCTCAAACACAGACATTCAACTAATCTTCTTTATTTCATGCCAACAAAAGCTTATTGTGCGTCTCCCCATGGAAATTCCAGATTAACCATTATCATCTAATGTAGCTGGATGGCAAACATGGAGAAATCCTGAGGAGATTTCTTATGTATTGACATGCTTCGAGAAAACTCTTCATCTTATCACATTATGCGTGTGTGGCAAATTGGTGATTACTTTCACCCTGGCTGGGTCAATCTTCAACTCTCCTTCGATTTCAAAGTTTAGGTGCACAAGGTTTGTCTTCCAAGTATGCATTTCTTCTAGTTGAGGTAGAGTTCGTGTTGCTACAGGAGCCTGAGCACCTTATCTAAGTGTTAATGTGACTTCTTCATTGACTTTGTGGATCAAAATGCTGTCTAGGTTGACAGGAACAATCAGTCAGGAATAGTCTTTTGTTGCTAGGACGTTGCATAACCCGAATGGCATTAATAGCATTCATATAGCCTTTGCCATTTTTTGAATGTTGTTGGTCGTGTCCACTCTTATGTGGTGATATTTCAACTTCAGTTCCAATTTGCTAAAAGCTCTCAGCTGACTTCAGTTGATCCAGCAGATTGTCAATCCTTGACAAAGGATATCTATTCTTTGAAATGATTTGGTTCAAGGCGCTGCAATCAATATACATGCGCTACCTGCCATTCTCCTTGAGCGCCATCATGACGAATGATCTACAAGGGGCGATGCATCGAGTTGAATCTAACCTTGAGCAAGCAAGCAACGACTCGCTTCTTATTCTTCTTTTTTTCCTCCACAAAATTTTGTACATAATATGTTCGGTAGTGTGAACTCCTAGTAGAGCTAGATGCCTTGTTCTATAGCTCTTTATGGACGCAATCTACTCAGCTTTTGAAAAGGATAGAATCCTTGTCCTGCTTCCCAAAAAAATTTGTTGGTTGCCTTGTTGACAGTTCATATTTTCTTTCTGAGCTGCCATCTCGTCCAAACGGTTCCTTTTTGGCTTCCTAGATAACAACACATACTTTTCACAAGAGTTAGCATTAAGCTTGATCTCCTCTGCAGTGAACATCTCGGCCGGCTTATCAGGCTTGTCCTGATAAAGTGCAAATTGTATTTACTCTTTTAGAAGGGTGCAATTTTGCGGTTGATGGTAAAACGCCGTACTTGGTCCCGTAGATAGGGATTCCCTAGTATCACGTAACAAATGTCGAGGGGTACATTATCACATACCACGTAGTCAATATATTTTCAAGTAGCTGTGAACTGTTACTTGGTATTGCTAATTTATGCCAACTCTGTATTTTCTTGGATTGATTTCAAGGGATAAGATATATTATAGGATGTAGCATGGTTATCAAACTAAGTTTGTGCACCAACTTTTCATAGATAGAAATTTTTAACTCCCAACTCTTTTTTCATGCAAATCCAAATGATGAACAGGTTTTCTTGACTCTTGGTTCAATTTCTCAACTCTACTCTTTCCTCATCAATGTGATGATCAAGGAAATGGAAGAGTTAAGACTGTTGCTCGATCCACCTCCTCATTTTCTCCGTGATTGTCGCTACCCTCTTCTCCAATGGCTTCTGCATTTGGGGTGTTCGATAAGGATGCTTTTTCTAGCACTTTGACTCTAGATGCACCACCTTCTAGCAAAAAAGATGCAGACGGGTAATCAGCTTGTTCCCTTCCCTGGTCGGGAAGGTCCTTCAGTCGATTGGATGGCACAATGGGCTGGTGGGGAAGTAGACAAAGTCTTCTTCTCGATTAGCCTCCACACTTTGACAGGGTATTAAGTAACACTGCTAGCAGGTCTCTCAGCATTAGTCTTGCCCTTGATCTTCCGCTCCATAGCAAGTGCCTTATTGCTGGCCTAGTTACTCTAATAAAGCCATCTCATTGGTGACCTTTGGGTGCAGTCCTGATTTGTATTTTTTTAGTTCATACTCATCCTCCAAGGACTATTCTTTAATGAGAGCTAGTTGTTGGAATTTAGCCATGTAGCACTGAACCGACTGATCTTCTCTTTATTGTAGATTAAGTCATTTTTCCATCTCTCTATCTTGTAGCTGATTGATGGAAGGTTTCCGTTTCATTTGCTTAAATTTCTGTCAGCTGAATGCGTTCTATCACACTCTTTATCTCAGCGTTTCACCAGACTAGAGTGAACCTGGCCATCTTTAACTTATGGTATTCAAAGTTCTCCCGAATAGAGAACTTGTCAAGCTCAAAGTAGCTCTCCAAATCTAATTGCTTGGCATTTTGCTTGTCTCTGTAGGTCGGTAAGTCGAACTTCACTTTCCGGCCTTTATGAGGGCTCTTCCTATCAATTCTTTCCAGGCGCATGCAAATCTTCAAGGTGCTTAGAACATACTCACGTCACCTTGGGTTAATGAGTTCTCTATGGTATTTGGCTGCTACTTTAACGTTTGACTGACAAGTTGTTACTGAAATTGTACCTGCATTTGCATCTGGGCCTGAATCTGAAATTTGAACTGTCTGGAATTTTGACATCATCTCCATGTCTCGTCATGAGGGCTAACAATTGCTTAAACAAACTCCATATGCTTGATGTACTCAACGATGCCACTGTCTGCTCTCATCGTTGGCTTTTGCCTAGAGTTGAATCCAACTGTGGTCTGCACCATCTTTTGTTCTTTAAATGACTTCGGCTATGATACCAGAGTATGATTCATTGATCGATCAACTGCCTTTACTTTGGGAATCTCCAGAGGTTGCTTGACTAGCTGAGTTCAGTTAGCTATATCAAGCTATCAGACAGATCAGGAAAGGACTGAAATCCCAAAGAAGAATTTTGACCTGCAAAGTAGACGCATGGTAATAAAATACGTGTTGCGGATGAGGAATGACTGTGGAGTGGGTGTACATGAAAGGCCATGTGAAATGAGCACATCCGTAGCGGGGTTGGGGCAATTGAGTATAAACTCAAAGAGTAGAGAGTCATCTCAAATGGTTCATATATATTGAACATGGATCGTATAATGAAGGCTAGAAAAAGAAGTGGCGTAGGAATGATAACATGTACTTGGAATTTATGGAGGGACAAAGAATTCATTTAATTGACCCCACTTAATGGCCTATGTGGGGGTGGGTATTGTTTGATTAAAACTAAAAAATTGAATAGATTCTAACTGATTTTGTTTGGTTCGATTCGGTTCGCAAAGGCTGGGCATTTACAAGTTATAAGCTTGGCTTCATTTATGGCACAATTTATTTCCATATTGCCTGATTCTTGCACATTGCGTTTTCCTTACTCCAGTGACCAGTGAGATTTGCACCCACTATATAAATAACAAATTCAAAGCCTCAATCACTAAGCTACCACATCATTCGCATTATCTGCTCTGCTGAAGTTTAGAACTGATCATGTTGCTGACCACATTTGCAGATATTTCCAGAACATTCCAGAACCTGTTCCAGCACCCCAATCTGGAAGAGGATGCGCCTGCTAAGCTCGAGTTAAAAATACATATTCAGCAAAGCAATGGTTTGATTGTGATAATTTTGTTCTTATCCCCCTTAAACAATTCGAGTTGCAATTTTTCTCATTCTAACAATTTTTAACAAATGTAAATCTTGTCCACTTGTGTTCTTGTTATCATCTGTGGAAATTGAAATTGTTATTGTTATTATTATTAGGAGAATATTACGCTGCTCAATAAATAATTCAAATCGTATGAATATTAAAAAGATTAAAAATATTATGATCCTCTCACTCAAGGCGGGTACACAGCCCGAAATTTCGTATTGCTAGTGAACCAGTCTAACTGAAAACTGAACTCTCCGGCAGATCAAAAGTGGTATCTGGATACAGGGGCACAAACCACATGATTGCGCCAAGGCCTGAACCTCCTCCAAGTCTTATACAGGTAATGCCTGGGCAGGCATTCATCAAACAGCTCATATTTATTTTTTAAACATATTTTAATTAATTGCCGGGCAATATGGCATTACTCTTATTGTTTTTAGTAGATAGCCTACGCTGTTACTTTCCTTTGAACATATTTGAATTAATTAGTACAGTAGAACCTCTCTGATGTTATATTGTCTAAAGTAATAATATGGCCAAGTAATATTTTTTTTTGGTCCCGACTTGGGACCCATATTAAATGTATTAAACCTTTCTAAAGTGATACTTAATAGCCAAATGTTAGTCTCAAAAATTTTCTAAAGTAATATTTACTATATAACGAGGAATAGATGATTGCCAAAAATTAACGTGGCTACATATTAAACAGTTACTGAGCCTTGGGAAAGAATTTTGAAATGGACTTTTGCACCAGTTGGTTGGTCTTGATCTTTTCAATCTTGTCTTTCATCTTCTTGAGGCTTAGCAGGAAGTCCTGGTTCAGGTATGGCTGTTACAACCAGAAGTTTTCAAGAGTGCGTGACCTTGAGTGCCTGAGTTTGCATGACATGAGAAAGTTCTTCTGTGTCATCTTCCTGTTCCTCCACTTGATCAGATCGAAGGTGTTTTGCAATTATCTCTTCTTCATTTGGAGTGTAGGTGTGGCGACCGCCCCCTAATCATCTGAATTAGGAAGTGATTGTCACTTAGCACATCCCTCACTTAATATTAGGTTGAAGATTAAGATTCCAATCCAATCCTAAGGGAGGGATGTGCCTTTTATAATATAGAGCAAGGAAGAACAATCACTGAATAAGTATACTACATAATCAGAGTGCGGAAGAAAAATGAACAAGCTATAGTAACATCCATATATCCAATATGAAATATGAAACATCTAACTCATAATATAAAATGCAGGAAAAGAAAAGTACAATTTAAACTTGTATTATTACAAACATTAAAGTTAAATGTTGAAATATTAAGTCTCTCATCCTTACGATGCAAAAAAATAAAGAAATTAGCAAATAGTCTAAGGATCCTCAGCAACCTGAACCTCCTTCTGGATCTACTCCTCTGAAGGCTCTATCTCCTCAAACAGCTCGGAATCTACTATTATCAGTTTCATAATGGTATGGCCCTAGCCAACAAAAGAAAATTTTAGTTAAATAAAATGTCTAAGTACATTTTAAGGTAATCATTTTTATGTGTTTATTGATATCACAAACTATCTTAAGCATGAAAGTAGCGGTAAAGCAACAAAGAAAGAAAGATAAGTTATAATTATAAATTATAACTTAAACAAAATGTGAGGTAAGCACATACCTCAACTCAAGCTGCATAAAAAGGTAAGTAAGGTGTTAATGAAATTCTACTAAGTGCAAAGAAAAGTCATAAGTAATATGATCAAACTAAACATGCCAATTTACAATATAAAGTAAAGATACTGTACTGAAAATGAAACATCTAGCATCTTAAAGTATTTTTTTTAATAAAGTAAAGTGACTAAAATAAAGAAGATTTATATAAAATGTTGTAATATAAAAGAACTGAAATGATTGAAAGTCTAAAGAAAAGTATAATGAACTGTAAGTTAAAAGTTAGTTAGAACTATAAAGCAATTGTAAAGTAAAGTAATTATAAAGTAAAGTATGGAGGGACTCTTACTTAGTCCTGCCAAAAAGTAAAATCCATCTAATCATCTAGGAAAGTGTCCCAAATTAAAGTATAGCGCACTAGGAAAGTGTCATAGACAAAAGTAACACGCACTAGGAAAGTATCCTAGGCAAAAACTGTTTCAAAAGTAATGTTATACTAAATTGCAGACTAAGTACGACATAACCCACAAAGTGTAATAAAGTTTGTTTCATAAAGTTTTCCCCTTAAGTTATGAAAATGTCATATGAATGTATTCAAAGTTTAACATAGAATATTTATTAAATATTCTATGTTTGATATAATGTATCCAAATGTGTAATGAAGCTCAAAACAAGGAAAAACATAGCATTTCAAATTTAAGGTAATAAAAGCATTATACAAATTTTGTGATATCACTTATTTTCTAAATTTAATTTTTTTAACTACTTTAAGTTACATAAAATTCAGAATCATCAATTCTTACACTGTCTGTAACTTAGAATCACGATCCTATAAGTTGAACATAATTAGGATTTGCTATGTCCTAATTATAACTGAATCAACGTCGTCTATATGATTAAGTAAATCAATCGTCCTATTTTGTTATTTTAAATATACTAAATCAAATCTTGATTAGCCAAATCAAGATGAAAGGATTAAGAATTAAACTTCAAATAATGAAGTTCAATTTTTTAATCACAAGGTTACCCTAAGGACTAGGGTTTAATCCCATCTCACTTGATTAAATGTTCAGGCAAATCCTATTGAATTAAGTCAAACTCAATAGGATAGATCTCTAATCCTAATTCTAAAATTAAAAGATCAAATAATCATTTAATAAACTATGAAAATTTATAAATTATTAAACTCAATGTTTCACCTATTGAGTAACTCAATTTACTCAATAGATGAATTCTAACCTAAGATCTACTCCTAATCTTAGTAAATGAGGCTCTTAAATACTAAGAGTAGCACTCAGACACACATCCTAACAAATATATAAGACTTATATGATGAGCTAAGAAGTTCAAAGGAAGGGAAAAGAACTCACATTTTTACTTAAATTTTCATTTAAGACTAAATTTAAGATTTTTTCTTAAATCTTTAATTTAAGACTTAGAATTATCTAAATTAAAGTCTAAATCACTTTAATTACTAAATATTATGATTTAGGAATGAATTCAGAACTTAAAATCATTAAACCCTAAATTTGGGCAAAATAACTATTTTGCCCCTACTTAAAGGTTCAAATTTTATTTTTATGAATTAGGGCTCAATTCTAGAATTTATTGAAATGAAATGATTACTTGCTGTCTAATATGAGTTTAGACAGAAAGTACATTCATTTTGGTTAAGTACTAAGCCTTATAAGGTCAAATTAAGGAATTTGATCTATAAGGGCAATTTGGTAATTTTAATCTAATGACACTTAAATTTTTTGTTAGTTTACTGAAGATTATGTTCTAAGGTTTCCATAGGACCTAAAATCATTAAATTCTTATATGTATTGGCTAAGTTATATCCAATACAAATACTTTGGGAAAAATAGTAATTTAAGAGTTCTTATTAAGGGTCAAAAATCCTAACTTTTTCAATTATTATTCAAATTGAGTAAAATTAGTGGTTATGGATCACAAATGACTCACTGATTACATTGACTAGTAGTATGCTCAATTTGGACTATAATTGGCTAAGTTATGGCTTAATTAGTGTTTATGGTGATTAGTGAGTGATTAGTGAAATTAATCACCCAATCACTAAACCAACCATACCACTAGGCTCTAATCTATTCTAGGAGTTCTCTTAAACTTGAATTATTCATTTTGGATATTAAATTTGCTAATCTTTACTAATCAAGTTTTAGAGTAATTAGGGTTGATTAGAAAAAGTAATCGTTGGATCCTAAATATTTTTATAGTTTATTATTAATTAGGTTTTCCTGATCAAAATAGATATTTGGATCACCTAATTTGGAGCTAAATTGACCAATATATGGTTAATTGAAGTTTTAGGGTTAATTAACCTAATTAGGGTTAGATCCTAAAAGTTATTAGTCTAAAGCTAAACCAAACAACAAAATAAACACTACTAGGTTAATCCTTAGGGTTTTCTGATCACTTTGAGACTCATATTGGGTATGTTTGGATTAGATGATACAAAGTTATAGCTAATTAAATGAAATAGTAATTTTGGTAATTAATTGAATACCTAGAATGTTATTAAGTGAAATATTGATCCTACAACAAAATAAATGGTATCATTAAACTCCTTATATTTTTCTAATTTAGTATATTTGATTTTGTAATTTGGATATGTATTTTGTAAGTTATGGAAGTTTAAAATTTGAATATTTTTAAGTTAATTAAATGCATCGATTTAATTCATTTAACATTAATTTGCAAATAGATTCTCTGTTTATTAAATTTGTCTAAAGTACCTAATATTATCATATCTCCAAAATATCACCCTTAGCTAATTTGGGAGTGGTGAACGCAATGACGAAGTCGGATTTTCGATTCGAGGTCAAAATAAAAAATCAATTTCTAAGGTTTTAGAATTCTCCAAAAATTAAGATTTGATCTATTTGACTTCTGATTTGACATAGATCTTAGAGATAAGTTCTAAATAACTTAATTAAGATAGTAGAATCACAATTAAATCTTAGATTAGTCCTAATTGACCTAAGTAACAATTTGGGTTGTTACAGTAGGCGACCTCCTCCTCAGCAGGGTAGTCAAGAAGGACTCTAATGTCCATTGGGTTCCGGTACCGGAGCTGGCGGAATTGCGCTCGAAGATCTTTGACGACCTCATTATCGACCAACTGCTAGGCAAAAACTTTAGGAGTTTTCAGATCAACCGAGTGAATGTTGCAACGAAGGAAGCAATTAGAGATAGTTTCGACCTTGACATCCGAGTTCCAGGCTGCAACCGCCATCCGAACGGCCTGGAGAACATCAATCTTCTCAGGCGTTGGTGTGGAGGCGTCCTCGTGAATTGTTAGACTCTGTGCTCGCCTTTCGCCAACTCGAAAGCTCTTCCCTCTAGGAAAAAGAGCTGAAGGTTCGGAAAAAATGAAAAACACTACAGAATTTCTAGTTCTGCTGGAGACGAAAATCGAGTAAGTAGAGCCAGTAGGGCGATGCAAGCTTCAAGAGGGAATGCGCTGGTGAAGACAAAACAAGCAAAAGTATGAAAGGAATTGTTTTTTGTTTAACGCTTCTTTTCTACTTTAATGGCCCAATCGAAGTTCGGAAATGAAATGAGAAGCAAATCAGACATCATTTTTTTTTTTGCGGAGAAGATGTAGGAAACGCTTTAATCGCTTCGTTTCATAGAAATAGCGAAGCTTTCTGCGGGAAATTGAGGAGAACACTCTAATCAGAATTTTTGTAATATTTTTTCATAGAAAAAAGGTACTGTATTACTTTAAGGAGAAAATTTTTTTGCCATAGAAAAATGGTACTGTTACTTTAAGGAGGAAATATTTTTGCCATAGAAAAAAGGTACTGTATTACTTTAAGGAAGAAACGCTTTTTGCCATAGAAAAATTGGAACTTTTTATAGTATTTTTGTAGTATAACCTGCTTAATGTAATAACCTCCTTAAAGTAATATCCTGCCTCGATCCCCATGATATTACATTAGAGAGGTTTTACTGTAGTATATTCCTGAGTGAGTGCAATATATTTTTGAAGTCAAGCGGAAATGTCATACTAGGATCGATCAGGCCGCTAAGCCAAACCCTCTTTCGATCAATATAACAAATATAAAGGCTTCCTCTTTATGAGCATCGATCGCTTTTCTGCTTCTGTTTGGTAATGCGATAGCTTCCGGCTAACGTGCATCCGGCGATCTGCAGAAATTCTGCTTCACCGTGACCGCCTACGGTGTTTGGGGGCTGCTGCTCTGCGTCCTGTTGCCGGAGCAGAAGGCGGGCGGGGGCTTGTAGGCTGCTTGGTGTTTTGCAATGCTGCTTAACGTGAGCTTCGCGTGGCGATGCGGTCGCTGCTGGCTGTTGCCGTGTGGGTTGCGGCCTTCCTTTTCTCCGCCGCCGGATTTTACGGTTTTCTCGTGTAACAATCCAGGTTGTTACTTAGATTATTTAAATCTAATTTAAGTCTTAATTGAGATTCTAGTACACTAAATAAGTGAATTAGAATTCATCTCTAAGATCTAGGTCAAACTTGAAGTCAATTGAATTAAATCTGGATTTCTAGAAAATCCTAAAAAAATCCTAGAAATTGATTTTTTATTTTAACCTCGAATCAAAAATCTGACTTCGTCATTGCGTTCACCACCCCCAAATTAGCTAGGGGTAAAGTTTTGGAGGCATTTGGAAGTCATTGGATTTTCGTCAAATATTTAATAATATTTAAATACCCCGAAAAATTGAGATAATTAAATACTCGTCAACATAAAAATACATTTGCGCCGTTGCGTCCCTCACCCCTCAACTAGCTAGGGGTGATTTATTGAAAATTTTTGGAATACATTTATATGATTAAAATTAATTAAGGAAATGGGTTAAATTAAATAAATAATATTAATATTATTAATATAATCTAACCGCGCCGACCAAAGCAAGCAGATGTCGTCTCCTCCAAATTAAGCCCGCCGTCCAATCTGACGGATCCTCAGATCCGTCCGATCGAAGGATCGGACGGCTCTGGAGTCATCGTCCCCGCGACTCACGCGTGTCACGAGGAGCAACGCGTATCGCGCAGAGGACCTCCACGCGTCGATCCCCGCCTTCTTCAACCGCTCTAGGCGCTCGATAAGAGTGTTAAACCATCATCTCCATTATCACTTTGCTGAAATCAAGCCTCCGAAAAGAAAGAACCGGTCGTTCGAACGAATCAACCTCAACCATCGAACTTTAGGTACGAATCCTTCCCAATCTATGTTATAGATCTTCGACTTCAATTATTGCACATCTATTTCAATGTTTAGATTAAACTTTGATCGGGTTTGATTGAGTCCGATCAAACCCGATCGCGTCAATTTGATTTCATCGCCATAATGAATACCGTTATAAGGGAAGCCAGCCGTGATAGGGTGAGTTAGCGTTTAATTTTGTGTTCAATCAAGGATGTCGTAGATCTTAATATCACTATCGACGTGAAGGTCACTTCATAGTCAATCCTTTGCCGTGCGGGTTGAGATCTATCGTCGTTGAAATCCACCGAAAACTGGAACCCTAGCATCGAGTCCTCGGGGTCCTGGCGGAAAGAAGACGAAGAGTCCGGGCCAGGCCGGGTCGACCCGGGCCCGCCCCACATTTTTGGGCTTGTGTAATAGGCCGTTACGTGGAGCGATCATAGTGGCTGTGTGTATGGGGTGGGGCCCACCGCCGAGCAGTCGAGTCCTTCCTGTCGCGTGCAAGGCAGAGGTGGGGCCCAGCATCTGTCCTCTTCCCAATCTGAAGCCGACGCGTGGACGCTCTGGGACCCACCAGCTGCAGAAAAAACGTGAATTTAAATATATTTATATATATTAAGTTAAAATAAAAAGAAAACAAATTAAATAATTAGTATAAATATATTTAAATTATTTAATTAAATACTAATACTTTAAACCCTAATATCTTAATAAATATAAGTTCAAATCATGTAAATGAATATACCAAACTAATCAGCAGAAATTAAGGAATAATCTGAGATTGTCAAATCTCAGTTTAGGTAAATATTTCACATAGTGACATTTTAGGTTATTTAAATAATTCAAATTTTGTTACAAATGTTCAAATCACTATAACTTTGCATCCTTTAATTCAAACATACCCAAAATGGGTCTTAAAATACTCACAAAACCCTAAGGAACATTTTAATAGTATTAATTTTGTTGTTTGGATTATATTTAGACTAATCACATTTATGACCTAACCCTAATTAGGTTAATTAACTATAGAACTTCAATTATCCATAACTTGGCCAATACACATCAGAATTCAATAATTTTCGGTTCTATGGAAATCTTAGAGCATAACCTACAGTAAATTAACATAAAATTTAGGTATCATTAAGATAAAATAACTAAATTATCCTTCTAGGTCAAATTCCTTAATTTGACCTTATAAGGCTTAATACTTAACAAAAATTAACAAACTTACTGTCTAAACTCATATTAGACAGTAAATAATCATTTCACTTTATTAAAATCCAGAATATAGCCCTAATTCACAAAGATGAGATTTAGACCCTTAAGTAGGGGCAAAACGGTCTTTTTGTCCAAAATTAGGGTTTAATAAATTTAAGACCTGATTTCATCTCTAAATCATAATATATAGTAATTAAAATAATTTAGGCCTTGATTTAGATAATTCTAAGTCTCAAATTAGAATTTTGATGAAAATCTTAAGTTAAGTCTTAAGCAAAACTTAAGTGAATTATGAGAAAGCTTTCTTTCCTTTGAACTTCTTAGATCAACCTTTAGGTCTTATAACTTTAGTTAGGATGTATGTCTGAGTGATATTCCTAGATTTAAGAACTTTAAATTCCTAAGATTAGGAATAGATCTTAGGTTAGAATTTATCTAATGAGTAAAGTGGGTTACTCATTAAAGTGAAACCTTGATCTTACTAGTTTATTATATTTTTCATAGTTTATTAAATGATTATTTGATCTTTTAATCTTAAAATTAAGTTTAGAAATCTATCCTATTGAATTTGACTTAATTCAATGGGATTTGCCTTAACACTTAATCAGTGAGATGAGATTAAACCTTAGTCCTTAAGATGACCCTGTGATTAAGTAATTGAACTTCATTCTTTGGAGTTTGATTCTTAATCCCTTAAATCTTGATTTGGCTAATCAAGGTTTATTTGGGATTTATAAAATAATAACTTAGGACGATTGATTTACTTATTTAACCTTATAGGCGACTTGGATTTATTTATAATTAGGATGTAGCTAATCCTAATTATGTTCAACTTATAAGTTCGTGATTCTAAGTTACAGACAATGTAGGAATTTATAATTCTGAATCTCATGTAACTTAGAGTAGTTAGAACATTTAAATTAGAAAACAGGTGATATCACAAAGTTTGTGTAGTGCTATTTGATATATTGAATTTGAAATTGCTATGCTTTTCGTGTTATTAAAGCCTTTTTACACCTTTGGACATACTTAAATACTTGATACATACTTTATAATATACTTTGAATTTCATTCACATATTATATGCATAATCTTAAAAGAAACATTGATAAACAACATTATACTTGTGGTTTATGTTTTATTTAGCCTGCCATTTAGTATGACTTTATTTTAGGACAGCTTTTGCCTAGGGAATTTCCCCTATGGTATGTTACTTTGGCATTGGGATGTTTCTCCTATATGCTCTTTATATACTTTGTGGATTTTACTTTAGGATCTGAGATGTTTCTCCTAGATGCCTCTTTGGTGGATATTATTTTAATCTGGGTGTTTCTCCTAGATTATCAGATGGAATTTACTTTTTGGTAGACTAAGTAAGAGTATCTCACACGTACAGTACTTTAATCTACATTACTTACATTTACTTTTCAGTCTCTTTACAGTTACTTTACATATTTTCTTTACACTTCAGACTTACTTTACTTTACCGTTTCAGCATATTTTTCTTTCATATTTTTCATTTTCTGCAGTTCCTTTACATATCAGAACTTTCTGTATGTCAGCCATTTTACTTACTTGAGAGTATATTAGGATGTTAATCTTTATATTTTCAGTACAATACTTTTTCTTATATTATAACTGGCATGTTAGTTTGATCATATTCCTTAGGACTTTTCTTTGTACTTAGTAGATTACAGTTATACTTTACTTACTTTGTATTGCAACCTAAGTTGAGGTATGTTTCTACCTCATAATTTGTTCTTCCTTTCTTGTCGCTTTACCGCTATGCTATGCTTAATTCCAATTGTGATATCATTAAAATATATTAAAATTCATTACCTTAAAATGTACTTAGATATTTTGTCTAACAAGATTTTTCTTTTATTGGCTGAAGCCCTACCATTATGAAACTGATAATGATAGATTCTGAGCTTTTTGAGGAGATTGAGCATACAGAGGAGCAGATCCAGGAGGAGGTTCAGACTACTGAGAAACCTTAGTCTACTTATTAGATTACTTTACTTTTACTCTGTGAGGATGAGAGCATTTTACAGTACAATTCTTTAAACTTTAAATGTTTGTAATAATACAGGACTAAATTATGCTTTACTTTCCTGCATTGTATATATTCTGAGTTGGATGTCTTTACTTTATAGTATGGATGATTACTTCAATTTGTACTTTTCTTCCGCACTCTGATACTCATTAAGTGATTGTTAATCTTTACTTTATTATGAAAAGTACATCTTTTTCTTAAGATTGGATTGGAGTCTTAAATTCTAACCTAATGTTAAGTATAAGATGTGCTTAGTCACGACCACTCCTTAACCTTTATAATTAGAAGGGGCGGCCGCCACATCTCGTCCACTGCGGTGCATCAGACTAGTGAGGGCTTCATCTCGCGGAAAGAGTCTAATTAGAAGTAGATACCTATTAATCTTTTTTATTTAAAATCTTAACAATTAAGATTTCAAATCTCATAGATTATATAATTATCTTATTGAGATTTTCTTAAAATAATAATTAAGATTTAATAGTTAAAATTATGATTATAATTATATTAAATATATTTAATTACCCAAAAAAAATCAGATTTTTTTAAAATTTGCTTAATGGTGCAAATATAAGAAGACCATTTGCATAATCTATATATTTAACATTTACTTAAGTTATTGACTATTTAAAGTGTGTATATAAGGATACATTTTGTTCGTATGGCTATGTAATGTTCTAGGATTTGATTGGACGTGTTTGAGAATAATGCGTAAATGCCACAGATTAATTTAAATATAGATGGAAAATCAGTTCATGCCATATTCATCACATCAAAATGCAGTACTAAAAGTAGTCTTCATCTCAAATTAGAATCCTTGTCCTTGAAATGATGTAAAGCACTTGACAATAGATTAATGATCAATGTACATTTGAAGTAAGCACTTGTGCTCCTCCCAACATTAATGATCTTGGAAGAATGAATCCACACATCATGAGGCCCTTAAGTTATGCCTTTAAGTATAACTATCTTCTTTAAATGAAGATGGTGCAACCACCGTGAAACTATAGTAGCACATGAAATTAGATTTATGCAGAGATCAAGTGATTATATTATGACTGATGTAATTTAAATTATTGTGATATAAGACCTTTAATCACTAGGCTAATGAATAGAGAAATGCTGTTAGATCCGTTGAAGTGGTATTTAAAAAAATTTATCCAATAAAATTTTTTGGATGCATTCAATATAAACTTTAAAAATAATATTTATATTGTTTTAATATAAATAAATATATAATAATAAAATATATCTAAATTTTATTGGATAAATTTTTTTTTATGTACAACTCAGATATAAATAGCATTCTCTAACGAATATACCCAAAGATTTCCTTCGGAGATGCCTTTTATTTTATTAAAAAAGTGACGTGGACCGCACATGCTAAAAGAAGCGGTCCATGCTCCGAACACTCCGAAATGCATTCGGTTTCGCCTTCCTGAAGAAGAAACTCGAGAGTCTCGTTCGTATT
Source organism: Gastrodia elata (assembly GCA_016760335.1). Lineage (NCBI taxonomy): Eukaryota > Viridiplantae > Streptophyta > Magnoliopsida > Asparagales > Orchidaceae > Gastrodia > Gastrodia elata. The sequence continues at coordinate 47,689,214 of CM028670.1, forward strand.
GGAGCAGGGGCGCGGGAGAGGAGGGAAGGAGAAAAAGAGAGATTTGGCAGAAACCCCTAACACGTATAGAAGAGGGGCTGCACGGAGAGATGGCCGCCGAAGACGCGGAGGCATTCCGAAAGATGAGGCAGACGATCGCCGATCACTCCAAGGTATAGTGCCACCCGAAATTTCTATCTTTATTCAGTTCGTTAGATCCGTTTCTCAGCTTTGCCGTCCCTTTTTGATCTTTAGAAAGTAGCGGAAACGAAGGAGAAATTGTCGAAGCAGGCGGTTCAGACGAAGGAGATCTTATCCAAGCAAGCCGATAAAATTGCCAAGCAGGCAGAAGAGCATGAGAGATTTATTACTAAGGTCGTTGCCTCATTTCTCTCTTTCATATTATATTATCTTTCCTCGTTTTGTGTTGAGCAGTCTTTTAGGGCTTGTATTTATTTAAAAGTGTGCTGCATTTGAATTCATGCAAAAATTTTAATTTCGCTTGATTTTGGAGGATTCAGGTGACGCATTTCTTGAGTGTTCTCGGATTTGGTGGATTTTGTTACATTTTGGGAGCTAGTAAGTGATGCTCTTACCCTTAACTTTTTTTTTGCACAGAATATAATATTTTTCAAAGATTTGAAACCACAGTCAGATTTTTCATGATTTTGTTTATTAGGGCCACAGGATGTACCGTTCGTTTACTGTTTGTTTTATATTACTTTCGTTCCTCTTAGATGGATGTACTATCGTTACAAGAAATGGCACTATTACCTTCTGGTGAGTTCCTTGTCATTGCAATTTGTTTTGAATCTGCGGAATTAGTTGGGTATTCCATCTCTTTCTATTTTTTATTTGGAAATTGAGAGTAATGGCTTAGTTTTTCTTAAAAAATTTGGTACATCATGCTTGTTTGATTAATTTTTGTTAAATAAGGTGATTAAATATCATTTTTTTCCTTGCACACTAAATTTTTAATTGTATTACTTTCTACCATTTTTTCATTTGTAACTAGGCTGATCTACTTTATATTGAACTAACAAGAATAAGTTATTTATAAGAATTTAGAAGGAAAATGTATAATTTTCATGTAAGGTTAGAGAGAGAAGGGAGGCAGGGTTTGAACAAAACAAACATAATAAGTTGAGAATATACATGCATGTGATTGTAGATAAAGGTGTAATCAAGTCAAACTTGCTTAGTATTGGAGCTTAGTTTGTGCTCAAGAATGATATGTTAAAGCATGTTCAAAACATGTGTTTATATTATTTTGTTTTTTTTCTAGATAAGTTTGTTTTTGCTAGAATCATTGTACACCTTTAACCATAGGCATGGGATGACCAACTGCTGCAAATAAGAGAGAAATTACAATAAACCTTTGTCTAAAATTTGATATGATTAAAGAAAGATCTGAAATAAACTGATATGAGAGTGCAAGGGAAATAAACTATTATTGATTTATTGAAATTGGTTGAATTGAGCAAAGCACCTACCTAAAATTTAGGTGTTGCAGAGTGCTCTTATTGTATCCTAAATACCTAGGGGAATGGATTAGGGTTGATGGGGAGAAGGTAGCAGATGATGGAAGGAAATTGATGTTATTGAGGGAAAAGGTAACTAATAGGGCACACTGCATGACTATGGTTTTAGGAGGCGTTAGAGAGAGAAGAGAGGTAATGTTTCCGATAAAACAAAATTGAAAAAGTTGAGAATATACTTGCATATGATTGTAGATAATGGTGCAAACAAGCCAAAGTTGATTAGTATTTGAGCTTAGATTGTATACAACAATGGTATATTAAAGCATGTTCAAAACTTGTGTCTAAGTTCGATAAGCTTATTTTTGCTAGAATTATTTTGTACGTTTAACCATAGGAATGCGATGTCCAACCACTGCAAGAAAAAAGGAAAATTACAGGAACCCTTGCTAATATATGACATGAGTAAAGAAAGATTTGAAACAAATTGCTATGTTAGAGTTCAAGGGAAGTGATTGATTGATTCGCTGAAAGTGGTTGAATTGAGCATATGCATTCAAAATTTTGGTGTTGTGGTGCTCCCTTGCTGTTGCTTGAATGCCTAGGGGAATGGACTAGGGTTGATGGTGAGAAGGTTACAGATAATGGAAGGCGATTAATGTTATTGGGGGAAAGGGTAGCCCATTGGGCATACCACATAACTATAGCTTTAGGATGGGTTAGAGAGAGAAGAGAGGTAGGGTTTTCAACAAGACAAACATAAAAAAGGTGAGAATATACATGCATGTGATTGTAAATAAAGGTGTAAACAAGCCAAACTTGATTAATATTTGAGCTTAGGCTGTGTTCAAGAATGGTATGTTAAGGCATGTTCAAAACAAATATTTATTTTCATTTGTTTGTCTTTCAATAAGCTTGTTTTTGCTAGAATCATTTTACACCCTTAACATAGGCATGTGATGACCAGTTACTGCAAGAAAGAAGAGAAATTATAGCGAACCATTGTCTGCTATTTGACATGATTAAATAATGATTTGAAACAAACCGACATGGTAGAGTGCAAGGAAAGTGACTATATTTGATTTGCCTAAAGTGGTTAATTGAGTAAAGCCATTAAAAATTTAGGTGCTGCGCTGTGCCCTTGTTGTTGCCTGATTGCCCAGGGAAATGGACTAGGGTTGACGGGGAGAAGGTAGCAGATGATGGAAGGAGATTGATGCTATTGTGGGTAAGGGTAGCTCATAGGGCAAACACTACATGACTATAGCTTTATAAGGGGTTAAAGAGTGAAGTTATGTAGGGTTTCCAATAGAACAAATATACAAAGTTGAGAATATATGTATGTGATTGTAGATAAAGGTATAAACAAGCCAAATTTGATTAGTATCTGAACTTAGCTTGTGTTCAAGAATTGTATGTTAAAGCATGCTCAAAACATGTGTTAATGTTCATTTGTTTGTTTTTCGATAAGCTTGTTTTTGCTAGAATCATTTTTCACCTTTAACCATAGGCATGGGATGACTAACTGCTGCACAAAAGAAGAGAAAGTATAGTGAACCCTTGTCTAATATTTGACATGATTAACAAAATATTTTAAACAAATTTTGTATGTTAGAGTGCAAGGGAAACTGTGTATGATTGATTTGCGGGAAGTGGTCGAATTGAGCAAAGGCTTTGAAATATAGGTGTTGTGGTGTCCTATAATAGCCTGAATGCCCAAGGAAATGGTTAAGGTTGATAGTGAGAAGGTAGGGAATGATGGAAGGAGATTGATGCTATTGGGGGAATAGCTCATAGGGCTATAATATGAAAACAAAATTTCAAAGTTTTTGGATTTAGGAGAGTAGAAGATTTTAGAGTGGAGAAAGCAACTGCAATTTTGGAAACTTGATATAAGGATTTAGATATGAAAGGTGGATTAGATTAGGATTAATATTCTATATATACTTTGTGTAGATTTTTTAAGTTCCTAATTCTTTGAAGTGTGTGTAAGGAAATTATTATTTTGGTTCTTATGTTGTTTTAATATAATTCGAATACCAAAAACATATTGGTATTTTCTTATAGTATACAAAATGATTTAAGGTATTGTGCATTTTATGATGGAATTAAGTTAACAAGTTATACTTTGGATTCTTGGTAGAGATTGCTTATATATATACTGTGATGAAATATTAGTTTTAATTAAATTAGTTTGAATTTATGCTAAGTGGATCCAATTATGATGATCAACCTTTGCTTGGAGATTTGACCTTGAATTTAGATTGAAAAGATCTCTACTTTATATTTATCAATTTATAGAGGGCATGCAATAAAACATTTAGAGGAATTCCTTGGAGAGAATTGGAAAGCAAAGAGATTTATGTTATTTATATTTAAATTGCAAAAGACAATCATAATCAAGCATTTACTTATTCAATTGGAAGATAATTGGTCAAATATTTATTTGTTTTGATTAAAATACATCATCATTGTTTTGATTGGAATCCATCATCGTTCTTGTCCAAGCAATAAAATACAGCGATGATCAGCGGTTCAATATGCTTGTTTTTGCTAGAATCATTTTACACCCTTAATTTAGGCATGGGATGATCAGCGGTTTGATAATTCATATATTTTTTTCATGAATTATTGACTTTCTTATTGAACACATTAAAAGGAAGGTGCCTTGGTCCATATTTTTTGTAGATGATATTCTTCCGATTGATATGACTAGATGAGATTAAAACAAAACTCAAGCTATAGAGAACTATTTTAAATGGTGATGGGTTCTATCGTAGTAGATCCAAAAAACTGTATGAAATATAAGCTTAATCATAATATAAGATATAATATTACTGATATAATAATTGAATTTAATCTTGTTTAGAAGAGCTAGAGGTTTAGATATTATTGCTCAGTCATACAAAATGTCAAAATAGGGGGTGATGTGTGATTAACATTATCCAAATTGGTTTGATGAAATAGAGAAACACTTTGAATGTTGTGCAATAAAATTTCCCAATCAAACTTATAAGATATATTTATAGGTCTATTTTAAGACTTGCAATATTAATTAGATGGAATGTTTATTTGTAAAACATAAGAAATGGGCAGCTTTGTGCATTAGTGTAACGACCCAAGGTCGTTACTTAGCAAATTAGGTCAAAATTCAGACTCGAAAATCAGGATCCCGGGAAATTTCAAATTAGGGCAAACAAGAATACCCTTAGATGTGAATAAAGTTTTTTAGATCAAAGTGCCATAGTTTGGGAGAATTTGAATAACAGAAACTCTCGCTTTATTTTTTTTGAATTTTCTTAAATTCAATAAATCAAGAACATCAAAATACGTGTCTGAATTCATCGATTTTTGTGTCGTCATGTTAAGAAAATTATTTATAAAGCTGCTCCTGAAGTTTTATCAATTTTGGATCGTCGGTTTAACCTAAATTATTTTTTGAAATTTAAAACTTTAGAAATTATTATAAAATAAAATATTTGTCTGAATCAAAAATTTTTGGGGCGATGGTGTTCATTATATCATAACACACCTCGATGTCAAGTTTCGTTGTATTTGGGTGCCAATCGGTAAAAAAATGCAAAAAAAATTAACTTTAAGTAAATCTTCAAAATAATTCATTCAGTTTTTCATCTTCCCCCCACACTCCCATCTTTTGACCCTTCATCTTCTTCTTCCCCCCACCCCTTCTCTTTGACCCTTCCTCTTCTTCTTTCCCCACTCCTTTCTCTACTTAAACCCTCTCACCCCCCCTCTTCCCCTCAAGCTAACTCTCCTCCTCAGCCCCCTCACCCTGCTGCCAGTTCCCTCACCCTGCTGCCAGCCCCCCTCCCAGTCAGCCTCCAACCACCAGCCTCGGCAACCACCCAGACCACCCGACAACCATTCCGACAACCATCCCGACTACCCTTTTGGACCCTCCAAACCCAACCAGTCCCTTCCCGACTCTCCAAAACAACAGCAGCCCTCCTCTTGTCGGCCACCAGCTAGCCACTTCGGCCACCTCCTCAGCCTCCCGACAATCCTATCCTAGATCCAAAAGTTGAACTGTCAAACTTTGGATCTTAAAGAACAAAGGTACTCAGTATATGACATGTATTATATTTTGCATTTTTATTACTGCTTAGCTTTGCTTCTTCGCATTGAGCCAAAATTTATTGAACCTTGGTTGGTTGTTCGAAACGTCATTTCATTCGTGGTTGGTTATTGGAAAAAAGACATCAAGTAACCAACATTATTTTTCGTGGTTGGTTATTGAAAAAATGACATCAAGTGACCAATATTATTTTTCGTGGTTGGTTATTGGAAAAATGAGATCAAGTAACCATCATTTTTCATGATTGTAACATTCGTGATTGGTTATTGGAAAAATGACATCAAGTAGCCAACATTATTTTATTCGTGGTTGGTTATTGGAAAAAGACATCCAGTAACCAACATCTTTGTGATAACACTCGTGACAGGAAATTTTATTTTTTTTGCGCTATTTTCTTATTCTTTCTGCATTTTTATTCTTATATCTGCTAATCGCATTTCTTCTTTTATAAAAATGTAATATCATTTTATTTACTGTGGTACTTAGAGTATTCTCTAATTATTGGGAATTCCAATCCCGATATTATTTTCTGTACAATACCAGGCCAGTTACTTCTGAAAGAGCATGGACAAGAACTTTAAATCTTAAATTATCAAACCGCTGATAGATCTACGACGGCGCTACTTTAATTTTTTTATCTCTTTATTTTCTCTTTTGTTGAACAATGTTCGTATTGTACGATGAAGATATTTTTTGTAATATGAAATTTTGAAATGAATGAAAAATATATTTCGATTTTGTATGTATGTTTCCTCTTCTCTCAAATTGCTCAATATGATCCTGCGGTATGTGAACACCCGAATGCCGGGACACCACAATTAGGCATCCCACTAATGCGGTATCCAAGGAAGAGTTAGGCCATTTATGCGATTTACCTTACATTTTATAAAAGGTTGTTTCAATGGTCTGTAAAATAGAAGCTTGTTGATGAAATAAACTCTACAGAGATGATGATAAGGTAAATGAGTGGTATACTCAAAAGAATTGATGAGAAATGAGTTCATTTTTATTAAGGTTGGAGTAGTTTTAGTTGAGGATAATCTTATAAATAGTTATTCTAGGTTGTTTGGCCATATATAGTGTATATCGTTTGATGCTCCAACTAGAAAATGTGAATTTATGATCATGCATAATGGAGGTAATATAGTCGACCACTTAGTTGATTAAGGCTTGTTGCTGATGATGTAGAATCTACTTTGTTCATTAATATTGGCTTGCACTTTGAGCAAATTTTGTAAATGCTTCTTGCATCTATTATTTTTAAAAGCTTCGGCTACTTATTTTTAAGGATGTGTTATTGATTGTTTGGATTAACTTCTCAATGAATATGCAGGATTTCTGCTACTATGCCAACACATTCTTCTTTGTTATGCTATTTATGTTTCCCAAAAATGAGAAGCTCTTTATGGTTTGCTTTTCGTTTGCAGATGTAAGCTGATCTATTTTTATTTTTTGATATATATATATATATATACACATTTGTTACTTTTTGTTAATAATTATCTATTTCAATTGTTTGTTATAGGGTCCATTAGCTTGGGCTTTGATTATTTGGAGATGTAGCCTGGTTTTCAGTTCCCTTGACAAAATTGTTAGTGTTCTTATACATCTTTTACCTGGTATGTTGATTTTGTTGAGATAAAATAGCATTTTTCAATGTCAATGCGCTGGCATTTGCTACATTTATGATGGTTTCTTTTTTGGATTAATTGAAACTTAGTGTTCAATTTTGATGCATAAATTTTTAGGCATAATTGGCTATGTGATCTATTGCGTAAACTGTTTATAAGAAATGATATGTAGCTGCTAGTGATTACTCTCTGCTATTCAACTTTGTTGTCACTAGCCGTGCTACTCTTTTTAATCATTCTTAGATGTTTTTAAAACCTTTATGGCTATTGCAAGGTTTTACAAACCTGTAGAAGTGTTCATGGCAGATCTTGTACACATTTTTTCTTCTCATTCTGTCCCAGCGTTCTTCTTCTATTACTTCAATTCGTTCTGTAGGAAATTATGTACTTTTGTTGCTGCTTTAGTGGTTAGTCACTGCTATCCAGCTATGTTGTGTAGCTAGTTGCATTATTCATTCCATTCATTCTTAGCTTTTTATAATACCCTTAAATTATGTTATTCATTTAACTTGAATTTTGTTAATCACATCTATTGGTTTATATGATAACCCCAGGAGAGGGTGACTTAAATTGTGAATTTTAAGAACATAAAAAAAAATACAATAACAACAACAACAAGCCTTAATCCCACTTTGTGGACAGCTATATGAATCATTTGTTTCCATTGTGCACGATCAAATAGAAGCCCATCCTCAAGTTCCAAATAGAGAAGATCCTTTCCAATAATTTCTTCTCATATCTTTTTAAGTCTTCCTCTACCTCTTTTAATATGGGAAAAATTCATAAACTCAATTTTCTTACAGGGTCATTGTACAGTTTACGCTTAATATTCTTGAACATCGTAGGCATCATTCTCTAATCTTGTCCACTGTTGGAGTCACTCTAACCTTGCTACAAATAAACTCATTTTTCATTGTATCCTTGAGAACATAAAAATAATTTGAAATTAAAAATTTGACAGACTAGAAGGAATTCAAGATCACTTAATCAATTCTAAAAATAAAATAAAAATTACATTAATTAAAGTAAAAATGCACAAATTAATTTATAGCAGCTCAAATTCTCTTGATCTTACATTCACTCTTTAGAGATCCTGCTTTGACAATCTACCGACAAAGAGTAAACTCTCATTCTTACACTAGTGGGTGAAGCGACTAATAAATCCCTCGTTTATATGTTTTGATGGCAAAACTGCCACAAGCTTTCTCAAATTTGTTATACAAATCTTGGTAGGTGGAGCCATTATTAATATTCCTTGCGCAACGTGCAATTGTAGGCGCACAAGCGTTGAGACATGAAGTCTTGCAATGAAATTCTGAAGAACTGTAAATCAATTTGAGCATATAAAGCAATTAAGCACTCATAATATTTAGAGAGCTAAGAGTTTAGGTAGCGTCTTAAAGAGGAAAATTTGTTTTAAATGGGAAGTTCTATGTAGAACATCACCTGCTTTGATTAGGTGAGATCGTAGAATGATTGTTCAATGACATTTTATGAACTTGCTAACTGGCAGATCAGATTGATCTAATGGATATTTTATGAATATTCTGTATTTAAAAGCTTTTTAGTTAATATTATGTTTTGTTTCAACTTCAATTAATAGGGGTCAAATACAATAGACATTTTAAAAAAAATAATCAACGTTCATATCAAGAATGCATTATATTTGTTTTTAAAATATAATGTCTATATTTAAAAATTGGCTAAAGTCTAAAAATATAGAATATGTAAGTTACTAATATGATGAATTGTATAACAAAATTGAGTTTATTTTATGAAAGAATAATATATTCAATAATTTGAATTTTAATTAACAGGCTCTCAAGCTCTTAAATCTAATTATGTAGTGAGCTAATTTAAGCTTAATTATCAGTACAATCAAAAAAGTAATATAGGGAATTTAATCATAAATTATTAAGGTTTCAAGATTGATTCTTGTTGTAATACTCTTCTAAATCTTTTAGATGACCTCTAAGGCTTTGTCCATTTTGATTAATTTGGTTTTATGCTTGATGCTGAATTTGTTATGGGCCTGAATTAAATTTTCATACAAGGCATTTGTAATGCACAGAAACAAATATTTAGAGTATCAAAATTAGATGGGCTTTATGGAGCATACAAACACCAAAACACTAGAGGTTTCATGGGGCTATTAACATCACTTATTTTGTCATTTCATATGACTGCCAAGATACTTGAGTATCTCACTATTCTTTATAACAGTATTTTCAGTTGTTAGATCATTAAATTTATTGTTTTTATCGTGATTAAACTTTGTAATTCATATTTTTTTTTTTGGGTCTATGATGGTATATCCTCTTAGATTCTATTGTAGTTCTCTATAACTTGAGTTTGCTTTAGCCTCATCTCTACTTTTATCAATGCACTCCTTGAATTTTACTCATTAAGAATATTCATTATTAACACACAAATTTGAACTAAGTGCACAATCATTATATAATCTAAGTGAACAAAAAATTATTTGATAAGCCATCTTGCATTCGTACGCATATAACAACTCTCCATTATATATCACATGTTAGTGGGTATGGCACAATCCCAAAACGGGGTAAATTGTGTTTGTAAATTTTTAGTAGATTAAAAGGAAATAAAATTAAGAGGCTTAGAAGTAATTTGAGATTACACATAATAGCCACATAAATGAAAATTTGCATAAATTAAAAAGTTAAATTGTGCAAATTTGACTAGATTTATAGTGGTTTGAATTCTCTTGATCTTACATTCACTTTATGGAGTCCCTATCTCATGAATTAATTTATAAAGAGTAATTCTTCTAAGCACACCGATAGATAGGGAAGTCAGTACTATCTCTCCTTTTCAATTTTTGATGACTAAGCTGTTGCAATCACCCTCCTCAAATCTTTAAATAGAAGAGCTACTGTTGATCTCCCTTGCATAACTGCAAAGTATAGGTTAATACGTCAAAAATTGCATTGATGCAAAAAGTCTTGGAAGATATTCTCAAGAATTCTACTTCACTTTTAAGCAGATTAAGCAACCATGTACTTAGAATATTAGATAACAAAGAAAAAGAAGTTTAGTTGTAGTGTTTTAAGAGTGAAATTCCCTTTAAACTGAAATTATTTGTTGAGAATGTTACTTCTTTTGATTCTAATTAAATCATTAAACAATTGTATAGTGATTGTATTATGAATCTGCTAAGATTGGTGTATCAAGCTGATTTAACGGCTGTTATGCATTACTTTATCTGTTTGGATTACAATCCATAGCAGCTCTGACGGATACAAGTCAATCACAGTAGGCGTTCTGCAAAAAGATGTGCCATTCATATTACAAATGTTCAATACTCGTATTATGAACCTAATTATCAGATTTGTAAAACTGTTAAGGTCTGATTGCATAGAATTTTATTTGCTAGTAAATTAGTAATTTGAAGTTTATTTACAAAGGCAAAGTAAATTAATAATTTTGATTTTAATTAAGCTCTCAATATCTTAATTTTAATTACTTAATTGAGCTAATATGAGCGTAATTTTTATTATAATTAGAATATAAATAAAATGTTAATTCTAAGCTTTCAAGAGTTTTCAAGCTTGATCTATTTTAGAAGAGTCCTCTTACACCATTTGATTAACATGTTTTTGCTTAATGTTGTACTTGCGACCCAAAGTTGAATTTTCATGCAAAACATTAGCAATGTACAAAAATAGAGTTATAGGTTGTAATCATTAAAACTTGATGGAACTTTTGGAGTTTTCAAATTACTTCATACTAAAGATCTCATGGGGCTATCAATCTCGCCAATTTTTATGATTACTTCACATAAATTTGTTTTGCTCGGAAAATTAAAATTTCATCATCAAAATTAAATATTTAAAATATTTATGATGACTACGACTTTCTTAATTTTATGCTTTAATGTTATAAATTTTTTAACTAAATTGATGATCAAGATTTTAGTTTCAAAGAAAAATCAGTAACAATATTATGAAGTTCAAATTGTATGAATCAAATTGAAATGTACCATATATTTGAAATTTAAAATACATAAAATAAAAAAGCAAAAGAATCAATCTTTTTCTTCAATCATATATCGGAGTGCAAAACAATAAAGGCTAAAGACTATATAAATATGCATGCTTGATGGCATAGTGCCATTCTTATAGAACTCTTGGAAGTTATCCAAGATTTCCTTGATGTCTTTCTGGATAGAATCTACATGAGTGTCTAACTTGCCTATCCTTGCATTGAGAATGTACAAGATAACGTTGGGACAAAGGAAACGGCACGACTACTCATTAATCTCATGTGCGGGAGATGGTGGAGCATTTTCCTCTTGCTCGGCGGGGGAACTCTGATTTGTTCTTAGGTGACACCTCATAAGGTGGGGAGGGTAAAGGTTGGTGCGTATGCTCAATGGTTTGCAAAAATGAATGAATTACGGGTGAAGGCTCGGTTGGAAATGTATGTGGGAAAAGGAAATGTGGACAAGATCACACATTAAGATTATTCAACAAAAGAGAGGACCTAATTGTTTGTAGAGTAGGGCTTAGGGATTAAGCGTGTGGGGAATGGCTTGCGGAGTGTAATCTTCATGATCGACATACTCATAACGTTACTAGGCGTTGCCATCTTCATGAATTGTGGTTTGATAATCTTGGGTTAGTGCAGCATGAACTGAATTGCGTTGTTATTGACTATTCTCCATGGAACCTGAACGGATGTGGGTGGGTTATGAGCTAAAGAGGAAGGAAGGCTAAGCTGGGATTTCAAGTTAATGTAAAGGGTGTGTAAGAGTGAAAGGAGTGAATGAGCTCTCTATGTATATAGATCCAATGTTTTTTGTAAAACAAAATGAGCAGACTGCTGTTTTAAATCAATCATAGACCACAATTGTAAAATGAAAACCAATACATTTAGGATCATACGAACATTAAATGAATATATTTTCATAACACTGGAAACAGAAATTCGTTAAAGCTAACAAAAGTGCGTTACATTATTTTTTGAAGTAAATCTTTTGTAATACAAAAAAAAAAAGAATCATATAAAAATAAATAGGGAAAATGTTTTTCTTAATTCTTATATTTTTAAGTTTGTTTCAAATTGATCCCTAAAATTTTAATACCAAACAAGTCCCTGAGATTTTAAAAATATCTTGTTTAGTCCCTATAAAAATTAAAATAAATAAAAAAACATTTAAAAAAAAATAAAAACTTTCCGGACGGCCGAGCGGTGAAGGCGCAAGCGCCATTTCCACTTCGAGTCTCCAACCAGTCGCGATCACTCCTCACTCGTCTTGCCATTTTTGCAAATGCTTAGAAAATGTCTATAAGTTAATGAATTTTTTTTGTGGCTTCCGCTGACTGACACGATCTCTAATAAAATGATGCCTTAATTTAATATATTTAGTGTGTGAGTGCTTAATGTAATTCTTAGTAAAATTAATAGTGTTAGCATTCTCACACTTAATAAGAATTTTATAGTTTAGTTATGTAGTTAAGTAATTGTTGCTTTGAACAACATAGCTTCCATCAGTAATGCAGTCAACCGTAGTAGTGGATAATGCTATTGAAATTTAGTCATTTTGGACAAAGAAATTGGTAAGCATTACAAAATTGATGAGTGCTAGATGTGCTTTTTTGTCTACTTTAGATTATGTAAAGTTTAAATGAAAGAATGTATTAGGTGAAGGGCCAAGCTATTATGATTATGCCAAAGTTTTGAGGTATTGTTGTACTATAGTCTTTAATATAATTGAAGATATGGTTAATAGCAGTTAGATGGGATTCTTGAGTCTGATTGAATCTAGCACACAAGCAAAAAATTGAATATAATATTTGATTTAATTTTAGTTAAATATAATGGGAACCCTATTTTATTATGAGGTAATTTCTAATCTATTTGACTAGAAGGATCTCTATGTAAACTTGTACTAAGACTCATGGGGGTATTTATATTATTGCTATTATCAAACTTAAACACTTTTTAAAGCTCTTTAATGTATTTGGTTGGTGACAAGATGATGCAAAATGCATTTTGATTTGATTTATAATACTCGAAAGAATTTTAGCTCATCTATTATGCTTATTTTAATTTCATTGCTCATGAGAGTTACAAATACATTATATAAGGTAGTGCTATTAAATTAAACAATGTATTGTTACCATAGATTTGGAATGAGTTTTTTTAAAAATGACTTTTAGCAGTTCCTCTAATGAATCCATTGTGTTAATAGTACTAAGACGCTCATATAATGCTCTAGGTGCGTTCTTCAAGCTATCAAAATATTTTAATTTATATAGATGATTATGGTAGTTTATGTTTTCAGAATCATTTGGTGTTGAACATAAAATACCATCATTGTATCCATTGAGGAACATATTTTTGACATTAGTATGGTATAATTTGAAGTAATAATTAATTGTATATACATGTAACATCGATGCATCGTCGAAGTGGAAGAATGTGTCGAGGGTTCGCCGCCATCTTCAGAGGGGAAATGGAGTTAGCGATGGAATTGTATGGATTGATATTGCCGGTCTCTGATACCATGTTGAGAATCGCAAGCACTCATGTAACAGAAGAAAGGGGGAATGTTCTGCCATTTCATTAAGGGGCTGTTTGGTTTGAAGTAAAACCGGTGTAAAGTACAATATTTTCGGGTAAAGTGAGATTACTTGTATTTGGTTTAAAATAAAATAGGTGAAAATCTCTTACTGTGTAATTCAATTTTGCATTATTATATATACAATTGGGGATTCGAGTTACGCCAGAATTGGGCATAACAAAATTACGTGGAGCAGCCGTGATGAGGAAGAAGCGGAGGCAGCCGAGAGCAATAGTGAGGAGATTTAGTGCCTTCACCGATTTCGAACTAACAAATTGTTCAATTCGTTTGAAAGAACTAATCGTTCGATTCGTTCGGGCTCTTCCAAGGATCCAATGTCTTCTTCGGCGAAGGCGAGTTCGAATGAACTGTCCGATTCTTTCAAATGAACGATTCATTCGTCCTTTTTACCCTAAAAAAAATATATTTTATGGGGTCATTTTACCCTCCTATTTTATTCAAAACACTATACTCACAAATTACTTCATTGCAAATAAGAAAATGCTAAATTTCTAGTAAATTTATCAAACAGCAATAAAGTTACCTGATTACACTATAAACAAGTTATGATTTCCTCAAATTTTCTCATGCTAAACAGCCCCTAAAAGAAAGCCGGGTCTTAATAGACTTGGTACAGTGCACGGCTAAACAGAAAAAAGTAACCAAAAGGGTAAATGCTTTGCTGTACTTTCATAATTTTCTTACTTATCAGATGATTTTGGTTTAACATTACTTGTTTATTGTAATAGGGCAGACGTATGAGAGTAGGAATATAGCATATGATGACGATTATGTAAAAAAATTCTTTGCTGCTTCTGTTTTTGCCACCTTTATGGTGGTAATTCATTTTATTAAATATAAATACCTTTTACAGTGTTTTGTTAGAACTTTTCAAATCTATCTAGAAGTTTAACTTTTGCAAACAGTATGCCACTCATGAAAGTTAAATTTGAATTTCAGGCATAGTGTTCTTTACTATCAGGTGGTGGAATCCAGAAACCTTCGCTGCTATGCACCCTGAGGGCACAGCTGAAAGGGTTTCATGGCCTTATGTGGAGGACAAGTCCTACCTATGGACTTGGCTGTTTCTTGTTCCTCTGATTGCTTACACTCTCTGGCAACTGCTTTATTTTCTCATTGTAAATGTTCTGCGCCGTCAGCGATTGTTGCAAGATCCTGAAGTCATGACTTCTTACAGGTCTGTCCTTTTTGTATGTGCCTATCCTCATTATAATACTTCATAGATTTAAGGATTGTGAAGAATTAGAGCTGAAACTAAATTTAACAATTTGTAGTCATTTATTTGAATTTTTTCAACTTTTTTTTTTCATTCATTGAACAACCTTGCAAATGGTCTGGTGGCTTGATAATGAAAAAAAACCAAAGAATTTCAAGTTTTATAATCTCTTGAAAAATACGCTGTGAATATTATTTTGTTGTCTTTACGGTCATAGCAACCAAAATTTAAGATTTACAAATAAAGCATTATTGATTTATCAATCATTAAGTCTTTTTAATAATGAGTATATATTAGGTGCCATGCATTTAAAAAACATGGCGATGAGAGTTCCTTATTTTATAATTTTTAAGTGCCAAGTTTATATTATTTATAAATTAAAGAGTACTACGTACATAAAAATCTCCAACATAGTTTATACAAGTTATGAGCAAAAATGTGCATAGTTTATATCGTAAATCCTTACAATTTTATATTACGAGAATCGCTTGCTTTTCGCTAAAATCTTTATAATTTACATGCTCATCACCCAAACTTTGATATTTACCAAGTGCTTAGTTATATGCAGATCTATGAAATCTAATCCCCCATTTATTGCTTTTCCAGGGAGCTTTCAAAGAAGGCACAGAAGGCGAACAATTTATGGTGGAGATTAAGCGGGATGATGGGGGACAACAACCGGCATATCATGTATATAGTGCTCCAAGCCATCTTCACTGTAGCAACGATGGCCCTGACCGTGCCCATCTTCCTTTCCTACAGAATGCACGTCACCTTCCAAGTACTCAAAGTTTCCGCCACTATCTGGAATGGCGGGAGCTTTCTTCTCGATGTCATGCCGAGGCAAGTTATCCTCAAGGAGAGGAAGAAGCAGCAGGAAATGAAACCCTTTCCCGAGGTTTCTGTCTTTTCCGTTTCAAACAGCCATGATTCGTTCAAGTCGAATTAGGAGTGTCCTGCTTACACTTGTACAAATGGATCCTCTCTACCTGCAGGTCTTTAGTTTTCTTTCTTTTATTTTTTCTTTTTTCTTAGATCTGTAATCTGTTTTTTTCTATTTTATTTCGTAAAACTAATGTTTCTCATTTTTTTTATGTAATTTGTTTTGAAGTTCAAACAGCCATGATTTGTTGAAAATAATAGCCTTTTCCGTTTCAAACAACCATGATTTAGGGTTTTATGGAGAGAGTTTTAGCTGGATTGCTAGAGTTTATCATGGCTTGTTTGAAACCATGAATGAAAAAGGGTACTGTTATGCTAGATAGTTAACAATCAGAGTAAGATTTGTCAAATTAGCATGCATGAATTTTTTATGAAATTGTATTCGTGTTGGTACATCTCTAGACGCAATGTGTAGTATATTCTTGATACAATGACAAGTGCAATGCATGGGTATGGCGTTAAGTGAGCAAGGAGGGTTCTCATATAATGGATATGAATAAAGAAGCTAATATATGATGATACTAAGAAGAGAATATGAACTTGGAATTTATATATATTTGTAGCTAAGGTGGAGTAATGAATATTTGATTAATATAAAGTCAAGTAATGGTGTAGAGATATTTAATAAAGCCGAACAAAGTGTTGATAGTGTATGTCTCTAGCTTTGACATTCAGGTAAGAATCAAGGTAGAGATGGTATTGATATTATTCTATATAAGAAGTTGAAGAATGATGGAACAAAATTAAAGCCTTAATGATTCTATGTTTTAGGATTCAAAATATAGAATTTGTTAACTATAAGACTAACTGTGAGCACAAGGAGGCACTTTTTAAAATATATTGGAAATGTGGATTTAAATATCATAATGGATATTTGTTAAAGGAAACGTACATAAAATGGTGATTTTGATATTGGATTCTCTATTTGAAATATAGGGAGGGACTTCTTCTATTTGATGTAGATTTTGTTTTTCATGTAGTAGTTTAATGTGATGAATGGCTCTACATGTATCCATAATATGACAAAATATAAATGGGAATTTTAGAGGGAGTCTTTGGCAATAAAAATGTTGGTGATAGAAGCAATATGCTACAAATGTGAAAGTTATTTATAAAAGATTAGCTCCAAGTCTATATCTTTTTGTAAAATTAAGAGATAAGAGAACTATGTATTTGACTCATATAGAGTATATCAAAGATTATGATAATTTTATTTTTTTATGGATGAATTATTTTACTAAATTTTTTAATGAAGATTATTCTAATAAAATTAATATAAGTGAGTTTTATGACTATAAAATTAACTTCAATTACACTTTTATTTGTTGTGTTGATACAATTGAAATTTTTAATGCTTTATAGTGGATGAAGAGCAGGAAAGCAGTATGATGAGATGATATCTCTATTGGTTTGTAAAAATATTTGGGGAGGAAGTAATATTTTGGCATATTAAGTTATTTAATATTATTTTAAAGACAAGATATCTGATGAGTTAAGAAAGTGTATTATCATACATATTTACAAAATAAAGGTAATGCTCAAGATAATGCTAATTATAGAGGATCCAGAATTTGTTTGGATAATGTTGAGCTTCTAAGCTCAAATCAGTAGCAATCACAGCAAGATCCCATAATTTTAACCTTTTGACTTTACTTAAGCCCAAAATTCTGAGATTTGTAATTTTCTCTTTCTAAGCCATACTACCCTCATTGATGATGAGAGCAATTGTAATAACTTCTCCTTCTGCAATGTTGGTAGAGTTTGGGTTAAATAAAATAACCCTAAAATTTACTTCTCCCCTTCCACTCTCAGAATTTTCATGATAAATTGATATGGAATGGTGTTACATGCTGGTGCTTTTTCGCATATTTCTTAAATATTGAATTTGTAAGAGCTGATTTTTGAATCATCTTACGAATATTGATTTTATTTCTCTGCACCATGGGTTTACTCGTGAAAAAGTTGGAGGTGCTTATATTAGCTGTAACAAGTTGACATCTCTTCTTTTGTGCATAATATTGAACCTCCCTCTAATGTGATTCTGTTTCAGAAGCATACCAATCGTGCTAGATGAAATGTTGTGCTGCAAATGTTCTTCTCATGTTTTTTTTTATCTTTCTTTTTCTTAACATGAGCAAAATTCATGTAATAAAAATTTTAACATGGACATTGATTTATCTATGCTTAATATGCGTAAATTATCTAAGACCACATTCTCTAATGTTAATGACAACCCCAGATTTTCATTTCAAATCAAGAGGAATGTGTTGAAATCTATTCAAATAATTTATCAAGGTGTACTATTGTTTATTAAAGAAGACCTAAATTGGAATGTAGGAAAATCAATTTTGATATTGGCTAGATTGATGCGTATAACAATTTTGAACTATCTTTTTATGACAGCCAATCATTTCTTAAGAAAAGAGTATATGGTATTACTTGCAAGAATGAGTTCTTAAGAATTAATGCTATTTTTATAGAATAAAAAGATTAATTGTATTGCAAAGATTATAAGATTATTTGTAGACTTTATCCCTCTTTCTCCACAAAAAAATTAATGGAATAAGTTTCAAGGAGGTGTTAATGTTCATGATCACAATGATCCATATTATGCTTGCAGGTTATTTTCTGTAGTTGTCCAACATCAATAATGGATGCTCATCTTATAATCATGATGTCTCTTTATTCAAAGATCATATTAATTTTGTTCTATAATATCGGACAATAAATTCAAATGCTTACCACAACTCTAATATTGAGCCATTTGTTGGAATTGAAAAAATGAAAGCTTAACTTAATTGTCTACCATTTATCTCTTTAATATAATTGATGAGAACATACCAATATTTTTTATTCAATTATACTAAATACCTCAACTTCTTATTGACTTTAGAGGATATATAGACATCCTATTCAAGTTAAGTGAAACAAGTTTGCATATATGTACTCTGATCTCTTGATACACTTTATGTTGAACGTCTTCCATCCATCGCCAATGCTTCAGATCTTATGAAATATTTTATCTTTCAATGTGCTTGCGCCTCCGCACATTATGCGAGTTTTATACTACTGTTTTATTTTATTTTTTCTTTTTTATGTGTGTTACCACGTTCGTAAATTATACGTCTTTCACGATACTATATTATGTGTTTTTTTTTTCTTTCTGTGTGTTGTTGCCCGGTATATTGTGCAGATTATTTTTTGCTCTTCTAATACTTTCACTAATGCAAGAAATTGACACTGCATAATTGTGTGGCAAATATAATTATAACTTTCCATGAATACTTGGATCATTTTTGATTAGTGAGTTATCATACTATTTTTTATCGCAATGCCTCATTCTTATTATAAATTTATATTTTCAGTCTTTCATCGATCTTCAAAGCCACTTAATAGAGACAATCACGAAGTAAAAACAAGTTTATATTACTTTCATTAATGCAATTTGTTTTGTACATATTTATATTACTATTAATGCAATTTTGTTTGCATGCATTTACTATTTTTATAATTATTTTAATTCATATTAAGCTTAAATATTTTTTCTTTGATTTTCAATTTGAGATTGAGCTGATTTAGATTATTATATAAAGTCTTGGTTAATGTTCATTTTCTTTGAAAATGATTTTGTTTGATAACTTTAATATAAATGTGAGAAATATCCAAAAACCAATAGTATTTCAGATTTTAGTAAATCTTATTCATAGTTGTGGAATATATGCATTAGATGTATGCATTACATTGCAAAATTCAAAAGATTTGCAAATAATTTATTAAAAATTTAAGTTTTGGGTCTTTAGTTTGTGTTGCTAATAAATTCAAACTTTTATATTCGACCCATTTTTGGTCTGTCTTTTGCAAGTTGTTATCGTGTCATATGGGTACATATTTTTTAGATTGTTTTATTTATTGAGTATATGTAAAGCTATTTAATCTCTTTTCTTTTCTTACTTTCACAAACAAACTCATTGTAATTTCTTAGTACATATAATATTATATGATCTATGTGTTGTATAGTGCAACTGATAGTCTTATTTTCTTCTATTGAAATTCAAAGTATTAATATTTATTTTCTTTCCTTGTGTTGTGCTCCGCACATTGTGCAGGTTTTATGCTTGTATATATATATATATATATATATATATATATATATATATATATATATATATATATATATATATATATATATATATATATATATATATATATATATATATATATGAATGGCGTTGCAATATAGTGGTTGAAGTCAAAATTTGTTATTCTAGGTCATAGATTCAAATTTTATTAATCACACATACGTAAATTTAAATAAATAAATATATATATCTATATAGTATATATATTTATATATGAGAGAGAAAGTCAGGGTGAACAGTCGCACAATTTCTCAAAACTCCCGATTCTCAAAACAAGTTTTCTCAAATTTTTGAATAAAAAAAAAGAATTTTCATGCCAAAAGCGTCTCTTCGCCTTACAGTCTCCCTCTGCGCTCTTCTACCATAAAGCCAGCGTTTCTCGCACCTGCATCCCTTCTTTTTGACTCCGATCCCTCCTCTTGAATCTGGTTGAGGTCGATGACCTTCCTCTTCTTCTCATTGAGGTGCATAAAACAACAATAATACAATGAGTTCTGCCCATTTAAGCCTGTGTTTCTTTCTAAAATTGCATCTAATGGCATCGTCTATATGGCACCAAAAGGAAATCTTATTCAGATACAGGTAAACACCAAATGAATCAGGTCACAAAATAATTTCTTAATTCACTTTGAATTTTGTTGACTTATCATACAAGATATTTAAAAATGCAATAATTTAATCGCTAGTAGATGGAAATGAGATGTCATAAGCATAACAATTTAGGAAATGAACATGCTTAAGTGCAAATTAGTAGCTCAGTTTAACATTACAATAATTCATTGGCACTCATATTATATCACACAAGAAGAGTATCATGCATTAATAAAGTTAAATACTAATATGCAACATAATAAAGAAACTTGCCTTAATTTAGAATTCTAGCAATAATCATAATTTTTATTTAACTTCAAGATAATAATTATATTAAAACCAAATTAGTGCTAATGATATAAAATAAGAGAATTAATTATGGTTTCTAATTATTGGAATGTGTCATCTTAAACAACTAAGTACAACTACATAAATCTTTAGTTTTTATTGGACTCATCAAATAGTATTCCCATTATAAAATCAATGTGAGATCATTTCTAATAATTACTTGCAATAATTTTTTTTGATCTTCATCTTCCTCTTTTAACATGAAAATAATTCATTAACTCAACTTTTTTCATGGCCATCTAACATTCTATGTTTAATATGCCAAATTGTTTAAGATGACTCTCTTAACTTTTCTAGGAGTGGATCTATTCTAACATTTTAACAATTGTACTCAATCATCATTACTTTCTTTGTGTATTCACACTCATCCACCTTAGCTCCATCATCTCCACAACATAATTTAAGAAAATGTTTCAATTTAGTTGGCTAACATTCTACCTTGTATTTCATTATTGATCATATAAATGATCTAGAAAGTTTCCTTTTGATTTTCAATGGGAATTGTTGATCCAACGACTCACCCAAAATGCTTATACAATTCATTCTACCTCATTGAACTTATTTATCGCATCACTCTCTACTTCATTTTTTATCTTCTAAGATGATAACCTTGGGATTCCATAGTAATTCCCCATAACCTGACTTTGGCTTTAACTCTTCCTCTAATCTTATCAATACAATAATAGTAATAATCAAATACAAGCATTAAGAAGTCTCTTCTTTGATGCACTTAGTGAAACAACCACAATTAATACAAAAAATATGAACTTAGAACTAATCATTGATGTGATTTAATGGCAATAAATAAATTATTTGACAACCCACGTTGTGCCAAAACTCACTAATATGCCAAAGCGTCACAGCGCGCCACAGCCCCGGGTTGTACAAGCCTAACCGCCGCAGCACGTCACAACGCCACATTTCTCGAGGTTAGGCGCCACAGCGCACCACAACGCCATGATTTACGAGCCTAACCACCAAAACCGCCACAATGCCAAAACTCACCAATATGCCATGTGCCACAGCGCCAGACTGTACAAGCCTATCCGCCGCAGCAAGCTATAGTGCCAGGCCAATTAATTATCTTAGGAGCCACAGCGCGCCGCAGCCCCTGTCTGCCCGAGACCCCGATGCCACAACGAACCACAGCGCTGCCTGAGCTGAAATCCTTCTGCTATAATGCGTCGTAGCACGCACTAGAATTATGTATTGAAAATCTGCTTCAAGTCAGCATTGAGATGGCTGAAAACATTAATTTCTCCAATTTCTCTCACCAAAATTGATTGCAAGCAATGAAGACCTTCGTTTCCAAGAAGAATAAAGGAAATAAAATTGATTGAACTCCAATTCTCAAGATGAAATTAATGGCTGCTTGAGGAGAGAAAGTTAGAGAAGAGATTATATAAGAGAAAAAGAAAAAGCTTAAAAAAAGTCATGATTTTCATTTTGGAAAATATCATTTCTAAGGGAAAACCCTACTCTTCAAAGAGGACCAAAAGGCTATTGCAGATTCAAAGGAGAACAACACAAATAGCAAGGAAGAAGATAAAGATTGAAGAGGAGAGAAGATGGAGAGAACGCCTACACTTGTTCCTTCGTATTTTACTATTTACTCATTTTTTCGTTCATGTTTTTTGTAGAGCAATGTATGTGCTCATTAGTTTTTGTAGTTTTCTCCTTACTTTCATTGCAATTGCAGCCTAAACCTCCATTTTGAGGAGGGTAAGGCAAGAACATATAGTAGTTCTTGGAAGGTGTGCATGTAAAATCTTTTCTTTTTAATGATATGTCAATTCGAGCGTAATCTTTCTATGAATGATTGAATGGAATGAATTGTTGAATGATGCATATTTTTGAGTATTTGTTAAACTTAATATTGTAAGGAAAACCTCATCGAGCTAGATGATCGTCATTTTTAGAATCTGTACACTTTTGAGCATTAACACCGCGAATGAATGTGACATTATTCATTGTGCGAAAACAGTTTGTGCACAACTTCTATGCAATAGCCTGATCATTTGAGCCATGAGAAAGTTATGAAAATTCATCGAGCTATATAGCTCGGTTCATAACACTTGAATGAGGCATGTTAAATAGTGGACGATGTGACATAGTTCATGTAGGCCATTACCGACTCCAACTTAAGATATGGGCTTGACGCATGTGAGCCGAGACCCATCTATATAGCTCAATTGCTCACCTTTGATTTATGCGAAATAATAGAGCACGTTAAGCTATGAGCGAAGTGAAATAAGCTAATTTAGTTTTGCAACTCATTACCTTAACTAAATCAAGAGTTGAAGCATGTGAGTTAAGACCAAATGATCATGAAATGAAAATAAGAATTTTATCACTTAGACGTAAGAATAATTTTCACACATAAAATGATCATGAAGATATTTGTGCACTGAGATTGAACACAAGTGTGTTCATCTTAAGCACTAGATAGGATCTAACAAAATTAAATATCCAATTTGAGAAGTTAGATCTCTTGATAATAAAATAAAAAGTAAAACAACTCAACTATAACATAGAATTAGAAAGATAGTAATTATGCACACAGCTATGATGAACTGTATGTTTGAACTCTAACTGTTCCCAATTTTCCAACTTGATAACAAAACTATGTTAATTTAGAATTGTTAATCATATGAACAAAAATCTCAAACTGATAATTACTTGGACATTATTGAATGTAGTTATACTATAGTAAAATTCATACATTGTTCATAGAGGATGATAAACCTCAGGATCTCACCATCCCATATTACTTCATACTATGTACACTTGCATGCGAGCACATACTACATAATTTTGGTTTGTTAATATGTCTTTACTGAGTCAATAAATAAAGATGGAAATCCTTTTATCTCTCTAACTTTCTTCATCAAACCTTTAGCAAAAGTATAGTCTCTATAGTTGATTTACTTTGTATAAAATCATGTTTTTATGCAAACTTTTAGTATATAATCATAATATATTTTTAATCAATATTTCCCAAACTTTCAAGGTATGACTCTTTTAGCTTGAGTCATCTATATTCTACATCGTCTTTATTCTTATAAATTGGATCACAATATTCCTCCACTCATTTTGTATTTTTTTTGTTTATAAAATTGACATATTGTTAACAAAGCATGTCTTATCAGTGTCATTGATACATTGTAATTGAGTTAAATCTTTAGTTCTTTTTTTTTTTTAAATTTACCAAGATTACATATGGAAGTTTCTCTCTTGACAATATATAGTTTCTTGTTTAAGCTAAGGTATTAGCATTCATAACACCTTTCTTAAACTCATGATTTTTGTCCTTTATCATCTTCATTTTTATTATGTTCAAATCATTTTTATAACAAATATTTTCTTAAATTTGCTTAAACATCATGATTCCACCACCATATGTAATTCTCATATTTGGGATTCATGACTTTGTAATTTATGCTTGCTAATAGTTGGCATTCTTCCTCATAAATCCTTGAGAAGTGTAGATTTCTTTGTTATTTTGTTTGGATTCATGTGAGGGTATTTTAACAATTAGTATAAATGTATATCTTTTGTTAAATTGTGTTGGATCTAGCATAACAATAAATAATAGCTTAGAAAAACCATTATTAAAATTTGTAGTTAAGTCATTATGTGTAAAAATAACTTATCATCAAGCAAGGGTATATATTCATATTTATTAAGGTGTTGTAAGGTTGAGAGAATCAAAAGTTGCCAAATTATTCAGCACATCATTTATATTCATTTGGTCGATGGTCCTTATTACTAATCATTAGTACAACTATTTATGATTCATATTAAACATAAAGCAAGTAAATAAAATATAGTGTTAACATATAAAAATAAATAATATGTTTTATTTGAACAAAGGATTATATCTCATTTAATATGTAATATGGATGCACATGAAAATTTTCTTGATGAAGCCCTTTTTTATATAATGACAAATTAAGTCCTTAAATAAAAAAATGATATCTAAACTGTAAAAAATGATGCATTACATGACAGATGGTTCGCTTTATATGATTCAATTTCTTAATTTTTTCCAAATTTCCATACAACATTAAATGATTAACCTATTAACATGCATGCTCGTCGTTTGATTTATTATTAGTGACACATTGTTGTTGGTCTTCTTTCTTGTACTTCAATATTTGTATATTTAAATTTTCTTAGCTTATTATGAATTCATTGTATTCTTATTTCTATTGCACATTTTATGAATTTGCAAAAGGCTACAATATCTCTACTACTTGTTGATTTTATTTATTTGATGGAATATAAGTAAGAAAAAGTGATATTATTTTTTTGTGTACTCTTAACTAATGTGTGTTTTAACCTTATATATTTTAGAAGTACTTTCCAAGTGTGATAACTAAGTTCAGGTACAGGGAGGAGCCTAGAGGAGAGAACCAATCATATTTAATTTTGCTTTTGTAATAATACCTGGACTAGATGTTTGGAATATCTTTTAATTTTTTGAATGATTAATTTTGTTTTTCTTAAACATGTCTCAATGTGAGCCTACATCCTCCACAACCACCAATACCATTGTACATATTAGCCAATTTAATGAACATGATTAGGCCAAATATTTAAGGTTGAATTTTTAGAAAATCAAAGCTTCATAAGGATCTTATAATAAGAGTTCAAATCATACCTCTTGTTTGACAAGGTGAATAATAATTAGCAATATTGTCCAAGATTGTCTCTTACAAATAACTGAAGACATCATAACCAATCTAGATTTCTCACAAATGGATATTAATGATATTTAGGTCAAGCACAATATAGTTCATGAATAGTATGTTCGTATGGCAAAACTTTCTTAGCTTCAAGAAGCCTGCTAAATATTAACACTAATATCTTTAAAAGGGGTACATTTTTCTTTCACATCTCTTATCATTATCAAAACTTTTAAACATCAAATTTAAAGTTAAAAAAGTAAAATTATATAACTTTTAACAATTTTTTATTTTGGTCATTAAAATTTTTATAATTATAAGAAATGAGTAAGAAAAAGTGCTTATATAACAATGACAACAATCCAAGTTTTGATCTCATTAAGTACATCTATGTGAATATTTTCTTTCAATTTTGCTCTATTTTAGTATCCCCTTTCTAAGCTACAAGAATTTTAGACCATTTCTAATTATTTTTTGTTTTTCTTTCTCTTCCACTCTTAACATGGACAAAATTGAGTAACTAAACTTTCTACACTATCATCTAATGATCTGCGCTTAATATGTCGAGCTAGTTTAGGATAAATTTCTTTAAGCTTGTTCATAGTGGAGCTATTCTATCCATTTTATGAAGGTGCTCACATCCATTTACATATATCTGCTTATTACTTAACCACCTTAACTCTCTCACATAGCAATAAATTTTATAATTATGTTTTAATATAACAAGCTGACACTCTACTTCATATATCATTGTTGGTCTTATATATGTTTTATAAAACATTTCTTTGAGTTTGAGAGAATTATTTTTTATCCAACCCATCCCAAAAGTGCTCTCACATTTCATTAAATGTTTTTGAATTTTGTTGATAATATTACCCTTAATTTTATCATTATTGTGTATCATTAAACCAAAATATATGACTCTCTTTTCTCTTCAGAACAAAATTTTTAAGTATCACATATTAAAATAATTTTTAACTACTAGTATTATTAAACTTATGTTCCATATAATTCCTTTTAAATCTACTAAGGCAAAATTTTTTGAATTCCATGGCAATTCTCCACAACTCATGTCTAAATTTCTTTATCTCTGTTTTGTCAATAAGAAAAAAAATTATCTGCAAACAACATGCGCCAAGACATCGCTTCTTGGATGTTCTAGGTAAAAACCATAATTAATGATATATGTAAGAACCATAATTAATGCAAAAATACAAATGATAAGAACATCTAAAATCCCCCTTATGTTTGAAATAGATCTATTTGCTCCGCTGCTATAACGACCTAATGTCTTTATCTGCAAATTAGGTCAAATTCCCACCTCATAAATCGGGTTCCGAGGAATTTTGATTTAGGGCAAACAAGAATACCAATAGCTATAAATAATTTTTAGATCAAATTGCCTTAGTTTGAGAGAATTCAAATAACGGAAACTCCCGCTTTATTTTTCTGAATTATTTAAATCCAATAAATTAAAAAATTAAATACGAATACGAATTCATCGATTTTCATGTCATCATGTTAAGTATATTATTTAAAGCTTGCTCGAAAAGTTTCATCAAACTCTGAGCGCCTGTTTGATCTCAATTAATTTTTGAATTTTAAGACCTTAGAAATTAATTAAAAATAAAACTTTGCTCAAAATCGAAAGTTTTTGGCGCGAGAGTATTCGTTGCATCGTAACACACCTTGGTGTCAAGTTTCGTTATTTTTGAACGCTAAACGGTGGAAAAATACGAAAAATATGAGTTTAAGTAATATTTTTAAAATTTCCTTAAGGAAATTCCATTTCCCTCTCCCTCTCCCTTCCCTACTTATACTCCCTCAGCCCACCCCTCCTCTCCCACTCCCCACAGCCAGTCCCTCTCCTTACTTTCCCCTCCTTCTCAGCCCTGCCAGCCGGCCAGCCAGCAGGTGTAACGACCCCAATATTTGGATAGAAGATTAATTCAAATATTGAGATATTATCTTAGCACCCAACACTCGATTAGAAGAAAATAAATCAAGTGTAGATGCTAAGTGACCAAGTCACTTTGTAAGTAGTTGTTAAGTTAAAATGAATATAAATGAAGATATAAATGCAATAATGCAAGCATTTATAATACAAGCAATTAGATTAATCCATGTATTCATCCCAAGCAATTTTAAACATAGAGGATACAATACAAATTAAAAGTGTAGGCAAAAGTAACTTAAGTAATTTATAATCTAATTATTACAAACCTTTTTTAAAAGTAAGATAGAAAAAAAATGCAGTAAGTAAATCACTCTCTCTCACTTATACAAGTAAACTATTTAAAATTAAGCGGAAGCAGAATTTTTTATAAGTCTTTCAAGTACTTGGACCTGAATCACTTGAATAAAATGGCTCTTGATCTATTATATTTTGGTATTTAAATATAATAGGGCAAAGCCAAAGAAAAGAAAAAGTGTAGTTAGACTAAATAGTCTAACCACATTTTAAGATTGACTATATTTTTAAAATTAACAAGATATCATAATTATAATTTACAAATTAAAGTAAGAAGTGGTACTATAAAAGCTATAAAGTATGAGAAAATGAACTAAGCATAACTGTAAGGAAAATAGTATGAAATAAGTTGAATAAAAATACTCACTTTTATTAAAGTCCTAGCCTGTATTGAAAATTGGTAAGGGAAAGCATCCTAAAGGCTAGAAACTACTATGTGCATGAAATGAAAGTAATATATGTTCAATGGAATTTATGCTAAGTAAGCAAATGACATACAGTGAAGCATTAATTGAAATTAAGCAACATATACTGTATTCAAATTAAATTGAATAAGCAATACACAATACTGAAAATAGAGAGTGTAAATCAAAGGAAATAAGAAAATATCTTAGATTCTCAATCTAAGATAAACATAGTCTAGGACTATGAAATGCAATCATAACTAAACAGTTATGAAGAGATCTTTTAATCAATTACGATTGTAAGAGAACTCTTATATCTTTAATTAAAGTTACATTTATGAATTATCTCATTCTGCGGGAGTACACAACAGAATGGGCGAGGAGTTAAGCATGTCTGCCTAACCAGATACAGTGGGGAGGTTGAACATTCATATTTACCCTCTCTAAAATATGAAGTCCTATTATAAGCGCTTTCTTTTGTACTCAAATTTGCCATAAGGTATTCCCCTTTAAAATTTTAAGAAAGTCTTAATTTATGCACAACGATCTTGAATGAATGTTCAAGGAAAGAGGCTCAAAGCTAGGCAAGCATTCAATGAATTTCAATAATTGTAAAGTATGTGATATCTTTTTATTATCTAAATTTTAATAATCTACTCAATGATTGGAGATAATTAAGCTCCAAATTGACTTATAGATATTTGATCTTAAGTCAATTCTTAATAAAAGTAAAATGAATGTAAGTTTAGAAATTAGTATTTTCATGTAATTTTGAAGTTAAGAAAATAAATAGCTTATATCCAACTTGAAATAATTTAACTTATGATTGTAGGGAACTAGAAATTTAAAAAGCTTATCTAAATCTTTAAAAAGAAATTATTATTTTCAATCAAATTGATTGGGAGCTAAGGTCCTAAAATGAACCATAGATATTTTGAATTGAATACTTAAAATTTCTAGATATCTTTCTAAGTATTTATTAAGTGAAAATATCTGATATTTTCTTAAAAATTCCTAAGTCCTAAAATTCTTAGAAATTTTGGCAGAGTCTCCTTTATTTTTGTTCAAATAAACATTTACACAATCAATATATAAGTCAATCCATTGACTACTTCCAGTTCTAAAATAGAGTTCAATCTTTTTTATAGGATTGCTCATTTCCAGTTCTAATAATAAAATTAATTAAAACAATTCACTAATCTAAGATTCATACACCCTATATTAAACATTTAATAAAAGATACAGAAATAAATTTAGAAATTTTTAAGAGGAGCATTATTTGACTGATTGCACATAAGGTAATAACATTTAATTCAGCATTTTTGTATTAATTTACAAAATAACCTGCAAAGAACAACATCATTAAGTTAGTAGTTATTATATAAGAAAAGCAATAATCATTTAAATTAATGAAGATATGATAACATTTGTTCTTATAGCATTTGATTCATATTATAAAGGATTGCAGCATTAATTCAGCATTTCAAAAGATATTAATTTTCAATCTGCTTTTATATTCACACATTAATTATATAGCTAATTATAATACATGGAATAATTTGTGAATTATTATCAGATTATGAATCTACAATATCTTCATATCGTAATGTAAGATCTGTACTTAAGATTTCTCCAACCTTTCAAGAGGCTGATAGAACTTACTTAACTGATACATCTATTAATCTTGCTAGAGCAGTATGGAAAATAATTTGCAACGTAAATACTAATAATAATTGCTACCAAATAATCAAACATCCAAGTATTAAATCTAACACCTAAATTGAATAATTTCAAAAAAATAGCATCTAATCTTAAAGAATAAATGGCAATTTAAAATTTCATATGATAAATGGCAGCATTTGACTTTATATACAAAGATGGCAGCATTTATTCTTATAAAAAGATGGCAGTATGTGATTCTAATGACAGCATTTCATTTTGATGTATAATTGATGGCAACATAGCAGCATATGCATTAATATCTAGTATTAGGCATATAAGAAATTTTCAACCTTTATTCAATGCCCAAAATATAACAGTTAATATTAATATCTAAAAATTTGCTCATAGTATTTGTGTTAATTGAGATAGCAGCATTTAATCTTATAACTAATGGGCAACACTTACTTTATCTTGAAATAAGTAGTAACACTTGTCCTCTCAAAACTACATTGAGATTTCATAGAATACATAACAACCTTTGATCTTATATCTAATTGGCAGTATAAAACTCAAATGAAAGAATTGACAGCATTTAGATCTTAATAAGTAACAGCATTTAATCACAATCGAACTAACTGGAAGCATTTGATCTCGTAAGATCTCTTTTAGAAAATGGCAACATTTGATTCATTATATCTTTTGATTCACATTGAAATAAATGGCAATACATATCTCCCATTTCATTTGATAATAATGGCAATATTTTATCCCATTCAATTTGGGAAGAAAGGCAACATATGATGGCGGCATCTTATATTATCACTTCTAAAATAAAGGCAATATGTATTAGATGTCATATTAAAAATGGCAGCATATGATAACATTTATCCTCATATAATCCATTGGAAGCTTTTGTATCTTACAATTAGATGGCAACAATTATTCTCATAAACTATATAACATTGTTGAATCTTATAGGATACGTAGCAACATTTAGTTTTCATAATTATATGTGATTCTAATGAAAGAAAATGATAGCATTCCTCCTTAAAGAAATAGCAGCATTTGATTCTTTAAAGTAGATAACAACATTTTGAACTTCCCAACTAAATAACAGCATTTGGGTCTTCTTAATACATAGTAACATTAATTACATTGAGATAAATGGCAGTATTTAATTATTTGACTTCATATACCAAATGGTAACATGTGATACTAATAAAAAAGATGACAATATCTAATCTCATGTACACTTAAGAATACCATATGATCTCACTCATAATTTATAAGGCAGCACTTGTTATTCTTATTAGAATGAAAGGCAGTATATGATCCTACTTATGATAGATAGTAGCATTTAATCACTTAAACTAACTAATAGCATTTGAGTTTCATAAATTAAGTAGCATCATTAAATTTTATATGATTAACGGTAGCAGTTGATTCATCTTGCAATTAAGAACAGCATTTGAATTTTATAAACTAATTGGCCTCATTGAACTTCATATAACAAATGGCAGCAATTAGAATTATTGAAATAAATGACAACACTTTTTATTTCCCCAAAATACATAGCAACAATTAACTTTATTTGAGATATAACAATATATGATTCTATATAAGAATAACAATATTGATGCACATAAAATCAGTTAATAACATTTGGTCATGTAGATTATCTAGTATCATTTACTTGACATAAATGAATGGACAACAATTGATCTCTCATAGCAACATTAATTATAACATGTGATCTTACACATGATAGATGGCAACAATTGATTTTATGCTGAAGTAATTGACAACACTTATCCTTACTTACATTAAATGACAACAATTATAAAAATGGCAGCGATTTTTCTACTATACACTTAAAGTATAGCATCATTCATTTTCAGCATTCAACATTAATATCTAAGATTGAAGCTTATCATTTATATCCAGATGAATACCAATTTAATTTCTGCAATTCACTAAATACAACCTTAATAATTGAAGAATTTTAAATATTCTAATATGGATTCAGCATTTGAATACACCTTGAAATAAAGAATATAATTTAAATTTCATAAACTAAATGGTAGCAATATAACAATATTTGAATTCTTAATTAGCTCTTATAATACATACATATCATTACAAACATAAATACAAGAAGTTAAAAATCATTTTATTTCCAATCTCCAAAGAACTTCACTGTAATGAGATGGAGAAGGGTAACGACCCCAATAATTAGATAGAAGATTAATCCAAACATTGGGATGTTACCTTAACACCCAACACTCGATTAGGAGAAAGCAAATCAAGTGTAGATGCTAAGTGGCCAAGTCACTTTATGAGTAGTTGTTAAGTTAAGATAAATTTATACAATTTGAATGCAATCAGAAATACATGATAAGGAGATACATGTAAATACAACATTGTAGTTAGTTCTAACACAAGCAATTTGAATAATCCACTCAAGCACTTACAAACATAGAAAAATAAGTATAAGCAAAAGTGACTTAAGTAAACTCAAGCAGTTTATAATTCAATTATTACAAACCTTTTTAACAGTAAGAGTAGAAGATAGTAAACAGATTACTCACTCACTCAAAACAAAATACAAGTAAACTATAAATTAAGCGGAAGCAGAATTCTTTATAAGTCCTTCAAGTATTTGCACCAGTATTATCTGAATCAAAGGGGTCTTGATCTATCATATTTTGGTATTTAAATATGATAGGGCAAAGCCAAAGAAAAGAAAAGGTGTAGTTAGACTAAACAGTCTAAGCACATTTCAAGATTTGCCAAAGTGTTTAAATTAATAAGACTTCACAATTATGATTCACAATTTAAAGTAAGCAGCGGAGCTATAATAACTATAAAGTATGGAAAATGAACTAAGCATAACCGTAAAGAAGACAGTATCAAATAATTTGAGTAAAAATACTCATTTTTATATAAGTCCTAGCCCGTATCCAAAATTGGTAAGGGAAAGCATCCTAAAGGCTAGAAACTACTATGTGCATTTAAATAAACGAAATAAAAGCAAAATGAGTTCAATGAAATTTATGCTAAGTAAGCAAATGAAATACAGTGAAGTATTAAATGAAATTAAATAACATATACTGTATTCAAATTGAACTAAAGTAACCAATACACAATACTGGAGATAGAGAGTGTAAGGCATATAAAATAAAGAAGTATCTTAGATTCTTGATCTAAGACAAACATAGCCTAGGACTATGAAATGTAAACATAACTAAACAGTTATGAAGAGATCTTACAATCAATAAGATTGTAAAATAACTCTTATATCTTTAATTAAAATTATATTTAGGAGCTACCTCATTTGTAGGAGTACACTACAGAATGGGGCGAGGAGTTAAGCACATCTGCCTAACTAGATACAGTGGGGAGGTCGAACATTCACATTTACCCTCTCTAAAATGTGAAGTTCTTTTATAAGCGCTATCTTTAATACTCAATTTGCCATAAAGCATTCCCCTTAAAGTCTTATGAAATTTTTTATTCATGCACAATAATCTTGAATGAATGTTCAAGGAAAATGCTCAAAGCTATGCAAGCATTCAATAAATGTCAATAATTGTAACCATGTGATATTCTTTTATTATCTAAACTTTAATAATCTACTTAATGATTGGAGCTAATTGAGCTCCAAATTGACTAATAGATATTGATCTTTAAGTCAATTTTAATATAAGTAGAAGGAAGATAAGTTTGGAAATCAATAATTCCATGAATTAAAGTTCATCTTATACTAGTCCTAAACTAATCAAATCAAAGAGATTTATATTAAAGTTTAAGGGAACTAGTGAGGAAGAAAGAATGTTTAAAGATTTCTAAGTTAATGAAAGTGTAAGTTATAGGAGATTCTATTAACTTACTTATTTAACTTATAAACAAAAATTATCAACTCGATTAAATCATGAAGTTATCTAAGATTAATTGATATTGAATAATTGAAGTTACGAAAAGAGATAGATTATACCCTACTTGAAAAGATTTAACTTATGATTGTAGGGAATTAGGAGTCTAAGAACTTATCTAAATTTTTGAAAGGAAGCTATCACCTTCAATCTAATTGATTGAGAGTTAATGTTTTTAATTGAACAATTGAAATGAATACTTAGAGTTAAAGTGAATAATTTCAATTGAAGTTAATACTTACAACCCTAGATATGAAACTCTACGTGTATTATCTAATATGTGAAAATATCAAATATTTTCCTTGAAATTTCTAAGTCCTAAAATTCTTAGAAATTTCGGTAGAGTCTCCTTTGTTTTTGTTCAACTAAACAATTTCACAATACAATATATAAGTCAATACATTGACTATTTCCAGTTCTAAAATAGAGTTCAATCCATTTAAAAGGATTGCTCATTTCCAATTCTAAAATAGTTTTGACAATTATAAATAACAGCAATTTATAAGTCAATCCATTGATTATTTCCAGTTCTAATAATTTCAAGTTAAAAAAATTAAACAATTCAATCTACTAACCTATAATTCATACACCCTATATCAATCATCTATGAAACTAATAAAATATGCATAAATAAGTTTAGAATTTATAGGAGCAGCATCATTTGGCTTATTATGCCATATGGTAATAGCATTTAGCGCAGCCTTTCTTTTAATACAAATTTATGACTCAACCTGCATAGAACAACATCATTAAGGTTAACAATTTAAATATAAAAGAAACAAGATTCATTTGAATTTAAAGGCAGCATATGATTTTACACATGATAGGTGGCAGCATTTAAATCACTTAAATTAACTAATAGCATTTGATCATTTTGATTTAACTAACAGCATTTGATCATTTAATAGCAATTGATTCATCTTGAAATAAATGGCAACACTTATTCTCTCATGATAACATTTAGATCCCATAAAATACATTACAGCATTTGTATTTATTGAGATGAATGGCAGCATTTAGATACTAATAAGAGGAACGACCATATATATTCTCATGTACAATTCATGGCAGCATTCATATTAGATCTCAAGAAAATGGTGACATTTTATTGTATTGAAATTTATGGCAGCATATGATTCTATTTGAAATTAATTACAACAAATTGAATGGTAGCATTTATATAACAAAAATCGGTTTCAAT
Source organism: Gastrodia elata (assembly GCA_016760335.1). Taxonomy (NCBI): domain Eukaryota; kingdom Viridiplantae; phylum Streptophyta; class Magnoliopsida; order Asparagales; family Orchidaceae; genus Gastrodia; species Gastrodia elata. The sequence continues at coordinate 47,724,385 of CM028670.1, forward strand.
ATAAATATGTGGCAGCTTTTGATATCATTTGATTCTTATTTGTAAAGTACCGCAACATTAAGTCAAAGTTTTCAAAGGATAGCAATATTCAATGCAAGAATTAATAGCATTAGCAATGTTAACTTAATGGTATTAGTAATCAAAAGATGGGGCAGTTATAATTTAAAGAAGTTTAGTAACATTAATCTTCAAACAACCAATCCTTTTGAACATGTCGATATCATGTTATAATGAGCTTGATATTGATCAAGATTCGTCTATTGTTATTAAATGCATTTTGAGATTAAATACATAAAACTTCCCTTAGCCCTACTTGAAACCTGAAAGAATTTATATTTCCTACCATGCCATTAATGTAAAATATCCGTTTTAACCTTTCAATCTAGCTAGGCTCATATAAATACACCTCAAGTTCATATTTCTTAGGCATACTACCATTATTATCAAAGAAATCAAATTCCTATTGCTTATAAAGAAAATTCAACACAGAACACTTTTAAAAAAAAGAATTAAATCAAGTGCTGAGTTTATATAATCTATTTGACCTCTATTAACCTGAAAAAGAAAAAAAAACTTATATCTTATTAACTAAAGATGTCCCTAAATCAAGCATAATGAAGTAGTAAATAAGCTTCCTAAGTCAAAGTTCTGAAATTTGGTAACAACCATCCTTATCCAGATTTAATCAACTTAAATTTATGAATTTGTTTGCTTAATAGAAGAAAAGAAAATTTAGGTGGAGTACCTTTGTTTCTTTACAGCTAAGAGAAGAGAGTTCGTGTAAGATTAGCTTAAATACGACCTTACAAACTCAATTCTAGCTCAAGTTGAATTCAAGTCAAGTTTTGCAAACAAGCTCAAGTTCAACATAGCTCGACTTTAAGTGATTTGTTCACAGCCCTATGTATGGTTTGAATTAAATTTTTCTTTCATGCTGCGTGTATAAATGTGTGTTTAAGCAACTTCAATATGGCCATTAAATGTTGGAGCATGTTAAATACCACTTTAAGAAAACTTTACAATAATGAAATATTATTTATATGAATTAAGTTCAGTTATGTATTATACTAATCCTTCTTCCATCTCTTTAAAACATCAGTCGCTTAAACATATTTTGTTAAAATTGACAAGGAGCATGCTAAAGCTGGATAATCCATTTCGCATTCAACAAGTATAACAGTAACTCCAAATTAAATTTGATCTTTATCCCATATAGAGTTGGAACCTCTTAATTTAATTTACTTAATTTCAATGAAGTTTGCATACTAAATCAAGATCAGCGTTGATTAAATTGGAAATGAAATGAGGCAATGAAGATGGTGTACCTTGAAGCTACGTCTTCTCCTTTACGTCGATCTAGGTTGGCTCGCTTACAAGAGCACTCCTACCTCTTCTCGTACTCGCGAGAACCCCTTTGGTGCTTGACAATCACAAAACGACGTCAACCCTAGCTTCAGTTCACGGCTTTGAGCAGACCAAGCGCCAACGCTGGAAGAGGAAACGAAGGAATGCTCGAGCGCCGGATGGATCTATCACTTCGTAGAACAGGCGACGAAGAAGGAAGAAGAGGCGGCTATTTCCCTCGCTTTTCCCACGCCTCAGAAGGATCGTTTCTTGCGAAGATAAACATCAAGCCGTCCTTATGGAATGAGTATCGGCTAAGTAGAAGAGATGAAAAGGAATGGCCAGCTGTTCGAACCGTATGCCCACTCCTCTCCTTCTCCTATCGTGCGAAAAGGGATGGCAGAGGCGTACGAAGGGATCAAGGGAGTCATCCGATCTTTTATCTTTGATCTTAGGACTCTCCTCAATTGATAATTCTTAATCATTGGATTTAAAACTTAATGGATTAAGAAACCTAAAATGAACGGCTCAGATTTTATATGGATTGCCATCTTGATTATCCCTCCTTAATATGATTATATCATTAATTATAAGGAATAGTTAGGTAGTATTTATCTCTTTCTTTAAGAAATCAAATTTATTTATTCAAATATACTTCTAAATTTCTTAAATCCCTACCCTTAACTTAATTGAGATTTAAGGAACTTAAAAATGCGATAGAAAATTTTGATCGGAGGCGTATTTTAATTACTCAATTTTCCGGGTATTAATATATTAGCAAAATATTTGCAAGAAAATTGACGATTCCCAAATGCCTCCAAAATACTACCCCTAGCTAATTTGGGTGTGGTGAGTCCAATGGCGGACTCCGTTTTCAATTCTGAAGCCTAAATAATATAGGTATTTTCAGAATTATACGAAAACTAGGAACTGTTGGAATTTGCCAAACGATCTCCAAATCACATGAAATTTGAGATGGAGCCACTTAACTCTATTATAAGAGTAATGAACAAAATTGGAGTCAATTAGGTCATTAATTGATGAGTAACAACATCCAGGTTGTTACAAGAAGTCTTCTCCAATTAGTAATTACTTGAACTGTTTAATAATCTCCATAAACTGATTGATATGGAATGAGTTTTAAATCAAATTTAACAGATTTGATTTAACTTATAATTTCAGATTCAATAATAACAAGAAAGAAAGAAATAATAGAAATATAGGTTATGGCATTTAGCTTTAAGTCATGAAAGAACACCACTGTAAGACATCATTACTAGGTATCTTTTGCCCTAATGAAACTCATTTGATATCTTAGATATACTATGTTGATTTAAGTATTGATCCGAAGGAAAAACTCAAAGTATAATGAATGAAGAAGTTAATATAACCAATCAAATCCTCAAAGAGGATATATGCAACAAGGTAAGAATCGTGATGGAGGTACCTTACTCTCTTGCTTGAGGTCAGCGGAACTTAGGGTTCGGCGAGTGGAGGCGTTCGGCTAGGGTTCGCTGTTAAACTTTGCTACCTTACCTTCAGATAATCCCTTCTGCCAAGAGGATGAGAAGGTGTTGATAAGGAGGGGATCAGCATGGGTTCGAGCCTTCCCATTGGAGAGGTCAGCGGCGCGAGCCACGCGTCGTCGCCTCTCTTCTCGCTCGGTCTCGGTAAGGATGGGAAGGTAGTGTCGGCTGCATGAATAGATTATGGCAAACTGAGGTAAGGATTCAAAAATGAAGTCGAAATTTTAATCGGGAGTCATCTTAATTATTTCAATTATCAAATTATGAAAATATAATAAAATAATCAAGAAATTTTGACTATCTCCAAAACTTACCAAAATTTCACCCCAAGCTAATTTGGGTGTGAGGAACGCAATGGCGAAATCCATTTTCGAATCTGAAGTCTAAATAAATTAGGTATCTTCAGAATTATCTGAAAACCAGGAAATGCTGAAAATTGTCAAACGGTCTTCAAATCGTACGAAATTTGAAGTGGAGACTTAACTGTATTATAAGAGTAATGAAAGTGATTTGGAGTCAATTAAATCACTAATTGACGGGTAACAACATATGGGTTGTTGCAACAGCAGCCAACCCAGCCCCTCCCTACCTCCTGCTAGCAGCCGGCCAGCAGCAGCCCAGCCAGCCCTTCTCCAGCAGCTAGCCACTTGCCATCCTCTGTTTTTCGTTCTTTTTTTTTAGTATTCTATACTTAATAACTCAATATTATAAAATTAATAATTAGTCATTCATATTATTATTATTCCCATTAATTAATAATGAGAACAATATAAATGTTATTAAATGATTTTTATTTTTATTATGTTAAATTTCAATTCATGCATTTTCATTTTTTTATATTCATTTCCATTTTGTTTTCTTTCATTCATATATTATTATTATTATTGAAATAATGATAATAATAATAATAATAATATATCAAATATAATGGCTACCCTTAGTGATTTAAAAATATTGTCTTTTATCAAGAGAAAGAATGAACAAAAGATATAATAGAAAATAGCAAAGTAAAAATCTCTAAAATACTAATTTAAAATATTCAAATTTAAATGTAGATCCAAAATTGAATTATCAAACTTTGGATCTTAATAAAAAATGTGCTCAGTACATGACAAATATTACTTTTTATACTTTACTGCTGCTTAGCTTCGCTTTTGAGCCAAACTCATATTGAAGTTTGGTTGGTTGTTCAAAACCAACATAACGTGATTTTTACTGAAAAATTACATCAGTAATATTCGATGTTAGTTATAGGAAAATGACATCAGTAGCTTTCGGAGTTATTGCTGAAAAAGGATATTAGTAACATTTATGGTTGTTACTGGAAAATGACATCAGTAATATCTAAGATTAGTTAATTGAAAATGACATCAATAACATTCATAGTGGGTTAATGAAAAAATGACATTAGTAACCTACAATTTGTGATAATACTTTTCGCATGAAATTGATCATTTATTTTGCGTTATTGTCTTACTTTTTCTGCATTTTATTACCTCGTTATTTTCGCTAATCGCATCTTCTAAAGTGTAATATTATTGTTTACTACAGTACTTATAGTATTCTCTAATTAATGGGAATTCCAATAGTGGTATTATTTTCTGTACAATACCAGGTCAAGTACTTCTGAGAGAGCTTAAACAAGAACCTTAAAAAAATTTCACTGGCGGAAGAATTACTGCGCAACTCTTACTTTTATTTTATTTTACTTTTTCAAAGTTCATCTTGTGTTATAGATGGTGAACTTTATCAGAAGTTAGTTTGCTACATTGTAAAATTTGAAATATTATTAAATGAGAAATATCTTTGAATTTTTATGTGTTCATTTTCTTTCAAAATTACTCAATATGATCCTACGGTATGTTAGTACCCGATGTCGGGACAGTTCTCGTTGAACCGACGTCGGGTCATCACAACTGCACTTCCTTAATAACATAAATACAGGCAACACAAACACTTTTTTTTCCAATATTCTTCAAAAACTTTTAAAGTATTTTATTTCTAAATTTGTTTATTAAACCTCTAAGCAATGGTATAACATCTATAAGTTATCTACCGCTAAGTATGAAAAATTCATTTTATGTTTTTTTTTTTAATGAATTTTGATATAAAGCTCTTAAATATATCTCTAAATAGATCATAAAAATATAAAATAATATTTTTATTTAAAAAATCATTATTAAATCTAATTATGCATGTAGAGCATACAAAAAAAATATTCTTAAAGTTATTTGGAGGTCAAATAAAAAAAATTTCAATTTGAACCGAAGAATTATGAATTTAAGCCCGTAAATTTTCTGAAAATAAATTATAATTTTGCTAATAAAATATTACTCATAAGCACATTAAAATTTATTTAAAAATTTATAATTTTGTTAAATAACCTCGTGTATATAATTTTATCTCCATTCTAATATTAAATCTCTTAATTTTTAGATCAAAAGGTGTTATTAGTTATTTGTAAGTCAAATAATTTTAAAGAATAAATAAAAAATTTCCAAACTTATAAATTTTAAACATATTTAAGAATTTAATAAATAATAAGAAATTTAGATACCATTGTGAAGTGCGGATGAGCCAACGACGGTCCGGTCTGAACGAAGCACTTTTACAGAGTGCCAGTTCGCGGCTTGGCGTCGGCCCGGTTCAGTGGCCCCAATCTAATATGAAAACACATTAATCATTTCAGATCACATTATGCTCAAAATTTGAGGTCAAAGATTGTAATTTTTTTAAGGAAAATTGTGGTTCAAATTAATAAAAAATATTATTTGACCCCAAATAACTTCAAAAAATTCATTTTAATAATATTTTTTTAAATAAAAATAATATTTCATATTTTTAGGACTTGTTTGTAGAATATTTATATATTTTATATCAAAATTCATTAAAAAAGAATTTTTAACTTTTTCTATTTCTCATTTTTCAAATATTCAATACAGTAAAAATTTTCTTCAACTTTAAAAATTTAAATAGGGATCCTTATGAGATTTCCAATAAAGTATTGTCAAATCTGTAACCAAACATTTTATAATCATTGCAACTTCAAATTCAGGAAAATTCAGCATACTTTTTTCTTGGAGCAATTGTGTTGACAATAAAAATAATGTGTAATCTTACTAACAGGACAAACACAACATTTAATAATCTATATATATATATATATATATATATATATATATATATATATATATATATATATATATATCCAGAACTTCACCAAGCCAACATAGTTATATTTTGTGCCATTAACGTAACTTTTTTTGGAATATGAACACTAATATTCATATGCATACAATAAAGGACACTTCAAACATCAACAATACAACCATATTAGCTACAACAACAACAGCAACAAAAAGACATTCTTTATAACCAGTTGCAAATCAAAGATAATGTTTCTTTTAATTAGCTCTGGAAGATTTAAACATTATAAATGTATGATTCGGCTCTGATATCGCCACCCTCTTCATGCTTTTTAAACTTCTTTGTCTTTTCCTGCATTTGCAACAAGAGAGAATGAATCCTTTGGGTTGAATGGCAAGTTATTCATTTAAATGCATCGCATTATATTAAGGTATGCAATCTTTAAAATTAATAAATGCTGCTTCTTTACAATAGTTAGTTAAATTCTGCATCAAGAAATCATAGAATATTGTGAAATTCATCACACAAAAAGACAAATATTTTGACCCCACTATGCTCTTTAGCAGACGTTCTTCTTCCCTGCTTTTGAAGATTTCAGAGAATGTTCTTACAGGACACCCATGAAAATTCCCATATACTAGCTTTAGATTCTGAAGAAGCTTATCATTTAACCGCCTTGGCTTCATCGGGCTCCTCAAAACCTCTTCTGTTCTCATAGCCAAAACTTTTCAGTGCAGAAGCTATTTCTTTTTTGACTGTACACAACAAAGAGCTTCTTCTTCAAGCGGCTTTCTTCTATATGATTTGAAGATTACTGAGATATTTTGAGAAGGCTCCTGATCTTGACTTTGATTATAGCCGAAAAATAATATCAACCGTGATTGGATTGGATCTTCAGGTCCGTGACAGTTTTCAGTTGGCATACTGGAACAAGTTTCCTATGCTTGTTCTGACATCAATGTATTTTGGCTCATGGAGCAATGAAAGATGAAGTATGCTATAATGCTATTATAGATCCAACACTTGTTTCACAAGACCTTCACAAGATCGCCACAAGGCAATTTTCAGCATAAAACATTTCCTAAATTGTCATCTTCAAACAGCAGCAGATGGGTTTTTGTATTTCAGACAACTTTTGATTTTATTCTTGCCAGAATCAAATGAAAACAACAGGTTATTGATTTTTGTTCTGCCGTAGTTTTAACTCTGCCATTGCTGGGTTTCAAGTTCAGACGAGCAAGAAGACTTGTGTTGAGTAGTTGGCAGCTAACGTAAAATTTTATTAAATCTTCTTCTCTACCTCACCTAGTGGGATTATGGCTTGGCGACGGTGTTATCAGTTTTGTTGCAAGCACGAGTAAATTACGTATATTTTCCATTATCTGGCATGCTTCAAAATCTATTAATATTATCTCTTAAAGTGATTTATTTAGATATATGAGATCCCTCACTAAGTGTTTCTACAAGTGACTACAATACTACACGCATTTCATAGATTGCTTGGCTACATCTTCCAAAATTAAATTTGATGCATTCTGTATATTCCTCAATTTCTAAACTCATGATGAACCTCAAGATATTCTTAAAATCAAAGGTATTCAAACAGATCAAGGATGAGTATAAATAGTTCATTGAAATCTTATTTGAAATCAGCAAACACCACAAAATCATGCATCCACATATTGTTGAACAAACCTTACACTTTTGGCCCAACCGACCTTGACACCCTGGTATTAGGACGAGGCACCCATAGCTTCAAATTTTTTATGCTCAACTAAAAGTCTTTGCATGTGTGCCTGCTACCTCATTTTTATATCATATAACAGACAATTTTCAAATTAAATCCTAGTAATGTATATTTGGGGCTCCTGTCTAATTTGCAATTCATGTTAAGGTCTAGATGATTGGATGATAAAGAAGTTTGATCTTGTAGAGTGCTATATTTTATGAATTCATATTCCTTTCCAATTAATCACAAAATCCTATTTCCTACTCTACTCAAACACTTTCAAACATACTATTATATTTCTACTCAGCCTCCATTTTCAGCCCCATGACACTCCCAAGCACCTTGCCATCATTTTCCTATTCTGCACTCATTTCTCAAGCACCATCAACTATAAGTAATTAACCACCACAATCATCATCTCTACTCATGCCTTGATCACCATCTATTTCTTCTACACAAACTAATATCATTAATATATTTCTCAATTGCAACCAATTAACTTCAGTGTACATACTACAATTTCCCCAGTGCAACACACCTAATACTTCTCAAACATCTCATGCATACTCATTCTATGATTGCAAGGAAAATGACAAGCAAAACATAAGCCTAAAATTTTAAATTTCTCAATTGCGACAAATCAGCTTTAATGTACATCCTACAGTTTTCCCCACTGCAACGACAAATACTTCTCAAACATCTCACGCACACTCATTCAATGATTACAAGGACAAAGGCAAGTATAACATAAGCCTATAAATTATCTTACAGATTGTAAACCTCAATCTAAACTAGAAGCTATGAAGGATGAATATTTGAGAAGAGATATCTAACTCTACTAAAAATTAAAACATGGAGTTTAACTACCAAATAATGACACCCAAAACAGCTCGATCCAGTAAAAGCCTATGCATGGGCCTTTAATTTCTTGCAAAAATACAAATTGGCCTGACCTAGCCTAATTACAAAAATATAGAAATTTTATAGGGTTGTAACAAATGTTTAGCTTGTAGTAATGTCAGCTTATGACATTAAATAAATAAATAAATAAATGAAATGCTTATATAAATAATAATTAAATAACATATATTTTGTTTTTTTATTACACATTAGCTTTTATAGCTTAAATAATTTTAACATGTAAAATATAATGTTTTCGAACTGTCCCAAGCCTGGGGTAAAATTCTTGGCCTGATCCCTACGCATGGGCTTTGCAAAAAAGCACACTTTGGCCCAAGCCAGCCAACCCAAGCTCAGCCTGACCCAACCAAAGCCCAGTTCAGATTCAAAAATACTTGATACAAGTAATGGTTTTAAAGCATTTAACAGAAGTGAATGTGCAACAACAGCTTAGGTTCATTCAAAAACTTGGTTCAATTTGTTATTTACACATACTTAACTAAGCATAAATAGGCTTCCAGAACATAATAGTTAGAACTTTGTAAAATTACAAACAGCACTGGCTCAACTTGATTTACTCAAAGCAAAATTAACACATCTTAATTCCTTCTTAGCAATCATTTCTTCGTTTATTTTATTTTGGTATATGTATGCAGATGGACATTACTACCAGAACTAATACTTGCATAATACAAAACTAGAATTAGTCAGTACAATCACATTATTTAAAAAGGGGGTTAGTTGATTTGTAGTAATTATGGTGTAAAATAATTGAAATATCGGTAATTGTGAATGTGTGTTTGACCTGTAAGATTAGAATCGTGCTGTAAAATTATGGAATATTTAATTTTTCCCAAAACCCCCTAAATAGTACAAATCGATTACGCTCAATTCGGGTGGTAATGAATTCCACTATGTTCAGGACATTCGTCGAACCAGGCTAAACTCTAACTGCCACTAGCTGGGTTTTGTTGTCCCTCACGACTTCTAGTTAAGTGAAGAGTTGTTTATTTTTTATTTTGTTTTAATTTTTTCACCAAACAAGCACAAATTAGACTAAAAATTTTAAATATCAAACTTGCATCGTATCTCTTGTACCTGTAGCATAATTACAGTATAATTTAATTTCTCCATGATTTCAATTTTTACAAGTCAACAACCCCTAGAAAAAATTAGATACTTTTCTAACACTACAATTAAACAACCACGTGGTGGGGGTATTCATCTATCTCAAACTGCAAATATCACAGATGTTTTTTACAAAGGAAATATGAGAAATACAAAAGAAGTATGAACTTCCATGACAACGAGAGAAAGGATAATAAAATACAGAAGTGAACCAAGTGAAGATCCTATTGTCCAAAAAATATTATTGAAGTCTTATATTATGTCAATATGAGAAGGCAAACCTAGCATAAAGTGCAAATTGTATACATCAATTCATGCATAATCCACTCCAAAGTCACTAGAATATTGTAAAAATGATTCTTCATGTTAAGCAGAAACACTTAACCACGTATTGGTTTTTGTAAGACGTATTGCAGAAGAAACTAACATCGTAAATTTTAGTGATACTAATTTAGTTTCATATCCAAATGATAGAACGTCAACATAATAGTTCCATGTGATCTTGGATAGAATTGTCATTGAGTTCAAAGAAACACTTAATGTCAATACTTCAGCTAAAACAGAGTAGCAAATTTTAACAAATTTAGTTGTTGAGATAATATAAATTCAATCATTATTAGTTGAATTAAAAATTAAGACAGATGCAAACATATGATGTGACAACATATCCATGACCTCTATCAGTCAAATGCTACATGCAAGAACTAAATGAAATTGATTTGTATTTTATGCATGAAAAGGTTATGCAAAAAAAATAAGTATGCTTCTTATGTTATACAAGTTTCCAATGTGTATAATTATTAAGTTACCACTTCTCTTAATTCCACAGCAAACTCAAAGTTAAAAATTTTTTACATTGAGTTTGAGAGTTGTTATATATGTTGTTATAGCTTTGTTAGTTTTTAACAAGTTAGAATTAAATTAATTACATAACTAATAAGGACACAAAACAATCCTATTGGATTACTAATTGATGCATGTAACTATCCAATTGAATAAGTAACAAGATATCTAGATATATTAAGAGAGTATTTGCTCTTATATTAAGAGAACGATAAGATATATTTAAAAACCTTTAAAGTTTTAGCCATATCAGCCACATCATGCTTCTCATTATCAGCCTTTGTATTATTAACGGAAAGTTCCTGCAACACAGTAGAAAAAATTAAGAATTAAACTCTACAAGAAATAATATTACAGTATTAATAAGCTGAGAAACTACTTAAACTTGCTAAACCTTGGGCGGGACAAATGCAGCAGCTCGCTTTCTCTTGTTTTCAGCTGTCTTCTCTGTCTGCTTCTCCTGCTTCTCTTGCCACTTTTTGGCAGATTTATTGTTGTCACTTAAGAAATATTCACCACTCTCAAGTTGTAGGTCAATCTGTAGCGCAACATTTTCAGTAAAAGCTCTACTCATTGTTAGATCAATCCATTAAACTAAACAAATAACACACCCACACAAAAAAATTCAAAGTTACTAGAAATGAATGTTTGGTTCGCAATTGGGAAAAGGGCTCATCCATGCAAATATAATGACTCATTATATATCATAAGAGCTTAAGAATTTGAAATGAAATATATAAGATTCATATTATGATTACAATGTTTCAACAACATCTTGAAAAATAAATTCATCATTTCACATAGATGCAACTCATCTTTAAGTTTTTAATATTTCCATGCATGTGTAAATGACAACAAATAACAATTCTACATTTTTTTATTCCTTTTCAAGTCACTGTGGTAACTATAGTTGATAAAATAAATAACATAAAAGTGATTTTTCTCCACTGATATCGAAAGGCCCTACTGTTTTAATGGTAAAGATAGCTTGTTTGAACTCTTGAAGACCCTTGTTTAATAAAAAGCTATGTGAATGAACCTCAATAATTATATAGGAACAACTACAAGGATTTGAAATTATAATAATTGTTAATTGTATTTTTTTAGAATCCTGCATCCATTTCATGCTTGACAGATGGTAGAAATTATTAACAGAACATGAAATGAATACTAACAAATATTAAGGCCTTTTGATCAACAATATAAGGCGCCTTAGAGAATAAATTTAAAATAAGATTTTGTCAAAATATTCCTCAAGTATTTCAGGCTAACTATTATTCAACGCTATTTATCACCCAATTAGTCCCACTTGATCCCAATTAAGTACTAGCTTAGTATAAAATGAGTATCAAATTGAATTGTTGGGGACTAAATTGAGATTGAATTAAATAGAAGCGGGGCTAATTGGGTATGCTGACAAGTAGGAAACTATATTATGCATTCTGCAATAGTCGAGCTAAGAATTTCAGTAAATTTTTTTAATTAAATTTATACAAAGAAAATCGATTATAGTGACCAAGATCTATAAGATTTTCATACGCATTTATCAAGATTGTGCCTGAAATTAAAATTACAGATGCAAAAATAACATTTTCATAGAGAACATTAGTAATAAGATAAAACTTGCAAGCATATGCATTGTGGACTGAACAATTAACAAAGGCAACTATGATTTTGGCAAGTAACAAAGAAGACTAATTATGGGAAAACAATAACATTAAGTTCACAGATATGATTGAGATAATATTGATGATAAGGGATGCCAAAACAAAGTTTAAGAAAAAAGCTTAACCTTTCAACTGACCCAATTTAGTCAATTCAACAAAGAAAAAAAAAATAAAAACAAACATACATGGAAACCATTGTCATTTTACCTTGCTTGGTTGTTGGGGAGGTGGAAAAGGAGTATAAGGTTTCTTTTCCTTGCTCTTGATTTTTCTTTGCTTAACATTCTTCCTAACAATATAATTTTAAAAAAGTTGGGAAATAATACTTCTATACATAATATCAAAAAAAAAAACTACTGCATTTTCAGTGCAAAAGATCCTCTGTGATTCGTACTTCTTGAACTTGGGGAGAAACCTGTCCCAATTTTCATTGGCAAGGGCGGGATTTTTAGCAAGCTCACGCTTCATCAAAAGAGTCTGTCTTTGGCCAAAGGAAAAAAGAAGCCATTCAGCAGTAGAAAACAGAAGTATTGCAAAGTTTCAAAAGCATAATAGTTCAAAATTTCACCTTAATGTGGTAAACAGGATGCTGAGCATTCTGAATACAATCTTCTACAATCCTTCGGACCAATTTGAGACCCTTAAACGAACCCATTGCTGCAACAGTATTCCCCTAGTCATTTTAAGAGTGGGCAAGCGCTTCAAAATCACAATTTCATAAAACTTAAGGCATAGAAAGGTATAAGAAATGCAAAAGCAATACCTGAACTAAAACATAGCACCCAGTTAAAATTTCAATGGCCTGAAGCATGCATTAGTAAAATGAGAGGTTCAACATGAACAGAACTAGCATATATATAACAGCAGCATTCAATGAACACACCTTAAGGGTGGAAAGATTAGGACCTAAAAGGCGTTCCCGACGCCTGACAAAACGTTCCTGCAAGGAAAAAAATTAAATATATCATTTTTTAGTTCATACTCTAGTAAAATGTGATTAATGAGTTTAATTTTTTTTAAAATAATCTAATCAAATATGAATGTTTGTGTAAGAAAAACTTGTACAGATTCCAATGCACAACCAAAAAAGGAATCAAGAAACATTGCATGGGTTTTTCGTTCATAGAATGAGATTGATTATGTAGTTATTATAATTTGTAATAATTCCTGTCTTAGAAAATAATCTAGCCGGCTTCATTTGTAATTAAATTAAAAAAATATCTTTGAAAAAAGAGAAATCATATCCATCAAATTATCCCTACAGCCAAAACAATGATTAGAAAATTTATCCTGAAGAAAGAAGAATTTCACAAGTAATAATCATATGATTCGTTCATACAAACCATTCGATCAACTAAAATTGTGGTTTTACAAGGTTAACTACATGTGACATGACTGATAGGGAGCTGGCATAGAAGTCAGCGTGAGTCTGATAAGAATAGTTCCACCACTTTGTTTGAATAAAGATACTATAAAATATACAAACAAGTTAATACAATAGACATGGCGAGAATAAAAGGAGGGAAGCAGAAACTACCCGCTTGTATCATTCCCACCGTGATGTGCTTTGAGCCAAAATGACATTTAAAATTTCTATAGAGGGCACACAACTGGTTCCGATGGCTCTTCTTACAAATTAAATACTTTCTAGTTTTTTGAAAAGTAATGGTTGATATCTAGGTGTCAGATTCATATTCAGCCCAGTAATAAGCTTCATCCAATTCTAAAGATCCTGGCATATTTGATGGGCAGTTAAGGTGGTCTGCATACCAAGGTCTTTTGTAGCATGAGGAAAGAGCAATTATGTCCCAGCAGTCGTGACCAATTATCCTCACAAGGCAGAAGAGCTGCCCTCACAGAGTATAACGAGATGGTTTTAGCTCTTAACGTGCAGAAAGGTGTCAACAGCTAATCCACTTTGTGAAAATGAGAACAGTGTTTAAGTAAGTTTTCCAACTTAACCACCTACCAGAGTACTAATGTACAAGTACCAATTCAAACATTATCCAAGAGATCCTTGGTGATGTCCAGCTCTAGGAGATTGCAGGAACCTAAGAGCCGAATTAAGCTCTGCTTTGTCGCATAAATTATAAAGGATTTTTCAAAACTTGAGTCAAAAGACAACAACGTTGACTAGTTGCAAAGATAAAATCGAAACTCGGAAAAAGCCACCCAAACAAATTTTTTTGGGGATTTGAAATCAGAGTCAAATGAAGGCTTCCATTTAAAAGCTGCATCAGAAACCTCTTCAACTGGGGGATCAAATGGGACAAACTATGCACATAATCCTCCTGGTTGAATAACTTATGAAGATACATGCCTATGGTCAATCAAACAAATCAGCCAACTGCCAGTCAATTTCCACAGAATATGGTGTTTTCAAATAAGTTCCATTAATAGTTGGTTCACCAATAATTTTCCAATGAGATAACATTTGAAAGTATGTGCCGTCTCACAAATCTCTTTCTCTATAGAAGAGCACGTTTACCAACAACAATGAATAAATATTCTGATATGGGTCCAACACATAGACTAACATGGAATTGTTAAGAAAAGCCTCAGATGGAGAAATTATCATTCTATGTGAGGGCGATGAACCGACCGGAAGAGGATCCTAGGATGGAGCACCTGACATTACCATCAATGATGGGCCGACAACCAAAGTGCCCTCAACTAATAAAGGAAGATCAGTGAGCATCGATTGATAAGAAACAAATGCAGGTTTACAAAAACGAGCCACCTAAAAGGAAGACGATCGACCATACTTTTGAAAACCTCCAAAAGAGTTGTAGCAGGGTGAGATCTTGTTGAAATTAAGTCAAAGCTAAACAGAGATGGAGACAAATGTAGGACCCACTGTAGGTGACTAGACCACATAGTCTGGCCATGAAGCAATAACGAAGAGGCGGGGAGAGGAGGCTCGACAAGGAACACACCCTAGTAATGATGGCTAGGATTTCCAAGGGAAAACACATTTGCAAAAGGAGAGGTGGACATGTCCAATATATATATATATATATATATATATATATATATATATATATATATATATATATATATATATATATATATTACTTTCCAATAATGGGAACCTTTGTTTTCTTTAATAAGTTTTTGGCTATGCAATTCTCTTAATTTGAATCCACCCACTTTTTTTTTTCATTTTAATCATTATGTTTATATTATTTTAATAGTTTCATACTAAACTTGTTTCAAAAATTCCCTAGTTTCAATATTTACCAAAAAGGAATTTGCTATACACATCATTCTCTCAAACTTAATACATCTTAAATATTCTCAATACCCTTTATCACTTAAAATTAGAGTGCACGTGTCAAATGAGCTGAACACAAGCAAACGAATTTTAGTCATTGTTTGGTCCATTAATTATTAAGCTGAACATGAATAAGTTATAATTTCCTAAGAAGCTTAAAAATAGTATGTTTTACTCTATTAATATCAAGCCAAATACAGTGAAGAAATAATAATTCGTAATTATAAAAAAAAAAATTAATATCATAATAAATGAGAAAGATAAAACATAAAAATTCTAATAAAATCTATTAATAAGTTATAATTTCCATAAAAGGGTTATCTAAGTGATCAAAAATCATTTTAAAAGACAATTAAACCAACTTAATACTTATTGAACATTGTAATAGGTTAAGAAATTGCACTACAGATCCTACAACATTGTAATCCAGTGCACTTTAGCGCATGGTCTGCACAAATCATTGTATAAAACATCTCTGCGGTGTGGTTTAAGTATCTTTTGGTAGTGGTCTTTAATTGAACTATTATGCAAAGTAGCTACTTTAAGCAACAGTTCAAGTTAAACCATTGTCTAAAGTAGCTACTTTACACAACAGTTTGTCTAAGAATTTCTATCTAAGGTAAGCTAAAAGTAGTTTGAAAACCACCAAACTTATAGTGTATTTTTGTATCATTTTAAGTATATGTTGATTAGGCTAATCCAGTTTATCTTTTCTAATAATTTTGTATCAATATTTAAGTTTATACACCTACAAAAGATACTAGAAAGAAGAATCACAATGAACTCATGCCTAAAAAATAATAAATAGAGATTTGTATATAACCTCTTTTCATTATCTTTGAAAAAATAGACAAAAGTTGTATTAAAACTCCTATCAAAAATTCCATTGCATGGTGAATTAGACAAGGGTTGCATTAAATAACCCTTATCTATTGTCCTGTATTATTTCACATAAAACAATTAATCTATAAATTGCTTTAAGAAACTTTGTTAGTTATTTTATTTTTGCATTAGTGATTTTGCAATTGTAATATATATAGTTATTATTAAATTACTAAAATACGATATTTAATTCAAAATATCAAGCATTGATATAATAAAAAATAGAAAATATAATAAAAAATTAAATAATATTATATGAAATAAATAATAATTTTTTAAAATTGATATTAATAAGAAATATGCACATAAAACTAACTTTCATAATTTACAAATTTACCATTCAAATTTTAAGCTATTTTATTCACTGCATTACTTTATAAAATTATCTCTCCTTAAAATGGTACAAGAGAAGAGAGATTTTATTATTAAGAAGAATTGAAGTTTGAGATTTGAATATGTAAATAAAATTAGATATAGAATATGTAAATAAAATTATAAGTAGTTTGAGTTTGAGTTTTGAATATGTTAAAGTTATGAATATTTGATCTAGAATTTATCTTTTGCAAATATAAAATTTGAGTTTTTAATATGTAAATAATAAATTTATTATAAGATTATTCATAATTTTAAATATTAATAATGTTTATTTGAGCTTAAAAGAATCAAACATGATCAAATAAAATGTTAATTGTATTTGGATTGTCAAAACACAAGCTCAAAATTTAAGTTCAAGCTCACATCATTCCCCTAATGATCGAGCCAAACTCGAGCTTCTTTTCAAGACAAGCATGTGCTGTTTGCAAACAACAAGCATTTTTGACCATCTTTGCTAATTAGATATTTTTAATGCATATTATTGTATTATTTCCACATAACTATTTTATTTCATTATTTCACATTTTCACAAGGCTCATTGAGTCTAGCTATGGAAGCTCCTCATAGCTGTTGAATTGAGATGTCTATGTTTAAGGCAAAAAATAGTTCTATAATTTTAATTGACTTTATAATGATCTCAAAATTATGCATGTTAGATTGAAACAACTCCAAACCATCCAAATGAGCTCATTTACTCGTTATAAAACAAAGAACGATGTGAAAAGTACACACACCTGATCAAATCCATAGAAAATGCATAGTAATGTCCTCTCAAATTTCTCAATATCATTTGAAGCGGTGCTGCACCATATGCAAGCATGGCTCCTATCAAACATCAATCATTATTAAAATGTAATGTATTTTTTTTAATTAATATAATGTTTTCCTCTTTTTATTATATGCCATGCTAGATTATGATTATTATAAGCTCCACTCCCCATGTTATTGTACTGATCATGTATATATTTTTTTTTCAAATCAACATAGCATCAAAACCTCTAAAATCACCTTCCACACAATATCCTCCCATCTTCTTAAATGTTAATCCCCTTATCACTCAACATAATGAGAGTAAGATCAAGGTTCCAAACCCTCTAACCTCAACTTCATTCCTTCACTCCATGCAATCTCTGTCAACGCCTCCACTACAAATTTGTTGAGCACAAAAGTAAAACCCTCACGATTATGCCCATATTTCAAAGCAGCCACTAAACCTATAATCATGATTACCAATGAACGTGGTTTCAATTAGTATTATGTGCCAGAGTCTCAAGTGCATCGGAATGAGCACACGAAAATCATAAATTGATTTGAGGCCATCCAGACAAAGAATGGATTTGAACTCACAAAGGAACCATTTCAGAGCAATTGGGCCCGAGCCAAGAAGCAGGAGGTTGGGCGCTTAGGCGTGAGATTATGCTACAAAAGGCACATGTAGTGGCTTGGGCTCGCCCAAACGCCATGAAAATCCCAACCAAACATCCCGAAGACAAAATCTTGGGCACTTGGGCACGCTCAAGAGATGGATACCTGAAGATATGGAACAATGGGCCGAGGCAGCGCTTGGACAGGCCCAAGCGTCCACTATTACGAAGAACCATGCTCTACCTGAGAGCCCGGTGCTTAGGTGTGCCCAAGCGTTGAAGCCCCAAATGTTTAACATCCTAGGATTGCAGACCCAACGCCTACGCAAAATCAATATATGGCACAAAATTGAACCTTGTTTTGGACATTTGGGGGCCAATGAGCTATGGATATTTAAAGCATCATTGCCTTAGGGTTTAATGTGAGATTATTGTATTCTCTTGAATCTTGGCTGCTAGAGGTGTACCATTGAGATGTCACTTCCACTTGTAAAAGGAACAATCACCAAAGAGCGGCAATGAGAGAAAGGACATGGAGAAGACATTGTGTACCTCAACCGTAGAAAGTTTAATGTACACAATAATCTGCACACGTCCAGACATAGCCGTGCAAAGGGAGTAGTGAGCAAATTCATGGGCAATCCACAAAAGGTGTAGTGGGAAGCTGTGAAATGGGGCCTTGAAATGTTTGAGAGACAGTAGACAAAACCCTACGCTTTAGAAATTAAAAAGTCGAGATACATATCTATGTAGACTCAAACTTGGCAAGAGACGTGGACAGCAAGCAAAGCTCAACAGATATGTCTTTACCATTGGAAGCACTGCATTAAGCTAGTTATCAAGATTGCAAAAGACCTACCAACAATAGCGTTGTATGTCGCCATCACGGAGGCGAGTAAGAAAATGTTTTAGTGCAAAGCTTCATGGAGAAATTGGGCAAGAAGAAAGAGAATAACAAGTTGTGCTTAGCGACAGCCAGAGTGCAATTCATTTAACAAAGAATACCACTTTCCATGGAGGACAAATTATATCATGCTAGAGAAGATACATACCTCTCAAAACCGAGCGGATATGTTCACGAAGATGGCGATGCTAGATTTATAAAAGCTGTGCTTGGCTTATGTTGGTCTTGGAATGTGAGGATGAGGCATTGCCCGAAGGAAGTGAAGAAAATTTGTTTCACACTTAGTCTACAAATGGGAGGTTGTTGTGTGATGAAGCCACGAATACGTCAAAACGAGCACATGAAGATTATAAATCGATTTGAGGTCATTTGAACTCACCAAGAAGTCATTTCTGGACGTTTGGGCGCGCCCAAGCGCCATGATGTTCTGCAGTAAAAGACACGGGCAATGGTTTGGGAATGCCAAAGCGCCGTGAAAATTCTAGCCAAACATCCAGAAGACATAAGAGCTTGGGCACTTGGGCGCGGGAGCATCCATATGCTGGACACCAAAACGTATGGCACAGCAGGTTGAGGAGGCGGTTCTTGGGCTCTCCCAAGAACCCATTGTTATGAAAAATCCAAGTTCTACCTAAGAGCCTAACGCATGGGAGCACCCAAGCATTGTAGCCCAGATTGCTTAACAACTCAAGAACATTAGGCAAGTGCTTGGACGCGCCCAATAGCCCGGAAAAGCGTAACTTGCGTAGATCCGATTTATGACGCGAAATTGGGTCCTATTTTGGTCATTTAAGGATAAAAAAGCTATGAGATATTTAAGGAATCATTGTTATATTCTCTTGAGGGTTGACTGTTAGAGTAGGAGATAAATCAAATTCTTCCTTGAGCTAAGAGCTCAGTAGCTATTGCATTGTAAGTTTGTACCTCCGTTCTTCATTAGTGGATATTTATAGTGGTTATGACTTAGTGATTTTTTGGAGTTTTCACGTAAAGTGTTGTGTTTGATGTTTGCATTTATAGTGCTGTGTTTTGTTATTTTTGGATTTGTTTTTGAGTATCTTGATTGCAGCATCGTTGTTGTTGTTCACTGTCATGATTTAACTTGAATCCTTGTCGAAGTGTTGCGCAAGAAAACTCAAGTGATTTGTTAATTTTGGATTTGTTTTAGTGTACCTGATTGCAGCATTGTTGTTGTTCACTGTCAAGATTTAACTTGAATCCTTGTCAGAGCGTTGCGCAAGAGAACTCAAGTTGTAGGGATTTACCAAGACAATCAGGCCTTCACAGCTGGTTAGAACGTTATTTCAGTGTATTCTACAATCAACTAAATCGCCTCTCCTATCTTCATAAATTTTTATAAGGCTTCCCTACTCATCTCTTAAAAATAAAACTCTCTTCCAACAATGATGAACTATAAAGCTTAATGGAACTAACATCCCAAGCATTCCATTTACTAGTTGGTTATACTTCAGCACTTGAACTTACCAAAGACAGAACCCAAAGAATATGCAAGAAAGTACCAGGAATGACAAGCAGACTCATTTGAAGAACATAAAAACAAAATGAGAATAATACCTTGTTTCTTACAAGGTTTCCAATCTTTATGATGTCACAATTCATTTCATCATTAAGAATCTTAATTGCCTGCAGTAATAGAAAATTTTGGTTGTTAACATAAAATAGCCTGGAAAAGACAAGTGGTTACATGCTATACCAAAAAACATTTAAATTAAAAAAATGTGAATATGAACATAAAAAATATATCTAGATTCAAAGAAACATAAAATTGAATTAGAAATATGCCTGTGGTGCAGGAACACTTCGTGATAAAAGCTTTATAAGATCCCTTGCTTTGACAATGATGTATGGATCCCTAGTCTTTCGAGTTGTTGAGACAGTCATGGATCCCTCAACCTGAATAAAACAATTCAAACAAAGGCATCACATCTCAAGAGTTATATACAATTACAAAATTAAAATATTAGTTAAACATAAGTTCTGCAAAAGAAACAAAATTTCAAATAAATTTTAAAGTAATAAAATTGAATGCAATATAACAAGGTTAAAACGTCAAAAATGAACTGTAAATAATAGAAATAATAATAACAAACTATGAAGATATGCTTCTAATCGACTTACCAAATTAAGTTCACATGCAATGTCATGCTCTTTTAATGAATGTTTGATAACAGGCCATGCTTCTTGCAAATATTTCTCTGAAGAAAAGAAGCTTAAAGATATTCTAAGAAATAATTCCGAAAAAATGAAATTCTAAACAACAGCAGTTATAAGAATAACCACGGCGGTAAAACAGTTTCTTTTGTACAGATTAAAATTAAAATAAGGCACATGATCCATGAATTAATGCAATTAGCAGATTTAAATGCCATGATATGCAATAATCATGGTTTACTCATGGCATTCAGTAGCTTAAAAAAATGCAAAAACAAGTACATGTAACTTTGTAAGATGAATGGAAAAGACATCTATATGTTCGTAATAAAACAATTATGATCCCCATGCTGCAACTTGTAACCTCAGATTCCTGCTGCAATCAATTAAGATGCAAAAATCAAGAGAAATCCTGCATTCAGACTGCATGAATAAGAGAAGAAAAGGAAATATAGCAATGAACTAAACCACGACTGCGATTCAACAATAATCGACAGAGAAGCACGCATCACTAAGAAAATGGACTTTAGTTTTCTCGATCAAAAGAGGTGAGAGTAGACATTTACCTCTGTACTGAGGGAAGAGGGTAGAGAAGGAGCTTACTTCAAGCATTCCAGTATCGTTCCACGAGGGATCGAACTTCTCAACCTTCCAATGATCGATATTGGGATCCTCATCCCAAGGCTTTGGTTTGTCGTGCTTTCCCTTGTGTTTCTTCCCCTTCTTCTCCACATCAAAGCTGTCATCGCCGCCGCCGTCCATTGCACGAGATATAGGGTGGTTTGTTAAATGAAAAAGTAGGATTTCCGATTAGCAGTTGATTGAAGGAGAATGTGAACCAGAGAACAAAGTTGAAGAGCGCTCGTGACCTTCCACCTTGAATTAGGGTTTTAAAAGTTGAAGGGCCTTATGAAATTTTCAATAAAATTTTATTTTTACTATTTTATCAAATTAAGAAAATAAATTTTATAATAATTTTGATAAAAACAAATTGATTTTTTTATTTTTTTATTTTGTATATAAGTCCCACAAAAAAAATATATTCAATCAATAATCTACTTACACGTTTGATTGACACAGGATCTCTGTATTTTAGTATATACTAACATGTAAATGTAACAATACTCAATAATAAAACAGAGGTTAAGAAAATGCCAACATTTAAGCCAAATGAAAAAAACTATAAAATAAATGCTTAAAGATTTATATTTGTAGCGATTATATATTATTAATGAGCCTATGTGAAGGAAAAAAATGTCTCGATCCAGAAGTGGATCGGACATTTCTAGATTTTCGGCCGCCTCCATTAAGTGCGATCCCGGAAGCCAAAAGCTTGACTAAGATGAGTTTCCCCCTCTCCTTCCCAAACCTTCTCTGGAATCTGGTAAAGTTTTCTGTAACTCAAACCTTTCTACACCTTCGATCTGTCTGCCTTATTAAGGAGGTGGTTTCTCCGTGATCGGTATGTGTTTGAAAGGCTGGATCTCAATAAAGGGTTTAAACTTTTTCTTGAACTCGTTTTGTAAAGGAGGTATTTGAATCCGTTCTTTACCAAAGAATTATTTTTCGATTTCTCTGGTTTTCTTTAAAGATTTTATTGACTTGATTTCAATTTGCTTTATTAAACTTTCAAGAGGAACGATCAAGGTTCTTGTTGACAAAGATCTGGATAATGTGGTGGATTCTTGTTTTGAACCCCATTGGATAAATTTTCCTTCTCTTCGTCTGAAATTGAACAACCCTCATCATTTATGGGCCTTAACTAGTAAAATAAGTGCTCCGGTTGCAATTGATAAATTGTCTGGTTTTTGGCATACTCCTCGTGCGAGGGTTTTGGTTGATCTTGATATTACTAAGAGATGCCCTAAGTTCATTTTAATTTATCGTAATATTTTTGAACACCTTCAGGAAGTTAAGGTGGAAAAAGAATATGTTAAATGTTCAACTTGTAAAAGATGTGGTCACATTAAGTCGGAATGTAAAGTTCTTTCAAAGCCTCAGTGGAAAATTAAAAGAAATCTGGCTTCAGTTGTTACTGATAGTGTGGTTGAAAAGAATTCTAATCAAGCTATTATCCCTTTTGTAAGTAAGTCCTTATTGAATTTGCAAGCAGAGTTTAAGGAGTGCCCTAATCCGTTTGAGATTATAGAGGATCTTGCTGACAAAAATAATATTGTGACCTTAATCTTGGAAGCTATCCAGAAAAAAGAAAATGATTCTTCGTTTGAGGCTGGGAGTCAGAAACAATCGGATTCTGATCTATTGCTTCTTGACTCTGATGATAAGGAGTGGGTTTCACCAAAGAGAAAATGTTTGGTCTGTAGGACCAAGGCTGAAATGCTTCTGGAAAGACCCCAGTTCAGGAAATCCTTTAGAATCACTTTTTGATGGAAATGAATTTTTTATTTTGGAATGTTAGGGGTGTGGGGAATGCTAAAACTAAGAAAAGATTGAAATCACTTTGCAAAAGAAACAATATTATCTTCCTTGCAAATTTGGAACCTTTAATCAAGCAATCTTCCTTGGAAAGGATTACAAGTTTATTGGTTTCTCAAATTTTTTTAATAATATTAATGGTAAAATTTGGATCTTTTGGAATCCGCCTTTTCTTTTTGACGTGGTGAAAAATGTGGATCAATGTATTAATGGGAGTGTGTATGGGAAAATCGGAGTTGGAAATTATCTATTATTTATGCTAATTGTTCTTATATTGTGAGAAGAAACTTATGGTCTTTCTTAGATAAATGGTGCAATCTGGAGGATTCTCCCTGTATGATTAGGGAAGATTTTAATGTAGTTCATAAAGAGTCTGAACGTATTGGTAAGAGTCGGACCTGTATTTCTGCCATTAGAAATTTCAATGCTATGATCAGCAACTCAGGTTTAATGGATATTGATTTTTCTGGTTCCTCCTTTACTTGGTCTAACGGCTCTGCTGTTTCGAGAATTGATAGATTTTTAATTAATCCAAATTTTGCCATTCTGTTCAATAATCTCCAGGCTGCTCATTTGGGAAGATTTGGTTCTAACCATACTTCTCTTCTGTTACCTCTTGTCTCTTCTTCTATTGGTAGAAGTAGCTTTCGTTTTCAGAACATGTGGGTTAAGCATCCAGATTTTCTTAAGCTAGTTAATTTAAACTGGTCTGATCCGATGGAGCTGAATGTTTCTCCAATTATTAGACTTCATATAAAATTGAAAAGGTTTAAAAAATTTATTATTTATTGGAACAAAGATCATTTTGGTAATATTTTTGAAAATGTTAGTAAAGCGGAATTAAAAGTGGCAGATCTCGAAGCTTTAGTGGATGTTTCTAAATCTCCTTTGGTGAAAGAATATCTTGATAAAGCTTATAGCCACTTAGATTATGTCCTGAGTATGGAAGAAGCTTTTTGGATTCACAAATTGACGCTCAAAATATTCAAAGATGGTGAGAAAAATATAAAATTTTTTCATTCATGGGTTAATATTAAGAATTCTTCTAATGTGTTTTCTCGCATCAAGGATGCTGGGGGTATTTGTATTCCTTTTGATTCTCTGGGAAATTCTGCGTGTAATTTTTTTAACTCTCTTTGGCAATGAGAGGGTTGTGACATTTCTATTTTAAGGAATGATTTAACTTTTCTGAAAATTTCTGAGGAAGAGAACCTGCGGCTGCTGTCTCCTCCTTTGAGAGAGGTGGAAGGTGTTATTCAAGTTTTAAAGGAGAATTCTACGGCAGGTTCAGATGGTTTCTCCCCTTTATTCTTCAAGTTATGTTGGGAGATTATTAAGATTGATGTTTGGGAAGCGGTTTTAGACTTCTTTTAGTCTAATTATATTCCAAAGTTTGTGACTTTTACCTCTATTGCTTTGATTTCTAAAGTGGATAGACCAAAATCCTGGGTGGATTTTAGACCTATTAGTTTTTGTAACATTTTCAATAAAATTGCCACCAAAGTTATGGCTAATAGACTGAGTTCTATTCTTAATGAAATTATTTTTCCTAATCAAAATGATTTTGTCAAAGGAAAGCTTCTTTCAGATAACTTTCTTCTTGCTAAAGAACTTGTGCATGATATTGATAAAAAATGTCTGGGGGGAATGCTATTATTAAATTGGACATTATGAAGGCTTATGACAGGATTGAATGGAGCTTTCTTCTTGCCATTCTTAGAAAATTTGGTTTTTCTGAGGCTTTCATTCAATTTATCTGTAAATCGATTTCTAATATTTGGTTTTCTATTATCCTAAATGGTTCAAGTCATGGCTTCTTTAAGTCTTCAAGAGGTCTTAGGCAGGGTGACCCTTTGTCTCCCTCTCTTTTTATCATTGCAAATGATTATTTTTTCAGAATTTTATCCTATTCTCTTAGTGTAACTAAAGGGATTTCGTTTCACAATTCTGCTAGAAGTATTATATCTCACCTTTCATTTGCAGATGATACTTTTATTTTCTGTAAAGCTTCTTCTAAAGCTTTTAATATCATGTTAAGCATTTTGAGCCATTTGGAGAAGGTCTCGAGTATAAAAGTTAACATGGGTAAGTCTAATGTCATTTTTGGAAAAACTGTTCATAGTAGTAGAAGAGCAAATCTTTTAAATATGTCTAAGCTAACACAAGATACGCTTCCGTTAAAGTATTTGGGTCTTTCTTTGATGAAAGGTATTGCTTCTTCGTCCCATTTTCGCCATATTTTGGAGGTTTATAACTGGTAAGATTAATGGGTGGGCTTCTAAATGCCTCTCTTTTGGGGGTAGATTTATCCTGTTACAAACTATAATTAATTTTATGCCTAATCATTTTCTAGCTATTCTAAAACTTCTAAAAAAGTTTATCAATGTGATAAATAAAGTTTGTAATAGTTTTCTTTGGGGAAGCTATGGGGCCAGGAAATCTATCCATTAGGCTTGTTGGGATGATATTGCGATTCCCAGAAAAAATGGTGGGTTGGGTTTTCTTCCTTTCAGTAACACAACAAATGCTTTCTGTGTTAAATACTGGTGGCATTTTAGAAAGGGTGAAGGTTTATGGTCTGCTTATATGAATGATAGGTATGGAAAATTTGATCATGTGATTGTTAGAGGTCCAAAACAAAATGATTCGGCCTTTTGGAGAAATCTTCTGAGGTTCAGAAGTGCAGCGGAACCGTGTATATCTTGGGATCTTGTAGAGGGGAAGATTTCTTTCTGGTATGATAGCTGGTTAAAAGAGGCGCCTTTATTTTCTCTTTACCCTGTTGCTGGTAATTCTGTTGCTAAGGTCTTGGACTTTTGGAGTGAGGGTCAATAGAATATTCAAAAGCTGAAGGAAGTGCTAACTGATAACAATATTATTAAAACAAATTGTGAAGTTCCGATAGGCTTGGGAAATGATGTCATGAATATTGTAATGGGGAAAAAATTGAAACCCTGTTTGAAGTCAGCATGAAAAACTCTCCCCTTATCTCTTCCTTTGTCTCCTTGTGTCTGATTCAAGATTCCTTCATCAGCTCTTTCTTTTTTTATTTGGAGAATTTTGAAAAATTTTATTTCTACAGATGAAGTGCTTAAAGATAGAGGAGTTTCATTGGCTTCTAAATGCATTTTTTGTAACAATGAAGAATCTTTGTCTCATCTTTTGTTATTTTGTTCTTATGCAAGGAAACTATAGAAGAGTTATGACTATCTTTGGCATTTTAATAGTCTCAACAATTCTTTTACAGTGCCTGAAATGTTATTATATTGGAAGAAAGTGGCAGGTAAGTTTGGCTTTACTCTTGCTTGTCAGATATGTTAGCAAATTTGGAAGATTAGAAATTCGGTTAAGTGAAATTCTTTGTTTATTTCTACTCATAGATCTGTTTTTGCTTATGAAATTAGCTATTGCAACGAGTTTCTTTCCGCAAGATGTCACTTTTCTTTTGTACTTTGATTCCTCTTGTAATTTTGCCATTTGCCCCTGGAATTTTGCGCCTTTGTACTCTGGAAGAATTTCAAATTTATTTTTTATAGTGCAAAGAAATGATTATGATGGTATTATCTTGAAAGTTTATTAGTTGAGAAGTGTTATGGATTATATCGATTGTATTGGTTGGGAAACTGTAATATCCATTAACAGTTTCCGTCTGTGGGTGATTCCTAGATTATATATTTACTGCATATTTTTGTCAGGTGATTTTGTTGATCATGCTTATTTTTCTGGTCCAAAAGAGCTTATCTTGACTTGTAAGAAGGAGTTAAGAAGTAAGAGTGTTGAGATTTCCGATCTTTATCAATTTTGGATTAAGGATTTTAAGATAAATTTCTGGTGGTCGTAGAAATTTTAGCTATCTCTGCGTGTTAGATTTTTTATTTCAATTTTATTTTTAGAGCTGGATGGCAGGTTACCTAAGGGTAATCTTTGCAACCGCTCGTCCTGCTGGTGGCTGCAGGTTAGAGGTTCTGAGGTTGTTTGCTGGGGCTGCAGAATTGTGCTTCTTGATTTCCTTGGTCCTTTTTCAGTGTTTAGCTGATCTCTGATCTTGTCTGCCTGTGATACCTCTGATGTACTTATGGACTGTCTATCTTTTCGCAAGTCTCGAAGGGTAATTGTTGTATTTTTGTGTGGCTGAGGTCTGGCTTTTGAGATTCTTCGAATGGAGGCCTTTATATAGCATTGGACTGGCGTGTTAGTTGCTCAACTTTTTTCTTATTATGTTTGTGACTCTGGTTGTCTTTTAGTTGGGTTGAAATTTCTCGGTTTCCAGGTGCAGCTCTCCTTTCTTTCTTCAAGATGGGTCCAAGTTCAATCTTCAGTTACTTAGATAGCTGTGCGGTGGTCTTGACAGTTTCTTCGGGAATTTATTCCCTCATATCGTGGAAACCTAAACTGTTTCTCCCTGTGTTATGGCTTTTCTCTCTTTGGTTTCTGCTGTTTTTAATTTTCTGGATTTCAGAACTATGATTCTATTTTGCAAGGTCTCAGGTTGGGCTCTTAATTGGATTCACAAGGTTCGGGTTTTGTCTGGTGCTGCCGCTGGCTGCTTGATTTGGTCGTCACTGGTGAATTCAGTGGGTTCTTTTGCCTCGGGTTGGTGCCATACTTTTCTTCAGTGCTTGGACCCAGCGATTATTGATCTCCTGCGTCTGCTCGTGAAGGTTTTTGACCTCTGTCTGAAGGTGTTATGGTCTATCTATCTGTTTTTAATCTTGTATTTATCTATCTATATTCTGTGTGGTTAATCAGGAGGGTTTTATCTGAATTTTTTTGATTTTTTGTTGGTTTAGGCCATATGTTTGTAGCCCTCCAATTAGGTATTCTTTTACCTTTTAGTTATCCTTATGAAAATCAATCCGATTTTGGCTTGATTTTCTAAAGGATTATTTTTCAGGCTTGATTTTCTAAAGTTATTTTTTTTTGAGTAATAGAAAAGTGATGTTTTGTAAAAAAAAAAAAAAAAAAAAAAAAAAAAAAAAAAAAAAAAAAGAGCCTATTTTTCATATTTTCAATATGAACTCTTATTATTAAAATGAAAGTCTTCATCATTTGGGGTGATGATAGATCGATCTTGTGTTGCTTCCTCTGAAAGAGAGATACGTTGCTATAGAGATGGTCAAAATAGATGTTGAAAGAGTACTCAAAAAGGGTATTTATATTATTATTTTTACAATATTAATTGGTCTACATCATCTCATTCTTTCTCAAGCTCTCTCATTCATTCCCATGTTGCAATTGAATCTTTTGAATACGAACTAATATGCGGTATAAACTAATTGTGAAGCCCCTTCCCTACTGAGGCTTGAGAAGGGGAATCAGTTAAGGAAGTGCCATCCATGACCTAAAAAGATGAGCCCTAAACCGGGCATAGCAACTTAGGCTTGTGGGCTTACTACTGTTGCACGCAAGCAACAAAGTTCCCCCCTACACTTTGTGTACTTTGCTTTGTGTGTATATTATAAAGATTTATTATTTATATAAAGCCCTTTTCCACCTTAAAATCCTATCATAAATGAGAGCATATAATATCAAACGGTCATAAATAATAAAACTTAATAATCAACGCAATTAGTTACATACATACATATATATATATATATATATGCCTCACAGGGCCTTTTAAACTCGGAGGCCAAAGCGAAAAACAATGTCAATACACATGGGCTCCCCTCTCTCCCCAGTTAAATAAAAGCCCAAATGCAGCTCTAATTTACATTAACAGCAGCACATAAGCCTACCAAAGCACACAAGCATGCGCAAGCAATACACAGACAGCACCTAAAGCCCTCCCATCATAAAACAAATTTGGGCAGAGCATGGCCAAAGTTCAGGACACATTTTTCAAATCAAGTTACAGGAACCATATAATATGTATATGCCAAATGAGATCAGGAGGAGGTTCTAGACTTGAACTTCCTCTGAGGCTTGAGGTCGACCACAACGACTGTAATATTGTCCTTGCTTCCCCTCTGGAGGGCGAGCTTGGAGAGGTACTCCGCTGCCGCCTGGGAGGCAGGGTCGGCGCCCGTCCCCCTCTGAGGGGGTTCGGAAGCCGCATTCCTTTTGTGCCAGAGGAGGAGCCGCTTTCGGGCAGCCTCGCAGATCTCCTCGTTTGACATGACATCCCACAGGCCATCGCTCGCCAGAATTAGGCATTCGTCCTCCCTTGCTCTGGGAATCAGCCTCACTTCTGGCTCCGGGATGATCCACGGCTTCAGATATCTGTCCCCTGCAGAGAAATGAAATCGGTTCATGATGCCTTCATTACCCCGCGCTTCAAATAAAGATGTGACCAAAGTTAGCAAACGATGGAGGGATATGATTTGATACATCCAACGAGGGTCATAGACATATTAGAAAGACAGAGGAAAGCTTTGATGATGACAACATTTGCTTTAATTTCTCTCAAAAATACAAGGGCAAAAGCTAACAAGTGAAACGTACAGGTAATGCTGCTAGTTCACACAAAGGTGCTCCAGCCTGCTCATGATATGACAGATATTTATAAGAAAACATGAAATGCGCTCTTTCTAGAGGCCGGCTGAATGCTCTCGTATTTTGGGGACAAAATGGTGGAAGCATAGCATCTTCCATGTGCAAAACTAATCCCATTTTAGAATTACAAACCTTTGAAACAATCACATCAAATTTTAAGAGTCGATTAGCCCAAAATTTAAATGGGCTTTGGTGCATTGCCAATCATAGCACGTTTGGACTATATAACTAAATAAATATTTATAAAGAAGTGCAAGCAATAACTTAAGGTATAGATAAAATTAACTCGAGCATATCAAGTTAAATTTTGGACAAAGCCTATTGAACTTATTTTCATATTATGTCGAAGAAAAAGATATCAAATAAGTTGAGAAGAAATGTTTTTTCATTAATAAGACAATGCTCAAGATCATGCAAATTATAGGGAGTTAAAGAAATGATCCATATATTGAAACTTTAAGAGAAAGTGATTGAATACATATTATGAATTGGTATTCCTATTAAATGGTTCAAGCAAAATAAGCATATAGACCATTCCACGCCTATTGTTAGAAAAAGCAGGTATATAAACTTTGCCCATGTTATAGGAGACGAAGGAAGATAAAAAAAGATAATAGAAGAAATAATTATAAAAAGTATTCTTCATTTAGAATTTAGGGAGGATCTAATTCATGTAGCAGACCCTACCTAGTGGGACTATTGTTCGGTGTTGTTGTTGGTGAT
Source organism: Gastrodia elata (assembly GCA_016760335.1). Taxonomy (NCBI): domain Eukaryota; kingdom Viridiplantae; phylum Streptophyta; class Magnoliopsida; order Asparagales; family Orchidaceae; genus Gastrodia; species Gastrodia elata. The sequence goes on from CM028670.1 coordinate 47,755,294, forward strand.
GGTGAAAGGAAATTACCAACAAACAACAGTCTTCAAATATTACATATTTAACACTTAATTATTAAAAGAGAAAAGAAAAATCAAAACATTCCCCCATAAACACCCAAAATCCATAACCCACCATATATATAATGCAATTTCCCCAAGTGTCCCCAAACCCCTACATATATCAAACATCAAATTACTATTCTCTCCCCAACTCTGGATATCACTCATTATACTTGATGGGTCAACCAGTTTTAAATCTAAGTTTTATAACATTAGCATCAATGCCTTTCACCCCACGAGTTTGCCATTTAATTGTTATAGTGTGGTAGAGCCACAAGTGCTCTGAAATGAGCATGGGACTATCACGTATCAGTTGAATATGAAATGGATTCAAAATAAACTTGGTTTTACTTATGGCACCAAGCTGACGCTTACACGCCAATTGAGCATCTAGTCAGCGCCCAATGAACGCTTAAGCGTCGGTTGAGCGACTATCAATGTCTTCATTTGAAATGTAGACAAGGAGCTCATAACCTAAGTGTGCACAAGCGCAGAAGGTTGTGAAGGAATCGAGTCTCGGGTGATTGGGAGCTCTCAGGCGTTGACAACAACTCTTAGACCTTTTGCAAATCGAGGAGGCGCGCCCAAGCTTCTAGCCTGTGAGCCCATTGTAGTTTGCACAGACAGCAAAACTCCGTGAGCCATTGTAGTTTGTGCAGACACCAGGACATGCTCAAGCATCAAGGGTGCACCCAATGTCGAGGGCTCTGCCTTCTTCAACCTGCCTTCAGTAGAAGACTATAGTGCTGCGCTATGGAGTGCTCAAGCTCCAGGCGGAGCGTGGCTCATGCAGAAGTCATTCCAGGCAGTGATTTCAGCTTATCTTGAAATGTTTGGAGCTTTGAATTGAGCAGGATATAAATACCCTTGGTATTTTATGGTTGAAAGAGTGTAAAGCAATGATTACTCTTGTGGGGTGAATGCTGAATTGAAATAGTCGGTTCATCTTCTTATTTAGAAAAAGGGATATGTTTTGTGCTGCAGAGTAGTGTTGTAAGTCAGCAACTTCTTCCTATTAAGAAAAATCTTCTTCATGATGGTGACTCCATTATTTTCTATCTTGGGATTTTCTATAAAAACAAGTGTATCTTTGCGCTTGGATTGTTTTCTGTGTACTGAGTGTTGCTTTTCATTGTCTCTGTGAATTCGTGTATGCTTGTAGCTGTTGTTCTTTGAAGTAACAAACCCCAAATAAACATCGGATGGTGAACACAAGGTGATATTATACAAAACATTATGATGCTCCCAAGTGCTAGCATTCTCAAAATAAACAAAAAGTGAACCACACTCATAAGATTTCTTAAGTTCATTAACACAAACATTTTGAGTAGCCCCAGAAATAGCACACAAAAAAATGGGTGTATTAACTACTATGAAATCTAGAAGATATCGCATACACTTCTATATTACGCCTATGAAGTGGAGTTGATGCATGAATTCTTTGTTTTCATTAAGCTTAATTACACAACAACCCCTTTCTATGCCCTATGAGATAATTCCTAACAAAATCTTGTCATGTCCTTCTTGATCTTCCACTTCTTCCTTTTTCAAAAGATCCATATCATATTAACTCAACATGTTTTATGTTTGTTGTCACGAACTTGACTCAACACTTCAATTTTCTCATCTAGTGGCACGAGCGTATATATTAAAATATGAATTTGTAGTTAAAACAAAAAACATATTACACATGCTGTACAATTGAACACAAAGGCAAAAAGTATCAACACTTTACGCAAAACTGTTTTTTTCTTGTTTAAAACACAGAAAATAAAACTGAAATATTTGTATCAAACTGTGCATTCCTCCACAAGAAAGAATAGCATCCATACCAATTGACCTTGACATTGCAAGGACGCCAAACACCCGATATCCATTCCATTGAATGACTTTGCCTCCAGCTGCTTCAATCCTCGCATATTCATCTTCTCTATTGGGCTGAAGAAAATCATTGTACAAAATATTTTAAGTTAAACATTGTTCTGAAAAATAAAGTTAGTGAGAAACGAACGCAGTTGCAGACTTGCCTTGTGATCCATTGATAGAGGCAATGCTTGTTTTCCCCGGCAAAGAACCGCCCTCGAGTCACCGCAGTTTGCCACAATTATATGCGAGGAGCATATAACAGAAACAACAGCGGTAGATCCAACAGTCTCAGACGCAATAGGATCAGACATTGGGTTGGACCGGAGGCTATTTTCTCCATCACTAGTGTCGATTGCACCTCGTACTCCCTTTCTAACTTTCCCACTAACCTCGTCATCAACCTTCACAAAACAATCATTGAAGACTCTTTCCCATTTCCTTTGCCAATCACAGCCAGATCTACCTTCTAAACACCCCTTCAAACTAGTTAGCTCGTCTACCAAAGCATGATGAATCCGCTCCTTGCAGTAGTTTGCGACCTACAAGCGACAGCTAAGTTAGCATCCAAGAGTTCAAGAAATTGGGAATCCCTTCCCAAAATTTAATACCTGAGCACCTCCAACAACTAAGTTAGCATTCAAGAGTTCAAGAAATTGGGAAGCCCTTCCCAAAATTTAATACCTGAGCACCTCCATGGCCATCATATACTCCAAAGAAGTGGGAAGGTAAGTTAACCTTGCTAGATATGAGCTCATCCTCAACAAAATCTCCAATCAGCATCCAGAGTGGGATATCAAAAAAACGAGGAACAGCCACAACAGCATCTTCCATCTCAGACCTCCTCCCACAAATGGAGATGCACCCCCAAAGAGGCACGCAGTCTTTTAGAAACATGCTTCCGAGTACAGAAACCCTATTTTCCTGAACCTCCATTTGCTCAAAGGTCGGAGCCCCTTTCACCCGATCATATTCCAGGCCAATACCCAACACATCATCACGCAATTCCTCAGCCAGAGGAGAAGCCAAAATCTCAAAAGTTTTTATGGCATCCACATCCATGGGGGCAGACACACACAGCTCAAAAACCACATCAGCATTCAACAAGTCGTCCAGAGCACCAGCGATGCTGCTGGTATCACTGGCCACCGATGGTTCCGGTCCCACAGACATTGCATCATCACCTTCATCGCTCACAGGAACAATGGTTGACGACAAATCATCATCAATGGATGATTTTCCCTTTGAGCCATCCCCTTCTTTTTCCTTCACCATGGATGCTACTGTAGCCATGCCGGTCATCAACTTGATCCGAGTCACCTCTATCGACCGCGCCTCACAGATCGAGTTGCCCATCACAAATGGCAAGGCTACAGTACTCGATGCATCCTCCATGAACTCGTTATCAAAAGTCATTGATATGAATGGCAGCTTGATCTCGTCAGGGTAAGCCTCCGCCCTTTCTTCATCTCCCCGGAAAACCGCCCTCCCCTTTATGGAACTTTTTTTAAAATTCGGTGGCTCTCCCGTTCAGAAACAGGCCCTTAACAAGGGCAGTATCAAAGCGTAAGAAAAGCAGCGGCGGATCTAGTTAAATAGCACACCGCCGTGGAAGTAAAAGGAGGAGCAAATTCAGGGTTATGGGTTTAAAATCTATGAACTCTTTTATCCTGCCCTAAGAACAAGAAAGCATAGGAAATCACGGGAAAATACACCTGAAGAAGGAAAAGAAGAAGCTCCGCTCAGCACCGAGTTTCATGGATCTCAAGGAATTAATCCATCTCAGCTTCTTCCCCCCGAAAGAGAACTACATCGCCTATACAGACTTGGCAAATCCCTCCCACACAACAGGATATAAAATATGATGAAAAGATTCGACATAAAAAAAGTGAAGCGCCTGGATCCACCGATCCGATCCAAGAAAGAGAAAAACAGAATCCAACCAAAAAGTGAAAGAATTGGCTTAGAGATTAGAGGAAACCCTACTCGCTCGCGGAAATCCTTCTGGTCTCTCGCGTTGGGGAGAATGGGCGTGAAAACGAAATAAGAAGAAGAGAAGAAAAAAGAGGGGTTGGACACGTGTCGTCGTTAGCGTCACTCCAAAATTCGGCTGTTTGGTAATTGGTTTCAATCAATTTCATGCGGGGCCCATACAATGGCTGTCGTTACAGCGCACAATTGGCCTGTGCGTGGGGCCCGAGCACCCGCATGAAAACCAGTGGGACCCAAACCAGGACACGTCACTAGCAATTTTGTTTGAATCATGCAACTCTCTTAAATAAATAAAAAAATTAAAAAATAATTGAGCAAAAAAAAAGCAATAGCTTAGCATACAAAGCAATCGACCAAAGCGTGTCTGATTGATATTTATGGGTTTATCATGCAATAGCATTACTAGAATGATTAAATATGAGTATAAAGTAATATGATTATATTGAATTTTGATTACTTCATTTTTATTTGATTATTTGTAAAAAAAATTCAAGAATTTTGAATTTTTTCTTAATGAAGTATTCTACTAAGTATAATGCTTCGAGTAATTTCGGCAGTAAAATCCTAATTCATTTTTCTTACATTTTAAATGTTATTAACCAATTCACCCACTACAAACCTTGGATTATTATCTTGCTTCTCTCAATAGTATGATCGCATTGAAAATGAACAACTTGTGAATGTTGTTAAAGAATCACCGTAGAGCATACAACCAGTAAGAGCATAGAATAGAGATAGAGGAAAGGCTAGAAGAAGAGAGGGCCTGATCAAATTCGGTGTAATGGATGGTGACGTTTTGTTTGCGGGCAAGTTTGGTTCCATTGTCTGACTTTCAAAATCTCTTTCACCACTGCCATGCCCACTACTTTTCTTCCTCTTGTCGCTTCATTCCTGCAAAAAGTGCCTCTCCTAACTACAGTTTCACATTAATGAACTAATAATGGATTCTAATTTATTTTTTTGCTCAGATAGTTTAGGGTATCGAAGGTTCAATGGGGGAGAGCGAAGAGAAGCGCCAAAAAGAGGAATTTAGATCATGGGTGCACGATGAACCTTGAGTCTGCGAAGGCAATGTCAAAGCTCCACGCAAGAGATAGGCGGAGTTCTATTGCTGAATGTCTTCGTGATTCACAAAGATGAAGGAAACAGTGTGCTTTGTGTAATCACAAAATTAGCCCGATTTTGGTGTAAAAATTTTGTCACCCTATTTATTGTCCAATAAAAAATAACATTTTGATTTTACTTTATTTTATTAAGTTAATTTTTTACTTTTCACTCTTTTTACCAAATAACAAATAAACACAAATATAATATAAGTTCACATTAATTCATCAAAACATTAAACAATATTTCAAAGTGGGAGAATTGAAATTCATGATGCCCAAACCATCACCATTTTAGGGTAGTAAATGTTAACCCTATCATTTAAATTATATATATATATATACACTCACTATATTCACACACATAATTGTACGAGTAAAAATTACTATTAAATCCTTTTAGGAGAAAGCTTTTCCTTTAAATTTAGTATAAGTTAAAAATTATATACATATAATTTGTGATACATAAAAATTTGATTTAAGCAATTCAATATTAAACAATTATATTCTTAGTTTATATTATTCTCAATCTAAAATATTATCTTAAAAACTAATAATATCTTCAAAGATTGGAGTGAACTAAAGATTGGAGTTGTTATGATGTAGAGATCAATTGGATCATTGAGAGAAGTGCAAATGGTGTTCCAGTGGATTATGAGACAGAACTATAGAAGTCAACAACAAGACTGATGCCCAAGCGCGTCCAGGTGCACTGGCTCCCTGGCACCCAACAAATAGAAATTTTTGTGCTCAGGTGCTTCCCAAGTGCAGTTGACAAAAAGTTTGGTGCCCAGGCTCACCCATTCATGCCATGCTGCCCACAGAAATTACATCTCATGTGTAACATGTCTAAAACCGTTTAGGGCATTTTGAAAACTAGTTTGAGACTCCATATAAAAGTTACATTATGTGTTAGTGTTGTGTAAGTGCTTGATTTTTATGCGAGCTCTTAGATGTTTAAAACTCTAGAGTGAGAATAAGAAGAAAATGCCCACGACAATGAATATCTTCTTCATCAAGGAAATTGATAAATTATTTATAACTTTGTAAGCATTTTTTCTATAATGGATCTTGTGGCGGTATTGTTCTGTGATTTTTCACATCCTTTGGTTTTTCAGTTGTATTTATGTGTCTGTATGCTTGTATGATTGTGAATGTTTGTGTTGTGTGCTGCTATACTTTTCGTGTATACTTTGACAACTCTCAGCGACCAAACCCCGATCTTAGAAATTTCTTCGGAGTATACGATCTCATGGTTTCCTCAACAATAATTTCTAATACTTATAAGGGGAAATAAGTTAGATTATGAAATAGGTTGATAAAAAGAAGTAATTAGTAGGACAAAATATATACAATCAAGAAGAAAAAAAAACTATTTCTTAAGATATATTAAACTATTAAAGTGAGATTTGTATTTCGATAGAGAGAGCACTTATTCAAGAGACTACTCTAAGATTTCAAACTACTCAACCATCTAGTTGCACTAATTGAAAATTGTATATGTGTGCCCTATTCAATCTTAAGTAAATTATAAAGCAATCTGATTGGACACCACCATTACAGGGTCAACCTCAAGTTGCCAAGTAACAATATATCTTCTAAGAGATGTATTCTTTGTGCAAATGACCCAAAGTCCAGCTGAGCCATGTCGTACTTATTGAGGGATATCACGCCACTCGACCAAGCAGGTAAGGTAGAGAACAAAACTTAGGTTGTCCAATTAATCAACTATAAGTGTCAAACATTTGGCTTTTATCCAAATAATTTATTGAGCAATAGGGATTCTCATCACGCATGAGTTTGACCCAAGTACATATCTGTATATTATCAGCATCCCAATTAGTTTGATAAATAAGTTATGCATGGTTGGATAGTGTAATAACCCAATATTGTTACATTGGCCAATTAGTAATAAATAAGACATAAGTTTAATTATAACACTTTTAAATAATCATTAGGACCACACCCTATAGTTTAGATCTAAATCAAGGGCCAAATGTGGGAATTTCAAGAACCCTAAAATTGACCTAGTTATTTTGACATCGAATCAAAAATCGAACTTCACCATTGCACTCATTGCCCCCAAATTAGCTATGGGTGATATTTTGGAGGCATTTGGAAATCGTTGAATTTTCGTCGAATGTTTTAATATATTTTAAATATATCAAAAAATATGAAAATTAAATGCTCATCAAAGTCAAAATCTGACTTTGCCATTGCATTCCTCACCCTTTAATTAGCTATGGGTGATTTATTGGGACTTTTTAGAAGTCATTTAATAGCTCTATATTTAATTAAGAAATTAGAAATTTATATTTAATAATTATTATTTTAAATTAAAATTCTAATGGCATCGTCCACTTTTTGATGTGCTGTTACCCTCTGCCAACAGATCAGACGGCTAATATGAGCTGTCTGATAGTGCGATTCGACGATTAAGCCCTTGTCCCTTTCATGTGGCTACGCATGGCGTACGTAGCCAGCACGTGTCGCCCGTCGCCCCTGCTGGCCACTCGCAGCAGCCACGGGTCATCGCAGGCTCCGCCGTCGACCTCTATTAAGTTATCCATCTTTTATCATTTGCTTGATCAGGACCTCTAGGAAATCTCGCATGCTTCCTTCTTCTCTGGTCGCTACGAACCGTCGAATCCAAGTACTTTCGATCTCCTATTCTTCCATTCGATCTTTGCAATTTTGCTTCATATAGCTATTTCATTGATTGGGTTGAGGATTCATCAGCTATGATCAGGTTTGATAGAACCTGATCGTAGCAATTTCGAACTTGGTCTACATTTGACCACGGTAGCAGGCTCGGGCCACGTTCGTCTCGTCCGTGAGGGTGGTGTTTATAACAACCCTGGTTGTTAGTTAGGTCAATTAAAACTAAACCAAGTCTTAATTTTGATTATAAGAATATTAATTAAGTCATTAGAAGCTCACTACTAAGACCCAGTCCAAATCAAGAATCAAATGGATCAAATCCTGATTTTGAGAATCTCTAGAAACCCTAGAAATTAACATACTTAATTTGACCTTAAATCAAAAATCTGACTTCGCCATTGTGTTCACCACCCCCAAATTAGCTAGGAGTGATATTTTGGAGGCATTTGGAAGTCGTTGGATTTTCATCAAATATTTTAATATTATTTAAATACCCTGAAAATTTGAATAATTATTTACTTGTTGAATTGAAAATCTAAGTACGTCGTTGTGTTCCTCACATCTCAATTAGCTAGAGGTGATATATTGGGAATTTTTGGAATAAACGTAAATGATCAATTTTAATTAATAAGATTTAATTAAAATTAATTAAATTAATATTTTATTATTTTAATTTTTAACAGCGCCATCCTCTGTTTAGCTCTGTCGTCACCTAAACCTCACGCCATCAATCAGTGCGGCTTAATCTCGAATGGCGATTGTGTGCCGTTCGATCGAGGATCGAACGACTGGTGTGGATCGTTTTCGCGATTCGCTCGCGCTCAGCATGTGGCGATCGATCGGGCATGCAACAGCCTTAGATCGCCGCGAATGGTCTCCCATTGATGTAAGACTCGCATTTAGCTCAGATGAGTTCTGATCTTCATCTCATTTTGCCTCAGAGTCGATTTGAGATTTCAATTCTTCCGCGTGATCATTCAAGATCTTTCAGCCGGTCATCTAAGGTACCTTCATAGCCCTAAGTTCTTTCTTTAATGTTTGTTTAAGCACTCAATATCTTTTCTATGATGATTACTGCATCCTAATCTTACTTTTGATGATCCTTCCATGCTCAATCAAGCTCTCGAAAGTTCTATTAGGTTGCATTAGCCAAACCCTAGCCTCTGTCTCACCGAGCCGTAGAGGAAGACGAAGAGCCTCCCATTTGAACCGGGCCAGGTCAAACCCCGACCCGCTCTTTCGCATCGAGCTGATTGCATGGCAGTAGTGGGGTCCATTAATCAGCGTGTTGGCATCTCTATGGTCCATGTGGCGACATCATTAGCTGTCACAGCTTGTGGGACCCACATGTCCCCAACAACTCTGACGGGTCAGCGCTGCGGGTCCTGCGTTCCAGTCGCATCTGTTAGCTGGGGCCCACCTTTGAAGAAAGTTGTGGTTCCTGCCATTCTTAAAATTAGGATTTATATTTTTAATTAATTTGTTTAAATTAAATTAATGTATTAATTACAGAAAATTTAATCCTATGTAAATTGCAATCCAATAATCCAAAAGTATCAAAATTATATATCATTTTGATCAATAAAAATCAAGGAATAATATGGCACTATCACTTTTCTAGTTAGATGCATATTTCACTTAGTGACATTTAAGGTCCCTATGATTTGACCTAATTACTCCAAATATTCAAACTATCATAACTTTGTACACACTCACTCAAACATATCCAATATGGGTCTCATTTTAATCAGAAGACTCTCAAGATTATTCTACTAGTATTAATTTTTTTGTTTGAAGTGTAATTAGCTGTGATAACCCACTTAAGTAGTAATAAGTAAAACTCTTAAACATCAAGGTGCCTTTTTAGATAATGGTGGAGTTTATGATAAGAACTCCAAAGTTAAGCGTGCTCAGGTAGGAGCACTCCCAGGATGGGATATACTGGGAAGTTATCTTCTGAGGGCAAAACTGTGAGGTCTTTCAAGCCAAAGCGGACAATACCTTGGTGTTTAAGAGTTTGGGCTGTTACAAATGGTATCAGAGCAAACCATAGGGTGTAAGATAGGAGCTAAGTGCCATACAGAGCAAAGTACTACTTCATGTGAGCAGCCACTTGAACCCATGATTGTTAAGGTGCTACATGGTTGTGGGTACCTCTTGCGCTTGTAGGAGTCACCTCTAGTCCTATCTACCCAATGGATGGTCCTTGGATATGTGTGTGGATACTGACGAGGATGTTAGTTACTTAAGTTGGGGAGATTGTGATGACCCACTTAAGTAGTAATAAGTGAAACTCTTAAATATCAAGATGCTTTTTTAGATAACAGTGGAGTTCCCGATATGAACTCCAAAGTTAAGCGTGCTCAGGTGGAAGCACTCCCAGGATGGGTGATCTATTGGGAAGTTATCTTCTGAGGGAAAAATCATGAGGTATTTCAAGCCAAAGTGGACAATACCTTGGTGCTTAAGAGTTTGGGCTGTTACATTAGCCTAATCACTTTTAGGACCCAACCTTAATCTTCCATGGCTAATAACTTTTCTCTCATTAATCCAAATATAGTCAATATGAGTCTTAAAGTGATCAAGAAAACCTTTAGATTAATTTATTAGTACTCATTTTTCTATTTGGGTTAGGGTTTGCTTAATCACTTTTAGGATCCTACCTTAAACAACTCTAATTACCCTAATTAACCATAGAACTTCAATTGATCATAACTTAGTCAATTAAGCTTCTAATTAGATCTTCCAATATTCTATTTTGATTAGGAAGACCTAATAAATATTATATTACAAAATATTCAGAATCTAAAGGCTAGATCTCTTAATCAACTCTAATCACTCTAAAACTTAATTAGTGAATATTAGCATATTTAATAATTCAAATTGAGTAATTTTAGTTTTTATTAGCTCATAGAGTAGAGTAGAACCTAATGGAGCAGTTAATTTTGTGATTTTGTTATTAATTTTATTAATCACTCACTAATCACCTAAAACTATAATTAAGCCATAACTTAACCAAATGAGATTCAATTTGGGTATACTCCTAATTAAAGTACTCAGGTGCACTGGTGTGACGACCCCAATATTAAGAATCATTAAACTCAATATTGATATGTCACCACAATATCTAATATTAGATTGGAAGAAAATTAATTCAAATTATTAGATAATGTGTTTGTCCAAAGATTTAGAAGAGGGTCTTAAGTTAAAATGTAAGGAATTTCTATAAAATATATTATGTGAAATACATATGAAGAGGTAATACATGTAAGGACATGTAAGAATATAATTTAAAAGCAATTGATGTGAATACTTGCAATTATAGATATGAAAATTCTAAATATTTAATATGTGAAACATGAGTATATAATTTTCCAATTTATTCTAAGTCATTAAATTCTTAAAATTTTTGGCATAGTTTCTACTGCATTTGACTAAAGAAACACATGCAATTTAGACATACAAGTCTTCTATTCCAATGGAAGATTAAATTGAAAGAAAAGCAACCTAAGACTAATATGAAATCAATCCATTACATAGGATTGTTTAATTCCAGTTCTAATATAAAACTAGTCTATTACATATGATTTGCTCATTTCTAATTCTAATATAAAGTCAATCCATTACATGTGATTGCTTATTTCTAATTCTAGAGTAAAGTCAATCTGTTACATGGGATTGCTCATTTCCAGTTCTAAAAGTTTAAAGTAAAAAAATACATATGTAACAATTATCTACCCTAAAGTATGCTCAATTCATAGCATTTAATACATACATAAAGATAAAAAGAGATTCTCAAATTAATCATGTAGCTATTTTCCAATTCTATATAAAATTTAGGATACTACTAATTTCAGTTGACATACAAAGTAAATATGCAACTAATGATTTAGTTAATATTCAATTTCACACATTCATCCATCATTACATCCTAAGCATTTAAATATGAAGCTAAGCTCCAACACAAGCATAATAAAAGTAAATGACTTAATTAATACAAACCAGCAGTAATTTAAATGAAAGTAAGGAAATTAAAAGCTCATTTGCAAAAATTTATAAGCTATATATTCTATTATATTATAAGTGGAAGCAGTTAGCTTTTTACACTTAGTCCATCTCCACTAGCCTCCAAATGCACCTGATCTATCACATTTTGGTATTTAATTGTGATAGGGCAAAGCCAATAAATAGAAAATATGGTTAGACTAAATAGTCTAAGTACATTTTAAGATTGGGCTAAGCATATTATTATTTAATTAGATATCACTATTAGTTACAATATAAGTACAAGCATGGGTGCAAAAAGGTAAGCATAAAGTGTGGAAAAAGTAAGTAAGAAAAAGGTAAAGTGAGTTAGAATACTCACAAAATATATATTTAGCCTACAAATAAAATAAGGGTAAAAGCATCTTAAATAGGCTAGAAAGAAACTAAAATGCATATGAAAATAAATGAAGTAAGGCATGTATATATTCAAATGAACTTATGCTAAGTAAGGAAAAGAGACAATGAATCATTTAAATATAATTTTAACAACATTCACTTAAATCTAAGTAAACTGTAAACAAGTAAAGTACAGCATTAAAACATAAAAAATGCATAGTATAGAAATTGAAGATAATATTAAACTATTAGTCTAAGATTCACATAGTCTAGAACTATGGAAGGTAACATAGCTAAAAGTTATGATGAGTCTTAACAATCTATAAGATTGAGAAGACCTCATATTTTAAATAATTAAATTTATTTTAAAAATACTCATTCTGCGGGCAAATACAGAATAAAGCGAGGAGTTAAACACGTTTATTTAATAAGTAAAGGAAAGCGGGGTCAAACAAGTAACACTCATATTCACCATCTGAGAATGTGAGATATTTTTATTACTCCTTATTAGCCTACCCGTAGCTTATCCAACAATATAAACCCCTATAGTTTTTAATGTGAAAGTTTTATTCATGCACAATATTTTATATGAATGATTCAAATGAATAATGCTCAAAGCTAAGCAAGCATTCAAGGAAAATTTAATAATTGTAACTAAGTAATATCCAAAGTTATCTAATTTTAATAATCTACTTAATAATTAGAGCTAATTGAGCTCCTAATTAACTTTGAGAGAGTGATCTCAAGTTAATTATAAATATAGTAGTAGTTGAGGTTTTAAAAATAGTAGTATCAATTCATTTATTATGATATGACAAAATAGTCTATAAGTATAATCAATACAAATAAAAACTAGATTTATTCTAGTCCTAAACTATAAGATTCAATTATAATAACTAAATCAAAATTTAGGTGACTAGTAGGGGAGGAGGATTGAGTTTAAGAAAATATCAAACTCAAGGAATTGGAGTTAAGGTTTAATCCACTAAGTTATAATTTGAAGGTTCTATCCAAATCAAATACTAAACTAACTAGGTTATTGTAAAATGAAAGGTTAAAGTAATTATATGATGGGATTTAAGAACTACAAATTCTAAGTACCCTAATAGCTAAAGTGTAAGGAAATTAGTAGGATTCCTAAACTACCCTAAGCAAATTAGAAATTCCTATTACTAGCTTTTAAAAAATTCATGAGAAGGCTTTAAGAATTAGGATGAATAAATTAGGCTCTAATATAGTCATTAAAGGCTAGTCCTATTTGATTCAATAATCTACAATTACAAAGACATTAAGACTAACTATTCTTAATGGATGTAACTAATAGATCTAAGGATCAACTACAATTTGTGTTGTAAATTAATCATAGGGTTTCTACCTTAGGGTTGAAAGATAAATCAAGTAATTTGCAATTGATTCACATAACTGGAAATTGAGAACTAAGCTCAAACATAACTAATACAATTTGACATGGGGAATTATAAATGTGACATGTTATCTATCTTAGAGTTTTATAATACCTAAAACATGCATATAAGAAATTATAATTTATTATAATAACACTAATTAAGAGTCAACAACCTAAAATCACTAATTATTATCCAATAGAAATGATTTACTTATATTTGAAATTCTTATATAATAAGGAGAAAAATGACACTAAGTAGGTCAATTTTGGACAATGTTTGAATTTTAGAGTTTCATGGACTCCTAATTAGGGTTGAAAAATAATTAAGAAAAATTTGATTTCATATTATTTATTCTCACATTTTTGTGAGTGATATGAACTATTTGATCATTTAATTTGAACATTAAATGATTAAAATAGGTCACATGAAATGATGAAATTAATTTATAATTAATTAATTAATCTTAAATATTGACTATGTAAAATATTCATTAAAATAGAAATTAAATTGTATATTATTAATCTACTCATTTTTGTGATCAAAATGATATATAATTTTGTATATTTTGGTTAAGTATTTTTAAAATTATGAATGGATTATAATTTGGTTCAATTAACCATTTAAATCATTTAATCTAACTGTATTAATAATTAACACAGAAAAAGGGACAACACAGAAATTTAGGCTACGCATGGAATTAAAGGAAATGACGGCGGTGTCAAATTAAAGGCGGCACGAAAATTCATGGCCTCAGACTTTGCGCACACAGATAATGACAGTGCATTTAATCACATGCAGTGCAGGACACATGTCATCCTTTACGGGAGACACGTGTCACGGTGGGTCTCGCATCCTTCTGGAGGCGGTTTAAAAGAATCGGGCAGTTCTAGAAAAGAAAGTGAGTCGACCGATTCTCTGAACCATCGTCTTCTCCGAAGATATAAAAGAAACGCAGAGGGATAACTAGGGTTAGAGGTCATTTCACAATTAAGGGATCTCTTGGAGCCTAAGACCCGTTGACGGAAAGCCATTGACGAGCTTTTGCGAAAGGACTCAAAAACCCTAAATTTCAGATCCTCTAGCCACATCAATTTATCAAAAGAATAAGGATATATCGGCTAGGGTTAGGGATTATTTTTACTCATATAACTCAGGACTGAGTTTCTCAGATCGATCGATATGCATCTAACAATTTATTAAGAATTTAAGCTACCGAAATCAAGCAAGATAGCAGCAAGGTGAGTACATAGAGGTTTGATCGGTTGATTAGGGCTTTTTCTCCAGTTGCGCACCAAGGATTTCGCTCACAGCACCTTAGCTTCCTTAGCAGCTCGACGAGGTGGAGAGATAGAAATGGGAAAAGTTCATAGGATTAGAATGGGCCTCAACGATATGGAGGAGAGCAGCTGCCAGCGAGCTGTGTATGCCTCTGCGCCCAGTAGTGGTGCAGAGAGATGTACAGAAGAGTCGATCCACGCCATCCAACCCATGCCAAGATCTAATGGCTAGATCGAGCGGAGAACCACTGATCAAAACAGGGTCATTTGATTAATTCCATTTTAGGCGCAACAGCTATGATCCGTGCGGATCGCTGTCCCGTGCATTGGCCTCACGCACAGGATCTGCGCAGTTTCATAAATCATCGTATGGAATATTAAATATTATTTATATTAATTAATTTAATTAGTTTAAATATTTAATTAATTATACACGTTTTATTATTCAAAATTAAATAACCAAACGCACTCTAGAAAATCCCAAAACTTCACCCTTACTTAATTGAGGTGTGGGGAACTCAAATGCAATCAGATTTTTGATGGGAGGTCAATCTAATTATCTTAATTTTTTGTTAAATAATATTAAAATATTCGAGGAAAATTCGATGACTTCCAAACACTTCCAAAATACCACCCTTAGCTAATTTGGGTGTGGTGAGTCCAATAGTGAACTCCATTTTCAATTTTGAGGTTTAAATAATTTAGACATTCTCAGAATTTTCAGAAAATTAGGAATATTGAAAATTGCCAAATGATCTACAAATTGCATGAAAATTAAAATGGAGGCTCTTAATACTATTATAAGACTAATGGAAAAGGATTAGAGCCAATTATATCACTAATTGACGGGTAACAATAGTAGGGTTGTTACAGAGTCCCCTCCTTACAAAGAATGTCGCCCACGACACACAACAAACAAAATAAGAAATTTGATAATGCAAAAGGAAGTCTAAGAAATGGTAATGAAAATGAAAGAACTAAATCGACCTGATTAAGAAAATAATTATGGGAACTTCTTTAGCATATCCTCTTCTCTCTCCAATATGGCTTCACCAGCTGGATGATTCTGCTAGTGGACTTTGATCATAAGAATGTTGCGGTTTCTTAACTGCTTAAGATCCGCCCCAAAATCGCAACATGTTTAATGATGAAGGTCAGATTGGGTTGCAGTCCCATTACAGGTATCTGAACTTGCTGAATCGGATCTAGTAAACACCTTCTTAGTGATAAAACATGAAACACATTATGTACAACCGAGAAGTATTCTGGCAACTCTAATATTCCAATCCTCTCGATCAATTCAAAGGGTCCTAAATACCTTGGACTCAATTTTCCAGAAACACCAAATCTCTGCACCACAAATCGGACTAACTTTAAGATAAGCCCTATCGCCCACTTGGAACTTCAACTGATGATGACTAGCATCATGATATTTCTTCTATTTATCCCGAGCTGTAGTCATATTGCACTTGATTAATTGAACTTTCTTAGTGATCTATTTTATTAATTCAGAACCATAAAGTTGATAGTCTCCTACTTTAGTCCAAGCAAATGGAGTTGTACATCTCTTTCCATAAAGAGCTTCATAAGGAGCCATGCCAATACTGAATTGATAGCTATTATTGTAGGCAAACTCAACTAACGTTAAGTGATCTTCCCATGATACATTGAAGTCTAAAACATAAAGACGCAAGAGATCTTCCAAGATCTGATTAACACGCTCAGTCTTACCATCTGTCTGGGGGCAAAAAATAGTACTTAATGCTAAACTCATCCCCAAGTCTTGCTGAATAGCTGACAAAAATCTGGAAGTGAATCTACTGTCTCTATCAGAAACTATACAGTTCAATGTACCATGCAAATGAATAATCTCCTTAAGATAAAGCTTAGCTAACTTCTCAACAAGATTAGTCTGACGAATTGGAAGGAAGTGAGCTGACTTAGTGAGTCTATCAACTATCACCCAAATAGAGTCAGAACCAGATCTACTCTTAGGCAAACCAATAATGAAGTCTATGGAAATATCAGACCACTTCAATTTAGGAATGTCTAAGGGTTTAAGAAGTCCACCAGGCTTCTGGTGCTCGGCCTTGACCAAGGAGTAGGGATGGCACTTGGAAATAAAAAAGACTATATCTCGCTTCCCGCTGAACTACCAAAATAATTGCTTGAGATCTTGATACATCTTACAACTACCAGGGTGCACTGCATAGCTAGAGTTATGAGCTTCAGATAATACTTATAACTACAAGCTTTTAGGAATCCACAATATGAACTTTTGAAATACAACCCCTTTATCATCAAGACGTAATTCAGATCTCTTGCCACTTACAATTTTAGAAACTAACATAGGATAACTTGAATCTTACTTCTGAGCCTTGACAATCTTAGAACTTAGGGAATCATCTAACTGAATAGCAAATAGTAGAGTACCCAAATCAGCTGAATTGATCGGCTCAAGATTCAATCTGACAAAATCTTCGATCAAAGATTTGTTGCAACAAAGGGAAGATAAAGTCGCTTTACGACTGAGGGCATCAGCTACAACATTAGCTTTACTCGGATGGTATTGGATTTCCAAATCATAGTCGTAAAGTAACTCTAGCCACTTACGCTGATGGAAGTTAAGTTCTTTCTGAGTGAAAATGTACTTTAAACTTTGGTGATCAGTAAACATCTCACACTTAATTCCATACAGGTAGTGTCTCCAGATTTTTAGAGCAAAAACTACCCCTGCAAGTTCAAGATCGTGCACAGGATAGTTCTTCTCATTAGACTTAAGTTGTATAGAGGCATAGGCTATTACATGATGATCTTGCATCAGAACACAACAAAATCCTACCTTAGAGGCATCAGTATAAACCTAAAAATTTTTACCCTCATGAGGTAGTACTATAACAGAAGCAGAAGTTAATAACTATTTTAACTTCTGAAAAGATTCTTCACAGGATGTGCTCCAGATGAACGGAACATCTTTTCTAGTTAACTGAGTTAACAACGAAGTAATTAGAGAGAATCCAGGAACGGACCTTCTGTAATAGCCAGCGAGTCCTAAGAAACTACGGATCTCTATTACAGATTTAGGTTGAATCCATTATTAAACAGCTTGGATTTTCTTTTGATCTACTCTAATGCCTTCGGCATCAATCATGGGACCTAGAAATGCCACGGACTTGAGCCAAAACTCGCACTTGAAAAACTTAGCAAAAAGTTTATTCTCTCTTAATAATTCTAGGATGGTACGAAGATGATCTTCATGCTCAGCAGCTGACTTCGAGTAGATTAGGATGTCGTCAATGAAAATGATGACAAACTCATTGAGATACGGCTTAAGGATACGCTGCATTAGGTCCATGAAGATGGAAGGAGCATTTGTCAGTCCAAAAGATATGACTAGAAACTCAAAATGCCCATAAAGGGTCCTGAATGCTGTCTTGGAAGCATCCTCTGCCTTGACTCGAATCTAGTAACAACTTGATCTTAAGTCAATCTTGGAGAAGATCTTCGCTCTAGAGAGTTGATCAAACAAATCATCAATCATAGGGAGAGGATACTTATTATTCATAGTCACTTTATTAAGCTCACGGTAGTCTCTATACATCCGTATTGAACCATCCTTCTACTTGACGAATAGGATAGGAGCTCCCCAAGGTGATATACTAGGGTGAATGAATTCTTTCTCTAACAACTCTAGCAACTGCTCTCTAAGCTCTTACAGTTCTTTTGGAGCCATTCTATATGGAGCCTTAGGTGCTTCCCAAGTGCAGCAGACAAAAAGTATGGTGCCCAGGCTCACCCATTCAAAATTTAGGTGACTATATGAAAATTATTTTGAATTTTTTCTTAATGAAGTAATCTACTAAGTATAATGTTTCGAGTAATTTCGACAGTAAGATCCTAATTCATTTTTCTTACATTTTAAATGTTATTAACCAATTCACCCACTACAAACCTTAGATTATTATCTTGCTTCTCTCAATAGTATGATCGCATTGAAAATGAACAACTTATGAATGTTGTTAAAGAATCACCATAGAGCATACAACCAGTAAGAGCATAGAATAGAGATAGAGGAAAGGCTAGAAGAAGAGAGGGCCTGATCAAATCCGGTGTAATGGATGGTGACGTTTTGTTTGCGGGAAAGTTTGGTTCCATTGTCGACTTTCAAAATCTCTTTCACCACTGCCATGCCCACTACTTTTCTTCCTCTTGTTGCTTCATTCCAGCAAAAAGTGCCTCTCCTAACTACAGTTTCACATTAATGAACTAATCATGGATTCTTATTTATTTTTTTGCTCAAGTAGTTTAGGGTATCGAAGGTTCAATGGGGGAGAGCGAAGAGAAGCGCCAAAAAGAGGAATTTAGATCATGGGTGCACGATGAACCTTGAGTCTGTGAAGGCAATGTCAAAGCTCCACGCAACAGATAGGCGAAGCTCTTTTGGTGAATGTCTTCGTGATTCACAAAGATGAAGGAAATTGTGTGCTTTGTGTAATCACAAAATTAGCCTGATTTTGGTGTAAATTTTTGTCACCTTATTTATTGTCAAATAAAAAATAATATTTTGATTCTACTTTATTTTTTTTTCTTCATATCAAACACCTGAATTTTTAAATTTTAAGTTAATTTTTTACTTTTCACTCTTTTTACCAAATAACAAATAAACACAAATATAATATAAAGTTCACATTAATTCATCAAAACATTAAACAATATTTCAAAGTGGGAGAATTGAAATTCGTGATGCCCAAACCATCACCATTTTAGGGTAGTAAATGTTAACCCAATCATTTAAATTATATGTATATATATATATATATATACTCACTACATTCACACACATAATTGTATGAGTAAAAATTATTATTAAATCCTTTTAGGAGAAAGCATTTCCTTTTAATTTAGTATAAGTTAAAAATTATATACATATAATTTGTGATACATAAAAATTTGATTTAAGCAATTCAATATTAAACAATTATACTCTTAGTTTATATTATTCTCAATCTAAAATATTATCTTAAAAACTAATAATATCTTCAAGGATTGGAGTGAACTAAAGATTGGAGTTGTTATGATGTAGAGATCAATTGGATCATTGAGAGAAGTGCAAATGGTGTTCCAGTGGATTATGAGACAGAACTATAGAAGTCAACAACAAGACTGATGCCCAAGCGCGTCCAGGTGCACTGGCTCCCTGGCACCCAGCAAATAGAAAATTTTGTGCTCAGGTGCTTCCCAAGTGCAGTAGACAAAAAGTCTGGTGCCCAGGCTCACCCATTCACGCCATGCCGCCCACAGAAATTACATCTCATGTGTAACATGTCTAAAACTGTTTAGGGCATTTTGAAAACTAGTTTGAGACTCCATATAAAAGTTACATTATGTGTTAGTGTTGTGTAAGTGCTTGATTTCTATGCGAGCTCTTAGATGCTTAAAACTCTAGAGTGAGAATAAGAAGAAAATGCCCACGACAATGAATATCTTCTTCCTCAAGGAAATTGATAAATTATTTATAACTATGTAAGCATTTTTTTTATAATGGATCTTGTGGCGGTATTGTTCTGTGATTTTCACATCCTTTGATTTTTCAATTGTATTAATGTGTCTGTATGCTTGTATGATTGTGAATGTTTGTGTTGTGTGCTGCTATACTTTTCGTGTATACTTTGACAACTCTCAGCGACCAAACCCCGATCTTAGAAATTTCTTCGGAGTATACGATCTCATGGTTTCCTCAACAATAATTTCTAATACTTATAAGGGGAAAGAAGTTAGATTATGAAATAGGTTGTTAAAAAGAAGTAATTAGTAGGACAAAATATATACAATCAAGAAGGAAAAAAACTATTTCTTAAGATATATTAAACTATTAAAGTGAGATTTGTATTTCGATAGAGAGAGCACTTGTTCAAGAGACTACTCTAAGATTTCAAACTACTCAACCATCTAGTTGCACTAATTGAAAATTGTATATGTGTGCCCTATTCAATCTTAAGTAAATTATAAAACAATCTGATTGGACACCACCATTACAGGGTCAACCTCAAGTTGCCAAGTAACAACATATCTTCTAAGAGATGTATTCTTTGTGCAAATGACCCAAAGTCCAGCTGAGCCATGTCGTACTTATTGAGGGATATCACGCCACTCGACCAAGCAGGCAAGGTAGGGAACCAAACTTAGGTTGTCCAATTAATCAACTATAAGTGTCAAACATTTGGCTTTTATCCAAATAATTTCTTGAGCAATAAGGATTCTCATCGTGCATGAGTTTAACCCAAGTACATATTTGTATATTATTAGCATCCCAATTAGTTTGATAAATAAGTTATGCATGGTTAGATAGTGTAACAACCCAATATTGTTACACTATCCAATTAGTAATAAACTAAGTCATAAGTTTGATTCTAACACTCTTAATAATCATTATGACCACACCCTATAAGAACCCAAGGTTATTATCCAACTTAATTTTAGTCTAATCATATCTCAATTATCATTATATTAAGTTTATCTAGTCATTAAAACTAAACTCCTAAAATTTGGAGCAATTCGAAGCTCAATGGATTGTTTTGGATTATTTTAATATTTAATTAATAAGAAAATTGAGGTATTTATTTTGACCTCGAAATTGAAATCCGACTTCACAGTTGCGATTATTACCCCAAAATTAGCTAGGGGTGATGTTTTGGACGCGTTTGAAAGTCGTCAAATTTTCACGAATATTTTAATATAATTAAATACCCCGAAAATTAGCATAATTAAATAATTGTCGAAATTGAAATCCAACTTCGTCGTTGAATTCCTCACTCCCAAATTAGCTAGGGGTAAATTTTTGAGATTTTTCGGAGCACGTTTATAAAATAAAATTTTCAAATGATTAAGGAAATAAAAATTTATTTATTTTTATTCCTAAATTATTTCTTCTTGCTCCTTGATGGCTCCCCTCATTCGGCGCCCTCCATCCTCTTGCACGCAAGAAATGGCTAAGGCCATTCCTTCTCTACCCGCCCTCACCTCCTAGCTCCCTAGCTCATGATGGAGCCTCCCTCTCACTCTCATCCTTTAAAAGAGGAGCACAGCCCCTTCTTCTTCTTCTTCTTGCTAAAACTTTCTCATCTTTTTCTCCATTGATGCCCTTGTGCTGAAGAAGAAGGCTCATCTCTAAGTCTTGTAGAAAATAGAGTTTCTTCTTCATCTCATAAAGGCTAAGGTACTCATTTGCTCCTCTTCCTTGCATACTTCATGTTACTATCATGCTGTTATGTATCTTTAGAAGATCCATGATTATGTTTAAAAGTCATTGAGGTTCATTTAAGCATATATTACTTTGAAAATTGCATGCTCTATTTTTCATTTATTTTGTATACCTGAGTCTTCAACTACATATTTCATATAGTTAGGATAATCCATTTGTGCCGATTTTGGTATCGATGGAAAGGTATCAGAAATACATTTTCGTTGATATATAACACTGCTTATAGAATACTCTGGATTGAGAGTATTTGAGCTCAAAATATGGCCATTCATGGTTTTTGCATAGGTGAAAACATCGTCGCGTAGCTCCCGAGTTCGATTTGAATCCGCCGTAGCGCGCCATAGAGCGCTACCATGGCCATAGCGCTTCTGGAGCTAAAATAATGGCTTGGAAGCAAACTGCTGTAGCGCGCCACAGCGCACCGCAGCAGGCTGCAGCATCATTTTAGGAAAAACTATAAGAAATCAAGAGAAAAATTAATTGAATAGTAACCCGCAAGTTGGACCGTTGCAGCGCGCCACAGCGGGCCGCAGCATCATTTCTAGAAAATTATATAAAAATAGAAGAAAAGTTAATTGAACAGTGTTTCTGCAAGTTGATCTGCCGCAGCGCCTGAAAGCGCTGCAGCGTGCTGTAGCATTCAGCTCTCAGATCGGTCCTACCATAGCGCGCTGCAGCATCAAAAGCGCTGTAGTGCGCCACAACATCGTTTTCTGCCGTAGCGCGCTGCAGCGCGCCGTAGTGCCAAAATTTTTTTCGAAAATGCACAAAATTGGCTGAAATGGTGAAAACTTCACTGTTTTTGCATTTTAAGGTCCCTAGGACCCTAGTGGGATTGAATTATATCAAGTGTTAACTCCTTTGGGCATTGCATAAAATTTTGTGTAAAAATCAACTTTGAATATTTGCCTTTTTATGATATGTGCAAAGACCTCCTATATGCTTTAAGTATATTGTACCAAATGTTAAATAATAAATTATTGAATGCTTATATTGAATAGGTTTATCTTAATAACCAAATGTTATGAAATCTAAGTCTCTTAGATTTGTAATCAAGTGCTAACTCCTTTGGTTTGAATCAGAATTTAGTTAGACTTAATTACCTTCCATTTTATGTTAACTTTACATTTCTATGCTTTTATGTTTTTAGGATGTATGTTAGAGAATTTTAACATTTAATTGGATACTTAGATGTGCTTAAATTGTCATTAAACTAAACTTGAACATAAGAATCTGGATAACCTGATTAAGTAAATGATACTTAATCTAAATCAAAATTTTGTTATCAATAATATACCAATAATATATTGATTTGTCATTGATATTTAAATTAACTATTGGTCTTAATTTTGGTAAGACTAGAGGTTAAACCCTAACTTGTCTTGATTAAGATCTAAATCTTAATTACCTTAATCAATCAACTTGATTGTAAGATAATTCAATTAACATTATTCCAATAATGCATATGATTTGATATTGATCATAAATCATTGAATTAGAAGTGCTAAGATTTATATTGATTCTGTGTGATTGAATCATTTAAACCTAAATTTTAGATTTTAGATTTTCTTTTATATAAGACTATTAGTATAAGATAGACAATAAAATTGTAATGAGTTATGAAATGACCTAACTCTAATTATATATTTGATTTCATCCCAGGATTGTAGAATAGAATATGATCAGATGGATCTTATTCATCTGATCTAATCACTTTAATCCAAATCTATTAAGTAAACTTTGAATGTTAACTTAAGAAATAGAAAAATGAGATCTCAAGGGTCTTGCTATAGGATTATTCTTAAAGTATTTAAAGATCTTAATTATTGATATATTGAGGTAGGAAGAACTTGCAACTTATTGAAGTAGAAACTTAGATGATCCTTCATAACTTTAGATGTTAAACTTGATACCTTATGGTAGGAATTACTTAAAGTACCTAGAATGGAGCTTATTCATTATGGTAGTAACCTACATTGAGTGATCTTTTGATTATATCATTAGAGCTTTATGTAGGATTCACCTTTTAGAGAAAGTATTAATAGCTTTGATAAATCCTTATTGATTAAATAGAATTATTTAAACTCAGATTATTGGTTAGGTATAGTAGAGTATACCCATAATACTGGATTATTTTCAGGATTGGTTGATTCACTCCAATGTGAACTTATGACCAGGTGCTATCCCGAGAGATTAGACAAATATAGTCCCGTTAGAGTAAATCTTCCAAGACTAAGAGTGTTACAATTAGTGAACAAGATCCTTAGTTTGAGATGTAAACTGCGACCGGGTTCTGCCTCATATCTTAGTGCGCTTCGATAAGTGCAGTTTAAGCAAACTAAGTATCTCAAGTCACTTTGCGTAGAATACTAAGTATGCTCGTAATTAGATTATTTAACAGCTTAGCTTGAGATATAAATTGTTATCGGATTCTACCTCCTATCGCAGTGCGCTTCAATAAGTGCAATTTAAAATAAGCTAAGGGTTAAATCCACCTTTCTTGGAAACATGCTAAATATATACAACCTTCATAACTAATTATCAAACTAGAATATAAGAATCATAATTCTTAATTTTTATAGGATTCTGCACAATGGAGACCTTGAATTCATTATCAAATTTCAAAGCATTTTATGGATTTCAAAATTTACCTCATGTAGCTTAGAAGCATGAGCATGAGCATAAGCATGATGTATGAGTATCCGTGAT
Organism: Gastrodia elata; assembly: GCA_016760335.1. Classification (NCBI taxonomy): domain Eukaryota; kingdom Viridiplantae; phylum Streptophyta; class Magnoliopsida; order Asparagales; family Orchidaceae; genus Gastrodia; species Gastrodia elata. Next base: position 47,779,997 of record CM028670.1, read on the forward strand.
GATTTATGGGTTATGGAATATTGCATATATTGAATGGGGAATTTTAGGATGCATTGGCATCGCAGTTCCCAACTGGATGTATGTATATATTAGATCGTATGACTCATAGCAGTTCAGTGATATTTTGGTTGCATATCAGTAGCATACAGTATTATAATATATTCAAATACATAGTTTCAGTGGCATACAACATAGTTTTATATGCTATTACTTAGTTCATATTCATTACTATTTTTGGTTTACTTTCAGTATTCAGTTTACAGTTCAGTTTTACTTTACTTTACTTCAGTTTCATATAGTTTTATTCAGTTTTATACTTTCAGCTACCTTTATAATTTTTCTACAAATTTACTTATATTATGCAAATATTAAATAAATAACTAGAACTATCTAGATTAGTTTCGATATATTGGACTTATTGTCTAACCCGGGGTACTTTTAGGATCCGACAACTTGCTAAATCTTGAACAGTATATTGAGCCGGGTCAGGAGGACACCCAGGAGATTTAGGAGGAGCTAGTAGAGTACTAGTGGAATCTTCTTCAACCTTATTTTTTGCTTAATTTTTATTTCAGTTCAGTACTTAGCTTTATTTCTATATTTTAGTAAAATGTTTGTAATAATTATAGATGTATTTTCTTTTCATTTCTAAAATGAATATTTTTATACAGCTTATGTGATGAATGTTTATGGATGTTTACTTTAGCTTCCACACTCTATTTATATACTACTTATACTTATTATTGTGATGTCATCAGTATATTATAAATGCTGATATCTTATACATATATTGGATTCCTCATGTGTTTTATATTTAATGTATGTATTAGCCTAATACTTAGGATAAGGATACTACTCTTATCTTAAGTATTAGCTCTCAACTCTCCTTGAGGTTGAGTCAGTAGCCCTTCAGATGGGTTTGGTTTCCTTATTTTGAGGAGACGAGATATTCCTCCTTGAGTGGCGTGCTGCTTTGCCGCCGAATTATGATTTTACCTCTTTGCGCGACGATGGGGTGGGGCGCTACACACCCTAAAGTTTAAGTCTAAATTAGGGCCAAATGGATCAAACTCTAATTTTGGGAATTTCAAGAACCCTAAAATTAACCTAGTTATTTTGACATCAAATCAAAAATTAGACTTCACCATTGTGCTCATTGCCCCCAAATTAGCCATGGGTGATGTTTTGGAGGCATTTAGAAATAGTTGGATTTTCGTCGAATGGTTTAATATATTTTAAATACATCAAAATATATGAAAATTAAATACTCATCAAAATCAAAATCTGACTTCACTGTTGTATTTCCCACCCTTCAATTAGCTAGGGGTAATTTATTGGGAATTTTTAGAAGTAATTTAATAGCTCTATTTTTAATTAAGAAATTAGAAATTTATATTTAATAATTATTATTTTAAATTAAAATCTAATGGTGCCGTTCACTTTTTGATGTGCTGTTACCCTCTGCTGTCAGATCAGACGGCTAATCTGAGTCGTCTGATCGTGCGACCCGATGGTTAAGCCCTCATCCCTCTCACGTGGCTACGCATGGCGTACGTAGCCAGCGCGTGTCGCCCGCCACCCATGTTGGCCACTTGCAGCAGCCATGGGCCATCGCAGGCTCCACCGTCAACCTCTATTAAGTTTCCCACCTTTTATCGTTTGCCTGTTTGCTCGATCGGGACCTCTAGGAAATCTCACACGCTTCCTTCTTCTGTACTCACTGTGAACCATCAAATCCAAGTACCTTCGATCTCCTATTCTTCCATTCGATCTTTATAATTTTTGCTTCGTATAGATATTTCATTGCTTGGATTAAAGATCCATCGGTTATGATCAGGTTCGATAGAACTTGATCGTAGCAATTTCAGACTTGGACTACAGTTGACCATAGTAGCAGGCTTGGGCCACGTTCGTCTCGTCTGTAAGGGTGGTGTTTGTAACAACCCCATTTGTTAGTTAGGTCAATTAAGACTAAAATAAGTCTTAATTTTGATTCCAAGAACATTAATTAAGTCATTAGAGGCTCACTACTAAGACCCAGTCCAAATCATGAATCAAATGGATCAAATTCTGATTTTGAGAATTTCCAAAAACCCTAAAAATTTATTTATTTAATTTGACCTCAAATCAAAAATTTGACTTTTCCATTGCGTTCACTACCCCCAAATTAGCTAAAAGTGATGTTTTGGAGGCATTTGGAAGTCGTTGGATTTTCATCGAATATTTTAATATTATTTAAATACCTATACCCCAAAATTCGAATAATTAAATATTTGTCAAATTGAAAATCCGAGTACGCCGTTGCGTTCCTCACATCTCAATTAGCTTAAATGGTGATATATTGGGAATTTTTGGAATAAACTTAAATGGTCAATTTTAATTAATAATATTTAATTAAATTTAACAGCGCCGTCCTCTATTTAGCTCTGCCGTCACCTAAACCTCATGCTGTCAATCAACGCGGCTTAATCTCGAATAATGATTATGTACCATTCGATCGAAGATCGAATGACTGTTGTGGATCGTCTTCATGATTCGCTCGCGCTCAGCGCGTGGCGATCGACCGGGCACGCGGTAGCCTCAGATCGCCGCGTATGGTCTCCCACCACTGTAAGACTCGCATTTAGCTCAGATGAGTTCTGATCTTTATCTCATTTTGCCTCAGAGTCGATTCGATATTTCAAATCTTCCACGTGATCATTCAAGATCTTTCAGCCGGTCATCTAAGGTACCTTCCTAGCCCTAAGTTCTTTCTTTAACGTTCGTTTAAGCACTCAATATCTTTCTTATGATGATTGCTGCATCCTAATCTTGCGTTTAATGATCCTTCTGTGCTCAATTGAGCTATAGAGAGTTTGATTGGATTGCATACGCCAAACCCTAGCCTCTGTCTCGTTGAGCCATAGAGGAAGACGAAGAGCCTCCCGTTCGAACCGGGCCAGGTCAAACCCTGTCCCACTCTTTCACTTCGAGATGATTGCATGGTAGCAGTGGGGTCCATTGATTTGCATGTTGGCATCTCTATGGTCCATGTGGCGACAGTATTAGATGTCATAGATTGTGGGACCCACATGTCCCCATCAATTCTGATGGGTCAGCGTTGCAGGTCCCACGTTCCAATCGCGTCCGTCAGTTGGGGACCGCCTTTGAACAAAGTTGTGGTTCTCACCGTTCTTCAAATTAGGATTTAGATTTTTAATTAATTTGTTTAAATTAAATTAATGTATTAATTACAGAAACTTTAATCTTATGTAAATTGCAATCCAATAATCCAAAAGTATCAAAATTATATATCATTTTGATCAGTAAAAATCAAGGAATAATATGGCACTATCAATTTTCTAATTAGATGTATATTTCACTTAGTGACATTTAGGGTTCTTATGATTTGACCTAATTATCATAAATATTCAAACTATCATAACTTTGTACACACTCACTCAAACATATCCAATATGGGTCTCATTTTAATCAGAAGACTCTCAAGCTTGTTCCACTAGTATTAATTTTTCTATTTGAAGTGTAATTAGCCTAATCACTTTTATGACCCAACCTTAATCTTCCATGGCTCATAACATTTCTCTCATTAATCTAAATATAGTCAATATGGGTCTTAAAGTGATCAAGAAAATCTTTAGACTAATTTGGTAGTACTCATTTTTTATTTAGGTTAGGGTTTGCTTAAACACTTTTAGGATCCTACCTTAATTAACTATAATTACCATAATTAACCCTAAAACTTCAATTGACCATAACTTGGTCAATTAAGCTCCAAATTAGGTCTTCCAATATTCTATTTTTGATCAGGAAGATCTAATAAATAGTATCTTTCAAAAATATTTATAATCTAATGGCTAGATCTCTTAATCAACTCTAATCACCCTAAAACTTGATTAGTGAATATTAGCATAACTAATAATCTGAATTGAGTAATTTTAGTTTTTAATAGCTCATAGAGTAGATTAGAACCTAATAGTTTGGTTAGTTTTGTGATTTTGTGATTAAGTTTACTAATCATCCACTAATCACCTAAAACTATAATTAAGCCATAACTTGACGAAATGAAGTCTAATTTTGGTATACTCCCAATTAATGTACTCAGTGGGTTATATGGAAGCTATAGCCACTAAGTTTGTTGAATTTGGACTTCAATTAGAAAAGTTAGGCTTTTTGACCCCCATTTATGAAACCCTAATTTATATTTTTGAACCCTAAAACTTGTTTTGGCCATAACTTGGCCATTTCATATCAGAATTTAGTAATTTTTAGGTTCTATGGTACCCTTAAATAGTAAACTTTATTAAACTGGTAGAAAATTTAGATTTTATTAAGTCAAATAACCAAATTTCCCTTATGAGTCAAATTCCTTAATTTGATCTCATAAGGCTTAATATTTATCTAAATTTGATGTACTTACTATCTATCTTCATATTAGACAGTAAGTAATCATTTGCCTTTAATAAATTGCTATTTATAGTCCTAATTCCTAAAGTTGAATTTTTATCCCCTTAAGTAGGGGAAAAATAGTATTTTTGCCCAAATTTAGGTTTAAATATCCTTAAGCCTTAAAATCATATTATAATCACTAAAATCAGTAAGATAGTTGATTTAAAATCTATTTTAGAAATTTGAAACTCATTAATTTAGCATTTTAAGAAAAACCCTTAAATTCACTTAAAAATCTCTAAATCCTAAATTAAGCCTCATAAGGTGAATTTAGTTCATCTTATGCTTTCCATAAGATAATTACATTAGAATAATAGTTAAGTAAGATTAAGATTAAAGTTTAAATCTTCAGTATATCCTAAATCCAATTATTAAGTTTTTTCCTTCAAACATTTAGGATCTTATTCCTTAGGAATTAGTTTAGATATTTAAGCTAGATTTCATTCATTAAGTAAATGGGTTACTTAATAGATGAAACCTTAGTTTTATAGCTTTCTAGAATTTCATCCTTCATTCATGATTATTTTGTATTTAAACTTTAGATTAAGTTTAGAGATCCATCTTTTTAAGCTTGATTTTGCTTAATAAGATAACCTTAATTATAACTCATGAGAATTGGCTTTAACTTCATACCATTAGTGTTATAACCTATTGGATTAAGAAGTTAAACTTTAATATTTGAAGTTTAACATCTTAATCTCCCAATTTTGGCTTATGATAATCAAGATTGGCTTGGGATAATTTAAAATTATCAATTAGGACATTTGATTTACTTATTAACTTAAATAAGCATCATTGATTGGAATATGTTAGAACTTGATTAGTTCTAATTACCTTTAACTTAATAGGACTGATATTTTGAATTTATACTTGATAACTGGATGTTAGAGATCTTAAACTTGTATAAGTTTAGATTAGATAGAATGATTTAATTAGAAAATAAGTGATATTACAAAGTTTGTTTAGTGCTATTTATACTTTGAATTTAAATGCTTTGCTTCTTTGTTTTGGAACTTTATATTTTTGATATATTATATAGAGCATAGGATATTTGATGGAGGTTCTATGTTAAATTTGATACATTCATAAAGCATATTCATATTTGAAAGAAGCAATTTAAAGTAATGAATTTTATTAAAACTTTGTGGAATATATCTTACTTAGTCTGCCTTGACAGTGTGGCAGCATAATTATCTAGGGTATTTCCACTAGAAGGTGATATTTATCTAGGATATTTCTCCTAGAAGGTGATATTTAATTTAGGATATTTCTCCTAAATATTCAGAAAGAATAAAGTTATATTTTACTTTTTGGCAGAACTAAGTAAGAATATGCCTATATAAGTTAGTATTTTCACTTTTTATTTTCAACATATTTCTTTATACCTCACTTTTATTTATTCGCAAGTATGCATTCACAGTATTTCCTGTAAATTATGTTTATTGAGTAGTTTTGCTTACATATGAAATCATGTTAGGATGTTAGAATTTTATTTTAGTTCAGTATTTTTCATTTTGTATTGAAAGCCAGCATATGTAAAATTGATCATATTACTTAGAATACTTCTTATACTTAGTAGATTTTCATTATTTTATTGCTTAACCTTTTCTGCAGCTTGAGTTGAGGTATGTGCTTACCTCACACTTTATTTAAGTTATAATTAGATTAATTATAACTTCTACCACTTTCTTTGTTGCTTTACTTTTCCTAAATTGCTTAGATAATTTGAGAAATCATTTAATTCATAAAATGCTTAACCTAAAATGTACTTCGATATTTTGTCTAAACAGATTTTCTTTTCTTTTAGCTGGGGCCCTATCTTTGTGATACCGATAGGGGCAGACTTCGAGTTATTTGAGGTTGGACCTTCTAAAGAGTTTGTTCAGGAGGAGGAGCGTGCTTCTTTTTATTTCTGTTGTGAGGACTGAGTGTCTTTCTTTTATGATTATTAAACTTTTAAATATTTTGAAATAATACATGTTCTAAACTGCTTTTCTTTTTCTGCTTATTTATTTTAAGTTGTATAGTCCTTTACTTTGTCATGGATGTATGGATGTTATTATTTGGTACTTTCTTCCACACTTTGATATTTTAGTATGCTCATTTAGTGATTGCTCCATTTGCTCTCTAATTGGGACATTTCCTTCCCTTATTAGTGGATTAGGAATGTTTATTCATAATACAATGCTAAGTGAAGGATTGCCCAGTGACGACCACCTCTTAACCTTAGATGATTAAGGGGCGGCTGCCACAGTAGGTATCAGGTACACATATTCAATCACATCAGTTCCTCACCCTTACAGTTTTATTTCGTCCAATTACAAAACTGTAATGATTAAATATGTTCCTTATTTTATTTGAATATTGCATATAAGCCTAATCTTGTGCTTGAGATGTTTTATCTATGATCATTTGATTTCCTTTTTCTTAGCTTAGTCAATCAAACCCTAGATTCTCTTGGTGAAGTCATACTTTTGTGACTTATAAAAATAAGTCTTCTTTTGAGAAATGTATTATCCTAATTATGTGAATAACTTCTCATTCTTTAAGATAATTGATTCGTAGAAGTATTGAATATATTATTAAATAGGTGACATTTATCACTTGAAGTGTTAGTCTAGAGTATTCCTTAGATTTCAAACACATCATTCCTTTAGGATGAGTGTATCCATATCCTTTAGAATGGATAATTATAACCATAGGATCTTAGTTAACTAAGTCATAATTATGACTCTTAGTAGTAACATTATGATTGTATCTCATCATAATTGATGAGCAACCCATTGCCTTGATCTATTTTATTGACTCTTACAATTTTAATATATCAAGTCACCTTATGTAAATGGATGCAATAAACTTCCCTCTCTCGTGAGGTTAAGTACCTAGGTTGGATACTCACCCTCTTTATCTAAGTATCATTCCTTAACCAAGGATGAATAACTGGTCAATAATAGAAGCTTTAGAATGGATTAACCTTATGATTAGTTCATCTTAGCCCTTACTAGTGAGATTACATCATGGTTAGGTTATTCTAACCTTTGTATGTAAATTCATAAGCATAGGTTATTATAAAACCTACCTCATTGAACTTGGTCTGATGATATTATTTTAACTAGCTTTTAAACCTTTCTAAATCAAAGAATCCTTATTCTTTTAAAACTTAACTTTCCTTTAAGTCACTAAGTGTAACATCCAAGTTGTTACTTAGGTCAATTAGGACTAATCTAAGTCCTAATTATGGTTCTAGTATCTTAATTAAGTTATTTAAAACTCACCTCTAAGATCCAATCTAAATCAGGGATCAATTGATTAAATCTTAGTTTTTGGAAAATCCAAAAATTATAAAATTTGACCTATTTAAATTGACCTCAAATAAAAAATCTGACTTCACCATTGCATTCACAACCCCCAAATAGCTAGGGGTGATGTTTTGGATGCTTTTGGAAGTCATTGGATTTTTGTCGAATATTTTAGTATTTTTTAAATACCTCAAAAATTTGAATAATTAAATACTTGTTGGATAAAAAATTTGATTTCACCGCTACGTTCCTCACCTCTCATTTAGCTAGGGGTGATTTATTGAAACTTTTGGAATGCATTAATTATTTAAAATTTGGTTAATAAAATTGATATAAATTGATTTAATATTAATATTAATTTATTTGATAAAACGTTTTCCATTAAATATCTTCCATGCTGTTAACATTTCAGATTGCCCGAACAAGATTGATCGCATGGTCATGAGCTCTCCCCTGCCGATGCGCGCCACGCACAATGCGCGTGGGGGTTGACTGCTCGCTTCTGTGAGCTCTGCTCGCCAAGTGAGGATCACCGCTCTTAGCCCTCGATATCTCTTAAAGCAGCTGTCTTAAGTTTCATTTTTTTTTCAAACGGAGTCTCCCTAAAAACATTGGGATCTTTGGAAGCTTTTGATCAATCAATAGAGGTACTTACCTAATCTTCTACTCCAGTTAAAGCTAATATCAGCATATGTTTAATTTCTTATTTCATTCACATGATTGTAGATTAACATGTTTCGATCAGTTGATTCATTTGAAATCACGTATGGATCATAATATCGAATAAAATGACCTATATAATGAATCTAGGGTTAATAAATGGAGGAGTTGTATTAATCGTTAGATTCAATTTTTACATTCAATAGATAGATCTTGTGGATTTCTTTGTTTTGATATATTGATTTTGCTTGAAATAATCTGTGCTGAGAGGGATTTGTAACCCTAAATTCGCGGGTCTCGGTCTCCTTCAGCGACAATCCACAGTAATCAGACCGGTCCAGACCGAACCGGTCTAACCTTGATACCATTGTGCTGAACCACTCATTTTCGCCCTCCATGTGTCCCTCATTTGAAGCCTTGTGTGGGCCCCACAGACCGGTCAGCGCCATAGGGTCCCTCACCTCGTCAGCTCTGTCCCCATCCAGCTCGATTGTGGGGCCCACTGTTTCCTCCATCTTCAATTACGGATCGCCACGTGCCCAGTGGACCCCGTTGTGGTATGATCTGTCAGTCCACCACAGGTTCCGTGGTTGAATTGAAATAATGGAAGTAATTAAATTATTTAATAAGTACTAATAGAATGACTAAGATTAATTAATTAAATTAAATTAAATCCTAAACTTTAAACATCAATATTTTGAAAAATATAAATCCAAATTTAGCATATTTATATACCATTTTAATCAGCAAAAATAGAAGAATATTATGGTACCATCCAAATTTCAGTAGGAGCAATATATCACATAGTAACATTTAGGGTATTTAAATAATTTAAATATTATCACAAAACTTCAACTAGTCAGAACTTTGCACACACTTAACCAAACATACCCAATATGGGTATCAAAGTAATTAGCAAAGCCTAAGAATTAATCTAGTAGTATTGGTTTTGCTGTTTGAGACCTAATTTGACTAATCACTTTTGGACCTAAACCCTAATCTTTTTAAGCTCATAACTTGGTAACCCTTAGTCCAAACATAGGCACTATGGGTCATAAAGAGATCAGTAGAACATCTTGAACAACTTAGTAGTGTTCAATTTTCTATTTGGATTAGTATTTGCCTAATCACTTTTAGGACCTAACCCTAATTACCCTAATTAACCATAGAACTTCAATTGACCATAATTTGGTCAATTATACTCCAAATTAGGTCTTCCAATATACAATTTTGATCAGGAAAACATAATTAACAGTAAACTACAAAAATAATTTATATTCAATAGTTAGATCTCTTAATTAGTTCTAATCATCTTAGAACTTAGCATAATTAATGATCCAAATTGAGTAATTTCAATTTTTGATTACTCCTAGAGTAAATTAAAACTTACTGGTATAGTTGGTTTAGTGATTTTGTAATTCACTCACTAATTATCCTAAACTTTAATTATTAACCCTAAAGCTTGTATTGGCTATAACTTAGCCAATACTTATCAGAATCTAATGATTTTAGGTTATATGAAAACCTTAGAACATAAACTTTAATAAACAGATAGAAAATTTAAATTCCATTAAGCCAAATTACTAATTTGCCCTTATAGGTCAAATTATTTAATTTGATCTTATGTGGCTAAATCCTTAACAAAAAATTATGTACTTACTATCCAAACTTATATTAGACAATAAGTAATTATTCAACTTCAATAAATATTAGATTTGATCCTTAATTCATATAGATGAAATTAGACCCTTAAGTAGGGGCAAAATGGTCATTTTGCCCAAACTTAGGTTTAAGTCTCATTAAACCTTAAATTCATTCTTAAACCTCTAAAATTAGTAGTACAACTAATTTGAAGTCATTTTAGAATATTTAAACTCATTAAAATAATTATTTATGAAAAACCCTAAAAATCACCTAAAAATATTTTAAGTCTTAATCCACCTCTTATAAGGTAAATTTAGCTCACCTTATATCTTTCTCAAGCAAAATTCATCATAATAGCAGTTAAATAATATCAAACCTAAAGTTAATTATTCTCTTAGGACTTTCTTTCAATTCTGTAGGATCTTACTTCTTTAGGATCTAGCTTAGAAATTAGGTTAAAGTTCATATATTAAGTAAATGGGTACTTAATAGACGAAACCTTGGCTTTATAGTTTTCTAAAATTTTATCCTTTATTTATAATTATTTTGTATTAAGACTTTAGATTTAAGATTAGTGATCCATCTTATTAAGCTTGATTTTGCTTAATAAGATAGCCTTAATTATAGCTCGTGAGATTTGGGTTAACATAATACTATTAGGTTTAAAACCTATTGGATTGAAAAGTTAAAATGCAATACTTAGATTTTAACATCTTAATCCCTCAATTTTGATTTATATTAATCAAGATTGGTTTGAGATTCGTAAAATCATTAATTAGGACATTTGATTTATTATTTTAACTTAATTAAGCATCATGTGATTTATATGTGTTAGAACTTGATTAGTTCTAACATTCTTTTAACTTGTAAGATCGATATTCTAGATTTATACTCGATAGCTGAATATTGGAGATCCTAAACTTATATAAGTTTATATTAGATAGAACGACTTAATTAGAAAATAAAGTGATATCACAAAGTTATTTAGTTCTATTTTATTCATTTAAAATTGTATGCTATGCTTTTCTTATTTTGTATTTCATTATATAATTGGACACATTATATTGAACATGGAATATTTGATATTCTATGTTAGACTTTGAATTCATTCATATGGGATTTTCATAACTTAAGGAGAAAATTTAATGAAAATAACTTTATTAAATTATGTGAGTTATGTTTTATTTAGTCTGCCTTCTAGTATAACTTTACTTTTGAGATAGCTTTTGTCTAGAACACTTTACTAGTGCATGTTACTTTTGCCTAGGACACTTTTCTAGTGCGTGTTACTTTTGCCTAAGACACTTTCCAAGTGCGTGATACTTTTGCCTAGGACGCTTTCCTAGTGCGACATACTTTAATCTGGGACACTTTCCTAGATGATCAGATGGACCTTACTTTTTGGTAGGACTAAGTGGGAGTATCTCCACACTTTACTTTATACATTTACTTTACATTTACTTTACCATTACTTTATAATTTTGGCATATCTTTTACTTTACACTTTAGCATACTTATATATAGCAGTTTCTTTAGTACTTACAGCTTTACATGTATATTGTACTTTTCAGCAGTTCAATTTTACTTTATGGCATATTAGGATGTTAGAACTTTACTTTCAGTTTATTGTTACCAGCATGTCTTAAGTTGATCATATTACTTAGGAATTTCCTTGTGCTTAATAAATTTCATTATGTGCTACTTAACCATTTTCTGTAGCTTAAGTTGAGGTATGTGCTTACCTCACACCTTGTATGAGTTATAATTATGTTAATTATAACTTTATCACCTTTCTTTGATGCTTTACTGCTCCTACTTTGCTTAGATGTTGTGATATCATTTAAATTAGTAATTTACAGCCTAAAATGTACTTAGATATTTTATCTAACTATATTCTTTTTTGTTGGCTGGGGCCATATTATTGTGAAACCGATAATGGTAGATTATGAGATTTTCGAGGTCGTGGAACCTTCTGGAGATCTGGTTCAGGAGGAGGAGCATGCAGGAGAAGACACTTAGTTGTTTTCTTTTACTTTGTGAAGATTGAGTGATCTTTACTTTACTGCTTAAACTTAAATGTCATTTTGTAATAATACAGATTTAAATTGCTTTACTTTTCATGCTTATATATTATGACTTGCATAGTTCTTATTTGGATTGTATAGATGTTATTACTTATCTTTCTTCTGCACTCTGATATATTACAGTATGCTCATTCAGTGATTGTCCCTTTTGCTCTCTCTTTATTAGGGCATATCTTCCCTTAATATTTAATTAAGAATGTATATTCCTTAATCTGAATGCTAAGTGAGGGTTTGCCTGTTGACAACCACCTACTGATCTGGATGATTAGGGGGCAGCCACCAAAGTTGGTATCAGAGAACTCCATAAGGTGTCAGATTGGAATTTGTATTCCTATCTACTTAATGGATAGTTCTTCTACTATACAATTACAAAATGAATACTAGAATAACATCCATATTGCCATATAGTCAGAATAGTGAGCATAAAATACTAATATACTTAAGATAAAATGATAGATTACAAAAACTTATATATATTAGAAATTTGAATTGCTCAAGTAAATTAATTAAATATGATTAAACATATAGGATATATAAGACTTGAGGAATGTTGACCCAAGAATATATCAGAAGGTTTGAAGACATATGGGAATTAAACTTCCAGTGTGGACAACATTATGGAAAATATATTGAAGGTGTGTCAAAACCAGGAGTACAATATTAGAACAAATGCTTTGCCATGCAATGTTTAAAGGATTTGATCTTTCTCCTTTAGCCAAGGAATGACTAAGGCATGTGAAGAACACTTTTGAAGCTATATACTGCCCTAATAACATTAGAGTTGCAATAGCATCAAGGTTACTTCATGATCAAGCAGAAGATTGGTGGGATGCCACTCTTCCAGAACTCTCACATACATGAAGGAGAGAATGCTGAGAAGTCACTTTTGTGGATTTCTGTCTTGCTTTTTCAGCTGAATATATTAAATAAATGTCTTACTAAGCTTGATGTACTTTCTTTTCATTGTACGAGTCATCTTGAAATAAGTAATAAAATAAAACCCATTTCTTTTGAGCTCTCTCAAATTTATATGATTACCAAATACAGGTACAAAAATGAATCCAGTATAGTCATCCTCAAACCCTGCTGCGTCTAGCAGTTATTCTGCCAAAATCAATACACTCTTAAATGCAGTAAAAACACTAGTGGCAACCAATGACCAACAATATGAAAGGATAGAGAGATTGATAATGATGCAGCATAATCCGTCCCCAACATTCGTGAATCATGTACCTTACCATAATTCCCAACAATATCAGCAGCCTACAGATGGTCTTTTACACAGCTTTATTAGATTGAGAACCCCTAATTTTAACGAAAATATGTCAGCCATGGACACAGCCTACTAGCTCAAAATAGTGGAAAAGAACTTAACAAGTATTAACTATCCAGATGCTGAATCAGTCAGATTAGTCACTCACATGTTCTAAGAAGAAGCTGAATACTAGCGGGACAATCTTCGCCGTACACTTTTTGCTAATTACTACATTGAGGAGATCTCTTGGGAAGAATTTGTAGAAGCATTCCGAGCAAAATATATATCCCCATCAGTTCAGAATAACTTGAGTGATATGTTTCATAGACTAAGGCAAGGGAACAAGACACTCTCTGATTACGAATTTGAATTTAGACAACTAGCTCGATTTGCACCAGATATGGTGCAAACTGAAAGTGCTCATTGCCATAGATTTCTGAGTAGACTTTGAGACTCAATAAAGGATCATGTGGTACTACTGAGACTATTTAATTTTACAGAACTAATTGAAACTGCTCGTGCCATAGACCAGCATCAATCTCAGAAGGAAACAAAAAGAACCTTTAGCTCAACCTCATACAGGGATAATAATCCCAAAAAGGCTAGATTTCCTTCAGGGAAGGTTTATCAAATTGAAGCAGATCGTACACCCTCAGATCTATATAATGGGTGTACAAGACCTCATCCATTCGAAAAGTGTTATCATAATCAGCAATGTTGTTACACATGTGGAAGGAAGGGACATTTCTATCGCCAATGCAATTACGATATGATAATCGACGGTGCACGTATTAACCGTCCTAAGGGGAATCAAGTTCTTAATCCTACTCTGTTCAATCGAAGTAGTCAACCACTTACCATTATGTCTTCTTAGCAACCTACGATATCAACTCAAAGGAAGGTTGGAAGTAATACAACTCAACCTAGTACCTCCAAGCCTCCTCAATAACAAGTCTTTAGAAGGCCATCTGGACCTGCTAAGGTGTACACCCTTACTCCAGTGGAGGCTACTGAAGACAACAACGTCATATTAGGTACACATATTTAATTCTGAATTCTTATTCTAGGCATTAGTAAATTTGAATAATCATAACTAAGTATGTTTAATTTAGGAACCATTTGTGTTAATGACTATCCTTGCAAAATATTATTCGATACGAGAGCAAGTCATTCGTTTATATCTAAAAACTTTGCTAAAAGTCTGAAGTTACCATCTAATAAGATGGCTAGAACTTTGCTAAAAGTCTGAAGTTGCCATCTAATAAGATGGCTATATAATGGGTGTACTCAAGTCTCGTTAATTAAGGCAGTTCAAGCAGAAAAATTGGTAATTAAAGGCTGCGTTGCATTCTTAGTCACCATGATTTGTGAAAGTAAGGAAGATATCCCACTTTCAAAAATCAAAGTTGTTAAAGAATTTCCTGATGTGTTTCTAGAAGATCTGCCTGGGCTACCTCCACTAAGGGAAGTAAAATTTGCAATAAATATAATTCCTAATACACAGCCAATTTCTAAAGCACCATATAGAATGGTTCCTAAATAATTGCAAGAGCTTAGTGAGCAATTACAAGAACTCCTAAATAAAGGCTTCATTAAACCTATCATGTCTCCGTGGGGAACACCAGTCTTATTTGTCAAAAAGAAAGACGGTTCTATGAGGATGTGTATTAATTATAAGGAATTAAACAAGGTCACTATTAAAAATAAATATCCATTACCTAGAATTGATGACCTGTTTGATCAATTGTCCGGTGCTGTAGTATTTTCTAGGATTGATTCAAGATCAGGGTATCATCAACTTCAAGTAAAGGATTCAAATGTGGAGAAAACATCCTTTCGTACACGGTACATACATTATGAGTTTCTTGTGTTGTCTTTTGGACTCACAAATGCACCATCAATTTTTATGGACTTGATGCAGCGAGTCCTAAAACCCTATATGCATAAGTTTGGTATAGTATTTATTGACGATATCCTCATCTATTCCAAGACCCTGAGCAATCATGAGAAGCATTTAAGAATAATATTAGAAACTCTACGTAACCATGAACTCTATACAAAATTTTCTAAATGCGAATTTTGGCTTAGTTCCGTAGCTTTCTTGGGCCATGTTGTGGATGCTCAAGGAATCTGAGTGGATCGATAGAAAATAAGTGCAAGCTAAGACTGGGTACAACCCAAGACAGTAACAGATATAAGAAGCTTTTTGGGCTTAACAGGATACTATAGAAAATTTGTTAAAGGCTTTTCTCAAATTGCATCTCCATTAACAAAACTCACATAGAAAGCTGTTCCATTTGTTTAGAGTTCTGAATGTGAGAATGTATTTCAAATTCTAAAAGATGCACTTTCTACTGCTCCAGTGTTAGTTCTACCTAAAGAAGGCTTGAACTATCAAGTGTATACTGATGCTTCAGGAATTGAATTAGGATGTGTATTAATGCAAGAAGGAAAAGTGATCGCATATGCTTCCCGATAGTTGAGGCCACATGAGAGGAATTACCCAGTATATGATTTAGAACTTACTGCAGTAATTTTTGTATTGAAAATATGGCGTCATTATTTGTACGGAGTTCAATGGTCAATTTTCATTGATCACCAGAGTTTAAAGTACATCTTCACTCAACACGAATTGAATTGTTGCCAAAGCAGATGGCTTGAATTGATTAGTGACTATGATTTAGATATTCAATACCACCCGGGTAGAGCAAATGTGGTGGCAGATGCCCTCAATTGTTGTACAACATTATCAGAAATGATTGCTACAAGTTCATTAACAAAAGAATTCCAAAGAATGGAAATTGTGCCTATTTGTGGTGATGTGATGAGCTCAATATTAACTAATATCAATATAGAATCCACCTTTCATAGAGACATTTCTATCTCTCAAATTAAAGATGATGAATACTTAAAGTTCAAAATGGATATTGAAAGTGGTCACCATTATGATTTGCAATTGCATGGGACAGTGATCTATCAAGATAATCATATATGGATTCCCAAGTCAATGCATCAAGAGATTCTTATAGAAGGCCATAATTTAGGTTATCAAGTCCACCTGGGGAGCACTAAAATGTATTAAGACTTGAAGAGATCATTTTGGTGGCCCGGTATAAAAAATAGTGTAGCAGAATTTGTGGCAAAGTGTCATGCTTGTAATCTTGTAAAGGTAGAACATCAAAGACTTGGAGGACTTCTTAATCCTCTATCTATTCCAGAATGGAAATGCTTGATATATCTATGGATTTTTCTATGGGTTTACCAAAGTCTAGATCGGGTGCTAATTTTATTTGGGTCATAGTTGATTGATTAACCAAATTGGCCCATTTTGTTCCAATGAGACAGACAGATTTCGTAGAAAGGATGGCAAAATTATATATTAGAGAAATTGCCAGACTCCATGGAATTCCAAGATCAATTATCTCATATCGTGATAGTAGATTCACTTCCATATTATGGATTGCAGTGCATCAAGATTTGGGCACCACATTGGCTATGAGCACTACATTTCATCCACAAACAGATGGATAAACAAAATGAGTTAATCAAATTCTTAAAGATCTCTTACATCTATGCATTCTGGATTTTGGTGGTTTTTGGGAAGACCATATTCGTCTTATAGAGTTTGCTTACAATAATAGCTATCAAGCAAGAATATGTATGACACCCTATGAAGTATTATATGAAAAAAAAAAACTTGCTTGGTCTAAGACTAGTAGTGTACAGCTATTTGGATCTTACTTTGTTGCAAAAACAAATAAAAAGGTGGAATTAATTAATTTAGTAGAAAATTAAAGTTGCACAAGACTGTCAAAACAAATATCACGATGTTCACCATCATCCTATAAATTTCAATGCTGGAAAATTTGCTTATCTTAAAGTCAGTCCTATGAAGGGAGTATTTTGATTTGGAGTAGCTGGGAGACTTAGCCCTCACTACGTAGGTCCATTCAAAGTATTAGAAAGGATAGGCTCCACTGCCTATAAATTAAAGCTTCCTGAAGACTTTTCTACTGTTCATAATGTATATCATATTTCATCATTGCGAAAATGTCTTCGACATCCTTCGCATTTAGTTCAACTTCTAGCCGTATCTATCCAGCCAGATTCATCTTATTTTGAAGAACCAATCAAAATCTTAGCTCGTGATCAGAGGCAACTAAGAAATCAATCTATTCCATTGGTTAAGGTTCAATGGAAGAACCGTATGTGTGGTGCCCCAACCCTTAGTCCACAAGATTAAGCTAAGGGGTGGCGTGTCACTCTAGCTAACCATTCACTTATCATTGGATTAGGATGAAATCTATAATCCACCTAATAAGGGAAGGAGTAAGTACAGAATCAAATACCTGTTACTATCTAAGTAAAACATACAGAGTGCGGAAGCTAATTAAAAATGAGAAATATCCAAGCATCATAGTACAAGTATAATGAAACATGACTCAGAATATAAGCACATAATAATCCAAACATGTAGTCATATGTACCTGTATTATTACATCATTTTAAGGTTTAAGTAAATGAAAGTGAAAATACACTCATCCTCACATATACAACTAAGTAACTAAATGTCCTCTGGTCCAAGTTGCTGCACCTCCTCTAAGTAAGGCTCCTCCTCAGGTACAGGATCCTCAAGCTGCTCTATACCTGACATTGTCGGTTTCACAATGTAGGGCCCCAGCTAAAAAAAAAGAGAAAATCTTGTGTTAGACAATTGTTTAAGTATATTTTATGCTGATAAATTTTACATGTTTTACAATATCAATATTTTATATCTTCTATGCAACAACTACATCCAATAATAGGAGCAACTAGCAGAACAATAAGAAAGAAAAATCTATAAATAATATTTATAACTTTAAGAAAAAAGGAGGCTAAGGCATGCCTCATATATATATAACTAAACAAGTACTACAAGAAAATACTGCATCATAAATATGCTGGTGATCAAAAGAAATATGCAAATTAAATAACTTAACTCAGTAATGATATATATAATAACAATAAAATTATAACATCCTAATTTATATAAACTGAATAAGGAAATAGCTGACTGAATAAAAATATTGAAAAGTAAACTAAGAATCAAAATTGTACATGAATCTGAATATCTGTGTACTAACTACCATATCAGAAGAATTGGCCAATCTGGCCCATATATCTATCCATTCCCATAGCTTTTCTAGGCTAGGGAAAATACATATATATTTATCCATCCACATAGCCTTTCTAGGCTAGGGCAAATATATCTATCCCTATAGCCATTCTGGGCAAGGGTAGACATAATTGGATAGCACTATGTGATTGAAGAGACAGGCAATACAATGCAACATCTTTTAGTTATTTTACTTTATTTTTGTGGATACGTCCAAAAACACCTGAGGAGTCAAGCACGTCTGCAAGACTATACGGGTTCCAAGCCTAACACACACTCTTCAATGAGTAATATAAAGCCTCATTATTACTCTTTACCCCTGTCCATTAGGGTAAATGTGCACCATAATCTACCAAGAAATTGAACCCAAAGGTGACTGTTATCCTAATTATTCTAAGTTTTTATTTCATGCACAAAGTTCTCTTATATGATATGTCCAAGGAAGTAAGCACAAAAGCAAGGAATGCGTAGGACAATTATTAAAAATAAGTAAGGGACTCTACTAATATGGTGATATCATTTGTTTTCTAGTTAACCATTCTAACTATTCCAAGTTATACAAATTCAGGATCTCTATTTTCCTACTATCGAGTGTAAGTTAGAAACTCGTCCTTATGAGTTCCAAAATATTAGGACTAGCTAGGTCCTAATATGCTTAATCAAAGTCGACTATAAGAGTTAAATAATAAATAATCACGACCTAATTAATGATTTTAGACGTTCCATACTAAGCTCTAATTAAAACTATAGATTAAATATCCTGAGATTAGGTTTAATCACATAATCTAATAAGAATAAGGCCTAAGTTCTAGTTGTTATTCTAAAAGAAATCTACAAATTAAGGCTAATCCTATTAAGTTATCAAACGTAACAAGATGAATCTTCTATCTTAAATCTTAAGGTTAAAGACAAAATAAATCAAAAATAAGTTGAAAAATTCTAGAAATTAATAAAACTAAGGTTTCATCCATTGAGTAACCCATTTACTTAATGAATAAACTCTAACCTATGATCTAGTCATAGTCTCAAAAATAATCCTTAAATGAGGTGTAAAGATCCTAAGAAAGAACTTAGAAGGATTTTTAAGTATCTGATGAATTGACCTAAATACTGATTTTTCTCTCTTAAATGATTCTAATATGGTTCTAATGTTGGTTTTAATGTTTTAAAAGACTAATTAAAGGTTAAGGGTGCTTAACATAAAATTTTGGGCAATAGATTTTGCCCCTACTTAAGGGTCTGAAAAGTCAACTTTTTGATTTAAGGGTCCAAACTAAAGTTTCTTAGTTTCAAATGATTCCTTACTATCTAACTTGAAGATAGATAGTAAGTACGTCCAATTTGGACAAGAGACGGGTTCTACAGGTTCAAACTAAAGTTTCTGACTTAAGGGCATTTCAGTACTTTTCACTCTAACAAAACCTAACTTTTTATAAAATTTATTGTAGGTTACTATTCAAGGATTCCATAGAGTCCAAGAACACTAGATTCTGA
The DNA here is from genome assembly GCA_016760335.1 of Gastrodia elata. Lineage (NCBI taxonomy): Eukaryota > Viridiplantae > Streptophyta > Magnoliopsida > Asparagales > Orchidaceae > Gastrodia > Gastrodia elata. Next base: position 47,800,034 of record CM028670.1, read on the forward strand.
GTTCAATTGACTAAGTTATGGATGTTTTAATTTAGAAGGGCAATTTGGTAATTTTGGGTCATTCAATGGGTGACAAAAACTGAACTTTTCTGTTTGAAGTCTAATTTTAGCAAACTCAGTTTCTATAGCTTTTCTATAATATACTGTGTATGTTGATAGGGGGTAAACTTAATTTGGATCTCAAATGGTCAAGTTATGACTTAACTAAGGTTAGGAGTATTTTGGTCATTTTCTAAATTTTTAGGGTTAAGACCTAAATATTGTTTCAGTTTACTGATGACATTAAAATTATAAACTAGTTAGTATCTTGAATTTTTGAATTTGGAGTTGATTTGACCAAGTTATGACCATTTTAATCCTAAGGGCATTTGGGTCAATTTTCCCTAAAGTCAACTATGAGATCTAGGGTTAACTTTTTATTCTGATGTCCAAATAGAAAAACTAATACTACTACAGTGATGAGGCTATTTTCTTGAGTACTTTAAGACCCATATTGATTATGTTTGATCAACTAGATCAAAAGTTATGGGGTCCTAAATAGGTCATAAAATGCTACTTCATTATGCGTATCCCGAAATTAATTTTTACATTATGCCATTTGATTCCTTTTATTTTTTTTGAGTAAAATGAGTCTTATATTGGCTATATTTGGATCATTCTACAAAAAGTATTAAACTTTTAAGTTTTGTTTAATTTTAATAATTCAAATAATTAAAGTTACTATTCATTTATTCAATTTGTATTAATTTATTGTTCATTCCTAAAGTTAAATTATATTTTTCTGTATTTATTAATTGATTAATTAATTATTAATTAGTTAATCTATTACTTAATTAAAATAAATATTTTAATTGTATTAATATTACTATTTGATTAAAATTAATTATTATTTGATAGCAATTAAGATATTCTTAATTTTTAAAGTTACTGCTTAATTAATGTAATTACTTACTATTTTTAATTAATTAAGCTAATTAATTAAATTAAACTAATTACTAATTATTTAATTAATTTAAGCATTTATTATCTAATTAAAATGAATTGTTTATTTAATTATTACTAATTAACTAACTTAATTAACTACCAATTAATCTTGCTATTAGTTATAATTATTAGCTATTAGATAAGTATGATGTTAATTTAATTTAACTAAATTGACTAATGTAACTATATAGCTATACCTAAATTATTTGGATGTATAACTATATATATATATACTTATAATAACATATTTATATATAATACTAATTAATCTTTCTGCAGGTTTAATGGCGGCGGGCCCACTGCCACGTGGCAGCATATTACTAGCTGTGGCAGAGATTGAGGGGCCCACCATGACACGCGGCAGGCGCAGACAGGCTACAGGCCTGTGCGGGGGCCCCACGGGCGCACGTCAGCTGACGCGGGCCGCGCATAAGCGGGCCGCATGCCCCGAGCGCCGAGCCGCACCCGGTCCACACGTGCGGGCCTTTGTGCGGGCTCGGGTCGACCCGACTCGGCCCGGCCACTTCGCCATCCACCCGCTCGGCCGAAGCTAGGGCACGCGTTTTGGGCGGCCTCCCGGTGGTGCCGGGGCTCGACCCGCATGGCAACGGCTAGGCCCGACCAAGACCTATTCGTCGAAGGTCAGGCCTTCACCGGAGACGGCTCGCGGCTCCGGCTAAGTCGAGCTCTAGGTCCAGCTCTCACGGGACTCGCGTGGTTTAATGGTATAGATTGTGGATCGATCGTCGATTTAGATCGATCCACAACGTCTAGGTTCAATCGAACCTTTGCAATCATCAATCCATATAGTGAAATAGGGTTTCAGAATCGTGCGATTGACAATGGAATCGAATGTAAGGGTGATCGAATGAGGGTACCTGATCGACGGTTCTTCAGTGAGGGCTCGATTGGGATCCTTCCGGGAACTTCGGGGGCTTGGCTCGTGAGTGGGTGAGTCGAGCCAAGCGATCCCGGCTTTGAGGTAGCGGGGGACGAACTTGCCGAGGGGTGCGGCAACGACGGTTGTGCGAGGCGCGCGGCGCTGCGACGCGTGGCGAGGAGCGGAGAGGCCGAGGACGATAAGCCCCGGGACTTTTGATCGAATCGATCGAATGGATCATATCGACCCGGTTGATTGGACGGAACGGCTAGACGGCGTTGAGTACAGTAGACGGCGCGGATAAATCCTAACGGTGTCGTTAACTCCAAATAATTAATTAATTATTTAATTTACAAAATTCTATTTAATACAAATTAATTTCAATAAATTATGTAGCTCCCCAAAAATTTCCAAATACTCGCCCTTAGCTAATTGAAGGGTGAGGAACAGAACGGTGAGGTCGGATTTTTGATTCGGTGAGTATTTTAATTTCCCAATATTCGGGGTATTTAAATATTATTAAAATATTCATCAAAATTTTGACGACTTCCGATTGACACAAAAATATCAGCCATAGCTAATTTGGGGGCAATGAGCGCAATGGCGAAGTTCATTTTTCGATTTGATATTGTTTTAGATAGATCAAATTCTAGGGTTTCTGAATTTTCCTGAAATCATGATTCGATCCATTTGACTCCTGATTTGGACTAGGTCTTAGAGGTTGACTCCAATTTGACCTAATTAGTACTAAAATTAGTCCTAATTGACTAAGATAACAACTTGGGTTGTTACAAACTCTCCCTCTCAAGAACGATATCGTCCTCGCATCACTCAAGTGGAATTAAAGGCAAGAATTAAATATGACTTGAATAAGAATTTGGAATGGAATTACATGGATTTTCAAAGAGTCTAGGTGTAACAATCCTAGGTTGTTACTATACAAATTAATTGATTGATTCAATTTTTAGCATCATTACTTTTAGAACATTAAGATAAGCCTATCTAGAAAATTTAAAGTCCATTGGACTTCTCTAAGTCAAAAATTTCAATTTGATCAGTCTAGATGCCCTAGTCTAGACCCAAAATATTTTGATCTTAGAATTAAAATCTGATTGCATTTTTGAATTACTCACCCCCAAATTAGCTAAGGGTGAAAATTTGGTGCAATTTGGAATTCATTTGGGCAATAATTCAATTTAATTTAGAATGGTTTAATTGCACTTAAGGGCTTATAACTTTCCATAATTGCATTTTTACCCTAATACCTAATATAACAGCCGGGATCCGCTGTGGAGCCCGGGTCACGCGACAGCGGGATCCCTCAAATCTAGCCGTTGCGCCTTTGCATCTGACGGTTAGGATTAGAATCGCGGGTCCGCCGTTAGATCAACCCTAATGATCCTACGGTGCAGATTTAATCTGGTTCGGCCGTTAGGATCCAGAGGATCAGGACCGTCGCGCCTTCCCGATCGATGCATCAGATGGTCCACAGTGCACCCGCACTGTGGATCTTTGTCCCCGCCAAGCCGCGCCCGATAGGGAAGATTCCCCATACTGCCAGTGGTCTCCCCTGTCCCCCACGCGCTCCTCCAGCTCAGCAAACCGTTGCTGGTCTTCACCTAAACACCATGAGACCCCAATTGGGCCTTGTGGCCCGGCCGAGCTCGAAATGGAATTTCGAGAGCTCGGCCATGGCCCGCCCTCTAGGGCCTCTCCAGCCCGAGCCAGTGGCTCCAGAAGCTTCCCTAAGCTCAGCCAAGCCTATAAATAGCCCCAGATCTGCTTCAATTGCTCCTTGCTAATCAATTGTAGCCTCTAAAATTCATCGCCATTGCCAAACTCCCGGAGCTTCACCCAGCCGTGCTCCTGAACCGCTGATAGAGGGTTTCTCCTGGAGTTTAGGACCCCTAAGAGCTTCCAGAGTCCCTGTAGCAGCGAGCCACGATCCGTCTTCCAATCCGTCAAAAATCTGGTATCCCAGTTGCAGGAATCGAGTTAATACGGCTCGAATCCTATTCCATTTGATGCATTTCTGCTCTTATTGTCGTTTCGAACTTAGCCGTATCGTATTTAGGGCCTGAGCTAGCCTCGATCGATCGAATTGATTGATCGGGCTAGTTTCCTTCTGGATCGCCTCGGTCGAGTAAGGACCCGATGATCCAGGCTACCCTAGACCCCCTGACCAGAGGGCTTCGATCTGCCTCACCACCCTGATGGTGTAGGGATAGAGCCTGGGGTCTAGCATGGTCTCTGTGGGGAGAATTGTCTCCCCACAATAACACGAATGGCTAATGCCTCGGGTGAGTAAGGTCCGGCTATTCCAGACCATCTCACAAGGGGCTTCCGGTCCCAATCGATGCGCCTGGACACGGTGATGGTGTAGCAATCGAATGCTGGTCGATTCGTGGATCGGATGCGCCAGAATTTGGCAATTAGGTTTCTCCTAATTAGCCAAATCCGCGGGACGAAGAATCAGGGACGTCGACACTGTGCGGGCTGGGTCAACCCATGACCCGCGCGGTGCTACAGTGCCGGGTCACCCGGGCCTCGGTCGACTCGCACATTTTCGATTTCGGGCCGAGCCGTTTAATTAAATCGAATTAATGGAATTATTTTCCTTAAGGAAAATAATTCGATTAATCAAATCATAGGAATTTGATTAAATAAAAATACAAAATGTATTTTCTTAATAATTTTTAATCAACTGGTTAAAATTTTATGATATTATATATGAAAATATTCAAAAAAATCTCAGGAACTTAAATATAGAATAATATCATACATCTGATGATTAGATCTTAAATTATTACTTAATTACAATAAATCTTAATTAGGGTAGATTAGCAAATTCACTTATCCAAATTGCATGTTTAGGGTGCCATTAGTTCACTGATATTAATTAAATTGCATGTGTGAAGTAAAATATTTTTCTGAGCTCTATAAATGTAGATATGCCCTAATCTTGTCAAATCATAATTAGTGAATTTTAGGGTTTATACACATTGGAGCACATCAAACTCAGTCTCTGATTACTTGTATGATTAATTAGGACTTACATGCCAAATTTCATGTAAATTGAATTGTTGGATTTTTATTTATGTAATTATCCTTTTTGCTTGGAATTAGGGTTTGGTTAGCATTAAGTAAACACTATTTGTTAAACTTAATTCATCGTTTGGGCTTATAACAGTAAACCAAATGAAATAAAACCACCTTCCATAAACTTATTAAATATACTTGAATCAATCTAAGACTATTGAATCTTAAACATCGTAATTAACTTAAGAAATCCTAAGATTTGGATCAAGATTTTAAGACTTGATCTAGATTTAGGATTGCCACCAATAATGCATAATTAATCCACTGATTTGACATTGATCTTTAAATATACACTTGATTTGACTTAAGATTTAAGAAGGAGTCAAGCCCTAATCTACTTAAGGCAAATCTAAAACCATAACAACCCTAACTTAACTATAATGATTACAAGACTTTGAATTGAACATTTTCCAATAATGCATTTGATTTACTATTGATTCTAAACATTTGAATTAGACAAAGTAAGGTTAATAATAATCCTTGTGATTTCACCATCTGAATCGTACCTTAAGATCCCTGATTTTCTCTTAAGTAATAAACCTGCATAATAAGACCTTTAACACTAGGTTGATTTTAACAAGTGATCAAATCCTTAACAATATGTTTGATTTACACCCCATAATCTTAGTCTAAGTATGATCAGATGATTCCATCATCTAATCTAATCATTCTAAATCCAATAATGAACCAGAACCTGATAGTCTAATATTAACATCTAAAGAAGAGATCTTGATGCTCTCTTCATAAGATCGTCTTAAATTATCTAAAATACCTAAATTTATATATCATGAGGTAGGAGGCCTTGTATGAATCCTTGAGGTAGAAGTATAGAAAATCCCTTCACCTTAGAGCTTGATCATTTCTCCTTGTCGTAGTAATCCCTTAAGACACTAGAAGAGATACATCTCCTTGTGGTATAATCCATATTAAGTGATCCCTGATCACATTAGATTGGTGAAACCTTGTATAGGACTTACCTCTTAGTCTAAGACTTGTAGTCTTGATAAATCCTTGTTCTATTAAATAGATTTGATGGAACCACGATTGTTGGGTAAGTGTAGTATAGTATACCCATATTACTGGTCCCCAGTAATAATCTGGATTGGTTGAGTCACTCTAAGTAAGATTTGTCTTTGTTGCTATCCTGCAAGCTTAGGCGGACATAACCTTGCTTAGAATAAATTAATCAATCCTAAGAGTGTATTAAATGGGTACCCATTTCTTAGTTTTATTGAAGGACAGTTGCCATTGGGCAATGCCTCTTGGTGAAGATCACTTCAATAGGTATGGCTTAAGTGAAACTAAGAAAACGGGGAATTACCTTCCTTAAGACACTAAGTATGATTGTGAGTTTAGTGACTAAATGCTTAGTTTGAGATACAAATCATCATCGGATGGTGCCTCCTAATGAAGATCACTTTATTAGGGTGGCATAATCAAACTAAATGTTGTGTCCTATCTTTGCAGCATATTTAATATGTGTATACAATCACCCTGCCCAGTGATCTTTGAAGTAAATAAGCAACTTTAATTAAATATCGATCTAGAGTTTTGGAGTCAGAATCATTTTAACAAGATTTTGCACAGTGGAGACTTAGGATTCACTTATGTTTCTTACTACATTCTTCATGGATTTGTTTGGATTTTCCATTCATATCATACAATGGCATAAACATGAAGCATAAGCATGAGTTGACCTCATTCCTTCTGTTGTGACACATGGTTATCAGTGATACAATATGAGATATGGAATGTTATATACACAGACTGGGGAATTTCAGGGTGCATTTGCATCACCATACTGACTTTCTAAACTGTTGTACTTATATTGGACCGTACGACTCATAGACCTTTAGTGATAGTTCTGTGGTATATCGTGATATAGCTTATCTGTGAGCATTGTTTCAGTAGCATATAGTGCAGCTTATATCATCCTTTTCAGCATCTGGCATTTTTCTTTTCAGCATTTGGTTTTGATGCAGTTTTTCTTTACTTAGTTCTTACAGTTCAGTTATTTGATGCTTTACAGTTTTCCTGCATTTTTATTTTATGTTCTGCATATTTATTATATTTAGATTAGATCGTATAGCTAGCTTCGATGTGTTAGACTTCTTGTCTAACACGGGGTACTTTTGGGATCCGACAATTTGCTAGATCCTGAGCAGTTGTTGGAGACAGGTCAGGAAGATGTCCTAGAGTCTCAGGAGGAGCACTTGGAGCTGTAGGGGATCGAGCACCTACTTTTACTTTCTAGTTCCTTCCAGTATTTTAGCTAGACTCTTTATATTCTGCATTATTATGGTTTGTAATAAAACTCTGGATGTATTTTCACTGTTCTTTTCTGAGATGGATATTTTCTACTGCTTGAGATGAATGTATTCTAGATATTTTGCTTTTAGCTTCCGCACTCTGTTATATTACTATACATAGTATTGTGATGTGATCGGTGTACTGGAAATGTTGATATATTTTATAACGTACATGGGTTCTTCTCCAGTCCCTTGCACCTTATGTATGTACTAAGTCTAATACCTAAGATAAGTACTCCATTCTTATCTTAGATATTGACTCTCGAGCCTACTCTTAGGGCTCGAGTCAGCGGTCTTCAGTATGGCTCTGTCCCTTTAGCCTATTCGGGATGATGGATTTTACTTGTATGGCCCACCGTTCCTGAGTAGCGCATCGTTCTGCCGTCGATCTATGAATTATACTCGTATTTTGCGCATGACGACGGGACGGGGCGCTACACTAGGATATTTGGGTCGCATGTCAGATTCCTTCTCCCAAGTCGCTTCGTTGTAAGAATGATTCTTCCACTAGACTTTGATCATGTTGATAGCACAATTTCTGAGCTGTTTGCGATCATGAGCTAGGATTTGAATTGGCTCCTCAGCATAAGACAGATCTGGTTGGATCTGGATCTTTGGGAATTGCATGAGGTGAGATGGATCTCTAAGGCACCTTTTTAAGGATGATACGTGGAATACAATGTGTTCTGCAGCAAAATCTACTAGTAGTTCTAGCTGGTAAGCTGCCGTTCCAATTCTCTTCAGGACTTTGAATGGTCCAACACACCTCGGGCTGAGCTTGCCTATAACTCCAAAATGATATTGTGATAGCCCAAACTCTTAAGCATCAAGGTATTGTCCGCTTTGGCTTGAAAGGCCTCATGATTTTTCCCTCAGAAGATTACTTCTCAGTAGGTTACCCATCCTGAGAGTGCTCCCACATGAGCACGCTTAACTTTGGAGTTCTTATTAGGAACTCCACCGTCTGAAAAGGCACCTCGATATTTAAGAGTTTCACTTATTACTACTTAAGTGGGACTTCACAATCTCCCCAACTTAAGTAACTGGCGTCCCTGTCAGTATCTACACATAGATCCAAGAACTATCCATTATATAGATAGAACTAGAGGTGACCACACAGGCTCAAGAGGTACCCATAACCATGTAGCACCTTAACCATTATAGGTTAAAGAGGCTACTCCTATGAAGTGGTACTTTACCCTGTATGACACTTAACTCCTATCTGACACCCTATGGTTTGCTCTGATATAATTTGTGACAGCCCAAACTCTTAAGCACCAAGGTATTGTTTGCTTTGTCTTGAAAAGCCTCACAGTTTTTTCCTCAGAAGATAACTTCCCAGTAGGTCACTTATTACTACTTAAGTGGGACTTCATAGATATACACCCTTCATAGGGCTAACCTTTAAATATATAGAGTCTCCTTCATAGAATTCCAAGGGACGTCTATGGATGTTGTGATATTTGCTCTGCCTATCTTGGGCTGTCCTGATTCATTGTTGTATGAGCTTCACCTTTTTGTTCGTCTCTTCCACCAATTCGAAGCCATACAGCTACACATCTCCTGTTTCTGCCCAAGCCATTGGCGTGGAACATTTCCTACCGTATAGGGCTTCATAAGGGGCCATCTTAATACTTGCATAGAAGCTGTTATTATATGCAAATTCTACTAGGGGAATATGTTATTCCTAGGATCTAGCAAAGTCTAGAATACAGAGACGGAGTAAGTCTTCCAGAACTTGATTTACTCTTTACGTTTGTCCATCTGTCTGAGGATGGAAGGTTGTGCTCATGGCTAGAGTAGTGCCTAGATCTTGATGGACTGCCTGCTAGAATTTTGATGTGAATTGACTATCCCTATCCGATATGATAGTCTTGGGGATACCATGAAGTTGGACTATCTCCTTGATATAGATCTTGGCAAGCTTCTCAACTGAGTCAGTTTGTTGGACTGGAATGAAGTGCGCAGACTTGGTCAATCGATCAACTATGAGTCAAATTGTATCTGCCCCAGATCTTGCACGAGGTAATCCCATAATGAAATCCATAGATATGTCTGACCATTTCCACTCTGGAATTTTTAGTGGGTGCAGTAGACCGCCTAGTTTTTGGTGCTCTGCCTTTACTAGGCAACACACGTAGCACCTTGCCACAGAATCTGCCATGCTCCTTTTGATCCCCTGGCCACCAAAATGATAGCTTCAGATCCTGATACATCTTTGAGCCTCTGGGATGAATCTGATATCCAGAGTTATGGCCTTTAGTTAGCACCTCTTAGTACATGGACTTAGGGATCCATAAGCAATCCCCTTGATATATAGCACCCTTGTGGAATCGAAGATTGGTACGGTGACCACTTTCAATGGCCTGCTTGAAGCCTAAGTACTCTTTGTCCTTGGTTTATGATATGGACACATCTCTGTGAAAGGTAGGTTCTACATTGATGTTTGACAACGCTGAGCTGAGTTTGTCTCCACAGACAGGCTTGATATTCATTTTGCAAAATTCTTTTACTAATGGGCTTTTTGATATAATGGCATTTAGTGTTGCCTGACGACTTAGGGTGTCAGCCATGACGTTGGATTTCCCAAGATGATATTGTATGCCCAGATCATAGTCACTGATCTGTTCTAGTCATCTTATCTGACTACAGTTCAGTTCCCTTTGGGTGAATATATACTTTAGGCTTTGATGATCGGTGAATATCGAGCATTGAATTCCGTATAGATAGTGACACCAAATCTTTAAGGCGAACACTACAGTAGCTAACTCTAGGTCATGTACGGCGTAATTCTTCTCATGGATTTTCAATTGCCGGGATGCATAGGCGATGACCTTACCTTCCTGTATCAATATATCACCTAAGCCTATACCTGAGGCATCAGTGTAAACTTGGTAGTTCACTCATTCTCTAGGAAGGACTAGAACTGGAGCTGTGGATAGTGCATTTTTTAATACTTAAAAAGGCTTCTCACATGTTGGAGACCATTCGAATGGCACTGCTTTTTGGGTTAGCTTAGTCAGTGGAGAGGCTATCTGGGAGAATCCCTTTACAAACTTCCTATAGTATCCAGCTAAGCCTAAGAAGCTTCTGATGTCGGTCACTATCTTGAGCGGAACCCATTCCTGGATGGCACTAACTTTGTTCTGATCAACTCTAATACCTTGGGCATCTACCACATGCCCCAGAAAAGCTATTGAATTAAGCCAAAACTCACATTTGGAATATTTAGCATAGAGCTTATGGTCACGTAGTTCTTCTGGCACTATTCTTAAGTGCTCTTTGAGCTCTTTCCGGTCCTTGGAGTAGATCAAGATGTCGTCAATGAAAACGATTATGAATTTATCAAGGTTTGGTTTAAGGATGCGTTGCATCAGGTCCATAAATATTGAAGGCGCATTTGTCAACCCAAAGGACATTACTATAAACTTATAGTGTCCATAATGAGTCCTGAAAGCTGTCTTCTCAAAATTCGAGTCCTTAACTTTCAGTTGATGATAGCCTGATCGTAGATCAATTTTTGAAAACACCTTGGCTCTTGCTAACTGATCGAATAAGTCATCTATGCGCGGTAAGGGATACTTATTCTTGATCGTAATTTTATTCAATTCATGATAGTCAATGCACATACGCATGGAATCATCTTTCTTCTTCATGAATAACACCGGTGCTCCCCAAGGTGACAAGCTTGGCCTAATGAGACCTTTCTCTAAGAGCTCTTGTAACTGTTTATTCAATTCCTGCAATTCCTTGGGCACCATACGATAAGGAGCTTTAGAAATGGGCTGTGTCCATGGGACAATGTCAATTGCAAATTCGACTTCCCGAATGGGAGGAAGGCCGGGTAAGTCTTCTGGGAAAATGTTGGCGAATTTGCAAACAACAGGGTTCTCCGATAAGAGAATGTCTTCTTTCTTTTCTCCTAGTATTGTCACTAGGAAGGCTTCACACCCTTTCTGAACTAACGTTTTTGCTTTTATAGCGTTGATGAGCGAGGCTCGTGTACTAAGGTTACCAATAAATGATATTGCTTTACCACCACTACCCAAGGTGATCTTTTTCTTGGTACAATTAATGGTGGCATTATGTTGACTTAGCCCGTTCATGCCTAATATTACATCAAAGTTGGCTATTGGGAGGACTACTAACTTGGCCTCATACTTCTCGTTTGCAATTGAATTTGTACTTTGTAAAACTGGCATGCTGGCATTTGGGCTACAGAAGGTAATCCAACCTTAAGAGGATTGGCTAGGCGGTACAAGGTTATGTTAAGTGACTTTGCCCACCCTTCAGACACGAAGGAGTGACTAGCTCCAGTGTCAAACAAAATGTTACAGGGTTTTTCATTTATACAAATCGAACCTAATTATAGAGGAAATTATTTATTGACTATGTAAAGTAAGCAGTAACAGTAAGGATAAGGAGGTTCAAGAATATGTACCTGACACTACATGGTTGCCTTCCGATGCCTCAATGGCCCGCAGGACCGATAGGCCTATTGTTATAAGTCTGCCGCGGAGGTGGCCGGGGTGCATTTGGGCAAGGGACATTAAATGTCTCACGCCTCACGAGTGAGGTGGGAGGGGGTGCTGGATGAGCGGCCGCAGGCTTCTGAAATAAGTCAAAGACTTGGCAGTGCTTGGAACGATCAATCTGATCACCATCAACCATGTCTATGGCAGTACAATTATAGAATACATGGCCAGGCCATCTATAAGTAAAGCAGACATGACCCCCGTGGTAGCACCGACCATATGGGTGTGGTGTGGTGCAACCATTAAACGGATCAGTAGCTGGAGTTTCAACTTCGAGCTGGTACACTCTGGCTCATTTGGGAGTGTTCTACTGGAATGATGTGGATCCGATACTTCTCCTGGGTCATTCCCTGGCTTGATCTTGCTCTACTACTTTAGCCGTTTCAAGTAACTCTTAGAAATCAATTATGCATATGGGAATTACTTGACTTCTGATAGAAGGTCGCAAGCCGTCTTGAAATCGGTAACAGCGGTCTGACTTTGTAGGAATTAATTTTGTGGAAAATCTAGCAAGGCGACAAAATTTTGCCTCGTATGCTGATTCAGATTGATCACCCTGCTGCAGTCTTAGAAACATTTCCCCTAATCGATGTTTGGCGGAGTGGGAATGAATCGAGCTTGAAATACCTCGATGAATTCATCCCACGTTATTTCCGCTAGTGGTATCTCAGTGAATGTTGTGCTACGGGTGGTGACCCACTAGTATTCTGCTTCACCATGCAGGCGGTGGGTAGCGAGATGAACTACCGCTGATTCGGGGCACTGTATTCGTGTTAAGTTCTTTTCCACCATCTTTATCCAGGTGGCCGTGTCAACTACTGAGAGAGTTCCATTAAAAGTGGGGGGTCTCAATCTGAAGAAGCTGTGCAGTATCCCTTATGTGGATTGATGTTGCTGTGGGTTCAGTGGTGTTGGGGCAACTTCCGATGTGGTTCGATTCTAGTTTATTTGAGCCACCAGAAGCCGCTCCATTCGCTCGGCTTGTTTTGTTTGTGCTTTCGCGGCCTTTCTGGCCTGTTTTTGGCTAAACTTTGCCTGCTGTTGGTGGAATTCCACCATCATTTTAATTGCTTCTAGTAATGCACATACCTCACTGGAGGAGGTGCTGGAGGGAACAGGAGAAGGGCTTGGTCCTGGGTTCATGATTGCTAAAATCTGAATTAAGAATAATGCATTTTCAAAAACTCATTAAACATGAGATCATAATAGTCTACCTCTTTTATTAACAAAATATAAGGATAAATAATGCATCATTTGAAGCAGTAGATGATAGCAACAGGGAAAACATAGAATCTATCCTATGTATTTTCTCGTGAAAGCTTGGGAAAAGTCTGCGTATGTCATCTCTCGGCGGTGGCGGGCAAATCTTTGTTCAAACACCCATACTTTGCGAGCCCACCGCTCCTCCGCGTAGTCTTAGAGGAGGATTCCGATGATGTCGAGTTGGACACCATTCGAGCACTTCAGCTCACAGAACACCTTGGTTACCCTTCGTAACCATTCCCTAGCTAGAATGGGGAAGTACAGTCCCCGGTACACTGCGTCTTCCAGCATTCTTTCTAGTTCGCTGGCTCCTGCTGGGGAGACCCCTTGGACTTCCTTTCCATGCATTTTTTCCAAGTACACATCAAACTTCCACCTATCTTTAAAGTGAGAGAAAAGGTCGTATCTTGTCATGCTTGCACAGTAGTATTCCTGGATATCCAGATCAATTGATGTAAAAATAATTGCTTAATTCAAAAATCCAGTTGCAAGGATGCATAAGGTAGTACAAATAGCATATGAATAAAAGCTAAGATATCTATCCGATGTATTGGGCGGTAAAGGCGTTGCGAAAGTCTTCATAGGCGACGTCGATCTACATTCCTTCACGTAAATGAGTAAGTGCTCGAAGTGTGATGCTCCAACAGTCTTTGGCTTTGTCCTGTAGGAGGCGTGTCATGAGAGCAATCCTAACATTGTCCTGGATGTTCATAGTTTCAAGCATGGTATCTGTCATTCTTAGCCATCTCTTGGCTAAAGCAGGGAGGTCATATCCTCTGAATTCACTTTGTTGGAGTAGTTGATTCAACATCCGGGTTTTAGGGTCTGACACTCCTTCTATGTACACCTCGTGTCATCGATGGAATTGGGCAATGCTTTCCCAACCATCTTCAAATCATCGGTGATGCCACTCAACCGTCATCCGGGTATATCTAAGTACGTCTATTGAAATAGTTAGATTGTGCAGTTAAATTTATGGGTTTTATTCTATATAGTTGCTTGGTATTTTAATTATTAGACTTCTTATTCTAAGTTTGATATTATGGTATCTTGGATGTGACCCTAATGTTTCCTTACATAGTGACTGAACTGGCAGAAGAATCTTCCATTAGGTAGATAATAATGCAAATTCTGATCTAACACCTTATGGAATTCTCTGATACCAACTGTGGTGCCCCAACACTTAGTCCACAAGATTAAGCTAAGGGGTGGCATGCCACGCTGGCTAACCCTTCACTTATCATTGGATTAGGATAAAATCCACAATCCACCTAATAAGGGAAGAAGTAAGCACAGAATCAAATACCAGTCACTATTTAAGTAAAACATATAGAGTGCAGAAGCTAATTAAAATGAGAAACATCCAAGCATCACAGTACAAATATAATGAAATATGACTCAGAATATAAGCATATAATAATCCAAACATGCAGTCATAGGTACGTATATTATTATATCATTTTAAAGTTTAAGTAAATGAAAGTGAAAATACGCTCATCCTCACATTTAAAACTAAGTAACTAAATGTCCTCTAGTCCAAGCTGCTGCACCTCCTCTAAGTAAGTGTAACAACCTTAGATTATTACCCTACTCATCTACAATCTCAGTAATCCCTAATTGTAATTCTATTGCTTTTAGAACCTCAAATGAACCCTATTCTAAAAATTTAAAGTCCACAGGACTTCTCTAAGTTCAAAATGGTAGTTTGATCAATCTAGATGCCCTAGTTTTGTAATAACCCAAGTTGTTGCTTAAGTTACTTAAGACTAATTTAAGTCTTAATTGTAGTTCTAGTACGTTAACTATGTCATTTAGGACTCACCTTAAAAATCTAGGTCAAACCTGAAGTCAAATAGATCAAATACTGATTTTTAGAAAATCCCGAAACCTTAGAAATTAACTTTTTATTTAGACCTCATATTGAAAATCTGACTTCGATATTGTGCTCACCACCCCCAAATTAGCTAAGGGTGAAGTTTTGGATGCATTTAGAAGTCGTTGGATTTTCGACGAATATTTTAATATTATTTAAGTATGCTGAAAATTCAAGTAATTAAATACTCGTTGAAACAAAAATCTGATTGCACCATTGCATTCCTCACCTCTCAATTAGCTAGGGGTGATTTATTAAAAATTTTCAAAATTCATTTAGTCAGCTAATTTAATAAAAGAAGAATCATTTTAAGAATTATTTAAATAATATATATATATATATATATATATATATATGTTTATATAAATAAATATATATAATTAAGGTGGGGCCCACTCGTATAATTGCACAGACTGCTTCACTCCACTGGACCGGATTGCTGGTCCAGCTTGAACCGGCTCCGCACCGGTCCAGGCATTTCACGGGTCGTCCTGCTCGAGCCCGTTAGGGCACGCGTCCAGGGCGCTCAACACGCGTCTGAAGCCGCGAGTGACAGAGGCTCTGCCACCGCCTTGAGCCTCTATTTTCTTTGTATTCAATGAGGAGGAGCTCTCATTCCATCAGGTCAAGCCGAGCTGACTTGGCGCCGAGACCTTTTCCTCTCGAATCCTTTCATCTAAAAGCAAGAAGCATTAGGTACCTGAATTACCTTTTCAATTCCTAATTTTCGCATTTAAAGTATTAGCATCATATTAGCATAAAAATCTGTTAGGCATTAAATTGAGTAATGGTTAATTTTGATGTTAAATTCATCTTAATTTAAGGCGATTAAGGCTTCGAATCTAATAAACCTTAATATTGCTATGCAAAGAGAATCGCTGTTTATGCAAAGAGGGAATTTAGGGTTTCAATTTGGTGTTGAATCAGGCCCTATATCGAGCCAATCCTAAAATTTGGGCGAAACCCTAAATTCTTCATCCCTGTCGCTCGACGGGGATGAAGTCCGTTGTCGGGCCGGACTAGTCCCGACTCACCCACTTCGCGAAGCAACCTTGGCCCGGTTCGCTCAGGAAC
The DNA here is from genome assembly GCA_016760335.1 of Gastrodia elata. Classification (NCBI taxonomy): domain Eukaryota; kingdom Viridiplantae; phylum Streptophyta; class Magnoliopsida; order Asparagales; family Orchidaceae; genus Gastrodia; species Gastrodia elata. The sequence goes on from CM028670.1 coordinate 47,816,051, forward strand.
CCACTATGCGGGTGCTTGGCAGAGACCCGATATCAGGCCCGGCCCGCGACCCGTCCTTCTTTTGCCGAGTCATCCCGAGGTGGGACCCACGTCTCAGCTGTCGAGTCTGGTACACGCCCTCAGCTGTCCTTTCTCCACGTGATTTTAATTGTGGGGCCCGCCGCTATCGTGTCCTGTAGAGGAATCAACAAATAAAATAATATATATATATATATATTAATTACATATATAATACTTATAGTGTAATTTAAATATACTATAAGGTATAAGAATAAATATATGTGTATAGTTATATATATTCTTATATATATATATATATATATATATATATATATATATAAATATATTCATATGTAAATAGAAAGTAAGAATCTATTAATTAATAATAAGTTTATGATTTAGATGAATTTAATTAACTATTAAATAGTACAGATTATGAAATTAATTAATCATATTAAATCTTAAGCTTTAGACATTCTTAACTTACAAAATACTTATCCAAATTATGAAATCAAATATACTAAATTCATCAAAAAAATACAAAGAATTTATTGGAACTATTAAATTTTCATTTGAAGTAATATATCACATAGTGACATTTAGGATATTTTAAATAATTTTAAGAATATCACAAACTTCTCTTAGTCATAACTTTGTGCACACTAGTTCAAATATACCCAATATGAGTCTCAAAATACTCAGAAAACCCTAAGCATTAACCTAGTAGTGTTTATTTTGTTGTTTGGATTAGATTTAGACTAATCACATATAGGACCTAACCATAATTAGGTCAACTAACCCTAGAACTTCAATTGACCATAACTTGGTCAATTGATCAAATTAGGTGATCCAAATATCAATTTAGATCAGAAAAACTTAATTTACACTAATATATAAAAATATTTAAAATCCAACAGTTAGATTTGCTAATCAGCCCTAATTACTCTAAAACTTGATTAGTGAATATTAGCAAATCTAATAATCCAAATTGCACAATTTAAGTTTCAGAGAACTCCTTAAGTACATTAGAACCTAATGATGTGATTGGATTAGTGATTTAATGATTAATTTCACTAATCACTCACTAATCACCCTAAATCCTAATTAGGCTATAACTTAGCCAATTAAGTTCCAAATTAAACTCACCACTAGTCAATAAAATTAGTGGTTCATTTGTAAATCATAGCCACTAATTTTACTCAATTTGGACATCAATTGGAGAAGTTAGAAATATTTGATCTTAATTAAGAACCCTTTATTATCATTTAAACCCAAGAACTTGTATTGGTTGTAACTTAGCCAATACATATCAGAATTTGATGATCTTAGATTCTATGAAAAGCTTAGGACTTAACCTTTAATAAACTGACAAAAATCTAGGTATCATTAGGGTAAAGTTACCAATTTTCCCTTATAGGTCAAATTCCTTAATTTAACCTTATAAGGCTTAATATTTAATCAAAATTAATGAACCTACTGTCTAAACTCATATTAGACAGTAAGTAATCATTCCACTTTATTAAAATCTAGAATTTAACCCTAATTCATAAAGATGAGTTTTAGACCTTTAAGTAAGGGGCAGAACGGTCTTTTTGCCCAAAATTAGGGTTTAATGAATTTAAGACCTGATTTCATCTCTAATTCATAATGTATAGTAATTTAGGCTATAATTTAGATAATTCTAAGTCTCAAATTAGAGATTTGATGAAATCCCTAAGTTAAGTCTTAAGTAAAACTTAAGTGAATTATGAGAGATCTTTTATTTCCTTTGAACTTCTTACATCACTCATAGATCTTATAACTTTAGTTAGGATTTGTGTTTCAGTGATATTCTTAGATTTAAGAACTTTAATCCCTAAGATTTAGAATAGATCTTAGGTTAGAATTTATTTAATGAGTAAAGTGGGTTACTCATTAATGTGAAACCTTATTTTTACTAGTTTATTAAATTTTCATAATTTATTAAATGATTATTTGATCTTTTAATTTTAGAATTAGGATTAGAGATCTATCCTATTGAGTTTGACTTAATTCAATAGGATTTGCCTTAATATTTAATTAGTGAGATGGGATTAAACCTTAGTCCTTAAGATGACCTTGTGATTAAGTAATTAAACTTCATTCTTTGGAGTTTGATTATTAATCATTTAAATCTTGATTTGGCTAATCAAGATTTAGTTTGGGATTCATAAAATAATAAATTAGGATGATTTATTTACTTATTTAATTTTTTAGGCGACATTGATTCATTTATAATTAGGATGTAGCTAATCCTAATTGTGTTTAACTTATAGGTTCGTGATTCTAAGTTACAGACAGTATAGAAATTGATAATTCTAAATCTTATGTAATCTAGAGTAGTTAGAATGATTAACTTAGAAAATAGGTGATATCACAAAGTTTGTGTAGTGCTAATTATTTTCTTGAATTTGAAATGCTATGCTTTTCCTTGTTTTTGAGCCTCTTTACACTCTTGGACATATTTTACTTAATAAGAATACTTGATAAATATTTTATGTTATACTTTGAATTACATTTTTATAGCATTTGCATAATTTAAACAGAAAACTTAAATAAAACAAACTTTACTTTGTGAGTTATATTTTATTTAATCTGCCATTTAGTATTACTTTACTTTAGGATAGCTTTTGCCCAGGACACTTTCCTGGATGTTTACTTTACTTTTTCCCAGGACACTTTCCTGGATGCTTACTTTACTTTTGCCTGGGACACTTTCCTGGATGATTAAATGGAAGTTACCTTGTGACTAGGATACTTTCCTAGCGCAATCTAGGATGTTTCTCCTAGATGGGCAGATGGACTTTACTTTGTGGCAGTACTAAATAGAAGTATGTCACACTTTACTTATAACTTATGTTTTACTTTACTTTTACAGGCATCTTATAGTTATATTACTTTTACTTTTTAGTAACTTTACAGTTATCATTTTAGTTGTCTTACGGTTACTTTACATGTTTACTTTACAGTTCAAACTTTCTTTACTTTACAGTTCAGCATATTTTCTTTCATATTTTTTTTATTTTTTGCAGTTCCTTTCCATTTCAGAACTTTCTGTATGTCAGTCATTTTACTTATTTAAAAGCATGTTAGGATGCTAGATTTATTTTCAGTACAGTACTTTTATTTATACTTTTTTAATTTAATCATATTTCTTAGGACTTTTCTTTGTACTTGGTAAGTTTACATTTGTACTTTACTTACCTTTTTATGCAGCCTGAGTTGAGGTATATTTCTACCTCATAACTTGTTTAAGTTATAATTTCTTATTATAACTTACTTTTCTTTCTTTGTTGCCTTACCGTTATGCTTTGCTTAAATTTTAGTTGTGATATCATTAAAATACATTAAAATTTATTATCTTAAAATGTACTTAGATATTTTGTCTAACTAGATTTTTCTTTGTTGGCTGGGGCCCTACCGTTATGAAACCGATAATGGTAGATTCTGAGCTTTTCGAGGAGGCTCACAGAGGAACAGGTCCAGGAAGAAGTGCAGGTTGATGAAGATCATTAGATTATGCTTCCTAGTTCACTTTATTTATATATATCTGAGAGGATGAGAGCCTTTATTTTTATATTTCAATCTCTAAACTTTAATGATTATAATAATATATGATTAAATTGTACTTTACTTTTCCTGCATTGTATATTATGGGATGGATATTTTACTTTGTAATATGGATGAATGGATGATTACTACAGTTTGAACTTTTTTTTCCGCACTCTGATTTCATAGTATACTCATTAGTGATTATTATCATTTGCTTTATTATGAAAAGCATATCTTTCTCTTAAGATTGGATTGGAGTCTTAAATTTCCAATCTAATGTTAAGTAAGGTATGTGCTTAGTGACGACCACACCCTAATCCTTATGATTAAAGGGGGCGGCCGCCACAGTTGGTATCAGAGAGCTCCATAAGGTGTCAAATTGGAATTTGTATTCCTATCTACCTAATGGATAGTTCTTCTACCATATAATCACTAAATGAATACTAGAATAACATCCATATTTCTATCATCCAATATTCAGAATAGCAGGAATAATATATTTAGAGTAAAGACACAAAGGTACTCAAACTCATACATTAGGAACTCTAAGAACAAAATAACTAGGTTATAAAACTCTTCATTCAAAATTACCTGATTATAACCATCAAATAAAATACCCTATCATTTTATTCTCCTAAAGAATGTTTGTTATTCATATTCAGGTGTAATAATGAATCCTGGTCAGTCTTCCTCTGCTCCTGCTGCATCAAGCAGTTATTCATCTGAGATTAACACACTACTTGAGATAGTTAAAGCCTTAGTAGATACGAATGCTAGGCAGTCTGAAAAAATAGAAAGGTTGATAGCTATGCAAAATAATCATTCTCCTGCATCAGTTAATCCTATACCTTATTCTTAATAATACTAACAAAATACTGATGGACTTCTTCGTAGTTTCATTAGACTGGGGACTACAGTATTTAACAGGACAATGTCAGCCATGGATACGGTTAATTGGCTTAAGACGGTTGAGAAGAATCTTACTAGCTTAAATTGTCCTGAATCTGAAGCCATTCGATTAACCACCCATATGTTCCAGCAAGAGGCTGAATTCTGGTGGGAGAACATTCGTAAAACATTATTCACCGGATATCGTATTACTGAGATTCCCTGGAATAGTTTTGTAGAAGCATTCATGGCAGAATATATCCCTCCCTCTGTTTAGAATGATTTAGGGGATATGTTTCTCAACCTCAAGCAAGGGAACCGCACCTTATCTGAATATGAAACAAAGTTCAGACGATTGTCCAGATTTGCACCAATCATGGTTCAGACAGAAGGCGCTCGATGCCACAGATTTCTCAGTGGCCTACGAGAATCAATAAAAGATCAGATTATTCCATTAAGACTATCCAACTTCATGGAGCTGATGGAGACAGCTAGAGTGATTGATCGGCACCAGTCCCAAAAGGAGAATAAGAGAATTTTTAATGTATCTTTGCAAAGAAACAATAATCCCAGGAGAATTAGGCTTCCTTCAGGAAAAGTATATCAAATAGAAGATGAAGAACCACCATCAAATCCTTATAATGGATGTACCAGGTCACATCCATTTGGAAAATGCTATTATAATCAACAATACTGCTACACTTGTGGTAGAAAAGGACATTTTTACCAACAATGCAGGTATGATATGACCATTGATGGTGCTCGTATTGATCATACAAAATGCAACCAAGTGCTAAATCCAACTCTGATCAACCTTCAAGATCAACCATTAACCAACATGCCTGCTCAGCAAACTACAAGGTCTATTCAGAGATGGGATGGAGGAAATTTAAACCAACCCAGCACCTCCGAAGCTCCTCAAAAACAAGTTTTTAATAAGAAACCTATAGGATCTGCTAGAGTTTACACTCTCACTCCAGTGGAGGCTGCTGAAGATAACAATATCATAACAGGTACGTATATTTAATTATATTCTAAGTATTACTAAATTTGAATAATCATAGTTAAGTGTGCATAGTTCATATTTCATTCTTTATGCTTTTAAGTAATTTTGATTAAATATTAGGTACCATATGTGTTAACGATCGCTCATATAAGATACTATTTGATACGGGAGCTAGCCATTCATTTATATCTGAGGCGTTTGCCAAGAGTTTAAATTTGCCATGCTACAAAATGACAAGGACCTTATCTGTTGGGCTTCCATCTGGAACTCAACTCAGCACCACTCAGTTTTGCAATCTTCAAATACATTTGAATAAGCAAACATTTTAGGCCAAATTAATAATCCTACATATAGTAAACTTCGATATTATTTTGGGAATGAACTGGCTTAGTACCCACAATGCAATCATAAATTGTCAACAAAAGAAGATAACCATCAAATTGATGAATACCTCGAAAACCTTTGTAGGAAGGTTTAGTACCTTAAGTTCATTAATCAATGCAATGATGGCAATTAAATTAATGAACAAGGGTTGTTCAGCACACCTAGTTACCATGCTGGGAAATAGTAAAGAAGACATACCACTTTCTGAGATTAAGGTGGTTAATGAATTTGCTGATGTTTTTCCTGACGAGTTACCTGGATTGCCTCCACCAAGAAAAGTTGAATTAGCAATCAATTTAGTTCCGAGTACTCAACCAATTTCAAAGGCTCCTTATAGAATGGCTCCTAAGGAACTTCATGAGCTTAGCGAGCAACTAAAAGAACTATTAGATAAGGGTTTTATCAAGCCAAGTATGTCACCATGGGGTGCCCCAGTGCTATTTGTTAAGAAGAAAGATGGGTTTATGCGAATGTGTATAGACTACAGAGAATTAAATAAAGTTACTATTAAGAATAAATACCCACTTCTCAAAATTGATGATTTATTCGATCAATTATTCGGGGCAATAGTATTCTCGAAGATTGATTTAAGATTTGGATATCATCAACTCCAAGTAAAGGATTCTGACATGGAGAAGACAGCATTTAGAACTTGGTATAAACACTACGAATTTCTTGTGACGTCCTTTGGACTCACAAATGCACCTTCTAATTTCATGGACTTAATGCAGCGAGTCCTAAAGCCATTTTTAGATAAATTTGTAATTGTATTCATTGATGATATACTCATCTATTCAAAGACTATGGAAGATCATGAAGACCATTTAAGAGTAGTATTAGAGATTTTACGAGAACATAAATTATAGCCAAATTTTCAAAATGTGAATTCTGGTTGAAGTCAGTAGCATTCCTGGGTCATATTGTAGATGCTCAGGGAATCCGGGTTGATCAGTAGAAGATCTGTGCCATTCAAGAGTGGAGTCAGCCAAAAACAGTAATAGATATAAGAAGTTTCTTAGGTCTCGTAGGCTATTATAGAAAATTTGTCAAAGGATTCTCTTAGATAGCTGCTCCATTAACCAAGCTAACTCAGAAAGCTGTTCCATTTATCTAGGCTCCTGAATGTGAAAAGGCATTTCAAACCTTAAAAGATGCCCTTTCTATTGCTCCAATATTGGTGCTACCAAAAGAAGGTATGAACTATCAAGTATATACAGATGCTTCAGGAACTGGATTAGGTTGCGTGCTAATGCAAGAAGGAAAAGTGATTACATATGCTTCACGACAGTTGAGGCCTCATGAGAGGAATTATCCTGTACATGATCTAGAACTTGCTGCAGTAATTTTTGCATTAAAAATATGGCGTCACTATTTGTACGTTGTTCAATGCTCTATTTTCACTGATCACCAAAGCTTAAAATACATCTTCACTCAATGCGAGTTGAATTGTCGCCAAAGATGATGGCTTGAATTGATTAGTGACTATACTTTATATATTCAATACCACCCAGGTAAAGCAAATGTGGTGGCAGATGCCCTTAGCCGTAGTGCAATGTTATCAGCAATGATCACTACAAGTTCACTAATAGAAGAATTTCAAAAGATGGAAATTGTTCCTATTCGGAGTGATGTTATGAGCTCAATATTAACTAACATAAATGTAGAACCCACATTTCATAGGGATGTTTCCATCTCTCAAACCAAAGATGAAGAATACTTAAAGTTTAAAATGGACATTGAAGGAGGATGCCATTATGATTTACAATTGCATGGGATAGTAATTTATCAGGATAATCGTATATGGAATCCTAAGTCCATGCAGCAGGAGGTATTGATTGAAGAACATAATTCTGGCTATCAAATACCTCCTGGAAGTTCAAAAATGTATCAAGATCTGAAACAGTCCTTTTGGTGGCCAGGGATGAAAAGAAGTGTTGCAGAGTTTGTTGAGAAATGCCATGCTTGTAGTTTGGTCAAGGTAGAACATCAAAGACCTGATAGTTTACTTCAACCACTTGGGATACCTGAATGTAAGTGGTTCGATATATCTATAGATTTTGTAATGGGTTTACCTCGATCAAAATCTAGATCTAATACAATTTGGGTGATTGTTGATAGATTAACTAAATCCGCACACTTTATTCCTGTACGGCAAACAGACTCAATGGAGAAATTGGCCAAACTATATATCAAAGAAATAATCAGGTTATATGGAATTCCTAAATCGATTGTATCCGATAGAGACAATCGATTTACCTCAAAGTTTTGGCAAGCTGTCCATCAGGACCTAGGAACTACTCTGGCAATGGGTACCACATTCCATCCACAAACTAATGGCCAGACGGAAAGAGTAAACCAAGTCTTAGAAGATCTACTCCGCTTATGTATGTTAGATTTTTCAGGATCCTGGGAAGATCATATTCCTTTAATAGAATTTGTATACAATAATAGTTTCCAATCCAGTATTAAGATGGCACCATATGAAGCATTATATGGTAGAAAATGCTCAGCTCCACTAGCTTGGTCCGAGATAGGAGGTACTCAATTATATGGTTCTGAGTTAGTAGAAGAAACAAATAAGATAGTGAAACTCACCCAGCAAAGAATCAAAACAGTTCAAGACAGATAAAGCAAATATCATAGTAATCATCACCATCCGCTTGAGTTCAAAGAAGAAGACTTAGTATATTTAAAAGTGAGCCCGATAAAGGGAATTTATTGTTTTGGATTATGCGAAAAACTCAGTCCAAGGTATGTTGGGCCTTTCAAGATCATGCAGAAGATTGGATCAGCAGCTTATAAGCTAGAACTGCTAGAAGACATTGCTGCTGTTCACAATGTGTTCCACATATCATCGCTAAGGAAGTGTCTTCAAGATCCTTCCCATCTAATTCAACTTCCAATAATAGAAATTCAACCAGATTTTTCATACACTGAAGAACCAGTTAAAATTTTAAATCGTGATCAAAAGAAATTAAGGAACCGTTCTATTTCAATGATAAAAGTTCAGTGGAAGAATTGGTCATGCAATGAAGCCACTTGAGAGAAAGAAGTGGATATGCGACAGAAATACCCAAGCATTTTTAACTAAGGTAAATTTTTAACTCTAACCAATTACAATTAATTGCTTTATATATGCTTATTTCTTCTCACTTGAGTGATATCGAGGACGGCATCGTTCTTAAGTGGGGGAGTCTGTAACAACCCAAGTTATTACTTAAGTTACTTAAGACTAATTTAATTTTCAATTGTAGTTTTAGTACGTTACCTATATCATTTAGGACTCACCTTAAAAATCTAGGTCAAACCTGAAGTCAAATAGTTCAAATCCTGATTTTTAGAAAATCCCAAAACCCTAGAAATTGACTTTTTATTAAGACCTCATATTGAAAATCTGACTTTGCCATTGCGCTCACCACCCCCAAATTCGCTAGGGGTGAAGTTTTGGATACATTTGGAAGTCATTGAATTTTCAGCGAATATTTTAATATTATTTAAATATCCTGAAAATTCAAGTAATTAAATACTCATCGAAAAAAAAATCCGATTGCACCGTTGCATTCCTCACCTCTCAATTAGCTAGGGGTGATTTATTGAAAAGTTTTGGAATTCATTTAGTCAGCTAATTTAATAAAAGAAGAATCATTTTAAGAATTGCTTAGATAATAATATATATATATATGTTTATATAAATAAATATATATAATTAAGGTGGGGCCCACTCGTATAATTTCACGGTCCGCTTCACTCCACTAGACCGGATTGCCGGTCTAGCTTGAACCGGCTCCGCACCGGTCCAGGCATTCCACGGGTCATCCTCCTCGAGCCCGTTAGGGCACGCGTTCGGGGCGCTCAACACGCGTCCGAAGCCGAGAGTGACAGAGGCTCTGCCATCGCCTTGAGCCTCTGTTTTCTTCATATTCAATGAGGAGGAGCTCTCATTCCATCAGGTCAAGCCGAGCTGACTTGGGAGCGCCGAGACCTTTTCCTCTCGAATCCTTTCATCTAAAAGCAAGAAGCATTAGGAACCTGAATTACCTCTTCAATTCCTAATTTTTGCATTTAAAGTATTTGCATCATATTAGCATAAAAATATGTTAGGTATTAAATTGAGTAATGGTTAATTTTGATGTTAAATTCATCTTAATTTAAGGCGATTAGGGCTTCGAATCTAATAAACCTTAATATTGCTATGCAAAGAGAATCACTGTTTATGCGAAGAGGGAATTTAGGGTTTCAATTTGGTGTTGAATTCGGCCCTATATCGAGCCAATCCTAAAATTTGGGCGAAACCCTAAATTTTTCATCCCTGTCGCTCGACGAGGATGAAGTCCGTTGTCGGGCCAGACTAGGCCCAACTCACCCCCTTTGCGAAGCACCCTTGGCCCAGTTCGCTTGGGAATCAACTATGCGGGAGCTTGGCAGAGACCCGATATCAGGCCCGGCCCGCGACCCGTCCTTCTTCTGCCGAGTCATCTCGAGGTGGGACCCACGTCTCAGCTGTCGAGTCTGGTAAACGCCCTCAGCTGTCCTTTCTCCACGAGATTTTATGGTGGGGCCGCCGCTGTCGTGTCCTGTAGAGGAATCAAAAAATAAAATAACACACACACACACATATATATATATATATATATATATATATATATATATATATTAACTACATATATAATACTTATAATGTGATTTAAATATACTATAAGGTATAAGAATAAATATATGTGTATAGTTATATATATTCTTATATATATAAATATATTCATATGTAAACAGAAAGTAAGAATCTGTTAATTAATAATATGTTTATGATTTAGATGAATTTAATTAACTATTAAACAATACAGATTATGAAATTAATTAATCATATTAAATCTTAAGCTTTAGACATTCTTAACTTACAAAATACTTATCCAAATTATAAAATCAAATATACTAAATTCATCAGAAAAATACAAAGAATTTATTGGAACTATCAAATTTTTATTTGAAGTAATATATCATATAGTGACATTTAGGGTATTTTAAATAATTTCAAAAATTTCACAAACTTCTCTTAGTCATAACTTTGTGCACACTAGTCCAAACATACCAAATATGGGTCTCAAAATACTCAGAAAACCCTGAGGAATAACCTAGTAGTATTTATTTTATGGTTTGGATTAGATTTAGACTAATCACATATAGGACCTAATTATAATTATGTTAATTAATCCTAGAACTTCAATTGACCATAACTTGGTCAATTGAACTTTAGATTAGGTGATCCAAATACCTAATTTACAATAATATATAAAAATATTTAAGATCCAACAGTTAGATTTGCTAATCAATCCTAATTACTTTAAAACTTGATTAGTAAATATTAGCAAATTTAATAATCCAAATTGCACAATTTAAGTTTCAGGGAACTCCTTAAGTACATTAAAACCTAATGGTGTGATTGGATTAGTAATTTGATGATTAATTTTACTAATCACTCACTAATCATCCTAAACCCTAACTAGGCTATAACTTAGCCAATTAAGTTCCAAATTGAACCCACCACTAGTCAGTAAAATTAGTGGATCATTTGTGAATCATAGCCACTAATTTTACTCAATTTGAATATCAATTGGAGAAGTTAGAAAAATTTGATCTTAATTAAGAACCCTTTATTATCATTTAAACCATATAACTTGTATTGGCCGTAACCTAGCCAATACATACCAGAATTTGATTATTTTATGTTCTATGGAAAGCTTAGGACTTAACCTTTAATAAACTAATAGCAAATTTAGGTATTATTAGGGCAAAATTACCAATTTGCCCTTATAGGTCAAATTCTTTAATTTGACCTTATAAGACTTAATACTTAACCAAAATTAATGAACCTACTGTCTAAACTCATATTAGACAGTAAGTAATCATTCCACTTTATTAAAATCTAGAATTTAACCCTAATTCATAAAGATGAGTTTTATACCCTTAAGTAAGGGGAAGAACGATCTTTTTGCCCAAAATTAGGGTTTAATGAATTTAAGACCTGATTTCATCTCTAAATCATAATATATAGTAATTTAGGCTATAATTTAGATAATTCTAAGTCTCAAATTAGAAATTTGATGAAATACCTAAGTTAAGTCTTAAGTAAAACTTAAGTAAATTATGAGAGATCTTTCATTTTCTTTGAACTTCTTAGATCACCCATAGGTCTTATAACCTTAGTTAGGATGCGTGTCTGAGTGATATTCTTAGATTTAAGAACTTTAATCCTTAAGATTAGGAAAAGATCTTAAGTTAGAATTCATCTAATGAGTAAAGTGGGTTACTAAATAATATGAAACTTTATTTTTACTAGTTTATTAGATTTTCATAATTTATTAAATAATTATTTGATCTTTTAATTTTAGAATTAGGATTAGAGATCTATCCTATTGAGTTTGACTTAATTCAATAGAATTTGCTTTAATATTTAATCAGTGAGATGGAATTAAACCTTAGTCCTTAAGATGACATTGTGATTAAGTAATTAAACTTCATTCTTTGGAGTTTGATTATTAATCCCTTAAATCTTGGTTTGGCTAATCAAGATTTCATTTAGGATTTATAAAATAATAAATTAGGATGATAGATTTACTTATTTAACTTCTTATGTGATATTGATTCATTTATAATTAGGATGTAGCTAATCATAATTATGTTCAACTTATAGGTTCGTGATTCTAAGTTACAGACAGTATAGGAATTGATAATTCTAAATCTTATATAACTTAGAGTAGTTCGAATGATTAAATTAGAAAATAGGTGATATCATAAAGTTTGTGTAGTGCTAATTATTTCCTTGAATTTGAAATGCTATGATTTTCCTTATTTTTGAGCCTCTTTACACTCTTGGACATATTTTACTTAACAAAAATACTTGATAAATATTTTATGTTATACTTTGAATTACATTCTTAGAGCATTTGCATAATTTAAAAAGAAAACTTAAATAAAACAAAATTTACTTTGTGAGTTATGTTTTATTTAGTTTGCCATTTAGTATAACTTTACTTTAGGATAACTTTTGCCCAGGACACTTTCCTGGATGTTTACTTTACTTTTTCCCTGGACACTTTTCTGGATGTTTACTTTACTTTTGCCTGGGACACTTTCCTGGATTATTAAATGGACATTACCTTATGACTAGGATACTTTCCTAGTGCATTCTAGGAGGTTTCTCCTAGATGGACAGATGGACTTTACTTTGTGGCAGTACTAAGTAGAAGTATCTCACACTTTACTTATAACTTATGTTTTACTTTACTTTTATAGGCATCTTATGGTTATATTACTTTTACTTTTTAGTCACTTTACAATTGTCATTTCAGTTGTCTTACAGTTACTTTATATGTTTACTTTACAGTTCAGACTTTCTTTACTTTACAGTTCAGCATATTTTCTTTCATATTTTTTTCATTTCTGCAGTTCCTTTACATTTCAGAACTTTCCATATGTCAGTCGTTTGACTTATTTAAAAGCATATTAGGATGCTAGATTTATTTTTAGTACAGTATTTTTATTTATACTATAAATTGGCATGTTTAATTTGATCATATTTCTTAGGACTTTTCTTTATACTTAGTAAGTTTACATATGTACTTTACTTACCTTTTTATGCAGCCTGAGTTGAGTTATGTTTCTACCACATAACTTGTTTAAGTTATAATTTCTTTTTATAACTTACTTTCCTTTCTTTGTTGCCTTACCGTTATGCTTTGCTTAAATTTTAGTTGTGATATCATTAAAATACATTAAAATTCATTACCTTAAAATGTACTTAGATATTTTGTCTAACTAGATTTTTCTTTTGTTGGCTAGGGCCCTACCATTATGAAACTGATAATTGTAGATTCTGAGCTTTTCGAGGAGGTTGAGCCTTTAGAGGAACAGGTCCAGGAAGAAGTGCAGGTTATTAAAGATCATTAGATTATGCTTCCTAGTTCACTTTATTTATATATATCTGAGAGGATGAGAGCCTTTATTTTTATATTTCAGTCTCTAAACTTTAAGGATTATAATAATATAGGATTAAACTATACTTTACTTTTCCTGCATTATATATATTCTGGGATGGATGTTTTACTTTGTAAGATGGATGAATGGATGATTACTATAGTTTGTACTTTTCTTCCGCACTCTGATTTCATAATATACTCATTAGTGATTATTATCATTTACTTTATTATGAAAAGCACATCTTTCTCTTAAGATTGGATTGGAGTCTTAAATTTCCAATCTAATGTTAAGTAAGCTATGTGCTTAGTGACGACCACACCATAATCCTTATGATTAAAGGGGGCGGCCGCCACAAGTTTAGACCTAAAATATTTTGATCTCAAAATTAAAATCTGATTGCATTTTTGAATTCCTCACCCCCAAATTAGCTAGGAGTAAAATTTTGGTGCAATTTGGAAATCATTTGGACCATAATTCAATTTAAATTAAAATGGTCAAATTGCATTTAAGGGTTTCCAACATTTCATAATTTCATAAATACCCTTTAAGCGGGGCCCAGGTCGCACGATAGTGGTGCTTCCATCGTATCCACCATTCGCCTTCCTAATCCAATGATTGGGATTAGATCCTGTGGAACCAAGGATTCGCCATCAGATGCGTTCCATAAATACTATGGCGTGGATTCAATCGGATCCAGCTGTTAGGATCCAAAGGATCAGGACCATTTTGCAGTCCCAATCGATTCATCAGACGACCCATAGTGCACCCGCACTGTGGATCTTCGTCCTCGCCATGCCCGCGGCCGACCGAGGGAATCCTTCGGATCCTAGACAGCCTGGCCTGTCCCCCACTACCCAGTCCACCTCAGCAGGCCATTGGGGATCTTCCCTCAACGGCATATCGGTCCTGGTCGGGCCTAGTGACCCGGCCAAGCTCAATTGGGAAAGCTGAGAGCTCAGCCATGGCCTGACCTCTCGGGTCCTCTCCAGCCAGAGCCAGCCCGAGCCAGCCCTCAAGAAGCTTCCCAACCTTCGGCCAAGGCTATAAATAGTCCTAGCCATGCTTCAATTGACCCTTGCTGATCAATTGAGGCCTCGGTACCTTTCGCCATTACTGAACCCCCGAGCTTGCATAGGCGATCCCCAGGCGTTCTCGACGTGCGTACCACTGATAGGAGAGTCTCTTGGCATTCATGAACTCTCAGAGGAGGCTTAGCAAACCCAGCATTGGCCCCTGCATCATTTGCAAACTCTCTCGAGAATCCAGGTACTCCACTTACCGGTTATGAGCCAATGAGGCTCGAACCTTCTCCATTTTGATTTGTGTAGCTTTGTATCATCAAACCAAACCTAATGCTATCGTATTTGAGTTGTGAGTTAGCCCCGATCGATCAAATCGATCGATCGGGCTAAGCCCCTTGAGGATCATCTCGGTCGAGTAAGGACCCAATGATCTAGACCATCCCAGACCCTCAGACTAGAGGGCTTCGATCCGCCTCCCCTCCCTGATGGTGTAGGGATTAAGCCTGGGGTCTGGTGTGGTCTTTGTGGGGAGAATTGCTATAACAACCCAGGTTGTTACTTTGCTCAATTAAGACAAATCTAAGTCCTAATTAAGATTCTAAGTCACTAATCAAGTGATTTGGAATTCATCTTTAAAACCTAGGTCAAATCAAGAAGTCAACAAAGTCAAATCTAGAATTCTGGAAAAATCCCAAACCCTAGAAATTGACTTTTTATTTAGACCTCAGATTGAAAATCTGACTTTGCCATTGCATTCAGAACACCCAAATTAGCTAGGGGTGAAATTTTGGAGGCATTTGGAAGTCGTTGATTTTTCATCGAATATTTTAATATTATTTAAATACATGAAAATTCAAATAAATAAATACTCGTCGAAACGAAAATTCGAGTGTGCCGTTGCGTTCCTCACCCTTCAATTAGCTAAGGGTGATTTATTGGAAATTTTTGGAATGCATTTTAATCGTTTATTTTTAATTAATTAAATGGGTTAAGAATATTTAAAAGATAATTTAATATTAAGTACTTAACGGTTTCATTTAACGTCGTCCACTTCCTTAACCGCCGTTGAATCCATGCACCGCTTCTTTGGATCGTCCGATTGATCCAATCGGACGATCGTGATCTATCGCCTTCATCCCTGTCGAGCGCGTGTCTCGCGTCTCGACACGCGGTGATCGGGTGTCTCCTCTCGCCTGCAGGTGTCAACGTGCTGCCTAAAAGCATTCCTTAAACTCTAGTTTCGTTTCGAATGGCATGCTATAAGCTGAGGGAGGAAATTAAACCTGTCTCTTCTCTTGGCATGCGACTCAGCAAATTCTCCTGAAACCCTAAGGTACTCCTTTAACCCCGATTTTTTTTTCAATTACCATTTCGTTTATTCAAATCCTGTAAATACAATTAGGTACCACATGTGCATTAAGCTTGTTAAGCACGTAAATTTTCGTCGGTACCGTAAGAAAGAAATTAGGGTTTAAGATTTAGATGAGAAGCTTAAAATTACTGATAGGGTTTTTGTATTCCACTGATAGATCATGATCGCAGCTTTCATTCTATATATAATATGTCATTTGGATTGATCCGTGTTGCGAAAATCCTTGAACCCTAAAATCTAGGGTTTGCTGTCCCGACAGGGACGATCCTAAGAAGCCAGTCCAGACCGGACCGGTCTGGCTTTGCTCCGTGAACCGGTCCAGATGCGTACGTGTTGAAACATAGGGCCCGCCAGTGTGCGCTGTCCAGCCCTGGTTTTGACGCGTGGAAGGTGGGTCCCGCAAGACTTCATCTGTCAGTCGCGTCGTCAGCAGTCGCCATCGATCAAGAGTCGTGGGGTCCACCTCTGCCTCTTCGTCGAATAAAGGAGTGCCACGCGTACCGATGGTCCCACCAGATGTCATTTCCTGCAGATAAAGAAATAATTAATAGTTATATATGTAATTATTATATATGATAATTATGTATATAAATATATCAATCTATCTAAAAAAAATACTAATATATATACATATATAATCAGAAAGATAATTATAAATAAATAATAAATAGAATAACATACTAATTAAATGAAATAAATATAACTAACAGTGAATTAATTTTAAACAGTATTATTAAATGAATATATAATTTCATTTAATTAATTAAACACCTAAACTTTAAACCTTGATATCTTAATAAATGTAAGTCCCAAATATACAAATAAATATACTAAATTAATCAGAAAAATATGAAAATTATTATAAAATTGTCAAATATCAATTTGGATAGATATTTAACATAGTGAAATTTAAGAGTATTAATTTAAATCCAAATATGTTACAAACCTTCATTTTATCATAACTTTGTAACCAATAATCCAAATATACCCAATATGGGTCTTAAAGTAATCAGAAAATCCTAAGGATTAATTTGATAGTATTTATCTTGTTGTTTGGATTAGTGTTTGCCTAATCACATTAGGACCAAACCCTAATTAGGTTAATTAACCCTAGAACTTCAATTGACCATAACTTGGTCAATTGAGCTCCAAATTTGACGATCCAAATATCAATTTAGATCAGAAGAACTTAATTAATAATAATCTATAAAAATATTTTAGATCTAACAGTTAGATTTGCTAATCACCCTTAATTGCTCTAAACCTTGATTAGTGAATTTTAGCAAATCTAGTAACTCAAATTAAGAGATTTAAATTTCAGAGGACTCATAGAACTATTTAGAATCAATCTATAAGGTTGGATTATAGTTTGAATGCTTAATTTTGTTAATCACTCACTAATCACCCTAAACCCTAATTAGGTCTTAACTTAGTCAAATTAAGTCCAAATTGAGCCTACCACATGTCATTATGATCAGTGAGCTATTTGTAAACCATAGCCACTAATTTTGCTTAATTTGGACATTAATTGGCAAAATTAGAATTTTTGACCTATAGTTAACAATTCCTTAATTAACCTTAAAACCCTAAATCTTGTATTGGCCATAACTTGGCCAATACTTATCAGATTTCAACAAATTTAGGTTCTATGGGAAGCTTAGGCAGTAAAGATTATTAAACTGAAAGAAAATTTAACTTTCACTTAATCAAATTACTAAATTGCCCTTATGAGTCAAATTCACTAATTTGATCTCATATGGCTTATTAATCACCCAAAATTAAATTTAGTTACTGTCTAATCTTATATTAGACAATAAGAAGCACTTTCCAAAAGAAAATTTTAGAAATTAAGTCCTAGATCAAAATTTGATCTTTTGAACCCTTAAGGAGGGGCAAAATGGTCTTTTTGCCCAAATTTAGGGTTTAGCTTTCAAAAATGCTAAATTCTTTTGCTAATCATTTGAATCAGTAAATAGAATGATTTAGAACTGAAATTAATTAAATTTAAGTCTAAATTAGGTTTTGATTAAAATCTCAGATTTTGCTTAGTAAAGAAAATTCCTAAGTCCCGAGTGAGTTTTTCTCATTCTTTAAATCATTCTTAGACTCATCCTTAGGTCTTATAACATTAGTTAGGATGTGTGTCTTGAGAGATACTCTTAGTAATTAAGAGCCTTATTTCCTAAGATTAGGAATAGATGTTAAGTTAGAATTCATCTATTGAGTAAATTGGGTTACTCAATTAGGTGAAACCTTGAGTTTTCTAGTTTATAGATTTTCTTAGTTTATTAAATGATTATTTGATCTTTAAACTTTAGAACTAAGAATAGAGATCTGTCCTAATGAATTTGATTTATCATTAGGATTTTCCTTAATCTAATCTGCGAGATTTAGGTTCTAAACCTTAGACCCTTAGTTATATCTTTAGATTAAGTGATTAGACCCCATCATCTGGAGTCTAATTCTCAATCTTTTCATCTTGATTTGGCTAATCAAGATGAGGTTGGGATGATCTAATTTACAAAACTAGGTCGATGATTTATTCATTTTTAATCAAATAGTCATCTTTTGATTAAGTTATAATTAGAACTTGGCCAGTCCTAATTATCTTCAACAATTAGGATTCGTGATTCTAAGTTACAGAATGTGTAAGAATTGATAATTATGAAACTTATGTAACTTAGAGTCGATAGAACGAATAAATTAGATAACAAAGGATATCACCTGTGTTTTAGATAGAGTTTCTTGCACTTTGACTTTGATGCTTCGTATTCCTTGATTTTGAGCCTTATACCTTGAACATATATTATGTACATAAGATATTTTGATAAATATCTTATGTTAATTTGGATCATTATTTATAAACAGCATTATGTTCGTTTCACAAGTGGTTTGTAAGGTGTAGCTTGATTAGTATACCTCTTCGATCAACCCGTTCGGGGTCGGCAACCTTTCGAGGGTTTAATGTCCGACAGTCTATTGGCCATGCCTAGTCTGAGTGATAGGATGGATAGACTCTTGCCCTACTGACTACAGAGTCAGGATTCTGTTATGGATATACTAATTCAAGTATACTTACATTCAGTTCTGTCTTAGCTCATCAGGCTAAGAGTTTTTAGTAATATTCAGTTCAGAGTTTCTTAGCTCATCAGGCTAAGATTTGCTGAGTTCGTGTTCAGTTCAGGTGACTTAGATAGTTACTGCAGTTTCAGTTTCAGTTACTATTTTACTTGTACATTCTGCATTTCAGCACTGTTTTACTTACAGCTTTCCTGCACGTGTTTTTATATATATATAGGATGCTAGTTTTACTTACTGTTTTCACATGTTTACTTAGGATGATAGTGTTTCAGCTTTATACTTTTGTACTTTACTTAGCATAATCTGTTTGATCATGAGCATGTTTAGGTTGTACTTTTCTTACTTTTCTTTTACTTTTACTTATCTGTCCTTGTTGCAGTTGCTTGGAGGAGGTATGTTTTACTTCCTATTTGTTTAGTTATAAACTGAAGTTTATAACTTATTACTGTTCTTTTGATACGCGTTTCTGCACCTATTTTGCTCAGTTCTGTTTTATGGTGATATCTTCTTAATTTAACAAAAATTGCTGCCCTAAAATGTACTTAGAATTATTGTCTAATCAGTTTTTCTTTTATTGGCTGGGGCCCTACCATTATGAAACTGATAATGGTAGGTTCTGAGTTTGTTGGTTTAGCAGATCCAGTGGAGAGTTTGCCATTGGAAGAGGAGCCCGTTCCTGAAGATCTGTAGCTTTAGTTTTTCTTCCAGTGAGATTGAGAGTTTTCTTTCAGTTCTTTTAAGCTCATTAAATGTTGTAATAATACAGGATTTTATTTCTTTTTCAGTACTTTACTTATTCTATATGGTTGTATTTATACAGTATTGGATGGATGTTATGTTTTATGCTTCCGCACTCTGAGTTCATGTATGATCATTTAGTGATAGTAGTTCTGGATTGAATGGCAAAGTCCTTATTTAAATTGGATTAGGATGTGTGACTAATCCAATCTTAAGTGAGGACCTTGTCATCTGGTGACCCCTTCACCGTAATCATGTTAATTTAAGGGTTAACAGGACCACGGTGGGGCAGGGCCGCCACAATTGCCTTCCCACAGTAGCTCCATTTGAGGAGCCATCGGGTGAGTAAGGTTCGACCAATCCAGACCGTCTCACAGAGGGCTTCGGGTCCCGTTCGGTGCGTCTGACCATGGTGATTGAGAGGGGATGAATTTCTGGCCTTGCCGTGGTCGGGGTGCACCAGATTTAGCCGATTAGGGTTTCCAAAATCAGGTGAATCAGTCAGGACAAAGCGTGGGGATGAAGACCCTGTGTGGGTCGGGTCAGTCCATGACCTGTGCGGTGCGATAGTCCCGGGTCTTCGGGCCCTGATCGACCTGCGTGGTTCGGCTAATGGGCCGAGCCCATTTATTTAATATCCGATTGATTGGAATTATTTTCCTTAAGGAAAATAATCCAATTAATCAAATCATATGAAAAATTAATTAGAAAAATATAGAATGTATTAATTGAATAACTTTTAATCTACTGGTCCAAACCCTATGATATTATTCATGAAAATGATCAGAAAATCATCAGGAATCTGAATATAAAATAAGGCGATTTAATGGAGAGCTTTGATCTAGTCGAAATTTCACATCTGATGGTTAGATCTTCCATTATTGCCTAATCATAGTAGAACTTAATTATAGTGATTTAGCAATTATACTTAACCAAATTACATTTTAGGATGCTATCAATTTGCCTATGATGAGTAGAATGCATGTGCTAAGTGAATTATTTTTCTAATAGGGACTTATGAGCAGGTGCTATCCTGCGGGATTAGACGAATACAGTCCCATCAGAATAAATCATTCAAACTTAAGAGTGTATTAAACGGGTACTCATTCCTTAGTTTGATTGAAATACAAATTGCCAACGAGCAATGCCTCCTAGCGAAGATCGCTTCAATAGTATGGCTCAAACAAACTAAGTAATTGAAGTCAGCTTTTTTGAGACACTAAGTGTGATTATGAGTAGGGCATCTTAATAACTTAGCTTGAGATAGAAATCACCAACGGGTGATGCCTCCTATCGAAGATCGCTTCGTTAGGGTGGCTTAATCAAACTAAGTGATGAGAACCACCTTCCTTGCAAGGCCACTAAATATGTGTATATCAACATTCTATCTAATAATCTTTAATTAAATCTGCAACTTTAACCAATTATCATTCTAGAAGCTAAGAGTCAGAATCCTTTTAGCAGGATTCTGCACAGTGGAGACTTAGAATTCATTATCAGCATTCCAATATTTCATGGATTTCTATATTTTTACTTATATAGAATAGAAGCATGGGCATAAGCATGAGCATGAACTTTAAGCATCATTTCAGCATTAACGCATACGTATCAGTGATAAAGTATGGGTTATGGAATGTTACATACACATACTGGGGAATGTCATGGGTGCATTTGCATTATCATACCGTCTTCCCAATTGAGTGTATGTTTATATTGGACCGTACTACTCATAGTCTGTCAGTGATAACTCTGTGACATATCTGTGGCATACAGTGGTGTGGCATATTTGGGTGCATCATTCCAGTGACATATAGCACAGCATTCGACATTTCTTTCATCTTGATTTCTGAGTATTCGATATTTCCTTTACTTTTAGTTTTCATTGTGTGACAGTTTTACTTACTTAGCCTTTACTGTCTTACTTACTTGACTATTACAGTTTTTTCTTACTTAGTTCTTTCTCCCCAATTTTTCCTACAGTTTTACTCTACTTTACTTCTTACTTGTATTCAGCTTTACTTCTGCATAATTAGTTGCCATGTGTTAGACTTCTTGTCTAACATGGGGTACTTTTGGGATCCAGCAATTTGCTAGATCCTGAGCAGCTTGTAGAGATAGGGTAGGAGGACATACAGGAGATCCAGGGGGAGTACGTGGAGCCTTAGTGGATCTGACATCTACCGTTACTTACTACTTTATTTTAGTACTTTAGATAGACTTTCTATTTCTGTATTTAAATCAGTCTGTAATAAATTCTGGATGTATTTTTTACTTTCTTTTTATGAGATGAATATTTACTTCTGCTTGTGATGAATGTATTTTGGATATTTTGCTTTGAGCTTCCGCACTCTGTTATACTACTATACTTAGTATTGTGATGGGATCAGTATACTGGAATTGCTGATATATTGAAAGAGTATGTTGGATTCTTATTTGCTTCTCTAGATCCAACATACGCATTAGTTTAATACATAAGATAAGTATTCTACTCTTATCTTAGGTATTGACTCTCGATCCTACTCATAGGTTTGAGTCAGCAATCTTCAGTGTGGCTCAGTCTCTAGCCTATTTGAGAAGTGAGCGTTGTTGGTTCTCGTCCTCCCGAGTAGCGCACCGCTCCATCGCCGATCTGATTTACTACTTGTCTTATGCGCACGGTGACGGGTCAGGGAGCTACAGTAAGGCTTCTCTTCAAGTACAGGATCCTCAAGCTGCTCTATACCTGACATTATCGATTTCACAATGTAGGGCCCCAGCAAAAAAAAAGAGAAAATCTTTTGTTAGACAATTGTCTAAGTACAATTTAGGCTGATAAATTTTACGTGTTTTATAATATCACCATTTTACATCTTCTAAGCAACAGCTACATCCAATAATAGGAGCAACTAGTAGAACAATAAGAAAGGAAAAACTATAAACAATATTTATAACTTTAAGCAAAAAGGAGTCTAAGGCATGCCTCAAATATAAGCTATATAGGCAGGGCATATATATATATATATATATATATATATATATATATATATATATAACTAAACAAGTACTGAAAAAAAATACTGCATCCTAAATATGCTGGTGATCAAAAGAAATATGCAAATTAAATAACTTAACTCAGTAATGATACATATAATAGCAACAAAATTTTAACATCCTAATATATATAAGCTGAACAAGGGAATAGCTCACTGAATAAAAATACTGAAAAGTAAGCAAAGAATCAAAACTGTACATGAATCTGAATATATATATATATACTAACTGCCATATCAGAAGAATTGGCCAACCTGGTCCATATATATCTATCCATTCCCATAACCTTTTTGGGCTAGGGCAAATACATATATATCTATCCATCCATATAACCTTTCTGGGCTAGAGCAAACATATCTATCCCCATACCCTTTCTGGGCTAGGGTAGTGTGATGGCCCAACTTCGCCATGGTCCTGTTAACTCTTAAGGTAATATGATTATGGTGGAGGGGTCATCTAAATGACAAGGCCCTTGCTTATGAATAGGTTAGTGACTAATGCTAACCTATTATAATTAAAGATTTTGTCATTTCTCATAAAGTAACATCACTAAATGAAACTAAAAGACAAGCAAAGTGTAGAAGCAAACATACAACATCCATCCATCATATAAATACAATAGTATAGAATAAGTAAAGTGCTGAAAGTAAAGTAAATCCCTGTATTATTATAATATTTAAATAATTTTAAAAGAGCTGAAATAAAACACTCATCCTCACAATATAGAAATAAATTAAGAGTCTTCAGGAACACGCTCTTCCTCCACAAGCAGATCTCTAGATGGTTCTATCCCAAATAGCTCGAAATCTACTATTGTCAGTTTCACAATGATAGGGCCCCAGCCAACAAAAGAAAAATCTAGTTAGACAAAATGTCTAAGTACATTTTAGGGTAATTAATTTAATTAAGTTCATTAGATATCACCATAACAAGTAAGCATAAAAGCATAAAAATAGGTGCAAGAATGCGAAAGAAAAAAATAAGACAAAGTTATAAATAAATAGTTTATAACTAAAACAACTAGAACGTAAGCACATACCTCCTCCAAGCAACTGCAACAAGGTCAAGTAAGTATAAAACAAGACTAGAAAGAATAAAACATCCTAAACTTGCTTATGATCAATCCAAGACTATGCTAATTGACATAAAAGTAAATGAACATGTAAAATAATTTAAGTGACTAAAAGTGAATGAGCATCCTATAAATATAAACAAGAAGCACATCTAGCATCCTATAAGAACAAGTAAGGCTAGTAAATGCTGAAGAACAACAAGTAACATAGTACTGAAATGTAAATTGAAATAGTAAATATAAACTGAAGTTACTGTGAATGAAATGATATAAATAGGTTAAAGTAGAAATGTACCTAAATTAGTAATGCCAACAAAGGGTATAAAAGGATGTAAAGCATGAAGTTTATAGTCTAACATATACCATCCTAGCCAATTTTAGGCCTAGGCTTGGTTAGACATCACTTTAGACAGACATATACTACCCTAGCTTGACATAGGTACAGGAAAAAGGCATACTAATTAGGCAACATTCTCCTAATCAAATGTTTAACTTAACAATGATGATGATATATAAAATGTTGATTATGCAAAACAAGGTTGACATGAAACACTTATCAAATGTCCTATGCCTAATATATGTGAACAAGGTATAAACTCAAAATAAGGTAAGCATAAACATCAAAATCAAAGTGAGCAAGAGACTCAACTAGGACATAGGTGATATCCATTTGTTATCTAATTTAATCGTTCTATCTACTCTAAGTTACACAAGTTCAGGATCTCCAGGTCCTACTATCGAGTGTAACTTAGATTCACGTCCTTATAAGTTGGAAAACAATTAGAACTGGCCAAGTTCTAATTGATTAAATCACTGATGACTATAGGTTGAATAAATAAATCCATCGACCTATTTTGATAATTTTAAGAATCCCAATCTCATCTTGATTAGCCAAATCAAGATGAAAGGATTAAGAATCAAACTCCAAATATGGGGTTTAAAGCACTTAATCCAAATAGTGTATCTAAGGATCTAAGGTTTAATACCCATACTCACAGATTTAAATTAAGGCAAATCCTAATGATTAAATCAATTTCATTAGGATAGATCTCTATCCTAAATTCTAAGGTTTAAAGATCAAATAATCATTAAATAAACTAGGAAAATCTATAAACTAGTAAACTCAAGGTTTCACTTATTGAGTCACCTAATTTATTCAATAGATGAACTCTAACCTAAGATCTATTCCTAATCCTAAGAAATAAGTGTGGCGGCCACCCCTTCTAATCATAAGGCTTAAGGAGTGGTCGTCATTAAGCACATCTTATACTTAACATTAGGTTGGAATTTAAGACTCCAATCCAATCTTAAGGAAAAGATGTACTTTTTATAATAAGGTAAAGATTAACAATCATTCTGAGACTTTTTAGTTATTGGAGTGAGGTATGGGTCTTAATGAGTATCAGAGTGCGGAAGAAGAGTATCAACTGGAGTAATCATCCATACTATAAAGTAAAGACATCCAGCTCAGAATATATACAATGCAGGAAAGTAAAGTACAATTAGTTCTGTATTATTACAAACATTTAAAGTTTAAGGAACTATAATGTAAAATGCTCTCATTCTCAGAGTAAAAGTTAAGTAATCTAGTAAGTAGACTAAGGTCTCTTAGTAGTCTGAACCTCCTCCTGGATCTGCTCCTCTATAGGCTCAATCTCCTCAAAAAGCTCAGAATCTACCATTATCGATTTCATAATGGTAGGGCCCCTGCTAATAAAAGAAAAATCTTATTAGACAAAATATCTAAGTACATTTTAAGGTAATGAATTTTTATGCATTTTAATGATATCACAACTAGAATTAAGCATAGCATAGCGGTAAAGTGATAAGAAAGGAAGAACAAATTATGAGGTAGAAACATACCTCAACTCAGGCTGCAATATAAGGTAAGTAAAGTATAAATGTAATCTACTAAGTACAAAGAAAAATCCTAAGGAATATGATCAAACTAACATGCCAGTTATAGTATAAGTAAAAGTACTGTACTGAAAATATAAAGACTAGAATCCTAACATACTCTCAAGTAAGTAAAACGACTAACATACAGAAAGTTCTGAAATGTAAAGGACTGGAGAAAATGAAAAATATGAAAGAAAAAAATGCTGAAATGGTAAAATAAAGTAAGTCTGAAGTGTAAAGAAAAACATGTAAAGTAACTGTAAAGAGACTGAAAAGTAAATGTAAGTAGTGTAGTTTAAAGTACTATACGTGTGAGATACTCTTACTTAATCTACCAAAAAGTAAAGTCCATCTGATAATCTAGGAGAAACATCCTAGATTAAAGTAATATTTACCAAAGAAGCATCTAGGAGAAACATCCCAGATCCAAAAGTAAAATCCAAAAGTATCTAAAGAGCATATAGGAGAAACATCCCTATGCCTAAGTAACATACCATAGGAAAAATTCCCTAGGCAAAAGTTGTCCTAAAGTAAAGTCATACTAAATGACAGGCTGAGTAAAATGTAAATCATATTTATAATGTTGTTTATTAATGTTTCTCTTAAAATTATGCATATGATATATGAATGAAATTCAAAGTATATTATAAAGTATGTATCAAGTATTTAAGTATGTCCAAAGGTGTAAAAAGGCTTAAATAATATGGAAAGCATAGCAAATTTCAAATTCAAGCTATTAATAGCACTACCAAACTTTGTGATATTACCTGTTTTCTAGTTTAATAGTTCTATCTACTCTAAGTTACATAAGATTCAGTATACTCAATTCCTACACTATTTGTAACTTAGAATTATGAACCTATAAGTTAAACATAATTAGGATTAGCTACGTCCTAATTATAAATGAATCAAATATCGCCTATAAAGTTAAATAAGTAAATCAATCGTCTTAATTTATTATTTTATAAATCCCAACCTAAATCTTGATTAGCCAAATCAAGATTGAAAGGATTAAGAACTTAACTCTAAATAATGAAATTTAATTCATAATCACATTATCCTAATGACTAGAGTTTAATCCCATCTCACTAACTAATTATTAAGGCAAATCCTATTGAATTAAGTAAAATTCAATAGAGTAGATTTCTAAACTTAATTCTAAGATTAAAAGATCAGATAATCATTAAATAAACTATGAAAAATCTAATAAACTAGTAAAATCAAGGTTTCACCTTAATGAGTAACTCACTTTACTCATTAGATAAATTCTAACCTAAGATCTATTCCTAATCTTAGGAATTAAAGTTCTTAAATCTAAGAGTATCACTCAGACACATGTCCTAACTAAGGTTATAAGACCTAAAGGTTGATCTAAGAAGTTCAAAGGAAAAAAAGGTTTCTCATAATTCACTTAAATTTTACTTAAGACTTAACTTAGGATTTTCATTAAATTTCTAATTTGAGACTTAGAATTATTTAAATTAAAGCCTAATTATTTTAATTACTATATATTATGATTTAAAGATGAAATCAAGTCTTATATTCATTAAACCCCAATCTTGGGCAAAAAGACCATTTTGCCATTACTTAAGGGTATAATATTCATCTTTATAAATTAGAGCTTAATTCTAGATTTTAATAAAGTGGAGTGATTACTTACTATCTAATATGAGTTTAGATAGTAAGTTTATTAATTTTGATTAAGTATTAAGCCTTATAAGGTCAAATTAATAAATTTTGACCTATAAGGGCAAATTAGTAATTTTCCCCTAATGATACCTAAATTTTATGTTGGTTTATTAAAGGTTAAGTTCTAAGCTTTCTAAAGAACCTAAAATCATCAAATTATGATGTGTATTGGCTAAGTTATAGCCAATACAAGTTCTAGGGTTTAAATGATAATTAAGGGTTCTTAATTAAGATCAAATTTTTCTAACTTCTCCAATTGATATTTAAATTAAGCAAAATCAGTGGCTATGATTCACAAATGATCCATTGATTTATTGACAAGTGGTGGGTTCAATTTGGAACTTAATTGGCTAAGTTATGGCCTAATTAGGGTTTAGGGTGATTAGTGAGTGATTAGTGAAATTAATTATCAAATCACTAATCCAATCACACCATTAGGTTCTAATGTACTTAAGGAGTCCTCTGAAACTTAAATTGTGCAATTTGAATTATTAGATTTGCTAATATTCAGTAATCAAGTTTTAGAGTAATTTTGGGTGATTAACAAATCTAACCATTGGATCCTAAAACTTCTTATAGATTATTGTAAATTAGGTTTTTCTGATCTAAATGGATATTTAGATCACTTAATTTGGAGCTCAATTGACCAACTTATGGTCAATTGAAGTTCTAGGGTTAATTGACCTAATTAGGGTTAGGTCCTAAATGTGATTAGTCTAAATCTAATCCAAACAGCAAAGTTAAAACTTCTAAAATGTTCCTTAGGGTTTTCTGCATATTTTGAGACCCATATTGGGTATAGTTGGATTATTGGTTATAAAGTTATGATTTAAATGAAGTTTTTGTAACATTATTTGAATTATTTAATATCCCTTAATTTCACTATATTAAATATTTATCCAAATTCAAATTTGATAGTTTCATAAAATTCCTTATAATTTTCTGAACAAAATGGAATATTTAATTGTATATTTTGGACTTGTATTTTGCAAGATATTAATGTTTAAAGTTTAAGGATTTGATTAATTTAATTTAGTCTAATTATATTGTTTCTAATTATCTAATCATCTATTTTTAAACATCTAACATTACATAAAAAAATAATTATAGTTTCTTGCTGGAATAGACGTCTGGCGGGCCCCCATCCACATGGCGCAGAGGGATTGGTCGAGGCGTCTGGACTAGGTCCCACTGTCTGGAGTAGAGGAGACTGGCGCGGGCCCCTCCAGCAACACGCAGCTCCATTTTACACGCGTGGCTGTCCGTGCGGACCCCGCATACTCGAGTGGATGGCATAAACCGACAGGACCCGAGCAGAGACGGGCCGGGCCCGGGTCGACCCGGCCGGACCCCAAGGTCCTTCTTCTTGCTTCGCTCGCCCGTGAGGACTCGACCTAGGGTTTGATTTTTAGAGGGCCTCCCGGCATCTTGGCACCTCGACCCGCATACTACTAGATAGACTACGCGTAGGACTAGCCACCAGCGATTGAAATGGAACCTGAGGTGGTCGGAGCTAGCGACAAATGCCAACCCTATTAACTAAGCTTCGAGACGGGACGAGTCTTAACGGTAACAACTGTAGACAATTTGCTAAATTGACACAATTACATTCATTAAACTTCAATCGATACCATAAGATGATTAATCCATATCATGAAATAGCTACTGGAATCGATTAGAATGTAAGGCATTAATGAATTAGGGAGATCAATGAGTACCTAAATTCGATGGCCGAGAGCTATTAGGGCTTCTTCCTTTGCTTCAAATCTTGCGAATGAGTTCAAATGATTTCTAAGGAGGAAATAAGGTGAAGGATAGACTTAGACGACTTTGAAAATGATTACTAAGCGGTGAGCGACATTTAGCAAGAGGAGCAGACGGACACGCGTCTTCGCTCGAGACACGCGGAGCCGAGTGGGGAAGACGATTCGCCTACCGTCTGATCATCCGATCAGACGGTCGAAATCCATCGCTTGGATTGACGGGGATGGAAGATGGCGTTGCGTAAATTGAATGGCGTCAGATGATTTTGGACTGCAACAGTTAAATATAATAATATTTAATAAAATTTGAACCTATTTTAATAATTAAAATTAATTAATTCTATGTATTCAAAAATTTTCCAATAAATCACCCCTAACTGATTGAGGGGTGATGAACGCAACGGCGCACTTGGATTTTTGTTTTGACGAGTATTTATTTATCTGATATTTCATGATATTTAAATAATATTAAAATATTTGACGAAAATTCAACGACTTCCAAATGCCTCCAAAATTTCACCCCTAGCTAATTTGGGGGTGGTGAACGCAATGGCGAAGTCAGATTTTTGATTTGAAGTCAAAATAAAAAGTCAATTTCTTAGGTTTTGGAATTTTCTAGAAATCAGATTTTGATCTATTTGACTTCAGGCTTAACCTAGATTTTTAAGGTGAGTCCTAAATGACATAGTTAACGAACTAGAACTATAAATAAGACTTGGATTAGTCTTAAGTAACTTAAGTAACAACATGGGTTATTAGAGACTCCCCCACTAAAGAATGATGTCGTCCTCGACATCACTCAAGTGAGAAGACTATAAAGCAGATATAAAGTAATAAATTTTAATAGGTAGTTGAAAAAAAATTGCCTTAGTTAAATAGGCTTGGATATTTCTGTCGCATATCCATTTATTTCTCCCAAGTGGTTTCATTGCATGACCGGTTCTTCCGTTGAACTTTTATCATTGAAATAGAACTGTTCCTTAATTTCTTTTGATCACGATCTAAAATTTTAACTGGTTCATCAGTGTATGACAGATCCGGTTGAATTTCTATTGTTGGAAGTTGGATTAGGTGGGAAGGGTCTCGAAGACACTTTCTTAGCGATGATATGTGAAACACATTGTGAACTACAGCAAAGTCTTCTAGCAGTTCTAGCTTATACGCTGCTGATCCAATCTTCTTCATGATCTTGAAATGCCCAACATACCTTGGACTGAGTTTTCTGCAGACTCCAAAATGATAAATTCCCTTCATCGGGCTTACTTTTAAATATACTAAGTCTTCTTCTTTGAACTCAAGCGGATGGTGACGATTATTATGATATTTTCTTTGTCTGTCTTGAGCTGTTTTGATTCTTTGCTGGATGAGTTTCACTTTCTTGTTTTTTTCTTCTACTAACTCGGAACCATATAATTGAGTACCTCCTGTCTCGAACCAAGCTAGTGGAGTTGAGCATTTTCTACCATATAACACTTCATATGGTGCCATCTTAATACTGGATTGAAAGCTATTATTTATATGCAAATTCTATTAAAGGAATATGATCTTCCCAGGATCCTGAAAAATCTAGCATACATAAATGAAGTAGATCTTCTAAGACTTGGTTCACTCTTTCTGTCTGACCATTAGTTTGTGAATGGAATGCAGTACCCATTGCCAGAGTAGTTCCTAGATCATGATGGACAGCTTGCCAAAACTTTTAGGTAAACCGACTGTCTCTATCGGATACAATCGATTTAGGAATTCCATGTAACCTGATTATTTATTTGATATACAGTTTGGCCAATTTCTCCACTGAGCCTGTCTGCCGTACAGGAATAAAATGAGCAAATTTAGTTAATCTATCAACAATCACCCAAATTATATCAGATCCAGATTTTGATCAAGGTAAACCCAATATAAAATCCATAGATATATCAAACCACTTCCATTCAGGTATCTCAAGTGGTTGAAGTAAACTACCAGGTCTCTGATGTTCTGCCTTAACCAAACTACAAGCATGGCATTTCTCCACAAACTCTGCCACACTTCTTTTCATCCATGACCACCAAAAGGACTGTTTCAGATCTTGATATATTTTTGAACTTCCAAGGTATATTTGATAGCCAAAATTATGTTCTTCTATTAATACCTCATGTTGCATGGACTTAGGAATTCATATACGATTATCCTGATAAATTACTGACTCGTGCAATTGTAAATCATGACAGCGTCCTCCTTCAATGTCCATTTTAAACTTTAAGTATTCTTCATCTTTGGTTTGAGAGATGGAAACATCCCTATGAAATGTGGGTCCTACATTTATGTTGGTTAATATTGAGCTTATAACATCACTCCGAATAGGAAAATTTTCCATCTTTTGAAATTCTTCTATCAGTGAACTTATAGTGATCATTGCTGATAGCGTTGCATTATGGCTAAGGGCATCTGCCACCACATTTGCTTTACCTGGGTGGTATTGAATATTTAAATCATAGTCACTAATCAATTCAAGCCATCTTCTTTGGTGACAATTCAACTCGCGTTGAGTGAAGATGTATTTTAAGTTTTGGTGATCAGTGAAAATAGAGCATTAAACACCGTACAAATAGTGATGCCATATTTTTAATGCAAAAATTACCGCAGCAAGTTCTAGATCGTGTACTAGATAATTCCTCTCATGAGGCCTCAACTGTCGTGAAGCATATGCAATCACCTTTTCTTCTTGCATTAGCACACAACCTAATCTAGTTCCTGAGGTGTCTGTATATACTTGATAGTTCATACCTTTTTTTGGTAGCACTAATACTGGAGCAGTAGAAAGAGCATCTTTTAAGGTTTGAAATGCCTTTTCATATTCAGGAACCCAGATAAATGGAACAACTTTCTGAGTTTGCTTGGTTAATGGAGTAGCTATCTGAGAGAATCCATTGACAAATTTTCTATAGTATCCAGCGAGACCTAAGAAACTTCTTATATCGGTTACTATTTTTGGCTGGTTCCACTAAATAGCACAGATCTTCTGTTGATCAACCCGGATTCCCTGAGCATCTACAATATGACCCAGGGATGCTACTGACTTTAACCAGAATTCACATTTTAAAAATTTGGCATATAATTTATGTTCTCACAAAGTCTCTAATACTATTCTTAAATGGTCTTCATGATCTTCCATAGTCTTTGAATAGATGAGTATATCATTAATGAATACAATCACAAATTTATCTAAGAATGGCTTGAGGACTCACTGCATTAAGTTCATGAAAATAGAAGGTGCATTTGTGAGTCCAAAGGACATTACAAGAAATTCATAGTATCTGTACCGGGTTCTAAATGCTGTCTTCTCCATGTCAGAATCTTTTACTTGAAGTTGATGATATCCAGATCTTAAATCAATCTTTGAGAATACTATTGCTCCGGATAACTGATCGAATAAATCATCGATTCTGGGAAGTGGGTATTTATCTTAATAGTGACTTTATTTAATTCTCTATAGTCTATACACATTTGCATAGACCCATCTTTCTTTTTTACAAATAATACTGGAGCACCCCATGGTGATATACTTGGCTTAATAAATCCTTTATCCAATAGTTATTTTAATTGTTCATTGAGTTCGTGAAGTTCCTTAGGAGCCATTCTGTAAGGAGCTTTTGAAATTGGTTGGGTACTCGGGACTAAATTAATTGCCATTTCAACTTCTCTTGGTGGAGGTAACCCGGGTAGCTCATCAGGAAAAACATCAGCAAATTCATTAATCACTTTAATCTTAGAAAGTGGTATATCCTTTTTACTCTCTCCCAGCATAGTAACTAGGTGTGCTGAACAACCCTTGTTCACTTGCTTAATTGCTGTTATTACATTAATTAGTGAACTTAAATTACTAAACCTCCCTATGAATGTTAATGTAGTGTCTGGTGATCGAAGTGATATCTTCTTTTATTGATAATTAATAGTAGCATTGTGAGTACTAAGTCAGTTCATACCCAAGATTATATCAAAGTTTACTATTGGTAAAATTATTAACTTGGCTTGAAACACTTGCTCATTTAAGGGTACTTGAAGATTACAGAAGTGGGTGGTATTGAGTTGAGTTCCGGATGGTAGCCCAACTGCTAAAGATTTTGCCATTTTGTAACATGGCAAGTTTAAACTTTTAGCAAAATTCTCAGATATAAATGAATGACTTGCTCCCGTATCAAATAGCAGTTTGCACGGATGATCATTAATACTTATAATGCCTAAATAAAATAATAATTACTTAGAACTTATTAAAAGCTTAAAAATAATAACAATATGAATTATGTATACATGATATCACATTATTATCTTTTGTAGCTTCCATAGGAGTGAGAGTATATACTTTAGCAGGTCCTGTAGATTTCTTAATAAACACCTGTTTTTGAGGATTTCTGGATGTGCTGGGTTAATTTGATCTTCCTTTATAATTCCTTTAAATAGACCTTTTAGTTTGTGGAGTAGGCATAATGGTCAGCGGTTGATCCCGTTGATTGATTGGAGTTAGATTTAACATTTGATTGCATCTGGAATGATCAATACGAACTCCATCTATAGTTACCTCATAATCACATTACTGGTAGAAGTGTCCTTTGCGACCACACGTATAACAACATTGTTTATTGTGATAGCATTTTCCATATGGGCGTGGTCTTGTACACCCATTGTAAGGATCTGTTGGTGGGCTCTCAGCTTTCATTTGATATACCTTTCCAGAAGAAAGCCTAATTCTTCTGGGATCATTGTTCCTTTGAGAAGACATATTGCAAGTTCTCTTATTTTCTTTTTGAGTTAGATTCTGATCAATTACATGAGCTGTTTCTATAAGTTCCATAAAATTGGATAGTCTTAATGGAATAATTTGATCTCTTATCGATTCTTTAAGACCACTAAGAAATCGGTGACATCAAGATCCTTCTATTTGTACCATGATTGGCGCAAATCTAGATAATTTTCTGAACTCTGTCTTGTATTCTGATTAGGTCCGATTTCCTTGCTTGAGATTGAGGAACATATCCCCCAAATTATTTTGTATGGATGGATGCACGTACTCTGCCATGAATGCTTCTACAAACTTATTCCAAGGAATTGTGTCAATTCGGTACCCAACGAATAATGTCTGGCGGATATGATCCCACCAAAATTCTCCCTCTTCTTGAAGCATATGTGTAGTTAAACGAACAAATTTTGACTCAGGACAGTTCAAACTTGTAAGATTCTTCTCAACTATTTTTAACCAATTAACCATATCAATTGCAGACATAGTCCCATTGAATATTGGGGTTCTTAATCTAATGAAATTATGTAAAAGTCCATCAGTAGTTTGTTGATATTGTTGAGAAAGGAAATTAGATGTTGGGTTAACAGATGCAGGAGAGGGGTTATTCTGCATAGCCAATAGTCTTTCTATTTTCTCTGCCTGCTTGGCATTGGTTTCTACTAATGTTTTAACATTTTCCAATTATGCACTGATCTCGGATGACTGACTGCTTGACGCAGCAAGAGCTGATGAAGATTGACCGGGATTCATTATTATACCTGTATTTAAATAACAAATATTCTTTTTAGAAGAATGAAAGGGTATTTTATTCAATTATTTCTGTCATGTAATCTTAGGAAATAGCTTTATGTTTATTTGTTCTTAGAGTTCCTAATGTATGAGTTTGAGTGTCTTTGTGTTCTTACTCTAAGTGTTTTATTCCTACTATTCTGAATATTGGATGATGGAAATATGGATATTATTCTAGTATTCATTTAGTGATTGTAAGGCAGAAGAACTATCCATTAGGTAGATAGAAATACAGATTCCAATCTGACACCTTATGGAGCTCTCTAATACCAACTGTGACACCGCCCCTTCTAATCATAAGGCTTAAGGAGTGGTCATCACTAAGCACATCTTATACTTAACATTAGGTTGGAATTTAAGACTCCAATCCAATCTTAAGGAAAAGATGTACTTTTCATAATAAGGTAAAGATTAATAATCACTTAATGAGTATCAAAGTGCAGAAGAAGAGTATCAACTGGAGTAATCATCCATACTATAAAGTAAAGACATTCAGCTCAGAATATATACAATGTAGGAAAGTAAAGTACAATTAGTTCTGTATTATTATAAACATTTAAAATTTAAAGAATTGTAATGTAAAATACTCTCATCCTCACAGAGTAAAAGTAAAGTAATCTAGTAAGTAGACTAAGGTTCCTCAGTAGTATGAACCTCCTCCTAGATCTGCTCCTCTGTAGGCTCAATCTCCTCAAAAAGCTCAGAATCTACCATTATCGGTTTCATAATGGTAGGGCTCCAGCCAACAAAAGAAAAATCTTGTTAGACAAAATGTTTAAGTATATTTTAAGGTAATGAATTTTAATGTATTTCAATGATATCACAATTGGAATTAAGCATAGCATAGCGGTAAAGCGACAAGAAAGGAAGAATAAATTATGAGGTAGAAACATACCTCAACTCAGGCTGCAATACAAGGTAAGTAAAGTATAAATGTAATCTACTAAGTACAAAG
The DNA here is from genome assembly GCA_016760335.1 of Gastrodia elata. NCBI lineage: Eukaryota > Viridiplantae > Streptophyta > Magnoliopsida > Asparagales > Orchidaceae > Gastrodia > Gastrodia elata. Next base: position 47,852,060 of record CM028670.1, read on the forward strand.
AAAAATCCTAAGGAATATGATCAAATTAACATGCCAGTTATAGTATAAGTAAAAGTACTGTACTGAAAATATAAAGACTAGCATCCTAACATGCTCTCAAGTAAGTAAAATGAATGACATACAGAAAGTTTTGAAATGTAAAGGAACTGCAGAAAATGAAAAATATGAAAGAAAAATTTGCTGAAATGGTAAAGTAAAGTAAGTCTGAAGTATAAAGAAAACACGTAAAGTAACTATAAAGAGTCTGAAAAGTAAATGTAAGTAGTGTAGATTAAAGTACTATACGTGTGAGATACTCTTACTTAGTCTGCCAAAAAGTAAAGTCCATTTGATAATCTAGGAGAAACATCCTAGATTAAAGTAATATCCACCAAAGAGGCATCTAGGAGAAATATCCCAGATCCTAAAGTAAAATTCACAAAGTATCTAAAGAGCATATAGGAGAAACATCTCAATGCCAAAGTAACATATCATAGGGGAAATTCCCTATGCAAAAGCTGTCCTAAAGTAAAGTCATACTAAATGGCAGGCTGAGTAAAATGTAAATGACATTTATAATGTTATTTATTAATGTTTCTTTTAAGATTATGCATATGATATGTGAATAAAATTCAAAGTATATTATAAAGTATGTATCAAGTATTTAAGTATGTCCAAAGGTGTAAAAAGGCTTAAATAACACGGAAAGCATAGCAAATTTCAAATTCAAGGTATTAATAGCACTACACAAACTTTATGATATCACCTATTTTCTAATTTAATCATTCTATCTACTCTAAGTTACATAAGATTCAGAATCCTCAATTCCTATACTGTCTATAACTTAGAATCATGAACCTATAAGTTAAACATAATTAGGATTAGCTACGTTCTAATTATAAATGAATCAAATGTTGCCTATAAAGTTAAATAAGTAAATCAATCATCCTAATTTATTATTTTATAAATCCCAACCTAAATCTTGATTAGCCGAATCAAGATTGAAAGGATTAAGAATTTAACTCTAAATAATGAAATTCAATTCATAATCATAAGGTTATCCTAATGACTAGAGTTTAATCCCATCTCACTGATTAAATATTAAGGAAAATCCTATTGAATTAAGTAAAATTCAATAGGGTAGATTTCTAAACTTAATTCTAGGATTAAAAGATCAGATAATTATTAAATAAACTATGAAAAATCTAATAAACTAGTAAAATCAAGGTTTCACCTTAATGATTAACTCACTTTACTTATTAGATGAATTCTAACCTAAGATATATTCCTAATTTTAGGAATTAAAGTTCTTAAATCTAAGAGTATCACTCAGACACATGTCCTAACTAAGATTATAAGACCTAAAGGTTGATCTAAGAAGTTCAAAGGAAAGAAAGGTTTCTCATAATTCACTTAAGTTTTACTTAAGACTTAACTTAGGGTTTTCGTTAAATTTCTAATTTGAGACTTAGAATTATTTAAATCAAGGCCTAAATTATTTTAATTACTATATATTATGATTTAAAAATGAAATCAAGTCTTAAATTCATTAAACCCCAATCTTGGGCAAAACGACCATTTTGCCCTTACTTAAGGGTCTAAGATTCATCTTTATGAATTAGAGCTTAATTCTAGATTTTAATAAAGTGGAATGATTACTTACTATCTAATATGAGTTTAGACAGTAAGTTTATTAATTTTGGTTAAGTATTAAGCCTTATAAGGTCAAATTAAGGAATTTTGACCTATAAGGGCAAATTGGTAATTTTCCCTAATGATACCTAACTTTTCTATCAGTTTATTATAGGTTAAGTCGTAAGCTTTCTATAGAACCTAAAATCATCAAATTCTGATGTGTATTGGCTAAGTTATAGCCAATACAAGTTCTAGGGTTTAAATGATAATTAAGGGTTCTTAATTAAGATCAAAATTTTTTAACTTCTCCAATTGATGTTCAAATTAAGAAAAATCAATGCCTATGATTCACAAATGATCCACTGATTTTATTGACTAGTGGTGGATTCAATTTGGAACTTAATTGGCTAAGTCATGGCCTAATTAGGGTTTAGAGTGATTAGTGAGTGATCAGTGAAATTAATCATCAAATCACTAATCCAACCAACCATTAGGTTCTAATGTACTTAAGGAGTCCTCTGAAACTTAAATTGTGCAGTTTGGATTATTAGATTTGCTAATATTCACTAATCAAGTTTTAGAGTAGTTAGGGCTGATTAGCAATCTAACTGTTGGATCCTAAATATTTTTATATATTATTATAAATTAGGTTTTTTTAATTTAAATGGATATTTGGATCACTTAATTTGGAGCTCAATAGACCAACTTATGGTCAATTGAAGTTCTAGGGTTAATTGACCTAACTAGGGTTAGGTCCTAAATGTGATTAGTCTAAATCTAATCCAAACAGTAAAGTTAATACTACTAAAATGTTCCTTAGGGTTTTTTGAGTATTTTGAGACCCACATTGGGTATAGTTGGATTATTAGTTACAAAGTTATGATTTAAATGAAGTTTTTGTAACATTATTTGAATTATTTAATATCCCTTAATTTCACTATGTTAAATATTTATCCAAATTAAAATTTGATAGTTTCATAATATTTCTTATAATGTTTTGAACAAAAGGGTATATTTAATTGTATATTTTGGACTTGTATTTTGCAAGATATTAATGTCTAAAGTTTAAGGATTTGATTAATTTAATTAAGTCTAATTATACTGTTTCTAATTATCTAATCATCTGTTTTTAAACATCTAACATTACATAAATAAATAATTATAGTTTCTTGTAGGAATAGACGTCTGGCGGGCCCCCATCCACGTGGCGCAGAGGGATTGGTCGAGGCTTCTGGACTGGGTCCCACCGTCTGGAGTAGAGGAGACCGGCGCGGGCCCCACCAGCGACACGCTACGCCATTTTACACGTGTGGCTGTCTGTGTGGACCTCGCGTACTTGAGTGGATGGCAGAAACTGACAGGACCTGAGCAGAGACGGGTCGGGCCCAGGTCGACCAGGCCCGACCCCAAGGTCCTTCTTCTTCCTTCGCTCGCCCGTGAGGACTCGACCTAGGGTTTGATTTTTAGAGGGCCTCCCGGCATCTTGGCACCTCGATCCGCATACTACTAGACTGACTACGCCAAGGACTAGCTACCAGCAATTGAAATGGAACCTGAGGTGGTCGGAGCTAGCGACAAATGCCAACCCTAGTAACTAAGCTTCGAGACGGGACAAGTCTTAACAGTAACAACTGTAGACAATTTGCTAAATTGACGCAATTACATTCATTAAACTTCAATCGATACCCCAAGATGATTAATCCATATCATGAAATAGCTACTGGAATCGATTAGAATGTAAGGCATTAATGAATTAGGGAGATCAATGAGTACCTAAATTCGACGGCCGAGAGCTATTAAGGCTTCTTCCTTTGCTTCAAATCTTGTGAATGAGTTCGAATGATTTCTAAGGAGGAAATAAGGTGAAGGATAGACTTAGATGACTTTGAAAATGATTACTAAGCGGTGAGCGACCGTTGGCAAAAGGAGCAGACGAACACGCGTCTTCGCTCGAGACACGCGGAGCCGAGTGGGGAAGACAATTCGGCTACCGTCTGATCATCCCATCAGACGGTCGAAATCCATCGCTTGGATTGATGGGGAGGGAAGACAGCATTGCGTAAATTGAACGGCGCCAGATGATTTTGGACGGCAACAGTTAAATATACTAATATTTATTAAATTTTGAACCTATTTTAATAATTAAAATTAATTAATTATATGTATTCAAAAATTTTCCAATAAATCACCCCTAGCTGATTGAGGGGTGATGAACGCAACGACGCACTTGGATTTTTGTTTTGACGAGTATTTATTTATTTTATTTTTCAGGATATTTAAATAATATTAATATATTTGACGAAAATCCAATGACTTCCAAATGCCTCCAAAATTTCACCCATAGCTAATTTGGGGGTGGTGAACGCAACGGCGAAGTCAGATTTTCGATTTGAAGTCAAAATAAAAAGTCAATTTCTAAGATTTTGGAATTTTCCAAAAATCAGATTTTGATCTATTTGACTTCAGACTTGACCTAGATTTTTAAGGTGAGTCCTAAATGACATAGTTAACGAACTAGAACTACAATTAAGACTTGGATGAGTCTTAAGTAACTTAAGTAACAACCTGGGTTGCTATAATAAGGCTCTTAATAATTAAGAGTATTACTTAAACACACTTCCTAACTAGTGTTATAAGACCTATGGAAGGTTCTAAGAAGTTCAAAGGAAGGAAGAATACTCCAATTCTACTAAAGGATTTCATTAAGGGCTTAAAATGAGATTTTGATTCAAAATTCATATTAAGGTTCGTATTTATAGATTTTCTATTCTAAATCATTTCTTTTACTGATGAAGTTATTTAGAAAGTGATTTTAGGGTTTTAAAATGTTAAACCCTAATTTTGGGCAAAATGACCATTTTGCCCCTACTTAAGGGTTCAAAAGATCAAATTTTGATCTAGGGTTCCAAATATGAATTTTCTTATGGAAAAGTGTTTCTTACTGTCTAATATAAGATTAGACATTAATTACACAATTTTTGGTTAATTATTAAGCCTCATAAGATCAAATTAATGAATTTAACTCATAGTGGCATTTTAGTAATTTGGCTAAATGAAATCTAAATTTTCTTTCAGTTTATTATTGCTTACTGTCTAAGGTTTCTATAGAATCTAAATTTGCTAAATCTGATAAGTATTGGCCAAGTTATGGTAATATAATCTTAAGGGTAAAATAGTAATTTAGGGTTTCTTAATTAAGAGTTAAAAATCATAACTTTGTCAATTGGTGTCCAAATTAAGCAAAATTAGTGGCTATAGTTCACAAATGATCTACTGATTACAATAACTGGTAGTAGGCTCAATTTGGACTATAATTGGCTAAGTTATGGCCTAATTAGGGTTTAGAGCGATTAGTGAGTGATTAGTGAAATTAATTATCCCATCACTAATCCAACCCTACAATTAGATTCTAATATATTCTATGAGTTTTCTAAAATTTAAATTGTCCAATTTGGAACATTAGATTTGCTAATATTCACTAATCAAGTTTTTAGAGTAATTAGGGTTGATTAGCAAATCTATCAAGTGGATCAAATCTAAATTGATATTTGGATCACCTAATTTGGAGTTCAATTGACCAACTTATGGTCAATTGAAGTTCTAGGGTTATTTGACCTAATTAGGATTAGGTCCTAAATGTGATTAGTCTCAAATTAATTTAAATAGCAAAGTTAACACTACTAAAATATTCTTTAGGATTTTCTGAATATTTTGAGACCCATATTGGGTATATTTCGATTAAGGGATACTAGACTATAGCCATTTGAATATTTGTGACATTATTTGAATTAAATTAATAACCCTAAATGTCACTATATGAATTATTAATCCTACAGCAAAATAAATATCATCATTAAATTCCTTAAAATTTTCTGATTAATTTAGTATATTTATTTACTATGATTGGATCATTGGATTAATACTTATGAGAGTTTAAAGATTGAAATTAAATCAATTTAATTAAATCCAGATAATTAAATTGATTTATTCAATATATATATATATATATATATATATATATATATATATATATATATTTGTTCTTTAAATGGTGCGCGGTTTACATGTGTCGGCCCCTGAGGTTGACACCGCAAAAATGGAGGCCCCACTCCTCGCCATTGCGGACAACTCAGCTGCACGTGGACCGAGCTCGGGTTGACCCGGCCCGGTCCGGGACTTCGTCTTCCCGAAACAGGTACATAGCAGAGGGACTAGGGCATCACGAAATCCGGATCTCCCATCGCCGAGAAATGATGGGTCACATACCAAACTAATGGGCTCATCGAGACCTTATCGTCGAGCCCTAAACCTCCATGGGAGATTAACTGGACATCAAATAATTTGATGCCCTAAAAATATAGGGTTAGGGATCGCGTATGACAATCGAGCGACAGATTCAGATTTTGTTCGACTTAAATGATCACTTACAATGATTGCAAACATATAATGAATTAATGAATGAAATTGAGGTATTGCAAATATCGAATTTAAGGAAGACGTCAAAGGATAAGGTACCTTTGATTCGATTTCGTTGAGCTGAGTACGAGGAGGGCTTCGTCTATCCTGAAATTTTCGAACGCACCAGATTCGCAAAATCTGAGGTGGAGAATCATTTTGGTGGTCTTAATTGACCTCGCGCGACCCTCTTCAGCGGCAGAGACGACCACCTGGCGGGCAGGGCTTGCGAGGCGCTCTCTCGATTGACACGCGCACTGCGCGTGGAGCGGAGGGACAGGGACGAAGAGGCTACCGTTCGATCTTAGATCGAACGGTCGAAATAAACCGTTAATTTTAATTAAACGGATGGACAATATTTGCTCAAAGGAGACGGCATCAGGTGATTTCGGACGGAAACAGTTTTTAAACCTATTTTAATAATTAAAATTAATTAGTTAAATGCATTCAAAAATTTCCAATAAAGCACCCCTAGTTAATTGAGGGGTGAGGAACGCAACAACGCAATCGAATTTTTGATTCAACGAGTATTTAATTATTCAATTTTTTGGGGGTATTTAAATAATATTAAAATATTTAACAAAAATCTAATGACTTTCAAATGCATCCAAAACTTCACCCCTAGTTAATTTGGGGTTGGTGAATGCAATGGTGAAGTTGGATTTTCAATCTGAGGTCTAGATAAAAAGAGAATTTCTAAGGTTTTGGAATTTTCCAGAAATCCAGATTTAATTCAATTAATTCCAGATTTGACCTAGATCTTAGAGATGAGTTCTAAATGACATAGTTAGTGTGCTAGAACCTCAATTAAGACTTAGATTAGTCTTAATTGACTTAAGTAACAACTTGGGTTATTACAGGTAGACATAAATGGAAAACACTATGTGACTAAAAAGGCAGGCAATACTATGCAACATCTTTTAATTATTTTACTTTGTTTCTATGGACACGTCCAAAAATAGCTAAAGAGTCAAGTATGTCTGCAAGACTATACGGGTTACAATCTTAACACACACTCCTCAATGAGTAATGTTAAGCCTCCTTATTACTCCTTACACCTGTCCATTAGGGTAAATGTGCACCAGAATCCACCAAGAAACTGAACCCAAAGGTGACTATTATCTTAATTATTATAAGTTTTTATTTCATGCACAAAGTTCTCTTATATGATATGTCTAAGGAAGTAAGCACAAAAGTAAGGAATGCGTAGGACAATTATCAAAAATAAGCAAGGGACTTTACTAATATAGTGATATCATTTGTTTTCTAGTTAACCATTCAAACTATTCCAAGTTACACAAGTTCAGGATCTCCATTTAGAAACTCATCTTATGAGTTCCAAAATATTAGGACTAGCTAGGTCCTAATATGTTTAATCAAAGTTGACTATAAGAGTTAAATAATAAATCATCACAACCTAATTAATGATTTTAGATGTTCTATACTAAGCTCTAATCAAAACTATAGATTAAATACCTCGAGATTGAGTTTAATCACATAGTCCAAAAAGGATAAGGCCTAAGTTCTAGGTGTTATTCTAAAAGTGATCTACAAAATAAGCCAATCCTATTAAGTAATCAAACTTAATAGAATGAATTTCTTATCTTAAATCTTAAGGTTAAAAGACAAAATAAATAAAAAATAAGTTGAAAAATTCTAAAAACTAATAAAACTAAGGTTTTATCCATTGAGTAACCCATTTATCCAATGAATGAACTCTAACCTATGATCTAGTCCTAATCTTAGGAATGATTCTTAAGTGAGGTGTAAAGATCCTAAGAAAGGACTTAGAAGGATTTTCAAGTATCTGACAAATTGACCTAAATACTGATTTTTCTCTCTTAAATGATTCTAATATGGTTCTAATGTTGATTTTAATGTTTTAAAAGACTAATTAAAGGTTAAGAGTGCTTAACCTAAAATTTTGGACAAAATAGCTATTTTGCCCCTACTTAAGGGTTTGAAAAGTCAACTTTTTGATTTAAGGGTCCAAACTGAACTTTCTTGGTTTCAAATAATTCATTACTATCTAACTTGAAGATAGACAGTAAGTACGTCCAATTTGGACAAGAAACGAGTTCTACATGTTTAAACCAAGGTTTCTGACTTAAGGGCATTTTAGTAATTTTCACTTTAATAAAACCTGACTTCTTATGCAGTTTATTGTAGGTTATTGTTTAATGATTTCATAAAGTTCAAGAACATTAGATTCTGAGTTCAATTGACTAAGTTATGGATGTTTTAAGTTGGAAGGGTAATTTGGTAATTTTGGGTCGGTCAACGGGTGACAAAAGCCGAGCTTTATCATTTGAAGTCCAATTTTAGCAAACTCAAATTCTATAACTTCCCTATACTATACTGAGTATGTTGATAGGGAGTAAACCCAATTTGGACCTCAAATGGTCAAGTTATGACATAACTAAGGTTAGGGGTATTTTGGTCATATTCTAAATTTATAGGGTTTAGATCCTAAATATTATTTTCGTTTACTAATGAAATTGAAATTCTAAAGTAGTTAGCTTCTTGAATTTTTGAATTTGGAGTTGATTTGACCAAGTTATGACCATTTGAATCATAGGGGCATTTTGGTCAATTTTCCCTAAAGTTAACTATGAGATATAGGGTTGACTTTTTGTCCTGATGTCCAAATAGGAAAACTAATACTACTACAGGGATGTGGCTATTTTCTTGAGTACTTTAAGAGCCATATTGACTATATTTGGTCAACTAGGTCAAAAGTTATGAGGTCCTAAATAGGTCATAAAATGCTACTTCATTATGCGTAGCCCGAAATTAATTTTTACATTACGCCATTTGATTCCTTTTATTTTTCTGAGTGAAATGAGACCTATATTAGCTATATTTGGATCATTCTACAAGAAGTTATTAAACTTTTAAGTTTTATTTAATTTTAATAATTCAAATAATTAAAGTTACTGTTTATTTATTCAATTCGTATTAATTTATTGTTCATTTCTAAAGTTAAATTATATTTTTTTTGTATTTATTAATTTATTAATTAATTATTCTTAATTTAATATTAATTATTAATTAGTTAATCTATTACTTAATTAAAATAAATATTTTAATTGTATTAATATTACTGTTTGATTAAAATTAATCACTATTTGATAGCAATTAAGATGTTCTTAATTTTTAAAGTTACTACTTAATTAATGTAATTATACTTACTATTTTTAATTAATTAAGCTAATTAATTAAATTAGACTAATTACTAATTATTTAATTAATTTAGGAATCTGTTATCTAATTAAAATGGATTGATTATTTAATTAATTACTAATTAACTAACTTAATTAACTAACAATTAATCCTGCTATTAGCTATAATTATTAGCTATTAGATAAGTATGAGATTAATTTAATTTAACTAAATTGACTACTGTAACTATATAGTTATACCTAAATTATTTGGATGTATAACTATACATATATATATATATATATATATATATATATATATATATATATATATATATATATATACTTATAATAACATATTTATATATAATACTAATTAATCTTTCTGTAGGTTTAATGGCGGCGGGGCCCACTGCCATGTGGCAGCATATTACTGGATGTGGCAGAGACTGAGGGGCCCACATGACACGCGGCAGGCGCAGACAGGCTGCATGCCTGCACGTGGGCCCCACGGGCGCGCGTCAGCTGACGCGGGCCGCGCATTTCATTAAAACATCTGAAAAAAACATTAGCTATAGCATTTTCTAACATCACCGATTTTGAACGATCTACCTCAAATTGATAAGAGTAAAATATTGTTATATATGTTGGTATCATATCTTTTTACAAGCATGAGTGCAACTACATCTTTATTCTTAATGCAATTTTTGATATACAGTTATATATTAGATGTTTTGGGTAAATTCATATGCATTTATATATTAGCTGTTTTGGGTGAATTCATATACATTCATATATTAGCAATTTTATGGGTGAATTCATATGCATTTATATTTCATATCATGTTTAAACAAAAATAATGTGAAGTGATCTTGCAAAAAGAAATTAAAATGGTTTATGAATATAAAATTTTAAAAACACAAGCACAGATATGTTACACTTTCAGATTTACCTGGTTTGTAGAATGGCACATAGTAAAATAATTTGGTTATTTATCAGTGGATCAATTATGTGCAAGGTTCAACAGGCAAGTAATAAATTCTAAAGTGACCTTTAAAATACGATTTCTAGTTTCAGATGACAATTTTGGTTCTATTATAACCAAAGTTGTGCAAGTAATCAAAGCACGGTTCTGAGTATGGAGAAGTTCATTACTAGAATCAACAAAACTTTAACTATCATTAGTGCCTATCAATGTAATTACATAATCAAGTAACTGGTCCCTTCGCTTTAGTGGGAAGCAAATACTCATCCCAACAGTATGAAACATAACAGGCCCTTTTTATTGGATCAGTGATTTTGCCCATATAAGTATTTATAAATATGATAAAAAAAATGATACGAAAGAAACTTTTTAAACTTGAACCATTATAAGTATGAAGTCAAATACTTTGTAATAATTATGAGTACAAATTAAGTATAATATAAATGAAATCCCTGCAACAATAGTTTGAAACTAAATGGTACATCCACTATAGCATCCTCATTTCTTTCACTATCAATTTCAATTTTCTTACAGCATAGCATTATGACGAATCAAGTAATGTATTGTTCAGGAGGAAACTATTAGAAAATCTGTTGAATCAATTAGTCAAGTGTGCAATGAAATTGAGAAACTTTCAATAATTGTTATGCTCACCTAGATAATGACCATACTTAAAATACTACAGCAACTTCATCACAAGTTAAATTTTTAAAAATAATGCCACAAAGCTTGCATTGCCCATGCAACTTTCATGTGATTATAGACTTTCTATTGAATTTTTATAAATTTTACTTAGATATAATATATGTCCATAACTAACACTGGAATTTTAATATTTATAAAACCATTCATCTTTAGTATAATAATGAACTACCACCCAGCAACATGGAAGGAAAGAGATGATAAAAAGATTACCAAAGTCATAAAAAAAATCAAGCCTTGTGTTAAAAACAACGAGATAACTTCCCCCAACATTAGTTCACAAATGCATGGCACACAAACAGACCATATGCATTCAAGACATACAAGATTGAATGTGAAGAGAAACACTTTATATATACTGAAAATTTGATGAATAAGCAAGAGAATTATATGGGTTCCAAGTGACATAAGCAATCAAAATACAATCAAATAGCAGTTAAATACACACTATACAAAATTTAATACTCCACAAATCATTCATGCTTCATGGATCAAACACTAGAAGTGTAAATAATAAATCTCAACCCTCAATGCAAGTTAAAATTTGAAAGCCCTTTATTCCAAATAGTATAAATTTAAATGATGATTTCAACCTATTACTCTTTCATGATGTTATAAGCTAATAGGCTTCCCACAAAAATTGGTTTGACTTTTACAATTCAAAAGGAGAATATATCTAGCACATGGTAACTGCAAGATTTCACAGCCGCACTAAAAACAGCCCAGCGTTAATGCAATATCAGTTTACATGAGCAATTATAGCATGTTAAGGGGTGCAAATAATAAATTCCACACATGAATGAAGTGATCATAGTAGAGCCATTAAGAAACTAAAATCTAAACATACGTAATAAAAATTGCACATGATAATAGAAAGATATTGCTAACAATAAAATAATAAGGATAATTTAAAAAAAATGTTACCAAGTAAACAAGAGATTAAGAATTTCATGAGAAAAAGCATAAAATACAAGTAAAATAACATTGGCTTAGTGAATCTATTTTTACTGCAGACCATAATAAGAAATAGCTTATAAATTCTATATGATGATCAATATAACCGATAAACATAGTAGGATAACCGTTCAGCAAGCTCAACTTAATGCCAAACCTTTCAAATTTGAAAATAACTAAAAGAAATATTCTGAACACATTTCTTGTTTAGGAGAATTATTAAGCAAAATTTTATTGAACATCAAGCAACCATCTGTATATTACTTGATTAAACTTTACTTTTACTTGAATTTTATTAAAATAAATATTACCACTTATATTACTTGATTATTTAGGTCTTCACCTAAAGACATTAGTTGCATAAAAGAATGAAAGATTATTAAAGTATATAGTAAATTTAATATATTAACGAACAAAAGAGTGATACGAATTGTGAAATGTGAAAAATAATAAATTAAGGCACTTATATAAATTATAAAAACATGACCTTACTTAAGATATTTGTTTATTATATTAAACCAAAAATTAATATGTGGATTTCCTCAAAAATAAGCAAGCCAAAAATTCCATCATTTCAAAATACTTGTGATTGCCAAATGAAACAAATAAAAACATAAAAAGAATATAAAGACAAGATTTAACTACAAGAAAATAATTGCAAAGGATAAGCTAAGGCTGTGCTAGTTTCAATTGAAGGTCAAGCTCATAAAAATAAAATTACTTTTAGTTATGATGATGCAGGATCAACTTTATTGAGCCAACTATTGAGTCAATTTGACTAAGAATAAACATGATGTAAGTTACAACAGAAACTAGATAAAAATGAAGATACATATTGCTTTAGATAATAATGTAATATGAAATCAAATTTGCTCATCATTGAATCATATTTGATTAAAACAAAGATAATGTGCCATGCTTAGATCAAATCATGATCAAATTGAGGCATTCAATAATAATAAAATTCAACTAAAATTACACAAGAAAAATAACAATCAATTAAAAAGAAACATCAAATTTATTATAGTTGACAGATTATTAAAAGATCTATCACAAGATTAATTATGATCCTCATTAATCCATCAAGTTGATTTCATGAAATCTATACTTAGTAGGAGAATTAGGTGGAGTACCTGAGTTGGATATTGAGAGATCGCTACTAGGGTTTAGGGGATCATCTGCTTGCACTGGTTTCAAAAACTTGTGAAGACTTCCAGATCGAGGAGGTGGGGTTTCGATAAATAAGGAGATAGTGTCGGCTTACCTCCATACGACTGGATGAGGCAACGTGATCCGATCCTTGACGAGGCCTCCCATTGGCAAAGATAGCGGCGCGAGCCACGTGTCGTTGATTGCTCGAAGAAGATAGGAACGGGGGAGGGCTCGGTCGGTTGCGTTTTTAGGGCAGCTGGTTTAGGATAAGATGGAGTAATTTATATATATATATATATATACATATGTTATTTGATTTATTAAATTAGATATTTTGATAAATTAGAAATTAAACATTTTTGTATGTTTCCAAAAACTTTCAAAGTTTTGCTCTTCACTAATTTAGAGATAATTGACTCAATAATGAAATTAAAATTTCAATTTGAAGTTGTTTTAATTATTTTATTTTCTTAGGAAATTAAAAATGCGATAAATATTCAGGAAATTTTTGACTATCTTCAAAACTTATCAAAATTTTCACCCAAGCTAATTTGGGTGTGAGAAACGCAATGGTGAAGTCCGATTTTTAATTTGAGATCAAAATAATTTCCTCATTTTCTTGATTTAAATATTTATCTGAAATTAAAATTTTGCTTATTTGAAACTTATGAACTTGCTTCTAATGACTAATTAAAGTTTAATAGAAGAGATTTGAAATTGATTGGACTATTAAATGGTGATTAACAACCTTGGGTTGTTACAACCACTCTGCCCCGCCGCGTGTCATGGTGGGCCCCGCCTCCTCTGCTGCATCGAGTTAGAACGTGCCACGTGGCAGTGGGTCCCACTGCCATTAATGACCTACAAAAATTAAGTATAAATAAATATTTATTTATATTATATTATATATATATATATATACATTTATATACACATATATATTTATAGTTACACACTATAAAAGATGACTTAATATAAATTAGATTAATTAAATTATCTAATACTTAATTAATAGTTAATTAATTTTAATTAAGCAGTAGGGTTAGGTGTTATTTAAAGATTGGTTAGTTAATTTGTGATTAATTAATCTAATTAAGTAATAGATTATTTAATTTAATTAGTATAATTAATATTAAACAGTGGAATTAAATTAATACTTAAATAGTAAATAATTAATTATATTAAACAATAAATTAGCATAAATTAATTATTTAATATTGTTTTAATGAAAAATAGTAATTGTATTAATTAGGATTAATTTAATGATAACCTAAAATAATATTATTAAATAATACTAATAATAATTAATTAGGATTAATTAATACTAATTCTAAAATAATTTAATATTCTTAGGCATATAATTATTAACTTAATTAAATCATTATTTAAGTTTAATTGTGAATTAATTAATGTTAATCCTGATTAAACAATAATTAATATTTACATATAATTAAAGTGATAAATTAAATATTTGATTATTAATTAAATAAGTAACTTAAGTAATAATTAATGATAATTAAAAACAAATTAAGGATAATTAATTAATTAATTAATTAATTAATACAATAAATTTATCTTAACTATGGGTATAAATAATAAATTAATTCAAATTGAATAAATGAATAGTAAAATTTATTTAATTTAAAAATTTTAAAGTTTAATAACTTTTTATACAACGATCCAAACATAGCAATATGTGTCTCATTTTACTCAGAAAAATAAAAGGAATCAAATGGTGTAATTCAAAAATTCATTTCGGGGTACGTATAACATAGTGATGTTTTAGGACCAAAATAAACTCTCACAACTTTTAACCTAGTTATCCAAACATATACAATATGAGTCTTAAAACACTCAGGAGAACAGCTCCAATATTATAGAAGTATTAGTTTCCCAATTTGGAGCTTAGTTTGAAAAGTAACATTTAGGACCCTACCATAAAAATGACCAAAATGCCCTTAGTTTTTAATGGACCATAACTTAGTCAATTCTACCCTAAATTTAGAAATTCAAAATGTTAACTAACTTAGAATTTTAGTTCCATTAATAAACTGAAATAATATTAAGGATTTGAAACCTAGAAAATTAAAAAAAGACCAAAATACCCCTAACCTTAGTTAGGCCATAACTTGATCATTTGAAATCCAAATTGAGTTTACTCCCTTTCTACACACTCAGTATACTATAGGAAAGCTATAGAAACTAAGTTTACCAGAATTGGATTTTAAATGGAAAAGTTTGGTTTTTGTCCCTCGTTGACTTACAAAATTACCAAATTACCATAAGAAATTGAAATAGCTATAACTTAGCCATTTAGACTCAGAATGCAGTGTTCTTGGACTCTATGGAATTCTTGAATAGTAACTAACAGTAAATTGTATAAAAATTTAGATTCCATTAGAAGTAAGTTACTAAAATACCCTTAGTACAAAATCCTTAGTTTGGGCCTGTAGGATCCATCTCTTACTCAAATTGAGTGCACTTACTATCTGTCTTCATATTAGATAGTAAAAAATCATTTGGCAATAAGAAATAGATAATTTAGAACCCTAATTTAAAAACTAGCTTTTTATAATAACTCAGGTTGTTACCTAGGTTAATTAAGATTAATTTAAGTCTTAATTTAGGTTCTAGTACACTAACTATGTCATTTAGAACCCATCTCTAAGATCTAAGTCAAATTAAGAATCAACTGAATCAAATCTGGATTTCTGGAAAATTCCAAAACCCTAGAAATTGACTTTTTATTTTGACCTCAAATTAAAAATTTGACTTTGCCATTACGTTCACCAGCCCCAAATTCGCTAGGGGTGAAGTTTTGGAGGCATTTGGAAGTCGTTGGATTTTCGTCGAATATTTTAATAATATTTAAATACCCGAAAAACAAATAATTAAATACTCGTCGGATCAAAAATCCAATTATGCCGTTGCGTTCCTCACCCCTCAATTAGCTAGGGGTGATTTATTGGAATTTTTTTTGGAATGCATTTAATAGGATAAAGTTATTTAATTAAATATGTATAATACAAATTAAATAATAATATTCTTATTTAACCGTTAAATGGTGCCGTCCAAAATATCTAACCACCGTTCCCTTCCAAATGCCATGGCCGTCCGTTCTGATAGATCTCCTGATCCGTCCTATCGAAAGATCGGACGGCTCTGAAGTCATCGTCCTTACGGGCTCGATGCGTGGGAGCGGATCCTTGGCACGTGTCAGCAGCTTTGACAGATGGCCTTCCACCGCCTTAGAGCTCAGTTTAATGCTGCGAGAGGATTGGTAGTCCCCACTTTTCACGAATTTCCTCAGAAACCATAGTCGATCGAGCTCCTAGGCCTTCATCCCGAGTCGAGTAGTCCAGCACCGTTGAGTCGAGGTACGCTTCGATCCTAACTAATACTCTTCTATATTTCAATCAAGTTATTCCTATTGTTATTCCATGTTGTCGATTACAATTGGTGCGGATGGATTGCGATGACTCGCGTTTAATCGAGAGCATTTTAACTCGTAGCCACAGTCTAAGCCGTTAGAGGTCCCGAGCACGCCGAACACAGGAGCTAGGGTTAGTTCTTACAGCTAGGATAGGTCACCCCTGCCAGTGATCCATATTCCATTAGGTAGCTATAAGCGTTCTCTATCCAATTCTGTACGAGTCGAGCCTCACCTCTGATGGAATCGACATCAAATGGCATGCCCTAATCCTCTGTCATCGCAGAAGAAGGAGAAGAGGATGGTTCGGGCCGGGTTAACCCGGGCCCGACCCGTGGTCCAGTAATTTGAAGGAACCGACAGCGGGGCCTGCCAAGAGAAGACTGTGCGCCTCAGGACGCGTCGCGTGTCCTGCCTGGATGCGTGTCAGCGTCCCGTTCCTCTGCGGCTTCGGTGGGGCCGGCAATCAGGCAGTCATGACGACTGTCTCGTCTAAGACAACAATTAGGGCCAGCTATCATCCGATTCGCCAATGCCTGCTCGACACGTCGCTACGACTGGTCCCACATGCAGAATAAATTATGTTTAAATATATTTATAAATGTTAAAAAGTAAGTTAATAAAATCTGTTAAATTTAAATAGTTTTAATTAGAACTATTTTAATTAATTAAAACATTAGACTTCAAGTAATCATATCTTAAGATTTATAAGTCCAAATTATACAAATGAATATACTAAATTAATCTGAAAAATATAAGGAATTTAATAATGCAATTTCTTTTATTGTAGGGTTATTAAATCACATAGTGACATTTTAAGATATTAATTAATTGGGAAAATGTTACAAATATTCAAATTGCTATAACTTGATACCTTCTAATTCAAATATACCTAATATAAATCTCAAAGTGATTAGAAAACCCTAAGGATTAACCTAGTAGTGTTTATTTTGCTATTTGGATTAAATTTAGACTAATCACATTTAGGACCTAATCCTAATTAGGTCAATTAACCCTAGAACTTCAATTGACTATAAGTTTGTCAATTTAACTCCAAATTAGGTGATCCTTATATCCATTTTGATCAGAAAAACCTAATTAGCAGTAATCTATAAAAATATTTAGGATCCAATAGTTAGATTTTCTAATCAACCCTAATTACCATAAAACTTGATTAGTAAAGATTAGCAATCTAATAATCCAAATTTAATGATTCAAGTTTCAGAGAACTCCTAGAGTATTTTAAAACTTAGTGGTGTGGTTGGTTTAGTGATTTGGTGATTAATTTCACTAATCACTCGCTAATCACCCTAAACCCTAATTAGGCCGTAACTTAGCCAATTAGAGTTCAAATTTAGCCTACTAATTGTCATTATGATCAGTAGATCATTTGTAATCTACAACCACTGATTTTGCTCAATTTGGACACCAATTAACAAAGTTAGGATTTTGACCCTTAATTAAGAAACCCTAAATTACCCTTTTACCCCTAAGCTTGTATTGGCTATAACTTAGTTTTATAAAAACCTTAGATAGTAAGCAACAATAAACTGAAAAAAAAAATAGATTTTATTAAGCCAAATTACTAAAATACCCCTATGAGTCAAATTCATTAATTTGATCTCATGAGGCTTAATAATTATCCAAAATTAGTGTAATTACTGTCTAATCTTATATTAGACAGTAAGAAATACCTTGCCACTAAAACATTCAGATTTAGAACCCTAGATCAAAATTTGAATCTTTTGAACCCTTAAGTAGGGGCAAAATGGTCATTTTGCCCAAATCTAAGGTTTAGCATTTTTAAAACCCTAGAATCACATTCTAAATGATATAATCAATAAATAAAATAATTTAGATCAAAAATTATGTGAGTTTAAGCCTTAATCTGATTTTGATTAAATTTTCAATCTTAAATCTTTAAGGAAAATCCTAAGTAGAATTTGAGTGTTGCTTTATTCCTTAACCTTCTTAGATCTTTCCATAGGTCTTATAATATTAGTTAAGATGTGTGTCTGAGTGATACTCTTAGTGATTAACATCCTTAATTCCTAAGATTAGGAATAGATCTTAGGTTAGAATTTATTTATTGAGTGAGTTGGGTTACTCAATAGATGAAGCCTTAGTTTTAATAGTTTTATAGATTTTTCTTAGTTTGTTAATGATTATTTGATATTTTAATCTTAGAACTAAAAATAGAAATCTATCTTATTGAGTATAATTTACTCATTAGGATTTGCCTTAATCTAATTTTGTGAGAATTGGGTTCTACACCTTAGACCCTTAGTTGTACCTTTGGATTGAGTGATTAAGCCCTATCATTTAGAGTTTAATTCTTAATCCTTTCATCTTGATTTGGCTAATCAAAATGGGTTTGGGGTTAATTAAAATATCAAACTAGGATGATGATTTGTTTATTTAAATCAAGTTGTCGTCATTTAATTTAGATATAGTTAGGACTTGGCCAGTCCTAATTATGTTCAACCTATAAGACCGTGAGTCTAAGTTACATTTAGACTAAGAATTGATGATTCTGAATCTTATGTAACTTAGAGTAGATAAAATAAATAAATTAGACAATAATGGATATCACCTGTATCCTTGTTGAGTCTCTTGCTCACTATGACTTTGATGCTTCGCTTATCTTGTATTTGAGCTATATACCTTAAATATATATTGTGTACATAGGATATTTGATGAGTATCCCATGTCAACTTTGAGAATTCATAAGTAGTATTTGTTCTTTTTCTCATATTTTAAAAGAGTGTAGCTTGATTAGTATACCTCTTCATTTCATCCCTTGGGGGTCGGCTTCAGAGTAGGGTCAGACCGATAGTCTATGACATGCCTAGTCCGTGGGATAGGATGGGTTAGACTCTTGCCCCAACTGACTGATTAGTCAAGGTTTGATATGGTTATACTAATTTAAAGTACACTTATACTTGATTTTTCTATTATAGCCTATCAGGCTAAGTACGTTGATACTATCCGTTCAGAGCTTCAGTCTTAGCCTATGAGGCTAAGTGAGACTATGTTTGCTTACAGTTCGAGTGGCTCGAGTAGACTAGACAACTTTCAATGTTAGATTTACTATTTTACTTTTCTTTTTTCTGTATTTCAGCACTACTTTTACTTACAGTCTTTTCTAGCTTTGCTTACTTGTAGGATGTTAGTCCTAGTTGTTATTTTCACATGCATAGGATGCTAGTTTTATTTCTAGTTTTATAATGTTTTTATATGTTCATTACTTGTATGTCAATTAGCATAATTCTTTATTGATCATAAGCATGTCTAGGATGTATTTTCTTTACAATCATTTGCTTTAATCTTTCTTTTACTTACATGACCTTGTTGTAGTCACTGTGGAGGAGCTATGTTCTTACTTCCTAGTTGTTAAGTTATAAAATAGTTGTTTATAGCTTTACCTTGTTCTTTCTTACGCATTCTTGCTCCTATTATGCTTTTGAACTTAATGGTTTATGGTGATATCTAATGAACTTAATAAATTGATTATCCTAAAATATACTTAAACATTTTGTCTAACTAGATTTTTCTTTTATTGGCTAGGGCCCTATCATTGTGAAACTAATAATGGTAGATTCCAAGCTTTTCAAGGTGGTAGAGCCTTTTGAAGATCAGGTTCAGGAGGAGGTTCAGGCTATTGAAGATCATTAGTTTCTTTTCTGCAGTGTGAGGATGAGTGGTTTATTTTAGTTCTTTTAAAAATATTTAAATGTTATAATAATACAGAGTTAAACTTTACTTTCAGCACTTTACTTATTATGAACTATTGTATTTATATGATGGATGGATGTTTGCACATATACTTATGCACTCTGCTGTTACTTGTATTTGCATTTAGTGATGATTCATTTGAGTAAATGGCAAAGCCTTTGATTATAATGGGTTAGTATTAGTCACTAACCTATTCATAAGCAAGGGTCTTGTCATTTGGTGACCGCCATGCTGTAATCATGTTAACTTAAGAGTTAACAGGTCCACGGCGGGGAGCGGGGTGCTACAGTTGGTATCAGAGAATACCATAAGGTGTCAGATTAGAATTTGCATTCCTCTCTACCTAATGGATTATTCTTCTGCCATTTCATCACTAAATAAATACTTGAAAGCAACATCCATATCATTATGATAGCAACTCAGAATAAGAGGTAGGAAGTGAGAAAAACACTTCTAGAATGAAACTTTAGTAAAGAATAATTTAAAAGTGATAAGTTGTGGCACCCCACCCCTTAATCCACAGGATTAAGCTAAGGGGTGGCGTGTCACTCTAGCTAACCCTTCACTTATAATCGGATTAGGATGAAATCCATAATCCACCTAATAAGGGAAGGAGTGAGCATAAAATCAAATATTCAGTCACTATCTAAGTAAACATTCAGAGTGCGGAAGCGATTTACAATATAAAACATCCAAGCATCACAACATAAGTATAAAGAAATACATCTCAGAACATAAGCATAGAATCCAAATACGCAGTCATAAGTACATGTATTATTACATCAATTTAAGTTCCAAATAATAAAAATAAAAATGCACTCATCCTCACTTATAATAGAAGGACTAAATAGTTGCTTCTTCCACAGGCTCCTCCTCCGGATATGGCTCCACACCAAGATCCTGATTGTCCAACTGAAGAGGATCTGCCATTGTTGGTTTCACAATATAGGGCCCCAGCCAAAAAAAATAAAAATCTTGTGTTAGACAATTATCTAAGTACATTTTAAGCTGATAAATTTTATATGTGTTATGTAATATCACTATTTTAGAATTTCTAAGCAACAATATATAAGGGAGCAACAAGCCATACAAAAGGAAGGAATAGCTATAAACCATCATTTATAATTTAAGCAAAAAGAGAGGTTAAGACATGCCTCAAATGCAAGCTAAATAAGGTAAGGCATAAATGTAGATAATTAAATAAGTACTGTAAGAGAAATTTTACATCTTAAACATGCTGGTGATCAAAATAAATATGCCAATTAAAATAAAATAACTCAGTAGTGATACATATAAATAACAGCAAGGTTCTAACATCCTAAAATATATAAGCAATACAATGAAATAGCTGACTGAATAAAAATGCTGAAAAGTAAACAAAACATCATAACTGCATATATATAAATATCCGCCATACAGAAAAGAGCTAATCTAGCCCATCGAATATCGAAAGATCTTAGCACCATCACGGCTAAGTCACGAACTGTGTACCCCTAGCGATATAAGGAGGCTAGGCAACTAAGCACACAAAGTAATCGAAGGATCTTAGCACCAGTATGGCTAAGGCACCAACGGTGTACCCCTAGCAACATAAGGAGGCTAGGAAACTAGGCACACAACAAAACAAGTCCTTCCACTAGTGATATAAGGAGATTAGGCAATAAGGACACATCTGAGAGGCAGCTCATATAACTATTATCTTTTCATTAATCACTTTAATATTTTTACATGGAATCTAAGGAGTCTCCATATTTTCCTAACATTTTATTCATGCATCAAAAATCTTATATGGCATGCTCAAGAAAATATGGCATAAAAATCAAGGAATGCATAGCAACAAAATATCAAATAGAAGCAAGGGACTCTACTAAACATGGTGATATCATTTATTTTCTACTTAACCATTCTAACTGTTCCAAGTTATACAAGTTCAGGATCACCATTTTCCTACTATCGAGTGTAACTTAGAAATTCATCCTTATAAGTTAAAAATGATTAGAACTGATCAGGTTCTAATCTAGTTCAATCAGACAGACGACTATGAGTTGAATCAATAAATCATACGTCCTGGTTTTGGTGAATTTAGACATTCTAACTAAGATCTGATCAAGATCTTCTAAACCAATAGATTATGGATTAAACACTATGAGATTTAGGTTTAATCACATAATCTAAAAAAGGATAAGTCTTAAGTTCTAGGTTTTATTCTATAAGTGATCTACTAGTTAAGGCCAATCCTATTAAGTAATCAAACTTAATATGATGAATCTCTTATCCTAAATCTAAGGTTTTAAGGCAAAATAATCAGAACAAGTTGTAAAATAAAAGAAAAAACTAAAAACTAATAAAATAAAGGTTTCACCCATTTAGTAACCTATTTACCCAATGAATGAACTCTAACCTATGATCTAGTCCTAGTCTTAGGAAAGGTCCTTAAGGTGTAGTGCTAAAGACTTAAGGAAATACTGGAATCTAACATAATAGTTGATTTTACTCACTTAACGGTCACTAAGATCTTTATAACATTGGTTTACGAGTTTTGAAATGCAAACTAGAGGTTAAGAGTACATAGTCCAATCTTAAGGAAAAATGACTATTTTGCCCTTACTTTAAGGGTCAAAAAGTCAACTTTTGACTTACGAGTCAAAATTGAATTCTCTTAGTTCCAACTGATTCCTTACTGTCTAACTTGAAGATAGGCAGTAAGTACATCCAGATTGAACTCCAAACAGTCAAGTTATAACCAAAATGAGGTCATGGGTAATTTGGTCTTTTACCTGAATTTCTATGGTTCATATCCTAAATATTGTTTCAGTTTATTGGTGACATTGAAATTCTAAATTAGTTAGAATCTTGAATTTTTGAATTTGGAGTTGATTTGACCAAGTTATGGTAATTTGAATTCCAATGGCATTTTGGTTATTTTCACTAAGAATTCTAGGGTTGACTTTTTGTCCTGATATCGAAATGAGAAAACTAATACTACTATAGTGATGGGGCCACTCTCCTGAGCATTTTAAGATCCATATTAACTATATTCTAATAACTAGGTCAAAAGTTATGGGGTCCTAAAGAGGTCCTAAAATGCTACTTCATTATACGCACCCCAAAAATAATTTTTACATTATGCCATGTGATTCTATTTATTTTTCTGAGTATTTTGAGACATATATTGGCTATATTTGGTTCATCCTACAAAAATTATTAAACTCTTAAGATTTACTATTCAAAAATATAATTTGTATTATTTTACTGTTCATTCATAAAGTTATATATATATATATATATATATAATTTCTATAATTATTATTATATTAATTAATCTGTAATTAATTAAGATTTAATCATTAATTAGGTATTAATTAATCCTATTATTTAATTATTAATCTACTGTTGAAAAGTAATTAGTCTAATTATAGATAATTAACTTTAATTACTGTTAATGCTTAATTAGGAATAATTAATTATAAATTTACTGTCTTAATAATATTTAATTAGTATAATTACTGTTAGGATTTAATTAGTATTAAAATAATCCTAATTAATCCTTTAATTATT
Organism: Gastrodia elata; assembly: GCA_016760335.1. NCBI lineage: Eukaryota > Viridiplantae > Streptophyta > Magnoliopsida > Asparagales > Orchidaceae > Gastrodia > Gastrodia elata. Next base: position 47,875,806 of record CM028670.1, read on the forward strand.
AATTACAGCTAATTAATTATAGGATTACTGTTGAAAACTAATTAGTGCTAATTACAATTAGTTAATTACTAATCTATAATTAATTACTGTCTAAAAGAAATTAACAGTTTAATTATCTGTTTAAGATGATAGTGGGCCCACCTATGACACGTGGCAGCGCCTGATTGGGCGCTGCATTGTGTGTGGGCCTCAGTACACGTGGCGGGTGCGGTGGCTGCCACGTGGCTCTGTGGGCCCCACAGGAAGCCGAAAGGTCTCGGGCGGTGGGTCCCACCTGATACGTGGCATGCTAGGATGCTGCCATGTGGCACTGTGGGCCCCACTTGGGCAGCCGAAGAGCCGCGGGTGCTCGGCATGTGGGCCCCACGTGACCCATGGCGGGCCCGGAGGCTGCCACGTGGCGCAGTGGGCCCTGCGGCTGAAGTCGAAGAGCTGCGATCTCGGGCAGTGGGCCCCCCACATGCCACGTGGCGTGCCAAGCGGCTGCCACGTGGCGTGGTGTCCCCACGGCCGAAGCCGAAGGGTCGCGAGCTTGGCGTGTGGGCCCCACGTGACACGTAGCTGGCCCGGAGGCTGCCACGTGGCGTAGTGGGCCCCACCCGGGGCTTACGCGGACCCGACCCGGACTTCGTCTCCCTCGCGGAGGCGTCTCAAGGGCCGGCGCCTCGGACACGGCTTTTGCCGGCCTTCCCGGTGCCGGATTGCCTCGGCCCGCTCGGCCGACAGTAGCCCATGTCGGGGCCTACATGTCGGTTGGCGGACCTTCGCCGGAGGTGGCCGGAGGCAGTGGCTAGAGGAAACCCTAAGTCCTAGGGTTCGGTGCGAGCGAACGAGGCGGAACCCGTAGGGTTCAAACCTCGATCTGGGTCGATCGGACCTGATCAAACTCGATTAGGTCCGATGGATCGTCAATCCATCCTAAAATCTACAATAATCAGGCGTCAAAATGCCGATCAAAATAAACGTGAGGGGAGTTCAGGGGGGGTGGGTACCTAATCGATGCCGAAGTCAAAATGTCGATCAAAATAAACGCGAGGGGAGTTCGGGGGGGGGGGGGGGGTACCTGATCGATGGCGAAGGATGGCTCAGCTCGGGTTCGCTCGATCCGGGGTCGAGTTTTGCAAACCCGGAGCCCAGAGCTCGGCTGAGGCCTTATAGGCGCGTCGGCGACCTCGACAAGGCCGGGGAAGGCGTCGGTTGGCACGGAGGGGCGGCGGGCACGCCGGGTGGCGAGCGGGCGACGGGGCTTAGGGAGACGGCCCCGTAGCTGTTGGATCTGGATCAGATCCAACGGTTGCGATGGCATCATCTGATTAGACGGCGCCGTCAGCTACAGTTGACGGTAAGGTTAAGGATTTAACGACGCCGTTAGGTAATTAATTAAATAATATATATATATATATATATATATATATATATATATATATATATATATTTCAAAATTTCAAAATTTCAAATATGTTTTTCCTAGCTATTTGAGGGGTGAGGAATGCAACCGCGGGGTCAGATTTTTGATCCGACGAGTATTTTGATTCATCGATTTTTGGGGTATTTAAATTATTATTAAAATATTCGTCGAAATTTCGACGACTTCCAATTGACACGAAAACTTCACCCCAAGCTAATTTGGGGTCAATGAATGCAATGGCGGTGTCTGTTTTCCAATCTGAGGTCAATTTAGATAGGTCAAATTTTAGGGTTTTTGGATTTTCCAGAAATCAGGATTCGATCCATTTGATCCCTGATTTTGGGGTAGGCCCTAGAGGTTGACTCCAATTGACCTAATTAGCACTTATAATTATATTTAAGATTAAGATTAGTCCTAATTAACTAAGGTAACAACTTGGATTGTTACATAAGTAGTTTAATAATAATATTTATAAGATCTTTAGGATCATAGAAATAGAAATTTTAAACTTTGAATTTTTGAATACGAGATTAAGTCATTATTAGGAATTCAAACTATCATAATAGATCAAAAGATATAAGAAATTCAAAATTTGTGTGCTAAGTGAATCTCTTCAATACACCATCTCTAGAAGATTAGATCTTCCATGTTTGACTAAATGGTGACTTAAAGCGCATAGGATCTTTATCAATTTAAACTACTATACGATCTTTTCTATTGTAACAAATTATCCTTTGAATAATAAACATCCAAGAAGTATCGCAGCCTTTCCTTTAAGACAAAAATTATTTGTATTTATTTTAGAATGAATCCTACAACTTCTCCCCTCAACACTACTAATTCTTCAAGGAGCAATGCTGATGAAGTTACGTCACTCAGGAATATGGTAACTACCATGTTATAGAATCAATTACAACAAGCAGTGACTATCCAAAAACTAGTATCTGCTCTTAGTACTGCGAATATCGGCATCCTCTTCTGCATCCTTTACCCTTCATATTCTTTATACTTCCCATCTATCTACTAATAAGTTATTTAGTAGCTTCTTAAGATTGAGACTTCTAATCTTTAATGGAAACTTATCTTCCACAGATATTGAGACTCAGCATAAGACAACCAAAAATAATAGAAAGTGTAAAACATATCAAAAGGAATCTAGCACATCAATAGGACCAAACCAAGGGTGTAAGAGACCACACCCCTATAGAGAGTGCTATCATTATGATCACCACTATTTTACATGTGGTTGTCATGGCCACATATATGAGAAATGCCAAGCTTTCAAAATAATTGATGGAGTTATAATCAAGCATCATCATCAGAGCAAAGCATTCTATGACACCTCACCTAAAGATTTGGAATCAAGGTCGATTCTAACATCACCACCGCCTACGAAAGAGTGTCCAGCGGGAAGGGAGCAAATAGTTGCTCCTAAACTTCAAGAACATAATCATCTGGAAACAGAGGGATCTAATAATAATATTGACCCAGGTACATATATTCAATTTCATCATTTCTTTTAAGCTTTAAAGTTTATTTTTACTTCATACAAGTTCAAATTGCAATGACTTAATTATGGTCATCATTTAATTTGAATCTTGCATATAAGTCTAATATAGTGTTCAATATGCTCTAGCCTTAATTTGACAATTAATTCTTCCTTAAGCTTAGTTAATTAAACTTTAGATTCTTCTAGCAAAGTCACACTTTTGAGACTTATATAAATAATTCTTCTTCAAAGAAGTAGATTACCCAAGCTGGATGAATAACTTCTAGTTCATTAGACTAGATTAATTCATATCTTTAAATCTATGGTCAAATAAGTCATATTCATGACTTGAATAATTAGCCTAGCTTATCCTAAAGATTCTAAGTATCTCATTCCTTTGGGATGAGAATATCCATATCCCTTAAAAATGGATAAGTATAACTTTAGGACTTTAATTAACCAAGTATGATTACTGGGTTAAATAATAGAACCTTGGAGTGAATTAATTATATAATTAGTTCACCATATATTCCTTAAAGTGAGACTACATAATGGTTAGATTATTTTAACCTATATGTGTGTGTTCAAAATAAGCTAAAAATAACCATTAGATTTCTAATAATCTAAGCCACATCTTGTGACTTAGATATTAACAGATGGTTTCAGAAGACTTGGCCTAAGTTATAAGACATGACTTATGGCTATAGCTTTAGATTCTTATTAATATTCCTAGTACTTATCCATGTGAATAAGTAAGTTTCTTGCCATTATCAAGTCAAAAATCTATGACTTATATTAATACATTTTATAATCATCAAACTTTGGATATTAAGTCATAATGTGAAACTTAAGTTCTTAAAATTTCTCCATAAACTTTGAAGCCATGTATCCTAATTGGATAATAATCATATTTACCCAGACAAGACATTTTAATAAGAGATGAAAGTCTCCTTATTAGTTCTAACTTAGTATGGACTAATTCATATATTTAGTCTGTCCTCATCTTATCCTTATTATAAATTATAAGCCAAACCATTGGGATTCATTATTTAGGTTCTAATGATGAATATTTGTCCAAATCCTAAAATTCTAATAAAGTAAATAATCAAGGAATGCTAGTTCTTTGATGCCAAATTTTAAATTTCAATTCACTAAATTAGAATCTAAGTTATCCTTTAATCTCCAATAAATAACTTAAATTAGTTCACCTAAGCTATCCTAAATGATGAACATCACTTAAGTGTGAAACCTTTAGGATCTTTGATCCTTATAACATCCTATGCTTAGCAAGTGGTGTCACCTGCTAAGTTACAACTATCTTATATTATGACTTAAAGATTAAGTATTCAATCCTTACAATATACTTGGCTTAATAAATATTAACTTCTCTTTTTCTAAAATTAAGATCCTTATTAAGTGATGGTTATCACTTAGTTGATTGGTTCCTTGAACATAAAAATTATGGATAGAACTTTTCTATCATTAGTAATAATATAAGATTAAGAGGATTAAATTATAAAGGTAGAATCTTTAAACCTTCAAGTTCCTTTAAGCATTTACTCATTTAAATAAAGTTATATTCTTAAGCTCATGACAATTTTAGTGTGTAATCACCAATCAAATCTTCAATTCCTAGAAGCAATTCATTCTTCTAAGACATGCATTACTGCATTAGTAGTGATGTGCTGTGATTACAGTTTGATTATCATAGGACCTTATGTACCTATAAAATTCCTTTACCTTTTAAATCCCCAATGAGAGTAACTTAATACTTCTATGAAATTTATCATCTCATCTTCATCTTCTTGCCTTTAGTGAGAATTTAACCAAAACTATCACCCATTGAATGGCCTATCAAAATCTTGGACAAAGATCAAAATTGATTAATTGATCTGAGTTCTAAGAACTAACTATGAGCCCTGACGTTTCTTCCACCTCTACTAGACTGTTCTATATTCAATTAAGCGCTTGCAATCATACTTATTCAATTCTAGTAATTTCAATTCCAACATTGTATTCTGCTTTATTTTCCACTTGAGTGATGTCGAGGATGACATCATTCTTAAGTGGGGGAGTCTGTAACAACCCAGGTTGTTACCTAGGTTAATTAAGACTAGTCAAGTCTTAATTTAGGTTCTAGTACACTAACTAAGTCATTTAGAACTCATCTCTAAGATCTAGGTCAAATAAGGAATCAACTGAATCAAATCTGGAATTTTGGAAAATACCAAAACCCTAAAAATTGACTTTTTATTTTGAACTCAAATTGAAAATATGACTTCGCCATTGTTTTCACCACCCCCAAATTAGTTAGGGGTGAAGTTTTGGAGGCATTTGGAAGTCATTCAATTTTCATCGAATATTTTAATAATATTTAAATACCTAAAAATCTAATAATTAAATACTCGTCAGATCAAAAATCCGATTATGCCGTTACGTTCCTCACCCCTCAATTAGCTAGGGGCAATTTATTGGAAATTTTCTTGGAATGCATTTAATAGGATAAAGTTATTTAATGAAATCTGTATAATACAAATTAAATAATAATATTATTATTTAACCGTTAAACGGCGTCATTCAAAATATCTAACTGTCGTTCCCTTCCATATTCCATGGTCATCCATTCTGACAGATCTCCTGATCCATCCGATCGAAAGATCGGACGGCTCTGAAGTCATCATCCTCGCGGGCTCGACGTGTGGGAGCGGAGCCTTGGCACGCGTTGGCAGCTTTGACAGATGGCCTTCCACTGCCTTAGAGCTCAATTTATTACTGCAAGAGGATTGGTAGTCTCCACTTTTCATGAATTTCCTAAGAAACAAAGTTGATCGAGCTCCTAGGCCTTCATCCTGAGTCGAGCAGTCCAGCACCATTGAGTCGAGGTACGCTTCAATCCTAACCAATACTCTTCTATATTTCAATCAAGTTATTCCTATTATTATTCCATGTTGTTGATTACAATTGGTGCGGATGGATTGCAATGACTCGTGTTTAATCGAGAGCATTTTAACTCGTAGCCACAGTCAAAACCGTTAGAGGTCCCGAGCACGCCGAACACAGGAGCTAGGGTTAGTTCTTGCAGCTAGGACAGGTCACCCCTGCCAGTGATCCTATAACAACCTAGGTTGTTACTTAGGTCAATTAAGACTAATCTAAGTCTTAATTGAGGTTCTAGTAAATTAAATAAGTCATTTAGAACATCTCTAAAATCTAGGTCAAACCTGAAGTCAAATGGATCAAAACTGAAATTTTGGAAAATCCCAAAACCCTAGAAAGTGACTATTTATCTAGACCTAAAATCAAAAATCTGACTTCGCCCTTGCGTTCGCCAACCCCAAATTAGCTAGGAGTGATATTTTGGATGCATTTGGAAGTCGTTGTATTTTCGACAAATATTTTAATATTATTTAAATACTTAGAAAATTCAAATAATTAAGTACTCGTCGGATCGAAAATTCGAGTGCACCGTTGCGTTCCTCACCTCCCAATTAGCTAGGGGTGATTTATTGGGAATTTTTGGAATGCATTTAAGTAGTTACATATAATTAATGAAATTATTTAAAATGATTTAAATAATAATAATATTATATAACTTAACTGTGCCGTTACTTATTAATTCCCACGTCGTTAATAATTCATAACACCATTAATGTTTCCGTCAAAGCAAGCAGCGATCCTGAGCCGTCTAATCATCAGATCAGACGGCGCCGAGGTTGTCTTCCTCGACCTTCTCCGCGTGTTGAGCGGAGGCATCCGACGCGCTAGGGCTTTGACGCGCGTCTCCCATTCTACTCACCTCTTTGCCATTCATCACTCACCATTCTAGGTCATTGCTAAGGATCGATTAAATCCATATATCAATCTATTAGTTAGGAGGACTAAAAAAAAAAGGATTGGAGCGATAGTTTTCGAGGTTGGAGTTCATCCTGGTAGCAATCGGAATTCCTTCATATATTCAGGTACTCCTTTAACCCTGATTTATTCAATTACCATTTCGCTTATTCAATTCTTATAAGTTCAATTAGATATCGCATGTGAATTAAGCTTAATAAGCATGTAAGCTTTCGTAGGGACCGTAGGAAGGAAATTAGGGTTGCAATTTAGATGATATGCTTTAAATTACTGATAAGGTTCGTGTATTCCACTGATAGATCAAGTTCGTAGCTTTCATTTTATATATGGCATGTCATCTAGTTTGATCTATGTCTCGAAAATCTTTGAATCCTGAATTCTAGGGTTACCGTCCTCGACGGGGACGATCCTTAGAGACCGGTCCAGCCCGGATCAGTCTGGCTCCGTTCAAACCCATCTGGTTCAAGTGCATCAAACCGCGCCCTTATTGCGCTCCACGTGTTCCTGGCTGGATGCGTTAGGTGGGCCCCATCTGAAACACGTGTCAAACTGTGGAGTAAATGGTGGGCCCCGCTGTCGGCTGTCTTCTATCCACCATGACAGAATGGATAGGTGGGACCCATTTTGCTGATGTGGCAAGTTTCATCTGATGCAGTGGGTCCCGTCGTAGGGAATTTAATTAAAAGAATTAATAAATTTGCAAAATAGTAATATTAATATATTTGAGATTTAATTTAATTCAATTAAATGTCAAACTTTAAACTCTCTTAACTTATAAATTATAAGTCCTAATCATACAAACAAATATATCAAATTAATCAGAAAAATTCAAGAAATTTATTGGAATAATTAAATTTCCATTTAGACTAGTATATCGCATAGTGACATTTTAGGGTATTAATTAATTGGGAAAAAGTTTTAAATATTCAAATTGCTATAACTTGATACCAATTAATCTAAACATACCAAATATAGGTCTCAAAATATTCAAAAAACCCTAAGAAATATTTTAGTAGTGTTAATTTTGCTGTTTGGATTAGATTTAGACTAATCACATTTAAGACCTAACTCTAATTAAGCCATTTAATCTTAGAACTTCAATTGACCAACCATAAGTTGGTCAATTGAACTCCAAATAAGGTGATCCAAATATCAATTTAGATCAGAAAAACCTAATTTACAATAATCTATATAAATATTTTAGATCCAATGGTTAGATTTGATAATCACCCCTAATTACCCTAAAATTTTGATTAGTGAATATTAGCAAATCTAATGATCCAAATTAAACAATTTAAATTTCAAAGAACTCTTATAGTATAATAGAACCTAATGGTGTAGTTGGATTAGTGATTTGGTGATTAATTTTACTAATCACTTACTAATCACCTTAAATCCTAATTGGGCTATAACATAGCCAATTATAGTCCAAATTGAGCCTACCACTAATCATTATAATCAGTAGATCATTTGTGACACATAGCCACTGACTTCACTTAATTTGGACACCAATTGACAAAGTTAGGATTTTTGACCCTTATTTAGAAAACCCTTAATTACCATTCTACCCCTTAAGCTTGTATTGGCCATAACTTGGCTAATACTTATCAAAATTTAGCAAATTTAGATTCTATGGAAACCTTAAATAGTAAGTAACAATAAACTGAAAGAAAATATAGATTTTATTTAGCCAAATTACCAAAATTCTCCTATGAGTTAAATTCATTTATTTGATCTCATAAGGCTTAATAATTACCCAAAATTTGTGTAATTACTGTCTAAATTCATATTAGACAGTAAGAAACACATTGCAATAGAAAAGTTTTAGATTTGGAAACCCTAAATTAAATGTTGATCTTTTGAACCCTTAACTAGGGGCAAAATGGTTATTTTGCCCAAAGTTAGGGTTTAGTCTTTTAAAACCCTAAACCCTAAATCATCATTCTAATCATTATAAAATAGTAATATTAATGTTTTAGATCAAAATTTATGTGATTTTAAGGCTTAGTAGAAACTTTGATTAAAACCTCAATTTTAAGTCCATAAAGAAAATCCTAAGTAAAATGTGAATTCTTTCTTCCTTTAACTATCTTAGATCTTTCCATAGGTCTTATAACACTAGTTAAGATGTGTGTCATGAGAGATACTCTTAGTAATTAAGAGTTTTAATTCCTAGGATTAGGAATAGATCTTAGATTAGAGTTCATCTATTGAGTAAATTGGGTTACTCAATAGGTGAAACCTTAAGTTTATTAGTTTGTAGATTTTCCTAAGTTTATTTAATGATTATTTTATCTTTGAATTTTAGAACTAAGAATAGAGATCTATCCTAATGAGTTGATTTTTCATTAGGAATTGCCTTAATCTAAATCAGTGAGTATGGATATTAAACCTTAGATCTTTAGATACACCTTTGGATTAAGTAATTAAACCCCAATGTTTGGAGTTTAATTCTTAATCTTTTCATCTTGATTTAGCTAATTAAGATGAGGTTGGGATTCTTAAAATTATTAAAATCGGTTGATTGATTTGTTATTTAACTTATACAGTTATGGCGACCAGGGATCGAAGTTCGAGAGTCTCAAAAGAATGATTCATATACTGGAAATATTCATTTACAAAAATAAAGAAAACAAAATACATGAATATCCACATTTACATCCAGAGCCATACAAATATGAATTTACAATAGTTTTTAATATTTACAATAATAAATTAAAATATCTTTATTCTCTCACATATCAACTGCTTCTCTTTAAATTTCCTTAGGCAGATCTTCAAAGCTTTTAATTTTCAAAACCTACAAAATTCCATTACTAGTCAGGTAGGAGTACACAAATTGTTCTTATAAGAATGATTCTAGCATCCTATAATAGGTATAAATCAAATATGGTACTGTAAGAAATATCTGCATATATGAAAAGAAAGCAAATTTATCAAATTTAAATACTGCCCTGCATATTAGCTTTGAAATTCAACATATATGAAAAGCATAAATTTTATCAAAATCATTTATAACAATAAGTCGAGTCCGTAGACTCCTGAGCCCAAATGGGTAAACCCATAGGCATAACCTGTATGAAGCTTATCTCACTACCCGTTGGTAGCTTACTCAAAATAGGAACTGATGGCGTGTCTTTCCTCTGGATTTGCCCACTTCTTAAAAAGGGCTAAATCCCTCCATATAACTCCCAGGGGATACCAACAGGTCCAATCTATACAGATTCTTAGTGTTGCTTTCCATCCTCCAAAGACAAACGCCACAATAATATATACCACATTTTATCTTTTTGTTACATGCTAATTTGATAACATTCTTTTGTAGATTATAAGCGATAAGCAGTTTAATAATGCTCAAATGAAAATTGCTCAAATAAGAATACTGAAATAAAACTTATAAGTAGATTTACGTACCTGACTTGTTTTGATTATCAACCAATTTCAATTTCTTTGATCTGCCAAAAATAATTTAATTCATTAATTTAATACTTTATGATTTTAACATGATTTGTAACAATAATGAATATTTGAATATTTGATTTATTTATTAAGTTACTTATTATGCCTTATAAGGTCAAATTAGAAATTTGACCTTACAAGGACATATTAGTAATTTTACCCTTTATGAAATCTAAAATTATTAATAGTTTATTGTAGATTATATTCTAAAGTTTTCATGAAGCTCAAAATTATTAAATTCTGATATGTATTGGCTAAGTTATAGCCAATACAAGTTTTAGGTTTAATTAATTATAGTTTAATATGATTAGTGAGTGATTAGTGAAATTAGTCATAAAATTATTAAACTAATTATACAGCTAGGTTCTAATTTACTTTATGAGTCTTCTGAAACTAAAATTACTTAATTTGGATCATTAGATTTGCTAATATTCACTAATCAAGTTTTAAAGTAATTAGGATTGATTAGAGGATCTAACTGTTGGATCCTAAATATTTTTACAATTTACTATAAATTAGGTTTTTCCTAATCTAAATTGATATTTGGATTATTTAATTTGGAGCTAAATTGACTTACTTATGACTATTTGAAGTTTCTAGGGTTAAAAGCTTAATTATGGTTATGTCCTAATTGTGAGTAGTCTAAATTTAATCTAAACAGTAAAATTAACACTATTAAAATATTTCTTAGGATTTTTTGAGTATTTTGAGACCCATATTAGGTATATTTAGGATTATTGGATACTAAACTATAGCTTTTTAAATATTTGTGATTTTATTTGAATTAAATTAATACCATAAATATCACTATGTGATTTCATATTCCTATTGTATAATAAATTGCATCATTAAATTTTTCATAATTTTTTGAATAATTTGATATATTTAATTGTATAATTTGGACCTATATTTTATAAGATACATTTGTTTAAAGTTTTAGAATTTAATTGATTTAATTAATGGTATATAAATTTTTGCTGTTTATTAATTAAATCATAATCATTTTAATTAGTTTGTTATTTAATTAATATTCCTTTTTTGTCTGAAGTAATTAAAATATTATTAGATATTATTTAATTAATTAGATTTTATTTTCTGTTTATGTAAGAGTATATATACATATGTATACATTAATATCTGTTTAAATATTATAAGAATTAAATTAATATAATAATAATTATTATAATTTAAATTTTATTTTGTTTGCAGGTGGGACCCACGCGACAGACGGATGAGATTGCAGTGGGTCCCGCAGCCACGTGTCAATATGGGATTGGATAGTGGCTGGCATGCGGGCCCCACGGCTTAGAGGGTTCCGTTGCTGCTGACGTGGCAGCAGGGCCACGCGGCCTCCCGAGGAGTCTATAGCGCATAGATGAGGATCCCTCCATTCCCTGTCAGTGCTAGATCTAAACCGGTGTCCGCTGAACCGGTCGAGCCAGAGCTTGGTTCAAGGCTCGGCTCTTCGTCTCCCACATCTTTCGCAAATTAGGGTTACACAGAGAGGGGATCGATCAAGCTTACTGTAACGATCTATACTCTTAATTGATGCATTAAAATGATTGAAACACTTAAGTAATAAAGATAAGGTGTAACGAGTACCTTAATGCAAACGATGGAGAGAAAACAAATGGCTCGATTGAATACGTCTTGAGCAACTCGGGATGAAGAAAGGTTAAAATCAGAAGGTAGAAGTGCTATTAGGGATTTATGGATGTTTTGAAGATGTATTAAATCAGATATGGATATGTGGCGTGGCGCTCGAGTGAGGTTAGGGCGACACGTGTCAGAAGGTTTGTCGCGTGTGAAGATGTTAGGGCACGCGTCGAATGAAAGAAGGAGACGGAGATGGTCCGTCCGATTGGAGATCAGACGGTTCGATCTCACCATCAGATTTGGATGGAAAAAGGATAATGGCAGCTTAGAAATCAAACGGCGTTGTTACCTACTTAAATAATATAATATTTAATTTAATTAATTACTTAAAATGAAACATTTAAATTTATTCCCATAATTTTCAATAAATTACTCTTAGCTAATTGAGGGGTTCTGAACGCAATGGCGTACTCGAAGTTTTGATCCGATGAATATTTAATTATCCGATTTTTTAGGTATTTAAATAATATTAAAATATTCGTCAAAATTTAACGACTTCCAAATGCATTCAAAACTTCACCCCTAGCTAATTTGGGGGTGGTGAACGCAATGGCGAAGTCAGATTTCTAATTTTAGGTAAAAATTATATAAATATTAATCAACAAATTTGAAAAAAGTTTCTGGTACTTTACATTCTCTCAAAATTAAAAGGAAGTCGTCCCGACATCAATCTAAAATTTAAAGATATTTACTGGATCTAGAATCACTTACTTAGTGGAATAAGTGAGGATATGCTTTCTTCATACTTGATTCTTCTTCCCATGTAGCTTCTTCTTTGCGATAGTTCTTCCATTGAACCATTATCATGGGAATAGATTTATTTCTTAATTTTCTTTTGTCTCGATCTAGAATTTCTTCTGGTTCAATCACATAGCTGATGTTTGGTTGCAAATTGATATCTTCTACTTCCACTCTCATTGAAGGTTCTGATAAGCATTTTCTTAATAAAGAGATATAAAACACATCGTGCATCAGACTCAAATGTGGTGGAAGTTTGATTTGATATGCCACTTGACCTACTCTCTTTAAGACTTCAAAAGGTCCAATAAACCTTGGACTTAATTTCCCAAAAACTCCAAATCTTGAAACTCCCCTGAATGGATTAACTTTTAAATATACGAAGTCTCCAACAGAACATTCAACATGATGATGATGAGCATCAAAATATTGCTTCTGATTATCTTGAGCTGCTTTTATTCTATGTTGAATTATTTTAATCTTTTCTGTTGCCTGAAGAATCAAATCTGATTTTAATATTCTATTTTCTCCAATATTATTCCAAGATAAAGGAGTGATACACTTTCTTCCATAAAGGGCTTCATAAGGGGCCATTTCTATGCTTGCTTGAAAACTGTTATTATAAGAGAATTCAATTAATGGAAGGTGATCATCCCAACTTCCTCCAAAATATAATACACAAAGGCGAAGAAGATCTTCTAGAGTTTGATTCACTCTTTCAGTTTGTCCATCAGTCTGTGAATGAAATGCTGTGCTCATACAGAGCTGGGAACCAAGATCTTGATGAACTACTTTCCAAAACTTTGACATGCTACTGTCTCTATCAGAAACAATAGTTCTTGGAATACCATGCAATCTTACTATCTCTTTTAGGTAAATTTTTGCCAATTTGTCTACTGAATCCGTCTGCTTAATAGGTAAAAAGTGTGCTGATTTTGTAAGCCTGTCCACAATTACCCAAATAGAATCATTATTGGATTTTGAATGAGGAAACCCAGTTATAAAATCCATAGAAATGTCTTCTCATTTCCACTGAGGAATAGCTAGAGGTTGAAGTAATCCTCCTAGTTTCTGATGTTCTGCTTTTACCAGGTTACAAGCTTCACACTTTGATATAAACTCAGCTATACTTTTCTTCATTCATGGCCACCAAAAGTGTGATTTCAGATCTTGATACATCTTATTATTTCCTAGATGAATTGAGTATCTAAACTGGTGCACTTCTTTCAATACTTTAGATCTTAGCTCAGCTTTATTAGGTATCCAAATTCTTGATCCACACCAAATGTTCTTATTTGAATCCAAATTTAGTTCTAGATATTTCTAGATTGAATAGATGGAGATAAGGAGATATATTCTTCATCAAGATGTTGAGCTTCTTTAATTTCATCCATTAATGAGCATTCAACCGTCATTTGAAATAGATTAATGTTTGATGGAAATACGACTTCTAATTGGAAATCTTCTATTTTCTTGAGTAAAATAGGGTTAGAGGTCAAAATATGCAAATGTGAAATTGCCTTTCGACTTAGTGCATATGCTACTACATTTGCCTTTCCAGGATGATATTGAATCGATAAATCATAATCCTTGATTAACTCTAACCATCTTCGTTGTCTTAAATTTATCTCTTTCTGAATAAAGATATACTTCAAACTTTGGTGATCAGTGAAGATTTCACATCTTACTCCTTATAAGTAGTGTCTCCAAATCTTAAGTGCAAACACTATTGCAGCTAATTCCAAATCACGAATTGGATAATTTTTCTCATGAATTTTAAGCTGTCTGGAAGCGAAGGCTATAACCTTTCCTTCTTGCATAAGAACACAACCTAATCCAATTCCAGAAGCATCATAATAAATTTGATATTCTTTTCCTTCAGCAAGCAAAACTAGAATAAGAGCTGATGTTAGACATTCTTTTAACTTTTGAAATGCTAGTTCACAAGATGAATCCCATACGTAAGACACATCTTTTTGAGTAAGACGAGTAAGAGGAACTGCAATTTGGGAAAAGTTCTTAACAAATTTATGATAATAACCAGCTAATCCCAAGAAACTACGTATTTTTGTTACTGATGTAGGTTGGGGCCAATCCTGAATTGCACTTATTTTGCTTGGACCAACTGATATTCCTTCCTTGCTAATGACATGCCTTAAGAAGGCTACAGATTGAAGCCAAAATTTGTATTTTGAGAATTTGGCATATAATTGATGTTTCCTTAACAAGCTCAATGTAATCCTAAGATGCTCTTCATGCTCCTTAGCATCCTTAGAATAAATTAATATATCATCAATGAAGACGATGATAAATGAATCTAAGTAGGGTTTCATTATTCGCTACATCAAATCCATAAAATAGGATGGGGCGTTGGTTAAACCAAAAGGCATTACCAAGAATTCATAATGCCCATAGCGCGTTCTAAAATCAGATTTAGGAATATCTTCATCTTTGATACGGAGTTGGTGATAACCAGAACTCAAATCAATTTTGGAAAATATGGAAGCACCGACTAATTGATCAAATAAATCATGAATTCTTGGTAACGGGTATTTGTTTTTAATGGTAACCTTATTCAATTCCCAGTAATCAATACATAGGCGCATACTCCCATCTTTCTTCTTAACAAACAAGACTGGAGCTCCCCATGGGGAATTACTTGGTCTAATAAATCTTTTTTCAGTTAACTCTTAGAGTTGATTCTTAAGTTCTTCTAACTCTTTGGGTGCCATTCGGTATGGAGCTTTTGATAAAGGATTCGTTCCTTGACTTAAATCAATACTGAATTCTACTTCTCTTTGAGGTGATAATCCTGGAAGTTCTTCTGGAAAAATATCTGCATATTCTTTCATTATAGGAGTTTCTTTTAGAGTTGTAGATTTAGCATCAGAACTTTAGAGTAAGGTTAAGAATATGGGGTATTTCTTTCTAATAAACTTTTTGATTTTGTTTACTGGAATAAGACTGATAACTGCACTCCTTTGTCCAACAAATGTTACTTTCTTATTTCCATTATAAACATATACTCTCTTCTTTGCATAATCAATTAATATTTTATTCTGACTCATCCTATCAATTCCAAGGATAATATCAAAAGTGGTTATATGGATGATAGTGAGTTTACCTTCCCAGGAGATTCCACTTATATTTATCTTACAATTACAAAAGACATTTGTTTCTAAGAACTCTCCTGATGGTAGATTAACCTTGAGTGCTGATGAAAGTTGTTCTACTGGCAATAAATGTTTTTGAACCAACTTTGATGCAATATAAGAATACGTAGCTCCAGAATCAAAAAGAGCTGAACAAGGGTGCTAGAATAATAAAATGGTACCTGTAACCATGTCAAGTTCATCTCTTACCTCTTCTTGAGATAGATTGAATATTCTGGCCCGAGTTGGATTATTCCTTATATTACTGGAAGATGTTATGCTATTTCCTTGATTTACTGGTGGTTTGCCCTGATTTTTCATAATTGCTTTACCTTGGTTTGGGATTTGATGTCCGTTTACTGTATAAGTAGCACAGCAGAACTTTATTATATGATTGGTCCTCCCACATCATTGGCATTGACCTATACTGGTAAAACATTTATCTGTACTGTGTATTCTTCCACAAAATCTACAAGTATTTGGTGTTCTTGAAACTGTTCCACTAGGGTTTCTTTGAATATTATACATCCTTCCTTGAGGTCTTGATAATTGCTCTCTTGGATGGAAAGTTGGGAGAAAAGGCTGGCCTCTTTGTTCTTGAAGAATACTGCTCTTCTTGAGCTTCCATGAGCTTTGCCTTTCCCACTAATTGGACAAAAAGATTTGAAGAGTTGTTAAAATATGTTGAAAGTTATTCCTTGATCCATCAAGGAATAAGTGACATCTAACTTCTTTAGTTGTAACCATTTCTAGGGCAAAAGTAGCTAAACGAGTCAATTCCTCTTCGTATTCTGTAACTGAATGACTTCCTTGCTTCAAGTTTAAGAGTTCTTTTCTCATTATCTGCCTTGCAGACTGGGGTACATACTTGCCCAAGAATACTCTTATAAATTCTTCCCAATGGATCTCTTCTTCTGATCTGTTTAGAAATATAGTAGTTTTGACTGTCTTCCACCATTTTTCCGCAGCTTCAGTCAGTAGATAGGTAGCTAGTGATAGCTTCTGATCTTCAGAACTTTTAGCACATTTAAACTCTTTTTCTATTCTTTAGATCCACTCCTCAGCTTAGTAAGAAGTTGCTTTTCCATTGAATCTTGGAGGTTGGAGTTTAAGAAAAATATGCATATCTTCATTTACTACCTTCTTCTAAATTGAAATAGGGTTTGGATTCTAGATTTATTGACTATTTATGAATTGACTCATCATATTCATAAACTGGAGCATCTGATTTTCTCCACTATGATCAAAAGGATAGACTGCTTCAATATTAGGTGAAACAATCTCATTATGGCTTGGGGTATTTTGAGGAACATTTTCCTCCTGAGATTGGTTGTTGCTGTTTTGATTATGGCTCTCCATAATCTGGAAAAATAATAAACTATACTTATTATGCTTTCCAACTTAAAATTTTACTACTAATAATCTAGTAACTGTATTCATATTGTTGGCTCTTTAATGAATCATTCTTTAAATTATCTCAAACTCCGCTCTAATACCAATTCTGTGGCGACCGGGGATCGAAGCTCGAGAATCTCAAAAGAATGATTCATATATTGGAAATATTCATTTATGAAAATAAAGAAAACAAAATACATGAATATCCACATTTACATCTAGAGCCATACACATATGAATTTACAACAATTTTTAATATTTACAATAATAAATTAAAACATCTTTATTCTCTCACATATCAACTGTTTCTCTTTAAATTTATTTAGGCAAATCTTTAAAGCTTTTAATTTTCAAAACCTGAAAAATTCAATACCAGTCAGGTAGGAGTACCGATGAATCCATAAATTACATCTAAAATAAAGGGAAAAATTCATATATTTAAGATATTTTTGCTGTTCCTAAATCAAATTTCTATATCTTTTTCAGGAAATGGATTCCAAAGGAGCTCTAGGGCATTTCTGCAATTTTATAAAAAATATAACAAATTTTTTCGCTACAGCACGCGGTTGCGTGCTGCCACGGGCTGCAGCAAAAACATTTAAACCTTATTAAATAGGCCCCAATTAATTGAATAGTATTTTTTTGCAGAATTCACCGCTACAGCGTGCGATCGCGCGCTGCAGCGGCTTATCGCAGAAATATTTATGATTATTAAATGGGTGCTTAACTAAATGAACAGTGTTTTCTGCGAAATTTATCGCTACAGTGCGTGGTCGCCCACTGTCGCGGTGTATCGCGGAAATATTTATGATTATTAAATGGGGCTCAACTAATTGAATAGTATTTTCTGCGGAATTCACCGCTATAGCGCGCGGTCGCGTACTGCCGCGGTGTATCGCGGAAGACTGGGCTAAATAATTCGAGATGCCCAACTAATTGAACAGTGTTTTTTGCGGAATTCCCGGCTACATCGCGCGGTCCCGTGCTATAGCGGTCGGTCGTGGAAATATTTCTATACAATCGGGAAAAAGAACTAATTGAACAGTGTTTTTCGCAGAATTCCCCACTACATCGCGCGGTCGCGCGCTGCAGCGGTCTACAGCGGAGGACTTGGCTAGAATTGCTTGGAACCAAGGCATGCAGCAGCACGCTACAGGGACCTACAGCGCGCTGCAGCGCGTTGCAGCTACCCACCGAATTTTTCTCCAGTTAGAGCATTTAGTGCGGCTGGAGACATGACCTCTATCCTGAATGTTGTCTCCAGCCACCATATCCTGCAACAGCCATTTTTGTAAGGCTTTGGGGTGATGTGTGGCTTAAAAAATGGGATTATTATCACCTCACCCTAAATTAAAAAGTAATGCAATGATGAATTTAGTTTTTTAAAGAAGAAATCTAGTTGCTTATGAGGAGGAGCATGCAGCCCCCCCCCCTTCCTATAAATACCCCTCCTCTTGACTAGAGGAGGGTTCACAATTTTAGCAAGAATTGCCTAAGTAAAGAGGAGAGCCAAAGAAAGAGAGAACTCCCCAAGGGTGACAAAGCAAGCTTTTTGCAAAGAAAGAAGAGGAAGAAGGCAGCACTAGCATCCTAAGGAGAAGGTAATTAGAAGGAGAAGAAGAATCCCAGAGAACTTCTACGGAGTGTTCCTAGTATCTTCTATACTCAATCTTGTATTTTCTTTTTAGTGACCATGAAAGGGTCTTTTGCTATGTATGTGTTTTCCTCATTTTCTTGTGTAATGAGTAGCTAAACTCCCCTTGAGGAGGGTTAGGATGAAGTCCCATTTTGCATGATGTAATATTATTGTGTGAATGTTTTCCCTTAAGCATGATGTAATTATGATTTAAATGCCTTATTAAGAAATTTCTATCAAATTAATCTTGATGTGTTTACAAGAAAAGAACTAAAGAATCCAAGATCTAATAGTCTTGTGCTCCTTAGCTCACCTTTGGTGGGATGCTAGATTTTGAGTGCATGGATGCTTAGAACCATGTGAGAAGGATCTTGAGCTCAATGCACCTCAATCTAAGCTCAACCAAAGAGTTGATGCAAGTGATGCTAAGACCCACTATTTGAGCTCCTTAGCTCCACATAATTGAGATTGAGAAATGAAGTGTTGAGTGCTCATGAACTAAGTGACATAGTCATTGAGCCCAACATGTGATTCTCTCATCTCAACTATATGAGATGCGAAATGATGCTCGTAGTGGAAAATCAATGCTTGTGAGATCTTGAGATTTAAGAAAATTTAAACTCTCCTTAAATAAGGAGAAAATGAATTAACTTTAATTCTCAAGAATCTTCCAAGAATCTTTGTGCTAAAGTAGAATCAAATGTGAGTTCATTTTGTGCACGAGATTTGGACTTGTAAGCCTTTGAGCTAGACTAAAGGACAACAATGTGCACTTGATTTCAATTAAACTAAATGATAAAGCTTGAGAAACAATTCCACGCAAGTATTATATCATTGCATGTGGGATGGGCCCAACTCTCCTCTTTCTTTAAAACTTATTATTTACTAGTGAATATTCGTGCTAATTTTTAGACCAACCAACCAATATAAACTATAGCTTAAACATTAGTGAGAATAGATATACTTTAGTGCCAAATTAACCAATTCTATGTGGTTCGATAAATTCCCGGAAAGTCACACTTTCCACTTATTACTTCAGACCACGTACACTTGCGTGCAAGCGCAGACGTGTATTTACAGTCTGTCAAGTTTTTGGCGCCGTTGCCGGGGAATTGGTTTTTGAATTGAACTAAAGATAATCTATAAGTAGCTAGCGATTTAAGCATTTGACTTTATTTCTTCTTGCTTTACATTGTCTAGTGTAATTATCAAGCTAACATTTTATATTTCTTTTTGTTTATTTTCATTTCCAAAATATATCTGTTTGATCTGTATTGTTAAATCATTCTTGATAAGCTTTATTGAAACTTGTATGAGTAAAAGAGTCTGTACTAAATATCTGTTTGATCATGAAATAGAACGAACATACTTACAAGCTAGGCGAGAATGAAACTTATCAAACTAACAAATTGAGATGGACACTTTCACGGAAAACTTAGAAGAGCCTAGGGGTAAAGCACTTAGAGATTATGCACTACCCACTATTAGGGGCATTCCCCATGCGATTGTAAGGCCGAATATAGAAGCCCATAATTTTGAAATCAAGCCCTCTACGCTGAGTATGGTACAAAATAATGAGTTTGGAGGATTAGCCACTGAAGATCCAAATTCACATATTTCAACCTTCCTTGAAATATGTGATACCTTCAAGTTTAACGGCATCTCCGACGACGCAGTTAAATTAAGACTATTTCCTTTTTCACTGAGAGATAGAGCTAAGAGTTCGCTTAGCTCTTTACCGAGCGATTCCATTCGTTCTTGGGATGATTTGGCTAAGAAATTCTTAGCCAAATACTTCCCTCTGGCTAAAATTGCACGGTTGAGAATTGAGATCACCAACTTTACTCAGATGGAAGGTGAGACTCTCTATGATGGGTGGGAACGCTTTAAGGAGTACCTCAGATGTTGCCCGCATCATGGGTTCCCTCTCTGGAGGCAAGTTCAAACCTTTTGTAATGGTTTGAACACTCCGATGAGGACACTCATTGATGCAGCAGCCGGGGGATCCATTAGTGGAAAAACCCAAGATGAAGCCTTTGACCTCTTGGAAGAAATGGCAAACAACGCTTACCAATGGCCACTTCCAAGGAATGATTCCAAGGATAAAAAAGAATGTAATTCACTAGGAAACTCACAGAAAATCCTAGAATTGCAAAATCAAATTTCCAAACTTAATAAGAAGCTAGAATGTGGTTATATAAGTCCTTTACAGGAGAATGATGGGGAAGTGAGAGATGTTAATGATCATGAATCATGGAAGGAATAGAGAAAGATTCAAAAATTCTCTACAAGAATTTAGAAACTCCACTATTGAATTCATGAATAAAACTGACGCCACACTAAACAGGCATGAGCACACTCTCCTCAGGCAAGAGGAGATGGTTAAAAGAATTGAACAAAAATTGAAAGATATAATAAAGTAGCTAGAACAACCTTCACTAGTCGGGGTGATTAGGGAATATGAAAATGAATCAGGTAACAAAATCACCTTAAGAAGTGGAAGGGTTGCTCATGAGATCGTAAGAAAAGAGAATAGTGAAGATATCGCTAAATCTAGAGGGAAAAAAGAGGAAGAAGAAACAATTAGGACAGAAGAGATTGTGGCAAGGAATGCCGCAGGAGATAAACATAGAGACGCACCTAAGGAAACCCCTCATATACATTATCCTCAACGTATGGCTAAGGAGAAACTCGATTGCCAATATCAAAAATTTCTTGAGACTTTTAAAACTCTTCACATCAATATCCCATTCGTTGAAGCCCTCGAACAAATGCCTAGTTATGCTAAATATATGAAAGACATCCTATCCAAGAGAAGGAAGATCGATGAAAAGGAGACTGTGGCATTAACTGAGGAATGCAGTGCAATCCTTCAAAGAAAAATTCCCATTAAAAAGAAGGATCCTGGGAGTTTCACTATCCCATGCACGATTGGATGCTAATCTTTTCAAAAAGCCCTTTGTGATCTTGGCGCTTCTGTTAATTTGATGCCTTTTTACATATTTAAAAAATTAGAAATTGATCAGTTAAAACCTACCTCTGTTCTACATATATAAAAAGAAATCAAATTTCTCAAATTTAAATACTGCCCTGCATATTAGCTTTGAAATTCAACATATATAAAAAACATAAATTTTATCAAAAGTATTTGTAACAATAAGTCGAGTCCGTAGACTCCTGAGCCCAAATAGGTAAACCCATAGGCATAACCTGTAGGAAGCTTATCTCACTACCTGTCGGTAGCCTACTCAAAATAGGAACTGATGGTGTGTCTTTCCTCTGGATTTGCCCACTTCCTAAAAAGGGCTAAATCCCTTCATATAACTCCCAGGGGCTGCCAGCATGCCCAATCTGTACAAATTCTTAGTGTTGCTTTCCATCCTCCAAAGATAAACACCACAATAATATATACCACATTTTATCTTTTTGTTACATGCTAATTTGATAACATTCTTTGTAGATTATAAGTAGTAAGCAATTTAATAATGCTCAAATGAAAATGGCTCAAATAAGAATACTGAAATAAAGCATATAAGTAGATTTACATACATGACTTGTTTTGATTATCAACCAATTTCAATTTCTTTGATCTGCCAAAAATAATTTAATGCTTTATGATTTTAATATGATTTGTAATAATAATTAATATTTGAATATTTGATTTATTTATTAAGTTACTTAATTATTATGCCTTATAAGGTCAAATTGGCAATTTGACCTTATAAGGGCATATTAGTAATTTTACTCTTAATGAAATCTAAAATTTCTATTATTTTATTATAGATTATATCCTAAAGTTTTAATAGAACCCAAAATTATCAAATTCTGATATGTATTAGCTAAGTTATAGCCAATACAAGTTCTATATTTAATTAATTAAGATTTAATGTGATTAGTGAGTGATTAGTAAATTAGTCATAAAATTATTAAACTAAAGGATAGTTGTTTTGATTTTCAGAAAATGAATCATACAACTTCTCCTAACAACACCCCGGTCAACCCTAATCCTCCTTCTAGTCACGCCCCGATCAATACTATTGCAGCATCAAACAATAATATTACAGATGAAGTTACGTCTCTCAGAGACATGGTTAATGCAATGTTGGAAAACCAAAACCAACAAGCCTTAGCTATTCAAAAATTGGTGTCAGTGTTGCCATCTATAAATACTAGTACCTCTTTGGCATCTCCTGCTCCCCATATTCCCAACACTACTCGTCATTCTGCTGATGGATTACTAAATAGTTTTATGAGGTTGCGACCACCAACATTTAATGGAATGCTGTCTCCAATAGAGACGATAGCATGGTTAAAGATAGTGGAGAAGAATTTAGTAAGTATGAGTTGCCCCAACTATCACACAGAGCGATTGGCTGCCCATCTGCTTCAGGGCGAAGCTAAATATTGGTGGGATAATATAAGGGAGACTTGCTTTGATGAATTTTAATTAGAGGACATTGAATGGGATTGGTTCGTGGAAGTATTTAAGGAAACCTTTGTACCTCCATCCTCGAAAAACATCATTGGTGATTCATTACTGAAGCTAACTCAAGGGAACCGGTCAATAGCAGATTATGTCACGGAATTTCGAAGATTGGCTCGTTTTACTCCAAACTTGGTGCCGACATAAGAAGATAAATGTTACCGCTTTCAGTGTGGATTACGCGAATCTATTAAAGATCATGTGGTTCCTTTTCAAATAACTAACTTTGAGAAGTTAGTAGAAACTGCAAGAGTGGTTGAACACCACCAATCAGCAAAGGAGTTTAAAAGAAAAGAATTTGCTCCTTCTCATCATTATGAAAGCTTCAAATGCCATCATCCTAATGAAGGAAGAGCCTACCAGATCGAGGCTAAGGAATCTAATAACCAGAATCAAGAATGTAAAAGGACCCATCCATATGGGAAATGTTACCATTTTAATCGACGATGTTATACTGTGGTCGTCAGGGCCACAGATATGATCAATGTAACGCATTTAAAACTATCGGTGGAATCATAATTAAACATCCTCGATGAAATCAAGTATTCAGGCCTACTCCTCTGAATACAAGGGAGCCTAAAATGGTTTTGATGCCACCTCCAACCAAGGAAAAATGGACTCCTTCAAAGGTTCAAGTAGCTGCTTCTTGACCTCTAATTCCAACTCAAGTAAGGACACAAGTAACCAACAGTCGACCTGCTGGGACTGCCAGAGTGTACAATCTTACTCCTAGTCAGGCCACAGAAGATAACAATATGGTTTCAAATACACATCTTTAATTATTCTTTATTTATAGCATTTCAATATTTATTAAATGCTTCTTTCATTTAAATGTTAAATTAGGCACTATCAATATAGAAAAAAAGCCTTATAGTGTATTATTTGATACTGGGGCCAGTCACTCGTTCATCTCAGAAAATTTTGTTCACCATATGAAAATTTCATGTTGCAAACTTGCCAAATCTCTAAACGTTGGACTTCCATCCGGAGTTCAACTGAGTGCCACAAAGTTCTGCAATCTACAAGTACCGATAAATAAAAGAACCTTTCAGGCTAAATTAATAGTGTTACCCATTGCAAATTTTGATATCATACTAGGCATGAACTAGCTTAGTATGCATAACGCCACTATATATTGCCAACGGAAAAGGATTATTCTTCAATCATCTGGTATCTCAAAAACCTTTGTGGGAAGATTTAGTACTCAAGATTCGTTAATAAATGCGCTTCAAGCAGAGAAGTTAGTAAGCAAGGTTGTATGGCATTTCTAGTCACCATGATGGGAGACAGTAAGAATGAAGTCTCTATTTCTGATATTAAAGTAGTTTAAGAATTCAAAGATGTATTTCCTGAAGAATTGCCTGGACTACCATCGGCAAGAGAAATAGAATTTGTGATTAACTTAGTTTCTGGAACTCAGCCATTATCAAAAGCTCCATATAAAATGGCTCCTAAAGAGTTACAAGAGTTAAATGAACAGTTGCAAGATTTGTTAAACAAGGGATTTATAAAGCCTAGCATGTCCCCATGTGGAGCTCTAGTCCTATTTATAAAGAAGAATGATGGATCTATGAGGATGTGTATAGATTATAGAGAATTAAATAAGGTGACCATTAAAAACAAGTATCCTCTTCCTCGAATAGGTGATTTATTTGATCAAATAGCTGGTGCGATAGTATTTTCAAAAATAGATTTGAGATCTGGATACCATCAGTTGAGAGTAAAGGATTCAGATGTAAAAAAGACTGCGTTTCGCACACGCTATGGACATTATGAATTCCTCGTAATTTCTTTTGGTCTCACTAACGCACCATCTATGTTTATGGATTTAATGTAGAGAATCCTAAAGCCATATTTGGATAAATTCATTATTGTTTTTATCGACGATATCCTTATTTACTCAAAGACCTTAGAAGATCATGAAAGTCATTTGAGAATAGTACTGGAAGTGCTTAGAAAATATGAATTATATGCTAAATTCTTTAAATGTGAGTTTTGGTTAAGCTCAGTAGCCTTTTTAGGGAATGTGGTAGATGCTCAAGGAATAAGAGTGGATCAACAAAAGATTAGTGCTATACATAATTGGGCTCAGCCAAAATCAGTCACAGAAATTTGTAGCTTTTTGGGATTAGCCGGATATTATAGAAATTTTGTTAAAGGTTTTTCCCAGATTACTTCTCCTTTAATAAAGTTGACTCAAAAAGCAGTTCCATTTATCTGGTCAGCAGAATGTGAAACTGTATTTCAGACTATAAATGATGCGTTAACTTCTGCTTCTGTGTTAGTTCTTCCAAAAGAAGGAGTTAATTATCAGGTGTATACAGATGCATATGGAATTGGTTTAGGATGCGTATTAATGCAAGAAGGCAAAGTTATAGCATACGCATCTCGCCAACTTAAAACTCATGAAAGAAACTATGATGTGCATGATCTGGAATTGGCATCATTAGTTTTTGCCTTAAAAATCTGGCGCCATTATTTTTATGGAGTTCAGTGCTCTATCTTTACTGATCATCAAAGTCTGAAATATATCTTTACTCAAAGAGAGTTAAATTGCAGATAGAGAAGATGGCTGGAATTGATCAGCGATTATGATTTGGACATCCAGTACCATCCAGGAAAAGCCAATGTAGTAGCTGATGCTCTAAGTCGTTATACTACTCTTAACACTATTATTTCAGAAAGCCCGTTGGTGGATGAATTTTGTAAGATGGAGATTACACCTGTTAAAGACGACTCAATTAGTACTATGATATCTATGAGTAATATAGAGCCTACATTCCATAGAGACATTTCAATCACGCAAACAAAGGATGATGACTACTTAGGCTTTAAAGTTGCAATTGAAAGTGGTCGTCGCCCGGAGTTGAATTTCAAGAAGGGTGCTATTTATATGGATAATCGTCTCTGGATTCCTAATTCCATGCAAAAGGAGATCTTGGTTGAAAGTCATAATTCAGGATATCAAATACCTCCATGAAACTCTAAAATGTATCAAGATCTAAAACAATCATTCTGGTGGCCAGGAATGAAGAAGAGTGTGGCGGAATTCGTTGCAAAGTGCCACACGTGTTGTTTAGTAAAGGCAGAACATCAGAAACTTGATGGCCTACTTCACCCACTAGAGATCCCAGAATGGAAATGGACAGATATATCCATGGATTTTGTTATGGGTTTGCCTCGTGCTAGATCTGGAGCTGATACGGTATGGGTTATAGTGGATCGTCTTACTAAATCTGCACATTTTATTCTAGTCCGTCAAACTGACTCTGTGGAAAAGTTAGCAAAACTGTATATTAAAAAAATAGTCAGATTGCATGGAATTCCCAAAACAATCGTATCCGATAGAGACAGGTGTTTTACTTCAAAATTTTGGCAGGCTGTACATCAAGATTTGGGTACTACTTTGGCCATGAGTATAGCATTCCATCCACAAACTGATGGCCAAACATAAAGAGTGAATCAAGTCTTAGAAGATCTACTCCGCTTATGTATGTTAGATTTTTCAGGATCTTGGGAAGAGCACATTCCTTTAATAGAATTTGCATACAATAATAGTTTTCAATCCAGTATTAAAATGGCACCATATAAAGCTTTATATGGTAGAAAGTGCTCAACTCCACTAGCATGGTCTGAGACAAGAGATACTCAATTATATGGTTTTGAGTTAGTGGAGGAAACAAATAAGAAAGTGAAACTCATCCAATAAAGAATCAAAACAGCTCAAGATAGATAAAGTAAATATCATGATAATTGTCACCATCCTCTTGAGTTCAAAGAAGAAGACTTAGTATATTTAAAAGTGAGCCCGATGAAGGGAATTTATCATTTTGGAGTTTCAGGAAAACTCAGTCCAAGGTATGTAGGACCTTTCAAGATCATACAGAAGATTGGTTCATCAGCTTATAAGTTAGAACTGCCAGAAGACTTTGCTGCCGTTCACAATGTATTCCACGTATCATCATTAAGAAAATATCTTCGAGATCCTTCCCTTCTTATTCAACTCCCAATAATAGAGATTTAACCTGATCTTTCATACACTAAAGAACCTATTAAAATCTTAGATCGAGATTAGAAGAAATTAAGGAACCATTCTATTTCAATGATAAAAGTTCAATGGAAGAACCAGTCATGTAATGAAGCCACTTGGGAGAAAGAAGTGAATATGTGACAGAAATACCCAAGCCTTTTTAATCAAGGCAATTCTTCAACTCTAACCTATTACAATTCATTACTTTATATCTACTTTATTCTTCTCATTTGAGTGATGTCGAGGACGACATTATTCTTAAGTGGGGGAGTCTGTAATAACCCAGGTTGTTACTTAGGTCAATTAAGGGTAATCTAAGACTTAATTGAGGTTCTAATAAATTAAATCAGTCATTTAGAACATCTCTAAAATCTAGGTCAAACCTGAAGTCAAATGGATCAAAACTAAAAGTCTGGAAAATCCCAAAATCCTAGAAAGTGACTTTTTATTTAGACCTCAAATCGAAAATCCGATTTCGCCATTACGTTCACCACCCCAAATTAGCTAGGGGTAAAGTTTTGGATGCATTTGGAAGTCGTTGGATTTTTGGCAAATATTTTAATATTATTTAAATACCTAAAAAATTCAAATTATTAAGTACTCATCGGATTGAAAATTCGAGTGTGCCGTTGCATTCCTCACCTCCCAATTAGCTAGGGGTGATTTATTGGGAATTTTTGGAACGTATTTAAGTAGTTAAATATAATTAATGAAATTATTTAAAATGATTTAAATAATAATAATATTATATAACTTAACTGCGTTGTTACTTATTAATTCCCATGCCGTTAATAATTCCTAATGCCATTAATGTTTCCGTCAAAGCAAGCAGCGATCCTGAGCTATCTGATCATCAGATCATACGACAGCGAGGTCTTCTTCCTCGACCTCCTTCGTGTGTCGAGCAGAGGCATCCGACGCGCTAGGGCTTTGACGCACGTCTCCCATTCTACTCACCTCTTTCCCATTCATCACTCACTGTTCTAGGTCATTTCTAAGGATCGATTAAATCCATATATCGATCTATTAATTAGGACTCAAAAAAAAAAAGGATTGGAGCGATAGTTTTCGAGGTTGGAGTTCATCCTGATATCGATCAGAATTCCTTCGTATATTCAGGCACTCCTTTAACCCCGATTTCTTCAATTACTATTTCTCTTATTTAATTCTTATAAGTTCAATTAGATATCGCATGTGAATTAAGCATAATTAGCACATAAGCTTCTGTAGGGACCGTAGGAAGGAAATTAGGGTTGCAATTTAGATGAGATGCTTTAAATTACTAAGAAGATTCTTATATTCCACTGATAGATCAAGTTCGTAGCTTTCATTTTATATATGGAATGTCGTCTAGTTTGATTTGTGTCGCGAAAATCTTTGAATCTTAAATTCTAGGGTTATCGTCCGCGACGAGGATGATCCTTAGAGACCGGTCCAGCCCGAATCGGTCTGGCTCCGTTCAAACCCGTCTAGTTCAAGTGCATCGCACCGCGCCCTTATTGCGCTCCACGTGTTCCCGGCTGGACGCATTAGGTGGGCCCCGTCTGAAACACCTGTCATCCTCTGGAGTAAATGGTGGGCCCCGCTGTAACAGCCCAGGTTGTTACTTGGCTCAATTAAGACTAATCTAAGTCTTAATTAAAGGTTTTAAGTCACTAATTAAGTAATTTGGAACTCATCTCTAAAACCTAGGTCAAATCTGAAGTCAACAAAGTCAAATCAAGAATTCTGGAAAATTCCAAACCCTGGAAAATTGACCTTTTATCTAGACCTCAAATTGAAAATCTGACTTCGCCATTGCATTCAGAACACCAAATTAGCTAGGGGTGAAATTTTGGAGACATTTGAAAGTCGTTGATTTTTCGTCAAATATTTTAATATTATTTAAATACCCCAAATAATCAAATAAATAAATACTCGTCGAAATAAAAATTCGAGTGCGCCGCTGCGTTCCTCACCCTTCAATTAGCTAAGGATGATTTATTGGAAATTTTTGTGATGCATCTAATAGGGTAAATTTGATTAATGAAATATGTATAATTTAATTTAAATAATTATTAAAATTTTTTTTTTTAAACTTAACGGCGCCGTCAGTATTAATGTAACGCCGTCTATTTTCTTTTAATTTACCGTTTGATCTAACGGTTTATTCAGACCGTCTGATCTGGAAATCAGACGGTGGGGAGATCATCCCCTCCGTGAGACTAACGCGTGCTAGGGTTTCGGCACGCGTCGTCTTACCTCATCGCCAGATGGAGGAGCCACGGCTTCCACCGCTTGTTAAGCACCCGTTAAGACCCCAACTCATCTCCTTCATCCAGTTTCACCAGTTTGAGCGGATCAAGTTGCGAATCGAGCCCTAATTTGGCAAACAGCAAACTCTAATTTCCTTCGGCGACTCTAAGGTACCCCTACATCTCCTAATTTTTGTTATTGTTCTTATCTTAGTCATTGATTTCATGCGTATTTAGGGCTCGATCGATTGAATCGAGCCTCGATGGATCGAGCCGTTCGTCTGTATGAAGGTTAGGGTTCGTCGGTTCGTCGAAGAGGAAGATGAATCGCCTTTCGATTCCAGACGTCTGCTTTAAATCCGATCCAGCCGTTAGATCTAGGATATATTAGATCTGATCCGATCGTTCTAGACCGGTTCGATCCAGAACGGTTCATCTGGACCGGTCAAACCGCCCCTCCATGAACCAGCCGCAGTTGACATATTGCGATGGACGGTGGGCCCCGCTTCGCAATGTGCAGCCAACAGCAGAGCGACGCGTGGCCTGTCCAGCTGTCACTCTGACCTGTGGGGCCCGCTGCAGTCTGCCCAGCCAATACCTCTGCGCCACGTATAACTGTAATTATAATTATATATACATTATATATTTAACAGTTTTAATAATAAACGAATTTATATATATATATATATATATATATATATATATATATATATCAAATCAAAATAATTAAAATAATTAACAGAATTAATAAATCAATTAAATCAAATCTTTAAACCTTAATAACTTGCAAAATAGACATCCAAATTATACAAAATTATATATCATTGGATTCAGCAAAAATAGAGGAATAATTTGACACTATCAATTTTGCATTTGGACTTGTATTTAGCAAAGTGATATTAGGGTTTATTTAAGTTAAATTAAATGTCACAAATCTTATTTAGCTCATAACTTTGTGTAGATTGATCCAAATATACCCAATATGGGTCTTAAAGTGATCAAAAAACCCTAATGATTAATTTGATAGTGTTTATCTTGCTGCTTGAATTAGTATTTGCCTAATCACTTTTAGGACCTAACCAAAATTACCTTAATTAGACCTAGAACTTCAATTTACCATAATTTGGTCAATTGAGCTCCAAATTGGATGATCTAAATATTAATATAGATCAAAAAACCTAATTAACAGTAATTTACAAAAATATTTAGGATCCAATGGTGAGATTTGCAAATCACCCTTAATTACCCTACAACTTGATTAGTAAATATTAGCCAATTTAATAATCCAAATTAAGTGATTTAAGTTTCAGAGGACTCATAGAGTCATTTAAAACCTAGCTGTAAGGTTTGATTAGTGTTTGAGTGATTAATTTCACTAATCATTCACTAATCACTCTTAACCCTAATTAGGTCTTAACTTAGTCAAATTAGATTCAAATTGAGCCTACCACAGGTCATTATGATCAGTGGACTAATTGTAAACTATAGCAACTGATTTTGCTCAATTTGGACACTAATTGATAAAGTTAGATTTTTGACCCATAATTAAGAATTCCTCAAATCACCTTTTAACCCTAACTTTTGTATTGGCCATAACTTGGCCAATACTTATCAGCATTTAGCAAATTTAGATTCTATGGAAAGCTTAGACAGTAAAGAACAATAATCTGTAAGAAAATTTAACTTTCACTTAGTTAAATTACTAATTTGCCCTTATGAGTCAAATTCACTAATTTGATCTCATTTGGCTTAATAATCACCCAAAATTAATTTAGTTGCTGTCTAATCCTACATTAGACAGTAAGAAATACTTTCTAAAAGAAAATTTTAGAATTTAAGTCTTAGATCAAAATTTGATCTTTTGCACCCTTAAGTAGGGGCAAAATGGTCATTTTGCCCAAATTTAGGGTTTAGCCTTTAAAAGCCCTAAATTCAGTTTCTAATCACTAAAATTAGTAAATAGAATGATTTAGAACTGAAATTAATCAAATTCAAGTCTAAATTAGATTTTGCCTAGAATCTCAAAAATTTGTTCCTTAAGAAAATTCCTAAGTAAATCGTGAGTGTTCTTCTTTCCTTAATCACTCTTAGATCATACCTTAGGTCTTATAATATTAGTTAGGATATGTGTCTTGAGAGATACTCTTAGTAATTAAGAACCTTGATTCTTAAGATTAGGGATAGATCTTAAGTTAGAATTCATTTATTGAGTAAATTGGGTTACTCAATAGGTGAAACCTTGAGTTTTCTAGTTTATAGATTTTCTTAGTTTATTAAATGATTATTTGATCTTTAAACTCTAGAATTAAGAATAGAGATCTATCTTAATGTATTGATTTATCATTAGGACTTGCCTTAACTTAATCTATGAGATTTCGGTTCTAAACTTAGACCCTTAGATTATACCTTTAGATTAAGTGATTAGACCCCATCATCTGGAGTCTAATTCTTAATCTTTTCATCTTGATTTGGCTAATCAAGATGAGGTTGGGATGAATTAAATTACAAAATTAGGTCGATGATTTATTCATTTTAACCAAACAGTTGTCTTTTGATTAAGTTATAATTAGGACTTGGCCAGTCCTAATTATCTTCAACTAGTATGATTCGTAATTCTAAGTTACAGAATGCGTAAGAATTGATGATTCTGAAACTTATGTAACTTAGAGTAGATAGAACGAATAAAGTAGATAACAATGGATATCACCTGTGTTTTAGATAGAGTTTCTTGCTTATTTTGATTTTGATGCTTCGCATTCCTTGATTTTGGGCCTTATACCTTGAACATATATTATGTACTTAAGATATTTGATAAATATCTTATATTAATTTGGAATATTTATAAGTAGCATTATGTTTTCATTTCACAAGTGGTTTGTAAGGTGTAGCTTGATTAGTATACCTCTTCGATCAACTCGTTCGGGGTCGACAACCGTTCGAGGGTTTAATGTCCGACAGTTTATTGGCCATGCCTAGTCTGAGTGATAGGACGGATAGACTCTCGCCCTACTGACTATAGAGTCAGGATTCTGAAATGGATATACTAATTCAAGTACACTTACATTCAGTTCTATCTTAGCTTATTAGGCTAAGAGTTTTCAGTGATATTCAGTTCAGAGTTTGCTCATCAGGCTAAGATTTGCTGAGTATGTTTTCAGTTTGAGTGACTTAGATGGTCACTGCAGTTTCCATTTTTAGTTACTGTTTTACTTATATATTATGCATTGTAGCACTATTTTATTTACAGCTTTCCTACACATGTTATATATAGGATGCTAGTTTTACTTACTATTTTCATATGCTCACCTAGGATGTTAGTTGTTTTCAGTTTTATATTTTTCAAATTATGTATGTCGCCTAGCATATTCTGTTTGATCATAAGCATGTTTAGGTTGTACTTTTCTTATAGTTTTGTTTAGTCTGTTGCTTACCTGTCTTTGTTGTAGTTGCTTGGAGGAGGTATGTATTACTTCCTAGTTGCTTTAGTTATAAATTGTTTGTTTATAACTTATTACTGTTCTTTTTGTACGCTTTTCTGCACCTATTTACTTCAGTTTCTGGTTGATGGTGATATTCAAGTAACCTAATAAAATTGTTTGTCCTAAAATGTACTTAGACATATTGTCTAACCAGTTTTTCTTTTGTTGGTTGGGGCCCTACCATTATGAAACTGATAATGGTAGGCTCTAAGTTTGTTGGAGCAGCAGATCCAGTGGAGAGCTTACCATTGGAGGAGGAGCCCGTTCCTGAAGATCTGTAGTTTTAGTTTTCTTTCTTTCATTGAGATCGAGAGTTTCCTTTTTCAGTTATCTTAAACTTATTAAATGTTGTAATAATACAGGTTTAAACTTTTATTTTCAGTTCTTTACTTATTCTGTATTGTTGTATTTATACTGTATAGATGGATGTTATATTTTTATGCTTCCACATTCTGAATTCATGTATAGTCATATAATGATAATTCTTATGGATTGAATGGCAAAGTTCTTATTTAAGTTGGATTAGAACACGTGTCTAATTCAATTCTAAGTGGGGACTTTATCATTTGGTGACCCCTCCACCGTAATTAGAATAAGCTAAGTCAATACACAAACATAAAGTCATAAAATATATATTTACATATATATATATGCTCAACAAATCTAAGTAGAATGTTATAATTGTAGGAATAAAAGATCATCTAGGAATGGCATTCATGACATATTTGAAGGAATTCGAGATCCTATGGAAATATGAAGACAAGATAGGAAAGAAACAAGGAAGGACTATAGCAGCTGTCTCAGCTCAAGGGTCACAAGTTTTAGATAGACTACTTATGGAAGGCATCTATAATGGCCTTGATTTTCTCGTATTAGCTAGAGAATGGCTAGCAATGGTTGATCACATATTTGGTGTGATGGAATGGCCAAATGATATTCAATTAGAAGTAGTATTATGTCTCCTACGAGGTCGAGCAAAGAAATGGTGGACCAACTCCTATGGGAACCTCTTCCAAAAAGCTCAAGAGGAAGGACGAGAACTTACTTATGAAGATTTTTGTGTTGCATTCATAAAGGAATATATATGATGGGAATAGTTTCATAATCTATGATGATGTATTCTGTTATTTCAATAAAATTTTAAATAAATGAGAAAAGCAGTAGTTATCTTACATTTTGTTTTAATTAAGAACTCAAGATAGTTGTTTTGATTTCAGGAAAATGAATCCTGCTACTTCTCCAAACAACACTCCACTTAACCCTCAACCATCGGAAAGCAACGCTCCAAACAATACCGTGGCCTCTTCTAATACTATTGATGAAATAACCTCCTTGAGAAATATGGTTACTGCAATGCTAGAGAATCAAAATCAGCAAGCTCTAGCTATTCAAAAGTTAGTATCTGTAATACCCGTCACTAATGCCAGCACCTCTTCAGTATCTCCCGCTGCACAAGCTCCTAATACCTTTCGATAGTCTGCAGATGGGATACTTCATAATTTCTTAAGACTAAGGCCTCCTACCTTTGAAGGATCTGAATCACCAATGGACACTCTGGCATGGCTGAAGACAATAGAGAAAAATATCACTAGCCTGGGTTGTTCAAGCAACCAATCTGTAAGATTAGCCACTCACCTTCTGCAAGGAGAAGCAGAACATTGGTGGGAGTAAGAAAGGAATACGCATTTCGAGGAATTCGAATCAGATGAAATAAAATGGAGCTGGTTTATCCAAGCATTCAAGGAATCATTTATTCCACCATCCACTAAGAACATAATTGGCGAATCATTATTAAAATTAACCCAAGGAAATCGATCAGTAACTGAATATACCTCAGAATTTTGAAAGCTCATACGATTTTCACCTCACTTGGTTCCTACTGAAGCATATAGATGTTTCAGATTCGAGAATGGACTTCGAGAATCCATTAAAGATCACGTAATTCCCCTACAACACACCCAGTTCGAGAAATTGGTTGAAACATCACGAGTTGTAGAGCATCATCAATCAGTCAAGGACATAAAGAGAAAGGCTTTCAACATGAACAAATACCCTCAGAACTTTAAGCAACAAAGAACAAACCAAGGAAGGGTATATCAGATGGAGACTACTGAAACATCAAGCCAAACTGTCGCCTGTAATAGGCCACATTCTTATGGAAAATGTTATCATTTTAGCAGAGTATGTTTTACTTGTGGAAGGCAAGGTCATACGTATAGGGACTGTCAATCAAATAAAATGATTGATGGAGTAACTATTGAACAGAATCGTACGAATAAAGTATTCCGTGCCACTCCCATCAATTTCAGAGAGCCTCAGAGGACTCTTATGCCACCTCCTGCTCAAGAGCGAACCCTTACAAAGGTTCAATATGCTGCAAAACCTTCAAACCCAAATCAATCAACAGCTCAGACATCTGACAGCAGACCTGCTGGAAAGGCAAGAGTGTACAATCTCACTCCTGTAGAAGCAGCAAAAGACAACAACGTAGTCTCAGGTACAATTCACAACTTTTGTCTTTCTTACTGAATTAGAACTTCCTAAAATTTGTATTTTTATTAAGCACCCTATACTTTAAAGATGAGCCCTGCAGTATATTATTTGATACTGGGGCAAGTCATTCATTTATCTCTAAAAATTTTGCTAAGAGATTAGGACTACCCTGCTTCAAACTTGCGAAGATCTTAAGTGTTGGACTTCCTTCTGGAGCCCAACTTAGTGCGAACAAATTTTGTGATGTTCAAATACCAATCAATAACCATACTTTCCAAGCCAAGTTAATTATGCTACCTATAGTAAATTTCGATATCATACTAGGCATGAATTGGCTTAGTATGCATAATGCTACTATTAACTATCAAAAGAAGAAGGTTATCTTGCAAACTCCAGGAGCTTCAATAACGTTTATTGGGAAGTTCAGCACTAGTAGCTCCTTAATCAATGCAATTCAAGCAAAGAAAATGGTGTGCAAAGGCTATAGTTGTATTCTGATGGTGATGATGGGTAGTAGCAAAGAAGTAACCACAATTTCTAAAATAAAAGTTATTAGAGATTTCGAAGATGTTTTTCCTGAAGATCTACCTGGTTTACCACCAACCAGAGAAGTAGAATTTGAAATAAATATAGTTTCGGGGACACAACCTCTATCAAAAGCACCATATAGAATGGCCCCGAAAGAATTGCAAGAGTTAAATGAGCAATTACAAGAACTGCTAAATAAGGGGTTTATTAAACCAAGTATGTCTCCGTGGGGAGCTCCAGTTTTATTTGTAAAGAAGAAAGATGGGTCTATGAGAATGTGCATAGACTACAGGGAGCTGAATAAAGTCACTATTAAAAATAGATACCCACTTCCTCGTATCGATGATTTGTTCGATCAACTTGCCGGTGCTGTAGTGTTTTCTAAAATTGATTTAAGATTAGGGTATCATCAAGTAAAGGTAAAGGACTCAGATGTAGAGAAGACCGCATTCAGAACACGATATGGGCATTTATAGTTTCTTGTAATGTCATTTGGTCTCACTAATGCCCCATCTCTGTTCATGGACTTAATGCAGAGAGTTCTGAAACCTTATCTAGATAAATTTGTTATAGTTTTTATTGATGATATCCTAATTTACTCCAAGACAGTAAAGGATCATGAAGAGCACTTGAGATTGGTTCTGGAGAAGCTTAGAGAGCATGAGTTATATGCTAAATATTCTAAGTGTGAATTTTGGCTGGATTCTGTATCATTTCTTGGACATGTGGTTGACGCTCGTGGAATCCAAGTATACCAGAGTAAGATTAGTGCTATTCAGGATTGGGTTCAGCCCAAGATAGTTACTGAAATTCGTAGTTTTCTGGGTCTAACCGGATACTACAGAAAGTTTGTTAAAGGCTTCTCCCAGCTTGCCGCGCCACTTACGAAATTAATCCAGAAGGCAGTTCCATTTGTTTGGTCAAAAGAATGTGAAACTGCATTTTAGTCTATAAAGGATGCATTAACTTCTGCTCCAGTTTTAGTTCTTCCTAAAGAAGGAGTTAATTATCAGGTGTATACAGATGCATCTGGAATTGGGTTAGGATGCGTATTAATGCAAGAAGGCAAAGTTATAGCATACGCATCTCGCCAGCTTAAAACCCATGAAAGGAACTATGGTATACATGATTTAGAATTGGCAGCATTAGTTTTTGCATTAAAAATCTGGCACCATTATTTGTATGGAATTCAATGCTCTATATTTACAGACCACCAAAGTCTGAAGTACATCTTTACCCAAAGAGAATTGAACTGTAGGCAAAGAAGATGGCTGGAATTAATTAGTGATTATGACTTAGATATCCAGTACCATCCAGGAAAAGCTAATGTGGTAGCTGATGCGTTAAGCCGTTACACTATTCTTAATAGCTTAATTTCAGAAAGTCCGTTGATGAATGAGTTTCATAAAATGAAAATTTCTCTTGCTAAGGGAAATTCAGTCAGTACCATCATATCCATGAATAATATAGAACCCACATTCCATAGAGATGTTTCAATCTCTCAAAGCAAGGATGATGAATATTTAAACCTTAAAGTGGCAATAGAAAGTGGTCGTCATCCAGAATTGCATTTTAAGAAAGGTGCTATTTACATGTATAATCGTCTATGGATTCCTAAGTCCATGCAGAAAGAGATCTTGATTGAAAGTCACAATTCATGATATCAAATTCATCCAAGGAATTCTAAGATGTATCAAGACCTAAAATAATCATTCTGGTGGCCAAGAATGAAGAAAAGTGTTGCAGAATTTGTTGCAAAATGCCACACTTATTGCTTAATACAAGTAGAGCATCAAAAGCCTGGTGGCTTATTGCACCCACTAGAAATTCCAGAATGGAAATGGACTGATGTTTCCATGGACTTTGTCATGGGTTTGCCTCGTTCAAGATCTGGAGTTGATTCAATATGGGTTATAGTAGATCGCCTTACAAAATCTGTTCATTTTATTCCAATCCATCAAACTGACTCGGTGGAGAAGTTGGCCAAATTATATATTAAAGAAATAGTTAGATTGCACGGAATTCCTAAAACAATTGTATCCGATAGAGATAGTCATTTTACTTCTAAATTTTGGCAGGCCGTCCATCAAGATTTAGGCACAACTCTGGCCATGAGTACAGCATTCCATCCCCAAACAGATGGCCAAACAGAGCGAGTAAATCAATTCTTAGAAGATCTTCTGCGTTTATGTATGTTGGATTTTTCAGGATCCTGGGAAGAGCATATTCCTTTAATGGAATTTCTATACAATAATAGTTTTCAGTCAAGTATTAAGATGGCACCATATGAAGCATTATATGGGAGAAAATGTTCATCCCTGCTAGCTTGGTCTGAAATAGGAGATACTCAATTATATGGATCTGAGCTAGTGGAAGAAACAAATAAAAAGGTTTAACTCATTCAGCAAAGAATCTGAACAGCTCAAGATAGGCAGAGTAAATATCATAATAATCGTCATCATCCTCTAGAATTCAATGAAGGAGATTTTGTATACTTCAAAGTGAGCCCGATGAAAGGAGTCTATCATTTTGGAGTTTCAAGAAAGCTCAGTCCAAGGTACGTTGGACCTTTCAAAATTTTGCAGAAGATTGGTACAGCAGTTTATAAATTAGAGCTACCAGAAGATTTTACTGCTGTTCATAATGTTTTCCACATTTCATCTCTAAGGAAGTGTCTTCAAGATCCTTCCCATCTTATTGAACATCCTGCAATAGAAATTCAGCCTGATCTTTCTTACACTGAAGAACCAATTAAAATCCTAGATCGTGATCTGAAGAAATTAAGGAATCGATCTATTCCAATGATAAAGATTCAGTGGAAGAACCGGTCTTGTAATGAAGCCACCTGGGAGAAAGAGGTGGATATGCGTCAAAAGTACCCAAACCTTTTTAATCAAGGTAATTCTTCAACTCTATCTTATTTCAATTCGTTTCTTTATATCTGCTTAAATTCTTTTTCTCACTTGAGTGATGTCGAGGACGACATCATTCTTAAGTGGGGGAGTTTATAACAACCCAGATTGTTACTTGGCTCAATTAAGACTAATCTAAGTCTTAATTAAAGGTTCTAAGTCACTAATTAAGTAATTTGGAACTCATTTCTGAAACCTAGGTCAAATCTAAAGTCAACAAAGTCAAATCAAGAATTCTGGAAAATTCCAAACCCTGGAAAATTGACTTTTTATTAGACCTCAAATTGAAAATCTGACTTCGCCATTGCATTCAGAACACCCAAATTAGCTAGGGGTGAAATTTTGGAGACATTTGGAAGTCGTTGATTTTTTATCGAATATTTTAATAATATTTAAATACCCCAAATAATCAAATAAATAAATACTCATCAAAATAAAAATCTGAGTGCGCCGTTGCGTTCCTCACCCTTCAATTAGCTAAGGGTGATTTATTGGAAATTTTTGTGATGCATCTAATAGGGTAAATTTGATTAATGAAATCTGTATAATTTAATTTAAATAATTATTTAAATTTTTTTTTTTAAACTTAACGGCGCCGTCAGTATTAATGTAACGCTGTTTTTTTCTTTTAATTTACCGTTTGATCTAACGGTTTATTCAGACCGTCTGATCTGGAAATCAGACGGTGGGGAGATCATCCCCTCCGTGAGACTGACGTGTGCTAGGGTTTCGGCACGCGTTGTCTTACCTCGTCACCAGATGGAGGAGCCACGGCTTCCACCGCTTGGTAAGCACCCGTTAAGACCCTCACTCATCTCCTTCATCCGGTTTCACCAGTTTGAGCGGATCAAGTTGCGAATCGAACCCTAATCTTCGGCAAACGGCAAACTCTAATTTCCTTCGGCGACTCTAAGGTACCCCTACATCTCCTAATTTTTGTTATTGTTCTTATCTTAGTCATTGATTTCATGCGTATTTAGGGTTTGATCGATCAAATTGAGCCTGGATCGATCGAGCCATTCGTATGTATGAAGGTTAGGGTTCGTCGATTTGTTGAAGAGGAAGATGAATCGCCTTTCGATTCCAGCCGTCTGATTCAAATCCGATCCAGCCGTTAGATCTAGGATATATTAGATCTGATCCGATCATTCTGGACCGGTTCGATCCAGAACGGTTCATCTGGACTGGTCAAACCGCCCCTCCATTAACCGGCCGCAGTTGACGTATTGCGATGGACGGTGGGCCCCGCTTCGCAGCGTGCAGCCAACAGCAGAGCGACGTGTGGCTTGTCCCGCTGTCACTCTGACCTGTGGGGCCCGCTGCAGTCTGCCCATCCAATACCTCTGCGCCACGTGTCCTGTAATTATAATTATATATACATTATATATTTAACAGTGTTAATAATAAACGAATTTATATATATATATATATATATATATATATATAAAAATCAAATCAGAATAATTAAAATAATTAACAGAATTAATAAATCAATTAAATCAAATCTTTAAACCTTAATAACTTGCAAAATAGACATCCAAATTATACAAATTTATATATCATTGGATTCAGCAAAAATAGAGGAATAATTTGACACTGTCAATTTTGCATTTGGACCTGTATTTAGCAAAGTGATATTTAGGATTTATTTAAGTTAAATTAAATGTCACAAATCTTATTTAGCTCATAACTTTGTGTAGATTGATCCAAATATACCTAATATGGGTCTTAAAGTGATCAGAAAACCCTAAGGATTAATTTGATAGTGTTCATCTTGCTGTTTGAATTAGTATTTGCCTAATCACTTTTAGGACCTAACCCTAATTACCTTTATTAAACCTAGAACTTCAATTGACCAAAATTTGGTCAATTGAGCTCCAAATTGGATGATCTAAATAATAATATAGATCAGAAAAACCTAATTAACAGTAATCTATAAAAATATTTAGGATCCAACGGTTAGATTTGCTAATCACCCTTAATTACCCTGCAACTTGATTAGTAAATATTAGCCAATTTAATAATCCAAATTGAGTGATTTAAGTTTCAGAGGACTCATAGAGTCATTTAGAACATAGCTGTAAGGTTTGATTAGTGTTTGAGTGATTAATTTCACTAATCACTCTTAACCCTAATTAGGTCTTAACTTAGTCAAATTAGATCCAAATTGAGCCTACCACAGGTCATTATGATTAGTGTACTAATTGTAAACCATAGCCACTGATTTTGCTCAATTTGGACACTAATTGACAAAGTTAGATTTTTGACCCATAATTAAGAATTCCTCAAATCACCTTTTAACCCTAACTTTTGTATTGGCCATAACTTGGCCAATACTTATCAGAATTTAACAAATTTAGATTCTATGGAAAGCTTAGATTGTAAAGAACAATAATCTGAAAGAAAATTTAACTTTCACTTAGTCAAATTACTCATTTTCCCTTATGAGTCAAATTCACTAATTTGATCTCATTTGGCATAATAATCACCCAAAATTAATTTAGTTGCTGTCTAATCCTACATTAGACAGTAAGAAATACTTTCCAAAAGAAAATTTCAGAATTTAAGTCTTAGATCAAAATTTGATCTTTTGAACCCTTAAGTAGGGGTAAAATGGTCATTTTGCTCAAATTTAGGGTTTAGCCTTTAAAAGCCCTAAATTCAGTTTCTAATCACTAAAATCAGTAAATAGAATGATTTAGAACTGAAATTAATTAAATTCAAGTCTAAATTAGATTTTTCCTAGAATCTCAAAAATTTGTTCCTTAAGAAAATTCCTAAGTAAATCGTGAGTGTTCTTCTTTCCTTAATCACTCTTAGATCATACCTTAGGTCTTATAACATTAGTTAGGATGTGTGTCTTGAGAGATACTCTTAGTAATTAAGAATCTTGATTCTTAAGATTAGGGATAGATCTTAAGTTAGAATTCATTTATTGAGTAAATTGGGTTACTCAATAGGTGAAACCTTGAGTTTTCTAGTTTATAGATTTTCTTAGTTTATTAAATGATTATTTGATCTTTAAACTCTAGAATTAAGAATAGAGATCTATCCTAATGTATTGATTTATCATTAGGACTTGCCTTAACTTAATCTGTGAGATTTGGGTTCTAAACTTAGACCCTTAGATTATACCTTTAGATTAAGTGATTAGACCCCATCATCTGGTGTCTAATTCTTAATCTTTTCATCTTGATTTGGCTAATCAAGATGAGGTTGGGATGAATTAAATTACAAAATTAGGTCGATGATTTATTCATTTTAACCAAATAGTCATCTTTTGATTAAGTTATAATTATGACTTGGCCAGTCCTAATTATCTTCAACTAGTAGGATTCGTAATTCTAAGTTACAGAATGCATAAGAATTGATGATTCTGAAACTTATGTAACTTAGAGTAGATAGAATGAATAAAGTAGATAACAATGGATATCACCTGTGTTTTAGATAGAGTTTCTTGCTTATTTTGATTTTGATGCTTCGCATTCCTTGATTTTGAGCCTTATACCTTGAACATATATTATGTACTTAAGATATTTGATAAATATCTTATGTTAATTTGGAATATTTATAAGTAGCATTATGTTTTCATTTCACAAGTGGTTTGTAAGGTGTAGCTTGATTAGTATACCTCTTCGATCAACTCGTTCGGGGTCGGCAACCTTTCGAGGGTTTAATGTTCGACAGTCTATTGGCCATGCCTAGTCCGAGTGATAGGATGGATAGACTCTCGCCCTACTGACTATAGAGTCAGGATTCTGAAATGGATATACTAATTCAAGTACACTTACATTCAGTTCTGTCTTAGTTTATCAGGCTAAGAGTTTTTAGTGACATTCAGTTCAGAGTTTCTTAGCTCATCAGGCTAAGATTTGCTGAGTAGGTTTTCAGTTTGAGTGACTTAGATAGTCACTGCAGTTTTCATTTTCAGTTACTGTTTTACTTATATATTCTGCATTGTAGCATTATTTTATTTACAGCTTTCCTACACATGTTATATATAGGATGCTAGTTTTACTTTCTATTTTCAGATGCTCACCTAGGATGTTAGTTGTTTTTAGTTTTATATTTTTCAAATTATGTATGTCGCCTAGCATATTCTGTTTGATCATAAGCATGTTTAGGTTGTTCTTTTCTTACAGTTTTGTTTAGTCTGTTGCTTACCTGTCTTTGTTGTAGTTGCTTGGAGGAGGTATGTATTACTTCCTAGTTGCTTTAGTTATAAACTGTTTGTTTATAACTTATTACTGTTCTTTTTGTACGCTTTTCTGCACCTATTTGCTTCAGTTTCTAGTTGATGGTGATATTCAAGTAACCTAATAAAATTGTTTGTCCTAAAATGTACTTAGACATATTGTCTAACCAGTTTTTCTTTTGTTGGCTGGGGCCCTACCATTATGAAACTGATAATGGTAGGCTCTAAGTTTGTTAGAGCAGCAGATCCAGTGGAGAGTTTACCCTTGGAGGAGGAGCCCGTTCCTGAAGATCTGTAGTTTTAGTTTTCTTTCTTTCAGTGAGATCGAGAGTTTCCTTTTTCAGTTATCTTAAACTTATTAAATATTGTAATAATACAGGTTTAAACTTTTATTTTTAGTTCTTTACTTATTCTGTATTATTATATTTATACTGTATGGATGGATGTTATATTTTTATGCTTCCACATTCTGAATTCATGTATAGTCATATAGTGATAATTCTTATGGATTGAATGGCAAGTTCTTATTTAAGTTAGATTAGAACACGTGTCTAATTCAATTCTAAGTGGGGACTTTGTCATTTGGTGACCCCTCCACCGTAATCATGTTAACTTAAGGGTTAACAGGACCACGGTGGGGCAGGGCCGCCACACCCGCTGTCGGATGTCTTCTGTCCACTGTGACAGAATGGATAAGTGGGACCCACTTTGGCTGACGTGGTAAGTTCCGTCTGATGCAGTGGGTCCCATCACATGGAATTTAATTAAAAGAATTAATAAATTTGCAAAATAGTAATATTAATATATTTGAGATTTAATTTAATTCAATTAAATGTCAAACTTTGAACTCTCTTAACTTATAAATTATAAGTCCAAATCATACAAACAAATATATCAAATTAATCAGAAAAATTTAAAGAATTTATTAAAATAATCAACTTTCCATTTGGACTAGTGTATCACATAGTGATATTTTAGGGTATTAATTAATTGGGAAAAAGTTTTAAATATTCAAATTGCTATAACTTGATACAAATTAATCCAAACATTCCTAATATAGGTCTCAAAATACTCAAAAAACCCTAAGGAATATTTTAGTAGTGTTAACTTTGCTATTTGGATTAGATTTAGACTAATCACATTTAGGACCTAACTTTAATTAAGCCATTTAACCTTAGAACTTCAATTGACAATAAGTTGGTCAATTGAACTCCAAATAAGGTAATCCAAATATCAATTTAGATCAGAAAAACCTAATTTTCAATAATCTGTAAAAAGATTTTAGATCCAACTATTAGATTTGCTAATCACCCCTAATTACCCTAAAAATTTGATTAGTGAATATTAGCAAATTTAATGATCCAAATTGAACAATTTAAGTTTCAAAGAACTACTAGAGTATAATAAAACTTAATGGTGTACTTGGATTAGTGATTTGGTGATTAATTTTACTAATCACTCTCTAATCACCCTAAACCCTAATTAGGCTATAACTTAGCCAATTATAGTCCAAATTGAGCCTACCACTAATTATTGTAATCAGTGGATCATTTGTGACACATAGCCACTAATTTTACTCAATTTGGACACCAATTGA
The DNA here is from genome assembly GCA_016760335.1 of Gastrodia elata. Lineage (NCBI taxonomy): Eukaryota > Viridiplantae > Streptophyta > Magnoliopsida > Asparagales > Orchidaceae > Gastrodia > Gastrodia elata. The sequence goes on from CM028670.1 coordinate 47,920,542, forward strand.
CAAAGTTAGATTTTTGATCCTTAATTAAGAAACCCTTAATTACCATTCTACCCCTTAAGCTTGTATTGGCCATAACTTGGCCAATACTTATCAGAATTTAGCAAATTTAAAATCTATAGAAACCTTAAATAGTAAGTAACAATAAAATAAAAGAAAATATAGATTTTATTTAGCCAAATTACCAAAATGCCCCTATGAGTTAAATTCATTTATTTGATCTCATAAGGCTTAATAATTACCCAAATTTTGTATAATTATTGTCTAAACTCATATTAGATAGTAAGAAACACTTTGAAATAGAAAATTTGAGATTTGGAAACCCTAAATCAAATGTGATCTTTTGAACCCTTAACTAGGGGCAAAATGGTCATTTTGCCCAAAGTTAGGGTTTAGTCTTTTAAAACCCTAAATCATCATTCTAATCATTATAAAATAGTAAGATTAATGTTTTAGATAATAATTTATATAATTTTAAGGCTTAGTAGAAACTTTGATTAAAATCTTAATTTTAAGTCCTTAAAGAAAATCCTAAGTAAAATGTGAATTCTTTCTTTCCTTTAACTATCTTAGATCTTCCCATATGTCTTATAACACTAGTTAGGATGTGTGTCATGAGAGATACTCTTAGTAATTAAGAGCTTTAATTCTTAGGATTAGGAATAGATCTTAGGTTAGAGTTCATCTATTGGGTAAATTGGGTTACTCAATAGGTGAAACCTTGAGTTTATTAGTTTATAGTTTTCCTAAAGTTTATTTAATAATTATTTTATCTTTGAAGCTTAGAACTAATAATAGAGATCTATCCTAATGAGTTGATTTTTTATTAGGAATTGCCTTAAACTAAATGAGTGAGTATGGATATTAAACCTTAGATCTTTTGATACACCTTTGGATTAAGTAATTAAACCCCAATGTTTGGAGTTTAATTCTTAATATTTTCATCTTGATTTATCTAATCAAGATGAGGTTGGGATTCTTAAAATTATTAAAATAGGTTGATTGATTTGTTATTTAAATAGGACCTAGCTAGTCCTAATTATTTTCAATCTATAAAAATGTGAATCTGAGTTACACTCAAAAGTAGGATCTAGAGATCCTAAACTTGTGTAACTTAGAGTAGATAGAATGATTAAATTAGATAACATATGGATATCACTTGTGTCTTAGTAGAGTCTCTTGCTCACCTTGATATTGATGCTTTGCTTACCTTATTTTGAGCCTCATACCTAGTATTCATATTTTAGACATAGGATATTTGATAAGTATCTCATGTCAACTTTGAAATTTTATATCAACATTTACATTTCTTTTATCGATGCTTTCAGTTAAGTAGAATGTAATCTAATTAGTCTACCTCTTGGTATCTCTTACTTCTTCTATTACTTCTCTTGTGGCTATTAGCCAGGTACCGATAAGGTAGTACTAATTTTAGGTGTACTTCTACTTAGTGTTTCTACCTCTCATTGCCACTTACTTCATCTTATATTTCTCTTGTGGCTAATATCCCAGTGCCTATATGAGTTTTATATCTCTCGGTATCACTTACTTCATCTTATTCATCTTTTGTGGTAGTTGGCCCAGGTTTGATATGGCAGTAGGTGAGTCTTTATTTATATATTTCTTTTAGATGGCAAGTTTGGCCAATTCAGTGGTTTAGCTTATACTTTATATTTCAGTTACATTACTGCACTTTTAGCATTTTTTTTATTTACTGCTTTACTACATTTCTAGCTTTACTTTTACTTATAGGGTGCTAGCTTTGTTCTTTACTCATATTTTATAGGATGCTAAATTTGTTTATAATGTTTATATGTTCATTTTACTTATGTCAATTAGCATGTATTTGAATTGATCATAAGTATGTTTAGGCAGTTTACTTTTCTATTATATTAGTATTTAGCCTTTTATACGTAACCTTGTTGCAGCTATCTGGGAGGTATGTGCTTACTTTCTATTTTGTTTAAGTTATAAACTAGTTGTTTATAGCCTTACTTTATTTCTTTTTTACACTTTTATGCTCCTATACTTGCTTGTAATCTTCATTCTTTATAGTGATATCCAAATAACATAATAAAATTCTACATACTAAAATGTACTTAGACAAATTGTCTAACTAAGATCTTTTCTTTTGTTAGCTGGGGCCCTATCATTGTGATACAAACAATAGTAGACTCTGAGCTATTTGAAATGATAGAGCCTTCAGGAGATTTGCACTTTGAGGAGAAGCATCCTATTGAAGATCTTTAGTTTATTTCTACATTTGTGATGATGAGTGTCTTTTTCAGTTCCTTTTAAATTGTATAAAATTGTAATAATACAGGGTTAATATTTCTTTTCAGCACTTTACTTATTATGTACTGTTGTATTATATGATAGATGGATGTTATATATTATGCTTCCGCACTTTGCATTTCTTATATTTTCATTTAGTGAGATTTTTACTTAGAAATGGAAAAGTCCTTAGTTAAGTTAGATTAGAATGTGTGTCTAATCTAATTATAAGTAGGGACCTTGTTGTTTTGGAGACCCCTCCACCGTAATCATGTTAACTTAAGAGTTAACAGGACCACGATGGGGCAGGGCCGCTACAGATCCATATGCCATTAGGTAGCTATAAGCATTCTATATCTGATTCTGTGTGGTTCGAGCCTCACCTCCAACAGAATCAACATCAAATGGCATGCCCTAATCCTTTGTTATCGCAGATGAAGGAGAAGAGGATGGTTCAAGCCTGGTTGACCCGGGCCCGACCCGTGGTCCAGTAATTCGAAGGAGCCGACAGCGGGGCCCACCAAGAGTAGACCGTGTGCCTCAGGATGCGCCGTGTGTCCTACCTGGATGCATGTCAGTGTCCTGTTCCTCTGCGGCTTCGGTGGGACCCGCAGTCAAATTACTAAAATGCCCCTATGAGTCAAATTCATTAATTTGATCTTATGAGACTTAATAATTACCCAAAACTAGTGTAATTACTGTCTAATATTATATTAGATAGTAAGAAACACTTTGCCACTAAATATTTTAGATTTGGAACCCTAGATCAAAATTTGAATCTTTTGAACCCTTAAGTAGGGGCAAAATAGTCATTTTGCCCAAATCTAGGGTTTAGCAATTTTAAAACCCTAGAATCACATTCTAAATGATATAATCAATAAATAAATGATTTAGAGCAAAAATTATGTGAGTTTAAGCCTTAATCTGATTTTGATTAAAACTTCAATCTTAAATCCTTAAGGAAAATCCTAAGTAGAATTTGAGTGTTCCTTTATTCCTTAACATTCTTAGATCTTTCCATAGGTCTTATAATATTAGTTAAGATATGTGTCTGAGAGATACTCTTAGTGATTAAGAGCCTTAATTCCTAATACTAAGAATAGATCTTAGGTTAGAATTCATTTATTGAGTGAATTAGGTTACTCAATATGTGAAGCCTTGGTTTTGATAATTTCATAGATTTTCTTAGTTTGTTAATGATTATTTGATCTTTCAATCTTAGAACTGTGAATAGAAATCTATCTTATTGAGTATAATTTCCACATTAGGATTTGTCTTAATCTAATTTTGTGGGAATTGGATTCTACACCTTAGACCCTTAGTTGTACCTTTAGATTGAGTGATTAAGCCCCATCATTTGGAGTTTAATTTTTAATCCTTTCATCTTGATTTGGCTAATCAATATGGGGTTAATTAAAATATCAAACTTGGATGATGATTTGCTTATTTAAATCAAGTAGTCATCATTTGATTTAGATATAGTTAGGACTTGGACAGTCCTAATTATGTTCAACCTATAAGACAGTGAGTCTAAGTTACATTTAGACTAAGAATTGATGATTCTGAATCTTATGTAACTTAGAGTAAATAGAACAAATAAATTATACAATAATGGATATCACATGTATCCTAGTTGAGTCTCTTGCTCACTTTGACTTTGATGCTTTACTTATCTTATATATGAGCTATATACCTTTAACATATATTATGTACATATGATATTTGATGAGTATCCCATGTCAACTTTGAGAATTCATAAGTAGCATTTGTTATTTTTCTCGTATTTTAGTATAGTGTAGCTTGATTAGTATAGCTCTTCATTTTACCCCGTGGGGGTCGGCTTTAGAGTAGGTCAGACCGATAGTCTATGCCATGCCTAGTCCATGGGATAGGATGGGTTAGACTCTTGCCCCAACTGACTGATAAGTCAGGATTTGATATGGTTATACTAATTTAAAGTACACTTATACTTGGTTTTTCTATTATAGCTTATCAGGCTAAGTACGTTGATACTATCTGTTCAGAGCTTCAGTCTTAGCCCATCAGGCTAAGTGAGACTATGTTTGCTTACAGTTCGAGTGGCTCGAGAAGCCCAGATAGCTTTCAGTGTTGGATTTACTATTTTACTTTTTATTTTTCTGCAATTCAGCACTACTTTTACTTACAACCTTTTCTAACTTTGCTTACTTATAGGATGTTAGTCCCACTTGTTGTTCTCACATGCATAGGATGCTAGTTTTATTTCTAGTTTTACAATGTTTTTATATGTTCATTACTTGTACGTCAATTAGCTTAATTCTTTATTGATCATAAACATGTCTAGGATGTATTTTCTTTACAGTCATTTGCATTAGTCTTTCTTTTACTTACCTAACCTTGTTGCAGTCGTTGTGGAGCAGGTATGTTCTTACTTCCTAGTTGTTAAATTATAAATTAGTTGTTTATAGCTTTACCTTGTCCTTTCTTATGTGTTCTTGCTCTTATTATGCTTTTGTACCTAATGGTTTATGGTGATATCTAATGAACTTAATAAATTGATTACCCTAAAATGTACTTAGACATTTTGTCTAACTAGATTTTTCTTTTGTTGGCTGGGGCCCTATCATTGTGAAACCGACAATGGTAGATTCCGAGCTTTTCGAAGCAGTAGAGCCTTCTGAAGATCAGGTTCAGGAGGAGGTTCAGGCTATTAAAGATCATTAGTTTCTTTTCTGCAGTGTGAGGATGAGTGGTTTATTTCAGTTCTTTCAGTACTTTACTTATTCTGAACTGTTGTATTTATATGATGGATGGATATTTGTACATATGCTTCCATATTCTACTGTTACTTGTATTTTCATTTAGTGATGATTTCTTTGAGTAAATGGCAAAGCTTTTGATTATAATGGGTTAGTATTAGTCACTAACCTATTCATAAGCAAGGGCCTTGTCATTTGGTGACCGCCACGCTGTAATCATGTTAACTTAAGAGTTAACATGTAAAATACCAAAATTTATTTTCAAATTTGTTTATTTATATTTAAATAATTTTGACCTCAGATTGAAAATCTGACTTCGCCATTGAGTTCACCACCCCCAAATTAGCTAGGGGTGAAGTTTTGGAGGCATTTGGAAGTCGTTGAATTTTCATCGAATATTTTAATAATATTTAAATACCTGAAAATTCGAATAATTAAATACTCGTCGGATCAAAAATCCGAATGCACCATTGAGTTCCTCACCCCTCAATTAGCTAAGGGTGATATATTGGAAATATTTGGAACATATTTATTAAGATAAGCTTAATTAATTAAATCGATTTAAAATAAATTAAATAATTATATATTTAATTAGAAGTTTAACGGCGCCATCACAAAAAGACCTAACGCCGTTTACTCTTTCTGTGCATACCGTCAGATTTGATGGATCACCCGATCCGTCTGATCGGGCGATCGGACGGACGCAGCCTCTTTGTTCCCGGAAGACTCCGCATGTCCAGGGTTTGACGCATGTCACCCTAATTTCATGCCACGTCCCTCCGATCGCTCAACACCACTTCGAGACCTCATTAAGACTCCATTAGGACCTTCCTCATCCATTTCTCACCATTCCCCGACCTTGTAAAAGATTAAAAATCTCCGGATCGAAACCTAGCAATCCTCCTACTGTCCGCCTAAGGTATTATCTTACTCTTATGATCTATCCATCTCAATATATAGCTTTCAATTATAGAGACTCAGTAAATCAAACCAGCCAATCGAAGCATTCAATCGCCATTTTGCCGAACCCTAAAATTTGTGTTTCCGTCTGCCCTAATTCACGGGAGGCGAAGAGACCCTGATCCCTCTCAGACCGGAACAAGGCAGACCAGACCGAACTCTCGCGGTCGGTCGGTCCACGCTGCAAACCCAGCCGCGTGTGCAAAGATGGAGCCCGCCAGTGTGCACTGGATGCGCCTGAGCACGCCGCGTGGAGGCGTGGGGCCCACGACGCATAAATATGAGTCGTTCAGACTGTGGGCCCACAATCTCTTCGGCTGGCAAGTGTGGGGCCCGCACAAGCCCTGCCAGCCAATGGCTCAGCGCCACCTGTCGCCGAGTCAGCCGCGGGTCCCACCTGTAATAGAAAAATGATAAATATATATATATATACGCAGAAAATAAAAATAAAGAAGTTTAATAAAAACAGAATATTAGATTAATGATAAATATAATAAATAATATAATTAATTCTGCTGCTGATTTAGGTAAATAATAATAATGTATAAGGAATTAATTAATTTAAATATCAAATTTTAATCACCCATATCTCTTAACATACACATTCAAATTATACAATTAAATATACTAAATTAATCAGAAAATTATGAGGAATTTATTGAATTTATTAGATTTCTATTTAGATTCATATTTGAGATAGTGTCATTTAGGATTCATTTAATGTGACACAAATTATTTAAATATTCAATGGATTATAACTTTTAATCCATTAATCCAAACATACTCAATATAGATCTCAAAATACTCAGAAAACCCTAAGGAATATTTTAATAGTTTTAATTTTGCTATTTGAATTAAATATAGACTAATCATAATTAGGACCTAACCCTAATTAAGCCCTAAACTCTAAAAACTTCAAATATCCATAAGTAAGTCAATTTAGCTCCAAATTAGGTGATCCAAATATCAATTTAGGTCAGAAAAACTTAATTTACAGTAAACTACAAAAATATTTAAGATCCAATAGTTAGATCTCCTAATCAACCCTAATTACTTTAAATCTTGATTAGTGAATATTAACAAAACTAATGATCCAAATTAAGTAATTTCAGTTTCAGAGGACTAATAAAATAAATTAAAATCTAGCTGAATAATTAGTTTAATAATTTTATAACTAATTTCACTAATCACTCACTAATCACATTAAACCCTAATTATTAATCCTAAAACTTGTATTGGCTATAACTTAGCCAATACATATCAGAATTTGATGATTTTAGATTCTATGGAAACCTTAAGACATAATCTACAATAAACTGTCAAAAATTTTAAATTTCATTAAGGGTAAAATTATTAATATGCCATTATAAAGTCAAATTCCCAATTTGACCTTATAAGGCACAGTAATTAAGTTACTTAATAAAATAATACAAATATTCAAATATTCATTTTTATTATTATGTTAAAAAAACCTAATATTGCAAATATATTAAAAGCATAAAAATATTAAATTAATGAATTAAATTATTTTTGGCAGATCAAAGAAATTGATTTGATTGAAATTATATCAAAAACAGTCAGGTACGTAAATCTACTTATAAGTTTTATTTCAATATTCTTATTTGAGTCATTTTCATTTGAGCATTATTTCACTACTTACCGCTTTTAAACTTGTAAAATAATATTATCAAATAAGCATGTAACAAAAAGATGAAATGTGGTATATATTATTGTGGTGTTTATCTTTGGAGGATGGAAAGCAACACTGAGAAACTGTACACATTGGGCCTGCTGGCAGCCCCTGGGAGTTATATGAAAGGATTTAGCCCTTATTAGGAAGTGGGCAAATCCAGAGGAAAGACACACCATCAATTCCTATTTTGAGTAAGCTACTGATGGGTAGTGAGAAAAGCTTCCTACAAATTATGCCTATGGGTATACCCATTTGGGCTCAAGAGTCTTTGGACTCAACTTATTGTTACAAATACTTTTGATAAAATTTATGCTTTTCATATATGTTTAATTTCAAAGCTAATATGCAGGGCAATATTTAAATTTGAGAAATTTGCTTTCTTTTCATATATGCAGATATTCCTTTCAGTTCCATATTTGATTTATGCCTATTATAGGATGCTAAAATTATTCTTATAAGAACAATTTGCGTACTCCTACCTGACTGGTAACTAAATTTTTCAGGTTTTGAAAATTAAAAGCTTTGAAGATCTGCCTAAAGAAATTTAAAAAGAAGCAGTTGATATGTGAGAGAATAAAGATGTTTTTATTTATTATTGTAAATATTAAAAACTATTGTAAATTCATATGTGTATGGCTCTATATGTAAATGTGGATATTCATGGATTTTATTTTTCTTTATTTTCGTAAATGAATATTTCCAGTACATGAATCATTCTTTTGAGACTCTCGAACTTCGATCCTCGGTCGCCACATAACAGGACCACGGCGGGGAGCGGGGCGCCACATTTTTGAACCCTTAAGTAGGGGCAAAATGGTCATTTTACCCAAAATTTAGGTTAAGTATCCTTAGACTCTAAATTATCTTCTAAGTTAATAAAACTAATATTAGAATTGTACTAAAATCTTCTAAGTGAGTAAAATCAACTAGTAGGATAAATTTGAGAAATCCTTAATTTTCCTCCATGTCCTTTCTTTATGATCTTTTCACCTCACATTAGGACTACTCCTGAGATTAGGATTAGTTCATAGGTTAAATTTAACTCATTAAAAAATGGGGTTTTTCAATGAATGAATCCTTGGTTTTATTAGTTTTTAGATTTTTCAATTTAATTTTAATTATTTTATCTTTTAACCCTAGTTTCAGTATAAGAGATTCATCCTATTAAATTTGAATTACTTAATAGGATTGCCCTAGTCATTAGTTCACATTTAGATTGAAACCTAGATCTTAAGTCTCACCCTTTTTGGATTATGTGATTAAGCCTAATCTCATAATATTAATCCATAATCTATAGTTTGGTAGATCTTGATCAGATCTTAGATAGAATGTTTAAATTTATCTAATTATGATGTTGTGATTTGTTTCTTAACCTGTAGTCATACTTGATTGAATTTGATTAGAACCTGATCAGTTCTAATCCATTTTAACTTATAAGGCCATGCTTCTAAGTTACACTCGATAGTAGGAATTGGAGATCCTAAATTTGTGTAACTAATAATAAGTAGAATGGTTAAATTAGATAACAAATGATATCACAATGCTTAGTAGAGTCCCTTGCTTACTATTTGTTATTGTGCTACGTATTCCTTGTATTTTGTGCTTGTTTCTTTTGGACATATCATATAAGAAAACATTGTTGCATGAAAAAAAAATGAAAACTTAGAATATTAGGAAAACATTTACATTTGGGTTCAGTTCATGGTAGATTATGGTGCACATTTACTCCAATGGATAGAGGTAAAGGAGAGATCGGGATGCTTAACATTACTCATTGAGGAGTGTGTGTTAAGCTTGGGACCCGTTCAGTCTTGCAGACGTACTTGACTCCTCAGCTATTTTTGAAATTATCCATAGAAATAAAAAGTAAAATAATTAAAAGATATTCACATAGTATTATCTGCCTCTTCAGTTATACTATACTATATTTTTATATTATATCTGCCCTAGCCCAAAAAGGCTATGGCAATATACTGAGCTGAATTGGCCAATTCTTTCTGATATGGCAGTTATACATTTTTTTCAGTTTTCATCTTACTATTTATTATGATGATGATATATTTTATTTCAGTTAGCTGTGTTTTTTCTGTTCTACCTGCTTACTTGAGTAAATGCATATATAGGATGCTAGACTTTACTACTTATTATATGTACCACTTTTAGATTAATGTTTTAATTAGTATATGTCGTTAGACTTTTTTTTTAGTAACTTTACCAACTCTACTACATACGTATGCCCTACCTTATTTTACTTGAGGTGTGCTTTTGCCTCATTTTCTGCTTAGTTATAAGTATTACATTTATAACTTATCCTACTTTCCTTTTTGCTTACTTACTCCCATGCTAGATAAATACTTCATTTTATTTAGAGTAAGATGGTGATATTAATAAATGCCTAATAAATTACTTGTCTAAAATGTACTTAGACATTTTGTCTTATAAGAATTTTCTTTTATTGGTTGGGGCCCTGGCATTGTAAAACCGACAATGTTAGATCTTGAGTAGTTTGAGAATCCTGTGCCTGAGGAGGAGCCTTACTTAGAGGAGGTGTGGCAACTTGGAGCAGAGGATATTTAGTTATCTTCTATTATATTGTGAGGATGAGAGATATTTATTTCATTTCATAAACCTTAATAAAAATGTTGTAATAATACAAGTACTCATAATTATATTTGCTTTCTGCACTTTATTATTTGATGAGATATATATTACTGTCTCTTACTTGATGTATGGTGAATGGATGTAATCCTTACTTCTTATTGCTTCCGCACTCTGTATGCATATTTAAATTTAGTGTCTGATCCTTATGTTCATCCTGTACACATCCTTCCTTTATTAGTGGATTATGGATCTTGCTTAATCTAATAATAAGTGAGGGATTCTCTAGGAGTGGCACACCACCCCTTTAGGTCTAATCATGTGGGACTAGGGGTGGGGTGCCAAAAGTATGCCTAAGGTAGCATAACCAAAATAAAATAGGGCCAAAACAGGGCCACTGTACAGAAAGTTCAACATGTATTCCCCTAGGCATCCACAGAGCCATGTGCAAGTTGAACTTATAGACTTAGACATGTATCCCTCTAGTCAAGCACAGAGCTAGGTCCGAGTCAAATCTATAACCAAAGAATTGAACTGAAGAGACAGACTAAACTAGAACACATTTTGTTGAACTAAATGAACTGGATGAACTGAATAAAATTAAATTATATTTATGTAAATTCAAATCTAACATAGGGTACTCATCAAATATCCTATGTCCAACTAATATGTCAAAGGAAAATGCTCAAACACAAGGAATGTGAAGTAATAATAATCAAGTAAGTAAGAGACTCAACTAGACATATGTGATATCTATTGTTGTCTAAATTTAATTCGTTCTATCTATTCTGAGCTAGTATAAGCTTAAGATCTCTAATATCCATCTATCAACTACAACTCAAATTTATGATCTTACAATTAACATTAGAACTTAACAAATTCTAATTTATAATCAGAATGATGACTACAAAAGTTAAGTAATTAATCAACAACTTAATTATTGTATTTTGATAGCACATACCCAATCTTGATTATGCCGATCGAAATATCAGAATTCTAGGTTCAAACTCCAAATTTGTAACAACCCTAGGTTGTTACCTTGCTAAACCATAATCTAAATAACCATTATTTTAGACCCCATTGCTTTATGACTTCAAATGAAGATTATCCTAAAATTTTGAAGTCCACAGGACTTTTCTAAGTTCAAAATAATATTTTGATCAGTCTAGATACCCTAGATTAGACCTAAAATATTTTGATCATAAAATTAAAATATGATTGCATTTTTGAATTCCTCACCCCCAAATTAGCTAGTGGTGAAAATTTGGTGCAATTTGGAGATCATTTAGATCATAAATTAATTTAAAATGGAATGGTCTAATTGCATTTTAGGGTTCCTAACAATTATTAATTGCAAACCTACCCTATCCTTCTGCCGGCTATCTTCAAAACAGCGGGCGCAATCTGAGCCGTCTGTTTCTAGGATCAGATCGTGCGGTCGGCGCCTTAGTTTAGATGCGATCCATCTCGACCGTACCGCGGTTTCAACGATGGGATCGGACGGCATCTAGCCGTGCCCCGTAAGTACCTCGGATCTTCCATTGGATCCGAAGTTTTAATCCAATGGACCCCTAAGAGCTTCTAGAGTTTCTCTGGGGCAGCGAACCACATTCTGTCTTCCAGTCCCAGCTCCGTCCTACAAATCCAGGTACCCCAGTTGCTGGTTTCGATCCACTAAGGCTCGAACCTTCTTCCTTTTGATGCGTATGCATTCATATTGTCGACCCGAACCCAATGGTATCGAGATTAAGATCTAGGTCAGCCTCGATCGATTGATCGGGTTAAAGCTCCTTAAGGATCGCCTCGGTCGAGTAAGGACCCGGCGATCCAGACCATCCCAGACCCTCAGACCAGAGAGCTTCGATCCGCCTCACCTCCCTGATGGTGTAAGGATCGAGCTCGAGGTCTGGCGTGCCCTCTGAGGGGAGAATTGTCTCCCCACAATAGCTCCAATGGAGGAGCCCTTGGGTGAGTAATGTCCGGCCGATCCGGACCATCTCACAGAGCGCTTCTAGTTTCGTTCGGTGCGTCTGATCACGGTGATCGTGTAGCGATCAAATGCTGGTCCTGTCGTGGTCAGGAGGCGCCGGAATTTGGAGATTATGGTTCCCCTAATCGGCCTCTCCGTTGGGACGAAGGCACGAGGATGAAGGTCATGTGCGGGTCAGGTCAGCCCATGACCCGCATGGTGCGACAGTCGTCGGTCTTCGGGCCCCAGTCAACCCACGCGGTTTGGTTAATGGGCCGAGCCCATTTATTTAATATCCGATTAAATTGCATTATTTTCCTTAAGGAAAATAATCCAATTAATCAAATTATATGAAAATTTAATTAGAAAAATACATAATGTATTAATTGAATAACTTTTAATCTACTAGTCCAAACCCTATAATATTATATATGAAAATAATTAGCAAAACATCAAGGACCAGAATATAAAATAAAAATTAACATCTGATGGTTAAATCTGGAATTATTACTTAATTACAGTGAGCTTTAATTAGGGTATTTTAGTAGTTTTACTTAACCAAATTGTATGATTAGGGTGTCATTAGTTCACTTGTGATGAGTAAAATGCATGTACTTGGTGGATTGTTTTTCTGAGTTTTGTAATTTTAGTTATGCTCTAATTTTGTTAAAGCATGATTAGTGAAAATTAGGGTTTATACTCACTGGATTTTAGCAAACTTAGGCTCTACTTAATTAACCTATTAAGTAGAACTTGTGTGCCAAATTGCAACTAGTTTTAATGGCTGGATTTGTAATTAAGTGCTGATTCATTTGAATGGATTTAGGGTTTAATTAGCACTAATTACTTTCTATTTTTATAAACTTTTCTATCTTTATGCTTCATAACAGTAGGATAAATATATTGAAACTTTATATATTAATCCATAATGTATAATTTGGGCAAAACAAAATTTGAGATCTTAACCTCCTTAATTAACTTAAGAAATCTTAAGACTTGGATCAAGCTTTTAAGACTTGATCTAGGTCTGAGGTTGCCACAAATAATATATGAATAATCCACTGATTTGACATTGATCTTTAAACACACACTTGATTTTACTTAAGGCATGAGAAGGGATCAAACCCTAATCTACTTAAGAAAGATTCGAATCCTTAAAACTTAATTTAATTATAAGACAATGAATTTGACATTTTCTAATAATGCATCTGATTTGATATTGACTATAAACATTCAACTTAGACATGATAAGGTTGACAATAACTCTATGTGATTTCCTAATCTAAATCAAGACCTTAAGATCCTTGATTTTCTCTTAAGTAAGAGGATTAGCATAAGAGGTTAATAAAATCATCTTGATTAAATAATTGATCTAAAATTTTAATAACATCTTCTAATTTAAATCCCATAATCTTAGATTAAGTTGTGATCAGGTGATGATCATTTGATCTGATCATTCTAAACCTAATTATGAAATGGAACCCAATATATTAATATCAGAAGCTAGAATGAGGAGTCTTAAGCTTCTCTTCATAAGATCATCCTGAAATATTAAAAGACCTAAATTCATATACTTTGAGGTAGGAGACCTTATATGACTCTTTGAGGTAGAAGCTTAGAAGATCCCATAACCTTAGAGATTGATCTTAACCCCCATGGTAAAAATCACTTAAGACATTAGAAAGATACTTCTCCTTGTGGTAGAATCCATATTAAGTGATCTTTGATCACCATTTTGTGAAACCTTGTATAAGACTTACTCATTAGCTTAGGCCTTAGTAGTCTTGATAATTCCTTGCTTTATTAAGTAGACTTGATTGAACCTTGATCATTGGATGGTGTAATATAGTATACCCATACTACTGGTTCCCAGTAGTATTCAGGATTGGTCGATTCACTCTAATAGGGACTTATGAGCGGGTGCTAACCTGAGGGATTAGAAGAATACAGTCCTGTTAGAATAAATCATTCAAACCTAAGAGTGTATTAAATGGATATCCATTCCTTAGTTTTATTGAAATAAAATTTGTCAGCGGGCAATGCTTCCTTGAGAAGATCGCTTCAATAGGTCTGGCTCAACCAAACTAAGTAACTGAAGTTACCTCCTTTGAAACACTAGGTGTAATTATGAGTGGGGCTGTGAAGACCCACTTAAGTAGTAATAAGTGAAACTCTTAAACATCGAGGCGCCTTTTCAGATAACGGTGGAGTTCTTGATAAGAGCTCCAAAGTTAAGTGTGCTCAGGTGGGAGCACTCCCAAGATGGGTGACCTACTGGGAAGTTATCTTCTGAGGGCAAAACCGTGAGGCCTTTCAGGCCAAAGCGGACAATACCTTAGTGCTTAAGAGTTTGGGCTGTTACAAATGGTATCAGAGCAAATCATAAGTATCAAATAGGAGCTAAGTGTCATACAGGGCAAAGTACCACTTCATGTGAGCACCCTCTTGAACCCATGATGGTTAAGGTGCTACATGATTGTGAGCACCTCTTGCGCCTGTAGGGGTCACCTATAGTCCTATCTACCCAATGGATAGTTCTTGGAACTATGTGTGGATACTGACGAGGATGTCAGTTACTTAAGTTGGGGAGATTGTGAAGACCCACTTAAGTAGTAATAAGTGAAACTCTTAAACATCGAGGCACCTTTTTAGATAACGGTGGAGTTCTTGATAAGAACTCCAAAGTTAAGCGTGCTCAGGTGGGAGCACTCCCAGGATTGGTGACCTGCTGGGAAGTTATCTTCTGAGGGCAAAATTGTGATGCCTTTCAGGCCAAAGTGGACAATACCTTGGTGCTTTAGAGTTTGGGCTGTTACAGGGGCATCTTAATAACTTAGCTTGAGATACAAATCGCCAACAGGTGATGCCTCTTATTGAATATCGCTCCATTAGGGTGGCTTAATCAAACTAAGTGATGAGAATTACCTTCCTCGCAAGGACACTAAGAATGTGTATACCATCATTCTACCTAGTAGTCCTTAATTAAATCTGCAACTTTAACTAATTATCGATCTAAAAGTTAGGAGTCAGAATCCTTTTAGCAGAATTCTGCACAATGGAGACTTAGAATTCATTATCAGCATTCTAATCTTTCATAGATTTCTAGATTTTCACTCATATATAATAGGAGCATAGGCATAAACATGAGCATGAACTTGAAGTATTATTTCAGCAGTAACGTATAAGCATCAGTGATGAAGTATGGGTTACATAATGTTATATACACCTACTGGGGAATGTCAGGGTGCATCTGCGTCACCATACTATATTCCCAACCGTGAGGCCTTTCAGGCCAAAGTGGACAATACCTTGGTGCTTAAGAGTTTGGGCTGTTACAGGGGCATCTTAATAACTTAGCTTGAGATACAAATCACCAACGGGTGATGCCTCTTATCGAAGATCGCTTCGTTAGGGTGGCTTAATCAAACTAAGTGATGAGAATTACCTTCCTCGCAAGGACATTAAAAATGTGTATACCATCATTCTACCTAGTAGTCCTTAATTAAATCTGCAACTTTAACTAATTATCGATCTAAAAGTTAGGAGTCAGAATCCTTTTAGCTGAATTCTGCACAGTGGAGACTTAGAATTCATTATCAGCATTCCAATCTTTCATGGATTTCTAGATTTTTACTAATATATAATAGGAGCATAGGCATAAGCATGAGCATGAACTTGAAGTATTTTTTCAGCAGTAACGTATGAGCATCAGTGATGAAGTATGGGTTACGGAATGTTACATACACCTACTGGAGAATGTCGGGGTGCATCTGCGTCACCATACAATATTCCCAACTGGGTGTATGTTTACATTGAACCGTACTACTCATAGTCTTTCAGTGATAGTTCAGTGACATATCCGTGACATATGTTGTGTAGCATATTTGGGTGCATCTTTCCAGTGACATACAGTACAGTATTTGACCTTTCTTTCATCTTGATTTATGAATATTCGATGTTTCCTTTACTTTCAGTTCTCTTTTGTGTGACAGTCTTACTTATTTAGCCTTTATTATCTTACTTACTCAGCTATTTCGGTTTTTCCTTACTTAGTTTATTTTCCCCAATTTTCCTGCAGTTGTATTTTACTTTACTTATTACTTGTATTTAGCTTTATTATTGTATAGTTAGTTGCGATGTGTTAGACTTCTTATCTAACACGGGGTACTTTTAGGATCCAGCAATTTGCTAGATCCCGAGCAGCTTGTAGAGACAGGGCAGGAGGACACATAGGAGATCCAGGAGGAGTACGTGGAGCCTTAGTGGATCGGACATCTACCTTTACTTTCAGCTCTATTTCAGTACTACAGTAGACCTTATTTACTTCTACATTTAAATCAGACTGTAATAAATTCTGGATATATCTCTTACTTTCTTTTTCTGAGATGAATGTTTACTACTGCTTGTGATGAATGTATTCTGAATGTATTACTTTTAGCTTCTGTACTCTGTTATACTACTATACTTAGTATTGTGATGTGACCGGCATACTGGAAATGCGGATATATTAATGACATTTATTGAATCCTTACTCGTTCTTTAAATCTAATATCGTGTTAGGTTAATACTTAAGGTAAGTATTCTACTTTTATCTTAAGTATTGGCTTTTGATCCTACTCTTACGATCGAGTCAGCAACCTTCAGTATGGCTCAGTCTTAGACTCGCCTATTCGGGAAGATGAGTTTTGCTTATATACCCATCCTCCCGAGTAACGCACTGCTCCGCCGCAGGATGTACACATATCTCTTGTCTTTTGCGCGCGGCGACGGGGCGGGGCGCTACTGTTAGTATCAGAGAAATACCATAAAGTGTCAGATAATGAGTTATTCTTATCTACTTTATGCTCTGTTCTCTATCTTAGATCAAGATCATAGGTTACTAAGTATAATGCAAAGCAATCATCCAAAATAGTTCATTAAACTGTCTCAGAAATAAAAAGGGAGAAACTATATCTAGAAGATTGAGACCGTAGGAACTTAACACACATAATAGATTGATTGAAACTGCAACTCATAAAATGGACATCTTAGGACTTGAACAAACTTTTGAAAATAATAATTAACTATGAACAAAATACTTATGAGTTGAAGTATTCTAGGAATGGACTACTCGCAGTCAGCATTTCCATTCTATCTTAGGAGGTTTGACGACTATTGGATAGACGATCTTCGAGACGGTCAGATTTATAAAAGGACCATCGATGGAGTGTTGCCTCGTGGAGTTGAAGTGCTAGATAAAATTCTTGTGCATTCATCGTTTGGAGGCACCAGTCTTTTCAATACTCGCCAGAGAATGGCTGGACCGTGTTACCACTGCACTGCGAGAGATGGCCTGTCCTGAGGAGCACCGTCTAGAGATTGTGGAGATCCTACTAAGGGGATTAGCAAGTTATTGGTGGTATTGGATTTATAGGAGATTAGCTTGGAGGAGCCACATAGTCACCTATGATGACTTCTGTGCTGCTTTTGGGTAGAATATTATAACTAGGATGTTAGAAAGTCTCATCATGTCATCTTTTTTATTTCAGTATATGTTTCTATGTATCTTCTCCTATGAGAAAGAAATGAATGAAATTTTAGTAAAACCTCTATGTTCTGAATTCATATTCATATTTACAACCATGAATCCTAGTTCTCCGTTTGCTCCTACCCCAATTAAGAACACGGTGGTGTCATCAAGCAGACCAGAAGACTCCAACATTATGGCTAGGTTGTTAAAGGCCTTAATTGATAGCAATGCGCAATAGGCACAAGAGACTCATGCTCTTATCCTCTCAGTTAAACAGCAATCTGCTCCTCCAGTGGGATCCTCATCGTCACACTATGCTGGGGACGGAATCCTACATAGTTTCCTTCGCCTTCGAACTCCTACATTCAACGGGGCACTGAATCCCATGGACACCGTAACATGGGTTAAGTTAGTATAGAAGAATCTTGCCAGTATCAAATACCCTAACTCTGAGGCCATCCACCTAGTAACTAACTTATTTCAAGAAGAGGCGGAGCATTGGTGGGAAAATGAGTGAAATAACAAATTTGCGGATTATGAAGTAGAGGACATTCCATGGGACATGTTCTTGGAAGCATTCCATGAATCATTTATCCCAGCATCAGCCCAAGCAATTCTGGAGGATGAACTCCTCCATCTCACACAAGGTAATAATTTTGTGTTCAACTACGAACAGGAATTTAGGAGGCTATCACGATTCATTCCGAACTTGGTAAGAACGGAGGCATCCAAATGCTACCGCTTCCTAAAGGGCCTGAGAGACTCTATCAAAGCGCATCTAGTATCCCGTCAGATCAAGATGTTGACTAAATTAATTGAAGCTGCCCGTCTACAGGAAGGATTCTAAGGTCAACTGGACTAGAAGTGAAAAGCGACAGTCATGCAGCTAAGGGGAGAACGGTTTGGCCATCGCAAGATGGCAAAGGTCTACAACATGGAGCCAGCACAGCCCCAGCCTCAGAACTCTAAATGCAAATGACTGCGTCTATACGAAAAATGCCACCACTTTGGTGGTGTGTATTTCACATGTGGTCGTAAGGGCCATCGCTATCTCGAGTGTAGGGAGAAGAACACAATCGACGGTGTGCTCATCAACCACTCCCGTCACAAATAAGCATTTTGAGCTCAACCATTAAATAGCCGGGAGCCTGCTCCTGCAACCATGCCAGTCACTACTACCAACTCTAAAGCCATTGTACCGACACAAAGGCCAAGCTATGATCATCAGGGTCAAAGGCACCAGAATAAATAACCCTCGGCACCTGCCAGGGTATATATGTTAACTCCTGCCTCTACTCTTGAGAACAATGATGTGGTGTTAGGTACGCCTTAATATAATTTTTCATTATTTTAGTAATCATTCCATATTATTGCAGTACCTTAACTATTGAATAGCCATCCTTATTAAACTGTGGAAATTATAGGCACCTTATTGATAAATGACAAATCTTGTAACGTCCTTTTCGATACGGGAGCAAGTCATTCCTTCGTATCAGAAAGTTGGGCTAAAAGTCTCAAACTATCAACCTATCCATTAGCCAGTTTATTGAGTATTGGGTTACCCTCGGGAGCCCATATGCAGTCTCAAAAATTTTGCAAACTAGATATTCCTATTGGGGAACAAAACTACGAAGCCAAGTTAATTATATTGCCAATCACCAACTTTAATATAATCTTAGGAATGAATTGGCTAAGCCAGCATGATACTTCCATAAATTTCCTAAAGAAGAAAATAACATTGGGCAGTGGGAGTAACACAAAATCATTCGTGGGGAGGTTCAGCACTCAATCGTCGTTGATCAATGCGATGACAGCAGAAAGGCTAGTCAGGAAGGGATGCAGCACATATCTTGTGACAATGTTGGGAGAGAAGAGAGAAGCCATACCTATTTCCGAAAACCACATAGTTTGTGAATTTCCTGATGTGTTCCCTGAAGACCTACCCGGTCTTCCTCCAGTGAGAAAAGTAGAATTTGCCATAGCACTAATTCCTGGAATGCAACCACTGTCAAAGGTTTCGTATCGTATGGCACCAAAAGAGCTCCAAGAGTTGAACAATCAACTCCATGAACTATTGGAGAAGGGTCTTATTCGTCCAAGTTCATCTCCTTGGGGAGCACCAGTGCTGTTCGTAAAGAAGATAGATGGATCGATGAGAATGTGCATTGATTACAGAGAATTAAATAAAGTAACCATTAAGAACAAGTACCCTCTATCGCGTATCGATGACCTATTCGATCAATTATCCAGAGCTAAAGTCTTCTCCAAGATAGACTTGCGATCAGGATATCATTAATTACGAGTTAAGGATTCAGATATTGAGAAGACAGCGTTTAGAACCTGCTATGGGCATTACAAATTCTTGGTGATGTCCTTTGTCTTAACAAATGCGTCGTCCGTCTTTATGGACTTAATGCAGGGCGTGCTGAAAACATATATGGATAAATTCGTCATTATCTTCATCGAAGATATATTGATTTATTCAAAAGATAAAATGGATCACGATAATCACCTGTGTTTAGTACTTGAAGAGCTCATAAGACATAAGCTATATGCTAAATATTCTAAATGCGCGTTCTGGCTGAACTCAGTTTCTTTTCTGGGTCATGTCGTCGATTCTCAGGGAATCAGAGTCGATCAAAGTAAAGTGAGCGCAATCCAAGATTGGTCACAACCAAAATCTGTGACCGACATTAGAAGTTTCTTAGGACTGGCAGGCTACTATAGGAAGTTTGTCAAAGGCTTCTCGCAAATTGCATCTCCTCTCACTAAGTTGACTCAGAAAGCAGTACCGTTCACCTGGAGCCCAGAATGTGAGAAAGCATTCCAAACTCTGAAAGATGCTTTATCCTCTGCACCAGTTCTTGCCTTACCTAAAGAAGGCCTGAATTACCAAGTCTATACCGACACATCCGGAATAGGATTGGGATGTGTTTTGATGCAGGAAGGAAGAGTTATAGCCTATGTATCTCGCCAGTTAAGACCACACAAAAAGAATTATCCTATCCACGACCTCGAATTAGCAGCTGTGGTTTTTGCCCTAAAATCTGGCGTCATTATCTGTATGGCGTCCAACGTTCCATATTCATCGATCATCAGAGCTTGAAGTACATCTTCACCCAGCGTGAGTTGAGTTACCGACAGCGAAGATGGCTCGAACTAATAAGCAATTATGATCTAAACATTCAATATCATCCTGAAAAAGCAAACATCGTAGCAGATGCACTTAGTTGTCATGCTACTCTATCTTCTTTAATACAATCCAGTCCTCTGGAAGAAGAATTTTGGAAGCACGAAATCAGGCCAGTGCATGGTGACATGCTAAGTACATTAATATCCATGAGTTCAGTTGAACCCACATTTCATCACGATGTCTCCATTTCACAGACCAAGGACGAATACTACCTGAATTTTAAAGTTGACATTGAGAGTGGTCGTCGCTTTGATCTACAGCTTAGAGGTAATGCAATTTATCAAGGGGATTGTCTATGGATTCCCAAATCCATGCAGTATGAGATTCTAGTAGAAGGTCATAATTTAAGTTACCAAGTACATCCTGGCAACACCAATATGTATCAAGATCTGAAGAAAGCATTCTGGTGGCCTGGAATAAAGAAAAGCGTGGCTGAGTTTGTCACAAAATGTCACGCCTGTAACTTAGTCAAGGCTGAACACCAAAAGCCTGGAGGAATTCTCCATCCTCTATCAATTCCTGAATGGAAGTGGTTCGACATTTCTATGGATTTTGTCATGGGATTACCTAAAGCAAGATTCAGTGCTGATTCAATATGGGTCATTATCGATCGATTGACCAAATCAGCGCATTTTATTTCTATGCGGCAAACTGATTCTGTGGAGAAATTGGCAAGGCTGTACATTAAGGAAATTATCAGGCTCCATAGAATTCCAAGATCTATCGTGTCTGATCGAGATAGCTATTTCACTTCTAAATTTTGGCAAGCAGTGCATCAGGACTTGGGGACCACTCTAGCCATGAGTATCACTTTCCATCCTCAGACCGATGGTCAAACAGAAAGAGTCAATCAAGTCTTAGAAGATCTTCTTTGCCTCTGTATGCTGGATTTTGGAGGTTTCTGGGAAGATCATAGTCCTCTCGTAGAATTCGCATACAATAACAGCTTTCAAGCAAGTATATGCATGGCTCCATATGAAGCCCTGTATGGCAAAAAATGCAGTACTCCGTTAGCATGGTCTGAAACTGGTAGTGTGCAGCTTTATGGTTTTGATCTAGTGGAAGAAACAAATCGTAAGATTCAACTGATCCAACAGAGGATCAAAGCAGCTCAAGATCGCGAGAGTAAATATCACGATACTCATCATCATGCTCTGGATATTGATGTGGGAACTTTTGTGTACCTTAAAGTCAATCTAATGAAGGGCGTATATCATTTCGGTGTAGCCAGGAAGCTAAGTCCTCGCCACGTCAGACCATTTGAGATATTAGAAAAGATCGATTCTGCAGCCTATCGATTAAAGCTTCCTGAAGATTTCTCTACCGTCCATAATGTCTTCCACATCTCATCTCTACGGAAATATCTTTGTAGCCCATCTCACTTAATCCAACTTCTGGCTGTATCTCTCCAACTGGACCTTTCTTATGCGGAAGAGCCAATTAAGATCTTGGCTCATGATTAAAAGCAACTGAGAAATCATTCGATCCCAATGGTAAAGGTTCAGTGGAGGAATCGCTCTTTAAAAGAATCTACTTGGGAGAAAGATGCAGATATGAGGGCGAAGTATCCCAGCCTCTTTGAAACTCAAGGTATTTCCTTAATTTTTTGAGTTTTAATATGTTCTTCAATTTCTTCATATTTGTCTTTTCACTAGAGATGATGTTGAGGACGACATCATTCTTAAGTGGGGGAGTCTGTAACAACTGTAGGTTGTTACCTTGCTAAACCATAATCTAAACAACCATTATTTTAGACCCCATTGCTTTATAACTTCAAATGAAGATTATCCTAAAAATTTGAAGTCCGTAGGACTTCTCTAAATCCAAAATAATATTTTGATCAGTCTAGATATCCTAGATTAGACCTAAAATATTTTGATCACAAAATTAAAATCTGATTATATTTTTGAATTCCTCACCCCCAAATTAGCTAGGGGTGAAAATTTGGTATAATTTGGAGATCATTTAGACCATAAATTAATTTAAAATAGAATGGTCTAATTGCATTTTAGGGTTCCTAACAATTCTTAATTGCAAACCTACCTTATCCTTCGGCCAGCTATCTTCAAAACAGCGGGCGCAATCTGAGACGTCCGTTTCTAGGATCAGATCGTGCGGTCGGCACCTTAGTTTAGATGTGATCCATCTCGACCGTTCTGCGGTTTCAACGATGGGATCGGACGGCATCTAGCCGCGCCCTGTAAGTACCTCGGATCTTCCATCGAATCCGAAGTTTTAATCCAACGGACGATCTGCTCTCAACGATCGGTCGTTAGCTGTCTGAAGATCTGAGCCGTCCCGCTTCAACGACCGATCGATCAGACGGCTGCCATGGAACCCGCACTGCTCATCGTCTCCCTCCCTCTTCGCTCGCACTCCCGACAGGGAGATTCGCATCCCTGACCAGCAGGGTCTGTCCCCCACTCCCTAGCCAGCTCAGCATAGTCGTTAGAGGTTTCCCTTATTCTGTGAAGCCTCTAAGTCGGGCTCCTCGGCCCGATACTCCCTGGAATGGAAGCTCTGAGAGCTATCCATGACCCGAACCCTCGTGTCAAGCCAAGCCCTAGCTCCACTCCTGACCTCTCCCCGAGCCTATAAATAGCCTCTGTTTCCTTCTTATAAGCTTTTGCTGATCAAATTAAGCTCAATTGGAGACCCTCCCCCGCTTGCCATTGTTGGTCTGCCAAGCTTCTTCCAGGCGCTCCCGAGCTCGCATACCGCTGATAGAGGGTTACTCCTGGAGTTCAGGACCCCTAAGAGCTTCTAGATTTCTCTGCGACAGTGAACCACATTCTGTCTTCCAGTCCTAGCTCTGTCCCGCAAAGACAGGTACCCCAGTTGCTGGTTTCGAGCCACTAAGGCTTGAACCTTCTTCCTTTTGATGCGTATGGGCTCATATTGTCGTCCCGAACCCAATGGTATCAAGATTAAGATCTAGGTCAGCCCCGATCGATCAAATCGATCGACCAGGTTAAAGCTCCTTAAGGATCGCCTTGGTCGAGTAAGGACCTGGCGATCCAAACCATCCCAGACCCTCATAACAGAGGGCTTCGATCCGCCTCACCTCCCTGATGGTGTAGGGATCGAGCCCGGGGTTTGGCGTGGCCTCTGAGGGGAGAATTGTCTCCCCACAGTAGCTCCAATGGAGGAGCCCTCAGGTGAGCAAGGTTCGGCGGATCCGGACCATCTCACAGAGGGCTTCTGGTTCTGTTCAGTGCGTCTGATCACAGTGATCGTGTAGCGATCAAATGCTAGTCCTGCCGTGGTCAGGAGGTGCCAAATTTGGAGATTAGGGTTCCCCTAATTGGCCTCTCCGTTGGGACGAAGGCACGAGGATGAAGGTCATGTGCGGGTCAGGTCAGCCCATGACCCGCATGGTGCGACAGTCGTCGGTCTTCGGGCCCCAGTCAACCCACGCGGTTTGGTTAATGGGCCGAGCCCATTTATTTAATATCCAATTAAATTGCATTATTTTCCTTAAGGAAAATAATCCAATTAATCAAATTATATGAAAATTTAATTAGAAAAATACATAATGTATTAATTGAATAACTTTTAATCCACTAGTCCAAACCCTATAATATTATATACGAAAATAATTAGCAAAACATCAAGGACCAGAATATAAAATAAAAATTAACATCTGATGGTTAAATCTGGAATTATTACTTAATTACAGTGAGCTTTAATTAGGGTATTTTAGTAGTTTTACTTAACCAAATTGTATGATTAGGGTGCCATTAGTTCACTTGTGATGAGTAAAATGCATGTACTTGGTGGATTGTTTTTCTGAGTTTTGTAATTTTAGTTATGCTCTAATTTTGTTAAAGCATGATTAGTGAAAATTAGGGTTTATACTCACTGGATTTTAGCAAACTTAGACTCTGATTAATTAACCTTTTAAGTAGAACTTGTGTGTCAAATTGCAACTAGTTTTAATGGCTAGATTTGTAATTAAGTGCTAATCCATTTGAATGGATTTAGGGTTTGATTAGCACTAATTACTTTCTATTTTTATAAACTTTTCTATCTTTATGCTTTATAACAGTAGGATAAATATATTAGAAACTTTAGATATTAATCCATAATGTATAATTTGGACAAAACAAAATTTGAGATCTTAACCTCCTTAATTAACTTAAGAAATCTTAAGACTTGGATCAAGCTTTTAAGACTTGATCTAGGTCTGAGGTTGCCACCAATAATACATGAATAATCCACTGATTTACATTGATCTTTAAACACACACTTGATTTTACTTAAGGCATGAGAAGGGATCAAACCCTAATCTACTTAAGAAAGATCCAAATCCTGAAAACTTGACTTAATTGATTTGATTATAAGACAATGAATTTGACATTTTCCAATAATGCATCTGATTTGATAATGACTCTAAACATTCAACTTAGACATGATAAGGTTGACAATAACTCTATGTGATTTCCTAATCTGAATCAAGACCTTAAGATCCTTGATTTTCTCTTAAGTAAGAGGATTAGCATAAGAGGTTAATAAAATCATCTTGATTAAATAATTGATCTAAAATCTTAATAACATCTTCTGATTTAAATCCTATAGTCTTAGATTAAGTTGTGATCAAGTGACTTGATCATCTGATCTGATCATTCTAAACCTAATCATGAAATGGAACCCAATATATTAATATCAGAAGCTAGAATGAGGAGTCTTAAGCATCTCTTCATAAGATCGTCCTGAAACATTAAGAGACCTAAATTCATATACTTTGAGGTAGGAGACCTTGTATGACTCTTTGAGGTAGAAGCTTAGAAGATCCCATAACCTTAGATATTGATCTTATCCCCCGTGGTAGAAATCACTTAAGACGTTAGAAAGATACTTCTCCTTATGGTAGAATCCATATTAAGTGATCTTTGATCACCCTTTTGTGAAACCTTGTATAGGACTTACCCATTAGCTTAGGCCTTGGTAGTCTTGATAATTCCTTACTTTATTAAGTAGACTTGATTGAACCTTAATCATTGGGTGGTGTAATATAGTATACCCATACTACTGGTTCCCTACTGGTTCCCAGTAGTATTCAGGATTGGTCGATTCACTCTAATAGGGACTTATAAGCGAGTGCTAACCTGAGGGATTAGATGAATACAGTCCTGTTAGAATAAATCATTCAAACCTAAGAGTGTATTAAATGGGTATTCATTCCTTAGTTTGATTGAAATATAATTTGCCAACGGGTAATGCCTCCTAGAGAAGATCGCTTCAACAGGTCTGGCTTAACCAAACTAAGTAACTGAAGTTACCTCCTTTGAAACACTAGGTGTAATTATGAGAGGGGCATCTTAATAACTTAGCTTGAGATACAAATTGCCAATGAGTGATGCCTCTTATCGAAGATCCCTTCGTTAGGGTGGCTTAATCAAACTAAGTGATGGTACCTTCCTCGCAAGGACACTAAGTACGTGTATACCATCATTCTACTTAATAGTCCTTAATTAAATCTACAACTTTAACTAATTATCGATCTAGAAGTTATGAGTCAAAATCCTTTTAGCAGGATTCTGCATAGTGGAGACTTAGAATTCATTATCAGCATTCCAATCTTTCATGGATTTCTGGATTTTTACTCATATAGAATAGGATCATGGGCATAAGCACGAGCATGAACTTAAAGTATTATTTCAGCGATAACGTATGAGCATCAGTGATGAAGTATGGGTTACAGAATGTTACATACACCTACTGGGGAATGTCGGGGTGCATCTGCGTCACCATACTGTATTCCCAATCGGGTGTATGTTTACATTGGACCGTACTACTCATAGTTTTTTAGTGATAATTCAGTGACATATCCGTGACATATGTGGTGTGGCATATTTGGGTGCATCTTTCCCGTGATATACAGTATAGCATTTGACCTTTCTTTCATCTTGATTTATGAATATTCAATGTTTCCCTTACTTTCAGTTCTCTTTTGTTTAACAATTTTACTTATTTAGGTTTTATTGTCTTACTTACTCAGCTGTTTCGGTTTTTCCTTACTTAATTTAGTTTCCCCAATTTTCTTACAGTTGTACTTTACTTTACTTATTACTTATATTTAGCTTTATTACTGTACAGTTAGTTGCGATGTGTTAGACTTCTTGTCTAACACGGGGTACTTTTGGGATCCAGCAATTTGCTAGATCCGAGCAGCTTGTAGAGACACGGCAGGAGGACACACAAGAGATCCAGGAGGAGTACGTGGAGCCTTAGTGGATCAGACATCTACCTTTACTTTCAACTCTATTTCAGTACTATAGTAGACCTTATTTACTTCTGCATTTAAATCAGTCTGTAATAAATTATGGATGTATCTTTTACTTTCTTTTTCTGAGATGAATGTTTACTACTGCTTATGATGAATGTATTCTGGATGTATTGCTTTTAGCTTCCGCACTCTGTTATACTACTATACTTAGTATTGTGATGTGACCGGCATACTGGAAATGCGGATATATTGATGACGTATTTTGGATCCTTACTCGTTCTTTAAATCCAATATATGTGTTAGGTTAACACTTAAGGTAAGTATTCTACTCTTATCTTAAGTATTGGCTCTCGATCCTACTCTTAGGATTGAGTCTGTAGCCTTCAGTATGGCTCAGTCTTAGACCCTCCTATTCAGGAAGATGGATTTTGCTTGTATACCTGTCCTCCCGAGTAGCGCACTGCTCCGCCGCAGGATGTACACATATCTCTTGTCTTTTGCGCGCAGCGACGGGGCGGGGCGCTACAAAATTGGGGTTTTGTAACAACTCAGGTTATTACTTAGGTCATTTAGGACTAATCCAAGTCCTAATTATGATTGTATGTCTTAATTAAGTCATTATAAACTCACCACTAAGACCTGGTCCAAATAAGGAATCAAATGGATCAAATCTTGATTTTGGGAATTTCTAGAAACCCTGGAAATTGACCTATTTATTTTGACCACAAATCAAAAATCTGATTTTGCCACCACCCCCAAATTAGCTAAGGGTGATATTTTGGAGGCATTTGGAAGTCGTTGGATTTTTGTCAAATATTTTAATATTATTTAAATTCCCCAAAAAATCAAATAGTTAAATACTCATCGAAACCAAAATTTGATTTCGCCATTACGTTCATGACCTCTCAATTAGTTATGGGTAATTTATTGGAAATTTGTTTATCTAATTAATTAAATAATTTCAAATAATAAAATCAAATAAATCAATTTAATATTAACTATATACTTAAATTAATTAACGGCATCATTAATCCATTTATCACCATCAGCACCTTACGGTTAAATAGGACGGTCGATCTCGACCGTCCGATCAAAAGAACGGATGACTTTTGCATCCCTGTCATCGAGTCTCTTTGCCTCACGCGTATCTCTCTGACACGCACGTGGCACCTCCGTGAGCCTCGCAGATGGCAGCCCACCGCTATAAGACTCATTTTAAGCTCATATGGGATCTAGCCTCTACCTCATTTTGCCAAGGAATCGATTCAAGATTTCAAACCTTCCACGTAATCATCCAAAATTTTTTAGCCTGTCAACCCTTGTTCAGGTATTCCTTTGATCTATGAATCTTTATTGTTGAATTGAGAATTTCTTTATCATTTACTTATTTCATTCATTTGATTGTTGATTGTTCGGTTCGATCGAGTTCAATCTATAACAAACCAGGTTGTTATCTTAGTCAATTAGGACTAATCTTAATATTAATCTTGATCATAAGTGTTAACAAAGCCAATAGGAGTCATCCTCTAAGACTTAGTCCAAATCAGGAGTCAAATAGATCGAATCCTAATTTTTGGAAAATCCAAAAACCCTAAAATTTGACCTGTTCTTTCTAAACTAAAAGATATTTGCATAGTATTATCTGCCTCTTCAGTCATACTATATTATATTATTATATTATGTCTGCCCTAGTCCAGAAAGGCTATGGGAATGTATTGGGCCGAATTGGCCAATTCTTTCTGACATGGCAGTTATACGTTCTATTTTAGTTTAGCTTACTGTTTTTTATGTTGTTGATGCATTTTATTTTAGTTAGCTGTATTTTTCTTGTTTTACCTGCTTACTTGAGTAGATGCATATATAAGATGCTAAACTTTACTGCTTATTATATGTACTATTTTTAGATTTATGTTTTAAATTAGTATATGTCATATGATCATCAGCATATTTAGGTTAGACTTTTTTTTCAGTATTTTTACTTACTGTATTACATATGTATGCTCTGCCATGTTTAGTTTACTAGAGGTGTATTTTTGCCTCAATTTTTGCTTAGTTATCAATATTACATTTATAACTTATCCTCATCCCCTTGTATGCTTACTTGCTCCCATGCTAAATAGATATTTTATTTGGTTAAGAGTAAAATGGTGATATTAACAAATACTTAATAAATTATTTGCCTAAAATATACTTAAACATGTTATCTAACAAGTTTTTTCTTTATTGGATGGGGCCCTAGTATTGTGAAATCAACAATATCAAATATTGAGCAGTTTGAGGATCCTGTGCTTGAGGAGGAGTCGTACTTAGAGGAGGCGCAGCAGCTTGGAGCAAAGGATATGTAGCTGTATTTTTCTTCATTGTGAGGATAAGTGATATTTCCATTTTCAGCCTTTTATTAACTTTAATTAAAATATTATAATAATACAGGTTTTGTGACTGTATTTACTTTCTGCACTTTATTATTTATTGAGCTATACTTCAGTTTTCTTATTGAATAATTGGTGAACGGATGTAATCCTTACTTCTTATTGCTTCCGCACTCTGTATGTATGTATAAATTTAGTGACTAATTCTTATGTTCATCTTGTGCACATTCTTCCCTTACTAGTGGATGGTGGATCTTACCTAATCCAATGATAAGTGAGGGATCTGCTAGGAGTGACACACCACCCCTTAGGTCTAATCTTGTAGGACCAGGAGCGAAGCGCCACACAATCGAACCTGGTCGAACTAATTTTGATCGAGATCTTTAGTCTTCAAAAGTCTCGTTCGCTTGCTACCCCGTCACCATCTCCCTAGGGTTGTCATTTGTCGGCAACTCCGGTCACCTCAGCTGTCGGTCCAACCACCGTTAGGTAGGTCTAGGCGACCTCTTCCCGATACCGTGCGGTTTGGCTCCAGGTGGCGGCGATTCGGCGCCCTTTTGGAGTCCCTAGTTGCATCCTCTCGATCCTTCAGCACATTCTCCTATCAGGCTCAGGACAATCGAGCCGTGCCATGTGCCATCCGCAGAAGGTGCATGGTGGACCCCGCTCCGTCTACCCGCGTATGTCAACTCCATCTGAAGTGGGGTTCGCCGTCGTATTAACCTACAAGAGTTAATGACTAATTGTAATATTATTTAAATTTCAATTAAAATAACTTAGTAAAATTACAATAATTCAAATCTCCATAAATTATAATCCATAAGTTCAAATTCAACAAAATTACATGTCATTTTGATCAGAAGAAAATAAGGATCATTATGGCACTGTCTAATTTCCCTTAGGAGGTGTATTTCACCTAGTGACATTTAGGATCCCCATATTTGCACTAAATGTCCTAAAACTTCATTTGACCATAACTTTATAACCACTTACCCAAACATACCCAATATGGGTCTCAAAGTAATCAGCAAAGCCTCAAGATTAATCTAGTAATATTAATTTTGTTGTTTGAGACATATTTAGATTAATTACTTTTGGACCCAAACCCTAACCTTCTAAGGCTCATAACTTTTTACCCACTAGTCCAAATATAGGCAATATGTGTCTTAAAGTGATCAGTAGAACCTCTAAAATGACTTAGTAGTATTTATTTCTCTATTTGGATTAATATTTGCCTAATTACTTTTATGGCATATCCCTAATTAGCCTAATTAACCCTAGATTCAATTGACCATAAATTGGTCAATTGAGCTTTAAATTAGGTATTCCAAATTACCATTTTTATCAAGAAGACCTAATTAATAGTAAATTTAAAAAATATTTTAAATCCAATAGTTAGATTTCTTAATTAACCCTAATCACTTAAAATTTGATTAGTGAATATTAGCATAATTAATGATCCAAATTGAGTAATTTCAATTTCTATAGAGTCTCTTACATGTGTTTAGTAGAGTCTCTTACTTACTATTGAATGGATAAATTAGACAATAATAGATATTACCTATGTTTAATAGAGTCTCTTACTTACTGTTGAACTTTATGCTTTGAATTTCTTGTATTTTGAGCCTTTTTACTATGAACATATCATATAAGAAACTTTGATGCATGAAATAAAAACATATAAAATTATGTTAACACTTGCATTGGGTCATGTTTTGGACAGGAGATTATGTAAACACATTACTGCCAATTGATAGGTGATAAAGAGAAATAAGGATACCTGATATGTACTCATTGGGGAGAGTTGTGTTTAGGTTCGGGAGTCCACCTTAGTCTTGCAGACATGCTTGATTCATTAGGTACTTCTGTACGTTTCCATAGGAGTAAAGTAAAATAATTAAAAATTATTGCATCTGTATTTTCTACACAATACATCACGGTTTTCTGCTTTAGCTTTGAGAAGCTAAGTGATATGATATGATACAGCTCAGTTTAATTACTGCAGTGGCTTGTTTAGCCAATTTTTCTAATATAATATATTTTACATAATTTGTTATGTTTCTTTTTTACCTTTACTGCAGTCCTGATTTAATATAGTACTTGCTTGCTTATATATATATATATACTAGGATGCTAGTTGTTAATTCAGTTTACTTATATATATCAAAGTTTAGTTTACTTCTGTTAATTTGTATAATTCCATATGATCATCAGCATATTAGTATGAATCTTTCTTTTAATATTCATAGTTTATTATATATATATATATATATATATATATATATATATATATATATATATATACTGCCTAACCTTGTTGCAGCTTTAAACTTTGATGCATGAAATAAAAACATATAAAATTATGTTAACACTTGCATTGGGTCATGTTTTGGACAGGAGATTGTGTAAACACATTACTGCCAATTGATAGGTGATAAAGAGAAATAAGGATACCTGACATGTACTCATTGGGGAGAGTTGTTTTTAGGTTCGGGAGCCCACCTTAGTCTTACAGACATGCTTGATTCATTAGGTACTTCTGTACATTTCCATAGGAGTAAAGTAAAATAATTAAAAATTATTGCATCTATATTTTCTACACAATACATCATGGTTTTCTACTTTAGCTTTGAGAAGCTAAGTGATATGATATGATACAGCTCAGTTTAATTATTGCAGTGGCTTGTTTAGCCAATTTTTCTAATATAATATATTTTACATAATTTGTTATGTTTCTTTTTTACCTTTACTGCAGTCCAGATTTAATATAGTACTTGCTTGCTTATATATATATATATATATATATATATATATATATATATATATATATATATATATATACTAGGATGCTAGTTGTTAATTCAGTTTACTTATATATATCAAAGTTCAGTTTACTTTTTGTTAATTTGTATAATTGCATATGATCATCAGCATATTAGTATGAATCTTTCTTTTAATATTCATAGTTTATTATATATATATATATATATATATATATATATATATATATATATATACTGCCTAACCTTGTTGCAGCTTTAAACTTTGATGCATGAAATAAAAACATATAAAATTATGTTAACACTTGCATTGGGTCATGTTTTGGACAGGAGATTGTGTAAACACATTACTGCCAATTGATAGGTGATAAAGAGAAATAAGGATACCTGACATGTACTCATTGGGGAGTGTTGTGTTTAGGTTCGGGAGCCCACCTTAGTCTTGCAGACATGCTTGATTCATTAGGTACTTCTGTACATTTCCATAGGAGTAAAGTAAAATAATTAAAAATTATTGCATCTGTATTTTCTACACAATACATCACGATTTTCTGCTTTAGCTTTGAGAAGCTAAGTGATATGATATGATACAGCTCAGTTTAATTACTGCAGTGGCTTGTTTAGCCAATTTTTCTAATATAATATATTTTACATAATTTGTTATGTTTCTTTTTTACCTTTACTGCAGTCCAAATTTAATATAGTACTTGCTTGCTTATATATATATATATATACTAGGATGCTAGTTGTTAATTCAGTTTACTTATATATATCAAAGTTCAATTTACTTTCTGTTAATTTGTATAATTCCATATGATCATCAGCATATTAGTATGAATCTTTCTTTTAATATTCATAGTTTATTATATATATATATATATATATATATATATATATATATATATATATATATATATATATATATATACTGTCTAACCTTGTTGTAGCTTTAAACTTTGATGCATGAAATAAAAACATATAAAATTATGTTAACACTTGCATTGGGTCATGTTTTGGACAGGAGATTGTGTAAACACATTACTGCCAATTGATAGGTGATAAAGAGAAATAAGGATACCTGACATGTACTCATTGGGGAGAGTTGTGTTTAGGTTCGGGAGCCCACCTTAGTCTTACAGACATGCTTGATTCATTAGGTACTTCTGTACGTTTCCACAGGAGTAAAGTAAAATAATTAAAAATTATTGCATCTGTATTTTTTACACAATACATCACGGTTTTCTGCTTTAACTTTGAGAAGCTAAGTGATATGATATGATACAACTCAATTTAATTACTGCAGTGGCTTGTTTAGCCAATTTTTCTAATATAATATATTTTACATAATTTGTTATGTTTCTTTTTTACCTTTACTGCAGTCTAGATTTAATATAGTACTTGCTTGCTTATATATATATATATATATATATATATATATATATATATATATATATATATATATATATATATATATATATATATATATATATATATATATATATATATATATATATATATATATATATATACTAGGATGCTAGTTGTTAATTCAGTTTACTTATATATATATCAAAGTTCAGTTTACTTTTTGTTAATTTGTATAATTCCATATGATCATCAGCATATTAATATGAATCTTTCTTTTAATATTCATAGTTTATTATATATATATATATATATATATATATATATATATATATATATATATATATATATATATATATATACTGCCTAACCTTGTTGCAGCTTTGGGTTGAGGTATGTCATTTTACCTCACTATTTGCTTAAGTTATAAATACATTATTTATAGTTTTTCCTATTCTTTCTTAGCTAGTTGCACCTATTTATTTGCTTTAGTTATTTTAGATAAATGGTGATATCATTTAATACATAAAATTAATCAGCCTAAAATATACTTAGACAATATGTCTAATCATATTTTCTTTTCTTTTTGTTGGGGCCATATTATTGTGAAACCAACAATAATAGATTCTAAGCTATTTGAGGTGGTTGAGCTAGGAGTGGAGCTAGATCAAGATGAGGAGCATCATACTACTGAAGATATTTAGTTTTCTTATTTATTTTCTTGTGAGACTGAGTGTTTATTTACTTTTTAGTTTAAACTTATTAAATATTGTAATAATACAGGTACCATGCGTATTTTCTTTTTCACTGCATTACTTTATTTTGAGCCGCATATTTCTTATTTTCTACATTATGGTGTAATGGATGTAAACTTGTTCTTTTCTTGCTTTCACATTCTGATTGATATGTATGTATTTAGTGAATGATTCTGCTACTTCATAAGTGCACATCCCTCCTTTATTAGTGGATTGGGGATTATACCCTAATCTAGTGATAAGTGAGGGGTTTGCCAAGTGACAACCATCTCTTAATCATACTTGGTTAAGTGACGGGCCGCCACAGATAAATTGTTATACATTAGTACAAATTTCTTAATGTGATACAGCAAACTGAGAACATGTAGACGAGTAGTTCAGGGCTTGTTAGCAATAATTTAGAATTTAGGATAAACAACAACAATGATTAATAGTTCAAAAAATTTTGGTTTTTGAAGTTTTTAGTATGTAATTTGTTATTTTTCTACCATTGTAATTCTTTTCTAACAAATTAATCAATAAACTTCCATAGCAATACCTCATTATTGTCTAGTCGTCTTTATTTCATTATATAATTCCTTATGGAAAGATCTTGCTCAGGTAAGAGTGCACATTCTCGTTTGATTACAAATTTGGTATAAAAAAGAGAATAATCACACTAAAATTGTCCACACATGCATTTATTCATCAAAAGCTTGATTTATATTTTAATCATTTTCTCAACTTTGTTCTCAAATAGTTGTTATTATTTAGTGAGCACTTCCTTTGCTTTTTAAAATAATTGAGAGTAATACTCAAAGTTAGTTGTTAGTGGTGCTCAAGCTCATGACAACACATAAGAAAAATTTGGCAAAGCACAATTTAGTTTGAGTTTGTTTATTAGAAAAGTATGTGAGATAATCTTAATGTGAT
The DNA here is from genome assembly GCA_016760335.1 of Gastrodia elata. NCBI lineage: Eukaryota > Viridiplantae > Streptophyta > Magnoliopsida > Asparagales > Orchidaceae > Gastrodia > Gastrodia elata. The sequence continues at coordinate 47,955,883 of CM028670.1, forward strand.
CATTATTATAACACTAAGTCTTTCATGAATTTTATATAAATACATGTGAGATTAAGAAAATATGTATTAATAATTCATAAGTAAAATTATATGAAATCAATTATCAAATGTTTTACTTGTATAAAATTTTGTATGATTTTTAATGTAAAGAAAATTATTATTTAGATCCATTGATATGGCACCTAAAAAACTCATCAATGAGATTTGAACATCACTTTATTAGTATTTATTTATTTATTTATATTAAAATAATACAAATATTATTCTTAAAATTTGTATTGAAATGATATTCAAATTTTATTAATAAATTTTTTTAAGTGCCACATCATCATGTCTAAATAACATTTCTCTAATATAAATTCTCCTTGCTTAATATTTAACTAAGCACTCAAATATGATCAAAAGGTATGAAGAAATATAAGAAGTCACACTACCTAAATAAAGAATTTGACAAAAATATAAGTATTTAATTAAAATATATAATGAATATTATTTATTATTATAGTTCAAAATTTATTATCTTATTTAAATTTTATTGATCACATTTATTTTATATTTGAAGATTATTTTATTTTAATATATGTATTCACAAAAAAAAAATATTTAGTATGGATAATTTATTTTGAGTATATTTCGATGTAAGAGTAATAGTGTGTGACACCAAAAAAAATTCATATAATGAAGTGTGAGCAATATTGTATTATAATTTTACTAAATATTTATTTTATTAGAAATTTATCTGTTGCACCCAATGCTGCCCATAATTTATTGGGTCTAAAAAGCATATTGGTTAGTGTAATTATGTTCAAACATAAAATATCTCTTTTGACACGTGGCAAGGATGCCTCACGACCAATTTCAGTGCGCCGTTATTATCACGTGATGCTGCTGATAATCGTTTCTCTCACACAAAGACAAAGGCTAGTTTACAATTTATAAATAGATAATTAAATAAAGAGAAATTATTAAATATTCAAAAAAACATTATATTTTTTCTATATAATTAGTAACTTTTAATAAATCTTTAATTATAATTTTAACTATTAAATTTTAATTATGATGAGTTAAATATTAATTTTAAATATTTTAATGATGATGATACATCCAAGAAAATATATTTAAAGATATTATAGCAGCTCTCTTAAATAATTATTAATAAATAGATAATTTATTCAAATGCCGTTAACTAACATTATTGCTAGATGATGGAAGATTTAGATGGGAGGGTGTGGATAGAGATTTATATTCTTATTCAAAAATATTATGGTTACACAAAAATATACATCAAAAAGTATCTAGGATCAATTAGAAATTTTCTTTTTTTGTAATTTTTGTATATAGGTCTTATCAAAAAGTACATTCAACTAATAATTTACTTACACATTAGATTGACACATCATCTATATATTTTGGTGTATACTAGTATGTAAGTATAGCAATACTCATTCTTATTTTATACCAAAAGATGAGAAAAATGCTTCAATTCTAATAAATGCATCAGTACTTTTTCTTAAATTATTATTAATTTTTAATAATGATTTGACTCATAAATTTTATTTATTATGAGTTAATTACTAATTTTAAATGCTCTAATGACTATAAGGTATTAGATGAGATATATTTGGAGTATTGTATCAGCTTCCAAAAGATAAATATCTTGTCAAAACTTCTTTGCTTTAATGTGTATTTTTTTAATGATTTTTTCAAAGCTATCCTTTTTTTTGAAGAGATTATGATAGACTATGATGTCATGATAGAGTTACATTCATCTTAATGGTACCGTATCTATCTTGGTTTTAACTTTGAACATATACTGTATACTGATGGATTAGAAATTCGAGTAGAGCTCGAGCTCTTCTGACTGCTGCTTACAGAGTTCTATCTTTCTTTTATTGATCCTTGTCTTTATTTGTAATCTTGTATTATATTCTCTTATCTACTATTTGTAATTATTTCATAATAAAATAGATAAATGATAAAATTAGATTTTTATGTAATATTAAAAATTATTTAATAACATTATCTACCCAATCATCAAAATTTAAAATCAGCATCTAATTATAATATTTTGAAAATCAAGTAGGATCCAATATATTCAAGTACTAAATATAGAATAATTTACATGTTTTGTGATATTCTCATAAAATTTTTCATTTTTAATATTAAAATATTATCATTCTTAATTAATTAAAATATATACATGAGAATTATGTTTGAATCATTTGTATTTATTTTTTTTATGTTGCAAATATTATTTGACTCCAAAATAGATCATCAAAAATTTGAATGACTAAAATTTGAATTTAAAATGTATATTTTTAATGAACATCATACAATTAAATTTAATATTAATTTTTTGTTATAAAGAAAAAATATTTATATTTTTTAAACTTGGTTTAAAATATTTGAGAGTTAATATATAAATTACTATGAAAAATGCTTTGATCTTTAGGGTATCAAATGCATCTAATACATTTTTTTAAGTAATTAAATGCTTCTAATAAATTTGTAATTATGATTGTGATCAGTGGATCTCATTTAAAATCAATTGAATACTGTATTCAGATCTACAAATTATACCGAGACATTGAAAAGGATACCAGTATGGATGCTATAGCGACTTCCAGTTACTACAACACCTTAGAAAGAAAATACTTATTTATTTGATCAATATTAACAAATTTTCTACATTTTATTTTATCAAGCATATATAAATATCATTCCTCATAGAATCTTAGAAAATCATGCTCAATTTGCTAAGTTAACTCTATATTAAAATAAACCGCATCACAAAATACTTCTTTATAAAAATAAGAGAAGATATAAGCACTTGTAAATTATGACCTTAGACTCGCAACATGGTAACACATTTCACTTAATGCCACCAATCATGACATAGCACCTCATGGGTTTATCATGATCCAAACCCATTTCTATGCACCCCCCTGGACGTGCTCTAGAGCATGGTCGTCACATAGCAATCCTTTCCCGTCTATGCCCAGAGTCAAATATGGTGTGCATGTGTCGTGCCTATGCTTCTAGGCGTGAGTTCAACGACGCACGGACACGCCCTTGCATTAATAATGCCGATCTAGCCCATCTCCATGTGCATATTGACCATCCGCGTGAGCCTAGACGCACATCTGCTCGCACATAGGTGCGAGCCTCTTGCTATGCCCATTACCTATTTTGAACTTGGTTTTGCTTATGGCACCTAACTTGGCTCCACTTATGTGTGCTCTGCTTGGGTGCGCCTGAACCCACTAGATGTGACATACCTTCCATCGTGTATGAGCATGCTTTTTCATGGTGCATTCACTTAGGGTCAATAGTGTTAATTTTTCTCCATCTTCTTCCAATCATGGTAGCAATCTTTCAGTACCTCGAGGGTATGGTTTAGCTTACCCCACTTCCTATCACATTCCAAGACCCACCACATGAGAGAATCTCTAAGTCATCAATTCCTTATCTTTTTGAACATCTTTTACTACCATCGGATCCCATTTCAACATGCTTCTTCCTCCTTTTGGGCAGGTTCTTCGAATTCCATATTAGATTTTAAGACTTGCTAAATATAACACATTTGTCACCATACTAATTCTATAAAACTCATATAATCGTATCATTTAAACACTTAAGAAAATTATCATCAAGATGGTCCGTTGACACTTGTAAAATATTTATAATAATCCTCAACTCTTCCCACTGTAATCGACAGCTAAATCCAGCGGGAACGACAATTCAGGCTCAAACTTAACAGAAGGGAATAATATGTTAAAGAGAGTACAAAAAAATAAACACTTGACCAACAGCCAATGGACTAAAAAAATATTTACAAAGACTATTTTGAATATTTTGTAAAAATTGATGAACCATTTTAATAATTTTCTCTTAAATACTCACTATGCTAATTTTGAAAAAACTTAACTTTAAACCATAATAAACCCTCAAATTTTTTGGATCTATTATCTCATATCATATATTTAATTCTTTTTTAAAATATTATACAGTTAAGTGGGTTATGAATGAACAGAAACCATAAGAATTTCATAATATACCATTATAAGTTTTCTAACATGTCCAAACCACTTTAAGTAGCTCATATTTACAATACATCTGGGATACTATAAGAGTAAAACAAAGCACATAAAAAATAAGAACATGATGAAAAACATATTGCAGATTTACTAGCCGAAAACTAACTCACCAGTGTACATGCAATTGTTCCTTTGTACTTCTCCTCATTTAATGAGCCGGTTGGCATATCATCCCATGTGTGGCTCAGATCGACCCAACGTACGGCTCGGATCATCAGCAGCTGCATTATCCAACAAATCGCCATTAGTGGCGACGGCCGCCCTTTCTTCCAAGGGTCCATTTTCACCTTTTTTGGCTACAATATCTGAGGATTTTGTGAACCCTCTGATGGTGGAGACTGTTAGAAGTTGGGCCACACCATCCGACAAGTTCTTCCTTTCCATAATAAGAGAGGCTCCATTAGGAAAGCAGCGACCAAAACAAGTGGCGCAGTACGGATACGCCACCTTCAAAAGGGATCAATAAGGACAGGTCAATTGGAAGCCTGATATTTTGCATAAATGATGAGAGCAAAAATGGAAATTGCAGAGGAAACCTCAATGAAAGCTTGGCATAGTAAAAGGAAAAGAGAGGATTCGGTTCCCCGGAGCACCCGGACGGCATTATACTTGAGAAGGGAATTGGAGACGGCTTGAAGGCCCTTGACAAGTTCCTGGGCCAATAAATGCTTGAGGCTCACAGGGGCGCAAGGCCTCAAGTCATTCATGGCTGCTGAAATACCTGCAACATATAATTCCAAGAAAAACTAAAGGAAAAGACAAAAATTAAAAGACTTGTATTCTTCACTTTTGTAAAATACATAATATCCAAAGTGTAAATCAATAAAAGAGTTGTTTGGCATGAAAAAATTTAAAAAATTTGAGTATACAATAATCTAGTTACAATTACTGTAGTTTGGTATTTTTATATAAAATTTAATATTTCTCTATTTGAAATTAAATAATCTGTGAGTGTGGTGTTTTAAGTAAATTGGGGGAGTAAAATTACCAAAAAAAAAAAAATTTCAATTTTTTTTTTACGGTAAGCCTGAACGAAATCGATTTCGTTCAGACAACGAAGTCGTGAACGAACAGCCAAGCCGTGGAAGGAGAAGATGAACTCAAACGATGAAGTTGTGGACAAACGATGGTTGTTTAGGGTTCAGGTGTTCTACGTTCGAACAAAAGCTTCCATTCGAATGAACGAAAGTTTTCGTTCACAATCCTTTTGCTCCGCTGCGTGCTTTATCTCCGCGTAATCTCCACTTATATATATTAACGCAAAATTAAAATACAGTATAATAGTTTTTCACCGATTTTACTTCATGCCAAACAACACAGCTTTACACTGCTTTTATCTCATGACAAACAGCCCCCAAGTCTTTTTTTGGAGGATAGTGGTTCCATAGATGTACAAGTTTCATATGTAATTTTTCCAAGCAAAAAAATCAGTAAAATTAACGTTCATGGGGAGAAGTTGAACAGTTGCAATCATGGGAATTACCATTGATGAACACAGCGAGAGGAGGATGCTCCATCAAAACAGAAGGAGGGGTCACATCATCCTGGCTCTCATTAGCGGTACCATTTGCTGTAAAGCCAACAGAGGGAAGAGGAACCCAACGGTGGGAGTCTAAGACCACCTAAAACCAAGAAAAATATTTGCTATTATATTCATTCTACAATAAACAAAATATGTTAAATATGTAGATATTAAATTTTAAGTGTTAAACATGTATATACACAGGTATTGTGGGTTGTAGTGGTAATTACCCCATACATATAGAAAATTAAAATAAATCTCGTGTGTGCAGTGACGAACGGAGAGCCAGTTAGAAACAGGAGAGATATATAGGAAACTTTAGAGGCACGTTTGAGAAGAACGGGGCTTTCTTTGGGCAAAGGGCATCAAACTGCTGAATTCTGGATAAGTAAAAACTGCAGCTTTTGGCAGCAATGGGAAATAACCAAGCGGTTATTTCGTTTGAGATTAAGGAAATGCTGAGTAAAATATAATCAATGTAGATAATTCAGATAAATAAATGTAGAGTTGTTTTGGGTACCTGGTTATTTAGATTGAGTATAAAGTTAATATCTTTTTTTTCAAAAAGTGCTGCTTACCTAACACGTACACTCACATCATCCCTAACTAATGCAGATCAGTCAAATGGCCAAGGATGGCCTGGGAGGACTGGCAAAGCCGACAGGCCTCGCGGCAAAGGCAGGGACTGGAGGGAACCTTGATAGTTGGCGACCTCTGTCTGGGCAATTGCACGCCTCAAGACGAACAACATTTGCGGTTTTTTTTTTCCTTTGTCGCATGCGTTAAATCGCCCAATTTGGCCGTAAAGTTATTCCCCTGAAAATGCATTTTAGGGGAAAGTAAAACCCCAAAACTTTATAAAAAATGCAACAAACCAAACGCTACAACTTTAAAACGTAGGTAAATATTTTACTTTACACTCAAAATGTAGCAACCAAACATCCCTCTAAACCTTTTTCAAATCTTACCAAAATAAATTCATAACTTAAATCTAAAAAATAATCAAGAATATTAATTTTAATAACATCTATGGATTGGGTTTCCAAATATGAAAGTAGATTTCTAATGCTAATTCTCCATAATATCAGTCAGCATCAACACAACAAACTTTTATTTCTGAGTTTGACTCAATTGCGCTCTATCAAATAACAATCACTCTCTAAATAAATTTCATGCATATAAAATCATTACTAATAGTTTCTTGAAATTTTTTGGAACTTTCTCTTCTTCAATTAACAAAGGCAAATTTCATCAACTCAATTTTCAATATTAAGGCATCTAACAGTCTTACGTTTAATATGCTAAAACCAAGAAAAATGACTTTCTCTAGGCTTTTATCCTTAAATAGAGCCACTCTACCTTCCTATGAGTTTATTCACTTTTCATAATATCCTTTGGTGTATTCATACACAATCATCTTAGTAAAGTCATCTCCACAATGTTTATTTTATTAGCATGCTTACTCTTTTAGGGCAAGATTTTGCCCCAATTAATATTGTTGGTCGTATAGCTTATTTTTAAAACTTTACTTCGATTTTGAGTAGAATTTTTTTATCACAAAATACCCTATAAGCAGGACTCTATTTCATCAAACTTCTTGGATCGTACAAAATAACATTCATTTCTATTTCACCATAAATTTGTATACTAAATCAAGATATTCAAAGCTCACTATTATTCTTAACATGATTTTAATTGTTATATTCTCAATATTATAAATTTATAATTTTTATAGCCTCACAGGCATTCCATTGTGGATCTACAAAGCAAAACCTTTCAGAATTGGAGTGTTCTCATTAACTAAATTTTTATTCGTAACATGATTTTAATTGCTATATTTTCATAAATACAAGTTTAAAATTTAAATTATGATTATAGCCTTACATGCATTCCACTGTGGATCTACAACAGCAAAACCTTTCAGAAATAAAGGAGAGTTCTCAATAACTAAATCTTAACTTTAACCCCATATATAGCCTTATCAATAAGAAAAACATCGCCTGCAAATAACATAAAACACCTTCATTGATTATATTAAATAAAAGCATCCACATGTAATGCAAAAAGACATGAACATAAAGATGATATTTTCGTTTATGTAGCACAATTGAAATAAGAAGTTTTTTGGCAAATCGCATTGCATTTAAAAACATGTATTTGCTACATTGTATACCATCAATAATATCAATATAAGCAATATAAACCCTTCTTTTTGATACTCACTGAAGAACTTCTTTAGATAATTTATTATATCCCTTTTCTAAATTAAAATAAATCTAATAAAGATTTTCTCTCTAAATTTTACCATCATACCTATTTGAAGATATATAGTTTCCTTAGTTCATCTACCTAGCCTAAAACCAAATTGATTATACAAATCATCATTTCTTGTCATAATTTGAGTATGATCATTCCTTAGAAAAATTTAAGTATGGTGCAATAACTCAATTCCATTGTAATCTACATAATCCAACATATCATATTTTTATTGTAAATAGATATCACGGTTCCTTCTTCGCTCATCTGACATCATTTTAGTATTCAAAATCACATAAAATAATTATTGAACCAATACACTCCACCCAAACAATTTCAAACATAACTAGGAATACTGTAACTTTTTCTATCTTTCACACTACACCCAAACAATTTTACTCAATGAATAAAGCAATAAAAATTATCATTAGTCACTAAACTTATGTCATACAGCCTTCATTGAAAATTTTATAGAAATAATCATTCATCTATATAAAATGCTCTCATCTCAAATAGATATTTTTATCAATATCCTTGATGCACTGGCTTAGATCAATCCTAATTTTCTCTCTTAATTTGACCATCTTATATGCCTCTCCCTCTCAGTAGCATCTAATTCCTCAAATAAATCTTAAGAACCACAACCTAAATATGATTGGTTGACGTATATTAGTGATAATTGAACGCAATGAAACAGAACGAGAGAGGGGGTTGCTAACAAAGTCCCACTGCCCACTGAAAAAATGAAAAAAAAACTTGCTCAAAACAATCCGACAGGAGAAAATTGAGTTAGCTTTAAGGCTAGACGACTGTTTTTTTCAATTTCAAATGAGTTGTTCGTCATGCATTCCAATGATTAAGTAAACACAATTCACAAGACAACTTCTAAAAAAGCTTAATCAAGAAGCTGTTTAAAAAAGACATCCAAAAGCATGCTTAAGAAAATTTGTAAGTGCTGGAGCAGTTCATGGATAGACTCTTCCATTATGTTCTAAAAAGAAAGTACAAAACCCGCACAAAAATATAATAGAATTCTGAATACAACCATTTGTATGCATCTTCAAGAGATTCCAATAGCTGGAATACTACTAGCTGATTAGTTGAAAAAAAGATGCGGCTTAGATAAGACTTGTATGATTAAATATAGAAGAACTACAAGGCTTCGTGATTGTAACTGAAATTTAAAAAAATTAGTACAATTTCCTTTAGAGGTTAAAATGAAGTTTAACCTAATAATTTAAGCAAAACAAAAAAAAAGAAAAAACATTTAGAAGATGGCAAATTTTACCTGGAAGTTCTCAACTGCTGTGTTTATGTTGTTTGAGAACAAATCAATAACTGCACTGGAGATAGCCAGAGCAGACTGTAAAGATTACCATCATACGTTAATTAAAAGAATTGCATAAGGGAAGATAAAATACTCTTCAAACAGTGGTGGAAGCAAACCCCGAAAATCCAGTCCTACTAAGCCGAGGCTTATTGCACAATACTGCAGATAAGCCAGAACAATGTTAATTCAACACAATCAGTGACAATAACATATTTCTCATGCATTGGGAAACATCATACAGTTCCAATAATCCAATAGAAGCAGCACAAATAAAGAACACATGCAATGGAGAAGGTAGAAAGTTATCATATGAAACAAAATTACAAATGTCATTACAGAAGATTGAAACAAAACTCAAGGAATAATATCAAAAAGGTTATAAAAATAAACTCCTTATTGTCATTACAGAAGATTGAACAAAGAACATTTCATGCAAATTTCATAGCTATCTGGAGAAACGCACTACATTCCTCAGTCTACCAAAACATGCAAAAGCTATGACTATAAAACCTTCAACAATTACGAAATGCTTTGACGGGCGCCAGAGAAACCAAATTCTTGTACCACGAAGTTTTTGAAAATCAGTCACAACATGATATTAAATGATTTTGTTTTAGTAAATCCAAAATAGATATATTGAATAAAAATTTAATATTAATTGAGGTTACAATATCAAGAATAGAACAAATGAAACTCATATTATCAAGAATTGCGAATAACTCAAATAACTTGGTATAGCCATAGAAAATAATGATGAAATTAAGATTGATGTGATTAGCATGATTCATGTAGATTGAAAATAAGAAGAGCTTTTGGTATGTTGTGCTATCAAAAAATTCCAACCAAGCTTATGAAGTTTTATATAAGAGCTATAAAACATAATGCTATATGGGGCAAAATCTTGGTTTACAAAACAACAGCATACTGAAAAATAAGTGTTACATATGTTTGAGATGCTAACATGAATGAGTGGGTATACTAAATGAATACACTTTTATAATAAGATTGGAGTAGCACTAAATAAAGACTAGATCAGGCCAACCAGTGAGAAAAGTAGAGCAAATGAATTTTTTCCCCTATCAAAAGAAGAAGAAGAAGGCTTAACAAGACTTGATAAGAAATTATTAAGAATGATTTCACAGACTTGGAACTTAAGGTGGGACTATTAAATGATAAAGCACGATAGAGACAAGAGGTTTATGTAGATGGTCCCACTTGGTGGGATTAAAGTTAGGTTTATTACTGTTGTTGTCACAACATGGCATTTGGATATTTCAACCAAATCAATTTTACATGATTGAGTGCAAACATAAAGATTGAACACTGTTGGCAGTCATGATAACACGAAACTACTGGAAGAAATCACTTTACCATGCATTGATCAACTATATTGGACAAAGATCCACCTTCATTAATATTAGGCAGCATGACTTCAAGGGTGCCCAAATGGTTTCTGATTTGATGCATTGACCAACTGAAAAGAAGTCCCCCATCATAGCTCTCCTCATTCCCAGCTTTATCATTACTAAAAATTGCCCGATACTGGTTTACTACATCAAATAGGTGCATCCGGTGGCAGTTAACCATTCCCTTCAAATATTCATAAGCATTCCTTTGATCCAAATCATCAAGGATTCCAGAAAGCCATGCCTCCCTGCACCTCAAGAACTGGAAGCAAAGTATATAAACTTAGAAAAAAAAAAGTTTGATTTATTAAAACAATAACCACAGCATAGAATATCACAAAAAAGCATCTTAAATGTAGTGGAAATAAATGACCATCTCAGTCATAATGATTAATGAATCATAAATACAACTTTTAAGCGGCCCAAAAGAACATATCTATTCAAAAGTGTACTGTTAGCATTAGTTGCACATAGAACATATAAAAAAAGAATAAAAAGTGTAGTTCTTTTTTTCAGCAATCTCATACCTAGTAAAGCATTTGTTGCTTTATTCTTCAAAAAATGTTAACAGAAAAAATATGGAGAGTAACATACAAAATAGAAATTAAAGCAAGCTAACAAGTGCTATGAATATCATACCTGCAGGCGCATCTCTGACTCACTAAAAGCCCCTAAACGCCTCAAGTGTGCCACAATACGAAGGCATTCAGGTAACTGCAGATTATAAAAATAACCTTAATAAACAGCTGAGGAAAAAAAAAGGTAAGACCTAACTAGCTCAATAGACTGAAAATTCAGTAAATAGGAAACTGCCAAACCTGTTCTTCAGATGCAATTCATTTAAATTGTTAAGCATGCAATACAAGGCAACAGACGACTAATTGAGGCAATAATACGTGAAAAGGAGTTTTAATAAGTATCATTCTCCAATTATGATGGGCCAAAGGGTCTTGCTCCCCCTAGGTGCTCTTATCTAACTGATTTCTCATTCATGTACTTTTTTTTTTATTTTATATAGCTGAATCGAGTATTTCTACCATAATAGAAATAAGCATAACGATGCTGTTAGTTTAGCTAATGTATTTTTAAATTTTTTGTTTGTGGTATGCTAATTTAAAATATATGTTATTTAAATAGTCTTGTCTAAGATGTTAATTCCTACAAGAACAAAACGTGCCTCTAGCACTATTCGCCTGGATAAAGTCCGATCAGCTCTGGTCAGTTGAATAAGCTTCACCATCGATACATACTTTTCTATCACTTCACTAGTTTGGCATCGTCATAGTTTTCCCATGCCCTCATATTGTGAACGTTGTAATAATGCATGATTTTTATACAAGTAGGATCTGTTTAACGTGAACTTTGTTCATAAATTTCATGTCACACTCCGAGTAATAAACAGCATGGCTTTTAGGAATGATTTCTATGCAATGTTCTATTTCCGTAATAAATAAACTGCATGGCTTTTGGTCATAATTTCTATCCGTTATTGAAAGCAGTCTACACTCCACAATAAAAATTTAAAATTTTATGTAACTATAAAAGAACCATTTCTTAACAAAATTTCTGCTTTCCTTTCAAACTCCTGAAGTTCGTTGGAATGAATTTTAGCACGTGGTCAAGTATTGATTGCCAACCTCTGATGAAAGCCATTTCTCAGTCCAAGCAAGGCATAGAACTCTTAAATCTTACATTTGGTGCAATCTTAATATCATACTTTTTCATATACATGTTTCATGGTTAATTTTCACCAAAACAATTATAATGTATATTTTTTATGGTGGTACTAGTTCAAATACAAGTGTGTTTATATGATCTCATATTCCCAATAGTTCTAATTGGCTTTTAATTAATTCTTCCGAAAAGATTAATCTTTTTTGGTTTTCTTAAAGAGTTATTATTTGCTTTTAATTACTAGATTGTTATTGTAGGCTAGGGGTTGAGGCTCAGGATTGTTATCCCAAATCTATAGTTCAAATTCTACTGGCCATACATTTGCTTCATGTTCGAAGCAAACCTAATTTCAAAAAAATTTATTTGCTTTTAATTACTAGACCGGAAAGTAAAATTGATTGTCTTCTTGATTTCATAAATCACAACATCATATTTCCGTATTAAGTAATAAAACCTATTAAAGTGCCAAAAATTAACTTCAGCGTCTGCATAAAGATGCATAATTATATATCAGAACAGTGCATCTGTTGATAATAACATAATAATACAATGAAAAGCAATAAAGCATCTTCATTCAATAGAAGCTATAATCATATAAAATTTTTAAATTGAAATGATATAAGATATCATTGAACAATATGTATATGATCAACTTAGAAAATTTTGAAAATGCCGAGTAATATGTGCAATCATTTCAATGAAAAACATTGGCAGACATGAAATATAAATCCAAAGAATAGAAGCTGTCATTCATTAAATAGAGTAAGCAACTATATAACTAATATAAGCACAGTAATACGGAGGCGATGGTATGTTTGAACGATATTACCCATGGTTTAAAATCATGCAATCATTTACTTATTTCACTAATGGAGTTGAACAAAAAATTAAGTCACTAAGAGTTTTAATATTGAAAAATACAAATGTATCGTCAAGCAGATGCCACCATACATGTTTGTTCTCTTAAGAAATTCATTATCATCACTATGGCTTCTCAAACACAAATCAACAGAAGAATCATGTGGGATTAAATTTGAGCACAAAGACAAAACTGTAGTTCATAAATATTTTCTATATAGAATATGCAAGAGAATATTTATAGTTAGAAAGAAAATCCTTATTTGATTTTGTTAATATGTATGCACCTATATTGCAAGAAATTCATGAATCTAAATCTATTGCTTGAACAAGAGTTACATTTTATCTAACAATGAAAAGGATAAATATCAAAATAGTCCTTTAATTTTAAGAATTTGTCTATTTTAATCATTGACTCATAGTATTAATTTTATTAAGTCCCCTGATGGTTATTATTTTTTTTGGTCCCATCATTACTATTTCAATCTCATTCCATTACTTACAAGAGTAAATATATAATTTTGTGTCAATAGAGGGTACAGATGCTTTTATTTTATTTTTCTCCAGCTCTCTTTTTTAATCCATGCTGTCATTTTTTCTTGGTAACCAAAGATGAAGCTTTAAACGACATCAAGGATGCTTTCGATATTGAAGGAGCTCACGGCGTCAATGCTACTTCCAACATTGACGACGCTTCTAACACTGACAACGCTTCCAATGACAGCGACATTTCAGACACTAATGACGCTTCTGACGTTAGCGCTTTCAAGGTCAATTAAGCCTCCAACTTCGATGACCTTTCGAAAGTTAACAAATTTTCCGACAACGTCGACAATCCTTTTGAAGCCGAGCTTGTGAGGTCCATTTGTTATTAGTTTATTGCAAAAAGCTTTTGTTTTTGAAATATTTATGAGTATCCTATCATCCGAAAATATCTGATTTGGAATTTCTTCTATAGTCCTCTTTAGAATTTATAATCTATTGTATATTGATCTTCATTAATCGCTTGCAATCATGTGTACCTCTTGGTGTGTATTTTATAATTGCATATGCTATTGCAAGTGTTGCTCGTTATTATAAATTTGTCAAAACACGTGTATTCCTATATTAGATGAACTTTTATTCATATGTGCTTTTTTCAAAGTTTAAAATAATAAGTTGATGAATCAATCCAAAAAATTTAGGAGTGAGAATGGTGAGATTTATGATACTATTTCTAACTGGTTTGATGAATCAAAATTTTCTCAATTGTGTATGATACAAGTGAAGTGGTGAATGAGACTGCTAGAGAAGACAAAAATGCAAAATTTTTGATGATGTTTATGATGATAATAGTCAATCAATCTGATAGTTCGACTGGATGTGAGGTATTTGTTGAAAATGGTTTTCCAATGGGAGAAGATAATACAACACTTGAATGAAATATTGATCCACTAACTGAGAAAAATTCTTCTTAGTTTGAAATAGTTCAAATGAAGGATAATATTATAAATTGTATGGTTTCTGATTATGATGCAAGTGCTCATAGTAGTAACAGGGAAAAAACAATGAAATGGCCTACTTTAACCCTAAAATAGATAATCAAAATACTAGTTTTGAAGTGAGAATGATATTTAGCAATAAACAAAAATTTAGGTATGTGATTAAAAATTGGTTGATTGCAAAGGAAAAGTTAATAAATTTTGTTAAAATTATAAAAAAAGTTATAGTAAATTGTCCATATTTTATTTACATTTCAAAGCACAAAGGGGTTGATTAAAGACAACTAAGATCACTACAGGATCATAATTGCTCTTGGATGTACCATAATAAAAAAGTAGTTTTTTCAACCATTGTAAGAAGATATATGTGAACAAATTAAGAAACAATCTAAGGGTATCAACAAAGGTGTTTAGGAAAGAACTGATAGATGATATGAGAAGTCATGTCCTAAGCTTTAGTGATAGATGGCATTAAAAAAAGGTTTTAGGAATAATGTATTCAAAGGAACATCAATATAATAGTATGAAACCATTGTTTAAAGATTGCAAGAACTAATCCTAATTCAACAATCTCTACTCAAAATACGGGTGATCATGATCTAAATGGAAAATAACATTTTTTGTGTATTTATGTGTTTCTCAACATGCAGAGATGATTTCAAGTCAAGTTGTTGACCCATAATTGGGGTTGATGGGTGTTTTTTAAAGAAGAAACAGAGTGCAATTACTTATTGCTTTGGATGCTAATAACATCTATCTTGTGGGATGGGCTATTGCAAGAGATTTAAATATAGTTGATGATCATTCCAATTTCATATTTGTTTCTATAAGAAAATTAATACCTGCATTTTTAAGCCTGTTCTCTAATGGTACTAATGACTATGTGTTAGATGCCTAAATCAAAATTTTAAGATGGCAAGATTTAAGAGGAACGCATTAAAAAATTCTTTATGGCAAGCTACACATGTAATTACTAAAAATCAGTTTAATGTTATTGTGGAAGAGAAGACTTATTTTTGGCCTGGTCAAGATCATTTTTAGGTGCAACTAATGGTGTGATACTTTGCTTTATAATATCTGAATGTTTTAATATAAACTAGAGTTGCCTATTATTTCTTTGCTAGTCTATTAGAAATCTTGTTATGTCAAGGATGTATGAATGTAGAGTGAAAATAAAGAAATGGACTACATTATTATGTTCTTGGATATATGATAAATTAGCTAGCAAATTTATGAGACCATGCCATGCATTGGTGTAAAGACGAAAGACAATAACTTTCAAGTAACAACAATACATGGGGTGCAATTTACCATGAACTTGGAAGCACAACTAATCATGCATATACATCTATCAATATACAAATGAAAGAGCCACAAGAATATTTTCATGCTTGTTATTAGGTCAAAATATATATGAGAACTTATAAATACGCTATCATGTCAATTAATAAACTAGAAGAAGGGCCACAAAGCAACAAAGAGTAGTCTTTAACGTCATGGCGAGGGAGGCCACCAAAATAGAAGAAAAATCATTGGAAGAGGATGACTCTGAATGCAATGGTAAGAGAATGAGCAAGGGAAATGTTCTTATTCAATATAAAAATTGTAAACAAGTTGGTCACAATATTTTATCATGTGGGAACCATAGTAAACGTAAGGCACAATTAAAAAAAGGCATGCAAACATTGAAAACTGACACGCTTAATGTTCAAGGACACAAATTTAGTATAATTTATATAAACAATTTTTTTATTTCAACAATGCAACTTACATTTTTTTAATATCTTACTAATACTTTTTGTTTAATTTTTTAGATTAACATATAAATGATAATAAGCAAAACAACAATTTTCAAGAGAATGCAAACACTTCGAGTATACATGATAACATAAATGATCTATGCGAAATAATTATGACTTTTATGTGATGATAAAACCTTTTTCTTTGAATAAAAGTATTCATTCACTAATTTAACATTACTTTTTAAGCAGGCCTACCAAGCGAGAAAACAAAACGTTGCATTATCTGGATTAATAATTTATTTATAGTATCGTGGTGATGATCACTTTGACAATTTTTGAATCCTATTTAAGTGCTTGTAATGCATGCTATAAAATTGATATGGATCTAAGTATTGTAGCATTTTATGTGAAAATTTTTAGATAGATGGATGATTAACTTCATTTTATGAGTGCTTGGCTATTTATATTTTATGTAAAATGGTATTGAAATGATTTTTTTGCATATTTCATTCATTTGTATAGGTAAGATGAAATTCTTTTCAATTTGATTTTGTAAAACTATTTTTTAAATTAAAGAGATTATAAAGGCTAACAATTCAATAATAAAATACTTATTTTGTTTGTTTGATGCAATCGAATTTGTGAAAATCTTTGAAGAATAATTTTGTATATGATATGTGAAAATGTATTGATGAGTTTTTAAACATCAATACTACTTTAATCTACATAAAATATAAATTTATTAATAATTTTCTAAAATTCAATATTATTTCAATCTAATCATTATGTGTGCATAAATTTTAAAGTAATCATCTATAATATTTTAGTTAAATTTATTAAAATAAAAGATAAAAAAATTAATATATTATTTAACAATTTATTAAATTAAAAATAACTAATTAAAAATTTAAATTTTTTTTATTAAATAAATAAATAAATTTATTTTTATAAGAATTATTTTAGTTGATATATTTATTAATGCAATATAAGAAATCAATAAAATTTTAATATATGTATTTTTAACATATCATTCAAATTAAAAAAAGATTACTAATCTAAATTTAAAATATTCAAAAAACTATCAATGAAAATATTTTATATCAAATTATCTTCAATATTTTCTCAAAGAAAAATTACTTATGATAGAAAATAAGATAATTATTGATTTTCCCATATCATAGCATTCAAATTTGCATGCATTTTTTAAGAAAATAACTTAGATATCAAAATGACAAAATTAGCCTTTGTACAGTTTCCATCCAAATAAACTCCATAAAACTAAAAAGCTTAAAAAAAAGTGAAGAGACCAAAAAAATCACATACAAGAGTCAAGAACTAAAATGAACAAATACAAGAGTCAAATGACCATTTTGATAATTTTTGCAACAATGAAATTAAGCATGGAAAACTGTTAAATTGAAACTCTATTAGAAATAGAATTTAATCATGAGTGTCAATTTGATCTAATCAACCAATTGTTGTTACCAATTTAATTGGGCAATTTGGTATCACCATTCTTGAAATTACAAGCAAAAATTATCCCAATGTTCAATAATAAAGCACTTCGTTACTTATAAATAGTTTGCAAATATACCAATAGAAAAAAAAATGCTTATGAAGGCTGCAAAATCAATATTTCATATGCATTTTTACCAATGAAGGCCTTGAATTTTCATCTATCTTATCAAATAAAAGTACATGATTTAACCAAACATAAATTTAAAATATGAGAGTTAGCATTATATAAAAAGAAAATAACAAAAGATGAAAGAAAATAATAGAAACCTATAGCAATATTATTTTAAGGCAATATAGCATTGTAAGAAAGTTATAATATCATTAGAATAATGAATCAACAAAGTACACTCCTAAAATTAAGTAATTAAACATAATTAGGAAGGGTTGTCGTGAATCAAACTAGGGACAGTTTATTTGGTGGATAAAAATACCCAATAATAAAGATGTATGGTTGTAAAAACATGATGTTCAAGTTAAGATTAAAGACAAAAAATAATGCTACAAATGGTTTATATATAAAGTTGAAGAGAATTAAAAAATATATAAACTAGCTTTTCATAAATCAGAATAGTAGTTTGTGATGTTAAAAGTGCAAAATTCAAATATTTAGATAATAAACTAAACACTATCGAGAGAGAGACATTTATAAGCTAGTCATATTTAAAAATAAGAGAACCAAAGATTAGATTCATGTTAAATATATTAAAGATGATAATCAAAATATTCTTTTTAAGAATGATATTCAACATAAATAGATGAATTATTTTACTAAGCTTTTTAATAAAGATTGCACCAATAAAATAATATAAATGAATTTAGAGGTTATAAAAATTATCTCAATTACACTTTCATTCGCTGTATTAGTAAAATTCAGAATGCTTTAAAAAAAGATGAAGACCGAAAAAGCAGTAGGAAAATATTTGGGTGATAAAGAAATTACTTGGCTTGCTAAGTTATTTAATATTATTTTGAAGACTAAGAAAATATCAGAGTGAAGAAACAGTATTGTTATTCTTATTTACAAGACTAAAAGGTGATGCTTAAGACTATGCTAACTATTAAAGAATCAAGCTAAAGTGTCATACTTTGAAATTTTGAGAGAGAGTAATTGAATACAGATTACGAAATGATGCTTGTATTTTTAAAAATCAATTTGATTTTATGCTAAGTAGATCTATCATGAAAATCATACATATATTAAGAAGTTTGATAGAGAAGTTTAGAGAAAGAGAATATCTTCATTTAATTTTTATTAATCATGAAAAAGCTTATAATAAAGTACCAAGAAAAGTTTTTTGGAGAGCTTTGGAGAGAAAAAAAATTTGTGTTACATATATTGATATCATCAAAGATACGTATAATGAGGCTATAACATGTGTCAATTGCAAAGAGGCTTGCCTAATAATTTTTATGTTTCTATTAGATAACATCAAGGCTCAGTTCTTAGCCCATATTTTTTTGCTTAAATTATGAATATTTTTATTAAGCACATTCAAGAGGAGATTCTTGATGCATGTTATTTGCATAAGATATTCTATTAATTGATAAGACTATGGATGGAGTTAAGGCTATGTAGGACTAATATAGAATCCAAAGGTATTTGTTTAAGTCGATCTAAAACAAAATGTATGGAGTGTATGTTCAATAATACTAGAGTCCTAATCTTGAAGACAACAATAAAGAACCATGCGATCAAGAAGAGCTAGAGACTCAAGCACCTGGGTTCAATTATTTAAAATGAAGGCGAAACAGATAGCGATGTGATTAATAGGATCTAAGCTAGTTGGATGAAATTGAGGAGCGCTTGTAGAATGTTGTGCAATCCAAAAATTAAAGGAAAACTTTATAGAGTAGCTAATGACCAGCTATGTTGGTCAATAAAAAAAAAACTTCTCAATAAAATAAGTGTTACAAAGATGGGGATGCTTAAGTGGATGAGTTGGTATACTCATAAGAGTAGAATAAGAAATGAGTTTTTATCCATAGCAAGGTTGGAGTGGCTCCAATAATGGATAAGATTAGAGAATATTTCCTTTTTAGGAATATTAAGTGTAAACCATGCAATGCCCCTGTAAAAAAAATTAAGTATATGAAACTTTCACATATTAAAAGGCGAAGATGAAGACCCCAAAGACATGCGAAGAAACTCAAGGAGGGGTTTCTATTTGATCGTGCACAATAGAAATAAATAATTCATATAGTCAACCCCACCTAATGGGATTAAGCCTCAGTGTTGTTGTTGGAAGGGTTGTCAATTTTTTTACATGACACAAAAATATGACAAACTTGATCCGAGAAACAATGGCTTAGATAAACCCGTTCATATTCGCAAGTTGAAATTATGTTAAAATATATATATATATATATATATATATATATATATATATATATATGTGGGCTAATTTCAAGTGAGTTGATACATAACTAAGGTGGCCTTGCAAGTTGAAATGGGTCAGACTGTGTCAAGCAAGTTTTGGTCAAGTCAGATTCTGATTGAAAAGTTTAACCTTGTTCACAAATACTATCAAGACTTTTTAGTTGATGGTGGAGTTAAACACAAGAACAAATTGCAGTGCACTACTTTTATGTCTAAGTATACTTTAAATACCTGGATGTTTGATCTTAGCTTTTGAAGAAGCTGAGAAAGAAGAGATTGAGTTGTCTGCTTCACTTCATCCGCTAACACCTGAATGACAGGAATCCTTGATTCCAAATATGAAATATTTGCAATTATAATATATAATACATCATAAAAAAATTAATTGAATTCCAATGAATGGACATGTTACACGGCAAAGTCTGCATAAAAAAGGAAAACACAATATGTGAAATCTACAACACTACATTTTATGGGATGTGATGGTGTGTGCAACTTTACCTCTACATAGCAAAAAAATGTTCCTATATTTAAAATAGTGATCTGCTGGATCACAGCACAATCATCGGATTGTTGCATACACATCAATCTAAAGATTGTGTTTATATCAGAAATAATTAAGCAAGGTAAGAGTTGGTTTCAGATGATAATAAGGGGGCTTACTCGGAATGAAATCTTGCTAGTTTGTAAACAAACGCTTCTAGGTCAAGGGCCTCATCATAATTTCCATTCCTTATACACCTACAATTAAAAAATGAGAAATGAGAGTAGCGTATTTCATGGAGTTCAAGCGATCATGAAACAGTTAAGAAGGCAAATTAAATAAAAAAAAGAAAAGAAAATAAATGAAAGGCAACAGAAACCCTAAATTATAAAGTAAGCATACAACAATTGGCAGGTTATCAAACAAATGAAAATTCATAATCCAAAACAAATAGGCATTTATCTTATGCTATGTAAGAAGCTGTTACCAGCAATTAAAAAGTAAGCATAGAACAAAAAAGGATAAATAAACCAACGCGATGTAAAAAGGTATTACCAGCACTTTACTCCATTTGATAAAGGAATGCAATTAAGTATAGCACCGTTAGGGTACCTATTAGCCAGTTTAATCACCGGCAGGGTATATAAGTTTCACTAACAATTACAGTACTTAAAAAGTACTGTAGAACATCTCAAATACTATCAGATGAATGGTAACGGTTAGGCACCGCACCTCAATGCACACAAAAGATCAACTCTCACTATTGAAATAATCCATGTTTTTATTAAGAAAATGGTTGGTGACATTTTGTAATTTTTATGAGTGAAAATTTATAATTACTCGATTTCAGCAATTTAGTAATTTTCAGCATTCGAATAAAAAATGTGTTTTAGTTTTTCTGAAGTTTTTAATGATTTTTGAGCTATTATTTGAATTTTTCCAATTGACATTATGTTTATTCCTAATTTTTATTCCAAACACCGAACGCCACCTAGAAATTCAGTTCATCCTTCCCTCCAGCCAGCCAATTCAATGCTAGAGAAGCCACGGTAAAGAATATCTTCAATACCCCAAAAGAAAATCTTAGGCCTTCAATCCTATCCTCTCAATGCTCTCTTCTTCCATGTAGAGTACAACGTGAACTTCTCTCAAATCTAATGCTAGAAGCCACGGTAAAAAGTATCTTTGAAACCCAAGAAGAAATCTTAGGCATACAACCCTTTCCTCCTCCTTCAATGCCCTCTCTTTCTCTATGTCATGTACTATGTCAACTACTCTCCAACATCTAATGGCTACATATCCCTTGTGCGAGTCCTGAGACTATTAGGTCCTCTTTTCCCTCGCTAAGAATAACAAAGCCTTCTCCTTCTGATTGCAATCTTATTGACTAAATGCTTCGTCCATGTCCAGTTTTTAATTCTCATGCAAGTACAAATGGAGCCCTCCTAATGACAGTTCCTCCCTCATCTTCTTCCGTGGATGAAAGTGTCCAAGCGGCGACAGTTTGGCATCGTCAAATTCTGAAGGGATCCACAACAACAGCAGTGGTGGTTGTCATCTATGCCCCATGGTATGGCCACATTTCTTAATTTCTATTAATGCAAATTAGCAAGCAAACCTTCATAGAACAAATACATTTGTTTCAATCCAGGGAAAAATCAATGCCTTGGAGAGCCATTAGTGGGTTGGTTCTATCGTTTTACAACAATAACCAACAAGGTATAATTCAAATATAATGTGTTTATCTTCCTACTTGTAAGTTGCACTTGATTGGAAATTTTCTATGGTAAGTTGATTGGAAATTTTCTACCAAAAGTATAGAAGTTTTCATAAATCTAAATACAATAGATAAGATTTATTAGATGCTTGTGATGGGATCAATGTATTCTCTTTCTAAGAGTTGGCATTAAAGGAGAGAGGAATTATAGGAATTCAAAAATCAGTAAAAATGTATGGTCCTATTTATACCTTAGGTTCTTTTCTTATTTAAAAGTAAATTCATCAAAACGAAACTTATATATATTATGCTGAAATGTAGTTTTATAAAAAAGTTATGAAAATAAAAATCAGTATGAAAAATGTTAATTTTCAAAATGGTAATCCGATTTTGCAACTGTACTGCTACGTTCCAGATAAAAAAGGAGGATTGCAACAGGTAGTCAATAACTATTGTAACCCTTTGTGAATATCTTATATCATGGATCATTTAAAAAATTGTGTTAGACTTAGAGCATCTTTGAGAAGCAACGCAATGCATTGCCTAAATGTAATGAAAAGTGTGCAAAGGTTGTTCACTGCAACAATGATGCTTGGGTGTAACTAATATTATATGAACAAGAATTCTCATACTATGAATGAATATGAGTAAAAAAGCTAAGTCCAAAACACTAAATTAAAAATAAAAGTAAGAATCTTGATAATCCCACACCAAGTATTTTAAATTTGTAGATATGCAAATTAAAAGGAGAGCATTTGTCATTAAAAAAAGAAGTTGATGAACAAAAAATTAAAAAAAAAAGATTGTTTAGGCTAGTCACAATGAATATCATCTTAAATAATAATTTAAAAAGTAATATAATGAAATTAAAATAAATTTAGAAATAATTGTAGCTCTCAATTAGAATTGATATAATAAATTTATTTGGCAAAATTTGGAGCATTTAATTTAAGGAATACCTAAAAAAGGTTATTTAAAAGAAAAAACTTAAATAAATACAAAAAGTAATTGAAGAATTTAGTTGCAGTATCCATGATGATTTTGTTTTTGCAAGATTAAAAAAAAAATTGCAATTTATTTCAATTTATGATTTTATAATTAAAAATATTTATTTTAAGAAAAGAGATGTACAAGTAATCACTTATAAAGATGAGGCTTTTAAAATAACTATTATATATACTAACCTTTAAAGCTTGAACAATTACATTTGAGGGTAAAATCAATGTGGAATTCAATTACTAGCTATATTTGCATGATACTAAAAGTATACTTATCAAAATAGAGAGAATATTATAGTAAAGATGCTAGATGATCAAAACAAGACATTCAAGTAAAATATATTGAAAAATGATTGTTATAAAAACTCACTAAACTGTAAAAATAATAAAAATAGAAAAATATATATATTAGTCATTCGTAAATCCAATATAAGAGTTTATAGTACTAGGAATGCAAATTTAGATTATTTACATGAAAAGTTAAATGTTGAGGACGAGATGCATATACAAGCTAAAAAATTAAAATATAAGAGAATTAAGAGTCTAACTCAAGTAAAATATATCAAGATTGGTTATCAAAAAAAATTCAATGATAAATACATTCGATATAGATGTAAGTGTCATTTTACTAGCCTTTTAACAATTGCTGTACAAATATAATTAATATGATGTACTTTTGGTAATTATAAAAATGGCACTATTTGTATACTTTTATTCACTGGATAAGCTAAATTGAGATTTAGAGCGTTTTAAAAAGATAAAAAGTGAAAAGTTACTAGACTAGGGCTGATAATTTTACTCGAAATTCAAAACTTGCTCGAGTTTTTAGTCGACTCAAAATTTTCGAGTCCAGTTCGAGTTGACCGACTTTACTCGAACCCAATTCAAGTTGGGCATGACTCGGATCGAACTTAAGATCAAGTCACTTGAAATAAATAAAATAACACAGCTTATATTATTTGCAAAACCATTTACTTGGTCCAATAGTTAAGACGCCTAATTTCGACGCCAATTTAGTTTGTTTGGCCCCAGGTTCGATTCTCCCCGGGGCCAAAAACATAATTTAGTAAAATAGATTTTTTTTATAAAATTAGCAAGTCTAACTCGAATCGAATTCGAGTCAACTCAAACTCGAGCTCAATCGAGTTCGAGTCAAATTCAACTCAAAAATTTCGAGTTCAAGTTTTTGAGCTGACTCGCTCGAACTCTACTCGAATTCAACCTTATATAGGACCGAATGTCATCATTGTCAATGTATAGAAATGTTCAGCTTACAAAGCTTACAAAACAATTTCTTGGCTTACCAAATCATTTAATATAATATTAAAAATAAAAAACATTGGATTAGTGAAAAAAAACTATTATCATACCTAGTTATAAAAATAAAGTGATGCTCAAGTTTGTGCAAATTACAAGATAATTATGTAAATGAACCATATGTTAAAATTTTAAGGGAGGGCGATTAAATATGAATTATGACAAGATACCAAAATTTCACAAAATTAAATTAGTTTTATACTAAGAAGTTACCATGGAGGACATACATTTATTAAAGGATTTGATGGAAAAATTTAGAGAAAGATAAAAACTCATTTAATCTTTATCAATCTTAAAAAGGCTTATAATGAATTACAAAGATTAGTTTATTGAAGAGTTTTGAAAAGATAAAATTTATGTGACAAATATTAATGTTATTAAGGATAAGTAAAATAGAGTTATAACATAAGTTCAATCACGAGATGGTTTTTCTAATGATTTTCATGTAAATATTTGATTGCATTGAGATTTTGCTCTCAATCAAAATCTCTTTGCTTTCATTATGAATGATCTCTAATGTTCTTTGATGCATGTTATTTATGGGTGATATCTTATTGATAAAACTAGAGAAAGAGTTGCAAAACTTAGTAAATATAAATTATAATATATGAAATGAAAGTTATTCATAAAAGAAGCTTTATTCTCAATGGCATTACTATTGAAAACCAAATGATCAAGAACAATGAGGTTCAAAAACCTTGGTTAAGTTATATAAAATGATAGTGAAGTAGAGGAAAAAAATAGAGGTGTATTTCTAGAGTGTTGTGTGATAAATCCCATTTAAAATTAAAGAAAAAAATTAAAGAATACTATAAGGTTAGTAATGATACATGGGATAGAATATTGGCTAGCAAAGAAGAAAGCACCCAAATAAATGTTATAGAGATAAGGATACAAAAGAAGATGAGTTCGTACATATATGAATACTTGGAATGAGAAATGAGTCTATTCATAGCAAGATTAAGGTAGATCCAATAATAAATAAGATTACAAAATGTAGTCATAAACAGTTTGGATCTATTAAATGTAGATTGTTCAATGCTATTGGTAGAAAAATAAGTGAATTTTATGCATGTTGAAAGAGGAATTCGAAGACCCAAGAAAATATGGCAAGAAATTGTTAGAAAGGGTCTGATGTATTTGGAGCTTACCAATATATTAAATGTCATAATAAAAGAAGTATGCAGCAAAAAAAATTAAGTCTAAAAATAAGATGCCCAACCATTTCATTTCAAAGCTTTTTTTATATAATTTTACAATGGCCTGTCTAAAGAAAAGGAAAATAAAATCAATGTGATTGTGCTGCAATATAAGTATAAACTCTATAAATATATGCATGCATATAATGATCTATAAAATAAACCTCTAGATATTAATGACTAGAGACATCATACTAACGCAAAATACAGTAAGAATACAAACATAAATGGAAATAAAAATAAAAATGGAAAAAACTATGAAAGACTTTGACAATGTGTTCTTGTGATTAATGTACTAGAAAGCCAAATTATCAATACATGTAATAAATAACAAGAATAAAAGATAAGACAAATAGTTAAGCTTTTTTCAATGGAAAAAGTATAACCACCTAAATATATATATATAAAGAAGGTTGCTATTGTTGGGATGCGAAGACTGATTGGATCATCATCGTGGAAGTACCAACGGAGCTCCGGTGGGCTTTCGGGAAGTCACGGGGTGTTCCGGGACAAGTTGGGGGAAGTTCGGGCGTTGCAGCGCGCCCTGCAGAATTTGCTGTTGAGGGCCAGGCGCACTACCTGGGGCAGTAGAGCCTTGACGCCCCGCGGTTCTAGCCTGGGCACCATAGCATGCCCTAGCGCCCTGCTGTACGAGACTGGGGCGTTACGGCGCGTCGTAGTGCCCGTCAGAGACTTGCTTCAGATCTAGGCGCTACCCTAAGTGTTTTGGGGGCATTTTGGGACATTTGGGGTTCAAATGAAACCTAGATATATAAGGGAACATGATGGAATGTTTCCCAAGGCCAAAAAGAAGTAAATGGGAGATTTCAGAAGAAGAAATCTTATGGAGGTTAGGGTTTGAGTTGAGAGCCAAGGGAAGGGCATAGAAGAAATGGGGAGCACTTCTTCTTCTTCAAAGGGTTAGGGCTTCACGGATACTCTGTAAAATCATGTAATCTTCATAGTAGATCTTCTTGGCTGTGTGGCCATGGTTTTTTTCTAAGTTTTGGGTTTTCCATGTAAAGTTCTTCTGTGTTCGTTTGCTTGTGATTTTTTATTTCTTATTTTGTCATGGTATGTTCTCCTAATCACTCGGTGTTGCTCAAACTATGAACCCTAAAAGGGGTTGAAGAATCCTAGCAATTCATAACAGTGGTATCAGAGTGAGGTTCTAGGGTTTGTCAGTTTCAATGGGAGTGATGGGTGATGAGATGAGATACAAGGTGGAGAAATTCAATGGGACAAACTTCGCTTTCTGGAAGATGCAAGTTGAAGACTTACTATATCCGAAGAAAATGTATTTGCCACTAGAAGGAATAGACAATAAATCATAGACTATGAGTAATGAAGACTAGCATGTTCTCGACAGAACAGCGCTAGGTTTGATACGCATGTCCTTATCTTCTTTGGTTGCTTTCAACATCATAAACGAAAAGACGACAGTCGATCTTATGGCGGCCCTGACAAAGATGTATGAAAAGCCTTCAGCTTCTAACAAGGTTTTCTTGACGAAGAGGCTGCTTAATATGAAGATGGTGGAAGGTAGTTCAGCAATTGAACATTTGAATGATTTCAACACCGTAACCAACTAGTTAAGCTCGGCCAAAAATAAATTTTAAGGACGAGGTGAGAGCTTTGTTATGTCTATCCTCATTGCCAGACAGTTCGGATGGATTAGTTACTGCAGTAAGTAGCTCATCAGGAAATGCGAAGCTACACTTCGATGATGTCATAGGGCTCGTGCTAAATGAGGATGTTCGAAGGAGGGCTAGTGGTGAGGCTTCAACCTCAGCCCTAAGTGTTGAAAGTAGAAGGCGATAAAAGATGAAGTCAGAAAAAGGGAAAGCGGATGCTGGAGTTGCGAAAAGAAAGGGCACTTGAAGAAGGACTGCCCAGCTTTGAGGAGAAAAATGTTGGAAACAAGTCAAGGGAAATTCTGTGAACATCTCAGAAGAAGGTGATCAAGACTCGCTGGTCTTATCTTTGGTGAGTGCTGAATTCTGGTTTGTGGATTAAAGAGCCTCTTTTCATGCAGCGTCAAGCAAAGGAGCTTTCTGTAATTACACTCGCAGAGATCTGGGAAAGTTCTATCAAGGTAATGATAACACATACTGTGTTATAGGTAAAGGCGATGTCAACATCAAGTTACCTAACAGATTTGTATGGAGACTGAAGGATGTGAGACATATTCTGTGTCTGAAAAGAAATTTGATCTCGGTTGGTCAGTTAGCCTGTGACGGTTATGCAACATCCTTCAAGAAAGGTCAATGGAAGGTGACGAAAGATTCGCTGGTTATAGCTCAAGGCAATATGGAAGGATCGCTTTATTTGATCAATAAAGGACTAGAATTTATTCAGGAATAGAAACAAAGAATGAGAAGAAGGTTAAATTCTCAACAGAAGTGAACAACTTGGAGTCATGGAAACTGAAGTAGGGAGCAGCTTTAGTTGGCCTTAAAGCGTGAACAAGGCGGGGTGTGCCACACCACGACCTTAGCAGTTGAAGCTACAGTGGGAAAAGAGAAGATTCCATAAATGAAGATGTATTGATCCAAATCATTCTTCAAGTGGGATATTGTTGGGATGTGAAGATTGATTTGATCATCATCATGGAAGTGCTAATGGAGCTTTGGTGGGTTTCCGACAGGTCCTAGGGTGTTTCAGGACAAGTCGGGGGAAATTCGGGAGTTGCATAACTTGCTGTCGATGACCAGGTGTCGTAGTGCGCCTTGGCACCCCGTGGTTCTATCCTGGGCATCGTAGAACCCCCTGGCGCCACACTGTATGAGACTGCAGCGCAACACGCCATAGCGCTCACCGGAGACCTGCTTTAGATCTAGGCGCTACCCTAAATGTTTTATGAGGCATTTTGAGCCATTTAGGGTTCAAATGAAGCCTGGTTATATAAGGGAACATGATGGAATGTTTCCTAAGGCAAAAAAGAAGTTAATTAGAGATTTCAGGAAAAGAAATCTTGTGGCGGCTAGGATTTGAGTTGAGAGCCAAGGGAAGGGCATAGAAGAAGGGGGATCACTTCTTCTTCTTCCAAGGGTTAGGGCTTCTCGGGTACTCTGTAGAATCCTGCAATCTTTATAGTGAATCTTCATAGTTGTGTGGTCGTGATTTTTCCTAGGTTTTGGGTTTACCACGTAAAGTTCTTCTGTGTTCGTTTGCTTGTGATCTTCTGTTTCTTATTTTGCCATTGTATGTTCTCATAATCGCTTGGTATTGCTCAAACTACGAACCCTAAAAGGGGTTGAAGAATCCTAGTAATTTATAACAGCTATCACCGTTGCAAAAGCTATGTAGAAATCTTAAGAAACTTCATAAAAATGAAAAATGACAAACACCAATATTTTTTATATAAAGCTACATTAGCATTTCTTCTCTTCCTTCACATTGTTGTAAAGACTATGTTACACCCACTTAGCAGCAATTTAACTTTTGCAATAATAGGGTTAAGAGATTATGAGTAACTTTAAGCTAAGCTATTAAGCTTTTCAAAAATCTTAGACTTCTAGATATTTCTAATCTTAAGTTAGATAAGTCGGCACACTAAACTAAGCTGGAAATTACTAAAGTTGTACAGAAGTAAGCTGCTAAGCTAAGCAGCTACCATACAACTACTGTAAAGTTCTAATATTACTAAAGACAAACAGTGCTTTACTGGAGTTGCAGAAAATACATGTGCAAGACCAATCTTTTCAAGTTATTTTCTTAAGAAAAAAAAAGAAATTGTGTAAGTTTAACAATAAATCATTAATAAAAATAAATTTAATATAAAACCTTTCATGAAAATCAGTAAATTAGCATTAAGATCAAATTGTGCATAGAGATTAGAGAAATATGGATGGTTTTTGAAAAATGTGAATTAATGTGAATTATTTCTTATATCTTAAAACATACATCTAATTTACCAAAATTTTAATACAACAGAATACATTGTTAAGAATAACCTCATTTGCATTATCACGTAAGAGTTTAGGAAACGACCTGAGAATATAATGATAACATTTCAACTCTGTGAACAATATTTCATTTACTCTGATCTATTGAGAATATGCAAATACTTACGTGTCCATTAGGTGGGGAATTTCAAGCAAGTCAAGTAAAGTACTGTGGTTGGCTAACAACGTCTCATTAAGCTTTCTCTCTTCCAATATTTGTTGAGCCAACTCAATGAAGTCAGCACAACCAGATGTAAGCTTAGGAATCTCATTTGTCTGCAGCAAGAATAAAAATTTTTAAACATGGCATGAAATCAGGCAGAATTTGATTTGCAAACTCTTCAATCGTATAACGTTTGTTAGAGTGCTCTTAACTAACTTTTTTTTATGTAGTTGAGAGCATTCCTATGTCTAAACATATTTGGCCATATCTTAAAACTTATCAACCAAAGTGAACTCGCAATAAAAGAAAATTAGCAAATGCATGCGACAACGCACTTTGCATATAAAATGTAGATCAAAGTAAGCAGTGATAGTTCATGAAATGTCAGGGAAAGTGAACCCAAAAGTTCGCAAAGTTAAAAATGAGGTTTATAAAGGATAACATTTATCTCAGAAGTATGCTAGGACTCAAATAATGCAATTTAGTTTTAAATATAGTAAATATCTATTAATATTAGCGTAATAGAAATTAGAGTTTAAAATACATGTAAGATCAATTCCATAAATAGGATTGGCGATTTTGTTCGAAGCTTGAAACTTGCTTGAATTTTGATAATTCGAATTAAATAAAAAAATTTGAGTCAAGTCACGAGTCAAGTCATAAACTCAGTTTTTCCGGGCTGATTTCGAGTCTAGGTCGACTTGCTCAATTTATAATTCAAGTCAACTCAAAATTAATAATAAAAATATTTAGTATGCACTTATAATTAAATTGTAACTTTAATACAGTTGGTCTGAGGTAGAGTATATGAAGGAGAGGTTGTGAGTTCAAATCCCCTCATAATTAATTTTTCATGTTATTTTTCTAATGGGGCTCATAAATATATTTAGTAAACATCTTTAACCAAGCCATGTGTCTAAATGATTTATTTTGTGCTACAATTTATGAATGAGAGGTCATGGGTCCTAATCCCCTCTCCTTTTGCTTAATATTTGTTTTTTTTTAGTTGGCTAGATTCTAATTTCAAGTGGCTCAAATGATTCAAGTTTGAAGAGCTAAACTTGAAAATTTTGAGTATAAGTTGAGCCTGACTAGAATCAAACTCGACTCGAAGCCATTCATAACCTTAAGAATTTTGTAGAGATAAGCACAAATGAGTGGAGATTTGGTTATCATGTTCCTCAATAAATAAAGCCACAGAATAATGTTTTATTTAACTTGTTAAGATTTGAATGAACCAAATGCAACAATTTTATTGTTTTTGGGCACAATATAAGTTTCCCATGATCATTAAGCCCAATAGACACCACTAGCTATAGTGTTTACTGATTCAACCCAAAACATAAGCATGTAGGTGAATGGTTTCTAAATTAAATATTAAGGGAAGACTAATAAAGATTATACTTTTTTACTTCCTAAAACTGTTATACTGTTTTCTACCGTTTGCTTGACTTGTACTTACATGATGAAAAATTTCTCATGCACATTACTTCTAAATGGTGTAATCATGTCTATTTCTTTCATCCTTTCATTATGATAGACTTAAGTTCACTTCAAAGTCTCTTACTTGCATCAAAAAAGCATATTTAAATTCTTTTGCTCCAATTCTTTTTAAACTTCAATTGAAAGAGTGATAGCTTTAGTTTCTAATAAGATCCTCCATTATTATTTTTTATTTTGCAATATCTTCCAGTGACCAAGGCTACTTGATTGGCTATATTATTTTACAACAAAGACCCAGGGTTAAATATGAAGTATGTGACAACTCAAATGTGCACTTAATAACTATTGACATTTTTATTATGATTGAAGTTTGAATGCATGTTTTTAAAATTATGCAATATATTAGCATATTAGTTGTCCTTGACTTTGATGTTTGGTTAATCTTCTTTATAAAAATTGGGTAGAGTAACAAGTGCAGCATTCTCGAAGTCTCCCAGGGTGGTTTCCTGTATTCTACCTCTCTCTCACATACATACTAGATAAACCTACAAAACTATATGTGAATGAGACTATGGAGCCTTGCAAATTAATAAAATTTAAATTCTTGATGATGTGCAATGAACGTGTAAAATATTGAATCATGCATCTTGTTCATAAAACCATAAAGACATGATTCTAATATAAATTCTATTAAATTATTCTAGCAACATTTAAAAACTGCTGACAATTTTTATTTAATCATTATTATCATTTAAATATTCTTTTTCTCATTAGATTTGTTAAGCTGTTAAATAGGATTTAAGAACTCTCCATGACAAAATAATTCTTCCATTTAACACATTAATAGGCTACTGGTGTAACGACCCAAAGTCGTTACTTTGCAAATTATGTCAAAATTCGCCATAAAAATCAGGATCCTGGGGAATTTCGAATTAGGGCAAACAAAAATATCATAGGTAAGATTAATTTTAAAGATCAAAGTGCCCTAATTTTGGAGAAATTCAAATAACAGAAGCTCCCGTTTATTTCCTGAATTATTTAAATTCTAAAAATCTTGAACATTGAAATATGTGCCCGAATTCATCGTTTTCAATGTCGTTATGTTCAATATATTATTTATAGGCTGCTCGAGAAGTTTCATCAAATTTTGAGCGCCAACTTGATTGTGATTAATTTTTAAAGTTTTTAAACTCAAAAATTAATATAAAATAAAATATTATTCTGAATCGAAAATTTTTGGCGCGAGGGTGTTCATAATATCATAACACACTCGGTGTCAAGTTTCATTGTATTTGAACGCCAAACGGCAGAAAAATACGATTAATTTAAGTTTAAGTAAAAATTTTAAAATTTTCTTAAGTTTTTCTCTTTCCCTCTTCCGATCCAAGTTCCGATTTTTGGGGGGAACTTCCGCCACAACTTGCGGCCTTTAGCGCCATAATGGCGCTAACTAATGGCGCCAGTTATGCCATCATCCCCTTATCTCCTGCCATGCCAGCCCTCCTCCTTGCCTACTTAAACTCCTCCATTCCAGCCCTCTTCTCCCCACAGCCAGCCTCTTTCTCCTCTCCAAACTGCTGCCATTCCAGCCCTCTTCTCCCCACAGCCAGCCAGCCCACAGCAGCCAAGCCTCCTCCTCCTCTCCAAACTGCTGCCATTCCAGCCCTCTTCTCCCCACAGCCAGCCTCCTCCTCCTCTCCAAACTGCTGCCATTCCAGCCTTCTTCTCCCCACAGCCAGCCAGCCCACAGCAGCCCCTCCTCCTCCTTAGCCCACAGCAGCCAAGCCTCCTTCTCCTCTCCAAAGAGCAGCCCCCAAACCCCTACCAGCTCCCCTACCACAGCCGGCAACCCCCTGCCAAGTCTCTCACAACCAGCAACTCCTTCTTCTCCATTCCAGCCAACTCCCAACAGCTCTCCCAACCTCTCCTCCTACCATTCCAGCCCTCTTCAACTTCCACAGCGGCTCCCCCAGCCTTCAGCCCTCAGCCCACAGCAGCCGAACTCTTCTCCTCGGCCCCACAACAGCAGCCCTCTCCTCCTCTCCCCACACAGCAGCAGCCAACTCCCATTCCAGCCCCTACCAACTTCTCTACCAGCCCCCACAGCAACTCCTCCCTCAGCCCATAACAGCCAGCAAGCTGCTAGCTCCCCCCTCAGCCCCTACCAGCCCCCACAACAGCTCCTCCCTCAGCCCATAGCAGCCAACAAGCTTCCAACTCCTTCCTCAGCCCCTACCAGCCCCCACAGCAACTTTTCCTTCAGCCCACAGCAGCCAGCAAGCTGCCAGCAACCCTCTCTTACCACCGCCAGTCAGCCCTCTTGCTACAACAACCTCGGTTAACCATCCGGTCATCCATTTCAACTTCCTTCAAGCAATCCTAATCCTAAGGTAAGAGGTGTTGGAAAGGAAGAAAATAGAAAGAAAATATTTTGCTAAAACTTATAACTCTATATATTTTTATAAAAATTTATATTTAGTCATTCACATTTTTATCATTCTCATTAATTAATAATGAGAACAATTCAAATATTATAAAATGACTATTATTTCCATTTAAATATTTCTTTTCAATTCTATTTCTGTCTTTATTCTTTCATAACATTAACATTATCATAATAATAAAATATGAAATGACTTAATAATTAAAGATTTATATCATTATAAAAATGTGAAAGAATAAAGATTAGAAAGAATGTAAATTCTTAAAAAAATATATATTCCTAAAATCATTGGCTAAAATAATAAAATATCAAAAACTTAAAATGCAAATTGAGCGAACTGTCACTTATCCAAACTTAAAGGACAAAAGGTACCCAGTACATGACAAGTATTACATTTTATATTGTTACTACTGCTTAGCTTTTAATTACTTTGAGCCAAATTTTTTATTTGAAGCTTGATTGGTTGTTCAGAACCAATGTGATAACATTCGTGGCTAATTACTGGAAAAATGACATCAGTAATAGCATTCGTGGCTAATTACTGGAAATAAGACATCAGTAATAGTATTCGTGGCCAGATACTGGAAAAATGACATCAGTAACGGCATTCGTGGCTAATTACCGAAAAAATAACACGGTAATAGCATTCGTGGGTTGTTACTGGAAAAATGACATCAGTAACAACATTCGTGGTGGGTTACTGGAAAAACTACATCAGTAACCCACATTTTTGAGCTAATATCGAATTAATTATTTCATTTGCGCTTTTTACCTTATTCTTTTTCCTCCATCTCTTTCGCAAATCGCATCTCTGCTATTATAAAGGTAATACTACATTGATTACTATGGCACTTAGAGTACTCTCTAATTACTGAGAATTCCAATCCTGATATTATTTATTGTACAATATCAGGTTAAGTACTTCTAGAAGAACTTAAACAAGAACCCTAATGCTTAAAATTTTCAATCTGCCAATGGATCTACGATGGCGCTGTTTTGCTTGTCTTTTATATTTATTTTTCACTTTTGTACGAGGAGTACGATGACAGATCTTGTAATATGAACTTTGAAATAAATGAGAAATGTCCTATTTTTATATGTGTCAATTCTCTTTCATTACTCAATATGATCCTGCGGTAAGTGAAAACCCGATATCGGAACGATTTCCGCAGAACCGACATCGGGACATCACAACTGGCTAGTTGTTTGTTTGTCGTATATCACAAAGCCATTAATTTAGCAACTATCTGGTATAAGGTGTAGCATCAAATCATTGAATTGCCTCCAATAATAATATTCTTTTGAAAATTTTTATAATTTTTATTGATTGTTATTAGGATTTATCTAGAATATTTATTGATATATCAATATTTAACATATTGTGCTATTGTAAGTAATGTCAAGGGATCAATGTCTTTCTTGAACAATATTGTCCTTGCTGCAGAAAATGAGATTCCTTCCCTTACATATGGTTGCACTGACTTCATTGAGTTAGCTCAACAAATTGTGAAAAATAGAAAGCTTAATGAGACATTTAATCAGCAACAAAACTTTGCTTGAATTGCATAAAATTCTTCAAATAATGGAAACATCAGTATTTACATCTTCTCGATGAATCAGAATTAATGGAATATTAGTCACAAAGTTGAATTGTTAGCATTATGTTTTCAGGTCTTTTAATTGACTCTTACATGATGCTAGTGCACATGAGATTGCCCTTATTTTGTTGTAATAAAATTGGGACAAATTAAATATGGGTTTTTAAGAAACAATAAGCGATTCACATCTATTCACATTTCTCAAAAACCATCAATTAAGATCCCCAGTATCTTCTTTATGCACAATTTAGCCATGGAGTTAGTTGATTCTCATGAAAGATCTTTATTTATATAGCACTGTTAAGAACTCCATTAACCTAAATTATGTGAATATCTTTTTGCTTAACTTACTATTCTCATTTTTCTTAAGAAGATACGTTGAAAATGTCTGTCTTGTGTGTTTTGCGCTTCTAAAGAGTACAACAGAACAACAATGACTAGAATAGTAATACGTGTGAACTGGTTCAACTAACAGGTTCATGTGATACTTAAAACGTAATAACAATGCAATTTGTCTCCACAATCTTTTTCTAAGATTTAAAAGCAATGATGACTTCACAAGATTTTGACAAAGTTATCATTCTTCTCCAATGAGTCAATACAAGTTTTCACTTCCTAACAATCCATACACCTTCAATACCATTCATCAAATATTTTTCATCTCCAACAACATTATTAAATGATTTTCTTTATCAACTAAGATTTGTTCATGTATGTTTTATATAATTTTGTAAAATATTTTACAACATCAAAATTAAAGAAAATTTAAGAGATTCTAAGAAATAAATTTCACTAATTTATTATTCATTAATAATTTTATTTTGTATTATAACACTAACTTATAATACACTACAATTTATTTTTACTATATCAATCTTAAGTAAGGTTGATTCTAATGCCAAGTAAATCGATCCATCTTGAAAATACACAAAACCAAAATATGAGTTGAGCATTCATTGCCACGCATGCTTATTGTGACAAAGAAATTAATGGAGGCAATTCTTGTAAGAAAGAACAACTGATTGGTGCTTTTGGTGCATCAAAAAATAGCAATGTAGTTAAATGCAAAAAAAAATCCTACCAAGATAAGAGATAAGTTACTTATATATCAAAAAGAGTTCAAAAATGAAGCAAAGTTTATGCATGGAGGATGATGAAAATATTACATAAGGCAATGAGAGTTTAGATGTTCAAAAGCATTTTTTTAATGGCAAAAGATTAATGGAACAAAGTTTGGAATCAATAAACATTAATGCATCAAGCGTTGAATTTAAGCAACCCAATTTGAAGAGTCTCATGGACCATTTTATTTATCTTAATCCTAAGAAAATAAGTTGAAAAAAGATGAAAAAGAGGCAAAGGGGGGCAAAGAAGATATTTGTAACTATATATGAATAAAACCATACAATATATAGCAAGATAGCTTTATTATGTTATACTTTTGTTTAATGTCGCAAATTTAAATAGTTTTGATCATATGATTGAAGCTATTGGACAATATAATATGGAATTAAATGTCTATCATATTACAAATAAGAAGTGCCTCAATTTAAAAGAGATGGAATCAACAAAATTGATACTTGAAGGGCACAAAAAGGTTTGACAAGAAAAATGATGTACCCTGATGCCAAATGGGTGAACTTACCATAAATAAATATAATAAATAAACTCTTTGGTTAACTCACTATCCGATATAGTTTTCATCTGTCAGTATATGCATCTGATTATTTAAAAAATATTTTGAAATTATTAGAGCTACTCGATACACAATTTTAAAATATTGGTGAGCAAAATAATATTCAAGTGATTACGGATAATTATGGTATAATGTTTTAGTAAATAAATGCTTTGTAACCAAGAAGATTTCTTTATTAACACATAAGAATAAAAGTAAATTAATTTTATTTTTGCACTTTTGTGGGTCAAAAGCTTATGAAGAAGGTAACATGTTTATATTTTGGACATAATGTGCTACACATTGCATAAATTTAATGTTAGAGAATACTAGAAAGGCCAATAAAGTGAAAAGTACCATTAAGAAGGCTATGAAGTTACATTCTTCTAAAACCATGAAATGGTTCTCATCATGATGAGAAAATTCACGAGTTGTGCAAATTTCCATAAGATCAAGAACCATGCTGTTTGCTATTTCTATCCTTACACTTGGTAGTATGCATAAGCAAAAAAAAGAATTTATGGTGTATGCTCGTCTTTGAATACAAAGAACAAATCAAAGCATATCTTAAATTAACAAGGCAAAAAAGCTAATGTAATCATTCATAAGATTTCATTTTGAAATAGCATTACTTGCATTCAAAATATTATGAGCTCATTGGTGATGCTGCTAAAATTAGTTAGTGTGTGTACTTATGCCACTAAATGAAGCCACTCATTATCTTAATCCACAAACATTTACATAAACAAATCCTTAATGAAGTAGATGGATGAGTGATGGAGAGATTATAAGTTGTCATAAATAGGTTAGTAGATCCAAAATGAAGAATGGCTATAGAGCAAGAGCTCTCTATTTAAAATCATGCTCACAATTTATTGAAGCTAAGATTGATATTCACAACTATGATATAAATCCTTTTGTTTGTAATGCAATATTAATTAGATATTTGCTTAAACTTGAACAAACTATTGTCACTTTTTAAACATGTGGTCGGAGATGTAAGATGCATCGGTTCCCACTCTACAAGAATTGGCAATTAAGCTTTCAAGGTTGACTTACAATGTCACTAGATATGAAAGAAACTAAAGCATCTTTGAACAAGTAATGAAAGCTCTCATAATATGAATTTTAAATATGATAGTAATGCTTTTAAAAACAGTACTTATTTCATAATCTTCTATCTTAAATCTAAATAATTAAATCACATTAAAAAGAGAAAATAGGTTGGAGCAAAAGAACTTAAACAACTTGGTTCTTATAAAGTAAAATCAAACATCAAAAAGAAAATTTCAATTTAAGAGATATTTTTAATTTGATAAGCTTGGATGTTATTGAAGTTAGTTGTACTGGATCATTAGGGAAAGGTGATGATGAATGCTTCAGTAATGAAGATTTACTAGTTATGCAATAGAAGAAGCATTAGATAAAGAGATGTTCTTGTGATTTAGTAGGGCAAAAACAAGAAGTGCATTCATAAGTAGTGTGCTACTTGACCCAAGATCAACTTCTAGTGTTGTTCGTGAGATGAAAAAAGTTAACTAAATGGATGACGAAAATGAAAAGGGGCAACACTTTTTTTTTTAATTATTCTCTTTATATTTATAATTACATTTATATGTGCCATATTTGTAATTACATTTAAATTTGTTGTCAAACAAAATTAATAAATATTAGTAGCACTTTAATAACAAAAGCTTGCACAAATTTTATAAAGAAGATAGAGAGCACAGTTGCATTGATCATGTCAAAACCAAGGAATATCAATGCAATAGTACACTACATAGTCCATAAAACAAGCTCTAACATTTAAAATTGTAATAGAGATGTCACTAGTTATAAAAAGGCACTTTTGAGCAACATCCCACATTTATAAATAAGACTCTTTGTTGTAAAACATGTTTTCCATGCAAGTAGTCTTACCCTGATCATTGGAAAGATAAATAGCTGTGGAAAAAAGATTTTATGCATGTAAGCATGGAGCTCTTCAAAGCTTAACTAAAAGAATAAGAACGCTAAATAATACCAAACACTAATCCAACAACTACTTCTGCAATCAATTTTACTGCAACCATTGCATAATAAAAATTCACAAGGGAAAATTATGCTAAGGACTTTAATCTCTTTAAATAGAAGCTTAAGAATAAAAGAAGAATGAGTCTACGCCAGCTAGCATGAGCGAGACTTTGAAGCTAATCCAAAAAATGAATACAATCAACCTTAATGACAAGAATAAATGAAATAGATAAGAACACCCATCTAGCATTAATGTGCATGAAAAACTTTTCACCTTGTGTGAATAGATCAAGCAAAGATAAAAAACACTAATAATTATAAGAAGTATGAAAATATAATCCATAATAGTCTTACTTGGATGTTTTGTTTAAAAATATTCATCCACACGCATACACTCTTGGTTGGATCAACAAAGGCAGGTAGCTACTAATGTCTATTGGGCTTGGTGAACGTAGAAATTCATAATATGCCTGTGAATGATGAAACTGTTTGCATTTGGCTTGTTCAGATTCAAACAGGTCATTTAATATAAAATTTTGTGCTTCATTTGTTTAGGAACATACACAAACAGCCCTCAACTAACTTGTGTTCATCTCTACAAATTAGTAATTTTATTTTATATCCATTTTAAATTATAATTTTAATAAAGTTATCATTTAATAAATGAACAATAAACCCTTAATCTATTGTATCCTTAATTAATTGTATCATTTGAATATTAGCATACAGCTGAGATAAATATTATCCTTGATAAAACTCCTTTTTTAATTGCACTGAGTTCCCGCTTCAGTTCCCACTGTCATTTTGTGAAGTTTTGCTTCTTAAGTTGATCCTCATTATTATCGCTTCAAAGTGCCTCTGCCATAACGCCTCCTCCACATCAGCCCGCAAGCTCCGCATCAAAACAAAGTCAATTTGCTTCGACAAAGTTTAATGCGGCCTAGCATGTCCAGGCATGGGAATCCTCTCAACAAAAACAATAAAGAGACTAGATAAGGGAATCCTAACAAGATTCGTACGATTAATAGATAAAAATTTGCAAATTAGATGGCGCTTGGTAAATGATAACTACTTTGAAATTTTATGAAACAAAGCTAAGCTAGAATTCAAGTTCAGAGGAAATTTCAGTACCAGCGATGCTAGATGATTATCAAAACCCGTCAGCTGATCCCTTATGAAAGAGAGCCCATCGGAAACCGCGATAAATGCCCTGTAATTCCCAACGGCCACTTCTTGCATCTGCCTCCTTATACGCTCGGCGTCCACCCGAAGAAGCTCTGGTTCCTTCAATGCAGCCCCCAAATCTACAGTTATATGAGAAGGCGGGATGTGAAAGGAACATTACAAAAACTCAATGAACCTTATGGAGCCGATCGAGGGTGAAGGAGAGGAGTTCGGAAATGTAGGGTTGCTGCGAAGCTCCAGCGAGGGGCAGAAGTCCAAAATCCGCAGATCCTTCGTCCCCTCCGCCGGTGCCAGTGGACTTCGCCACTTCCATCGTGGCCGGAGATTAATCGCTTCGAAATCGAATTGATGAATCAGTTCAACGCACGGTTTCCTAACTTCATGGACTTAAATGTAAATATTCCATAAATTTGTTCATTTTTCATTCTTTCAACCAAATATTTAAAAAAAGAATATGTTAGTATAAATTTGAATAAATGTTACCAAAACAATAATATATAAAACTCTTAAGAAG
The DNA here is from genome assembly GCA_016760335.1 of Gastrodia elata. Classification (NCBI taxonomy): domain Eukaryota; kingdom Viridiplantae; phylum Streptophyta; class Magnoliopsida; order Asparagales; family Orchidaceae; genus Gastrodia; species Gastrodia elata. Next base: position 47,996,840 of record CM028670.1, read on the forward strand.
ATGATTGGCGATGTTCTAATGACCTGCCGATGAGTTAATTGAACCCTAGGTCTCGGCGAGCAGAACCCAAAGGTACCCCAATACCTTACTCTCTCCTTAATTCTCCTCCATTATCGTCTTGCTTAAGTTATGTATGACTTACTAATTGATCCGTATTGATTGAGGCATAATTGTGTTTGATTCCTATCTATCTGTTCATTGATTTCAAAACCCTAAGCCATTCCTAGAGTTTTAGGGTTATCTATATTAGAACCTTTCAGCATCGACCCCTATAATTAGTTGGTAGAATTTATCATTTCGGGCAAACCAGCGTACGTCCCGTCTGCTATGAACCCTTATTCGGTGATTTCTCATGCTCTAATTTTGGATGTCCCTCGTCAGGAACAAAGTTAGGTCCAGCCGCCTTCCAGACCCTGCGCCCTGTTTCGGGCCGCCCAGCCCTCGCGCCGTTATGGGCCCAATCATTCCATCCTGGACTAGACCGCTTTTGATTGTGCCTTTGGGCCCAACTGCCCATGTCCTTAAGCCAGCCCGTATTTCCTAAAATGTCAGGCCCGCCGTCGTAGGAAATTAAGGATTGATAAATTGATTTAATTTAAAATAATTAAACAAGTGTAAATAATTCCATTAATTGCAAAATTTTAATAATTAATAAATTACAATCCAATGATCCAATCCTAGCAAATGTATATACCTTTTTGCTCAAAAAATTATGAGGAGTATTTTAGAAGTGTTAAATTTGTTGTTTGAAGTATAGTTTGGCTAATAACATTTAGGTCATTTTCTTAATTACCCTATTTAACCTAGAAATTCAATTGGTCATATCTTAGTTAATTTGACTCCAAATTAGGTCATTCAATATACCATTTTGATCAGGAGAACCTATTAAATAGTAAACTGTAAAAATATTTATGATTTGGTGATTTTATTTTATAATTAGCTCTAATCACCCTAAATATTAATTACTGAATATTAGCATAATTAATAATCCAAATTGAAAGATTCAAATTGATGATAGTTCCTTAAGTAAAATAAAACTCAGTGATGAGATTGGTTTTGTGATTCCATGATTAATTTCATTAATCACTAACTAATCACCATTAATCCTAATTAGCACATAACTTAATCAAATGAAACCCAAATTGAGTCTACTCCTAATTATTGCACTCAGTATGTTATAAGGAAGCAATAGCTATTAGTTTGTTGAATTTGGACACCACTTGAGAAAATTGGATTTTTGACAAATTCATAAATTTCCAAAATTACATATTTGAACCATAAAATTATTATAACAAACTAGATTGTTACCATAATCAATTATAACTAATACAAGTTCTAATTTTGATTATAGTATTTTTATTAAGTCATTAGGAGTTCACCACAAAGACCTAGTCTAAATCAGGAGTCAAATGGATCAACTCATGATTTTGGGAATTTTGAGAACCCTGGAATTTGACCTATTTAAATTGACCTCAAATCAAAAATCTAACTTCTCCATTGCGTTCATCACCCCCAAATTAGCTAAGGGTGATATTTAAAAGCAATTGGAAGTCGTTGGGTTTTTAATAAATATTTTAATATATTTAATATATTTAAATACCTCAGAAAATGAGATAATTAAATTGATCTCTGATAAAATATCTGACTTTGTCATTGCGTTCATCACCTTTGAATTAGCTAAGAGTAAAATTTTAAAAATTTTAGGAGTTCATTTGATTATTTAATTTTTAAATAATTAAATTATAATTAATAATTAATTAATAATAATTATTATTCTTATTATTATTTTATTTATTTATTTATTTTGGTCCTTCCACCTTCCGCATGTAATGCATGAGGTGGCTTTTTGCAACTATTTTAAGATCCTAAAAAATGTTTCTCATTTTAAATCTCATTTCAATCTTAAGCATAGTTAATATCATTTGGATCTATCATAGAGCAGAGCAACATCTTCATCTTCTTCCTAAAAACTTTAAACCGAACCCTAAAGGTATCTTATATTTTTCTTTAAGCCAGAATTAGGGCTTGTAATTAATTAAGTTATTTGCAAAATTAGGAGATGCATTTGATATTAATAGAAAGGTCTTGATGAGAGCTTTCCATTGATATATGGTACATCTTGTGAGGAGATCTGTGTAGGGAGAAATTTAATCCTAAATTTTTTTAATATTTGAATGGCTGCAAAAATTATTTAAGAAAATTTATTTTTTCTTCTGTTCTTAAATTTTTGCTTATTCAATCCATTTTAAAATTTCAAAATTTCATAATTTTATAATTACAATTCCAAACATAGTGATCTAATATACTGTTTTGATCAGAAAAATACAAGGATTAATAGTATGCAATTAGTTTTTTTATTTGGAGATTAATTTCATTAATTATCATTTAAACTAATTAAACTCCTTAATCCTAAAATTTGATTAATTCATAACTTAGTCAATTTAGCTTCAAATCATATGATCCAATAAATTATTTTGATCATGAGAATGTGTAGAATACTAATTTATAATAAAAGTTTAGTTTCTATAATTATATTTCTTAATTCTGTCTAACTATTCTAAAAAAATGGATTAGTGAAAATTAAGCTCAATAATTATAAAAAAATTAGAATTTCAAATTGCTAATAGCTCTTAATATAGTGTAGAATACAATGGTAAAATTAATTTTATAATTTTTTGATTAATTTCACTAATCACCCACTAATCACCCTTAATACTAATTAGAATCTTAATTAGCAAAGATTAACAAAATTAGGGATCCAAATTGAGTGATTCAAATTTTTGATAGTTAATAGAGTATATTATAACATAGTGGTGTGATTGGTTTAATGATTCTGTGATTAATTTCACTAATCACTCACTAATCACCCTTAACACTAATTAGGTGATAACTTGACTAAATGAGGTCCAAATTGGGTCTACTCCTAATTAAAATAATTAGTGAGCTATAAGGAAGCTATAGCCACTAAATTTGCTGATTTTGGACATCAAATAAAAAGGTTAGGTTTTTGATCCCATTTATGAAACCATAATTTCCATAATTAACACTAAGCTTATTTTAGCTATAACTTAGCCAATACTTATCAAAAATTAGTGATTTTAAGTTCTATGAAACCCTTAGACAGTAAGCTTTAATAAATTGATAGAAAAATTAAATTTCATTAAATAAAATTACTAAATTGCCCCTATGAGTCAAATTCCTTAATTTTATCTCATAAGGCTTATTAATTGTCCAAAATTGTTGTACTTAGTGTCTATTTTCATATTAAACAGTAAGTAATCATTTTTCACTAAAAATTTTCAATTTAGAATCGTAAATCAAAAAGTAAATTTTTTTTAGACCCTTAAAGAAGGGTAACATGATAATTTTGCCCAAATTTAGGTTTAAGTGTTCTTAAATCCTATATTCATGTTCTAATCACTAAAATCAGTAAATAAAATGATTTTAAATTTAATTTAATTGATTTAAGCCATAAATCAAGTTTTTAAATTAAAACTCCAAATGTCATCTTAAGTAAATCATAAGTAAATTAAGCTCTATGATGTGAATTTCATCTCACATCATACCTTCCTTTTTATCTTTTAATCCTTCTCTTAAGCTTTTATGTCAAGAATAGTTAAGGTAAGTGCTTGAGTGTTCATCTTAGTCCCTTAATAAATTCCTTAGGAATTAGGATTATGTAATAACCCAGGTTGTTACCTAGGTTAATTATGACTAATCTAAATTCTAATTGTGATTCCAGGACATTAATTAAGTCATTAGAAAGTCACCACTAAGATCAAGTTCAAATCAGGAATCAAATGGATCAAATCCTAATTTTGAGAATTTCTAGAAACCCTAGAAATTGACCTATTTAAATTGACCCAAATTAAAAATCTGACTTCGCCATTATATTCACCACCCCAAATTAGCTAGGGGTGAAGTTTTTGAAGCATTTGGAAGTCGTTGAATTTTTGTCGAATATTTTAATAATATTTAAATACCCCAAAAAATCAAATAATTAAATACTTGTTGAATCAAAAATCTGATTGCGTCGTTGCGTTCCTCACCTCTCAAATAGCTAGGGGTGATTTATTGAGAATTTTTAGAATGTGTTATTAATTAAATTTTTAATTAGTAAAATTTATTTAAAAGGATTTAAATAGTAAAGTATTATTTAAGTATTTAATGGTTTCCATCGAATCCATTGAGCATCATCCATTTCACCTGACGGCATCTCCATCTTCCGTCTGGTCCTTCCATCTGTCTGATCGAAAGATCGGACGGTCAAAAAGTCGTCTCATTCACGTGAGGGTTAAGCCATACGCGTGTCCCTTCTTCGCGCCGCTCGTCATCCACAGTGCCATTGCCCGCCAAGTGGTCGCTCGAACCGCTGTTTTGTGATGATTGAGGGTGATTAAATCCTCAGTTCGTCCTCCACTCGAAAGATTTTCGCAAGATTTTGTGTTCGAAGGAATTCTTGATCTGCTTTGTTCTGCACCGTTGATTCTAGATACTTCTCCATTCTTCCATCCTTTATTCATTTATTTCGAAACTAGTTCATAAGCTTATTTCAATGTATAGATTGTAATATTATGGCATCTGATCAACAATTGAACGGCTCGATCAAACAAATTTGTCGATCTAGATACAGTCCTTCTCGTTGCGCTATCTAATCCCGATAAGATCTATTATGGTTCGACCTAACCAGTGCTATACACCTCCTCCGGTGATGTTTTAGATATCAATCGAAAGGTCTCTCCGAGACCTTTTGATCGGTATGTGGGCCGGCCTCTGTGGCAGCCGGTTAGGCCTCCATTTTGGCGAAGTTAGTCCCGGGTGTCCCTGTCTTACCGATATGAGCTTGGGTTCATATCGGGCCGGGTCGGGCTCATCCCGGCCCGTGATCCGCGTGTTTTAGTGAGGGGGCCCCACCCTCGTTTCCTTTGCAAGTCGCGGGATGCCATGTGGCGTAATCCCATCGGATGCACGCTTGATGTGGGACCCACATTTGATTCGCACATCAGTGCTGTCTCATTTGAGATAGTTGCGGGCCCCACTCAGCTGGCCCTCGGCGAAGTGCAGGAGGCCATGTGTCCCCGTGGGTCCACTGCCTGCAGAGTTAAAAAAAAAAATTATAATATTAAATATATATATATATATATATATATATAATATCCATATCATAATTCTTATAGTGTAAAGTATATAATCATATATATGAATATTTATATATTCTTATATATAAATATACATATATTTTTAACAGAAAACAAAAATCTATTTTATAATTTAAATATAATAACTGATATATTAATTTTATCAAATAGATTAATTAATTAAACAAATAATTGTAACATTTATGAAATTAATTATATCCAATTAATCTCCAAACTTTAGACATTCACATCTTGCAAAATATAAATCCAAATATAGCAAATAAATATACTATTTTAATCAACAAAAATCAAGGAAATTATTGGTGCCATTTAATTTTCAGTAGGATCAACATTTCATATAGTGACATTTTAGAATATTCTAAAAATTATAAAATTAACCCAAATGTTCAAATCATCATAACTTTGTGTGTGTTTACCCAAACATACCCAATATCGGTCTTAAAGTGATCAGTAGAACCTCTAAAACAACCTAGCATGATTCAATTCTCTATTTAGATTAGTTTGAGCTTAATCACTTTTAGAACCTAACCCTAATTAGGTTAATTAACCCTCCTAGAACTTCAATTGACCATAAGTTGGTCACTTGAACTCTAAATTAGGTCATCCATATATTAATTTTTATTAAGAAAACCTAATTATCAGTAAACTGCAAAAATATTTAAGATTTAATGATTATATTTCTTAATCAACTTTAATTACCTTAAAACTTAATTAGTAAGGATTAGCAAATTTAGAGATCCAAATTAAGTGATTTAAATTTCAGAGAGCTTTTAGAATATATTAGAACCTAGTGATGTGGCTGTTCTAGTGATTTGGTGATTAATTTCACTAATCACTCACTAATCACTCCAAACCTTAATTAGGCCATAACTTAGCCAATTAGAGTCCAAATTGATTCTACCACTAGTCATTGTGATTAATAGATCATTTGTAATCTACATCCATTAGTTTGCTTAATTTGGACACTAATTGGAAAAATTATGATTTTTGAATTTTAATTAAGAAACCATAATTTACCTTTTTACCCATTTGCTTGTATTGACTATAACTTAGCCAATATTTATCAAAATTCAATAATTTTAGGTTTTATGGAAACCTTAGACAGTAAGAAATAATAAATTAATAGAAAATTTAGATTTTATTAGGTCAAATTATCAAAATGCCCCTATAAGTCAAATTTATTAATTTGATTCCATGAGGCTTAATAATTACCCAAAATTAATGTAATTGCTATCTAATTTTATATTAGATAGTAAGAAATACTTTGCCATTGAAAATTTTAGATTTGGAACTCTAGATCAAAATTTGATCTTTTAGACCCTTAAGTATGGGCAAAATAGTCATTTTGCCCAAATTTAGAGTTTAGCATTTTAAAGCCCTATAATCACATTCTAAACATTATAAATAGTAAGAATAGTAATTTAAATTATAAATTATGTGAGCTCAAGCCTTAATTATATTATTGATCAAAATTTCATCTTATATCCTTAAGAAAACCTTATAGTAAAATTGTGAGTCCTTCTTCTTCCATAACTTCTTAGATCTTTCTATAGGTCTTAATAACATTAGTTAAGTTGTGTGTTTGAGAGATACTCATAGTAATTAAGAGCATTAATTCTTAGGATTATGAATATATTTTAGGTTAGAGTTCATCTACTAAGTAAATTGGGTTACTCAATAGGTAAAATTTCGGTTTTGATAGTTTATAGATTTTTATAGTTTATTATTGATTACTCAATCTTTTAACTTTAGATTTAAGAATATAGATCCATCCTATTAAGTATGACTTCACTTAATAGGATTTGCCTTAATCTAAATCTATGAGTTTGGGTATTAAAACCTAGCCCTTAGAATCACATTTAGATTAAGTAATTAAACCTCAATATTTGGAGTTTAATTCTTAATCCTTTCATCTTAATTTGGCTAATCAAGATGGCTTGGGATTGCTTAAATTATTAAAATAGTTTGATTGATTTATCATTTAACTTATATAGTCGATATCAATTTATTTATAATTGGGACCTAGCTAGTCCTAATTATTTTTAATTTATAAGGATGTAAATCTAAGTTACACTCGATAGTAAGAATTGGAGATCCTAAACTTGTGTAACTTGGAGTAGATAGAACAATTAAATTAGATAACAACTGGATATCACTTGTGTCCTAGTAGAGTCTCTTGCTCACTTTGACATTTGATGCTTTACTTTCCTTATTTTTGAGCTTTATACCTTGGTCACATGTATTAGGCATAAGATATTTGAAAAGTGCTTCATGTCAGACTTGTTTTGTATAGTAGCATTTGCATATGTCATTATTATTGTTGAGTTGAACATATAGTTATTAGAATGTAGCCTAATTAGTATGCCTTTTTTCGTACCTATACTTTAATACAGTCCACACCTAGACCTATGACCTACTAGGATGATATTCGTCTGTCTAAAGTAAGTCTAACCAAGCCTAGACCTAAGACCGGTTAGGATGATATTCGTTAGACATTATATTCTTTTTTCCCCTTTTGTTAGCAATACTAATTTAGGTACATTTCTACTTTAAGTTGATTGTCTTATTTAAGTTATAGCAGTTTCAGTTTCATATCTTCTGTTTTATTTTTAGTATATTCTTATTTACTGTTTTACTGCATTACTAGCTTTAATTACTTATAAGTTGCTAGTCTTGTCATTACTTACCTTTTTATATGATGTTAGTCTTACTTTTCAATTATTTAAATGTTTCACATGTTCATTTTACTTTATGTTAATTAGTATATACTTATATTGATCATAAGCATGTTTAGGCAATTTCTTTTCAGTTATATTAATACTTAATCTTTATTGTATAACTAACCTTGTTGCAGCTATAATTAGAAGTATGTGCTTACTTCCTATTTTATTAAGTTATATACTTATAGCTTATAACTGCCTTTTTCTTTCATATGCATTCTGCTCCTTTACTTCTTGTTTGGGTGTATGGATATGGTGATATTTAAATAGCATAATAAAATTTGCAGCTTAAAATATGCTTAGACTTAATGTTTAATTAGATTTTTTTTTTATTGGCTAGGGCCCTATCATTGTGAAACTGATAATGGTAGACTCTGAGCTTTTTGAGGTTGGGGAGCCTTCTGAAGACATGATTCAGGAGGAGGTTCAAGTTGATTAAAGACTCTTAGATTTCATTTTCTGCTTTGTGAGGATGAGTGTTTACATTTAGCTTTCATTTTCTGCTCAATCCCTTAAATTTCAAGTTGTAATAATACATGGTAACTTTATTTTGCTGCTTTACTTATATTGATCATAAGCATGTTTAGGCAATTTCTTTTCAGTTATATTAATACTTAGTCTTTATTATATAACTAACCTTATTGCAGCTATAATTAGAAGTATGTGCTTACTTCCTATTTTGTTAAGTTATATACTTATAGCTTATAACTACCTTTTTCTTTCATATGCATTCTGCTCCTTTACTTCTTGTTTGGGTGTATGGATATAGTGATATCTAAATAGCATAATAAAATTTGCAGCTTAAAATATGCTTATACTTATTGTTTAATTAGATTTTTTTTTATTGGCTAGGGCCCTATCATTGTGAAACTGATAATAGTAGACTCTGAGCTTTTTGAGGTTGGGGAGCCTTCTGAAGATATGATTTAGTAGGAGGTTCAAGCTGATTAAAGACTCTTATATTTCATTTTCTGCTTTGTGAGGATGAGTGCTTACATTTAGCTTTCATTTTCTGCTTAATCCCTTAAATTTCAAGTTGTAATAATACAGGGTAACTTTATTTTGCTGCTTTACTTATTCTGAGTTGGATGTTTAGTTCTTTTTATATTGTAATGAATGGATGTATATTACTTGCTTCCACACTCTGCTTTAATGTATCTTTTATTTAGTAAAATTTTACTTTGAGAATGGCAAAGTCCTTAATTATGATGGATTATGATGTGTGCCTAATTTAATTATAAGTAGGGACCTTATCATTTAGGTGAGCCCTCCACCGCAATCATGTTAACTTAAGAGTTAACAGGACCATGGTGGGGCAGGGGTGTCATAGATGAGGACTTAGGTTAGAATTCATTCATTAAGTAAATTGGGTTACTAAATGAATAAAATATTAGTTTTAGTAGTTTATAGATTTTTCATAATTTGTTTGTGATTCTTTGTTCTTTTAATCTTAAATATAAGACTAGAGATCCATCCTATTAAGTGTGACTTTACTTAGTATGATTTACCTTAAATCTAAATCTATGAGGTTGGGTGGTAAAACTTAGTCCTTTAGGATTACCATTAGGATTAAGTAATTAAACATCAATATTTGGAGCTTAATTCTTAATCCTTTCATCTTAGTTTGGCTAATCAAGTGCAGCGCCCCACCCTCTGATCAACAGGATTAGACCCAAGGGGTGGTGTGCCACTCTGACAAATCCCTCACTTATCATTAAATTATGTAAGATCCATAATCCACTAATATGGGAAGGACGTGCATAGAATAACTAAGAAGATCAGTTACTAAATCTGACATACATATAGAGTGCGGAAGCAAAATGAAATAAATATTGTATCCATTTATTATACATCAAGTAAGAAACAAAATATAGCTTAATAAATAATAAAGTGCAGAAAAGTAATCATCATCACAGTACCTATATTATTATAATATTTGATGAATAGTCTAAAGGACTAAAAGTAAATATAAGATTCTCTCATCCTCACAGTAAACAAAAAAGGAAACTAAGTAGCGTCTGTCTCTCCTGGCTGATGCTCCTCCTCTAAATAAGATTCCTCTCCTTCAGTACCCAGCTCCTCAAATTTATCTGAATCTGACATTATCAGTTTTATAATGCTAGGGCCCCAGCCAATAAAAGAAAATCTTATTAGACAATTGTCTAAATACATTTTAGGCTGAATATTTTAGATAAATTATTAATGTTACTATTTTTAATCTTAAGCATAATGAAAGAGAACTAAAAGCATAGGAGCAATAAGTATACAAGGAACATGATATGTTATAAACATAGCATTTATAACTAAACAGAAAGTGAGGCAAAAAATACACCTCAAGCAAATTAAGCAAGGAATAGGCATATACATGTACATAGTGCAGCAAGTAAAAGTACTGAAGGTAAAGTCTAATCCTAAACATGCTGATGATCATATGATATATGCTAATTAAAGATAAAAATCTAAAAATGGTACATATAGTAAGTAGTAAGTTCTAGCATCTTATAAATACATACAAGTGAGCAGGTAAGTAAGGAAACACAGCTGACTAAAACATGCATCAAAAATACAGTACACAGTAAGCTAAAACTAAAACAGGTATGTAAAGACTACCATATCAGAAAATTGGTCAATCAGGCCCAAACAAAAATTCCCATAACCTTTCTGGGATAGGGCAGACAGAACAGTAGAGCAGAACTGAGGAGGCAGTAATTACAAATGCCTAATCTTTTAGTTATTTTACTTTTGTCTTTTTGGACATGTTTAGAAATAGCTAAGGAGCCAAGCATGTTTGCAAGACTATACGGGTTCCAAGCTTAACATACACTCCTCAATGAGTAATGTTAAGCATCTTTATTACTCCTTACCTCTGTCCATTAGGGTAAATGTGCACCAAAATCTACCAAAACATAACTGAACCTAAGGCAATTGTTATCCTAATTATTCTATATTTTTATTTTATGCATAAAATTTTCTTACATAATATGTCCAAAGAAATAAGCACGAAATATAAGGAATGTGTAGCACAAATAAATCAAGTAAACAAGGGACTCTTCTATACATAGTGATACTATTGTTATCTAATTAAACCATTATAACTATTATAAGTTATACAAGTTCAGGATCTTCAATTCCTACTATCAAGTGTAACTTAGAAGTATAGTCGTATAAGTTAAAATGATTAAAACTGATCAGGTTCTTATCTAATTCAATCAAGTACACTTATAAGTTTAAATCAATAAATCACAATGTCCTAATTTGATGAATTTAGATGTTTTATCTAAGATCTGATCAAGATCTTTTAAGCTATATATTATGTATTAAACACCATGAGATTAGGGATTAATCACATAATCCAAAAAGGATAAGACATAAGATTTATGTTTTAGTCTAAAAGTGATCTATTAATTAAGGTAAATCATATTAAGCAAATCAAACTTAATAAGATGAATATCTTATTTTGAATCTAGGGTTAAAAGATAAACTAATCAAAATAATCTGTAAAATCTAGAAACTAATAAAACCTAGGATTCATTCATTGAATACTCACTTATCCAATGAATGAAATCTAACCTATGAGCTAGTCCTAGCCTTATGAATATTTCTAATGTGATGTGTAAGGCCCTAAGAAAAAACTTATAGATAATTTAGGAATTTTAACTATCTTAACCTAATAACTGATTTTAATACTTATAATAATTCTATTATAGTTCTAATATTAGTTTTAGTAACTTAGAAGATATCTTAGGGTTTAAAGATGTGGCGCCCTGCTCCCTAAGCCCACAATCATTGGGCTAAGAGCGGAGTGTCACTCTGGCAAATCCCTCACTCAACATTAGATTAGGTAAGATCCACAATTCACCGCTGAGGGAAGGATGTGCTCAATATAAATAAGAGAATCAGTCACTACATCTATATATACATAATGCGGAAGCATATGAAAAGTAAATGCTACATCCATTTATCATGCATCACACATAAAATAAAATAAAATAGCTCAGAAAATAATAAAGTGCAGAAAGTAAATATAGTCATATAACTTATATTATTACATTATTTTAATTAAAGGTAATAAAATGAAATAAATAACTCTCATCCTCACTATGAAATAAAAGGTAGCTAAATATCCTCTAGTTTAAGCTGTTGCACCTCCTCTCTTCAAGCATTAGCTCCTCAAATTGCTCAAGATCTAACATTATTGGTTTTACAATGCCAGGGCCTCAGCCAATAAGAAAAAATCTTGTTAGACAAAATATCTAAGTATATTTTAAGCAAGTGAATTGTTAAGCATTTGTTAATATCACCATTTTACTCTATACCAAATAAAACATCTATCTAGCATAGGAGCAAGTAAGCATACAAGGGAAATAGGATAAGTTATAAATATAGCATTTATAACTGAATAACAGGTGTGACAAAAACATACCTCCAATAACAAATAAGGAACATGCATATATGTATAATACTGTAGTTAAAAGTATTGAAAGAAAAGTCTAAACCTAACATGCTGATGATCATATAACATATGCGAATTTGATACATAAATCTGAAAATAGTACATATAATATGAGCAGTAAAGTCTAGCATCCTATACATGTATCTATACAAGTGAGAAGGTAAAATAATACCACTACAGCTGACTGAAATAACATGCATCAATAACATAATAAACAGTAAGCTGAAAAACTGTAAAGGGACGTATAACTGCCATATCAGAAGAATTGGCCAATCTGGCCCAATTTATAAATATCCATCCCCATAGCCTTTATGGGCAAGGGCAAACATATCATAACAATACTATATGACTGAAGAGGCAGATAATACTATGCAAACATCTCTTAGTTATTTTACTTTTATTTTTGTGGATAATTTCAGAAATAACTGAGGAGTCAAGCATGTCTGCAAGACTAATTGGGTCCCAAGCTTAACACACTCTCCTCAATAAGTGGTGTTAAGCATCCTGATCTCTCCTTACCATTATTTTGGAGTAATGTGCACCACAATCAACCAAAAATTGAACCTAAATGCAAATGTTTTCCTAATATTCTAAGTTTTCATTTTCATGCATCAATATTTTCCTTATATGATATGTCCAAGGAAAATAAGCACAAATTCAAGGAATGTGTCGCTCAAAATCAATAGTAAGCAAGGGACTCTATTAAATATGGTGATTATATTTGTTATCTAATTTAAACATTCTAACTATTCCAAGTTACACAAGTTCAGGATCTCCAATTCCTACTATCGAGTGTAACTTAGAAGTACGTCCTTATAGGTTACAAAATATTAGGACTAGCTAGGTCATAATATGTTTAATCGATATCGACTATGAAAAATAAACATGACCTAGTTTATTAGTTCAGATGTTCTAAGCTATTATTTGACCAAAATCTACAATATAGAGATTATGAATTTAATACCACGAGATTGGGCTAAATCACATAATCCCAAAGGTAAAATATAAGATCTAGGTTTCAGTCTAAAAGTTATATATTGATTAAGGTAAATCATATTAAGCAAATCAAACATAATAGGATGAATCTCCTATCCTGGATCTAAGGTTGAAAGCCAAATAATCAAAACAAAGTGTAAACTCTAAAAACTAGTAAAACTAAAGATTCATTCATTGAAAAACCCCATTTTTCAATAAATGATATCTAACCTATGATCTTATTATAGTCTCAGGAGTAGTCCTAATATAAGGTGAAAAGGATCTTAAGGGAAAAGGCTTAGAGAAAATTAGAGAATTTTACTAAGTTGATTGAATTATTGATTTTGATTACTTAAATAATCATATTATAGTTCTAACATGGGTTTAACACAGTTAGAAGCTAATTTAAGAGTAGAAGATGCTTAACCTAAATTTTGGGAAAAATAAATATTTTGCCCCTACTTAAGGCTTTAAAAAGTGATTTTTTGAATTAGGGTTCCAAATTATAATTTCTTACTGCTAAATGATTCCTTACTGTTAAATATGAAGATAAACAGTAATTATGCTCAATTTGGACAATAAACAAATCATATAGGTCTAAACTAAGATTTTTGACCTAAAGGGAAATCTTAAAATTTACACATAATGGAATCTAAATTTTTGTACAGTTTATTATTGGTTACTGTTCAAGGATTCCATAAAGTCTAAGAACATTACATTCTAAAGTCAAATGACTAAGTTATAACTAATTCAATTTCTAAGAACAATTTGGTAATTTTGTCAATCAACGGGAGACAAAAATCAAACTTTTCCGTTTGAAGTCCAATTTCAACAAATATGTTCTATAGCTTTCCTATAATATACTGATTATGTTAATAGGGAGTAAACCTAATTTGGACTTCAAATGGTCAAGTTATGGCCTAACTAAGGTTATGAGTATTTTAGTCATTTTTTAATTTTCTAGGGTTCAGATCCTAAATATTATTTCAGTTTATTGACGATATTAAAATTCTAAGCTAGTTAGTATTTTAAATTTTTGAATTTGGAGTTGAATTGACCAAGTTATGGTCAATTGAAGTATATGGGCATTTTGGTCATTTTTAGGGCAGGTCCTAAATGTTACTTTTCAAACTAAGCTTCAAACGGGAAAACTAATACTTCTATAGTGCTGGGCTGTTCTCCTGAATATTTTAAGACCCATATTGCATATATTTGGACAACTAGGTTAAAAGTTGTGAGGGTTTAATTATGTCATAAAATGTCACTACGTTATACGTATCACGAAACTAATTTTTGAATTATGTCATTTGATTCCTTTTATTTTTCTGAGTAAATTGAGACCTATATTAGCTATATTTGGATCATCCTACAAAAAGTTATTAAACTTTTAAGAATTTTGAATTAATTAATTTAAATTAAATAAACTTTACTATTCATTTATTCAAATTACATTATTTCACTTTTCATTTTTAAGGTTTAAATGAATTATTAATTAATTAATCAATTATTAATCTATTATTAACTTAAGTAATTATATTTTTATTTTATATTAAGGTTATTATTTAATTTTAGTTAATTATCTTACTGCATCCAATAATTATTTAATTATTAATAATATGTTATTAATTAATTTAATTTAATTAACTGAATTAATTAATTAAGTTAATTATCTGTCAATTAACACACACATATATATATATATATATAAATTTTACTTTACTATTAATTAAATTAACTTAATCCTCTAATCAAAGGGATTAATTACTTAATTATTTTTAATTAATATAGTTACATATATATGTATTTATCTATAAATGTATGTATTAATATATATATATATATATATATATATATATATATATATTATTTTATTATATTTAACTTAACTAAATTAATTAATATTAACTAATGGATTAAGTAATCTATTACCTAATTAATTAGCTCAACTACTGATTAAACCTCATATTTAATTATTATTTAACCTTAATTATTATAATTATTACTAATTATCCTAATGTTCGTGATATGCAATTACAATTATTCATAAGGTTTCTAATTATACATATGTAGAGATGTATATACATATATATATATATATATAATCATTATTCAGCAGAAAATCAAGGCGGTGGGCCCCACCACGAACCCGTGGCATTCTCGGGTTTGCAGGGCAGAACCACGTGGTGCCCACGGGATGCGTGGCACCACTCATTCGACGCGGTCGCGGGTGGGGCCCACTCTCTGTTGCAGGCGGGGCCCGCAGCCACGTGAGAGGGACGCATGTGCGGCCCGCTCGGGATCTGCGCGGGACGGGTCGGATCCGACCCGGCCCGCAGACGCTTCGCCTCCCTTGCACGGGACCTTGAGGCAGTGACCTAGGGTTGGCTTTTCGCTGGCCTTTCTGACGGCGGCGAGGTTCGACTCATACGACATTGCGTAGGGCTCGCCGAGACCTACACGCCTAAGGCTGCGCTGACTCAAGAGGGGACCTACAAGTGGATTGTGAGCGAGCCCTAAGTCTTACGGCTCGGTGGTACTGGGGACGAAGGCGATACGGGAAAATTGCGTTCGATCGTTTGGGGTATTTGGCATATTCTATCATTTCGATTATTGCTAGCATTCAATACAATTATTGCACGAAGATAATTACATAGCAAAAGAAGAGGAGGGGGGGGGTACCTGGTCGAGCGTCAGGGAAGGGCTTTAGGGTTTTGCCGGTTTGATCGAGTGCCAGATGAACTCCAATGGCATGCCAGGCATTGCGATTAGTCACGGGACGGAGTTATGGAGACGGGGAAGGAGGCCGCCGATTGGTCTGGATCGTGGCAGGCAAGCCGCGTGGCATCGGGGACGGAGAAGACGAGGGTGACGGGCCGAGAGCCATTCGATCGATCCTGATCGAACGCCCCGATCTTTCGATCGGGTCTAGCGGGTGGGGTAATGACGTTGGCTTAAAACTGACGGCGCGCTTTTTAAATGGACGGCGCCGTCAGGAATTAAATAAATAAATAAATTATTAATTATTTAATTTTTAATTAATTAAATCCTTATTTAATTTAAATAATTAAATCGATTTCAGAAAATTTCCAAATATTCACTCCTAACTAATTAAAAGGTGAGGAACGTAACGGTGAGGCTGGATTTTTGATCCGATGAGTGTTTTAATTTCCCAACATTCGGGGTATATAAATATTATTAAAATATTCGTCAAAATTTCGACGACTTCCGATTGACACAAAAACATCACCCCTAGCTAATTTGGGGGCAATGAACGCAATAGCGAAGTCTGTTTTTTGATCGAAGGTTAATTTAAAATAGGTCAATTCTAGGGTTTATGGATTTTCTAGAAATCTGAATTCGATCCAATTGACTCCTGATTTGGACTAGGTCTTAGAGTTTGACTCCAAATAACTTGATTAACATCTAAGATCAAGATTAAGGCTAAGATTAGCCTTAATTGACTAAGGTAACTACTTGAGTTATTACAGGCTCCCCCACTTAAGAACGATGTCATCCTTGACATCACTCAAGTGGAAGTAAGAAGGAAAAAATGAAATATGACTTGAATTTGTAAGCTTGGAAGGCTGAGAAGGAATACTTGGATTCTCAAAGAGTCTTGGATATCTGACTCGCATATCGGATTCCTTCTCCCAGGTGGCTTCGTTGCAAGAATGATTCCTCCACTGAATTTTGATCATTTTGATAGCACGACTCATAAGTTGCTTGCGATCGCGGGCTAGAATTCGAATTGGCTCCTCGGCATATGACAGATCTTGCTGTATCTGAATATCTGGGAACTGCACGAGGTGAGACAAATCTCTGAGGCACTTCCTTAGTGACGACACATAAAATACATTGTGGACTGCTGCGAATTCATCAGGAAGATTGAGTTTGTAGGCAGAGAACCTACTTTGGCTGCTACTTTGAAAAGACCAACATAGCGGGGACTAAGTTTCCCAGCTATACCGAACCTGGAGACTCCTTTATTGGACTGACTTTAGGCATGCGAAGTCTCCAATATTAAACTCAAGAGGACAATGATGAAGGTCGTGGTATTTATTTTGGCGGTCTTAGGCTGCACGAATTCAGTGTTGAATCAACTGGATTTTTTTGTTTGTCTCTTCTACTAATTCAGACCCATACAGTTGAACACTGCCTGTTTCTGACTATGCCAACAGAGTATTGCACTTTTGTGATGACCCACTTAAGTAGTAATAAGTGAAACTCTTAAACATCGAGGCGCCTTTTCAGATAACGGTGGAGTTCCTGATAAGAACTCCAAAGTTAGGCGTGCTCAGGTGGGAGCACTCCCAGGATGGGTGACTGCTGGGAAGTTATATTCTGAGGGTAAAACCGTGAGGCCTTTCAGAAGATAACTTCCCAGCAGGTCACCCATCATGGGAGTGCTCCCACCTAAGCACACTTAAATATGGAGTTCTTATCAGGAACTCTACCGTTATCTAAAAAGACGCCTTGATGTTTAAGAGTTTTACTTATTACTACTTAAGTGGGTCATCACAATCTCCCCAACTTAAGTAACTGACGTCCTCATCAGTATCCACACACAGATCTAATAATCATCCATTGGGTAGATAGGACTAGAGGTGACCCTTACAGGCACAAGAGGTACCACAACCATGTAGCACCTTAACCATCACGGGTTCAAGAGGCTGCTCACATGAAGTGGTACTTTGCCCTCTATGGCACTTAGCTTCTATCTGACACCCTATGGTTTGCTCTGATACCATTTGTAACAGCTCAAACTCTTAAGCACCAAGATATTGTCCGCTTTGGCCAGAAAGGCATCACAGTTTTGCCCTCAGAAAATAACTTCCCAGTAGGTCACCCATCCTGGGGGTGCTCCCACCTGAGTACGCGTAACTTTAGAGTTCTTATCAGGAACTCCACCGTTATCTGAAAATGCGCCTCGATGTTTAAAAGTTTCACTTACTACTACTTAAGTGGGTCATCACAATCTCTCCAACTTAAGTAACTGACGTCCTCATCAGTATCCACACACAGATCTAATAACCATCCATTGGGTAGATAGAACTAGAGGTGACCGCTACAGGCACAAGAGGTACCCACAACCATGTAGCACCTTAACCATCATGGGTTCAAGAGGCTGCTCACATGAAGTGGTACTTTGCCTTGTATGGCACTTAGCACTTATCTAACACCCTATGGTTTGCTCTGATACAATTTGTAACAGCTCAAACTCTTAAGCACCAAGATATTGTCCTCTTTGGCAAGAAAGGCCTCACGGTTTTGCCCTCAGAAAATAACTTCCCAGTTGAACACTGCCTATTTTTGACTATGCCAACAGAGTATTGCACTTTTGTGATGACCCACTTAAGTAGTAATAAGTGAAACTCTTAAACATCGAGGCGCCTTTTCAGATAACGGTGGAGTTCCTGATAAGAACTCCAAAGTTAGGCGTGCTCAGGTGGGAGCACTCCCAGGATGGGTGACCTGCTAGGAAGTTATATTATGAGGGTAAAACCGTGAGGCCTTTCAGAAGATAACTTCCCAGCAGGTCACCCATCATGGGAGTGCTCCCACCTGAGCACGCCTAAATATGGAGTTCTTATCAGGAACTCTACCGTTATCTAAAAAGACGCCTCGATGTTTAAGAGTTTCACTTATTACTACTTAAGTGGGTCATCACAATCTCCCCAACTTAAGTAACTGACGTCCTCGTCAGTATCCACACACAGATCCAATAATCATCCATTGGGTAGATAGGACTAGAGGTGACCCTTACAGGCACAAGAGGTACCACAACCATGTAGCACCTTAACCATCACGGGTTCAAGAGGCTGCTCACATGAGGTGATACTTTGCCCTGTATGGCACTTAGCTTTTATCTGACACCCTATGGTTTGCTCTGATACCATTTGTAACAGCTCAAACTCTTAAGCACCAAGATATTGTCCGCTTTGGCCAGAAAGGCATCACAGTTTTGCCCTCA
Source organism: Gastrodia elata (assembly GCA_016760335.1). Lineage (NCBI taxonomy): Eukaryota > Viridiplantae > Streptophyta > Magnoliopsida > Asparagales > Orchidaceae > Gastrodia > Gastrodia elata. Next base: position 48,016,118 of record CM028670.1, read on the forward strand.
GAAAATAACTTCCCAGTAGGTCACCCATCCTGGGGGTGCTCCCACCTGAGTACGCGTAACTTTAGAGTTCTTATCAGGAACTCCATCGTTATCTGAAAAGGCACCTCGATATTTAAGAGTTTCACTTATTACTACTTAAGTGGGTCAGCACAATCTCCCCAACTTAAGTAACTGACGTCCTCGTCAGTAGCCACACACAGATCCAATAACCATCCATTGGGTAGATAGGACTAGAGGTGACCCCTACAGGCACAAGAGGTAACCACAACCATGTAGCACCTTAACCATGATGGGTTCAAGAGGCTGCTCACATGAAGAGGCACTTTGTCCTGTATGGCACTTAGCTCCTATCTGACACCCTATGGCTTACTTTGATACAATTTGTAACAGCTCAAAACTCTTAAGCACCAAGATATTGTCCACTTTAGCCAAAAAGGCATCACGGTTTTACCCTCAGAAAATAACTTCCCAGTAGGTCACCACAATCTCCCCAACTTAAGTAACTGACGTCCTCGTCAGTAGCCCACACACAGATCCAATAACCATCCATTGGGTAGATAGGACTAGAGGTGACCCCTACAGGAACAAGAGGTAACCACAACCATGTAGCACCTTAACCATGATGGGTTCAAGAGGCTGCTCACATGAAGATGGTACTTTGTCCTGTATGGCACTTAGCTCCTATCTGACACCCTATGGCTTACTTTGATACCATTTGTAACAGCTCAAACTCTTAAGCACCAAGATATTGTCCACTTTAGCCAAAAAGGCCTCACCGGTTTTACCCTCAAAAAATAACTTCCCAGTAAGTCACCCATCCTGGGGGTGCTCCCACCTGAGCACGCTTAACTTTGGAGTTCTTATCAGGAACTCCATCGTTATCTGAAAAAGTACCTCAATGTTTAAGAGTTTCACTTATTACGATTTAAGTGGGTCATCACAATCTCCCCCAACTTAAGTAACTGATGTCCTCGTCAGTATCCACACACAGATCCAATAACCATCCATTGGGTAGATAGGACTAGAGGTGACCCCTACAGGCATAAGAGGTACCCATAACCATGTAGCACCTTAACCATCATGGGTTCAAGTGGCTTCTCAGAAAATAACTTCCCAGTAAGTCACCCATCCTGGGGGTGCTCCCACCTGAGAACGCTTAACTTTGGAGTTCTTATCAGGAACTCCACCGTTATCTGAAAAGGCACCTCGATATTTAAGAGTTTCACTTATTACTACTTAAGTGGGTCATCACAATCTCCCCAACTTAAGTAACTGACGTCCTCGTCAGTAGCCACACACAGATCCAATAACCATCCATTGGGTAGATAGGACTAGAGGTGACCCCTACAGGCACAAGAGGTAACCACAAACATGTAGCACCTTAACCATGATGGGTTCAAAGAGGCTGCTCACATGAAGAGGTACTTTGTCCTGTATGGCACTTAGCTCCTATCTGACACCCTATGGCTTACTTTGATACCATTTGTAACAGCTCAAAACTCTTAAGCACCAAGATACTGTCCACTTTGGCCAAAAAGGCCTCACGGTTTTACCCTTAGAAAATAACTTTCCAGTAGGTCACCCATCGTGGGGGTGCTCCCACCTGAGCACGCTTAACTTTGGAGTTCTTATCAGGAACTCCACGTTATCTAAAAAAGTACCTCAATGTTTAAGAGTTTCACTTATTACTATTTAAGTGGGTCATCACAATCTCCCCAACTAAGTAACTGACGTCCTCGTCAGTATCCACACACAGATCCAATAACCATCCATTGGGTAGATAGGACTAGAGGTGACCCCTACAGGCACAAGAGGTACCCATAACCATGTAGCACCTTAACCATCATGGGTTCAAGTGGCTGTTCACATGAAGTGGTACTTTGCCCTATATGGCACTTAGCTCCTATCTGACACCCTATGGTTTGCTCTGATACCATTTGTAACAGCTCAAACTCTTAAGCACCAAGGTATTGTCCGTTTTGGCCAGAAAGGCTTTACAGTTTTGCCCTCAGAAATAACTTCCTAGTAGGTCACCCATCCTGGGGGTGCTCCCACCTGAGCACGCTTAACTTTGGAGTTCTTATCAGGAACTCCACCGTTATCTGAAAAGGCGCCTCGATATTTAAGAGTTTCACTTATTACTACTTAAGTGGGTCATCACAATCTCCCCAACTTAAGTAATTGACGTCATCGTCAGTATCCACACACAGATCCAATAACCATCCATTGGGTAGATAGGACTAGAGGTGACCCCTACAGGCACAATAGGTACCCACAACCATGTAGCACCTTAACTATCATGGGTTCAAGAGGCTGCTCACATGAAGTGGTACATTGCCATGTATGGCACTTAGCTCCTATTTGACACCCTATGGTTTGCTCTGATACCATTTGTAACAGCTCAAACTCTTAAGCACCAAGGTATGTCCGCTTTGGCCAGAAAGGCCTCACAGTTTTGCCCTCAGAAAATAACTTCCCAGTAGGTCACCCATCTGGGGGTGCTCCCACCTGAGCACGCTTAACTTGGAGTTCTTATCAGGAACTCCACCGTTATTTGAAAAGGCGCCTCGATGTTTAAGAGTTTCACTTATCACTACTTAAGTGGGTCATCACATCGTCCCACCCACCGATCGAAAGGTCTTGAAGAGACATTTCGATTGGTATCAGAATCATCATCGGAGCGAGTGTGTTACTCCAGCCAGACTAAACCCTAGTAATTAGGTGTTCGTACGAGGTGTAAAACGATTTGATTTATCAAATTGATTAAATCTAGTCTAATTGAATTCGATCTAACCATTCTAATTACTAATCCATACTATGCAATAATTGTACGAGATTGAAACGCAAAGCAAGAATGAAGAATCATAAATTTAGGTCACAGCTTTGATTTACGGCCGACGATACTTAGGGTCAGATTCAGCGAGTGTTTTGAAGATATTAAGGTTGCCGAGTGTGAAATTTGAGCAGATTTTACAATTGGGGTCTTAAATCATTCTTACAAGCAATGGATTGACACGAGGCGTGGAGGAATCGGCGACGCACGTCCTCGCCTTCGCCGCATGTCTATTCGCAGAGTCGTGCACGAGACTCTTAGGGTGCACTTGGATTTAATTAATTTAATTAATTTATCTTTAATTAATAATTATGTCCCAAAAGAATTTTCAAAATATTATTCCTAGCTAATTGAGGGCTTCTAAACACAACGGTTGCACTTGGATTTTCGATCCGATGAGTATTTAATTACTCAAATTTTCAGGTATTTAAATAATATTAAAATATTCATAAAAAATTCAATGACTTCCAAATGCATCCAAAACTTCATCCCTAGCTAATTTGGGGTGGTGAACGCAATGGCGAAGTCAAATTTTCAATCTGAGGTCAAAATTATTTAAATATTAATAAATAAATTGGAACATAAATTCTGGTATTTTACATTCTCTCCAACTTAAAAGAGATGTCGTCCCGACATCAATCTAAATTTAAAGATATTTACAAGATCTAGAATCACTTACTAGTGGAATAAATGAGAATAAGATTTCTTCATGCTTGATTCTTCTTCCCATGTGGCTTCTTCTTTGCGACAGTTCTTCCATCTAACCTTTATCATGGGAATGGATTTATTTCTTAATTTCCTCTCATCTCGATCTAGAATTTCTTCTGGTTCAATCACATAGCTGAGATTTGGTTACAAATTGATATATTCTACTTCCACTCTCATTGAAGGTTCAGATAAACATTTTATTAGTGAAGAGATATGAAACACATTGTGCATCAGACTCAGATGTGCTGGAAGTTTGATATAATATGCCACTTGGTCTACTCTTTTCAAAACTTCAAAAGGTCCAATAAATCATGGACTTAATTTTCTAGAAACTCAAAATCTTGAAACTCCTCTGAATGGGTTCACTTTCAAATATACAAAATCTCCAACAAAAAATTCAACATGATGATGATGAGTATCAAAATACTGCTTCTGCCTGTCTTGAGCTGCTTTCATTCGATGCTGAATTATTTTTATCTTTTTTATTGCCTGAAGAATCAAATCTGATTTTAATATCCTATTTTCTCCAATACTATTCTAGGATAAAGGAGTGATACACTTCCTTCCATAAAGGGCCTCATAAGGAGCCATTCTAATGCTTGCTTGAAAACTGTTGTTATAAGAGAATTCAATTAATGGAAGGTGATCATCCTAACTTCCTCCAAAATCTAATACACAAAGGCGAAGAAGATCTTATAGAGTTTGATTCACTCTTTCAGTTTGTCCATCAATCTGTGGATGAAATGCTGTACTTATACAGAGCTGTGAACTAAGATCTTGATGAATTGCTTTTCAGAACTTTGAAGTGAATCTATTATCTCTATCAGAAATAATAGTTTTTGGAATATCATGCAACCTTATTATCTCCTTTAGATAAATCCTTGCCAACTTGTCTACTGAATCTGTTTGCTTAATGGGTAAAAAGTGTGCTGATTTTGTAATCCTATCCACAATTACCCAAATAGAATCATTACTGGATATTGAACGAGGAAATCCAATTATAAAATCCATAGAAATATCTTCCCATTTTCATTGAGGTATAGCAAGAGGTTGAAGTAATCCTCCTAGTTTCTGATGTTCTGCTTTTACTAGATTACAGGCTTCACACTTTGATATAAACTCAGCTATACTTCTCTTCATTCCTGGCCACCAAAAATATGATTTCAAGTCTTGATACATCTTATTATTTCCAGGATGAATTGAATATCTAGACTGGTGAGCTTCTTTTAATACTTTAGATCTTAGCTCATCTTTATTAGGCATCCATATTCTAGATCCACACCAAATATTCTTATTTGAATCTAAATTCAGTTCTAAGTGCTTTCCTGATTGAATAGATGCAGATAAGGAGCTATATTCTTCATCAAGATGTTGAGCTTCTTTAATTTCATCCATTAATGAACATTTTACAATCATCTGAAATAGCTTAGCATTTGATGGCAATATGACTTCTAATTGAAGATCTTCTATTTCCTTGAGTAATATAGGATTAGAAGTTAAAATATGCAAATGTGAAACTGCCTTTCGACTTAGTGCATCTGCTACTACATTTGCCTTGCCAGGATGACATTGAATCGATAAATCATAATCTTTGATTAATTCTAACCATCTTCGCTGCCTTAAATTGATCTCTTTTTGAGTAAAGATATACTTCAGACTTTGGTGATCTGTGAAGACTTCACATCTTACTCCATACAAATAGTGTCTCCAGATCTTTAGTGCAAAGACTATTGCAGCTAACTCCAAATCATGAACTAGATAATTCTTTTCATAAACTTTAAGCTATCTAGATGCAAAAGCTATCACTTTTCCTTCTTGCATGAGAACACAGCCTAAGCCAATACCAGAAGCATCACAATAAATTTGATAGCCTTTTCCTTTAACTGGTAGAACTAGAATAGGAGCTGAGGTTAGGCATTCTTTTAATTTCTTAAATGCTGATTCACATGATAAGTCTTAAACATAAGGTACATCTTTTTGAGTGAGACCAGTAAGAGGGACTGCAATCTGGGAAAAGTTCTTAACAAACTTGCGATAATACCCAGCTAATCCCAAGAAACTTCGTATTTCTATCACTGAAATAGGTTGGAGCCAATCCTGAATTGCACTTATCTTGCTGGGATCAACTGATATTCTTTCCTTGCTAATTATATGGCCTAAGAAGGCGATCGAGTGAAGCCAAAATTCACATTTTTAGAATTTGGCGTACAGTTGATGTTGCCTTAACAAGTTTAAAGTGATTCTAAGATGCTCTTCATGTTCCTTAGTATTCTTAGAATAAATCAATATATCATCAATGAAGACGATGATAAAAGAATCCAAGTAGGGTTTCATTATTCGCTGCATCAGATCCATAAATAAGATGGGACATTTGTTAACCCAAAAGGCATCACCAAGAATTCATAATGCCTGTAGCGCGTTCTGAATGCAGACTTAGGAATATCTTCGTCTTTGATGCGGAGTTGGTGATAACCAGATCTCAAATCAATTTTAAAAAATATGGAAGCACCAACTAATTGGTCAAATAAATCATCTATTCTTGGTAATGGGTATTTGTTCTTAATAGTAACTTTATTCAATTCCCGGTAATCGATACATAATCACATACTTCCATCTTTCTTTTTAACAAACAAAACTGGGGCTCCCCAAGAAGAATTACTTGGTCTTATAAATCCTTTTTTCAGTCAACTCTTGAAGTTGATTCTTAAGTTCTTTTAGCTCTTTGGGTGCCATTCTGTATGGAGCTTTTGATAAAGGATTCGTTCCTTGACTTAAATCAATACTGAACTCCACTTCTCTTTGAGGTGGCAGACCTGGAAGTTCTTCTGGAAAAACATCTACATATTCTTTCACTATAGGAGTTTCTTCCAGAGTTGTAGTTTTAGGATCAGAACTTGAGAGTAAAGTTAAGAATATGGGATACTTCTTTCTAATGAATTTTTCAATCTTGTTTGCTAGGATAAGGCTAATAATTGCACTTCTTTGACCAACAAAGGTTACTTTCTTACTTCCATTATAAATATATACCCTCTTCTTTGTACAATCAATTAATGCCTTATTCTGACTCATCCAGTCCATCCCAAGAATGATATCAAAAGTAGTTATAGGGATGACAGTGAGCTTAGCTTCCCAAGAATTTCCACTTATGTCTAACTTGCAATTATAAAAGATATTTGTCTCTAAAAACTCTCCTGATGGTAAATTGACTTTAAGTACTGAAGAAAGTGTTCTACTGATAATGAATATTGTTGAACTATTTTTGATGCAATAAAAGAATGCGTAGCTCCAGAATCAAAAAGAACAGAACAAGGGTGCTGGAATAATAAAATGGTACATGTGACCACATCAGGCTCATCTTTTGCCTCTTCTTGAGATAGGTTGAATATTCTGGCCTGGGCTTGATTATTTCTTAGATTATTGGGAGATGCCATATTATTTCCTTGGTTTACTGGTGGTCTGCCCTGATTTCTTATAACTGCTTTTCCTTGATTTGGAAGCTGATGCCCATTGACTGTATAAGTAGCACGACAAAACTTTATGGAATGATTTGTCCTTCCACATCGGTGGCATTGACCTTCACCGGTAAAACACTTATCTATAGTGTGAATTCTTCCACAAAATCTGCAAGTGCTTGGTGTTCTCGGAGCAGGTCTACTTGAGTTGCCTTGAATATTGTAAACTTTTCCTTGAGGTCTTGAGAATTGCTGCCTCTTTGATTGAAAATGGGGAGAAAATGCTAGCCTTTTCATTCTGGAAGAGTACTGCTCTTCTTGAGCTTTCATAAGTTTAGCTTTCTCTACTAATTGAGCAAAGTTTAAAATCTGAAGGGGTGTTAAGATATGCTGAAAATTATTCCTTAATCCATTAAGGAACAAGTGACACCTGACTTCTTCCGTTGTAACCATTTATGGAGCAAAGCTAGCTAAACGAGTGAATTCTTCCTCATATTCTGTCACCGTGTGACTTCCTTGCTTTAGGTTTAGAAGCTCTTTCCTTATTGTCTGTCTAGCAAACTAGGGCACATATTTGCCTAAGAATGTTTTCACAAATTCTTCCCATTGTATTTCTTCTTCTGATCTATTCTAGAATGTAGTGCTCTTGGTTGTTTTCCACCATTTCTCAGCAGCTTCTGTCAGAAGATAAGTAGCTAGAGATACCTTCTGATCTTCAGAGCTTTTAGCACATCTAAACTCCTTCTCTATCCTTTGAATCCATTCTTCAGCTTGATATGGAGTTGCTTTTCCATTGAATCTGGGAGGTTGAAGTTTGAGAAAAACATGCATGTCTTCATTTACTTCTTTTCTCTGAATAGGATTTAGGTTCTGAATTTGTTGATTGTTCATGAATTGACTCATCATATTCATGAACTGGAGCATCTGATTTGCTCCACTATGATCAAAAGGGTAAACTGCTTCAACATTAGGTGAAATAGTCTCATTGTGACTAGGAGTATTTTGAGGAATATTTTCCTCTTGAGATTGGTTGTTGTTGTTATTATTTTGACTATCCATAATCTGAAAAATAATAAACTATACTTAATAGGCTCTCCAACATAAGATCTAACTACTAATATTCTAGTAATTGTATTCATATAGTTGGCTCTTTAATGAATCATTCCTTAAATTATCTCAAACTTTGCTCTGATACCAATTTCTGTGGCGACCGGGGATCGAAGTTCGATAGTCTTTAAAGAACAATTCATCACAATATAAATAGATACATTTTTATATTCAAAAGGACATAATAAAATAATAATAGTTCACAGTCTATTTATACATAGAGCCAAACCATATATGAAAATTTACGGTTTAACTTTTACAAAATAAAATATTTACGTTCTCCTGCTTCTTTATTTCTTCTCCTTTTAACTTGGCAGATCATCTAGATTTTAATTATCAGAACCTGAAAAATTCAGTTTACCAATCAGGTAGGAGTACGCAAATCATTCTTATAAGAATAAATCTAGCATCCTATAATAGGTATGAATCAAGTATGAAAATGACTGAAAATCTGCATAGAAAATAAAGCAATTTTCCAAATTCAATTTTTTTCCTGCAAGTTAGCTGTGAAAATCAATATATAAGAAATAAATTCTATCAAAAGCATTTGTAATAATAAGTCAAGTCCGTAGACTCCTGAGCCCAAATGGGTAAACCCATAGCCATAACCTGTAGGAAGCTTATCTCGCCACCCGTCGGTAGCTTACTCAAAATAGGAACTGATGGTGTGTCTTTCCTCTGGATTTGCCTACTTCCTACAAGAGGCTAAATCCCTCCATATAACTCCCAGGGGCTGCCAGCAGGCCCAATCTGTACAGATTCTCAATATTGCATTCCACCCTCCAAAGACATACACCACAAAATATATATATACTGTGTTTCATTCTTTTTATTATATGCTATTTGATATAAATCTCTTGCAGATTAAAAATGCGGAAAGCAGTATAAATATTACTCAAATGGAAAATGGCTCAAATATAAGAATACTGAAATAAAACTTATAAGTATATTTGCGTACCTAACTGTTTTGACAAAATATCAATCAATTTTAATTTCTTTGATCTGCCAAAATAATTTAATTCATTAATTTAATATTTTATGTTTGTAATATTAGATGATAATAAGATGAATATTTAAATATTTTTGAATTATCTTATTAAGCTATTTAATTATTATGCCTTATAAGGTCAAATTGGGAATTTGACCTTATAAGGGCATTTTAGTAATTTTACTCTTAATAAAAATATAAAAGTTTTGTTAGTTTGAAGATTATGTCTTAAGGTTTCTATAGAATTCAAAATTATCAAATTCTGATATGAATTGGCTAAGTTATAGTCAATCTAATTTCTAGGGTTAATAATTAGGGTTTAATATGATTAGTGAGTGATTAGTGAATTTAGTTACAAAATTATTAAACTATATATACATTTAGGTTCTAATTTAATTTATGAGTCATTTAAAACTAAAATCACTTAATTTAGATTATTAGATTTGCTAATATTTACTAATCAAGTTTTAGAGTAATTAGAGTTAATTAGGAGATCTAACTGTTGGATCCTAAATATTTTTACAGTTTACTGAAATTTAGGTTTTTTTGATCTAAATTGATACTTGGATTACCTAATTTGGAGTTAAATTGACTTACTTATGGCTATTTGAAGTTTCTAGGGTTAAAGGCTTAATTAGGGTTAGTCCTAATTGTGTTTAGTTTAATTTTAATCAAAATAGCAAAATTAATACTTCTAAATTATTCTTTAGGTTTTTTTGAGTATTTTAAGACCTATATTGAGTATATTTGAATTAATATGTGCAAAGTTAGAGATAAATGAAGTTTTGTGGTAAATTTGTGAATATTCAAATATTCTAAAATGTCACTATACAAAATATAAGTCCAAATGAGAATTTGATTGTTTCATATTATTCCTCTAATTTTGCTGATCAAAATGATATATTTAATTACAAATATTTGGATTAGTAATTTGTAAATTAGGAGTGTTCAAAGTTTGGTATTTTAATAAATTAAATATGCCTTAATTAATTATATACATAATTAATTATACTACTTATTAACTTTATTTAATATTGATCTAAATTTATGTTCTGTTTTCTATTTATATATCTATGTGTATTTATTTTTATATGTTAATCTAATATAAGATTATATTTTCTTATTATTATTTATTAATATTTTATATTAATGTTATTATTTAATTATTATGTTTGATTAATATATCTAAATTTATTAATTATAAATTTTCTGTTTATCCATTTATATATTAATTTACTGTATTTTGATTATTATTTAACTATTTTTATTATTTTATTTGTAATATATATACATATATATTATTATCAGTTTAAATATTATAAGAATTTAAATTAAATTAATAAAATATATTATTTTAATTAATCTGTTTTATTTTATTTAATTATTAAAAATTTTCATTTTCTATTTTATTTAATTATTAGATAGTTTTATTTTTTCTGATTAAGTATATATTTTGCATTTATTTATCTATATATATATATATTAAAAATCTGTTTAATAATTTATATGAATTTAACTTTAATGTTTATTAATTTATATAATTATTATTATTATAATTTTACGTTTTATTTTATCTGCAGGAAAAGACGTCTGGCGGGCCCCACGTCCACATGGCGCTCCGCTATTCGTCGAGGTTCAGCAGGTGGGGCCCCACACGACAGCAATCTTGCTTCTAGAAGATCCACGTGGCGTCTTCTTATTCGTGCGGCGGCTGGCGTGGGTCCCGCATAATTAAATGTTTTAAAATTTAACAGAGACGGGTCGGGCCCGAGTCGATCCGGCCCGACCCAAAAATTTTCTTTTCTTCTTCCTTCTTACGCAAATGGCTGGACCTAGGGTTCTAGGGCATCAAAATCGCCAGCTCAAATGACATCGCTGGAGATCGTCCCACCCACCGATCGATTGGTATCAGAATCATCACCGGAGGGAGTGTGTTACTTCGACCAGACTAAACCATAGTATCTAGGTGTCGGTACGGGGTGTAAAACGATTTGATTTATCAAATTGATTAAATATAGTCTAATTGAATTCGATCTAACCGTTCTAATACTAATCCATACTATGCAATAATTGTACGAGATTGAATCGCAAAGCAAGAATGAAGAATCATAAATTTAGGTCACACCTTTGATTTACGGCCGACGATACTTAGGGTCAGATTCAGCGAGTTTTGAAGATATTAAGGTTGCCGAGTGTGAAATTTGAGCAGATTTTACGATTGGGGTCTTAAATCATTCTTACAAGCGGTGGATCGACACGAGGCGTGGAGGAATCGGCAACGCGCGTCCTCGCCTTCGCCGCGTGTCCATTCGCAGAGTTGTGCGCGAAACTCTTAGAGACAATGAGTCTCGACCGTCTGATCGCTCGATCAGACGGTTCGAAGGCTCCGTCTAATTCAAACGGTCACAGAAGAAAATAGGTAACGATGTTTCTTTAAGTGGACGGCACCGTCTATTCTATTTAAATAAATAATTTTTTTTTAATTTATTTTAAATCAATTTAATTAATTAATCTTTAATTAATAAATATGTCCCAAAAGAATTTTCAAAATATTATTCCTAACTAATTGAGGGCTTCTGAACACAACGGTGCACTTGGATTTTCGATCCGATGAGTATTTAATTACTTAAATTTTCAGGTATTTAAATAATATTAAAATATTCATAAAAAATTAAATGACTTCCAAATGCATCCAAAACTTCACCTCTAGCTAATTTGGGGGTGGTGAACGCAATGGCGAAGTCAAATTTTCAATATGAAGTCAAAATTATTTAAATATTAATAAACAAATTAGAACATAAATTATGTTATTTTATACAACCATTCAAATGGTACAACCTTCTGAGTGAGCTTGGTGAGTGGTGAGGCTATCTGGGAGAAATCCTTTACAAAATTTATGTAGTAACCAGCTAGGCCTAAGAAGCTTCTGATGTCAGTTATTGACTTGGGTTGAACCCAATTCTGTATAGTGTTGACTTTGTTCTGATCGACTCTAATACCTTAGGCATCTACCACATGCCCTAGAAAAGCTACTGAATCGAGCCAAAATTCACACTTGGAATATTTAACATAAAGTCTATGGTCACGCAATTATTCTAGCACTATTATTAAGTGATCTTTGTGCTCTTTTCGGTTCTTGGAATATATTAAGATGTTGTCAATGAAAATGATAACAAATTTATCAAGGTATAGTTTAAGGATGCGCTGCATTAGGTTCATGAATGTCGAAGGTGCATTTGTCAACCCAAATGACATCACTAAGAACTCGTAGTGTCCGAAGGTGCATTTGTCAACCCAAATGACATCACTAAAAACTCATAGTGTCCATAACGAGTCCTGAAGGCTGTTTTCTCAACATATGAGTCCTTGACTTGTAGTTGATGGCAGCCCAATCGTAAATTAATCTTAGAAAATACCTTGGCTCCTGCCAATTGATCGAATAAGTCATCTATGTGCGGCAATGGATACTTGTTTTTGATTGTGACTTTATTCAGTTCACGGTAGTCAATACACATACGCATAGAACCGTCTTTCTTCTTTACGAATAGTACCAGTGCTCCCCAAGGTGACGAGCTTGGCCTAATGAGACCTTTCTCTAGCAGTTCTTGTAACTATTTATTCTACTCCTACAATTTCTTGGGCGCCATATGGTAAGGAGCTTTAGAGATGGGCTACATTCCTGGAGCGGTGTCAATTGTAAATTCCAATTCCTGTATAGGAGGAAAACTAGGTAGATCTTCTAAAAAAATGTTGGTGAACTTATGAACGATGGGGTTCTCAGATAAGGAAACACCTTCTTCCTTTTCTCATAGTATTGTTATTAGGAAGGCATCACACAGCTTTTTTAAACTAATCTTTTTGCTTTTGTTGCATTGATTAGTGAGTCATGAGTGCTAAGGTTACTAATAAAGGATCTGGCTATACCACCACTACCCAAGGTGATCTTCTTCTTTGTGCAGTTGATAGTGGCATTATGTTGGCTTAGCCAATTCATGCCCAATATTATATCAAAGTTGGCTATTGAGAGAACTACTAACTTGGCTTCATACTTCTCATTCTTAATTAGAATTTGTAACTTGCAGAATTGGCGAGCTGGCAATTGGGTTCCAGAAGGTAACCCAACATTAAGAGAATTGGCTAGGCGATACAAGGGTAGGTTAAGTGATTTTGCCCAGCCATCAGACACAAAGAAATGACTAGCTCTAGTGTCAAATAGAATGTTACAGGGTTTGTTATTTATGCAAATTAAACTTAATTGTAGAGGTAATTAATTACTAACTACATAAAGCAAGTAACAATTATGGAGATAAAAGAGATTCGAGAGCGTGTACCTGATACCACGTGATTGTCTTCAGCAGCCTCAACTGGTGTGAGGGTGCATACACGTGCAGGACCGGCAGGCCTGTTGTTATAGGTCTGTCATGGAGGTGGTCAAGGTGCATTTGGGCGAGGGACATTAACTGTCTCGCGCCTCACAGTTGGAGTAGAGGGTGGTGCTGGATGAGTTGCCACAGGCTTCTAAAACAAGTAAATGGCTTGGCGGCGCTTGGAACGATCGATTTGATATCCATCAATTATTTTCGTAGTCGTACAGTGGTAGAATCTTTAGCCTGGACATTCGCACTTAAAGCAGATATGACTTCCGTGGTAACACCGACCATACGGGTGTGGTTTTGTGCAACCATTGAACGGATCAGTAGGGGGAGCTTCGACCTCGAGCTGGTATACCCTGGCTCGTTTGGGGAGAATCTGCTGAAATGTTGTGGACTCGATAATCCTCTTGGGTCCTTCCCTGGCATGGTCCTGCTCTATTACCTTGGCAGTTTCAAGTAGCTCCATGAAGTCTATTATGTGGAAAGGGAATACTTGGCTCCTAATGGAGGGTCGCAGGCCGCTCTAAAAGATGGTGGCAGTGGTCTGGCTCAGTAGGAATCAAGCTATTAGAAAACCTGGCAAGGTGACCAAACTCTGCCTCGTATGCAGCTACAAATCGGTCACCTTGTTGTAACTTCAAAAACATGTCTCCCAAGCGATGTTTGGCAGATAAAGGGATGAAGCCGGACTGGAAGACCTCAATGAATTCATCCCATGTGATGTCCTCTAATGGTACCTTGACAAACTGTGTGCTACGGGTGGTGTCCCACTAGTACACGGCCTCGTCTTGTAGGAGGTAGGTAGTGAGACAGACCCCCTCTGAGTCAGGGCACTTTATGCTTATCAGGTTCTTCTCCACCATTTTTATCCAGGTGGCTGTGTTGACTGCAGAGAGACTCCCATTGAAGGTGGGCGGTCTCAAGCAGAGGAAACTGTGCAGCAGTCCTTCTACAGACTAAATGTGATGTTGATGGGAGTAATGTATTGTTGGTGCAACTTCTACCGCAGCGCGGTTCTGGCTTATTTGAGCCACCAGCAACCGTTCTATCTGCTTGGCCTGCTTGGCCTGAGCATCTGCGGTCTTCTTAGCCTGTTTTTTACTGGATCTTGCCTATTTTTGGTGGGATTCCACCATTACTTTGATGGCTTCTAGTAAGGCATTCACCTCACTGGATGAGTAGCTGGAAGGAGTAGGAGATGGGCTCTATTTGGGATTCATTGTATTTCACTAAAATCTGAATTAAGAACAATGCACATTTTAGAAATAGGAGATCATAACATTCTATCTCTTTTTATTAATCATAAATGAAAGATGAAAAATACATCATTGTAAATAGTAGATGGAACATCAGATAATAAAAAATAACAACTGGAAAAATATAGAGTCTATCATATGTATTTTTTAGTGAAAACCTGGGAAAAGTTAGCGTAGGTTATTTCTTATCGGCGGCAAGTAGACCCACGCTCAAATATCCACACTTTGCGAGCTCACCACTCCTCTGCGTAGTCTTGGAGGAGGATGTTGATGATGTCGAGTCGAATGCAATATGGGTATTCTAGATTGTCGAACACTTTTGTCACTCTTTGTAACCACTCCTTAGCTAGGATGGGGAAGTCCAGTCCCCGGTATACAACATATTCTAGCATTTTTTCCAAAACACTGGCTCTTGCCGGGGAGACCCCTCGGACTTCTCTTCCGTATATTTTTACCAAGTAAACGTCGAACTTCCACGTATCTTCAAAGTGGGCGAAAAAGTTGTATCGTGACATGCTTGTATAGTAGTATTCCTAGATATCCAGGTCAAGTAATGTAAGAATAATAGTTCAATTCTAACTCCAACATTTATTTTAAAATTTTAAGGTATAAGATGTATAATGTGAAACAGTAGCATGTGAATAAGAGCTAAAATGTCTATCCAATATATCTGGTAGTAAAAGCACGGCGAAAGTCCGCATAGGTGACCTCCCTTTGCAATCCTTCACACCGATGAGCGAGTGCTCGTAGGGTGATGCTCCACCAATCCTTGGCTCTGTCATGTAGGAGGTGGGATACAATGGGGATCCTAATATTGTATGGGCAGTTAAAAATTCCAAATACAAAATTTGCCTACTTCAGTCACTCCATGGCTGCAACGGGGTGATCGTATCCCCTGAATACACTTTGTTGGAGTAGTTGGTCCAGCATTCGGACTTCGGGGTCAGACACTCCTTCTATATACCTCTCATGCTGCTGATGAAGTTGGACGATATATTCCCACATATCTTCAAATTGTTGGTGTCGCCACCTTAGGTCATCCTTGTACGTCTAGTGATTTTCTAGTTACTTTAGTTTACTGAAATGCTACTTGTGCATACATTTCCATTTCCATACTCTTATTTATTTGAGCTTATGATTATGGTGCTTGGATGTAACTCATGTATTTAGTTAATGACTAATTGATAGAAGAATCATCCATTAAGTAGAGTGGAATTCAAATCCCAATTTGACATCTTATGGAAGTCTCTGATACCAACTATGGTGCCCTGCTCCCTAAGCCCACAATCATTGGGCTAAGAGTGGAGTGTCACTCTGGCAAATACCTCACTCAACATTGGATTATGTAAGATCCACAATCCACTACTGAGGGAAGGATGTGCTTAGTATAAATAAGAGAATCAGTCACTACATCTATATATACAGAGTGCAGAAGTATTTGAAAATTAAAGGCTACATCATTCATCATGCATCATACATAAAGTAAAATAAGATAGCTCAGAAAATAATAAAGCAGTCACAGAACCTGTATTATTCCATCATTTTAATTAGAGATAATGAAATAAAATAAATAACTCTCATCCTCATTATGAAATAAAAGACAGCTAAATATCCTCTGGTCTAAGCTGTTACACCTCCTCTATGTATGATTCATCTTCAGGCATTATCTCCTCAAACTGCTCAAGGCCTGACATTGTCAGTTTCACAATGCCAGGGCCCCAGCCAATAAAGAAAATTCTTGTTAGACAAAATATCTAAGTACATTTTAGACAAGTAAATTATTAAGCATTTGTTAATATCACCATTTTACTCTATACCAAATAAAACATCTATCTAGCATTGGAGCAAGTAAGCATACAAGGGAAACATGATAAGTTATAAATATAACATTTATAACTAAACAACAGGTGAGGCAAAAGCACACCTCTAACAACAAAATAAGGAACGCCTACATGTATTGATGAATCCATAAATTACATCTAAAATAAAAGGGAAAAATTCATTTATTTAAGATATTTTTTGCTGTTTCTAAATCAAATTTCTATATATTTTTTAGGAAATGGATTCCAAAGGAGTTCTAGGGCATTTCTTTAATTTTATAAAAATATAACAAATTATTCCGCTATAGTGCACTGTAGCGCGCGGTCGCGTGCCGCCGCGGGCTGCAGCGGAAACATTTAAACCATATTAAATAGGCCCCCAATTAATTGAATAGTATTTTTCGCGGAATTCACCGCTACAGCGTGCGGTCGCGCGCTGTAGCTGCTTATCGCGAAAATGTTTATGATTATTAAATGGGGGCTCAATTAAATGAACAGTGCTTTCTGCGGAATTCACCGCTACAGCACGCGGTCGTGCGCTGCAGTGGTGTATCGCGGAAATATTTATGATTATTAAATGGGGCTCAACTAATTGAATAGTATTTTCTGTGGAATTCACCGCTACAGCGCACGGTCGCGCGCTGCAGCGGTGTATCGCGGAAGACTTGGCTAAATAATTCGGGCTGCCCAACTAATTGAACAGTATTTTTTGTAGAATTCCCCGCTACAGCGTGCGGTCGCGTGCTGTAGCGGTCGGCCACGGAAATATTTCTCTATACAATCGGAAAAAAAAACTAATTGAACAGTATTTTTCGCAGAATTCCCCGCTACAGCGCGCGGTCGCGCGCTGTAGTGGTCTATAGTGGAGGACTTGGCTAGAATTACTTGGAACCAAGGCATGCAGCATCACGCTACAGGGCGCTACAGCGCGCTGCAGTGGCCCGCCAAATTTTTTTCTAGTCAGAGCATTTAATGCGGCTGGAGACATGACCTCATCCTGAATGTTGTCTCCAGCCACCATATCCTGCAGCAGCCGTTTTTTGTAAAGCTTTGAGGTGATGTGTGGCTAAAAAATGGGATTATTGTCACCTCACCCTAAATTAAAAATTAATGCAATAATGAATTCAGTATTTTTAAAGGAAAAATCTGATTGCTTATGAGGAGGAGCATGTAGCCCCCCCTTCCTATAAATACCCTCCTCTTGATTAGAGGAGGGTTCACAATTTTAGCAAGAACTGCCTAAGTAAAGAGGAGAGCCAAAGGAAGAGAGAACTCCCCAAGGGTGACAAAGCAAGCTTTTTGCAAAGGGAGAAGAGGAAGAAGGCAGCACTAACATCCTAAGGAGAAGGTAATTAGAAGGAGAAGAAGAATCCCGGAGAACCTTTACGGAGCATTCCTAGTATCTTCTAAACTCAATCTTGTATTTTCTTTTTAGTAACCATGAAAGGGTCTTTTGCTATGTATGTGTTTTACTTATTTTCTTGTATAATAAGTAGCTAAACTCCCCTTGGGGAGGGTTGGGATGAAGTCCCATTTTGCATGATGTAATATTATTGTGTGAATGTTTTCCCTCAAGCAAGATGTAATTGTTATTTAAATGTCTTACTAAGAAATTTTTATTAAATTAGTCTTGATGTGTTTATAAGAAAAGAACTAAAGAATCCAAGATCTAATAGTTTTATGCTCCTTAGCTCACCTTTGGTGGGATGCTAGATTTTGAGTGCATGGATGCTTAGAACCATGTGAGAAGGATCTTGAGCTTAATGCACCTCAATCTAAGCTCAACCAAAGAGTTGATGCAAGTGATGTTAAGACCCACTATTTGAGCTCCTTAGCTCCACATAATTGAGATTGAGAAATGAAGTGTTGAGTGCTTATGAACTAAGTGACATAGTCATTGAGCCCAACATGTGATTCTCTCATCTCAACTATATGAGATGCGAAGTGATGCTCGTAGTGGAAAATCAATGCTTGTGAGATCTTGAGATTTAAGAAAATTTAAACTCTTCTTAAATAAGGAGAAAATGAATTAACTTTAATTCTCAAGAATCTTACAAGAATCTTTGTGCTAAAGTAGAACCGAATGTGAGTTCATTTTGTGCACGAGATATGAACTTGTAAGCCTTTGAGCTAGACTAAAGGACAATAATGTGAACTTGATTTCAATTAAACTAAATGATAAAGCTTGAGAAATAAAGCCACACAAGTATTGTATCATTGCATGTGGGATGGGCCCAACTCTCCTCTTTCTTTAAATCTTGTTATTTACTTAGTGAATATTCATGCTAATTTTTCGACCAACCAACCAATATACACTATAGCTTAAACATTAATGAGAATAAATATACTTTAATGCCAAATTAACCAATTCTTTGTGGTTCGATAAATTCACAGAAAGTCACACTTTCCACTTATTACTTCAGACCACGTACACTTGCGTGCAAGCACAGACGTGTATTTACAGTCTATCATGTATAATACAATAGTTAAAAGTACTGAAAGAAAATTCTAAACTTAACATACTGATGATCATATAACATATGCTAATTTGACACATAAATCTGAAAATGGTACATATAATATGAGCAGTAAAGTTTAGCATCTTATACATGTATCTATACAAGTGAGCAGGTAAAATAATACCACAACAGCTGACTGAAATAACATGCATCAATAACATAATAAACAGTAAGCTGAAAAACTGTAAATGAACGTATAACTGCTATATCAGGAGAATTGGCCAATCTGGCCCAATATATGTATATCCATCCCCATATCATTTATGGGTAATGGCAAACATATCACAATAATACTGTATGATTGAAGAGGCAGATAATGCTATGCAAACATCTTTTAGTTATTTTACTTTTATTTCTATGGATAATTTCATAAATAACTGAGGAGTCAAGCACGTCTGCAAGGCTAAATAGGTCCCAAGCTTAACACACTCTCCTCAATGAGTGGTGTTAAGCATCCTGATCTCTCCTTACCCCTGTCTATTGGAGTAATGTGCACCATAATCCACCATAAATTGAACCCAAATACAAATATTTTCTTAATATTCTAAGTTTTCATTTTCATACATCAACATTTTTCTTATATGACATGTCCAAGGAAAATAAGCACAAATTCAAGGAATGCGTTGCTCAAAATCAATAGTGAGCAAGGGACTCTACTAAATATGGTGATATTATTTGTTATCTAATTTAAAAATTTTAACTATTTCAAGTTACACAAGTTCAGGATCTCCAATTCCTACTATCGAGTGTAACTTAGAAGTACATCCTTATAAGTTACAAAATATTATGACTAGTTAGGTCCTAATATGCTTAATCGAAAAGAACTATGAAAAATAAACACGACCTAGTTTATCAGTTCAGACATTCTAAACTATTAATTGACCAAAATCTACAACATATAGATTATGGATTTAACACCACGAGATTGGGCTAAATCACATAATTCCAAAGGTAAAACCTAAGATCTAGGTTTTAGTCTAAAAGTGATCTATTGATTAAGGTAAATCTTATAAAGCAAATCAAACTTAATAGAATGAATCTCCTATCCTGGATCTAAGGTTAAAAGATAAATAATTAAAATAAAGTGTAAAC
This sequence comes from Gastrodia elata, assembly GCA_016760335.1. Taxonomy (NCBI): domain Eukaryota; kingdom Viridiplantae; phylum Streptophyta; class Magnoliopsida; order Asparagales; family Orchidaceae; genus Gastrodia; species Gastrodia elata. The sequence continues at coordinate 48,036,266 of CM028670.1, forward strand.
TATAGAAACTAGCAAAACTAAGGATTCATTCATTGAAAAACCCCATTTTTCAATGAAAGAAATATAACCTACGATCTAATCTTAGTCTCAGGAGTAGTCTTAATGTGAGGTGAAAAGGATCCTAAGGGAAATGGTGTAACGCCCTGTCCCATCGCCGTGCGCAAAGGACAAGTGTAATACATATTTCGGCAGTGGAGTGGTGCGCTGCTCGGGAATGGTAGGCCATACAAGCAAAACCCATCAACCTGAATAGGCTAGAGAGACAGAGTCATACTGAAGGCTGCTAACTCGAATCCTAAGAGTAGGATCGAGAGCCAATATCTAAGATAAGCATGAAATACTTATCTTAGGTATTAGACTAGTACGTACATAAGGTTCGAGGAAGTGGGGAAGAACCCATGTACGTTATAGAAAGATTTCAGCATTTCCAGTATGCTCAACGCAACACAATACTAAGTATAGTAGTATAACAGAGTGCGAAAGCTAAAAGCAAAACATCCAGAATACATTCATCTCAAGTAGTAGTAAATATCCATCTGAGAAAAGAAAAGTAAAAGTACATCCAGAGTATATTACAAACCATTTAAATGCAGAAACATAAAGAGTCTATCTAAAATGCTGAAAAGAGCTAGTAAGTAAAAGTAGATACTTGGTTCGCTACAACTCCAAATGCTCCTCTTGGGTCTCTGGTACGTCATCCTGACCTGTTTCCAAAAACTGCTCAGGATCTAGCGAATTGCCGGATCCCAAAAGTACCCCGTGTTAAACAAAAAGTCTAACACATCGAAACTAGCCATGCAAAGCTAAACTAAACATAACAAAGTATACAAGTAAAGTAAAGCCGTAACAGAGCTGAAGAAAAAAATATGTAAGCGAGGAAAACTATAAGTACTGAGTAAACAAAACAGTAAAAGGGCTATGAAATGTGAAGCTATCACCAAATAAAACTGAAGTAAAACAACATTATGCCGAAAAGGATGCTATAAGCTGCACTATATGCCACTGAAACAATACACACGAATATGCCACACCACGGTAAATCACAGAACTATTACTAAAGATTTATGAGTAGTACGGTCCAATGCAAGCACAACAGTTAGGAAGTCAGTATGGTGACGCAGATGCACCTTGAAATTCCCCAGTCTGTGTATATAACATTCCGTATCTCATACTGTATCACTAATAACCATGTGTCACAATAGAAGGAATGAGTTCAACTCATGTTTATGCTTATGCTTATGCCATTATATTGAATGAATTAAAAAATCCCGAAATCCATGAAGAATTTAGTAAGAAACAATAATGAATACTAAGTCCCCACTATGCAGGATCCTGCAAAAAGGATCTTGACTCCTAGTTTCTAAATCAATGTTTGGTTAAAGTTACAAATTTACTTAAAGAACACTAGATGGGGTGGTAGTATACATATATGAAGCATGCAGCAAGGAAAGGGGGTCCTTATTACTTAGTTTGATTAAGCCACCCTAATAAAGCGATCTTCATTATGGGGCACCATCCGATGATGATTTTGTATCTCAAGCTAAGTATTAAGTCACTAAACTCACAATCATACTTAGCATCTTAAGGAAGGTGAATCTCGTTACTTAGTTTATTTGAGCCATACCTATTAAAGCAATCTTCGCAAGGAGGCATTGCCCGATGGCAACTTGTCTTTCAATTAAACTAAGGAATGGGTACCCATTTAATACACCCTTAGGATCGATTGATTTACTCTAAACAAGGTTATATCCGCCTAAGCCCGTAGGATAGCACAAACATAAATCTCACTTAGAGTGACTCAACCAATCTTGAATATTACTGGGGACCAGTAATATGGGTATACTATACCACACCACCCAATGAACAAGGTTCAATCAAGTCTAATTAATAGAGCAAGGATTTATCAAGACAACAAGTCTTGAACTAATAGGTAAGTCATATACAAGGTTTCACCAAGCAAATGTGATCAAGGATCACTTAATATGGATTCTACCACAAGGAGAAGTATCTTTTCTAATGCCTTAATGGATTACTACCACAAGGAGGATAGATCAATCTCTAAGGTGATGGGATCTTCTATACTTCTACCTCAAGGAGTCATACAAGGCCTCATATATAAATTTAGGTCTTTTTAAAATAATTCAAAATAATCTTATGAACAGATACTCAAGATCTCCCTTCTAGATGTTGATATTAAGTCCTTAGGTTCTGTTTTATGATTAGATTTGGAATGATTAGATCAGATGATTAAGTCATCTGATTACACTTAAACTAAGATTATGGGATCTAAATCACACATATTACTAAGGATTTGATCACTTATTCAATCAATATAGTATTAATAATCTTTTTATGCAAACTGATTACTTAAAGAGGAAATCAGGGATCTTAAGGTTTGATTCAGATGGTGAAATTCTCAATGATTGTTATTAACCTAATTTGTCTAATTAAATGTTTAGAATCAATAATAAATCAAATGCATTATTAGAGAATGTTCAATTCATAGTTTTGAAATCAAATCAATTAAGTTAGGGTTCTTAAGGATTTAGATTCTACTTAAGTAGATTAGGGTTTGATCCCTTCTTATGCCTTAAGTAAAATTAAGTATGTATTTAAAGTTCAATGTCAAATTAGTGGATTAATTATGTATTATTAGTGGCAATCTCAGACCTAGATCAAGTCTTAAAAGCTTGATCCAAATCTTAAGATTTCTTAAGTTAATTAAGATATTTAAGATTCTAAATCTTTGGATTTATTCAAGTATACTTAATAAGCTTATCTAAATGAATTCACTACACTTAACTTACTATTATAAGCCAGATTAACAATCAAAGTATATAAAACAAAGGATACTTAGTGCTAATCAAACCCTAATTTAAATCAAGAAGGATTAGCACATAAGTATAAATCCAGCCATTCAAATTATATGATTTTTGGCATGCAAGTTCTAATTAATCATACAAGTAATTAGAGCCTAAGTTTGCTAAGATCTAATGAGTATAAACCCTAAAATTTACTAATTATGATTTAACAAAATTAGGGTATAACTAGAATTATAGAACTTAGAAAAATAATCTACTTTGCACATGCATTCTAATTATCACAAGTGAACTAATGGCACCCTAGGCATACAATTTGGATAAGTAGAGTTGCTAATTTACCCTAATCAAGATCCACTGTAATTAGGCAATAATTAAATATCTAACCATCAGATATTCATTTTTATTTTATATTTAGGTTCCTGAAATTTTCCTGATCATTTTCATATATAATACCATATAATTTGGACTAGTGGATTAAGAGTTATTCAAATAATACATTATGTATTTTTATTTAATCAAAATCCTATGATTTTTAAGGAAAATAATTCCGATAATTCTAATTTAATTAAATGGCTCAGCCCATTAACCAAACTGCGCGGGTCTACCGGGGCCTGGGGAAACCCGGCACTGTCGCACAGCGCGGGTCGTGGGTCGACCCAGCCCGCACAGAGCCTTCGTCCTGGCTCCGTCATCCTGAGCCAGGGACTGATTAGGGAAACCCTAATTGCCAAATTCTGGCGCATCCAGCCCACGGCTCGACCAGCACTTAATCGCTACTCGATCACTGTGGTCAGACACGTTGATTGGGACTCGAAGCCCCTTGTGAGATGGTCCGGATCAGCCAGACCTTGCTCACCCGAGGGCTCATCCATTGGAGCTACTGTGGGGAGATAATTCTCCCCAGAGAGGCCACGCCAGACCCCGGGCTTGATCCCTACACCATCAGGGAGGTGAGGCGAATCGAAGACATCTGGTCTGAGGGTCTGGGATGGTCTGGATCACTGAGTCCTTACTCGACCGAGGCGATCCTTAAGCAGTTTAATCCGATCGATCGATTTGATCGATCGGAGTTAGCCTAGATCTTAATCTTAATACCCTTGGGTTCAAGATGACAATACGGACTCAGAAGCATCAAAAGGAGCAAGGTTCGAGCCTCAATGGCTCGAATCCAGTAAGGGGGATACTTGGTTTCATTGAGAGGGCTTGCAGACAATGCAGAGGGGATTGCAGGCTAGCCGAGCTTCCTTGAGCTTCACCGAGAGTTCCTGAACTCCAAGAGACTCTCCTATCAGTGGTACGCGAGCTCAGGAACGCCTGGAAGAAGCTTCAGCACTTCGAAATTTCAGCAATGGTGGTGACTATGCAGAGGGCTGAATTGATCAGCAAAGGGTTCAGGGAAGGTTTGTTGAGACTATTTATAGCCTTACAGAGGTGTGTGGAAGCTTCTGGAGGGCTGACTCGGGCTGGAGAGGACCCGAGAGGGCGGGCCATGGCCGAGTTCTCGAGATTCCAATTTGAGCTCGGTTGGGCCATGAGGCCCAATTGGGGTACCTAGCCATTCCAGGGAAGTTGTTAACGGCCTTGCTGAGCTGGAGAGGGGAGTGGCAGACCGGATGGGCAGCTGGCAGTACGGGGATCTTCTCGGTCGAATACGTGGATGGGTGGGGACGAAGATCCACAGTGCCGGGTGCCTTGGATGCCGTCTGATCTATCGATCAGATGGCGCTACTGCTGGGATCGTCCGGATCCTAACGGCCGGTCGTAGGATGATCATGGCCGTAGGATCCACGGGGTGGATCCAACGATGGATCCGCGGTTTCGCGGAAACTGATCCTAGCCATAGGATCAATAAGGCGCAACGACCAGATGTGCGGGATCCTGCTGTCGCGTGACCCGAGCGCCGCATCGGATCGCTCGCGGTCCGCATAGCGGATCTCGGCTGTTTATTTAGTTTTAGGGGTTTAAATGTAATTTTGAATTAATAGGATCCCTTAAGTGCAATTGAAACATTTTGATTTAATTAGAATTATGGCCCAAATGATTTTCAAATTGCACCAAAATTTCACCTTTAGCTAATTTGGGGGTGAGGATTCCAAAAATGGAATCAGATTTTAATTCTGAGATCAAAATATTTTAGGTCAAGTCTAAGGTATCTAGATTGATCAAATTGTTTTTTTAGACCTAGAGAAGTCGAATGGACTTCAAATTTTCTAGATAGGCTTAGTTTGAGGTTCTATAAGCAATGGTGATAGAAAATAAATGGGTTATGTTATCTATGCATTTACAAAGTAACAACCTAGGGTTGTTACAGACTCCCCCACTTAAGAACATGTCATCCTCGATATCATCTCAAGAGAGAAGATAATCATGAGAAATTGAAGAGCATAAACAACACTCAGAAGATTAAAGAGTACCTAGAGTATCAAAGAGGCTAGGGTACTTCTTTCTCATATCCGCCTCTTTTTCCCAAGTAGGTTCTTCTAATGAGCGATTTCTCCACTAAACTCTTACCATTGGGATCGAGCAATTTCTCAGCTGCTTTTGATCATGTGCTAAGATCTTGATTGGCTCTTCCGTATAAGAAAGATCTGGTTGGAGGGATATCGCTGGAAGTTGAATTAGGTGGGATGGGTCATGAAGACATCTCCGCAGAGAGGAGATGTGAAATACATTATGTTCTGCAGAGAAATCTTCAGGAAGCTTCAATCGATATGCTGCAGAACCAATCTTCTTTAGTAATTCAAATGGTCTGACGTAGCGAGGGCTTAACTTCCCGGCTACACCAAAACGATAAACACCTTTCATTGGACTCACTTTAAGGTACACATATTTTCCCACCTCAAGGTCCAGAGCACGATGATGAGCATCATGGTATTTACTCTATCGATCTTGAGTTGCTTTGATTCTTTGCTGGATTAGTTGAATCTTGCGATTTGTTTCTCCAACTAACTCTGACCCATAAAGCTGAACACTACCGGTCTCAGACCACGCTAATGGTGTACTACATTTCCTGCGTACAGAGCTTCATATGGAGCCATATCGATACTTGTTTGAAAACAATTATTATACGCAAATTCTACCAGAGGAAGGTCGTCCTCCCAAAAACATCCAAAGTCCAGTATACAGAGACGAAGGAGATCTTCCATAACTTGGTTGACTCTTTCGGTTTGTCCATCCATCTGAGGATGAAAGGCAGTACTCATAGCTAGAGTAGTCCCCAAGTCTTGATACACTGCTTGCTAAAATTTTGAAGTGAAATGGCTATCTCGATCAAATACGATGGATCTCGGAATCCCAGGGAGTCGGATTATTTCCTTGATATATAACTTTGCCAGTTTCTCCACAGAATCAGTTTAACGCATAGGGATAAAGTGAGTTGATTTGGTCAATCGATCGATAATGACCCAAATCGAATCCACCTGGATCTTGCTTTAGGCAAACCCATAACAAAATCCATAGAAATGTCGAACCACTTCCACTCAGGGATTGCTAGAGGGTGAAGAAGTCATTCAGGCTTTTGATGCTCGGCTTTGACTAGACTGCAAGCGTGACATTTTGCTACAAATTCTGCCACACTCTTTTTCATACCAGGCCACCAGAATGATTTCTTCAGGTCCTGATACATTTTGGTACTACCTGGATGCACTTGGTAACCAGAATTATGGCCTTCGACCAGGATCTCTTGATGCATAGATTTGGGAATCCATAGACGATCACCTTGGTAAATTACATTACCACGAAGCTGAAGGTCGAAGCGATGCCCACTTTCGATATCAACTTTAAACTTCAAATAATCTTCATCCTTGGTTTGAGAGTTGAAAACATCATGATGAAAGGTAGGTTCAACTGAGCTCATGGATACCAGTGTGCTTAATATATCTCCATGCACTGGCCTGATTTCGAACCTTTGGATTTCTTCCTCTAATGCACTTGTGAGAATCATAGCAGATAGCATAGTATGACGGCTGAGTGCATCTGCTGCGATGTTTGCTTTTCCCGGGTAATATTGAATGCTTAAGTCGTAATCGCTTATTAACTCGAGCCATCTTCGCTGTCGACAATTCAACTCGCGTTGGGTGAAGATATACTTCAAGCTTTGATGGTCGGTGAATATGGAACACTGGACGCCATACAGATAATGACGCCAGACCTTTAGAGCGAAGACTACTGCTGCTAGTTCGAGGTTATGGACATGATAGTTCTTCTCATGTGGTTTCAACTACCAAGATGCGTAAGCTATGACTCTCCCTTCTTGCATTAATACACATCCCAAACCTATGCCAGATGCGTGGGTATAAACTTGGTTATTCAATCCTTCCTTGGGTAAGGCAAGAACTGGGGCAGAAGAAAGAGCATCTTTCAATATTTGGAACGCTTTTTCACACTCTGGATTCTAGACAAAAGGTACCGCTTTCTGAGTCAGCTTGGTGAGAGGAGACACAATTTGTGAGAAACCTTTGACGAATTTTCTATAATAGCATGCTAGTCCTAAGAAGCTTCTGATATCCATCACGAATTTTGGTTGTGACCAATCTCAAACTGCACTTACTTTGTTTTGGTCCACTCTGATTCCTTGAGAGTCGATGACGTGACCCAAAAAGGTGATGGAAGCAAGCCAAAACTCACACTTAGAATACTTAGCATAGAGTTCGTGGTTCCTGAGTTCTTCAAGTACTATACGAAGGTGTTTTTCATGATCGGTCTCATTCCTGGAATAAATCAGTATGTCGTCGATGAGGACGATGACGAATTTATCTAGATGTGCTTTCAACACACGCTGCATTAAGTCCATAAAGATGGACGGTGCATTCGTCAATCCAAAAGACGTTACCAAGAATTTGTAATGTCCATAACGGGTTCGAAATGTTGTCTTATCAATATCGAAATCTTTAACTCGTAATTGATGATACACAAATCGTAAGTCTATCTTGGAGAAGACCTTTGCTCCAGATAATTGATCAAACAAATCATCGATACGCGGCAGAGGGTATTTGTTTTTAATAGTTACTTTGTTTAATTCCCTATAATCGATGCACATCCTCATCGATTTATCTTTCTTCTTAACAAACAACATTGGTGCTCCCCAAGGGGATGAACTTAGACGGATTAGACCCTTCCCTAATAATTCTTGAAGTTGGTTGTTCAACTCTTGGAGTTCTTTTGGCGCCATGCGGTACGGAACCTTTGACAGGGGTTGAGTTCCAGGAATTACTTATATGGCGAACTCTACTTCTCTGTTCGGAGGAAGACTAGGTAGGTCTTCAGGGAAAACATCGGGAAATTCACAAACTACACTGTTCTCAGAAAGAGGTATGACTTCTTTCCTTTCTCCCAACATCGTTATGAGGTACGCACTGTATCCTTTCTTGACTAGTTTCTCTGCTACCATGGCATTGATTAACAATGATTGGGTGCTAAATTTGCCCACAAATGATTTGGAGTTTCTTCTGTTGCCCAAAGTTTTTTTCTTCTTTTGGCAATTTATGGATGCACCATGTTGGCTTAACCAATTCATACCTATAATTATGTCGAAGTTGGTGATTGGCAATAAAATTAGCTTAGCTCTGAAGTTTTGATCCTCAATAGGAATATCTAGATTGCAGAATTATTGGGACTGCATATGAGCTCCAGAAGGTAGTGCAATACTTAATGAACTGGCTAGTTGATGTGTCTGTAGTTTAAGTGTTTTAGCCCACTCTTCCGATACGAAAGAATGACTTGCTCCCGTATCGAATAAAATGTTACAAGTTGTGTTGTTTATTGATAAGATGCCTATAATTACGATAATTTTCTTAACTGACAATTACTCAAAAGTTGAAATACCGAAATAATAAAGAACATTTACTAACATAGTAAGAAAAGAAAATTTATTTACGGCATACCTGATACCACCACGTCAATGTTTTCAGGAGCAGAAGCAGGAGTTAACATATATACTCGGGTAGGTGATGAGGGTTGCTTGTTTTGTGTTCTTGAATCTTGACAGTTGTAAGTTGACCTTTGTACAGGTACACTTGCCCTTGAGTTTGTCGTAGGAGCCGGCATTATGGCAGGAGCAGGCTCCCGCTAGTTCACGGGTTGAGCACGAAAGGATTGCTTGTGTCGGGAGTGGTCGATGGGAAAACCATCGATGGTATTCTTCTCCTTAGACTCATAGTAGCGGTGACCCTTACGGCCACAAGTGAAACATACACCACTGAAGTGGTAACACTTTCCGTACAGATGCCTCCTCTTGCATTCAAAATTATGAGGCTGAGATTGTGTAGTTTCCATGTTGTAGACTCTGGCCATTTTGTGATGGTCAAAGCGCTCGTCTCGTGGTCGCGTGACTATTGCTTTTCTCTTCCGGTCCAGCTGACCTTAGAATCCTTCCTGCAGATGGGCAGCCTCGATTAATTCAATTAGAGTTTTGAACTATCGAGAGACTAGGTGTGCTCTAATAGAATCTCTCAGACCCTTCAGGAAGCGATGACACCTGGATGCTTCCGATCTCACCAGATTTGGAATGAAACTTGACAGTCTCCTAAATTTCTGTTCGTAATCGGACACAGACTTATTGCCTTGTGTGAGATGGAGTTTGTCTTCTAAAATTGATTGTGCTGAGGCCAGGATGAGTGCTTCACGGAATGCTTCCATGAACATATCCCATGGAATGTCCTCCACCTCGTAGTTAGTGAATCTGTTATTCCGTTCACTTTCCCACCAATATTCTGCTTCTTCTTGAAACAAGTAGGTCACCAGACGGATTACCTTAGAATTTGGGCATTTAATTAAGGCTAGATTCATCTCTACCAACTTTATCCATGTCACCGTATCCATGGGGTTTAGTGCCCCGTTGAATGTGGGAGTACGGAAACGAAAGAAACTGTGCAGGACTTCGTCTCCTGTATTATAAGAAGAGGATCCGGAGGATTGTTATTTGACTGAGAGGATGAGAAATCATGTCTCCTGCGCCTGTTGCACATTACTGTCAATTAAAGCCTTTAGTAAGTTGTCCATAAGGCTTGACTCCTCAGGTCCACTTGATGACGGGATCGTCTTTTTAATGGGAGTAGGAGCAGAGGGGGAATCAGGATTCATGGCTGCAGTTACAATGTAATTTTAGAAACATAAAATTTTATTCATTTAAAATTCTTTCTCAAAAGAGAAGATACATGGATACATCAAAATATATAAACGAGATGAAAAGGGACATAAGAAAACTCCTAGGATATAGTTACAATACTCTACCCAGAAGGCAGCACAAAAGTCATCATATGTGACTATGTGACATTTCTGAGCTAATCTCCTATAGACCCAATAACACCAACGACTCGCAGATCCCCTCAGTAGGATCTCTACAATCTCTAGGCGGTACTTCTCTGGACAGGCTGTCTCTCGAAGTGCCGTGGTGACAATATCCAGCCACTCTTTGGCAAGTGCCGAAAGACTGGTACCTCCGAATGATGAATGAATCAGGATCTTGTCCAATACTGCAACTCCTCGAGGTGACACTCCATCTACCGTCCTCCCGTAGATCTGACCATCTCGAAGGTCATCTATCCAATAATCGTCAAACCTCCTAAGGTAGAACAGAAATGCTGACGGCGAGTATTCCATCCCTTAAAATAGTTTAACCCATAAGTAATTTATTCATCTATTCCTTTCAAAATTCATTCAAATCCTAAGATGTCATTTTAAGTTTTGCAGTTTCAATTATCTTATTACGTGCGTTTAATTCCTTGGGTGTTAGTATTGTAGAATAGTCTACCTTTCTACTTCCGAGACAACTTAATGAACCTTTTGGATGATTGCTTTGCACTACACATAGTAATTGTGATATTGTCCTGACACAGAGAACATATTATAAAATAGATAGGAACAAGCTCCTTATCTGACACTTTATAATACTTCTCTGATACCAACTGTAACGCCCCGTCCCATCGCCGTGCACAAAGGACAAGTGTAATACATATTTCGGTGGTGGAGCGGTGCGCTACTCAGGAATGGTAGGCCATAAAAGATAAGCCCATCATCCCGAATAGGCTAGAGAGACAGAGTCATACTAAAGGCTGCTGACTCGAATCCTAAGGGTAGGATCGAGAGCCAATATCTAAGATAAGCATGAAATACTTATCTTAGGTATTAGACTAGTATGCACACAAGGTTCGAGGAAGTGGGGAAGAACCCATGTACATTATACAAAGATATCAGCATTTCTAGTATGCTGACCGCATCACAATACTAAGTATAGCAGTATAATAGAGTGCGGAAGCTAAAAGTAAAACATCCAGAATACATTCATCTCAAGCAGTAGTAAATATCCATCTCAAAAAAGAAAAGTAAAAGTACATCCAGAGTTTATTACAAACCATTTAAATGCAAAAATATAAAGAGTCTATCTAAAATGCTGAAAAGAGCTAGTAAGTAAAAGTAGATACTTGGTCCGCTACAACTCCAAATGCTCCTCTTGGGTCTCTGGTACGTCATCCTGACCTGTCTCCAAAAACTGCTCAGGATCTAGCAAATTGCCGGATCCCAAAAGTACCCCGTATTAGACAAGAAGTCTAACACATCAAAACTAGCCATGCAAAGCTAAACTAAATATAACAAAGTATACAAGTAAAGTAAAGCCATAACAGAGCTGAAGAAAAAAAATATGTAAGCGAGGAAAACTGTAAGTACTGAGTAAACAAAACAGTAAAAGGGCTATAAAATGTGAAGCTATCACCAAATAAAACTGAAGTAAAACAACATTATACCGAAAAGGATGCTATAAGCAGCACTATATGCCACTGAAACAATGCACACTGATATGCCACACCACGGTATATCACAGAACTATCATTAAAGATTTATGAGTAGTACGGTCCAATATAAACACAGCAGTTAGGAATTCAGTACGGTGATGCAGATGAACCCTGAAATTCCCCAGTCTGTGTATATAACATTCCGTATCTCATACTGTATCACTGATAACCATGTGTCACAACAGAAGGAATGAGTTCAACTCATGTTTATTCTTATGCTTATGCCATTATATTGAATGAATGAAAAAATTCCGAAATCCATGAAGAATTTAGTAAGAAACAATAATGAATCCTAAGTCTCCACTGTACAGGATCCTGCAAAAAGGATCCTGACTCATAGTTTCTAGATTGATGTTTGGTTAAAGTTATATATTTACTTAAAGATCACTGGACGGGGTGGTAGTATACACATATGTAGCATGCAGCAAGGAAAGGGGGGTCCTTATTACTTAGTTTGATTAAGCCACCCTAATAAAGCGATCTTCATTATGGGGCACCATCCGATGATGATTTTGTATCTCAAGCTAAGTATTAAGTCACTAAACTCACAATCATACTTAGCATCTTAAGGAAGGTGAATCCCGTTACTTAGTTTATTTGAGCCATACCCATTTAATACACCCTTAGGATTGATTGATTTACTCTAAATGAGGTTATATCCGACTAAGCCTGCAGGATAGCATAATGATAAATCTCACTTATAGTGACTCAACCAATCCTGAATATTACTGGAGACCATTAATATGGGTATACTATACCACACCACCCAATGATCAAGGTTCAATCAAGTCTAATTAATAGAGCAAGGATTTATCAAGATTATAAGTCTTAAACTAATTGGTAAGTCCTATACAAGGTTTCACCAAGCAAATATGATCAAAGATCACTTAATATGGATTCTACCACAAGGAGAAGTATCTTTTCTAATGCCTTAATGGATTACTACCACAAGGAGGATAGATCAATCTCTAAGGTGATGGGATCTTCTATACTTCTACCTCAAGGAGTCGTACAAGGCCTCCTACCTCAGGATATATAAATTTAGGTCTTTTTAAAATAATTCAAAATGATCTTATGAAGAGATACTCAAGATCTCCCTTCTAGATGTTGATATTAAGTCCTTAGGTTCTATTTTATGATTAGATTTGGAATGATTAGATCAGATGATTAAGTCATCTGATCACACTTAAACTAAGATTATGGGATCTAAATCACACATATTGTTAAGAATTTGATCACTTATTCAATCAATATAGTATTAATAATCTTTTTATGCAAATTGATTACTTTAAGAGGAAATCAGGGATCTTAAGGTTTGATTCAGATGGTGAAATTCCCAAGGATTGTTATTAGCCTTAATTTGTCTAATTAAATGTTTAGAATCAATAATAAATCAAATGCATTATTAAAGAATGTTCAATTAATAGTTTTGAAATCAAATCAATTAAGTTAGGGTTCTTAAGGATTTAGATTATACTTAAGTTGATTAGGGTTTGATCCCTTCTCATGCCTTAAGTAAAATCAAGTATGTATTTAAAGTTCAATGTCAAATCAGTGGATTAATTATGTATTATTAGTGGCAATCTCAGACCTAGATCAAGTCTTAAAAGTTTGATCCAAATCTTAAGATTTTTTAAGTTAATTAAGATATTTAAGATTCTAAATCTTTGGATTTATTCAAGTATACTTAATAAGCTTATCTAAATGAATTCACTACACTTAACTTACTATTATAAGTCAGATTAACAATCAAAGTATATAAAATAGAGAATACTTAGTGCTAATCAAACCCTAATTTAAATCAAGAAATATTTGCGCATAAGTATAAATCCAGTTATTCAAGTTACATGATTTTTGGCATGTAAGTTCTAATTAATCATACAAGTAATCAGAGCCTAAGTTTGCTCCGATCCAATGAGAATAATCCCTAAAATTTACTAATCATGATTTAACAAAATCAGGGCATAACTGGAATTATAAAACTCAGAAAAATAATCTACTTAGCACATGCATTCTAATTATCACAAGTAAACTAATGGCACCCTAAGCATGCAATTTGGATAAGCAGAGTTGCTAATTTACCCTAATCAAGATCCACTGTAATTAGGTAATAATTAAATATCTAACCATCAGATATTTATTTTTATTTTTATTTAGGTTCTTGAGATTTTCCTGATCATTTTCATATATAATACCATATAGTTTGGACCAGTGGATTAAAATTTATTCAAATAATATATTCTGTATTTTTATTTAATCAAAATCCTATGATTTGCTTATTGGATTAAGGAAAATAATTCCGATAATTCTAATTTAATTAAATGGCTCGGCCCGTTAACCAAATCGTGTGGGTCGACCAGGGCCCGGGGAGACCCGACACTGTCGTACAGCGCGGGTCGTGGGTCGACCTGGCCCGCACAGAGCCTTCGTCCCCGCTCCATCATCCCAAGCTAGGGACAGATTAGGGAAACCCTAATCACCAAATTCTGGTGCATCCAGCCCTCGGCTCGACCAGCACTTGATCGCGCTACTCGATCCCCATGGTCAGACGTGTCGATTGGGACTCGAAGCCCCTTGTGAGACGGTCTGGTTTGGCCAGGCCTTGCTAACCCGAGGGCTCCTCCATTGAAGATACTGTGTGGAGATAATTCTCCCCACAGGGCCATGCCAGACCCCAGGCTCGATCTCTACACCATCAAGGAGGTGAGGTGGATCAAATCCATCTAGTCTGAGGGTCTGGGATGGTCTGGATCGCCGGGTCCTTACTCGATCGAGGCGATTCTTAAACAGTTTAATCCGATCGATCGATTTGATCGATCGGAGCTAACCTAGATCTTAATCTCGATACCCTTGGGTTTGAGACGACAATTCAGACTTAGACGCATCAAAAGGAGCAAGGTTCGAGCCTCAATGGCTCGAATCCAGTAAGGGGGATACCTGGTTTCATCGGGAGGGCTTGCAGACGATGCAGAGGGGATTGCAGGCTAGCCAAGCTTCCTTGAGCTTCACTGAGAGTTCCTGAACTCCAGGAGACTCTCCTATTAGCGGTACGCGAGCTCGGGAACGCCTGGAAGAAGCTTCAGCACTTCGAAATTTTAGGAATGGTGGTGACTATGCAGAGGGCTCAATTGATCAGCAAAAGGTCCAGGGAAGGTTTGCTGAGGCTATTTATAGCCTTACAGAGGTGTGGAGAAGCTACTGGAGAGCTGGCTCGGGCTGGAGAAGACCCGAGAGGGTGGGCCATGGCCGAGCTCTCGAGATTTTTACTTGAGCTCGGCTGGGCCACGAGGCCCAATTGGGGTACCTAGCCATTCCAGGGAAGTTGCTAACGGCCTTGCTGTAATAACCATAGGTTGTTACCATGCAAAATAAATGTTGATTGGTTCAATTTTTAGCATCATTACCTTTAGAACATCAGGTTAAGCCTATCTGGAAAATTTGAAGTCCATTGTACTTTTCTAAGTCAAAAATTATGATTTGATCAGTCTAGATGCCCTAGTCTAGACTCAAAATATTTTGATCTCAGAATTAAAATATGATTGCATTTTTGAATTCCTCACCCCTAAATTAGCTAAGGGTGAAATTTTGGTGCAATTTGAAGTTCATTTGGGCAATAATTCAATTTAATTTAAAATGGTGCAATTGAATTTAAGGGCTCCATACAATTTAAAATTGCATTTATACCTTTGACCATTTTTAAAACAGTGGGCGCGATCTTAACCGTCCATTCACCGGGTCAGATCGTGTGGCCAACATTTTAGATTAGGATCTATCAATCCAAACCGTTCCGCGGTCCGATCGAAGGATCGGGCGGTATCCCACCATCTACCGTAAGTAGCGCTACGATCCGTCATATCCAGCGATTTGAATCCAATGGACGATCTGCTCCCCACGTTCGGCTGTTAGGCATCTGGGGCAGCGTAGCGGGGGGTCCCGTGCTGGCCGGGTTTGATAAGTCGAATGTAGGCCTACGGAGGTTACGAAGTAAAGAGAGTCGAAGAATCTGAAATTTAATGAAACCTGCGATGGCTACCGAATAACCTCCTTTTACTTTTTCAAGAATCAAGCCTTTGACCTTTTTCTTCGTTCGACAAATCTTGTTCAGTTCCCATTCCAATCTTGTCCAACTTTGCTAACTTCCCGAAACGATGGCGCCAGTGATTCTCTGAGCTTTTCGGTTTGACTATCGAGATTCTACTTTCTATGAACCCAAGTTGAAATGTTCAGAGTTAGAGAAAGTCCCCCTGAGGGGTCTTCTATTGGATATTGGATGCCAGGGGGACTGCCATGAGTAGATCATTTTGCCTTCAACTGCAACCACCAGGAACTGCATGGAATTCATCTCTCTCCAAGAGCCTTTATCCTCCCTCCTTGGAGCGTTAGCCTTTCCGGGGTGGTACTGGATGTCGAGATCATAGTCCAATCGAGTTGATTTGTTCAAAGCTGAACAGCTCTATTGATCTAGACCAATCTTCGGAATCTGGCGAATCTATTGGAGAGCGTTTGCGTAGTACCCATTCATCTCAAGACCAGTCTGAGCCTGACTGTATATGTAGGAAAATGGTAATTCTAAAGTCTTATACAAAACAAAATCCTGGGGAAAAAGGCTCCACGGAATAAACGGGTTTCAGAATTCTTCCTTTATGATGTCCTCTTTCTTATATTAATAGCGAGAGCATCTTAATAAGTGAAGGCCGGTCTTCTCCCCGTGTTTTTGGCTCGCTACGCTTACTTTGACACCTTACAGTAGGAAGGTTTTCGTTGCGGTCAAAGCCATGCGCCGTTCTTTTGGGATCTTCGGGTAGGGTAGGTTGAAAAGCCTATCTCTTTCTAAGGGCGAATTAATTGTCTTTCAAATTCAAAGAAAAGATGATCAAAGAATTGCGGAAAGCCGGCAAGAAAGCTACAGAGATGTTTCTGCGGGCGGAGGAGCTCAGACGAGTTTATATGAGATTCTCTCCCGGATGTGGACCGTTCCGTCCCAACGAACGATCCATCAGATGGCTGCCGCATCTTCCAGCGCTGTTCATCGTCTTCTTCGCTCTGCTCAGAATCCCCGACAGGCAGAGCCTGTCCTCCACTCCCTTCGCCAGCTCAGCATAGCCGTTCGAGGCTTCCTTATTCCCGTGAGGCCGCTGAGACGGGCTCTCCAGCCCGATTCCCCGATTTTGGAAATTATGAGAGCTCCTCATGACCCGATCTCTTGGGCCAAGCCAAGCCGAGCCCAGCCCCAGCATTCCCTCTCAACACCTCCATGAGGCTATACATAGCCTCAGACCTCATCTCAGGAGCTTTTTGCTGTTCAATTGAGTTCGTGTCCATTTCCTCCTCCACTCGCCTTTGCTGCTCGGCCTGGCCTTCTCCAGACGCACCTAAGCTCGCGTACAACTGATAGAGGGTAACTCATGGAGTTCAGGACCCCTAAGAGCCCTCTGCTTCTTCGTGCCAGGATCCGCCATCCAGACCAGCTCAGGCCAGTAAAGAACCAGGTACCCCTATTTTGGACTGAGCCATGTGGGCTCAGTTCCTGCTCAATTTCCATCTCTAAACTTTTCCCTAGCTAAGGCAAACTCGTTGCAATCAAATTGACGAGCTGGGAGGGTCTGTTCGATCATATCGATCGAACGGGTTAACCGTCTCTCAGAGCTCAGGGACCGAGTAAGGTCCCAGGGATCTAGAGCCTCCCAGGACCTACTCGAATGGGGCTTTGATCCGTCCTTACTCCCTGAAGGTGATCAAATTGAGCCCTAGCCCTGATAAGCCCTCTGTGAGGAGAATTTCTCCTCACAGTGAGTGCCTGTTGAATGAAATGAGGAAATGGGCTCCAGAGGAATTAGTCGACCCCAGCTAGCCATTAAAGGTTCAGAAGGTTGGTTATGGTCCCAAGAACGTGTAGCCGTCGTCCTTACGCTCTGGCCTGGCTCGAGGACTGAGAGTTCTGCCTATTAGGGTTCACCCTGATCGATCTCCGTCAGGGCCAGGCGCAAGGAAGAAGACGACAGCGCGGGTCGGGTCGACCCGTGTCCCGTGCTGTCCAATAGTAATGGGCCCTCAGGCCCGAACGGCCCGCGCGTTTGGGATCGAGCCGGCGCCATTTTAATGAATTAATAAAGGTTTTTATTATTTATTTTCCTTAAGGAAATTAGGGAAAATTTAATAGAAAAAATTCAGAATGTATTTTCTTAATAACATCTAATCCATTGGTCAAAATTTTATGAAACCATATATGAAAATGTTCAGAAAAATCTCAGAAATTTAAATATAAAACAAAATCATACATCTGATGGTTAGATCTTTAATTATTGCCTAATTATAGTGAATCCCAATTAGGGTAGATTAGTAAATTTACTTATCCAAATTGCATGATTAGGGTGCCATTAGTTCACTGATGTTCATTAGATTGCATGTGCCAAGTATAATATTTTTTTGAGTTCTGTAATTGTAGTTATGCTCTAATCTTGTCAAATCATAATTAGTGAATTTTAGAGTTTATATACATTGGATCTTAGCAAACTCAGTCTCTGATTACTTGTATGATTAATTAGGACTTGCATGCCAAATTTCATGTAATTTGAATGGTTGGATTTTTATTTATGTGCTAATCCTTTTTGCTTGAAATTAGGGTTTGGTTAGCACTAAGTAACCACTGTTTATTTGACTTTAATTATTATTTTGACTTATAACAGTAAACTAAATGAAATGAAATCACCTTTTATAAACATATTAAGCATACTTGAATAAATCCAAAACTATAGAATCTTAAATATCTTAATTAACTTAAGAAATCTTAAGATTTGGATCAAGCTTTTAAGACTTGATCTAGATCTAGGATTGCCACCAATAATACATAATTAATCCACTGATTTGACATTGATCTTTAAATACACACTTGATTTGACTTAAGGTTCGAGAAGGAGTCAAACCCTAATTTACTTAAGGAAAATCTAAACCATAAAAACTCTAACTTAATTATATTGATTACAAGACTTTGAATTTAACACTTTCCAATAATGTATTTGATTTACTATTGATTCTAAACATTTGAATTAGACAAAGTAAGGTTTATTATAAACCTTTGTGATTTCATAATCTGAATCGAACCTTAAGATCCCCAATTTTCTCTTAAGTAATAAACTTGTATAACAAGATCATTAATACTAGGTTGATTTAACAAGTGATCAAATCATTAATAATATGTTTGATTTACATCCCATAATCTTAGTCTAAGTATGATCAGATGATTCCATCATCTGATCTAATCACCCTAAGCTCTAATTATGAACCAGAACCTAATAGTCTAATATCAGCACGTAAAGGAGAGATCTTGATATTCTCTTCAAAAGATTTTTTTGAACTAATTAAGAGACCTAAATTCAAGTATCATGAGGTAAGAGGCCTTGTGTGAGTCCTTGAGGTAGTAGCATAGAAAATCCTATCACCTTAGATGTTGCTCTATTTCTCTTTGTGGTAGTAATCATTTAAAGACCTTAGAAGTGATATATCTCATTGTGGTAGAACCTATATTATGTGATCCTTGATCACCTTCACTTGATAAAACCTTGCATAAGTCTTACCTATTAGATTAAAGACATGTAGTTTTGATAAATCCTTATTTTATGAAATAGACTTGATTGAACCTTGATTATTGGGTAGTGTAGTATAGTATACCCATATTATTGGTCCCCAGTAATGGTTCTGGATTGGTTGAGTCACTCTAAGTAAGATTTATCTTTGTTGCTATCCTATGGGCTTAAACGGATATAACATCGTTTAGAGTAAATCGATCAATCCTAAGAGTGTTTTAAACAGGTGCCCATTCCTTAGTTTTATTGAAGGACAGTTGCCATCAGGCAATGTCTCCTAGCGAAGATCACTTCAATAGGTATGGCTTAAATAAAACTAAGTAAAGGAGAATTACCTTCCTTAAGATGCTAAGCATGATTGTGAGTTTAGTGACTAAATGCTTAGTTTGAGATACAAAATCATCATCGGATGGTGCCTCCTAATGAAGATCATTTTGTTAGGGTGGCGTAATCAATCTAAATGTTGTGTCCTATCTTTGCAGCATATTTAATATGTGTATACATTCACCCCGCCTAGTGATCTTTAAGTAAATAAGCAACTTTAACTAAATATTGATCTAGAGATTTGGAGTCAGAATCCTTTTAGTAGGATTCTGCACAGTGGAGACTTAGGATTCATTTTTGTGTCTTACTATATTCTTCATGGATTTTGGGATTTTCATTCATACTATATAATAGCATAAGCATAAGCATAAACATGAGTTAAACTCATTACTTCTGTTGTGACACATGGTTATCAGTGATACAGTATGAGATACAGAATGCTATAAACAGAGACTAGGGAATTTCATGGTGCATCTGCGTCACCATACCGACTTCCTAACCGTTGTGCTTACATTGGACCGCACAACTCATAAACCTTCAGTGATAGTTCTGTGATGTACCGATAGCATATTTGTGAGCATTGTTTCAGTGGCATATAGTGCAGCTTATAGCATCCTTCTCAGCATTTGACATTCCTTTCACATTGATGTATGAGCATCTGGCATTTTCATGTACTTCTAGTACTTGGTTTTGATGCAGTTTTTCTTTGCTTAGTTCTTACAGTTCAGTTATTTGATGCTTTACAATTTTTCCTGCACTTTTACTTTACGTTCTTGCATATTTGTTATGTTTAGATTAGCTTATATAGCTAGCTTCGATGTGCTAGACTTCTTGTCTAACACGGGGTTCTTTTAGGATCTGACAATTTGCTAGATCCCAAGTAGCTGTTGGAGGCAGGTCAGGAGGACATCCCAGGGACTTAGGAGGAGCACTTGGAGCTGTAGGGGCTTGAGCACCTGCTTTTACCTTTTAGTTCTTTCTAGTATTCTAGCTAGATCCTTTATATTTCTGTATTAGTATGGTCTGTAATAAAACTGTGGATGTACTTTTACTTTTCTTTTATGAGATGGATATTTACTACTGCTTGAGATGAATGTATTTCTGGATATTTTGCTTTTAGCTTCTGCACTCTGTTATACTACTATACATAGTATTGTGATGTGATCGGCGTATTTGAGACGCTGATATATTTTATAACGTACATGGGTTCCTCCACTCCCTTGCACCTCATGTACGTACTAGTCTAATACCCAAGTTAAGTATTTCATTCTTATCTTGGATATTGGCTCTCGAACCTAGTCGTAGGGTTCGAGTCAGCGGCCTTCAGTATGGCTTCGTCTCTTTAGCCTATTCGGGACGATGGGTTTTACTTGTATGGTCCACCGTTCCTGAGTAGCGCACCGTTCCGCCACCGATCTATGAATTATACTCGTATTTTGCACACGGCGACGGGACGGGGCGCTACAGTTGGTATCAGAGAGGTATTATATAGTATCAGATAAGGAGCTTGTTCCTATCTACTTTATAATCTGTTCTCTGTGTCAGTACAAGATCATAATTACTAGGTGTAGTGCAAAGCAAACATCCAAAAGATTCATTAAGCTATCTCAGAAATAGAAAGGGAGATTATGTCTACAATACTGACACCCAAGGAATTAAACGCACATAAAAAGATAACTTAAAATGACATCTTAGGATTTGGACGAATTTTGAAAGAATAATGAATAAAATGTTTATGGGTTAAACTATTTTAGGGAATGGAATACTCGCCGTCAGCATTTCTGTTCTACCTTAGGAGATTTGATGATTATTGGATAGACGACCTTCGAGATGGTCAGATCTACGGGAGGACGGTGGATGGGGTATCATCCCGAGGAGTTGCAGTACTGGACAAGATTCTGGTTCATTCATCGTTCAGAGGCACCAGTCTTTCGACGCTCGCCAAAGAGTGGCTGGATCGTGTTACCACGACACTTCGAGAGACAGCCTGTCCAGAGAAGTACCGCCTGGAGATTGTAGAGATCCTACTGAGGGGATCAGCGAGTCATTGGTGGTATTGGGTCGATAGGAGATTAGCTCGGAAAGGTCACATAGTCACATATGATGACTTTTGTGCTGCCTTCTGGGTAGAGTATTGTAACTAGATCCTAGGAATTTTCTTATGTCATTTCTTGTTATCTTGTTTACACATTTTGATATCCATGTATCTTCTCTTATGAGAAAGGACTTGAAAATGAATGAAATTTTCTAAAAAATTTGCATTATAACTGTAGCTATGAATCCTGGTTCCCCCTCTGCTCCCACTCCTATTAAGAAGACGATCCCATCGTCAAACGGATCTGAAGAATCGAGTCTTATGGCCAATCTAATAAAGGCCTTAATTGATAGTAACGCGCAACAAGCGCAGGAGACACGATCTCTCATCCTCTCCGTCAAACAACAATCCTCCGGACCTTCTTCTTACAACTCAGGTGACGGAGTTCTACACAATTTCCTTCATTTTTGCACTCCCACATTCAACGGGGCATTGAACCCCATGGATACTGTAACATGGATAAAGTTAGTGGAGAAGAATCTGGCCTTGATTAAATGCCCTAATTTTGAGGCAATTCGTCTGGTGACCTATCTGTTCCAAGAAGAAGCGGAATATTGGTGGGAAAATGAACGGAATAACAGATTTGCAGACTTTGAGATAGAGGACATACCATGGGATATGTTCATGGAAGCATTTCGCGAAGCTTTCATTCCAGCCTCAGCACAAGGAATTCTAGAAGATGAACTTCTTCACCTCACGCAGGGGAGTAGGTCAGTATCTGATTACGAACAAGAATTCAGGAGACTGTCAAGGTTCGTTCCAGATCTAGTAAGATCAGAAGCATCCAAGTGTCACCGCTTCATGAAAGGTCTGAGGGATTCTATTAGAGCACACCTAGTCTCACGGTAGTTCAAAACCCTAATAGAGTTGATCGAGGCTGCCCGTCTGCAAGAAGGATTCCAGAGTCAGCTGGACCAAAAGAGAAAAACCATAGTCACGCACCCATGAGACGAGCGCTTTGGCCATCGCAAAATGGCCAGAGTTTACAACATGGAAACTACACAACCTCAACCTCAGAATTCTGAATGTAAGAAGAAGCATCTGTATGGGAAGTGCTACCACTTCGGTGGTGTATGTTTCACTTGTGGTCGTAAGGGCCACCGCTACTACGAGTGTAGGGAGAAAAAGACCATCGATGGTGTGCCCATCAACCACTCCCACCATAAGCAAACCTTTCGTGCTCAACCCGTGAACCAGCGGGAGCCCGCTCCTACCATAATGCCGGCTCCTACAACAAACTCAAGGGCCAGTGTACCGGTGTAAAGGTCAACATACAACCGTCAAGATTCAGGAACCCAGAACAAGCAACCCTCAGCACCTGCCCGAGTGTATATGTTAACTCCAGCTTCTGCTCCTAAAAATAATGACGTGGTATCAGGTACGCCTTAAATAAATTCTCTTTTCTTGCTGTATTAAATATTTGTGCCTTACTATTCCCGTATTTCAATTCTCGAATGAACTATCCTTACGAAAATTATCACAACTATAGGCACATTAACCATAAACGACACAACTTGTAATATTTTATTCGATACGGGAGCAAGTCATTCTTTCGTATCGGAAGAGTGGGCTAAAACACTTAAATTACAGACACATCAACTAGCCAGTTCATTATGTATTGGGCTACCTTCTGGAGCTCATATGCAGTCTCAACAATTCTGTAATTTAGACATTCCTATTGAGGATCAAAACTTCAGAGCTAAGCTAATTCTACTGCCAATTACCAACTTCGACATAATCCTAAGTATGAATTGGTTAAGACAACATGGTGCGTCCATTAACTGTCAAAAGAAGAAAATAACTTGGGGTAGCGGAAGAAACTCCAAATCTTTCGTGGGAAAACTTAGCACCCAATCGTCGTTCATCAATGCCATGGTGGCAGAGAAACTAGTAAAGAAGGGATGCAATGCGTACCTTGTAACAATGCTGGGGGAAAAGAAAGAAGTCATACCTCTTTCCGAAAACCGTGTAATTTGTGAATTTCTCGATGTTTTCCCTGAAGACCTGCCTGGTCTTCCTCCGAATAGAGAAGTAGAGTTCACCATAAAAGTAATTCCTGGAACTCAGCCACTGTCAAAAGTTTCGAACCGCATGGCGCCAAAAGAACTCCAAGAGTTGAACAACCAACTACAAGAATTATTAGGGAAGGGCCTCATCCGTCCAAGTTCATCCCCTTGGGGAGCACCGGTGTTGTTCGTTAAGAAGAAAGATGGATCGATGAGAATGTGCATCGATTATAGGGAGCTAAACAAAGTAACCATTAAAAACAAATACCCTTTACCACGTATTGATGATTTATTTGATCAGTTATCTAGAGCAAAGGTCTTCTCCAAAATAGACTTGCTATATGGGTATCATCAATTGCGAGTTAAGGATTCTGATATTGAGAAAATAGTGTTTCGAACTCGTTACAGACATTACGAATTCTTGGTGATGTCTTTTGGATTGACGAATGCACCATCCATTTTTATGGACTTGATGCAGCGTGTGTTGAAAGCATATCTGGATAAATTCGTCATCGTCTTCATCGACGACATACTGATTTATTCCAAGAATAAGACCGATCATGAGAAACACCTTCGTATAGTACTTGAAGAACTCAGGAACCACGAACTCTACGCTAAGTATTCTAAGTGTGAATTCTGGCTTGATTCTATCGCCTTTCTGGGTCATATCATTGACTCTCAAGGGATCAGAGTGGATCAAAACAAAGTAAGAGCAGTCCGAGATTGGTCACAACCAAAATCCGTGATGGATATCAGAAGCTTCTTAGGACTGGCAGGCTATTATAAAAAATTCGTCAAAGGTTTCTCACAAATTGCGTCTCCTCTCACCAAACTGACTCAAAAAGCAGTACCTTTCATTTGGAGTCCGGAATGTGAGAAAGCATTTCAAACATTGAAAGATGCTCTTTCCTCTGCCCCAGTTCTCGCCTTACCCAAGGAAGGATTGAATTACCAGGTCTATACTGACGCATCTGATATAGGTTTGGGATGTGTTTTGATGCAGGAAGGAAGAGTTATAGCCTACGCATCTCGATAGTTGAAACCACATGAAAAGAACTACCCTGTTCACGATCTTGAACTAGCATCCGTAGTCTTCGCTCTAAAGATTTGGCATCATTATCTGTATGGCGTCCAGTGTTCCATATTCACCGATCATCAGAGCTTGAAATATATTTTCACCCAACGCGAGTTGAATTGTCGACAGCGAAGGTGGCTCGAGTTAATAAGCGACTACGACTTAAGCATTCAGTATCACCCAGGAAAAGCGAATGTCGTAGCAGATGCACTAAGCCATCATGCGGCGCTATCTTCTATAATTTGCACTAGTGCATTGGAGGAAGAATTCCAAAAATTTGAAATCAGGCTAGTGCGTGGAGATATGTTAAGCACACTAATATCTATGAGATCAGTTGAACCTACCTTCCATCATGATGTCTTCATCTCTCAAACCAAGGATGAGGATTATTTGAAGTTCAAAGTCGTTATCGAGAGTGGACGTCGCTTCAATCTACAGCTTCGTGGTAACATAATTTACCAAGGTGATCGTATATGGATTCCCAAATCCATGCATCAAGAGATTCTGGTTGAAGGCCATAATTCAGGCTACCAAGTACATCCAGGTAATACCAAAATGTACCAAGATCTGAAGAAGTCATTCTAGTGGCCCGATATGAAAAAGAGTGTGGCAGAATTTGTGGCAAAATGTCATGCTTGCAGTCTAGTCAAAGCCGAGCATCAAAAGCCTGGAGGTCTCCTTCACCCTCTAGCGATTCCCAAATGGAAATGGTTCGACATTTCTATGGATTTTGTTATGGGTTTACCTAAAGTAAGATCCGGTGCGGATTCAATTTGGGTCATTATTGATCGATTGACCAAGTCAGCTCATTTCATCCCTATGCGTCAAACTGATTTTGTGGAAAAATTGGCCAAACTTTATATCAAGGAAATTATCAGGCTCCATGGGATTCCAAGATCCGTTGTATCTGATCGAGATAGTCGTTTCACTTCAAAATTTTGGCAAGCAGTACATCAAGACTTGGGGACTACTCTAGCTATAAGTACCGCCTTTCATCCTCAGACAGATGGACAAACTGAAAGAGTCAACCAAGTTATGGAAGATCTCCTTCGTCTTTGTATTCTGGACTTTGGAGGTTCTTGGGAGGATCACCTTCCCCTTGTAGAATTCGCATACAATAATAGTTTTCAAGCAAGTATCGGCATGTCACCATATGAAGCTTTGTACGACAGAAAATGCAGTACGCCATTAGCATGGTCAGAAACTGGCAGTGTTCAGCTTTATGGGTCAGAATTGGTTGAAGAAATAAATCATAAAATTCAGCTAATCCAACAAAGAATCAAAGCTGCTCAGAATCGGTAGAGTAAATATCACGACGCTCATCATCGTGCTCTGGATCTTGATGTGGGAAAGTATGTGTATCTAAAGTTCAGCCCAATGAAAGGTGTTTATCGTTTTGGTGTAGCTGGAAAGTTAAGTCCTGGCTATGTCGGACCTTTCGAGATACTGGAAAAGATTGGTTCTGCAGCATATCGACTAAAGCTTCCTGAAGATTTCTTTGCAGTTCATAACGTATTCCACATCTCCTCTCTGCGAAAATATCTCTGTGATCCATCTCACTTAATTCAACTTCCAGCCGTATCTCTACAGCCAGATCTCTCTTATGTAGAGGAGTCGATTAAGATCTTAGCTCATGATCAAAAGCAGTTGAGGAATCACTCCATCCCAATGGTAAAAGTTCAATGGAGGAACCGCTCATTAGAAGAATCTACTTGGGAGAAAGAGACGGATACGAGGATAAAGTACCCCAATCTCTTTGAAACTCCAGGTACTCTTTAAATTCAAAAGTATTGTTCATGTTCGCATATTCTCTCGTAATTGTCTTCTCATAAGATGATGTCGAGGACGACATCGTTCTTAAGTAGGGGAGTCTGTAACAACCCTAGGTTGTTACCATGCAAAATAAATATTGATTGGTTCAATTTTTAGAATCATTACCTTTAGAACATCAATTTAAGCATATCTGGAAAATTTGAAGTCCATTGGACTTCTTTAAGTAAAAAATTACGATTTGATCAGTTTAGATGCCCTAATCTAGACCCAAAACATTTTGATCTCAGAATTAAAATCTGATTGCATTTTTGAATTTCTCACCCCTAAATTAGCTAAGGGTGAAATTTTGGTGCAATTTAGAGTTCATTTGGGCAATAATTCAATTTAATTTAAAATGGTGCAATTGCATTTAAGGGCTCCATACAATTTAAAATTGCATTTATACCTTCGGTCGTTTTTAAAATAGTGGGCGCGATCTAAACCGTCCATTCACCGAGTCAGATCGTGCGGCCCGCATTTTAGATCGGGATCTATCAATCCAGACTGTTCCGTGGTCCGATCGAAGGATCGGACGGTATCCCACCATCTATCGTAAGTAGCGCTGCGATCCGTCAGATCCAGCGATCTGAATCCAACGGACGATCTGCTCCCCGCGTTCGGCCATTAGATGTCTGAGGATCTGGACCGTTCTGTCCCAACAAATGATCCATCAGACGGTTGCCGCATCTTCTAGCGCTGTTCATCATCTTCTTCGCTCCGCTTAGAATCCCCAACAGGCAGAGCCTGTCCCCCACTCCCTTCGCCAGCTCAGCATAGCTGTTTGAGGCTTCCTTATTCCTGTGAGGCCGCTGAGACGGGCTCTCCAGCCCGATACCCCAGTTTTGGAAATTCTGAGAGCTCCTCACGACCCGATCTCTCGGGCCAAGCCAAGCCGAGCCCAGCCCCAGCATTCCCACTCAACACCTCCCTGAGGCTATAAATAGCCTCAGACCTCACCTCAAGAGCTTTTTGCTGTTCAATTGAGTTTGTGTCCATTTCCTCCTCTGCTCGCCTTTGCTGCTTGGCCCTGCCTTCTCCAGACGCACCTAAGCTCGCGTACAGCTGATAGAGGGTAACTCCTGGAGTTAAGGACCCCTAAGTGCCCTCTGCTGCTTCGTGCCAGGCTCCGCCATCCAGACCAGCTCAGGCCAGTAAAGAACCAGGTACCCCCATTTTGGACTGAGCCGTGTGGGCTCAGTTCCTGCTCAATTTCCATCTCTAAACTTTTCCCTAGCTAAGGCGAACTCGTTGCAATCAAATTGACGAGCTGGGAGGGTCCGTTCGATCGTATCGATCGAACGGGTTAACCGTCTCTCAGAGCTCAGGGACCGAGTAAGGTCCCAGGGATCTAGAGCCTCCCATGACCTGCACGAATGGGGTTTCAATCCGTCCTTACTCCCTGAAGGTTATCGAATTGAGTCCTAGCCCTGATAAGCCCTCTGTGAGGAGAATTTCTCCTCACAGTGAGCGCCTGTTGAATGAAATGAGGAAATGGGCTCCAGAGGAATTAGTCCACCCAAGCTAGCCATTTAGGGTTATGAGGGTTGGTTATGGTCCCAGGAACGTGTAGCCATCATCCTTACGCTCTGGCCTGGCTCGGGGACTGAGAATTTTGCCGATTAGGGTTCGCCCTGATCGATCTTCGTCGGGGCCAGGCGCAAGGAAGAAGACGACAGTGCGGGTCGGGTCGACCCGTGACCCATGCTGTCCAACAGTAACGGGCCCTCAGGCCCGAACGGCCCGCGCATTTGGGATCGGGCCGACGCCATTTTAATTAATTAATAAAGGTTTTTATTATTTATTTTCCTTAAGGAAATTAGGGAAAATTTAATAGAAAAACTTCAGAATGTACTTTCTTAATAACTTCTAATCCATTGGTCAAAATTTTATGATACCATATATGAAAATGTTCAGAAAAATCTCAAAAATTTAAATATAAAAAAAAATCATACATCTGATGGTTAGATCTTTAATTATTGCCTAATTACAGTGAATTTTAATTAGGGTAGATTAGCAAATTTACTTATCCAAATTGCATGTTTAGGGTGCCATTAGTTTACTAATGTTAATTAGATTGCATGTGCCATGTATAACATTTTTCTGAGTTCTGTAATTGTAGTTATGCTTTAATCTTGTCAAATCAAAATTAGTGAATTTTAGGGTTTATATACATTGGATCTTAACAAACTCAGTCTCTGATTACTTGTATGATTAATTAGGACTTGCATGCCAAATTTCATATAATTTGAATGGTTGGATTTTTATTTATGTGCTAATCCTTTTTGCTTGAAATTAGGGTTTGGTTAGCACTAAGTAACCACTATTTATTTGACTTTAATTATTATTTTGACTTATAACAGTAAACTAAATGAAATGAAATCACCTTTTATAAACATATTAAGCATACTTGAATAAATCCAAAACTATAGAATCTTAAATATCTTAATTAACTTAAGAAATCTTAAGATTTGGATCAAACTTTTAAGACTTGATCTAGATCTAGGATTGCCACCAATAATACATAATTAATCCACTGATTTGACATTGATCTTTAAATACACACTTGATTTGACTTAAGGTTCGAGAAGGAGTCAAACCCTAATCTACTTAAGGAAAATCTAAACAATAAAAACTCTAACTTAATTATATTGATTACAAGACTTTGAATTAAACATTTTCCAATAATGCATTTGATTTACTATTGATTCTAAACATTTGAATTAGATAAAGTAAGGTTAATAATAAACCTTTGTGATTTCATAATCTGAATCAAACCTTAAAATCCCCGATTTTCTCTTAAGTAATAAACCTGCATAACAAGATTATTAATACTAGGTTGATTTAACAAGTGATCAAATCCTTAATAATATGTTTGATTTACATCCCATAATCTTAGTCTAAGTATGATCAGATGATTCCATCATCTAATATAATCACCCTAAGATCTAATTATGAACCAGAACCTAATAGTCTAATATCAGCACCTAAAGGAGAGATCTTGATATTCTCTTCAAATGATCATTTTGAACTAATTAAGAGACCTAAATTCAAGTATCATGAGGTAGGAGGCCTTATGTGAGTCCTTGAGGTAGGAGCATAGTAAATCCTATCACCTTAGATGTTGCTCTATTTCTCCTTGTGGTAATAATCATTTAAAGACCTTAGAATAGATACATCTCATTGTTGTAGAACCTATATTATGTAATCCTTGATCACCTTCACTTGATAAAACCTTGTATAGGTCTTACTTATTAGATTAAGGAATTGTAGTTTTGATAAATCCTTATTCTATTAAATAGACTTGATTGAATGTTGATTATTGGGTAGTATAGTATAGTATACCCATATTACTGGTTCCCAGTAATGGTTCTGGATTGTTTGAGTCACTATAAGTAAGATTTATCTTTGTTGCTATCCTGCGGGCTTAGGCGAATATAACCTCGTTTAGAGTAAATCGATCAATCCTAAGAGTGTTTTAAACAGGTGCCCATTCCTTAGTTTTATTGAAGGATAGTTGCCATCAGGCAATGCCTCCTAGCGAAGATCGCTTCAATAAGTATGGCTTAAATAAAACTAAGTAAAGGAGAATTACCTTCCTTAAGATGCTAAGTATGATTGTGAGTTTAGTGACTAAATGCTTAGTTTGAGATACAAAATCATCATCGGATGGTGCCTCCTAATGAAGATCATTTTGTTAGGGTGGCGTAATCAATCTAAATGTTGTGTCCTATCTTTGTAGCATATTTAATATGTGTATACATTCACCCTGCCTAGTGATCTTTAAGTAAATAAGCAACTTTAACTAAATATCGATCTAGAGATTTGGAGTAAGAATTCTTTTAGCAGGATTCTGCACAGTGGAGACTTAGGATTTATTTTTGTGTCTTACTATATTCTTCATGGATTTCAGGATTTTTCATTCATACCATATAATGGCATAAGCATAAGCATAAACACGAGTTGAACTCATTACTTCTGTTGTGACACGTGGTTATCAGTGATACAGTATGAGATATGGAATGCTATATACACAGACTGTGGAATTTTAGGGTGCATCTGTGTCACCATACTGACTTCCTAACCATTGTGCTTACATTGGACCGTACTACTCATAAACCTTCAGTGATAGTTCTGTGATATACTGTGGTATATCATATTTGTGAGCATTATTTCAGTGGCATATAGTGCAGCTTATAGCATCATTCTCAGCATTTGACATTCCTTTCACATTGATGTATGAGCATCTGGCATTTTCATGTACTTCCAGTACTTAGTTTTGATGCAGTTTTTCTTTGCTTAGTTCTTACAGTTCAGTTATTTGATGCTTTACAATTTTTCTTGCACTATTACTTTATGTTCTTGTATATTTGTTATGTTTAGATTAGCTTGTATAGCTAGCTTCGATGTGTTAGACTTCTTGTCTAACACGGGTCCTTTTGGGATCCGGCAATTTGCTAGATCCCGAGCAGCTGTTGGAGGCAGGTCAGGAGGACGTCCCAGGGACTCAGGAGGAGCACTTGGAGCTGTAGGGGCTTGAGCACCTGCTTTTACCTTCTAGTTCTTTTCAATATTCTAGCTAGATCCTTTATATTTCTGCATTATTATGGTCTATAATAAAACTCTGGATGTACTTTACTTTTCTTTTATGAGATGGATATTTACTACTGCTTGAGATGAATGTATTTTTGGATATTTTGCTTTTAGCTTCTGCACTTTGTTATACTACTATACATAATATTGTGATGTGATTGGCGTATTTGAGATGCTGATATATTTTATAATGTACATGGGTTCCTCCACTCTCTTGCACCTCATGTACGTACTAGTCTAATACCCAAGATAAGTATTTCATTCTTATCTTGGATATTAGCTCTCGAAGCTACTCATAGGGTTCGAGTCAGCGGCCTTCAGTATGGCTTCATCTCTTTAGCCTATTTGGGACGATGGGTTTTACTTGTATGGTCCACCGTTCCCGAGTAGCGCACCGTTCCGCCGTCGTTCTATGAATTATACTAGTATTTTGCGCACGGCGACGAGACGGGGCGCTACACTTGCTAAGTCGGAGAGGGGAGTGGCAGACCGGATGGGCAGCAGGCAGTATGGGATCTTCTCGGTCAGACACGCGGATGGGTGGGGACGAAGATCCACAGTGCTGGGTGCCTTGGATGCCGTCTGATCTATCAATCAGATGGCGCTACGGCTGGGATCGTTCGGATCCTAACGGTCGGTCGCGGGGATGATCCTGGCCGTAGGATCCATGGGGTGGATCCAACGACGGATCCGCGGTTTCGCGAAAACTGATCCTAACCATAGGATCAATAAGGCGCAACGGCCAGATGTGCGAGATCCCGCTGTCGCGTGACCCGAGCGCCGCAGCGGATCGCCCACGGTCCGCACAGCGGATCCCGACCGTTTATTTAGTTTTAGGGGTTTAAATGCAATTTTGAATTAATAGGATCCCTTAAGGTCAATTGAACCATTTTGATTTAATTGGAATTATGGCCCAAATGATATCCAAATTGTACCAAAATTTCACCCTTAACTAATTTGGGGGTGAGGAGTCCAAAAATAAAATTAGATTTTAATTCTGAGATCAAAATATTTTAGGTCAAGTCTAGGGTATCTAAATAGATCAAATTATCTTTTTAGACCTAGAGAAGTCCAATGGACTTCAAATTTTCTAGATAGGCTTAGTTTGAGGTTCTATAAGCAATGGTGATAGAAAATAAATGGGTTATGTTATATATGCATTTACAAAATAACAACCTAGGGTTATTACAAAAGGCTTAGAGAAGATTAGGTAATTTTACTAAGTTGATTGAATTATTGATTTTGATTACTTGAATGATCCTATCAGAGTTCTAACATGGGTTTAACTCATTTAGAAGCTAATTTAAGAGTAGAAGATGCTTAACCTAAATTTTGGGCAAAATGACCATTTTGCATCTACTTAAGGGTTCAAAAAGCAACTTTTTGAATTAAGGTTCCAAATTTGAATTTTTTACTTCCCAATGATTCCTTACTGTCTAACATGAAGATAGACAGTAAGTACGCTCAATTTGAACAAGAAACTGATCCTATAGGTCTAAACTAAAGTTTTAACCAAAGGGAAAATCTTGAAATTTACACCTAATAAAATCTAAATTTTTGTGTAGTTTATTGTTGATTACTGTTCAAGGATTCCATAGAGTTTAAGAACACTGCATTCTGAGGTCAAATGATCAAGTTATAACTAATTCAATTTCTAAGGGAAATTCGGTAATTTTGTCGGTCAACGGGTGATAAAAACCAAACTTTTCTGTTTGAAGTTCAATTTCAGCAAACTCAAGTTCTATAGCTTTCCTATAGTATACTGAGTGTGTTGACAGAAAGCATACCCAATTTGGACTTCAAATGGTTAAGTTATGGCTTAACTAAGGTTAGGGGTATTTTAGTAATTTTTTAATTTTTAAGGGTTCAGATCCTAAATATTATTTTAGTTTATTGATTACATTAAAATTTTAAGCTAGTTAGCACTTTGAATTTTTGAATTTGGAGTTGAATTGACTAAGTTATGGTCAATTAAAGTCTAGGGGCATTTTGGTTATTTTTAGGGCAGGGTCCTAAATGTTACTTTTTAAACTAAGCTCCAAATGGGGAAACTAATACTCTTATAGTGATGAAGTTATTATCCTGAGTATTTTAAGACCCATATTACCTATGTATGAACAATTATGTTAAAAGTTGTGAGGGTTTAATTAGATCCTAAAATGTCACTACGTTATACGTACCACGAAACTAATTTTTGAATTACATCATTTAATTTATTTTATTTTTCTGAGTAAAATAAGGCCTATATTAGCTATGCTTGAATCATCCTACAAAAAGTTATTAATCTTTTAAGAATTTTGAATTAAATTATTTTAAATTAAATAAAATTTACTATTCATTTATTCAAATTATATTATTTTACTATTTATTCCTAAAGTTTAAATGAATTATTAATTAATTAGTCAATTATTTATAATCTATTTTTAATTAGTATTAATTATAAATTAATTAATTTATTATTAACTTAAGTACTTATATTTTTATTTTACATTAAGGTTACTATTTAATTTTAGTTAATTATCTTACTACGTCTAATAATTATTTAATTATTAATAATTTGTTATTAATTAATTTAATTTAATTATTAATCAATTTAGGTTTACTTAATTAATTAATTAAGTTAATTATCTATCAATTAATACATATATATTTAAAATTTATTTTATTGATTAATTAAATTAACTCAATCCCTAATCTAAGAGATTAATTACTTAATTATATTTAATTAATCTAGTTACATATATGTATTTATCTATAAATGTATGTATTAATCTATATATATATATATATATATTATTTTATTTGTATTTAACTTAACTAAATTAATTAATATGAACTAATGGATTTAAGTAATCTGCCACATGATTAACTAGCTCAACTACTGATTAAACCTCATATTTAATTATTATTTAAACTTAATTATTATAATTATTACTAACTGTCCTAATGTTCATGATATGCAATTATAATTATTCCTAAGGTTTCTGATTATACATATACAGATATGTATATACATGTATGTATATATATATATATATATCTATATATATATATATATATATATATATATATATATATATATATATATATATATACATGTTTTATGCTCGTGGTTTGGTCGCTGAAGTGGAAATTCAAATGCCTTGCTGCTTTGTTCATGTGATGGCTGTTTCCCCTTGTCTTGCGCTGGTATACTGAAGTTGTGATTTCTGATTGTTCTCTTATCGGGTTTATCACAATCATTTTTTCAAATGCTGCAGTGAACCATTTTATCTCAATTGGGTTTGTTAAAGATGTGTTTTCTGAATGCTTTCCTGCCCTCTTCGGAAGCATTTTGTTTGTTCTGCTCATCTTTGTGCTCATAATTTCGGATTGGTTTTTTTTTTCGGAAGCGTTTCTGAGTTTCTGAGTTTTTGCTTTTGTTTAGATTTAGATGTTGCTTTATAGTTAGGTTTCTTTTTTCTTATATGGACCTTTTAGGTTATACTCGGGGTCTAGATTTTTGGGGCTGTCTTCAGGTTTTTAGATGGCTAGGAATTTATGTACCATTGCAGCCCTATTTTTTGTATCTTTTAATTTAACTAATAAAAATGTGCCGAGATGGCTTTTATCAAATATATATATATATAATCATTATTCAGCAGAAAATCAAAGGCGGCGGGCCACACCACGAACACGTGGCGGGCTCGGGTTTGCGGGGCAGAACCACGTGAGGCCCATGGGATGCGAGGCCACCTCTCATTTGATGCGGCCGCAGGCGGGGCCCGCAGCCACGCGAGAGGGATGCGTGTGTGACCCGCTCGGGATCTGCGCGGGTCAGGTCCAACCCGACCCGGCCCGCTGACGCTTCGCCTCCCTCGCACGGGACCCCAAAGCAGTGACCTAGGGTTGGCTTTTCGCCGGCCTTCCTGATAGCGGCGAGGTTCGACCCATACAGCATTGCGTAAGGCTCGCTGAGACCTACACGCCTAAGGGTGTGCCGACTCAAGAGGGGACCTACAAGTGGCATACGAGCAAGCCCTAAGTCTTACGGCTCGGTGGTACTAGGGACGAAGGCGATACGAGAAAATTGTGTTCGATCGATTGGGGTATTTGGCATATTCTATCATTTCGATTATTGCTAGCATTCGATACAATTATTGCATGAAGATAATTACATAGCAAAAGAAGAGGAGAGGGGGGGTACCTGGTCGAGCGTCAGAGAAGGGATTTAGAGTTTTGCTGGTTCGATCGAGTGCCAGACGAACTCCAATGGCATTCCAAGCATTGCGATTAGTCACGGGACAGAGTAATGTAGACGGGGACAGAGGTTTCGAGGGGAAGGAGGCTGCCGATTGGTCTGGATAGCGGCGAGCGCACCGCTTGGCGTCGGGGACGGAGAAGACGAGGGTGACGGGCCGAGAGCCGTTCTATCGATCCTGATCGAACGGCCCCGATCTTTCGATCGAGTCTAACGGGCGGGGTAACGGCGTCGGCTTAAAACTGACAGCACGTGTTTTAAGTGGACGGCGCCGTCAGGAATTAATTAAATAAATAAATTATTAATTATTTAATATTTAATTAATTAAATCCTTATTTAATTTAAATAATTAAATCGATTTCAAAAAAATTCAAATATTCACTCCTTGCTAATTGAGGGGTGATGAACACAATGGCAAGTCAGAATTTTGATCCGATGAGTATTTTAATTTCCCAATATTCAGGGTATTTAAATATTATTAAAATATTTGTCAAAATTTCAACGACTTTCGATTGACACGAAAATATCACCCCTAGCTAATTTGAGGGCAATGAGCGTAATGGAGAAGTCTATTTTTCAATCAAAGGTCAATTTAAAATAGGTCAATTCTAGGGTTTCTGGATTTTCCAAAAATTAGAATTCGATCCAATTGACTCTTGATTTGGACTAGGTCTTAGAATTTGACTCCAAATGACTATATTAACACCTAAGATCAAGATTAAGACTAAGATTAGTCAAAATTGACTAAGGTAACAACTTAAGTTGTTACAAAAGATGCTTAACCTAAATTTTGGGCAAAATGACCATTTTGCCCCTACTTTAGGGTCCAAAAAGCTACTTTTTAAATTAAAGTTTCAAACTAAAATTTCTTACTACCAAATGATTCCTTACTGTCTAACATGAGGATAGATAGTAAGTACACTCAATTTGGATAAGAAACAGATCCTACAGGTCCAAACTAAGGATTTTGACCTAAGGGACATTTTTGTAATTTATAGTTAATAGAATCTAAAAGTTTATGCAGTTTACTATTTTTTACTATTCAAGGATTCCATAGAGTCTATGAACATTGCATTCTAAGGTCATATGACAAAGTTATAGCTATTTCAATTTTTAAGGGCAATTCAGTAATTTTGTCGGTCAACAGAGACAAAAATTGAACTTTTTCGTTTGAGGTCCAATTTCAGTAAAATCAGTTTCTATAACTTCTCTATATTATACTGAGTGTGTTGACAAAGAGTAAACCCCATTTGAACTTCAAATGATCAAGTTATGGCATAATTAGGGTTATGTATATTTTGATCATTTTTTATTTTTTAGGGTTCAGATCCTAAATATTATTTTAGTTTATTGATGACACTAAAATTCTAAGCTAGTTAGCACTTTGAATTTCTAATTTAGAGTTGAATTGATCAAGTTATGGTCAATCGAAGACTAGGGGCATTTTGATCATTTTTAGGATAGAGTCCTAAATGTCACTTTTCAAACTAAGCTCCAAATGAGGAAATTAATACTTCTATAGTGTTGGGGCTATTCTCCTGAGTATTTTAAGACCTATATTACATATATTTGGATAACTATGTTGAAAGTTATGAGAGTTTGTTTAGATCTTAAAATGTCACTACGTTATCTAGACATCATGTGAGAATTTTGATACTACCATTAAATTCCTCTCATTTTTTTGGTTAAAATGAGATATATATTTGATATATTTGGGTTATTGGTTTAGGAGTTATGATATCTTAAAGTTTTGCATTTAATTTAATTCAATTTGAATTAAGTTACTATTCAAAAATTTAGATTGAATTAATTTATTGTTCATATTTAAATAAATTTAGTATTCTTAATTATTTAACAAATTAATTTATTTACTGCCTAATTAAATTAATTAATTTACTTAATTAATATTAATCTCATTAACATTAATTATAAATTAGTAGATTCTACTTATATATGTATATATATACACATATATTAATATACATATATTTATTTATTCAAATAATTATCCTTTCTACAGGTTTCCAAATGGAGCGCCCCACCATGCCATGTGGCAGGCGTGGATTGGCCACAGGAGCAGCTGTGGGTCCTATAGGGGCATGTGGCAGGCCTTGATTGGCCACTGCTGTTCTGGTGGGACCCACATGTGGGGCTATACGCGATAGCCCGACGACCAGTGGGCCCCACGGGACACGTGGCGGCATCCTAGAGGACGCCAGCTCGCGGGTGGGACCCATGCGTATGAGCGGAGCTGTAACAACCCAGGTTATTCCTTAGGTTAATTAAGGCTAATTTAAGTCTTAATTAGGGTTCTAGTACACTAATTGAGTCATTTAAAACTCATCTCAAAGATCTAGATCAAATCAGGAATCAAAAAGATCAAATCTTGATTTCTAGAAATCTAGAAACCCTAGAAATTGACCTATTTAATTAAATCTCAAATCGAGAAACAGATTTCGCCATTGCATTCATTGCTCCCAAATTAGCTAGGGATGATGTTTTTGTGTCAATCAGAAGTCATCAAAATTTCGACGAATATTTTAATATTATTTAAATAATTAGAAAAAAATAAGAAAAATATATTGTCGTCGAAATCAAAATCTGACTTCTCCATTGCGTTCCTCACCCTTGAATTATCTAAGGGTAAAATTTTGGAAAATTTTGGAAGTCGTCGAATTTTCTCAAATATTTTACTATATTTAAATAATTAAAAAAATAATTAGAAAAATATGCAAAATAAATTCTCATCGAAATCAAAATCCGACTTCACCGTTGCGTTCCTCACCCCCAAATAAGTTAGGGGTGCATTTTTGAGATTTTTCAGAACTTGTTTAATTATTTAATTTTGAATAATTAAAATATATTTAATAATTAATTAATTAATTAATTATTAATTATTAATTCTTTTTTTTGGCAAAATCACTGCTTAAGCCCCAAAATCTCCTAGCTTTAATCTTCTTTTGGATCTTAAACTTCACTGATTTTATCTAGATCTATCATAGAGCAGAGCAACTCTTTTATCTCCTTCCTCAAAGCTTCAAACTGAATCCTAAAAAGATAGCTTCTATTTTTCTTTAAGTCTGAATTAGGATTTGTAATTTATTATATAATCTGTAAAATTAGGAGGTGTATTTGATATCAATAGAAAGGTCTCGATGAGAGCTTTTCATTGATATATGACACCTCGTGAGGAGATCTGTGTAGGGAGAAATTTGATCCTAAAGTTTTAATTTTTTTTTAATATTTTGTACGCTGCAGAATTATTTTAAAAAATTATATATTTTTCTTTTCTTAAAATTTTGCTTATTTCAATCCATTTTAATTCTTAAAATATACATAACTTTGTAATTACATATCCAAATATAGTGATCCAATATACCATTTTGATGAGAAAAATACAATGATTAATATTATATAATTAGTTTTTTCTGTTTGGGAAATAATTTCATTAATTATCATTTAAACTAATTAACCTTCTTAATTTTAAAATTTGATAAATTCATAACTTAATCAATTTAGCTTCAAATCATATGATCCAATATATCATTTTGATCAGGAGAATGTGTAGAATGCTAATCTGTAATAAAATTATAGTTTTTGTAATTAGATTTCTTAATTTTGCTTAATTACTTTGAAAATATATTAGTGAAAATTAAGCTCCTTAATTTTTTAAATATAGAATTTCAAGTTGCTGATATCTCTTAGTGCAGTATAGAACTCAATGGTGAAGTTAAGTTTTCAATTTAGTAATTAATTTTACTAATCAACCCTAAGTACCTTAAAATTTGATTAGTGAATATTGGCAAATCTAATGATCTAAATTAAATAATTCAAATTTCAAAAAACTTCTAGAGTAAATTAAAATCTAGTGGTATGGTTAGTTTAGTGAATTGGTGATTAGTTTTATTAATCACTCACTAATCACCTTAAACCTTAATTAAGATATAACTTAGCCAATTGGAGTCCAAATTGAGTCTATCACTTGTCAATGTAATCAGTGGATCAATTGTAATCTATAATCACTGATTTACTCAATTTGGACACTAATTGAAAAAGTTATGATTTTTGACCATTAATTAAGAACCCTTAAATTACCATTTTACCCTAGAATTTGTATTGGCTATAACTTAGCCAATACATATCAGAATTTGATGAATT
The DNA here is from genome assembly GCA_016760335.1 of Gastrodia elata. Classification (NCBI taxonomy): domain Eukaryota; kingdom Viridiplantae; phylum Streptophyta; class Magnoliopsida; order Asparagales; family Orchidaceae; genus Gastrodia; species Gastrodia elata. The sequence goes on from CM028670.1 coordinate 48,075,760, forward strand.
TAGGTTCTATGGAAACCTTAGGACTTAATCTTTAGTAAACTGATAGAAAATTTAGGTATCATTAAGTTAAAATTACCAATTTTCCCTCATAGGTCAAATTCCTTAATTTAACTTTATATGGCTTAATTCTTAACCAAAATGGATGTACTTATTGTCTAAGCTCATATTAGATAGTAAGTAATCACTCCACATCAATAAACTCTAGATTTAAGCTTTAATTCATAAATATTAAATTTTAGACCCTTAAGTAGGGGCAAAATGATAATTTTGCCCAAATTTAGGGTTCAATAATTTTAAGTCCTGAATTCATCCCTAAATCATAATATTTAGTAATTAAAGTGATTTAGACTTTAATTTAGATAGTTCTCAGTCTTAAATTAAAGATTCAAGAAAAATCTTAAAATTAATCTTAAGTAAAAACCTAAGTAAAGATGTGAGTTCTTTTTCTTCCTTTGAACTTCTTAGCTTACCCATAGGTCTCATAACATTAGTTATGATGTGTGTCTGAGAGATACTCTTAGTACTTAAGAGCCTTCATTCTTAGAATTAAGGATAGAACTTATGTTAGAATTCATCTAATAAGTAAAGTGGGTTACTCATTAGGTGAAATCTTAGTTTTAATAGTTTATAGATTTTCATAGTTTATTAAATTATTATTTGATCTTTAAATTTTAGAGTTAGAATTAGAGATCTATCCTATTGAGTTTGACTTAATTTAATAGAATTTAACTTAACATTTAATCTATGAGATGGGATTAAACCCTAGTCCTTAGGATAACCTTGTGATTAAGAATTGAACCATATTATTTGGAGTTTGATTCTTAATCCTTTCAATCTTGATTTGGCTAATTAAGATGGGGTTTGGGATTATATAAAACAACAAATTAGGATGGTTGATTTACTTATTTAACCTTGTGGATGGTATTTATTCAGCTATAATTAGGACTTAGCTAATCCAAATTATGTTCAACTCATAGGATCATGATTCTAAGTTACAGACAGTGTAAGAATTAATGATTCTAAATCTTATGTAACTTAGAGTAGTTAGAACAATTAAATTAGAAAAATAAGTGATATCACAAAGATTGTGTAGTGCTATTTATTATATTGAATTTGAAATACTATGCTTTCTTTATTTTGAGCTTTATTATACATTTGGACACATTATATTGAACATGGAATATTTGATGAATATTCTATGTTAAACTTTGAATACATTCATATGGATTTTTCATAACTTAAGGAGAAAACTTTATGAAACAAACTTTATTACACTTTGTGGATTATGTCTTACTTAGTCTGCCATTTAGTATAACATTACTTTTGAGACAGCTTTTGCCTAGGATACTTTCCTAGTGCGTGTTACTTTTTCCTAGGACACATTTCTAGTGCGTGTTACTTCTTTTGCCTAGGACACTTTCCTAGTGCATGTTACTTTTGCCTAGGACACTTTCCTAGTGCAGCATACTTTAATCTGGGACACTTTCCTAGATGTTCAGATGGACGTTATTTTTTGGCAGGACTAAGTAGGGGTATCTCCACACATTACTTTATACTTTTACTTTACAGTTACTTCACAATTACTTTACAGTTCTGACTTACTTTTATCTTATCATTTAGTACACTTTTCTTTAGACTTTCATTTATTGCAGTTCTTTTGTATTACAGGATTTTCTGTAATCTTCTTTTATTTCAGTCACTTTACTTTATTAAAAGCATGTTAGGATGCTAGATGTCTCTTTTCTAGTACAGTATCTTTATTTTATATTATAAATTGGCATGCTTATTTTGGTCATATTACTTAGGACTTTTCTTTGTACTTAGTAGATGTTCATTAGCACCTTATCATTAGGACCATATCATTAGGTGACCACCTCATCATAATCATGTTAACTTGAGGGTTAACAGGACCACGGCGGGGAGCGGGACACCACAGTAGCTGACGGCTCTGCGCCACTGGCATGGGGGCCACGTGGTGCCACAAAGGGACGCCACATGTCAAGGTGGGTCCTAGAACTCATAACGTGAACTCGGGCAAAATTGGGTCGGGCCCGAGTCGACCCGGCCCGGCCCGGACTTTACCTTCTCTGCGAGCCTACCCGAGGACGCTGTGCTAGGGCACGACCTTTGCCAGCCTTCCCGGTGTCGGACCACCTCAGCCCGTACGGCCGACGGTGGGCCACGATGAGGCCTTCATGCAGGTGAGTAGACCGATGTGAGAGGTGGCCGAAGATGCCGGTAACCTCAAACACTAGTGGCTAGGGTTCAGCGGGAATGGGCTTAACGGTATCCACTGTGGATTGAAGCCCATTTCCCATCGATCAGGTTGAGCTAATTCTGATTGGAGCCGCTCGCTCGACAATTAGACGCAGGCAATTGAATATCGAAACTACTTTACACCGATCAAGCAAAGTATATGGGAGATCAAAGTACCTAAGATGCGTAGCTAAGGGTTCAAGGAAGACGTCAAGACAGCTCCGAGCTCATAACACGTAAATCCTGATCCCTAAGCATGAGTATGGTCTTAAGGTAGATACTGGACGGAGGCTGCAGGTTGAGGGCGTGCGGATAGGGCGGCGACTACGGCGGAGCGACGCGTGTCGCGGGCGATCTCAGCGAGGAGGATGAAGCATCGGGGCCGTCTGATCGTTGATCAGACGGTCAGGATTGACCGTCTGATCCTGATGGAAATCTAAACGGCACGTGGTGATAAGGCGGACGGCGTTGGCTAACTAACGGCGCCGCAGCTTTTATTTAATTAATAATTAATAAATACTTAATTAATTAATTAATTAAAATTCTATATTTATTAATTTAAAAATTAATTAATTTAATGGCTCCCGAAAATTTCCAAATAATCAATCCTAACTAATTGAGGGGTGAGGAACGTAACGGTGAGGTCATATTTTTTATTCGATGAACATTTTAATTTTCCAATTTTCGAGGCATTTAAACATTATTAAAATATTCATCAAAATTTTGACGACTTTCGCTTGACATTAAAACATCACTCATAGCTAATTTGGGGGAAATGAGCGCAATGACGAAGTTCAATTTTTGATATGTGATCAATTTAGATAGTTCAAATTTTAGGGTTTCTAGATTTTCCCAAAATCAGGATTTGATCCATTTGACTCCTGATTTGAACTAGGTCTTAGTGGATGACTTCTAATGACTTGATTAATACTTAGAATCAAGATTAAGACTGAGGTTAATCCTAATTAACTAAGGTAACAACTTGGGTTGTTCCATTAAGATGGTTTGGGCTGCTTAAATTATCAAATTATGTCAATTAATTTATTTATTTAGAATAATAGTCAACATTGATTTATTTATAATTAGGACCTAGCTAGTCCTGATTATTTTCAATCTATAAGATAGAGAATTTGAATTATACTCTATAGTAAAAATTGGAGATCTTGAACTTGTGTAACTTAGAGTAGATACAATGGATAAATTAGATAACAAAGAATATCACTTGTGTCCTAGTAGACTCTCTTGCTCACTTTGATATTTAATGCTTTGCTTACCTTGTAATTGAGCTTTATACCTTGGTCATATGTTATGTACATGTGATATTTGATGAATATTCCATGTCAACATTGAATTTTCATAAGTAGCATTTTAGTAGAGTGTAGCTTAATTAGTCTGCCTCTTCAGATTTGGTTCGGCCTAGTAGTGTGAACACTAGTTTGTCAGTGAAGTCCACCTAGTGGTTCACTTGCTAGTTTGTCGGAAATGAGGTGTATAAGAGATTTGGTTTGGCCTAGTAGTATGAACACTAGTTTGTCAGTGAAGTCCACCTAGTGGTTCATTTGCTAGTATGTCGAAAAAGGGTATGTAATGGATTTATTGTGACTTGAGGAGTCAGTGTTCTGATATGGCAGTACTAATCTTAGGTATACCTCTATTTTATTTATTCTTTTGCCTTAGCCCAGTAGGTTAAGTGATTTCGTGCACATTCAATTAAGAGCTTCTGCCTTAGCCCATCAGGCTAAGTGAGATTGATGTATTACTTTCAATTTGAATGGCTTGAGTAGCAACCATGATAGTTTTTAGTTCTATATTTGCTATTTTTAGTTTACTTTTTTGCATTTTTAGCACTTTCTTATTTACTGTCTTATTGTACTTACTAGCTTTATTTACTTATAGGATGCTAGACTTGCTTGCTGCTTATATATATTTAGGATGTTAGTATTATTTTCAGTTATTTAAATGTTTCACATGTTCTTTTACTTTATGTCAATTAGCATAAGCTTATATTGATCATAAGCATATTTAGGATGAGTTTTCTTTTTAGTTATATTAATATTTTGTCATTATTTTATGCTTAACCTTATTGTAGCTATAGTTGGAGGTATGTGCTTACTTTCCTTTTTGTTTAAGTTATAAATTTATTATTTATAAGTATCCTTTATTTTCATATGCGTTCTACTCCTATACTTACTTGTATATATGAGCTTAATGGTGCTATCTAAATAACATAATAATAATATTTCAGCCTCAAATGTACTTAGATATTTTGTCTAATTAGAATTTTCTTTTATTGGCTGGGGCCCTATCATTATAAAATCTATAATGGTAGACTCTGAGCTATTTGAGGTTGCGGAGCCTTCTGAAGACCGAATTTAGGAGGAGGTTCGAGCTGTTGAAGACCCTTAGTTCTTTTACTGTTATTTGTTTTGTTGCTTGTGAGGATGAGTGTTGTTCCTTTTATTTCAACTTTTACCTTTAAAAATATTGTAATAATACATGTTTAAATTGTATTTTCTTTTACTGCTATTATTCTGAGTTGTATGTTATTACTACTGTATTGTGATGGAATGGATTTTAGTATTTTGCTTCCGCACTATGCTTTCATGTAATGTTCATTTAGTGAAATAGTTATTATAAATAACAAACTCTTTAATTATAATGGGTTATGATGTGTGCCTAATCTATTCATAAGTAAAGATCTTATCATTTGGTGACCCCTCCACCATAATCATGTTAACTTAATAGTTAACAGGACCACGACGGGGATGGGCCGCCATAATTATTTTGACCATAACTTAGTCATTTGATATCAGAATTCTGTGATCCCAGACTCAATAGAATCCTTAGACAATAAAAAACAATATTCTAACTGAATTTTTAGATTTCTCTTAATAAAAATTACTAAATTGCCCCTAATGAGCTAAAATCTTAATTTGAGCTCATTAGGCTCAATATTTATCCGATTTTGGTGTACTTACTGTATACATGTATATTAGATATTAAGTAACCATTTTCCATCAATAAATTTTAATTAGGAACCCTAAATCATAAAGTAACTTCTTAGATCTTAAGTAGGGACAAAATAGTTATTTTCATAAATTTAGGTTTAAGTATCCTTAAACCTAAAAAGTATAATTTTATCTCTAAAATCAGTAATATAATTGATTTAATTTTAATTTTGAATCTTTTAGACTCGTTAATTTGTGATTTTAAGAAAAACCTTAAAATTCTCTTAAATCTTCCCAAGTCTTAAGATAAGCTTCATAAAGTGAATTTAGCTTGCCTTATGCCTTCCATAAGATAATCACATCAGAAGAATATATATAGTTAAGATTAATTAATATCAATGCCTAAGTTATTCACTTTGTTCCTAATTTAATTTCTTAGGATTTCCTTTAATTTTAGGATCTTCTTTCCTTAAGGTTTTAGCGATTGAAATCAAGTTAGATTTCATTCATTATGTAAATGAATTATTTAATAGATGAAACTTTGGTTTTATAGCTTTCTAGAATTTCATCTTTTATTTATAATTATTTGGTATTTTAACTTTAGTCTAAGTTTAGATATCCATTTTATTAAGCTTGACTTTACTTAATAAGATAGCCTTAATTTGTAGTTCATGAGAATTGAGATTTAAACCTGTAACAACTCAAGGTTGCTAATCACCATTTAACAATCCAATTAGCTTAAAATCTCTTTTAACATTCTTAATTAGTCATTAGAAGTAAGTTTTGAAGTTTTATTTCAATTTGAGAATTAAACAAGTGAAATCCTAATTTTGAATAATTATTTAGTTCAGGAAAATAAGAAAATTATTTTGACATCAGATTAAAAATCGGACTTCGCTGATGCATTTCACACCTCTCAATTGGCTTGGGGTGAAATTTTGGTGAGTTTTGGAAATCGTCAAAATTTCCCGAATATTTATTGTATTTTTGATACCTGACAGACCTAAAATACGTCTGCACTTATACGCAAGTGTACGTGGTTTGAAGTAATAAGTGAAAAGTTTGAGTTTCTGGGATTTATCGAACCTCAAGGAATTGGGTATTTTGTTACTAAGGTATATCTATGATCACTAATGTTTAAGTTATATGTGTATATTGAATTTGGTTCCTGAACAAGCACGACAACTCTTAGTAGAAAATAATTTTGATAAAATGAAGAGGAGAGTTGGGTTTCTACCACATGGTATGATAGATAACTTATGTATGATGATTCCTCAAGCGTTCATCTTTTCTTTACTTAGTTTTTAATCAAGTGCTCATTGTCCTTCTTAGAGTTTTATCTCAAAGATTTACAAGTCCAAACCTCGTGCATGAAATGAACACACAGTCAGTTCTATTTCAGCCCAAAGACCCTTATAAGATTTTAGATTTTTTAGTTTTCTCTCATCTCTTGATATAGAGATGAGGGTTGTGAAGTTAAGATCTTACAAGCATTAATTTCATTAAGAGCGTCACAAGCATCATGCATAGTTTAGATGAGGGAGTGATTTTATTGGGCTCAATGATTATGTCACCTCGTTCTAAAGCACTCAATGAATCCAATCCCTCCCTCAAGTATGCTGAGCAACGGAGCTCAATTAGTGGGTCTTAGCATCACACGCTTCAACTCTTTAGTTGAGCATAGATCAAGGTGCACTAAGCTCAAGAACTTTCTCACATAGTTCTAAGCTCTCATGCACTCATGAATCCAGCATCAAAGCTAAGAATGAGCTATAAAGCATAAGACTTTTTAGTCATTGAATTCATTTAGTCCCTTATCATTTGGTCCATATTCAAATCCACAATAGTCCTTTACATTTCTTTAATAAGTCATTGAGTTCACAAATTTTATTAAAGCTTAAGAAAAATTTCATATATTATAGTGTCTTTCATTACATGTGGGATTGCCCCAACCCTCCCCACGGAAGGTTTAGATCTCCATTACAAAAGAGATGAAAAAGAACACATACATGAATAAAGACCCTTTCATGATTAACTAAGAAAAATACAAGACAAGAGTTTAAAAAATACTAGGAACATTCCTTTGGGAAGTTCTCCATACTTCTCCTCTTCATGCTTATGGTTGCTTCTCCTAGGTCCATAGTGCTGCCTTTCTCCTTCTTCTCCTTAGTAAGAGGAGTTATTCCACCCTTTGAGAGTTCTCCTTTTCTTCAATGCAGCCCTCTCCTTACTTAGGTTGTTGTGAGTTAAGTTGGGAACTCTCCTTAAGTTAAGAAGGGTGGTACTTATAGAGGTGGGCTACTGTGGCGCCCCGCTCCCTAAGCCCACAATCATTAAGCTAAGGAGTGGAGGGTCACTTGTGCAAATCCCTCTCTTATCATTGGATTAGGTAAATCCACAATCCACTAATAAGGGAAGGACATGCATTAAACATTTGAGGATCAGCCACTAAATCTGACATATAGGCAGAGTGTGGAAGCTAAATAAAGTAAATAGTACATCCATTCACCATGCATCACATAAGAAACAGTAATAAGATAACTCAAAAAATAATAAAGTGCATAAAGTAAATCACAGTCACAGTACCTGTATTATTACAATATTTAAATAGTTTAAAAGACTAAAAGATAAATCACTCATCCTCACAAGTGGCTAAAAGGAACTAAGCAATATATGGCTCTCCTAGCTGAAGCTCCTCCTCTAAGTAAGGCATCTCTGCTTCAGCACCTAGCTCCTCAATCCTATATGAATCTAACATTATCAGTTTCATAATGCCAGGGCCCCAGCCAATAAAAGAAAAATCTTATTAGACAATTATCTAAGTACATTTTTGGCTGAATATTTTGCATGTGTTATTAATGTCACCATTTTTATACTTAAATACAATAAAAAGTAACTAAGCAGTAGGAGCAATAAGTGTAATAAGAAATAGGGACAATTATAAATATAACATTTATAATTAAATAACAAATGAGGCAAAAGCACACCTCAACAACTAAGCAAGGAGTGGGCATATATATGTATAGTATAGTAAATAAAAGTACTGAAAGTAAAGTCTAACCCTAAACATGCTGATGATCATATGACATATGCAAATTAAATGATAGAAATCTGAACATGGTACATATAGTAAGCAGCAAAGTCTAGCATCCTATAAATATGTACAAGTAAGCAGGTAAATAAAGAAACATAACTATCTGAAATATGCATCAAAATACAGTACACAGTAAGCTAAAATTGAAACAGGTATGTAAAGACTGCCATATCAGAAAGATGGCCATCAGGCTGGTGAAATCCCCAAAGCCTTTCTGGGCTTGGGCAAATAGAAATTCCCATAGCCTTTCTAAGCTAGGGCAGACAGAACCCAATAACAGAACTGAGGAGGTAGTAAATACAAATACAGAATCTTTTAGTTATTTTACTTTATTTCTATGGATACGTCCAGAAACAGCTGAGGAGTCAAGCACATCTTCAAGACTATATGGGTTTCAAGCTTAACACACACTCCTCAATAAGTAATGTTAAGCATCCTTATTACTCCTTACTCCTATTTATTAGGGTAAATGTGCACCAGAATCTACTAAATATACTAAACTCAAAGGCAACTATTATCCTGATTATTCTAAGTTTTTATTTCATGCTCAAAGTTCTCTTATATGATATGAATAAGGAATTTAAGCACAAAATATAAGGAATGCGTAGCAACAAAGATTAATCAAGTAAGTAAGGGACTCTTCTATACATCGTGACACTGTTGATGTTTAATTAAACCATTATAACTATTCTAAGTTACACAAGTTCAGAATCTCCAATTCATACTATCGAGTATAACTTAGAAGCATAGCCTTATAAGTTAAAAGGATTATAACTGATTAGGTTCTAATCTAATTCAATTAAGTACGACTACAGGTTGAATTAATAAATCATAACATCATAATTTGACGAATTCAGACGTTCTATCTAAGATCTGATCAAAATCTACTAAACTATAGATTATGGATTAAACACCACGAGATTGGGCTTAATCACATTATCCAAAAATGTTAAGACAAAACATCTAAATTTTAGTCTAAAAGTGATCTATTGATTAAAGTAGACCCTATTAAACAAATAAAACCTAATATGATGAATCTCCTTATCCTAAATCTAGGGTTAAAAGATAAAGTAATCAAAATAAGTTGTAAAATTTATAGAAACTAATAAAAGCAAGGATTCATTCATTGAATAACCCATTTATCTAATGAATGAAATCTAATATATGAGCTAGTCATAATCTTAGGAGTAGCCCTAATGTGAGGTGAAAAGATCCTAAAAAAAGACTTAGAAAATTTTTTGGGGAATTTTGATGAGTTGATCTAATAGTTGATTTTTCTTACTTAGACGACTCTAATATAGTTCTAATACTGATCTTAGTAATTTAAAACATAGATTAGAGGTTAATGGCACTTAACTTAAATTTTTAGCAAAATGACCATTTTGCCCCTACTTAAGGGCCCAAAAGTCAACTTTTGAATTAAGGGTCCAAATTAAAGTTTCTTAGTACCAAATAGTTCTTTACTGTCTAACTTGAAGATAGATAGTAAGTATGCTTAATTTGGACGAGAAACAGGTCCTATAGGTCCAAATTAAGGTTTTTGACCTAAGGGGCATTTTAATAAATTGCACTTTATGAAATCTAAATTTTTATACAGTTTACTGCTGGTTGCTGTTCAAGGATTCTATAGAGTTCAAGGACACTAAATTTTGAGATCTAATGAGTTAATTATAGTCATGTGAATTTCTAAGGGTAAATGGATAATTTTTCTAAGTTAAGAGGGGCCAAAAAGCTAACTATTTAACAAATTCAGTGGCTATAGCATCCATATAGCACACTAAGTACTTTAACTATGAGTAGACCCAAATTAAACTTCAAATGGTAAAGTTATGACCTAACTAAAGTTAAGGATATTTTGGGTCATTTTTTAAATTTATAAAATTCAAAACCTAAATATTATTTAAGATTATTGTTGGCATTGAAATTCTAAGCTACCTAGCAATTTGCACAATATATTTTAGGTACAAGATAGGTTTTGAGCACTTGATAAAGATGACAAAATTTCAATTTTTGATTTCAACATAGAATTTTATGCAATATTCAATTTTAATTAAAATAAGTTAATATTTGATATAATTCAGTCCCACTAGGGTCCTTAAAATACCAAAATAGTGAAGTTTTGGCAATTTCAGCCAAAATTGGGCAGTTTTTAAGAAATTCTGGGCATTTTGCAATTTCAGGGGTTGCAGCGTGCTGGAGCGCGCGGTAGCGCTTTTCGCGCGGCAACGCGCTGTAACGCTTTTAGCGCTGGGGTGCGGTGCGGCCCGCTGCGGTGCGCTATGGCGCGCAGCAGCGATTCAATTTGTAAAATACCGTTTAAATACTTCATTAATTGATTTCCTAAGTTTTTCATGAAATATTTTCGCTACAGCCCGCTGCAGCGCGCTATGGCGTGCTATAGCGGTTCATTTTACAAAATTTACTATTCAATTAATTTAATCACTCATTTATTTAATTTTTCCGAAATGCCGCTGCAGCGGCCTATTTTGCAAAAACAGGCGCTGCAGCGCCAGACGACAATTTCACCAGGACGAAACCTGGAATGCCTACTTTCGAGCTCAAATACTCTCAATTAAGAGTATTCCATGAGTGGTGCCATATATCGATGGAACGGTCTTTCCGATACCTTTCCATCAACACCAAAATCAGCACAAACAAAGCATCCTAACGATACAAAAAATATGGATAAAGGACATGGTATACAGAATGCAAGAAAAACAAAATATTAAATTTAATCTCTTTGAGAGCTGTAATGGCTTGCATACTTAAACATGGATGTCTAGAGATGTATTCAAGCATTGTAGCTATATGAAGAAGACAAAAGAGAGGGGTAAAGGGGTACCTTTAGCCTTGCAAAAGAAAGAGGAAGAGGGTACTCTATTTTCTCCAAGAACTTGGAACTCCTTCGTCTTCAGCACAACTTAGCAATGGAGGGGAGCGTGAGCGGCTCTAGATGGACAGCAAGGGAAGAGGGAAGGGCTGTGCTTCTCCTTTAAAGGAGAAGAGGAGGATGGGAGGAGGGCTATGGTCTTTAGGGAGCCATCATGAGCATAGGAGAGGGCTCATCATGGTTGAGCATGGGGACGTCGGCTATGGAGAGGAGGCTGACATGAAGTAATAAAAATTGGGGGAAATTGCAGATGAGGGGCTGAATAATAACCTATTTATTTTCTTTAATTATTTAAAAACTCGAATTTTTGAAACGCACACCAAAAATTCCCAAAATTCACCCATAGCTAATTTGGGGGTGAGGAATTCAACGGCAAAGTCAGAATTTGATTCCGACAATTATTTAAATTATTTTATTTTTGAGCGCATTTAATTATATTAAAATATTTATGTAAATTTGATGACTTCCAAATATGTCCGAAACATCACCCCTAGCTAATTTGGGGGTGACGATCGCAACGGCGAAGTCAGAATTTGATTATGAGGTCAAAATAAATACATCAATCTTCTAATTAATTGAATATTAAAATATTCCAAAATAATCGATTCATCTCTGAATTGCTCCAAACCTTCAGGGTTTGGTTTCAATGATTAGACGAACTTAATAAAATAATGATTAGGATATGATTATGCTTAAATTAAGCTGGGTAACAACCTTGGGTTGTTACAGCTGCACTCTTCGTCTTCACATTCAAATTATGCTTTTTCTTTTAAAAATTCTGCAGTAATGATAGCCAATCCCACTTGAGGGATGAAGAAACTTCCACTTTTCCATTGTTAAATCTCCACATCACCTCAAAATATCAATTTTCCCTTTAAGAACAAATTTGCTGCCAAAGGAATGATGGCTAGAGATAAGGGGCTGGTTGAGGGTCTTGTCCCAGCCGCATTTAATGCTCTGTTCAGACAAAATTTCGGCGCGCCGCTGCAGCGCACTGTGGCGCGCTAAGCTGAAAGTTTTCGCAAAATGGTCCACAGTGGCGCGGTGTGGCGCTCTGGTTCATAAATTGATGATTCGCTACAGCGCGCTCTAGCGCCAGCATTTTGCAAATTGCTCTGCTGCAGCGCGCTATAGCGCCAGCATTTTGTAAATTACTCCGCTGCAACGCCAGCATTTCATAAATTGCTCTACGGCAGCGCGCTATAGCGCCAGCATTTCTCAAAATGCTCCGCTGCAGCGCGCTATAGCACCAGCACTTTGCAACTTGCTCCGCTGCAGCGCACTGTAGCGCCAGCGCTATGCAAAATGCTCCACTGCGGTGCACTGTAGCACCAGCGCTTTGCAAGTTGGACCGCTGCAGTGCGCGGCAGCATATTTTTTTCCAAAAAACTTGGAAAATTGTCCAAAAATGTTCAGAAATAGTTGGATAAGCATTTTTCCTAAAAAAATAGGTAAAATTGGATTAAGGAAGCAGTTTTAATATGAAAAATAAATGCAACTTTTCTTTATTTAAGATATAAATTATGGATTTATCACACCCCCACACTTACTTTATCGCTCGTCCTCAAATAAGCTTAAAATGATATTTTTTTGTTTCTTAGGTATGATAGTCAACAAGAAATATCAATAAGATTTTGATTTGCAATTTAAAGCTCGTGCTTAATTGAAATGACAAGATCATTTGATATTAATTAAATTTTTTAATCTTGGATATGAATCAAGGTTAATAGGCTAAAGCTCAAAGTATAAGTATTTATGCTTGGTGCTAGGTAATGTAGGAGGTTCTTTGGAATAACTTAACTAGGGAGATAGTGAGTAATTAAGAGTTTTGTGCCATGTGTGCTCCTTTTACTGAATCACAAAGATGCTTAGATTTAAGAAGAGATATTTTTCATTATCCTTTTTTTTTTTTTTTTTTTGGGAGAGATATTTTTCATCATCCATATTTTTATGTTTCTTCTTTCATTCTTAAGGAGAGATATTTTCTTCATCCCCATTCAAATATTTATGATCATGAAGTTCTACGAGAGCCTAGCACATTCTTTTAGAATACCCATCTTAATCATTAGTTTTTAGTCCAATGCATTCCCCCACACTTAGGATTATTACAGTTACTTAAGATGAGAATATTTTAATGACCCACTTAAGTAGTAATAAGTGAAACTCAAAAAATCAAGGCACCTTTTTTGATAATGGTGAAGTTTCTAACAAAAATTCTAGAAATATTCATCACAGAAGCTAAGTAACACATTCATCTCAGAAAAGAAAAGAAAAATACATCCAAAAATATTATAACCAGTTTACTGAAACACAAAAATACAGTCTAAGCACTAAGCTAAACATAATTAAGAAGAAAGTAAATGCTGAAGGAGACTCCTCTAATGCTCAAATCAAATCCAATGAAATTAAATTAAATCAAATCAAATCAAATCAGAAGAAATCAAATCAGATCAGTAGAAATCAAATCAAATTAAATTAAATCAAATCAAATCATATTAGATTAAATCAAATCAAATTAAATAAAATCAAATGAAATCAAATTAAATCAAATCAAATCAAATGAAATTAAATCAAATCAAATCAAAGAAAATAAAATCAAATCAAATAAAATAAAATCAAATGAAATTAAATTAAATCAAATCAAATCAAATGAAATTAAATAAAATAAAATAAAATAAAATAAAATCAAATCAAATAAAATTAAATGAAATGAAATCAAATCAAATCAAATTAAATCATATGAAATCAAATCAAATGAAATTAAATGAAATCAAATTAAATGAAATAAAATAAAATAAAATCAAATCAAATCAAATGAACTTAAATTAAATCAAATCAAATCAAATTAAATTAAATCAAATCAAATCAAATCAAATCAAATCAAATCAAATCAAATAAAATGAAATTAAATCAAATCAAATTAAATTAAATGAAATCAAATAAAATCAAATGAAATCAAATGAAATCAAATTAAATCAAACCAAATCACCTGAAATCAAATCAAATAAAATTAAACTAAATAAAATCAAATCAACTAAAATCAAATCAAATGAAATGAAATAAAATGAAATGAAATGAAATCAAATCAAATCAAATCAAATGAAATGAAATCTAACCAAATCAAATCAAATCAAATCAAATGAAATTAAATTAAATCAAATAAAATCAAATCAAATCAAATCACACGAAATCAAATCAAATCAAATTAAATCAAATTAAATGAAATCAAATCAACTGAAATTAAATCAAATGAAATTGAATCAAATGAAATGAAATAAAATGAAATCAAATCAAATGAAATAAAATAAAATCAAATAAAATGAAATGAAATCAAATCAAATCAATTAAAATCAAATCAAATCAAATCAAATGAAATTAAATCAAATGAAATCAAATGAAATCAAATGAAATAAAATCAAATTGAAGTAAATGAAATGAAATTAAATCAAATCAAATAAAATCAAATCCAATCAAATCAAATTAAATCAAATGAAATCAAATCAAATAAAATCAAATAAAATCAAATGAAATGAAATGAAATGAAATCAAATCAAATGAAATCAAATCAAATGAAATCAAATGAAATCAAATCAAATCAAATGAAATCAAATTAAATCAAAAAATGAAAGCAAACCAAATCAAATCAAATGAAACAAAATAAAATGAAATGAAATCAAATAAAATCAAATCAAATTACATGAAATCAAATCAAATCAAATAAAATTAAATCAAATCAAATCAAATTAAAGCAAACTAAAGCAAACTAAATCAAATCAAATAAAATCAAATCAGATCAAATCAATCAAATCAAATCAGATCAAATTAAAATGAATCAAATCAAATCAAATCAGATCAGATTATATCAAATCAAATCAAATGAAATCGAATGAAATCAAATGAAATGAAATCAAAGGAAATGAAATCAAATGAAATCAAATGAAATGATATGAAATAAAATAAAATAAAATAAAATCAAATCAAATCGAATCAAATAAAATCAAATGAAATTAAATGAAATCAAATTTAATGAAATCAAATGAAATCTAATCAAATCAAATTAAATAAAATAAAATCAAATCAAATTGAATGAAATGAAATGAAGTCAAAGCAAACCAAAGCAAACAAGGTCAAATCAAATGAAATCAAATGAAATGAAATGAAATGAAATGAAATAAAATCAAATAAAATCAAATCAAATGAAATTAAATCAGACAAATCAGATCAAATCAAATCAAATCAAATCAAAATAAATCAAACTAGATCAAATAAAATAAAATAAAATAAATTAAAATAAAATAAAGTAAAATCAAATAAAATCAAATAAAATCAAATCACATGAAATCAAATCAAATAAAATCAAATAAAATTAAATCAAATCAAATCAAATGAAATTAAATCAAATCAAATTAAATCAAATTAAATCAAATGAAATCAAATGAAATCAAATAAAATCAAATCAAATTAAATCACATGAAATCTAATTAAATTAAATCAAATGAAATCAAATCAAATGAAATGAAATGAAATCAAGACAGACTCTTGATTAAAAATTATGGATTCAAAATGATGCAGTCGACAGTAAAAGTAAAAATAGGTATGAGAGTTAAGTTTGAAATGCCTAAAGCGGTGGATGCCACTTACGATCGGGGAGGAAGTGCCGCGTGTAGCGACCTTCACCGCATGGAGCGCTTGCGAGGACGAACGACTTCAACCGTCTGATCAAACGATCAGACGGCACGGATGATCCGTCTCAACAGATGGCGCGGAAAGAAAAGGGGCGACGACGTTACCTTTAAGTGGACAGCGCCATTTATATTAATTTAATTAAATAATATTATTTAATTTACTTTTACTTATTTTAATATTTAAAATTAAATTATTAAATGCATCCAAAAAATTTCAGATAAATCAACCCTAGCTATTTGAGGGGTGAGGAATGCTACGGTAAAGTTGGATTTTCATTACGATGAGTATTTAATTATTCAATTTTTTTGGGTATTTAAAATATTAATATATTCGCCAAAAATCCAATGACTTCCAAATGCTTCCAAAATATCACCCATTGCTAATTTGTGCATGATGAGCGCAATGGAGAAGTCGGATTATCGATTTGAGGTCAAATTAAACTGGCCAATTTATAGGGTTTTTAGAAATTTCTAAAATTAAAATTCTATTCATTTGATTCTTGATTTGGACTAGGTCTTAGTAATGAGTTCCTAATGACTTAATTAGTATATTGGAACTATAATTAAGACTTGGATTAGTCCTAATTAACCTAAGTAATAACCTAGGTTATTACAAATGTACCTTAACATCCCTAAATATCAATCATAAAACCTTATGGTAGGATAATATAAGGATTTTAAATTGAGTTTTTCCATTGTGGTAGTATCCTAAGGTGAGTGACATTTATGCCACAGCCTTAAAACCTTGTGGACCAAATGGCAACGGATGTTTTTCCAAAAAACTTGTAAAATTATCCAAAAATATTCAGAAATTGTTGGATAAGCATTTTTCTTAAAAAAATAGGCAAAATTAGATTAAGGAAGCAGTTTTAATATGAAAAATGAATAAAATTTTTCTTTATTTAAGATTTAAATTATGAATTTATCAATACTCTAAAAATTAAAATAATTAAAATGACTTTTGATTAAAATTTCGACTGTATTTTTGAGTCCGTTACCCCAATTTAGTTAAGAGCAGTTTTTTTCTAAATTTTTGGAAGCCTATAATTGTTTAAATCAAATTAAATAGAAGAATCTAAAAATTGAATTATTAGATAAATTAATTAATGAAAAAGTCCATCTCTTTATATCCTTAATTCGCAAATGGCTTACCCTAATCCTATTGCACGCCATCTCCTCTCGATCGGCAACATATCTCTTCAAGTGGCGCATGGATGAGGCCGCTCGCCTCGATCTAGCGGCCAATCCTTCGAGAGAAGGATCGCAACTTGGAGCGATGCGTGGCTCGCGCCGCGTGTGTGGTCCAATAGGAAGCATTGAAGGCCAGATCGTCGTCACCCTTACCCAGTCGCGTCCATACCCCCCTTCGCATCTTAAAAGGGAAGGTATCGAGTAAACTGAAGCGATTTGGAAGCATTGGAATCAAAGTCTTTGCAAGCACTCAGGAACCCTAGCTGGTACCTCGCTCGATACTTCCTTTATTTTTGATTCATTGCATTCGGCAGATTGAAATTCAGTGTACTTCAATTTGTTTTGCTTGTGCTAAAAGCCTAGCAATATTTGTGTGAGGTAATAGCTTGCATGCCACTTGGATATGAGTAATTTTTTGGTTTGGCAGTATACAATTACTTTCTTTGAATTGCAAAGGAAATCTTGCCAAACAATTGTGAGATTGATATTTGGCATAAATTAATTAGAAAATCAAATGACTGGTATTGGTAAAACCTTTTTTTTTCAACATTATGCTCTTTACACCGATCAAAGGATTTCTTCTTTGTTTATTTCTATGTTCCTACATTTTAAGAGATGTAAGCTCAAAAAAATTCCTGCATCATTAACAACGCATGCTTATAAGACTTTTGTGCAATTTCTGTTTTTAATTGAGTTTCTCTGTTGTGCGGAAAAATTGTTGTATTATTTATAAACTTCTTGTTGTTTGAGTTATCCCTTAAAAGCTAATTAATATTTCTTAAATCTTACATTTTATACTTATTCTGTACAATGTCTTACCATTTAAGTATGAAAATGAGTTTTTTTTTAGTATGGTGTTCACTTTGAAACTTGATAACTAAATTTATTTTGAGATGTTTGTGCCACACAGTTTTCATTTTATGCTAATTATTAATACAATTGCTTGTATGTTTTATTAGGAGATCCTTATCATAAGTGCACATCGTATTTTAAATGGGCCACCAAAATAATAAAACTAGTGCATTGAATACTACTAGTGCACATTGATGAATTCATAATTTATATCCTAATTAAAAGAAAATTTCATTCATTTCTCATATTAAAACTGTTTCCTTAATCCAATTTTATTTACTTTTCAGGAAAAATGCATATCCATCAAAATTTGAACAAATATGGAATAATTTTCCAAGTTCTAGAAAAAAATCCGCTGCCGCGCGCTATAGCGCGCCAAATCGCGAATCACTGGCGTTATAGCGCGCTGCAGCGGGCCATTTTGGAAGGCGCTGGCGCTATAGCGCGCTGTAGCGGGCCATTTTGCAAGGCGCTGGCGCTATAGCGCGCTGAAAACGGAGCATTCGCAAAATACTGGCACTACAGCGGAGCAATTTGCGAATTGCTGGCGCTACAGCGCGCTGCAGCGGATGATTTTGTGAAACCGCTGGTGCGATAGCGCACCGCAGTGGAGCAATTTGCGAATTGTTGGCGCTACAGCGCACTGCAACAGATCATTTGCGAAACCGCTGGCACGATAGCGCGCTCTAGCGCCCCTTCACTAAACAAACCAAATCGCCCTAGCACGCCACAGCGGCCCAGTTTGCGAAAACTTCCTGCTACAACACGCTGCAGCGCCCCGCTGAAATTTCTTCTGAGCAGAGCATTAAATGCGGTTGGGACAAGACCCTCAACCAGCCCCTTGTCTACCGCCATCATTCTTTCCGCAACAAATCAAATTTTAAAGGGAAAATGGTCAATTTTGAGGCGATGTGAAGGTTAAACAATGGAAAAGAAATGGTCATCTCATCCCTCAAGTGGAATTAGTCATCATTGCATCAGAATTTTTAAAGGCAAATACAAGTTTTGTAATGTGAGGGTGATGAAGCAGCCCACCTTTATAAATACCACCCCTCTTGACTCAAGAAGGGTTCCCAACTTGGCTCACTACAACCTAAGTAAAGAGAGGGCTGCATAGGGGAGAAGGAGAACTCTCCAAGGGTGGAAGAGCTCATTGTGGCATCCCGCTCCCCATCGTAGTCCTGTTAACTCTTAAGTTAACATGATTATGGCGTGGTGGACACCAATTGACAAGGCCCTTACTTATGAATAGGTTAGTGACTAATGCTAACCCATTATAATCAAAGACTTTGCCACTTACTCAAAGAAGTCATCACTAAATGTAAATATAAAAAGGACAGAGTGCAAAAGCATAAATACAAACATCCATCAATCATATAAATACAATAGTTCAGAATAAGTAAAGTGCTAAAAATAAATTTAACCTGTATTATAATAACATTAAATAATTTAAAAGAGCTGAAATAAATACTCATCCTCACAAATGCAGAAGGAAAACTAAAGATCTTCAGTAGAACGCTCCTCTTCCAAATACAGATCATCTGAAGGCTCTACAACCTCAAAAAGCTCGGAATCTACCATTGTCAGTTTCACAATGATAGGGCCATAGCCAACAAAAAATATTTAATTAGACAAAATGTCTAAGTATATTTTAGGTTACAAATTTATTATGTTATTTAGATATCACCATAAACAAGTAAGTACAAAAGCATAGTAGGAGTAAGAACGTGTAAGAAAAAACAAGGTAAAGCTATAAATAATTATTTTATAACTTAAACAACTAGGAAGTAAGAACATACCTCCTCCATAGCAACTGTAACAAGGTCAGGTAAGTAAAAGGAAGACTAAAGCAACAAATTATAAAGAAAATACATCTTAGACATGCTTATGATCAATATAAAATAATGCTAAGTGACATAAAAGTAAATGAATGTATAAAAATGTTGTAAAATTAGAAATAAAACTATCATCCTATACATGTGAAAATAATAAGTAGGACTAACATCCTACAAGTAAGAAAATCTAGAAAGGACTGTAAGTAAAAGTAGTGCTAAAATGCAGAAAAAGAGTAAAGTAAAATAGTAAATCCAACACTGAAAGCTGTCTTGGCTACTCGAGCCACTCAAATTGTAAGTAAACATAGTCTCACTTAGCCTGATGGGATAAGACTGAAGCTTTGAACGGATAGTATCAATATACTTAGCCTGATAGTCTATAACAGAAAAAACCAAGTATAAGTGTACTTAAATTAGTATAATCATATCAAATCCTCACTAATCAGTCAGTTGGGGCAAGAGTCTAACCCATCCTATCCCATGAACTAGGCATAGCATAGACTATCAGACTGACTCTACTCTGAAGCCGACCCCCCACGAGGTGAAATGAAGGGGTATACTAATTAAGCTACACTCTACTAAAATACGAGAAAAAGTACAATTGCTACTTATGAATTCTCAAAGTTGACATGGATCAAATATCCTATGTACACAATATATGTTTAAGGTATATAGCTCAAATACAAGATAAGCGAAGCATCAAATCAAAGTGAGAAAGAGAATCAATCTAGAACACAGGTGATATCCATTATTCTCTAATTTATTCATACTATCTACTCTAAGTTACATAAGATTCAAAATCATTAACTCTTAATCTAAATGTAACTTAGACTCATGATCTTATAAGTTGAAAATAATTAGGACTGGCCAAGTCCTAACTATATCTAAATTAAATGACGACCACTTGATTTAAATAAACAAATCATCATCCTAGTTTGATTTTTTAATTAACCCCAAACCCATCTTGATTATCCAAATCAAGATGAAAGGATTAAGGATTACACTCCAAATGATGGGGTTTAAATCACTTAATCTGAAGGTATATCTAAGGATCTAAGGTTTAGAATCCAAATCTCACTAATTAGGTTAAGGCAAATCCTAATGATTAATCAACTCATTAGGATAGATCTCTATCCTTAGATCTAAGATTTAAAGATCAAATAATCATTTAATAATCTAATAAAATTTATAAATTAGTGAACTCAAGGCTTCATCTATTGAGTAACCTAATTTACTCAATAGATAAACTCTAACCAAATATCTATTCATAATCCTATGAATTAAGACTCTTATTTACTAAGAGTATCTTTCAGACACACATCCTAACTAGTGTTATAAGACCTAAGGAAAGATCTAAGGAGATTAAGGAATGAAGGAACACTCATATTTTTACTTAAGGATTTTCTTTAGGTCATAAATTGAGATTTTAATCAAAGTTTCTACTAAGTCTTATAATTACATAAATTATGATCTAAATTACTAATCATACTGTTTATAATATTTATAATATGATTTTAGGACTTTAAAATGTTAAACCCTAAAATTGGGAAAAATGACTATTTTGCCCCTACTTAAGGGTTCAAAAGATCAAAATTTGATCTAGGGTTCCAAATCTAAATTTTTTAGTGGAAAAGTGTTTCATACTGTCTAATATAAGATTAGACAGTAATTACACAAATTTTGGGTAATTATTAAACCTTATGTGATCAAATTAATGAATTTGACTCATATGAGCATTTTGGTAATTTGACTTAATTGAATATAAATTTTCTTTTAGTTTATTGTTACTTACTATCTAAGGTTTCCATAGAACCTAAAGTTACTAAATTTTAGTAAGTATTGGCCAAGTTATGGCCAATACAAGCTTAAGGGTAAAATGGTAATTTCGGGTTTCTTAATTAAGAGTCAAAAATCCTAACTTTGTCAATTAGTGTCCAAATTGAGTAAAATCAGTAGTTGTAGATCACAAATGATCTACTGATCATAATGATTAGTGGTAGGCTCAATTTGGACTATAATTGGCTAAGTTATGGCCTAATTAGGATTTATGGTGATAAGTGAGTGATTAGTGAAATTAATCACCAAATCACTAATCCAACCACACTATTAGGTTTTAATGTACTTTAGGAGTTCTTTAAAATTTGAATTGTTCAATTTAGATCATTAAATTTGCTAATTTTCACTAATCAAGTTTTAGACTAATTAAGGTTATTAGTAAATCTAACAGTTGGATCTAAAATACTTTTACAGATCATGTTAATTAGGTACTCCTAATCAAAATGGATATAAGGATCACTTAATTTGGAGTTCAATTGACTAACTTATGGTCAATTGAAGTTCTAGGGTTAATTGACCTAATTAGGTTAGGTCCTAAAAGTGATTAGTCTAAAACTAATCCAAATAGCAAAATGAACACTACTAGATTAATCTTTAGGGTTTTTTGATTATTTTAAGGCCCATATTTGATAGATTTGAATTAGTGTGTGCAAAGTTATGACTAATTGAAGTTTTATGACATATTGAATTTAATTAATACCCCTAAATGTCACTATGTGAAATAATAATCTTATAGCAAAATAAATGGCATCATTAAATTTCTTATATTTTTTTGATGAATATAGTATATTTATTTACTAAATTTGGGTATGTAATTATCAAGATATTAAGGTTTAAAGTTTAGATATTTCTAATTTAATTAAATCCATTATTAGATATATCCATTTACAATATATTTTCATATATTAATTAATTCATATTTATATATATTAAAATCTTCTTTTACAGACAGCAAGCCTCACAAATTGAGGCAGATAGCGACCCAAGCGGGACCCACAGGCGATGAAGCCACGGATTCGCAGAGGAGACAGAGCGCGGTGGGTCGCACGGGACACTCGTCCGTGTGCCGAGACACCATCTCGATGAGGCGGGACCCACACGACTGGCAACTGAGGCCCAATGCACTCCCACGGGTTGGTTAGACCCGGCCCGACAGGGATGGGCCGGTTCCTTAGTGCACGCGAAACACTGGCCTAACCCTAGGGCACGTGAAACAGGCGACAGCTCGACCTTGGCGGGGGTCGATACGCACAGAAATGAGAGGGGATCCTCAAGATTTTCATCATAGCAGGTGAAATGGCAACTAAAGTGGCCTAGTTTGCCGACAAGAGGTAACCCTAGGTTTTCAGAATGCGGCACTTACGACCTCAGGCACATCCAACATTTTATCCAAGTAAATGCAGTTGGTTTAGATCTCAATTGATTGAACACAGATGTTCAATTATCAATGAACGCATATACTATACAGTTAGGAGAACTGGAATGCAGAAATACTTTAGGAAGAGAGGTACCTCGAGAGTGTAGAAAGGAAACTTTAGGGTTCCAGTCGAGGGTCACGGCGAGCTCCTGCGAACAGGCCGAGGGGGGGGAGATTTCAGAAGGAACAATGAATCCTTATGGAGCTAGGATATTACTTGGAGGTGGCTCCTAAGCGGCGGTCGACGCCTGGCTTTGCCGAAGGGCGACGCGTGTCGACCCTTGCGACACGCGCAGGCCCTGCCTTCCCATGCAGAGAAGACGAACGATCCGTCCGTCGGATCGTTTGATCGGACAGATCAGAAGATCCTTCCAAATCAAATGACAGAATTAAATAAAAGCATGACGGCGTTAATTTAAATGGACGACGCCGTTAATATCAAATAAAATAATATTTATATTATTTAATTAATTTAGCATATTTTATTAATTAATTTAATCCCATAAATGCATTCCAAGAATTCTCAATAAATCACTCCTAGCAAAGTAAGGAGTGAGGAATGCAACGGCGCACTTTGATTTTTGATTTGACGAGTATTTAATTAATCGAATTTTCGGGATATTTAAATTATATTAAAATATTTGACGAAAATCCAACGACTTCCAAATACCTTCAAAACTTCACCCCTAATTAATTTGGGGGTGGTGAGCGCAATGGTGAATTCAGATTTTCAACCTGAGGTCTAAATAAAAAGTTAATTTCTAGGGTTTTTGGGATTTTCCAGAAATCAAGATTTGATCCAATCGACTCCTGATTTGACCTAGATCTTAGAGATGAGTCTAAATTACTTATTTAGTGTACTAGAACTATGATTAAGACTTAGATTAGTCTTAATTGACCTAAGTAACAACCTGAGTTGTTATAGACTCCCCACTTAAGAACAATGTCGTCCTCAGGATCACTCAAGTGGAAAAAATGAAACAAAATAGAATATTAAAATTTAAAATACTAGAATTAAATGAGTACAATTGCAAGAGTTTAAATAAATATAGAATCGCTTAATGTAAGTGAAAGAACATCAGGGTTCTCAATTAGTCTTTGGAACTCAGATTAAATAACCAATTTGATGTTTGTTCAGAATTTTGACAAGCCATTCAATGGGTGCTAGTTTTGGTTGAATTCTCACTAGTGATAAGAAGATGAAGATCACGAAAGTATTTAGTTACTTTCATTTGAAATATAGGATATTTATAGATACATACGGTCTTATTGTAATCTCAGCACATCACTACTAATACAGTAATGCATGCCTTAGGAGAATAAATTGCTTCTAGGAATTGAAGATTTGATTGGTGAATACACACCATAACTGTCATGAGTTTAAGAATATAACATTGTTCAATTGAGTAAAGACTTAAAGGAACTTGAAGACTTAAAGATTCTACCTTTAGGATTTAATCCTCATAATCTTATATTATTACTGACGACAGAAAAATTCTATCCAATTGTTTTTTTTCTTTTTTTTTTTTGTTCAAGGAACTAACCAACTAAGTGATAACCATCACTTAATAAGGATCTCAATATTAGAAAAATAGAAGTTAATCATTTATCTAAGCTAAGATATAACTTTAAGGATTTAAAATTAATTCCTAAGTCATAACATATGACTTAGCAATACATGATGATTATAACTTGGCAGGTGATATCACTTGCTGAATATAGGATAAAGTTAGGAGTCAAGATTCTAATAGTTCTATACTTAAGTTACATTCACTATCTAAGAAGGCTTTGGCAACTAGTTAAGCCTTTACAGGATTCAATAGGGATTAAAGAATAAGAATGATTTTATTTCAACGAATTGGGATTTAAGGATTTGGCATCAAAGAACTAGCATTCTTTGATCACTTATTCTATTAGATATTTAAGAAAAGATTCATCATTAGAATCTAAGTCTAATAATGAATCCAAATAGTTTGGCTTATAATTTCTAACTAAAGATAAGACGAGGATGAACTAACTATATGAATTAGTCCATATTAGATTTGAACTAATAAAGAGACCTTCATCTCTTATTAAAATGCTCTGTTCAGGAATATATGATTAATATCCAATTAGGATACATGGCCTCAAAGTTAAAAAGAAAGTTTAAGAATTTAAGTCTCACATTATGACTTGATATCCAAGGTTTAACATTTACAAAATGTATTAATACAAGTCATAATTTTGACCTAATAGTGGCAAGAAACTCACTTATTCATATGGATAAATACTAGGAATGTTAATAGGAAACTAAGGCTACAACTATAAGTCATGTCTTATAACTTATGCCAAAGTTTCTAGAACTGATTGCTAATATCTAAGTCACAAAATATGGCTTAGATCATTACAAACCTAATAATTAAATATATCTTATGATGAATGAGAACTAATTCCAAATAAATATTTAATGACTGCCTAATTTAACCAAATTTAAACAAAGGACATTTTAATAGAAGGATCTAATATTGTAAGTAACAAAAGATATTAAGAGTGTGTACCTGAAACTACGATATTGTCCTCAGTTGCTTTTACAGGGCTAAGATTATACACCCTAGCTTTTCCTGCAAGATGGTTGTTTAATGGGTTGACCCTTTGCAGATTATGAGATGGGGGTTCAGCAATACATTGAGCTTTAACTGGAGTTTGTTTATGAGCAGGAGGTGGCGGCATGAGAGCCATCTGTAGTTCTCTTGAGTTAATAGGACTTGTACGGAACACTTGACTTTGACGGTTCTGATTAATCAACGTCCCATCAATTGTTTTGTTTGCCTTACACTCCCTATATCCATGACCTTGTCGGCCACAGGTAAAATAGACTCTTCCAAAATGGTAGCACTTACCATATGGATGAGATCTATCGCATTCTGTAACTTGCTCAGCTATTTCAGAAGTCTCCATTTGATATACCCTTCCTTGATTTGGGCGGTGTTGTTTGAAACCTTGAGGATGATTGTTTATATTGAATGCTTTTCTTTTCATTTCTTTCACTGATTGGTGGTGTTCCACCACCCATGCTAATTCAATTAACTTCTCAAATTTAGTGTGCTGAAGTGGAACTACATGGTCCTTTATGGATTCACGAAGTCCACATTCAAATCTGTAGCATTTATCAGCTTCAGTAGGTGCTAGATGTGGAGCGAAACGAATGAGTCTTCGGAATTTAGTAACATAGTCGGCCACAGATCAACTTCCTTGAGTTAATCTTAATAAGGAGTCACCGATGATATGTTTAGTTGACGACGGTACAAATGTCTCCTTGAAGGCCTAAATGAACCATCTTTATTATATTTCTTCTAACTCAAATTCTTCAAAGCGTATTTATCTTAATTGTTCCCACCAGTGTTCTGCTTCACCTTGAAGCATGTGAGTAGCCAATCTTACAAACTACTTGCTTGAACACCCTAGACTTATTATATTCTTCTCTATGAATTTCAACCATTCCATTATATCTATAGGGGATTCAGATCCATCAAATGTAGGTGGCCTTAACCTTAAAAAGCTGTGTAATATTCCATCACTGGATTGTCTATTTTGGTTAAATTGGAGTGTTGGAGATGTGGAGGATGTACTAGCATTGACGGATGGGAGAGCAAACACCAACCTTTGTATGGCCAATGCTTGTTGATTTAGCGTATTCATAACACTCCTCATAGATACCGATTCTTCTATATTATTATCATTAGGAATCATGACCTCATTAATAGAAGTTCCCACATTATTTGCTGGAACTTTGTTAGGGGGAGGAGTGCCAACTGGCACATTGTTTGGTGAAGTTACTTGTGGCAACCCGCACCCTTAATCCGCCAAAGTATTAGGTTAAGGGTGGAGTGTCACTCTGGCTAACCCCTCACTTACCATTTGATTAGGATAAACTCCACAATCCACCTGATTAGGGAAGAATTAATACAGAATCAATGTAACAATCCAAGTTGTTAACTTAGTCAGTTAGGACTAATCTCAGTCTTAATCTTGATCCTTAGTGATTAATTAAGTCATTATGAGTCAACCACCAAGATTCAGTCCAAACCAGAGGTCAAACGGATCAAATCCTTATTTTGGGAATTTCAGTAACCTCTGAAATTGACCTATTTATTTTGACCTCCGATCAAAAAAACGGACTTCGCCATTGTGCTTGTTGACCTCAAATTAGCTAGGGGTGAAGTTTTCGTATCAATCGGAAGTCGTCGAAATTTCGACGAATATTTTAATAATATTTAAATACCCGGAAAATGAGAAAATTAAATACTCGTCGGAATCGAAATCCGACTTCGCCGTTGCGTTCCTCACCCCTCGATTAGCTAGGGGTGAATATTTGGTGATTTTGGAAACCATTTAATAAACTAAATAAAATTAGGAAATTTTAAATTAATTTAATTTCCAAATATAAATTTTTTATTTCTTTTTCTCTTTTCTTTTTTTTTCCTATTCTTCCTTTTTTTTTTCCCTCCTCCCTCCTCCCTCTACCCTAAAATGACAAATCGCATGAGCCCCTCGATCGGCCCGACCCCCCATTCGCACGCCTCTCTTCCTCCTTGGCGACGCGTGCCCTCCCCTCTCGGCCTCGCCTCCCCTCGTTCGCCACGCGTCACCGCCTCCTCGCGACCTCCGCTGCTCGCCTCGCAATCTCCGCTCGGCTCCTCCTCTTATTTCTTCTCCACCTCGGCCAAGCACCCCTCACTTATTCGGCGCAGCAAGGGGTCGCCTCTCAGCCGACCCCTCTCCATCTCAAAGCCGAGCTTGCACCTCTCCTCCATGGCCGAACCCTCCAAGCGCCAGCCAACCTCTTTCCCCTCCATGGCCGAAGCTCGCAAGGCATAGCCCTCCCTTTGTGCGGTCGCAGGTAGGAGCCGCCACACCTCTTCCTCCTTGCAGTCGAGCATTGGTCGCCTCTTCCACCTCTCCATCTCCACGTTCGAGCCCTCAAGAGCTCTCCGGTGCCGTCAGAGCCAAACCTCTCCCTCCTTCAGCATTCGACAGCGAGGAGTTGTCGAACCTCCTTCGACTCCATCTAGGTACCTCCCATCCTACGATTTGATGATGCATCTCTCTTCCAATCTTTAAATCACTGTATGCTTTGCATAACACTTCCTAATTTCACACAGATTTTGACTAAAGATTGTTCACAAATTGGCCAACTTGTTGTTCACTATCCATGTTATATGCTGCAATCTTTTTCTTTTTTTTTTCTGTCTGATGTTTTACACAATGCTTCAAAATTTATCACTCTCTTAATTAAAATTAGCTCCTTGAGTACCCCCATTATCCTTCAAGCATAATTGAAAGTGCGTGCTTTGATCTTGTGAATTAGTTTCCTTGCTGTATTTTAGATTTTACAAACAATTGGATTATATCTAGTGTTCAATGTAGCTAGTTTAACTTTAGTTTTTAAGCAAGCAGTTAATACCATGGATTATTCCTCATTGTGAATCTACATATGTTCAGTAAAAGTTGTCATTGCATATGTTCGTAGCCAAAAAAAAAAATAAAAATTCTGAGACATATTAACTTAATTGAAACTCTATGAATAGGTTATATATATATATATATATATATATATATATATATATGCATACAATTAAACAGAAACTTTAAGCCATGATCCGTTTTGTATATATATATATATATATATACACACACGTATATATAGGTATCGGCTAGTTAGTTTAGTGTTAATTGGCACTTAGTAGCCGGCAGCAAGTTAAAAAGAATCAATTAATCAATTAGTTTAACTAATATTAATTGGCTAACAAACTTATTATGAAAACGATAATACATATGAATATATATACGTAATAATTAATAAAGTAGTATAATTAAAATGCATAGTATATTTTAAACAAAGATAATGCATTCGTTTAAAAATCCAATTCATTCCAAAATTCTCCAAATTAATTGCATGCTATTCTTTATATGTTAATGAGAAAATAACATATGATTCGTTTGGAGAATTTTGACTCGAAGAGAATTTTGAAAAAGGCATTCAATTACTTAAAATTTTCATGAAAGAAAAAAAAAAAAAAAAAAAAGGGTTTTATCTCTACTTATTAACACCCATTATGAGACAATATTTGATATACTTGCAAGATGGCCAATTTAATCTTAGTGCGTCAAATCCATCTTCAATGTTAGAGGTTTAATTGAAGCTTTGCAATGTCTGGAGCACAACTTTTGTAAGCGTGCAAACTCAACTTAACTTGATAAGATAAAAAGTAAATGGTTCAAGTAAGATGATAGATAGTGGTAATTATAATATGTATTCATTCAAGGGTAGAAGCATGTGCTCTGTAGAGTAAATGCACTTTGATTATTGCTTCCATTGTAATCAAATTGTCAAGGATATGTAATGAAAAATGCTACAGTTTCTACCTATCTTTATTATAACAATAATGATTAGCATTGCATTCGAAAATTTTAATCATGTGTAAAATTATCAAATGGTCAGTACTAATTACAGAAGATTTGATTTAATCCATGGAGGTAGGCGTCAATTGAGATAGTAAAAATAAGAATTTCTATTTGATGGTTCAACAAAGCCTATGAGTTGATATTGATTTGGATGTCTTTCTTTAAGTTGCCATATATTAAAAGTATCTTGACATCAATTTGTTTTAAGTATAGATTCTATATAATAAGCAGCAGTAAGCAAACATAAATATTAATTTAACAAAGGAGAGAAAATCTTCTTGCGCCGACTTAAATTAAAGTTTAATGGTTTGCATTTCTCTAAATTTTGTTACTATTGTTGACTTTAACTTTAAACCTTACAACTTGAATAGATGCTGATGTTATGTTGAGTGCATTTCATTTGCAATCTAATGAGCAAGGCTTTGCCCATTTCATATAAAAGTAAATTGATTTGGTCTTAGCCATACCAAAGGAAAATGGAGACATTATGATTAATTAAATAACTATATATATATCAAAATGGAGAGCATTAATCATATATATACATATATGTATGTATGTATATATACCCAAAAACAGAGAACTTTAAGTAATTAAATGATGGATCTGTGTATATATACACCTAATTAAGGCTTAAATTTTAAGATATTAAGTATTACTCAATTTATTAATAATTATGAAACTATAGGTGCATATATATATATATATATATATATATATATATATATATATATATATATATGTATGTATGTACTAGTAAAATAATTGTGCACATAAGTAATTAAAATTACTTATATTTTTACTTAAATAGAAATAAGACATTAATTAAGCTTAATTATGATTAATTAGTGATTGATAATGATAATGATACTTAAAACATATTATATAATAATTAATTAATGTGAAATTTGAACTAATTAAAGAAGTATTTAAATACACATGATAGATAATTGGGTCAGTATAGCTGGAATAAATAATCAATTAAATTAATTACTTTAGAAATCAAAGCGTCCATAATTTAGTCAATTGATCTCAGAATGCAGTGTTTTTGGACTCTATGGAATCATTGAATAGCAACCTACAATAAACTGCATAAAAATTTATGTTTTAGTTAGAGTGAAAATTACTGATTTGCCCTTAGGCCAAAACCCTTAATCTAAACATGTAGGATCCGTCTCCCGTCCAAATTGAGCGTACACTCGATAGTAGGAAAACGGTGATCCTGAACTTGTGTAACTTGGAATAATTAGAATGGTTAAGTAGAAACCAAATAATATCACTATGTTTAGTAGAGTCTCTTGCTTCTATTTGATACTTTGTTGTTTACACATTCCTTAATTTTTGTGCCATATTGTGGCGCCCACCACCCTTAATCCGCCAAAGGATTAGGTTAAGGGTGGGGTGTCACTCTAGCTAACCCCTCACTTATCATTGGATTAGGATAGTCTCCACAATCCACCTGATTAGGAAAAAATTAACACAGAATCAAACTAACAGTCACTATATAAGCAAATAAACAGAGTGCGGAAGCGATTTAAGGAAATATAAACCATCCAAACATCACAGTGTAAATAAGAATAATAGACTCAAAATATAAGTATAAAATCTAATATACAGTTAATGGTACCTGTATTATTACATAATTTAAAATGTTTAAATAAAAAAAAAGAATGAAAACCACTCATTCTCACTCGAAGTATAAAGGGACTAAACGACAGCTTCTTCTACGGGCTCCTCTTCGGGGTAAGGCTCCACACATAACTCCTGCTCGTCTAACTGTAAGGAGTCTGTCATTGTCGGTTTCACAATGTAGGGCCCCAGCCAAAAAAGAAGAAAATCTAGCTAGACAATTGTCTAAGTACATTTTAAGCTGAAAATTTTTATGTGTTAAGTAATATCACCATTCTACAATATCTAAGCAATAATATGTGTAAGGGAGTAGCAAGCAATACAAAAGAAATAGGGAAGCTATAAATTGTCATTTATAACTTAAGCAAAGAAAAGGAAAGAGGCTGAGACATGCCTCGCATACAAGCTAAACAAGGAAGGGCGTATAAATATACGTAACTAAACAAGTGCAGTAAGAAAAATTCTACATCCTAAATATGCTGGTGATCAACAGAAAACATGCCAATTAAAATAAATAAACAACTCAGCAGTGGTAAGTACATATAGCAGCAAGATTCTAACATCCTAAATATGTATATCAAGCAGTACAAAAAAATAGCTGACAGAATAAGAATACTAAAAAGTAAGTAACAACAACTGCATATAAAATCACACGTGCATCGACTGCCATACAGAAAAGAGCTACTCAAGCCCATCGAATACCAAAGAAGCTTAGCACCATCACGGCTAAGTCATAAACTGTGTACCCCTAGCGACATAAGGAGGCTAGGCATATAAGCACACAAAGCAAGCGAAGGGTCTTAGCACCAGTACGGTTAAGGCCCAACTGTATGCCCCTAGCGACATACGGAGGCTAGTAAACTAAGCATACAAGGCAACCTTAACGCCAGTACGGCTAAGGCACCAACGGTGTACCCCTAGCGACATAAGGAGGCTAGTAAACTAGGCACACAACAAAACAGATCCTTCCCCTAACGACATAAGGAGGCTAAGCAATAAGGATATAACTGAGAGGCAGCTCATAAAATCATTATCTTTTCATAAATCTCTTTAATATTTTCACAAAGGATCTAAGGAGTCTCCATATTTCCTAACATTTTATTCATGCATCAAATGTCTTATATGATATGCTCAAGAAAATATGGCACAAAAATTAAGGGATGTGTAAGCAACAAAGTATCAAATAGAAGCAAGAGACTCTACTAAACACGGTGATATCATTTGTTTTCTACTTAACCTTCTAACTATTCCAAGTTACACAAGTTCAGGATCACCGTTTTCCTACTATCAAGTGTAGCTCAGAAATCCATCCTTACAAGTTAAGAAAAAGGATTGGAACTGATCAGATTCTAATCTAGTTTAATCAGATAGACGACTACGAGTTAAATCAATAAATCGTACGTCCTAGTTTTGTGAATTTAGACGTTCTAACTAAGATCTGATCAAGATCTTCTATACCTATAGATTATGGATTAAATACTACAAGAATTAGGTTTAATCACATAATCCAAAGGATAAGACCTAATATCTAGGTTTTATTCTATAAGTGATCTACTAGTTATGGCAAATCCTATTAAGTAATCAAACATAATAGGATGAATCTCCTACCTTAAACCTAAGGTTAAAAGACAAAATAATCAGAACGAGTTGTAAAATAAAAGAAGGTCTAGAAACTAATAAACCAAGATTTCACCAATAGGGTAACCCAATTTACCCAATGAATGAACTCTAACCTATGATCTAGTCCTAGTCTCAGGAAAGGTCCTTAAGGTGTAGTGCTTTTAAGACTTAACAGAAATTATTGGAATCTAGCTTAAGAGTTGATTTCCCTCACTTAATTGATACTAAGAAGATTATAACCTTGGTTTAAGAGTTTTGAAATGTAAACTAGAGGTTAAGAGTACATAGTCCAAACTTAGGGCAAAATGACTATTTTGCCCCTACCTTAAGGGTCAAAAAGTCAACTTTTGATTTACGAGTCAGAATTGAATTCTTTTAGTTCCAATTGGTTCCTTACTGTCTAACTTGAAGATAGACAGTAAGTACGCCTAAATCGGGCGAGAAACGGTCAAGTTATGGCTAAAATAAGGCTAGGGGTAATTTGGTCATTTACCTAAATTTCCAGGGTTCAAATCCTAAATATTATTTTATTATAATGATGACATTTAGATTTTAGGCTAGTTAGCATCTTGAATTTTCCAATTTGGAGTTGATCTGACTAAGTTATGGATGTTTGAAGTCCAAGGGCATTTTGGTCATTTTTCACCAAAGTCAACTCTAAGTTCTAGAGTTGACTTTTTGTCCTGATGTCCAAATGGGAAAACTAATACTACCACGGTAATAGGGCCACTCTTCTGAGAATTTTAAGACCCATATTGACTATGTTTCGATAATCGGGTAAAAAGTTATGGGGTTTTAAAGAGGCTCTAAAATGCTACCTCGTTATACGTACCCCGAAACGAAATTTTACATTACACCATTTGATTCTAAATATTTTTTTGAGCATTTTAAGACCCATATTGGCTATGTTTGGATCATCCTACAAAAAGTTATTAAACTTTTAAGATTTACTATTCAAAAATACAATTTGAATTAATTTACTATTCATTTATACAAATTGAATGATTTTACTGTTCATTCATAAAGTTTTTATTTAATTAATCACTATTTAATTATTAATTAATTAATTTTACTGTAGCAAAGTAATTAGTGCTAATTACTGTTTAATTAATCTTAATTAATATATAATTATATTTAATTATTTAAATTTACTGTTCATTCCTAAAGTTTTTATTTAATTAATTACTGTTTAATTATTAATTAATTAATTAAATTTACTGTAGCAAAGTAATTAGTGCTAATTATTATTTAATTAGTCTTAATTATTTGTTAATATTTAATTAAATATAATTAATTAGGTTTTACTTTTCAAAAGTAATTAATTATCCTAATTACTGTTTATGATTAAATTAACATTTAATTAATATTAATTAATCCTCTAATTATTTTTTAATTAAATAAAGTTACTGTTCAAAAGTAATTAACACTAATCCTGGGTTAATTAACACTAACTGTAATTAATTAGGGCTAACAGTAATTAATTAACACTAACAGTAATTTAATTAATTTTTAATTAACTGACAGTGGGCCCCACTAACACGTGGCACTTCCAGAGGCTGCCACGTGGCACTGTGGCCCCACAGGTTGCTGACTCAGATCGGCTGACTGGACAGTGGGCCCACCTGACACATGGCACTGCCAGAGGCGGCCACGTGGCATTGTAGGTCCACGGGCTGCTGACTCAGCTCGGGTGACGGTCCGTTGGCCCACCTGACACGTGGCACTGCCAGAGGCTGCCACGTGGCACTGTGGGTCCCACGGGCTGCTGACTCAGCTCCGGTGACCGGGCAGTGGGTCCCACCTGACACGTGGCACTGCGAGAGGCTGTCACGTGGCGCTGTGGCCCCACCTGGGCTGAGTCAGCTCGGGTGACCGGACATGTGGGCCCCCACGTGACACGTGGCGGGCCCGTAGGCTGCCACATGGCCGGGTGGGCCCCACCCGCGCTGACGCGGACCCGACCCGGATGGGTCGGGCTCGGGACGAACCGGTCCGGCCCGAAGGCGCGACGCTTCGCCTTCCGGGGGGGTTCGGCGGACCGAACCCAGTCCGCTTCGGGGAGCTGGTGCGCCCGATTGGGTTGGTTTAAGCCCGATCGGAACGGTGGATGTGTAGATGACATCCTAATCTACATATCCTACAATTTTTGTAATGATCGAACGGTAAACGAGGGAGATCGGGGTACCTGAAGTTCGTATCGGCGAAGGTTTCGGCGGAAAAATAGGGCTGACTTCGGGGCTTGATTCCGGCTCTATCCGGGCTCCGATCGGTGTAAACTCAAAGCCTAGGGGTAGGCCGAGGTCTTATAGACCGGACGGCAACCTCGCCGAGGTCTGGATGTGGCGTGATTGGCCAAAAAATGCGACGGGCCGCCGCGTGTCACGCGGGCGGAGAGGGTGAGGAAGACGCCTCCGGACCATCGGATCTGTGCGATCACGGACGGCCCGGATCGCTCCAGACCGCGTGACGCGGATCGCGGCCGAGAGCCGTTAACTGGAGTTAACGGCGTCGTACGGCGCCGTTAATTAATTAATTAATTAATTTTTTGTTTTTTTTTTTTGTAAACATTTTCAAAAAAAAAATTTTGAACATATTTTTCCTAGCTAATTTGGGGTCAAGGAATTCAATGGCGTAGTCGGATTTTCGATCCAACGAGTATTTTGATACCTCGATTTCCGTGATATTTTTATTATTAAAATATTCGTCGAAATTTCGATGACTTCCGATTGACACGAAAACTTCACCCCAAGCTAATATGGGGTCAAGGAATTCAATGACGTGGTCGGATTTTTGATCCGACGAGTATTTTGATACCTCGATTTCCGTGGTATTTTTATTATTAAAATATTCGCCGAAATTTGACAACTTCCGATTGATACGAAAACTTCACCCCAAGCTAATTTGGGGTCAAGGAACGTAATGGTGGTGTCCGTATTTTGATCGGAGGTCAATTTAAATAGGTCAATTCCTAGGGTTTCCGGATTTCTAGAAATCATGATTTAATCCAATTGACTCTTGATTTGTGCTAGGTTTAGGAGGTTGACTCCATTGACCTAATTAGCACATCTAATTATGTTTAAGACTTAGAGTTAACCCTAATTATCTAAAGTAACAACTCGGGTTGTTACACATA
This sequence comes from Gastrodia elata, assembly GCA_016760335.1. Lineage (NCBI taxonomy): Eukaryota > Viridiplantae > Streptophyta > Magnoliopsida > Asparagales > Orchidaceae > Gastrodia > Gastrodia elata. The sequence goes on from CM028670.1 coordinate 48,111,590, forward strand.
TCTCCTTGAGCATATCATATAAGACATTTGATGCATGAATAAAATGTTAGGAAAATATGGAGACTCCCTAGATTCCTTGTGAAAATATTAAAATAATTAATAAGAAGATAATTATTTGATGTGTATGAGCTGCCTCTCAGTGTTCCTTTGATCATACCGATTGTTGCCCTAACCGTATCGTGCTAGGAACCGTCCTAGCCGTACTGGTGCTAGAATCTTTCGGGTATGACTGTTGGTGACCTGTCGTATCGTGCTAGGAACCGCCCTAGTCGTACTGTGCTAGAGCTTTCTATGTTGACTGCTGTTACTTTAGCCGTATCGTGCTAGGAACCGTCCTAGCTGTACTGGTGCTAAGATCTTTAACCTTTTTGGTGAGCTAAAGTAGCTCTCTTCTGTATGGCAGATTGTACACGTATGGTTTTATATGCAGTTGATGCTGTTTACTTTCCAGTATTTTTATTCAGTCAGCTATTTCTTTATACTGCTTTATATATATTTAGGATGATAGAATCTTGCTGCTATTTATATGTACCACTGCTAAGTTGTTTATTTTAATTGACATACCTCGTTTGATCACCAGCATATTTAGGATGTAGAATTTTTCTTGCAGCACTTGTTTGGCTATGTATATTTATATGCCCCACCTTGCTTAGCTTGTATGTGAGGTATGTCTCAGCCTCTTTCCTTTTTTTTGCTTAAGTTATAACTGATGATTTATAGCTTTTCCATTCTTTTGTATTGCTTACTGCTCCTTTATACACATTATTGCTTAGAAGTAGTAAAATGGTGATATTACATAATATCTATAAAAATTTATCAGCTTAAAATGTACTTAGACAATTGTCTAACCAGATTTTTCTTTTCTTTGGCTGGGGCCCTACATTGTGAAACTGACAACGGCAGACTCCTTTTAGTTAGGCGAGCAGGAGTTAGGTGTGGAGCCTTACCCAGATGAGGAGCCCGTGGAAGAGGCTGCCATTTAGTTCCCTTATACTTTTGAGTGAGGATGAGTGGTTTACACTCTATCTTATTTAAACTTTTTAAATGATGTAATGATACAGGTACCATTGACTGTGTATTTGGATTGTATGCTTATATTCTGAGTTCTATTTCTACTATTCATACTGTGATGCTTGGATGTTTCTCATTTTTAAATCGCTTCCGCACTTTGTATGTTTACTTAGATAGTGACTGAATGCTTGATTCTATGCTTACTCCTTCCCTTATTAAGTGGATTGTGGAATTCTTCCTAATCCAATTATAAGTGGAGGGTTAGCTAGAGTGACATGCCACCCCTTAGCTTAACTCTTGTGGGTTAAGGGGTGGGGCGCCACAATCAATCTAACAGTCACTATATAAGTAAACGTACAGAGTGCGGAAGCAATAAATGACATTCAAGCATCACAATATAACATAAGTGCAAAACATGACTCATAATATAAGCATATAAGTTCAAATGCACAATCAAAGGTACCTGTATTATTACAACCTTTAAGTTTTAATTAAAAAAGGAAATATAAATGCACTCATCCTCACAAATAAATCTAAGGACTAGATATGCTCTGGTCTGAGCTACTGCTCTTCCTTTAGGTATGGCTCCTCCTCAGGTGCTGGATCCTCTATCTGCTCTACGCCTGCCATTGTCGGTTTCACAATGTAGGGCCCCAGCCAAAAAAGAGAAAATCTGGTTAGACAATTTGTCTAAGTACATTTTTGGCTGATACATTTTTATACATTTTATAATATCACCACTTTACACAATTTTCCTAAGCAACAATATATATAGGAGCAACTGGCAATACAATAAGAAAGGGGAAAAGCTATAAATAACATTTATAACTTAAACAAAGGAGGCTAAGATATGCTTCAAAAGTGAGGTAACCAAGATAAGGCATATAATATAAGTAACTAAACATATGCTGAAAGAAAATGCTACATCCTAATACATGCTGGTGATCAAATAAAATATGCAAATTACAATAATAAATCTCAGCAGTGATACATATAAATAGCAACAAAAATCTAATATCCTACTGTATATATGCTGTACAAAGAAATAGCTAACTGAATAAGCAATGCCAAAACATAGTCAAATACTAAAACTGTATATCAAACTCTGTATACTGACTGCCATATCAGAAAACTTGGCCAAACTGGCCCACATATATATATATATATATATATATATATATATATATATATATACATCTCAATCTGCAAACATACTGAACATACCGCATGACTGAAGAGGCAGACAATACTCATGCAACATATTTTAGTTATTTTACTTTTGTTTCTATAGACAACTATTAGAAATAACTGAGGAGTCAAGCACGTCTGTAAGACTATACGGGTCCCAAGCCTAACACACTCTCCTCAATGAAAATGTTAGGCATCCTGATCTCACCTTACCCCTGTCCATCGAGGCAAATGTGCACCATAATCTCCACAAACCGGACCCAAAGGCAACTGTTATCCTAATATTCTAAGTTTTCATTTTCATGCACAAAACTATCTTATATGAAATGTCCAAGGAAGTAAGCTCAAATACACAAGGAATGCGTAGTACAAAGTATCAAAATAAGCAAGAGGCTCTACTAATATGGTGATACCATCTGTTTCCTATTATTCGTTCTAGCTATTCCAAATTACACAAGTTCAGGATCACCATTTTTCTACATATCTAGTGTAATTTAAAAATTCATTCTACAAGTTACAAAATATCAGGACTAGCTAGGTCCTAATATATCAAATCAAAGTCGACTATAAAAGTTGAGTAACATTACGACCTAATTAATAATTTTTGGCATTCTAACTTAAAACTACTAAGCTATAGATTATGGATTAAACACCACAATATTGGGCTTAATCACATAATCTAAAAAAGATAAGACATAAGATCTAAGTTTTATTTTAATAGTGATCTAATAGTCAAGGTCAATCCTATTAAGTAATCAAACTTAATAAAATGAATCTCCTATCTTAGATCTAAGGTCAAAAGACAAAATAATCGAAATAAGTTAAAAATTCTAGAAATTAATAAGGCCAAGGATTCATTCATTGAAAAATCTCATTTTTAATGAATGAAATCAATCATATGATCTAGTCCTAGTCTTAGGAAGGGTCCTTAAGGTGTAGTGTTACAAACTTAGGAAAATTCTAAAATCTGACCTAACTATTGATTTTACTTACTTAAATATCACTAATATGGTTATAATGTAAATTTTAGTATTTTAAAAGACTAATTAAAGGTTAAAGGTGTTTATCCTAAAGTTTAGGCAAAATGACCATTTTGCCCCTACTTAAGGGTATGAAAAATCAACTTTTTATTTAAGTGTCCAAAATGAGGTTTCTCTTTTCCATATGATTTCTTACTATCTAACTTGAAGATAGACGGTAAGTATGTCCAATTTGGACGAGAAACAGATCCTACAGGTTCAAACTAAGGTTTTTGTCTTAAGGGCATTTAAGTAATTTTTCCTCTACTGAAAACTAGGTTTTTATGCAGTTTATTGTAAATTACTATTCAAGGATTCTATAGAGTCCAAGAACACTGCATTCTGAGGTCAATTGACTAAGTTATGAACGTTTTAAGTTTGAAGGGAAATTTGGTAAATTCGAGTTGGTCAATGGGTGACAAAAACCGAACTTTTTTGTTTGAAGTCCAATTTCAGCAAACTCAGTTTCTATAGCTTCCCTATAATGTACTGAGTATATTGGTAGGGAGTAGACCCAATTTGGACCTCAAATGGTGAAGTTATGACCTAATTAAGGTTGGGAGTATTTTAGTCATTTTCTAAATTTCTAGGGTTCAGAACCTAAATATTATTTCAGTTTATTAGTGACATTGAAATTCTAAACTAGTTAGCATCTTGAATTTTTGAATTTGGAGTTGATTTGACCAAGTTATGGTCATTTGAATTTTAAGGGCATTTTGATCATTTTTCACTAAAGTTCTAGGGTTGACTTTTTGTCCTGATGCCCAAAGGAGAAAACTAATACTGCTATGGTGATGGGGCTGCTCTCCTGAGTATTTAAAGACCCATATTGACTATATTTGGTCAACTAGGTCAAAAGTTATGGGGTCCTAAAGAAGTCATAAAATGCTACTTCGTTATATGTACCCCAAAACTAAATTCTGCATTATGCCATTTGATTCTATTTATTTTTCTGTATATTTTGAGACCTATATTGGCTATATTTGGATCATCTTATAAAAAGTTATTAAACTCTTAAATTTTACTATTCAAAAATACAATTTATTTTACTATTCGTTTATTCAAATTGAATTGATTTATTATTCGTTTCTAAGGTTATGAATAGTTTTTTTTTACCGTTGTTAATGACTACCGTTGTTAATGACTAAATATTAAATTAATTTACTAAACTAATTGATAATATTAATTAATTAAATTCACTGTTGAATATTTATTTATTGCATTTAAATTAAGTAACTATAACTAATAAAACTTTAATTAATATTAACTAATTATTAACCTAAGATTTCTATTTTGTATATAATATATATATATATATATATATATATATATATATTCATTAACCTACTGTTGCCCTTTTTTTAGTCAACTTACTATTAACACTAATTAACATTAATTATTTGTCAAATTTAAATCATTTTATAACTATACATACATATATATATATATATATATTCTAGTTTATTAATATAATAAATAATAAAATTTAATTAACTATAAGTTTACTGTTTAGTTATTTAAATAATATTTAATATTAATAACAAATAATTTATTAGTGTTTTATTAATCAAATAACTATAGCCTACTGTTTGAATTAATCAATTCATTTGGCAGAATTTACACCCAAATACAATTATACCTATATATATATCTTATGCTAATATTTTCTGTTTATTATTACTGACAAATTTAATATTTATTAAATGGTGTTCAATTAACTAATTTATATTAATATATATATATATATATATATGTGTGATTATTTAATATTGTTATTTTGCTATACTATAATTAATCTAAGATTTTAATTAACTAATGTTAAATGTTAATTATTAATTATTGGTGCTAATAATATGCTGTTAAGTATTCGGCCAAGTTATAGCACTTATTCACGTAAGTATACATATATTGTGTGAATATATACTAGAATTTATGTTTTAATTTAAGGTTTCCGTTAATAAATTTATACGTTAGTAAATTATTCTTAATTATTGATTAATAAATTAATTACTAGTTAATCCCTCCGTTTACTCGATTCCTCACCGCAAATTTCTAGTTAATTTCTGACTTAACTTTAATTAACTAACTACTAATCCTAAAGTTACATAATATAATCCGTATAATATCTATATATAATATATATACATTTATATTATTTAACATTTCTTCTCTGCAGGTAATCATGACGGCTGACCCGCAGGGAGACGTGGCGAGTCCCGAGTGGCTACGGGACTGTGGGTGGGACCCACAGTCAGGGTCAAGAGGTCGGCTGACACGGCCTTGGGCCCACCACGGCCACGCGGCGCCACGGGCGCGTGACACGTGTGAGGGTGGGCCCCACGCACGGGAATGCGGACCGGCGCGCCGACCCGGGTTCCGAGCTCGCGGGTCGGGCTCGAGTCGGCCCAAACCTGCGGGGTCGTCTTCTCCGAGACGGACCCGACGCTACTCGGCTAGGGCAGCCGAGTGCGCGGCGTACGGGCGACAGTGAGGCTCCAGATACCCGCCGATGGGAAGGTCTGGATGAGGTCTACCGATTGAGATGCGAACCGTCAGATCGATCAGATCGAAGGGCTCCGAAATTTCGGTTGGATCAGACGGTGGGTCTAGACGGCGTCGGCGCACAGTAACGGCGCGTGGAATAAGTGGACGGCGCCGTTTGGAATTAATAATTATTAATTAATTAATTAATTAATTAATTAATTAATTAATTAATTACATATTTAATTTAAATAATTAAATTGCTTCCAGAAAAATCCCAAATATTCAACCCTAGCTATTTGAGGGGTGAGGAACGCAATGGCGAGGTCCGATTTTTGATCTGACGAGTATTTTATTTTCTCAATTTTCTGGGTATTTAAATATTATACAATTATTCGTCGAATTTTCGACGACTTCCGATTGCCACGAAAACTTTACCCCTAGCTAATTTGGGGTCAACGAGCGCAATGATGAAGTCCGTTTTCTGATCGGAGGTCAATTTAAATAAGTCAAATTTTAAAGTTTCTGAAATTTTCAGAAATCAGGATTCGATCCATTTGACTCCTGATTTGGACTAGGTCTTAAAGGTTGACTCCAATTGACCTAATTAGCACTTAAGATTAGTTTTAAGACTAAAATTAGTCCTAATTGACTAAGGTAATAACCTGGGTTGTTACATTACTGGATTCATTTTCCTGAAATAAAAATAACTAGCTTTAGATGAAGCATAAGACTTTTATTGGCTTCTTATTTATTCTTCCTCGAACTTAATATGATTAATGTTAATCTCAAAAGAAGAGCTACTATACTTCTTGGGTTCTCATTATTCAAAGGATAAATTCATTACAATAGAAAAGGTCCTAAGTATAACATAGTAGTTTAAATTGATAAAAATCCTATGCGCTTTAAGTCACCATTTAGTCAAACGTGGACGGTCTAATCTTCTAGAGATGGTGTACTGAAGAGATTCACTTAGCACACAAATTTTAAATTTCTTATATCTTTTGATCTATTATGATAGTTTGAATTCCTAATAATGACTTAATCTCTTATTCAAAAATTCAAGGTTTAATATTTATATTTCTATGATCCTAAAGATCTTATAAATATTGTTATTAAACTACTTATCACTTTTAAATTAGTATTTACTAAAGTTTTATTCTAGAAGTGTTTTTTTTTCACTTCCTACCTCTTATTCTGAGTTGCTATCATAATAATATGGATGTTGCTTTCAAGTATTTATTTAGTGATGAAATGGCATAAGAACAATCCATTAGAATTCTCTGATACCAACTGTGGCGCCCCGCTCCCCACCGTGGTCCTGTTAACTCTTAAGTTAACATGATTACGGCGTGGCAGACACCAAATGACAAGGCCCTTGCTTATGAATAGGTAAGTGACTAATACTAACCCATTATAATTAAAGACTTTGCCACTTACTCAAAGAAGTCATCACTAAATGTAAATACAAAAAGGACAGAGTGCGGAAGCATAAATACAAACATCCATCCATCATAAAAATACAACAGTTCAGAATAAGTAAAGTGCTGAAAGTAAATTTAACATGTATTGTTACAACATTAAATAGTTTAAAAGAGCTGAAATAAACACTCATCCTCACAAATGCAGAAAGAAAACTAAGGATCTTCAGTAGAATGCTCCTTTTCCAAATGTAGATCTTCTGAAGGCTCTACAACCTCAAAAACTCAGAATCTACCATTGTCAGTTTCACAATGATAGGGCCCCAGCCAACAAAAAAAAATTCTAGTTAAACAAAATGTCTAAATACATTTTAGGCTGCAAATTTATTATGTTATTTTAGATATCACCATAAACAAGTAAGTACAAAAGCATAGTAGGAGCAAGAATGTGTAAGAAAGAATAAGGTAAAGCAATAAACAACTAGTTTATAGCTTAAACAACTAGGAAGTAAGAATATACCTCCTCCATAGTAACTGTAACAAGGTTAGGTAAGTAAAAGGAAGACTAAAGCAACTGATTATAAAGAAAATACATCTTAGACATGCTTATGATCAATATAAAATAATGCAAAGTGTTATAAAAGTAAATGAACGTATAAAATGTTGTAAAACTAGAAGTAAAACTAGCATCCTATGCATGTAAAAATAATAAGTAGGACTAACATCCTACAAGTAAGCAAAGCTAGAAAGGATTGTAAGTAAAAGTAGTGCTAAAATGCAGAAAAAGAGTAAAGTAAAATAGTAAATCCAACACTGAAAGCTGTCTTGGCTACTCGAGCCACTCAAATTGTAAGTAAACATAGTCTCACTTAGCCTGATGGGATAAGACTGAAGCTTTGAACGGATAATATCAACGTACTTAGCCTGATAGTCTATAACTAAAAAAAACCAAGTATAAGTGTACTTAAATTAGTATAACCATATCAAATCCTAACTAATCAGTCAGTTGGGGCAAGAGTCTAACCCATCCTATCCCATGGACTAGGCATAGCATAAACTATCAGACTGACCCTACTCTGAAGCCGACCCCCCACGAGGTGAAATGAAGGGGTATACTAATTAAGCTACACTATACTAAAATACGAGAAAAAGTACAATTGCTACTTATGAATTCTCAAAGTTGACATGGGATACTTATCAAATATCCTATGTACACAATAAAAGGTCAAGGTATATAGCTCAAATACAAGATAGGCAAAGCATCAAATCAAAGTGAGCAAGAGACTCAATCTAGAACACAGGTGATATCCATTGTTCTCTAATTTATTCATTCTATCTACTCTAAATTACATAAGATTCAAAATCATCAACTCTTAATCTAAATATAACTTAGACTCATGATCTTATAAGTTGAAAATAATTAGGATTGGCCAAGTCCTAACTATATCTAAATCAAATGACAACTACTTGATTTAAATAAACAAATCATCATCCTAGTTTAATTTTTTAATTAACCCCAAACCCATCTTGATTAGCCAAATCAAGATGAAATGATTAAGGATTCAACTCCAAATGATGAGGCTTAAATCATTTAATCCAAAGGTATATCTAAGGATCTAAGGTTTAGAATCCAAATCTCACTAATTAAGTTAAGGCAAATCCTAAGGATTAATCAACTCATTAGGATAAATCTCTATCATTAGATCTAAGATTTAAAGATCAAATAATCATTTAATAAACTAATAAAATCTATAAACTAGTAAACTTAAGGCTTCACCTCTTGAGTAACCCAATTTACTCAATAGATGAACTCTAACCTAAGATTTATTCATAATCCTTGGAATTAAGGCTCTTACTTTCTAAGAGTATCTCTCAGACACACATCCTAACTAGTGTTATAAGACTTAAGGAAAGATCTAAGGAGATTAAAGAAGGAAGGAACACTCATATTTTTACTTAAGGATTTTCTTAAGGTCCTAAATTAAGATTTTAATCAAAGTTTCTACTAAGTATTATAATTATAAAAATTATGATCTAAGTCACTAATTATACTGTTTATATTGTTTATAATATGATTTTAGGACTTTAAAATGTTAAACCCTAAAGTCGGGGAAAATGACTATTTTGCCCCTACTTAAGGGTTCAAAAGATCAAAATTTGATTTAGGGTTCCAAATTTAAATTTTTCAGTGGCAAAGTATTTCTTACTATCTAATATAAGATTAGACAGTAATTACACAAGTTTTGGGTAATTGTTAAACCTTATGAGATCAAATTAATGAATTTGACTCATAGAGGCATTTTGGTAATTTGGCTTAATTGAATCTAAATTTTATTTTAGTTTATTTTTACTTACTATCTAAGGTTCCTATAGAACCTAAAATTACTGAATTCTGGTAAGTATTGACCAAGTTATGGTCAATACAAGCTTAAGGGTAAAATGATAATTTAGGATTTTTTAATTAAGAATCAATTGGTGTCCAAATTGAGTAAAATCAATGGTTGTAGATCACAAATGATCCACTGATCATAATGACTAGTGGTAGGATCAATTTGGACTATAATTGACTAAGTTATGGCCTAATTAGGGTTTATGGTGATTAGTGAGTGATTAGTAAAATTAATCACCAAATCACTAATTCAACTACACTATTAGGTTCTAATATACTTTAGGAGTTCTCTGAAATTTGAATTGTTCAATTTGGATCAATAAATTTGCTAATTTTCACTAATCAAATTTTAGAATAATTAGGGTTGATTAGTAAATCTAACTATTGGATCTAAAATATTTTTACAGATTACTGTTAATTAGGTTCTCCTGATCAAAATGGATGTAAGAATCACCTAATTTGGAGTTTAATTGAGCAACTTATGGTCAATTAAAGTTCTACGGTTAATTGACCTAATTAGGGTTAGGTCCTAAAAGTGACTAGTCTAAAACTAATCTAAACAGCAAAATGAACACTACTAGATTAATCTTTAGGGTTTTCTGATTACTTTAAGACCCATATTTGATAAGTTTGGATTAGTGTGTGCAAAGTTATGACTAATTGAAATTTTATAACATTGAATTTAATTAATACCCCTAAATATCACTATGTGAAATAATAATCTTATAGCAAAATAAATGGTATCATTAAATTTTTTATATTTTTTGATGAATATGGTATATTTATTTGCTAAATTTGGGTATGTAATTATCAAGATATTAAGGTTTAAAGTTTAGATATTTCTAATTTAATTAAATCCATTATTTAGATATAACCATTTACAATATAATTTCATATATTAATTAATTCATATTTATATATATTAAAATCTTCTTTTACAGACAGCGGGCCCCACAAATTGAGGTAGATAGCGACCCGAACGGGACCCACAGGCGCTGAAGCCAGAGATTCGCAGAGGAGACAGCGCGCGGTGGGTCCCACGGGACACTCGCCCGTGTTCCGAGATGCCATCTCGATGAGGTGGGACCCACGTGACTGGCGACTGAGGCCCAAAGCACTCCCGCGAGTTGGTTAGACTCGGCCCGATAGGGACGGGCCGATTCCTTTGCGCACGCGAAACGCTGGCCTAACCCTAGGGCACCCGAAACAGGCGACGGCTCGACCTCAGCGGGGTCGATACACACGAAAACGAGAGTGGATCCTCAAGATCTTCATCCTAGCATGTGAAATGGAAACTGAAGTGGCCTAGTTTGCCGATAAGAGGAAACCTTAGGTTTTTAGAATGCGGCACTTACAGCCTCTAGCACATCCGACATTTTATCCAAGTAAATGCAGTTGGTTTAGATCTCAATTGATCGAACACAGATATTACAATTATCAATGAACGCAGATACTATACAATTAGGAGAACTGGAATGCAGAAATACTTTAGGAAGAGAGGTACCTCGAGAGTGTAGAAAGGAAACTTTAGGGTTCCAGTCCAGGGTGACGACGAGCTCTCTGTGAACAGGCCGAGGGGGGGGGGGGATTTCAGAAGGAACAATGAATCCTTATGGAGCTAGGATATTACTTGGAGGTGGCTCCTAAGTGGCGGTCGATGCCTGGCTTTGCCGAAGGGCGACGCTCGTCGACCCTCGCGACACGCGTAGGCCCTGCCTTCCCACCCGGAGAAGACGAACGATTCGTCTGTCGGATCGTTTGATCGGATGGATCAAAAGATCCATCCAAATCAAACGGTGGAATTAAATAAAAACCCGACGACATTAATTTAAATGGACGGCGCCATTAATATCAAATAAAATAATATTTATATTATTTAATTAATTTAGCATATTTTATTCATTAATTTAATCGCATAAATGCATTCCAAGAATTCTCAATAAATCACCCTTAGCTAATTGAGGGGTGAGGAACGCAACAGCGCACTCGGATTTTTGATTTGACGAGTATTTAATTAATCGAATTTTCGGGATATTTAAATAATATTAAAATATTCGACAAAAATGTAACGACTTCCAAATGCCTTCAAAACTTCACCCCTAGCTAATTTAGGGGTGGTGAGCGCAATGGCAAAGTCAAATTGTCAATCTGAGGTCTAAATAAAAAGTCAATTTCTAGGGTTTTTGAGATTTTCCAGAAATCAAGATTTGATTCAGTCGACTCTTGATTTGACCTAAATCTTAGAGATGAGTCTAAATTACTTATTTAGTGTAATAGAACTATGATTATGACTTAGATTACTCTTAATTAACCTAAGTAACAACTTAGGTTGTTACACTCATCTTGCTAAAGAAAAAGGAGAAGAAAGGCAGCACTAGGGACCTAAGAGAAACAACTTCAAGCAAGAAGAAGAGGAGTCCGAAGAACTTACTAAAGGAACGTTCCTAGTATTTTCTAAACTCTTGCTTGGTGTTTTTCTTAGTTGATCATAAAAGGGTCTTTATCCATGTATATATTCTTTTTCATCTCTTTTGTAATGGAGAGCTAAACCTCCCTTGGGGAGGGTCGGGGCAATCCCACATGTAATGATAGATACTATAATTATATGAAGTTTTCCATTTTAATAAAAATTATGAAATCAATGCCTTGCTAAAGAAATTTAAAAGAATATTGTGGACTTGAATGTGGACGAAAGGATGAAGGACTAATTGAACTTAAGGACTAAAATGTCTTGGGCTCTATAGCTCACCTTAGTTTTGAAGCTATATTCATGAGTGCATGAGAACTTAGAATTATGTTAGAAAGTTCTTGAGCTTAGTGCACCTTGATCTATACTCAACTAAAGAGTTGAAGCATGTGATGCTAAGACCCACTAATTGAGCTTCGTTGCTCAACATACTTGAGAGATGGAATATATTCATTAAGTGCTCATGAATGAGGTGATATAGTCATTGAGCCCAATAAAATCACTCCCTCATCTAAACTATGCTTGAGGCACGTGACGCTCTTAGTAGAATCAAAGCTTGTAAGATCTTAACTTAATAACCCTCATCTCCATGATCAAGAGATGAGAGGAAAACTACAAATCTAAAATCTTATAAGGATCTTTGTGCTGAAATAGAACCGATTGTGTGTTCATTTCATGCACGAGATTTGAACTTGTTAATCTTTGAATTAAAACTCTAAGAAGAATAATGTGCACTTGATTAAAGAACTAAGTAAAGAAAAAATGAATGCTTGAGGAATCATCATATATAAGTTATCTATCATATCATGTGGGAGAAACCAAACTCTTCTCTTCCTTTTATTAGAAGTATTTTCTACTAAGAGTTGTTGTGCTTGTTCAAGAACCAACACCAATCAATACACATATAGCTTAAACATTAGTGATCATAGATATACCTTACTAACAAAATATCTAATTCTCCGTGGTTCGATAAATCTCGAAAATTCAAACTTTTCACTTATTACTTCAGATCACGTACACTTGCGTGTAAGCGCAGACGTACTTTAGGTCTGTCAAATTTTAGTGCAGTTGCCGGAGAATTGGAACTTGTTTCATATTAAGGAGAATATATGAGTAATTAGTGATTTAAGCAAATCCTTGCATAGAATATTAATTTTTTATTTTTATAATTATAGGTACTAATCATTTGCTTTTATATTTTCTTTTATTATTGCTGAATCCTTGAACGTTATTGCTATATTTATTCTTTATAGCTTAATTATTGTTGTGTATGAATAAGAGAGTTTGCTCAGATTATCTTTTTGACCCTGAAATTGAGAGAACCTACTTGCAAGCTATAAGAGAACAAAACATTTTGCTAAGCCAATAAGCTATTATGGAAAATTATAATGAAAATCGTGGAGAGCCATTAGGAGATCCTAGGGGAATATCATTGAGAGACTATACACTACCCACTATTAGGAGAATTCCCCATGCTATTGTAAGGCATAATATAGAAGCTAATAACTTTGAGATCAAACCTTCCACTCTGAGTATGGTTCAAAATAATCAGTTTGGAGGATTGGCCACTGAAGACCCTAATTCACACATTTCAACTTTCCTTGAAATTTGTGACACCATCAGATTTAACGACATCTCTGAAGATGCTGTTAAATTAAGGCTTTTCCCATTCTCTTTAAGAGATAGAACCAAAAGTTGGCTCAGCTCTCTCCCAAACGATTCAATCTGGACTTGGGACGATTTGGCTAAGAAATTCCTAGCCAAGTATTTCCCTCCAGTGAAAACCGCTCGGCTGAGAATTGAGATAATAAACTTCACTCAGTTGGAAGGTGAGACACTGTATGATGGATGGGATCAATTTAAGGAGTACTTAAGGCGATGCCCACATCATGGGTTTCCCTTGTGGATGCATGTTCAAACCTTTTACAATAGTTTGAACGCTCCTACAAGGACTCTCATCGATGCGACCGCCGGAGGCTCCATCAGTAGAAAAACTCAAGAAAAAACTTACGACCTCTTAGAAGAAATGATAAACAATGCATACCAATGGCCTTCTGAAATGCTTAAAAAAGAATCTATGAAGGTGAATAAATCAAACCAAATAACAGCACTACTGCAAGAAATCCATGCCCTGAATGAGAAAATTGAAAGAATGAATGTTAACGTTGTTCGTGGGATACAGTGTGAGTTGTACGGAGGGGTACATAATAGTGAGAGCTACAATTTGAATAACCCATTCGTACAAACGAATACCAAACAAGTTAATTATTTAAGAAACAACAATACCATGAACAACATTTACTCCAATACCTACAATCCAGGGTGGAAAAACTATCCTAATTTCTCATGGAGTAATAATAATAACAACGAAAATCAATATGGGGGGAGTTTATCAAATCAGTAGGGCATTAATAATGAAAATAATCATAACAATCACCATCCAAAATTTGAAGGAGCTTTCAACTCCTTTAAGGTTGAAACCATCCAATTCATGCACCGCACTGAAGCCACAATCACACGCCACGATGCCTCTATCCAAGGAATAGAAGCATCCCTTAGGAACATAAAGATCCAACTGTGGCAGATCTCCAAGCAATTAACAATTCGGCAGCAAGGAGCTTTACCCAGTTCCACTGAAGTGAATCCAAGGGAGCTGGTTAGCGTGATTCATTCTGAAGGGGCGTATGGGGGAAATACTATTGATAAGTTGAGTGCTATAAAAGAATAGCTAAAGGCTCGGGAAGGAGTAAGGGGAATGGAATGTGAGAAGCTCACTGATTCGAAATGTGATGACCCCTGGAGGCTGTGTATTCCTTGCATAATTAGAAATGAAGTACTTTTAGATCCTTTGTGTGATCTTGGTACTTTTGTCAATGTTATGCCTTATCACATTTATGAACATCTAAAGGTAGGAGGAATGGAGTACACCTCCATGATTCTAGAATTTGTAAATCTAGAATCCCTTGCCCCTCTAGGAATTGTAAGGAATGCTGCTGTTGAATTGGGGAGCTTCATTGTTCCAACTGATTTTATGGTATGCGAATGGGACAGATGGAGCAAGAACTCCACAATTATTTTTGGGTGACCTTTTCTTATGAGCACAAAAGCTATTATTGACGTAGGCCACTGGGTGATGAGTATAAAAATTAAAGGGAAATCTGAATTAATTAATCTCAAACCCACCTTCTTTAAACAAAGAAAGTTGGAAGAAGAGGTGAAAAAAAATTTAGGGAAGAAAGAATTAGGATGAATAATGTTTTTGAGAATCTAATGTTGGGAGAAAAGAATTTAAATAATAGCTCAACTTCTTTCTCGGAGAAGGGGAGTAAGGAAGGAGTGAGAAGAAGGAAAATGAGAAGGGGTAAGAGAAAAAAGAAGATTCCCCTTAAGTTAGAACTTGAAAGAGATGATCCTACGAGGGAAGGAAGAGAGGAAGACGGTTCAAGCACCCTTGAGGGTTGTGCTCACCATAGTACCTTGAGGTTGTGGAAAGAGAAACCTCCGAATCCAATTATCTGATAGTTAACGAGTCTAGCTAAAGATGTCAAACTAAGCGCTTCTTGGGAGGCAACCCAAGATTTATATAAAAAGTATATATATTTTTGGAAGACAGCACTACAGCATGCTACAGCGGTTAACCCGCTATAGCGCGCTGCAACGGTCTGCTCCAGCGGTAACAAATTTTGACCGCCTTGGATTCCCTGTAGTCAAAAAGTAATATATTTGGATTTCCCATACAGTCAAAAAGGTGTGTGCTAAAAAAGCTGCCCCCCCTCACTTGGATCATCACATTTATGGCAAGAGGAAGACCTATTGACCATAGCTCTCTTTCCTGTAATTGCCTTGGCTATTTAAAGGGGAGGCAAGGGGGGGGTGGGGTTAATCCTTGCACCTTCTAAATTTTCTTGCTTCTTCATCAACTTTTGCTCTCCTCTCATTTCTTCATCATGTCTTCCGACAAGAAGTCGATTCTAAGGAGGGAGACTGAAGCTTCCTCATCCGGGGGAACTTTTAACAAGAAATGATTCTCTTCCGCTGAAGCTGAACACCAGTTCTTCTCCATGACTTCTCAGCGGAAGTTAATCCCGGAGAAGAGTTTTGGCCACTACTTGCCCGTGCCGGTGGAGCAAGTCGACCCTAAGGGATGGAGGGAGATGGTGACAAAGAAATCTCCCACGTACCCATCCATAGTCCAGGAGGTGTATGCCAATGCAATCTATGCAGCCGGACGAACGGTCTTCGTGAGAGGTAAGGGAGCCACATTTGGAATTGCTCAAATCGAGCAATTCTACGTGTTAGGGGAGGTAAGTACTTGCTCTTATCTTGAACACTTGAAGTCTTGCTTTGACCCCCATGATCTCATAGTGGAGCTCATCCATGAAAACATAGACTGGGAGGGAGGCCTAGCCAACATTCCTCGTTCCGAATTGACGGATACGAGTAGTGTATAGTTGGTTTTTATTTCCAGCTATGTCATGCCTTCGAGTCACTTGACCGAAGTGACCCGCTCCAGAGCACTACTCTTGTGCTCATTGGTTAGGCCAGGTGAGATCCGCATCGCGAGCATCATTTACGAGCAGCTCTGGAAGGCTCTCAAGGGACCCCGTGTTGCATTGGCCTTTGGGTATTTGATCTCAGGGATATGCAAGGCCCAAGGGGTCAAGATCCTCTCCTCCGACTCCGTCATTTCCCCCACTTCGCTCTTGCTCATTCTGATTTGAATGCCCGCGCTAATGAACGGAAGCTACCCAAGAAAAGGAGGGGCGAGCAAGAGGAAAAATCTGCTCCGTTCAACCAAACTCTCACCAATAAGCCATTGTTATGACTCCACATGCAACAAGCTGATCTTAGCAAGGCCTTGGCCACTGACATGCGGTTCTTTAAAAAGGAACTCGTCTAGCAGCACGAATTTCAGTCCGAATTTCATGAAGCCATTGGACCAATGTTCGAGAACTGGAGCTTGCAAGGGGGGGTCAGACACCTCCGTGTTGCCGCAACCGCCTGTCGGTGCCCCCATTCCGGACACGTGCTACCCATGCGACTTCGCCTACATCATGGGAGAAGAGGAGGAGGATGAAACCCAAGAATAAATAGGTTGTCTTTCTTTTCTTTTTGGTATTATTTATTTTTTATATTTTTCTTTTTGTGTATTTTATTTTGAGGACTTAATTTATGGATTCTCATATTCCCAAAATCTTTCTAGCATTTGAAAATGACAAATTTTTCTAAATTTTTCAAGAAATGAAAATCACAAAAATATAAATAAAGAAAATGATATGAAATAAAAGGTGCTTAACAAAAAGTGATCAATGCATTGATAACATTAAAACTTTTAACTAATGAATGAGTTAAAGTTAATTTAATCTCCAAAATTTTAAATCAATGCTTAGGACTAAGTGTGGGGGAAAGTATTGGACTAAAAAACTAATGATTATAGTAAGTAATCTAAAAGAGTGTGCTAGGCTCCCGTAGGACTTCATGATCACAAAAATTTAAATTGGGGATGAAGAAAAATATCTCTCCCTATGAATAAAAAGAGAAAAATATAAAAATAGGGATGATGAAAAATATTTGTCACAAATGAAAGAAATGAAAAAAGATGATGAAAAATATCTCTCATTTAATCTAATCATCTTTGTAATTCATAAGAAGGAGCACATATAGTACAAAACTTATGATTATTCACTATCTTTCTAATCTAGTTTTCCAAGAAACCTCTCCCATTACCTAGTAATAAGCATAAATATAAATACTTGGAGATTAATTTATTAACCTTGATTCATATCCAAAATTAGAAAATTTAATTAAATGTCAAATGATTTTGGTCATTTCAGTTAAGCACATACCTTGAATTACACATCAAAATCTAATTGATATCTTTTGTTGACTTTCATACTTAAGAAATAGAAAAATACAATTTTAAGCTTATTTGAGGACGAGCAAGAATTTAAGTGTGGGGTATGATGAATCCATAATTTATATCCTAATTAAAGGAAAATTTCTTTCATTTCTCATATTAAAACTGCTTTCTTAATCCAATTTTATTTATTTTTTAGGAAAAATGCATATCCATCAAAATCTGAACAAATCTGGACGAATTTTCCAAGTTCTGGAAAAAATCCGCTGTCGCACGCTGCAGCAGGCAAAATTGCGAATCGCTGGCGCTATAGCGCGCAATGAGCCATTTTGCAAGGCACTAGCGCTATAGCGCGCTGTAGCGGAGCATTCGTAAAATGCTGGCGCTACAACGTGCTGCAGTAGAGTAATTTGTAAATTGCTGGCGCTACAGCACGCTGCAGCGGAGCAATTTGTGATTTGTTGGGGCTACAACGCACTGTAGCGGGTCATTTGCGAAACCACTAGTGCGATAGCACACAGTAGCGCGCTACAGGGCGCTATAGCAGCCCTTCACTGAATGAACCAAATCGCCCGAGCGCGCCACAGTGGCCCAGTTTGCAAAAACTTCCTGCTACAGCGTGCTACAACACGCTGCAGCGCGTTGCAGCGGCCCACTGAAATTTCTTATGAGCAGGGCATTAAATGCGGCTGGGATAAGACCCCCAACCAGCCCCTTATCTCCAGACATTATTCCTTTTGCAGCAGATTAGTTTTTAAAGGGAAAATGGTCAATTTTTAAGTGATGTGAAGGTTAAATAATAGAAAAGAAATGGTCACCTTATCCCTAAAGTAGAATTAGCCATCATTGCACCAAAATTTTTAAAGGCAAATATCGATTTTGTAATGTGAGGATGATGAAGCAGCCCACCTCTATAAACACCGCCCCTCTTGACTCAAGAAGGGTTCCCAACTTGGCTCACTACAACTTAAGTAAAGAGAGGGCTGCATAGGGGAGAAGGAGAACTCTCCAAGGGTGGAAGAGCTCATCTTGCTAAGGAGAAGGAGAAGAAAGGCAGCACTAGGGACCTAAGAGAAATAACTTCAAGCAAGAAGAAGAGGAGTTCAAAGAACTTCCCAAAGGAATGTTCCTAGTATTTTCTAAACTCTTACTTGGTGTTTTTCTTAATTAATCTTGAAAGGGTCTTTATCCATGTATATATTCTTTTTCATCTCTTTTGTAATGGAGAGCTAAACCTCCCTTGGGGAGGGTTGGGGCAATCCCACATGTATTGACAGATACTATAATTGTATGAAGCTTTCCTCAAATTTTAATAAAAATTATGAACTCAATGCCTTATTAAAGAAATTCAAAGGACTATTGTGGACTTGAATGTGGACCAAAGGACGAAGGACTAATTGAACTCAAGGACTAAAATGTCTAGGGCTTTATATCTCACCTTAGTTTTGAGGTTAAATTTATGAGTGCATGAGAGCTTAGAACTATGTGAGAATGTTCTTGAGCTTAGTGCACCTTGATCTATATTCAACTAAAGAGTTGAAGCGTGTGATGCTAAGACCCACTAATTGAGCTCCGTTGCTCAGCATACTTGAGAGAGGGAATGGATTCATTGAGTGCTCATGAACGAAGTGACATAGTTATTGAGCTCAATGAAATCACGCCCTCATCTAAATTATGCTTAAGGCGCGTGATGCTCTTAGTGGAATCAAAGCTTGTAAGATCTTAATTTAATAACCCTCATCTTCATGATCAAGAGATGAGAGGAAAACTACAAATCTAAAATCTTATAAGGGTCTTTGTGCTGAAATAGAACCGACTATGTGTTCATTTCATGCACGAGATTTGAACTTATTAATCATTAAATTAAAACTCTAAGAAGAATAATGTGCACTTAATTAAAGAACTAGGTAAAGAAAAAATGAATGCTTGAGAAATCATTATATATAAGTTATCTATCATATAATGTGGGAGAAACCCAACTCTCATCTTCATTTTATTAGAAGTATTTTCTACTAAGAGTTGTCGTGCTTGTTCAGGAACCAATACTAATCATTACACGTATAGCTTAAATATTAGTGATCATAGATATATTTTAGTAACTAAACATCTAATTCTCTGTGGTTCGATAAATCCTGGAAATTCAAACTTTCCACTTATTACTTTAGACCATGTACACTTGCGTGTAAGTGCAGACATATTTTAGGTCTGTCACACATCTTTATTACTTCACAGCTAAACCTAAATTTTGGGTTGCAAATAAATCATGTTTTAACCTTGGAACATCCATGTTATTGGATATGAAAAGCTCATATTTCTCTCTCTTAAGACAATAAACAATCTCTATATTCGCCACAAACTTTTCTTTCTTTGGTGCTTGAAACAGGGCCTCAAACAATCCATATTTGGAGTTGGAAACAAGTTATATTGAGTTATGAATTAGAATAGAGTTGTTATTTTTTGCTGTTTGAAAATAATAATAGAGCTACTATAACTGAAGAGCTTTAGAGGCTATTTAGCTGCTTTTTTTTTCTTATAGTTGCTTATGTGCTATAATTTGAGGTTGTAAGGAAGCATGTAAGGATTTTTTGTGGCTGTTATTTAAGGCTTTAGGGACTTTGGGATGTACCATGGCTGTTGTTTGGGGTTATTTTAAAAGTTGTTAGGGGGCTATTCTGAGTCAGTATCTGTGGAAGACTTAAAAGTAGTGAGTGTCTGTGGTGGTTGTTTGGTGCTGAGTTTGGGCTGAGGAAATCTTCTAATATGACTAAGGAAATCTTCTAAGCTTAAACATCTCTATTTTAGAGTTAAATTGGGCTATTCATTTATTGTAATTGGGATTGATTATCTGATCATTTTTGGAGTTGTTTTTTTTGTCTATTATGGAAGAAAAATAGATGCTTAAATGTGTCTTTTTATGGGTATACTCTTAATATCTTAATGGGCTTATTTGAGGGTTGATTTAGAATTAATTTTGGCTTTAGTTGAAATTCTTATAATCAGATCTTAGAACTATCTGGGGCAACTGAGAAAAAGTAAAAAGATAAATAAGCTAAGTTGTCCAAGCTGTGCTAAGTAAATACACTTTTTTTTTTAAATTCGAGATGTTGCATCTCTATCATACTTATTAAAAAAAAGTGGCTTCAATTAGGGGCTTGCATCTTATTCTTTTTCTTCTTATTCATCTTTTTTTTCTTCTAGTTCTTTTGCATCTTCTGCTTCACGGATAAGCCCAAGGAAAATAGATTGGTTATCTTGCATATCACTGAAATTCTTTATAATTTGCCTATCAAGCGCCAGCAATGCTAATCTTTGCTATCTTTGAGTAAATACAACAAAATACTTGTGATAATGTAGATATCGCTACTGGTAAAGATGAAAAATTTTACATGTAGCAGTTAAACATTTGCATAGTATGTGGGTAAGAATCTCAAATACTTAAAACACGTTTCAAGAAAAAAAAAAATCATGCCCTCACAGAGATCTCAACAATAATACATCTACTTAATTTTTCCTCGTTGTTCCAAGCAAAACTCTACGTAGCCTTTGCCGTTTATATAGCCACAGCCAAAAAGGGCCAACAAGTGCTGTGTAAAAGATAAGATCGCAATCTTGGAGAAGAGCTATGTTGATTCTTATGCATAAAAAATGTTATACTTACACCATCATATACACAATCATATTCATAATCAATCAAAATTTTCTTTATTGAATATTTGATAAATTACTGTGGAACATTCTATGGCATCCAAATACTTCATAATATCGTTTGTATGATTCAACAGTAGGATTTAATATATTTCAAAATATCCTCACTATCTAATTTTATATATTTTGTATACAGTATTTTCTAGTTTGCATCAACAATTTTAATTATTGACGAGTTGATGTTTATTTAGCCATGAGCATTCATGCACATCCTTCAAATTATTCAGCTTTATCAGCATTTAAATATCTTATGTATTCAAACTTTTCAAATATGAATGTCAATCATTTTCTTAGATATACATATTTAGATTCATTTTTACTTTAGTTTATGTACTTGTAATATAAGCTATAAATATTTTTTTTTTAACTTTCCATCCATTGTAAATTGAACCAACATTATTTGGTTTAGTAAGTTCAATTCTACTTTTATTTTAAACTTTCTTTGTTATATGGATACTTGCGACTTCAATTTTGAGGGAGGACTCATATTATTTAGATTGATATTAGAGATATATCATAAGGATGTTTTGAACAATAAGTTTTAAATGATTTAATTATATATTATAGTGAATAAGGTGTTAAAATAGGTTGATATTCTTAAAACTTCAACACTTCCACTTATTATACTAATGAGAGTTTTATTTTCAAGAACTTATAACTTAAATATGTTGTGATATTTGTAAGTTATTCTTTCATATTATTTATGATTTCATATTTTGAATAATGAATGTTTAATTAGAATAATTGAAATTCCTTCTACCCATAACTCCATATAATATAAGGTTGTATCTAATGTTGAGTTAAAATCACCTAACTCAATATTAAATACTACCATAATACCCGTTGTTAGATTTTTATATTTAATCTAATAGTGAGGTGTTACAGTTTAGCCTTTAGTATCACTGTAATAACCAAAGTTATTACCTAAGTCAATTAGGACTAATCCAAATCCTAATCTTAATTTTAGTGCACTAATTAAGTAATTTGGAGTTCACAACCAAAATCTAGTCCAAATTAGGGGTCAATTGGATCAAATTCTAACTTTGGGAAATCCATGAACCTTTGAAATTAACCTAATTATTTTGACCTCAGATCAAAAATCAGACTTTGTCATTGCGCTCATTACCCCCAAATTAGATAAGAGTGATGTTTTGGTGGCAATCGGAAGTCATCAAAAATTCGTCAAATATTTTAATAATATTTAAATGCCCCAAAAATTAGGAAAATAAAATACACATCGAATTAAAAATCTAACCTCACCATTGTGTTCCTCACCCCTCAATTAACTAGGGTAAATATTTGAGAATATTCTGGAGTCATTTTAATATCTAATTTTACTTAAGAAATTTTGTATTAAATATTTAAATAGATAATATTTTATTTATTTGCTAACGGCGCCGTTCCTGCGTCATTGCCCTCCTGCTGCTCTTTCCGTCGCCCTTACATATGATCAGACAAAATGCGCGGGCCATTCGATCAATCGATTGAACGGTTCCGAGCCATCGTCCTGCTCGCTCGTTGCGTACAGGATGCGTGGCGCGCAGCTGCTCACTGCGACCAACCACCGCTCATGAGACCTCGCGAGCTCCGCCCGCTCCTCTCTTAAGCTTCCCCAGGTAATCTCAGCTCGTCTCACACGAGCTTGATTTCCTCGGGCATTCTCCAGAGACCATCTCTGCAACCCTAATTCCTCATCTGTCGTCCATTCAGGTACCTTCGATAACCCCCTTCACACATTCTATCCATTTTATTTTCTAAAACTTAATCCACACTTAGGATTGGAGATCCATCGGGTTTGATTATTGTTCGAGGCGCTTAATAGACTTATTTCAATCGGCCATCCATAATTAAAACTGTTAACCCGCTTTCGCAGAAACCTAGATCTAGGGATCGCTCGTGTCGCCGGCATAGTCCATCACCGAAGCTGGTTCGACCGCCATTGGGCTGGTCTGGTCGAGCCCTAGCTAATGCCGTGTGGTCCGGGGTCTGTCACCGCCGGGATGGCCGTGAGAAGAGATGCCCTAGCATTGGCCAGCTGGGTTGAAGGCAAAGAGGCTCGGGTAGGGCTGGGCCGACCCGAGCCCGACCCGTGTCTGGCCGGGTCCGCCCCCGTGGCTGTGGAGCCCGCAGTAGAAGTCTTGGCTGCTATTCATTGCGCCACGTGGCACTTGCATCGACCACCTCCAGTCGCAGGACCCGTTGTCTCCTCCTTCTGAGGCAGTGGGCCCCACCTGCAGAGCAGCAGCTAGCCAAGCAGTGCCGCGTGTCCCTGGTGGGGCTACGCGTCTCCTCTGTCACCAGCCGTGGGTCCCATCGCTCTGATCCAGCCAATCAGAGTGCATCACGTGTTGGCCGTGGGACCCACCTCTGTTTTAAATTCATTTAATATATCTGTTTATATATAATGATTCAGTTTAATATATTTTATACAGAAAACATTTAATTTACTTCATGTTAATTAATTGAATGCTGAAAACTTCAAACCCTCACATCATTTAATAATCCTAATATACTAAATATATATCTCATTTTATTCAAAAAAATAGGAGGAATAATCTGGTAGTATTAAATTTTTTGTACGACACCTATTTACGTTGTGACATTTTAGGATATCCACTCACTTGTACCAAAATCTTGAACCATCATAACTTTATACCTAGTGATCCAAACTTAGCTAATATGGGTCAAAGTAATCAGGAGAACTTTGGTAATATTTTGTTAGTATTAGTTTTGCCATTTGATAATTAGTTTGGCTAAAGATTTTTAGGACTTATCCTAATTACCCTTAAAACTTTAAAAATTCAATTGATCATAACTTAATCAATAGAATTCTAAATTAGGAAATTCAAAGTGCTATCTAGTTTTGAATTTTAGTGCCAATAGGAAATAAAATTAGTGTTTTGACCCCTAGAAATCCTAAGTTGACCAAACTACTCTTAATCCTAATTAGGTCATAACTTAACTAATTGAGGTCTAATTTAGGTCTACTCCTAATTAAAGTACTCAGTATGGTATAGGGAAGCTATAGCCACTGAGTTTGCTAAATTTAGACATCAAATGGAAAAGTTATATTTTTGACCCTTCTTTAAGCTCTAAAATTACATAATTACCCTTAATATTGGAATCATCATAACTAGTCCAATAGACCTCAGAATTCAGTGTTCTTAAGCTCTATAGAATCCTTGGACAACAAATAACAATAAACTATACAAATTTTTAGATTTTATTAAGTGAAAATTACTAAAATGGCCCTTAGGTCAAATTCCTTAATTTGAACTTTTAGGGCTTAATTCTTGTCCAAATTCAGTGTACTTACTGTCTATATTCATATTAAATAATAAGGAATCATTTGGTGTCAATAAAATATAATTTGAAATCTTAAATCAAAAAATAAATTTTGGACCCTTAAGTAAGGGCAAAATAGTCATTTTGCCCAAAAAACGAATTTAGGTTAAGTGTTGTAACAACCCTAGTTGTTACCATAGCTAAGTTTAGATTAATTAAGCTAAACCAAGTCCTAATTTTGATTCCATTAGACTCAATGGGTCATTTAAACCTAACCCTAAGAGTTTTAAATCAATTGGAGCAAAACTGAGAATTTTGATATTTTTGGCTATTATTGAGCTCTGAAAAATACCTAAATTAAATTGATCTTCAAATTAAAATCTGATTTCAATTTTGAATTTCTTATACCTCAATTAGCTAAGAGTGAAAATTTGAGAATTTTTGGAGCTCATTTAGTCCTAAATTGAATTTTAGGAATTTATTAGAATTAATTTATTAATTAAAGGATTTAAATTATTAATTTAAATTAAATAATTATAATTTTAAATGCGGAATTCGCTGTCGGGACCACAACAAATCCGCTGCGGGGTCCCGACAGTGGCCCATAGGGTCATGCTAATAGAGGCGTTAGCACGCATCTCCACGCCTCCATCTAACGGAAGGATTTACCCCACACCAAGATCAAATCCAAGCCACTCAATCGGCATCATAATCCAACAACTCTCTACATCCCATCTTAAGTAAATCAGATTGATCGTTGGATCACTTTGATTCTATCCGACAGATGATCTGCCTCCCCAATCAGCCATTACTGATCGAAGGATCTGAACCGCTCCATCCCAATTGACGATCCATCGAACGACTACCCCGCCAGTCACTGTTCCACTTCGTCCCCAAATTTCTAAGAGAGGCCCCTACAGCTCACCCACTCCTGCTGTAGTGGTAGTACGGGGGAGATCTCGTCCCCCACTCTCTCCCGAATTGCAACGGCTAGGGGAATGAAGTTCCTGGTCTACCCCTCGCGGGTTGTGGCCCGATGCCTAATTCTCCTTGGGTTGGCCATTGGAGGCTAGCCCAAAGCTCCCACACTACAACTTGGGCTATAAATACCCTGGGATTTCCATAGAGAATCCCTTTGCTCTTTGTGGATAGGCTTCTTTATCCCCTCCCTCTCTGTCTGCGTCCTCTTGCAGTTCGAGCTCCCCGGTGTCTGAACCTACTGCATACCGCTGATAGTGGGTGTGTGTCTGGCGTTCAGACCCCCAGCTAGCTTCTGCAACTGTCTGGAGAACTCTGAGCTCCCCCCTTCGTCTCAATCGCAGCCATTACCCAGCTCAAGGTATAGCCCTCTGACCTCTTCTCTACCGAGCTGGGTTCAGCTCGACTAACACTTTCCCTACTCTAGATGCTATGCTAGGATTGCGCCTTAGTGTTTCATTAGGTAGCTACTGCCCTGGTAGAGGCTAGCAGTGGACCAAACGGGGTGAATTCTATCTAAAAGTGCACTGGCAGTCGACCCTTAGACCAGTGATTCGCTAAGCCTCTGAGCCCTCTATCGATAACTCATATCATTCGTGAGTGACTATAAGGGTATAACAATCACTGAGTTCGATCAGGTCTATCGATACGACTGGAATCGATCGACCTAGTTGCAGCTCACGTGTAACAACCCAAATTATTATCTTAGTCAATTAGGACTAATCTCAGTCTTAATCTTGATCCTAAGTGCTAATTAAGTTATTATGAGCCAACCTCTCAGACCTAGTTTAAATCAGGAGTCAAATGAATCGAATCCTGATTTCTAGAAAATTCAGAAATCCTAGAATTTAAACTATTTAAATTGACCTCCAATCAAAAAACGAACTTCGCCATTACACTCATTGCCCCCAAATTAGCTATGGGTGATGTTTTTGTGTTAATCGGGAGTCATCAAAATTTTGACAAATATTTTAATAATATTTAAATACCCCGAAAAATAAGAAAATAAAATACTCGTCAAATCAAAAATCTGATCTCGTCATTCTATTTCTTGCCCCTCAATTAGCTAGGGGTGAATATTTGAGATTTTTTTCTGAAGTTAATTAACTAATTAAAATTTAGAACTTAAATTGTTATATTTAATTAATAATAAATTATTTAGCAACTAACGGTGCCGTTAGATTATTACTCCACGCCGTTTCCTATGCTCGACGCCGTCAGCCTTCCGTCAAGCCCAGATCCACTCGATTAGGCCGTCCAAATGGACGGTTCTGATTTCGCCTTCTTCGGTGGCAAACCTGGGCGTCGCACGTGGCAGGCTCCCCATCGCCGCATGCCATCCCTGCCCTTGGAGCCTCCGTCGAGCAGCCTTAAGACCTCTACTCACATGGCTTAGCTCTGGTTCACGCTCAGGGAGTCAGCCGTGGTCACACAAGCTCCATCCCAGCTCGGATCACCTCAGCCGTTGGACAGAGGCACCTCTCGATCTCCTCTTTCTCTTTCAGTTATCGCATGCAATTAATTTCGAAAGTCTATTCCGAAGAGTAGATTGTCAATCGAGCGGAGCAGATCGTCCAAAATCGGTCCCGATCGGCCGAATTTTGACTTTGTATACAGTGGTATACAGTATCCACCTTCGTCCCCGTCCCCGTCCACCTAGGGCATCATCAACCCCGACGATAGAGTAGTCCTTTAGGTTCGGTTCCAGTACCCATCGACGGGTTTCAGAGAGACCTCTCGATCGGCATATAGATCTCATCGCTTGGAGCCCGATGCAGCGAGGATTTGGAAGCCCTAGAGTCAGTCCCTGTGGAGCTGTCAGGGACGATGACCCCCCTCCGGGTCGGGCCGAGCCGAGTTCAGCCCGTGGCAGCACGCACAGGTCATGTGCGAGCGCTGCGCTCAAGGTGCGGGGCCCACATCCCTGCTGTCGCGCGCGTGGCTGCTGCACCCGCGGGGCCCACCTGCTGCCCTTCAGCCTTTCAGGCCACACCGCGTGGCGCTGTGGGGCCCGCGCCTCTGCCGCGCCCGATCAGTAGACGCCACGTGTCCGTGGCGAGTCCCACCGCCATAATGTTGCCTGCAAAAATAATAGTTAAATATATATAAATGTGTATATATATATATATATATATATATATATATATATATATATATATATATTATGTAAATTATATTATGAAAATATATATTCTTTTTTTTTTTCCGAAACTTTTCATTTCATTAAATCTTCAAAATAATTTTACAGGCTTACAAAAGTTGTCGACAGGACAATACACCTCCATCTATCCACAATAAAAACATACCTAAGATAATCCCAACTAGGTAAAGCCAGCAAACAAAAAAAAAAACAACAAAATATCTCTTGATCCATATTATAGATCACAGAAAATCATTACTGCAATGATCCAAAGGCTAAACCACACCGAGCAAACCACAGATAAAAAAGGAAGACATCATAATGTAGAAGATTCCAGCAAATAGCCAATCACCATCAGCATCGACGCACCTAGCCAAAAAGTTTCTAGGATACCGAATAACAGAGGGTCCAGCCGAGCAGAGAGAGTAGCTTCGCAGAAATGGAACAGAAGCCCTACCAACCATGCAATCAGGGAGCGACCCGCCATTTTCCTGAAAAAAAAGGTGTAGACAAAATCTTCCTGGTTCCGACAAAAATGGGGACGAGATCCGAACCTTAATGTGCAGCCACTGTGCTATCCGAACAAAAATGCAAAGTACTTCAATAAAGTACCTCAGAAAAGAAGATGAGACAGCATTGGTGCCATCACAAAACTGAAACCTATTTAAAGAGTCAGAGCAGCGCCGCTGACAACAGAAGATCAACAGACATGTAATGATGACTAAAAACCTTCCAGAACTGTACCCACTGAATCCACATCAGAAGAATGACCACTGACAAGAAATCAAGAAATAGCCAGCGAAGGGATGACAGCAAAAAAACCCCTAAAAAGGATCTCACAAAAAGCACTACGGTTGCTGAAAAGCCATCCAGCAGTGCAATCCGGAAGAGAACCTAAATTGAAAAAATACATGCGAAGACAAATTGCATACCAGCGAAGATTAAGTTCTCAATAACCACTAGACCGTAGTCTGTTTAAAAGCCCCCCACTTTTCCAGCAAAGACAATAAAGCCTTGTTACCCTTAACAATTTTCAACAAGCAATTTAAAATTTCCCTATTGCTAATTAAAAATAGATTATTCAAAATGCCAGCTCTTATCACAAAAAATTTAACAAACAACCAGGGAATCAACAAGATTTTGATCCCACCAACTCGAGCATGCCATGAAACAAAATAGGAACCAGCCCGAATGAACAAGCCAATCCACTCTAGTAAGCCAAACCTTACCAGAATTAATCCTAGAAAAATGACAGTAGATCGATGATCTACCTCCCCAACTTCTACAGATGGTCCCTCTAGACTTCAAACCAGAAAGATGAACATCTTTATGCCCAAAGTACCTTGTGAAAATATCATTGGGAGCAATTTTACGAGAAGCAATAGCAAGTTGCATGTAATTTGCAATATAAAACATAAACTTAGAAACAGACATTGAAAAATTTTTCCATCTAAACTGATCTCTGACTTGCCAAGGCTGCCAGCAAATGCGACAAATAAGAGTAAAGTAAAAAGGGTCAGCATTAGTAGAATAAACCAGTAACTCTGCAACATTAGTCTTACTCAAAATTTCATTCAGCTTCAAAAGATGATTAAAACCTCTCCAAACACTGCCTGCATAAGGGCAGTATATAAAAAGATGAGACATTATTTTTTTCGACTGACAATGAGCACATTAAGAGGCAAGAGAAAATCCTCTCAACTTCATAATATTATCAACTAAAAGAAAACAATTAAACATTCTCCAAATAAAAAAGGATAGAGTATTAGTAGGCATTTTAAACCAATAGCGCGAAGTACTAGGAATAGGATAATCAAGGATCTTTCTTGCGGATCTGACACAAGGCTTGACATTTTTTCCAATAATAATCTGTATTTTATCCCTAACACCGGGGTTAATGACCAAGGAATCACAGATAATGTTAATCCGTTCTCCATTTAATCAAACACTCCCTAATTTGCCAGTGTCCCAATTACCTTCCGACCAGAAATCAGCCACACGAGCTTTTGAAGACCCCCTGACAGGGAACCGAGGACATAATGGACCATCATTGATCCAATTATCAAACCAGAAGGAGATTGACCCCTTTCCCAATTTCCAAAAAACATGTTCTTCAGCAACCATCTTAACCCTAAGCAAATTTTTCCAAATAATAGAATCGTTCTGCTTCAAATTTATCATAATTACATGCGTCGACTTCCCATATATATTATTCATTAAGTTTGCCCAAAGACCATTCTTTCTCAACCTCCACCAGTCTTTAATACAAAAAGCAGAAGCAGATAACTTAAATGGGAAAAAGCCCAGCCCACCAAAAATTTTGGGAGACGCCACTTCCAACCAAGAAGACCACCACACAGCCCTCTTTAGCCATAATCTCCCCAGAGGAAATCATTGCAAAGCTTATTAGCAGCATTAACAAATTTGTAAGGAGGCTTAAAAATAGCAAGAAAGTGATTCAGAATTGAGTTAATGACTGATTGTAACAACACGATGCGACCTCCAAACGTTAAGCATTTTGAAGCCCAACCATTAATTTTAGTGGACATAGAGTCTAGAAGGGGTTGGAAATAGTACCAAGACGCCTTGCCTTTTGAGAGAGGAAGACCAAGGTATATAATCGAAAGATGAGCCCTAGATAAATTCGAAAGGCTTAAGATTTCAGTCCTTCTTCTACTAGCCACATGTTTTCCAAAAACTACACTCAATTTGTTCATATTGACCTTCATCCCAGAAACTGACTTCATATGGTCCAAGAGGTTCAGAATGGTAGAGAAGGCTTTTACAGTAGCTCTACAGAATATAATTGTATCATCTGCAAAAGCTAAGAGGGGAATGATCGATTTACCAAAGTTGTGGAAGCTTATCCCTTTCAGAATTAAGAATTGAAATGAGATAAGTTTTAAAAAATAGTCATTTGCAATAATGAAAAGGGTAGGAGATAGTGGATCCCCTTGCCTAATACCTCTGGTAGATTTAAAGAAGCCAATGCTATCTCCATTCAAGAGAATTGAGAACCACACATTTGAGATAGATTTATAAATTAACTGAATAAAAGCTTCTGAAAAGCTAAACTTTCTAAGGATGGAAAGAAGGAATCTCCATTCAATTCTATCTTACCCTTTCATGATATCCAATTTAATACGAGCATTTCCCCCAAAATATGCTTTATCAATATCATGGACGAGCTCCTTAGCCAGAAGGAAATTATCTGAAAGAAGCCTTCCTTTCACAAAAGCATTTTGGTTAGGGGAAATGATTTTTGGAAGAATGGAGCACAGTCTTTTGGCCAAAACTTTAGTACAAATTTTATTTAAAATATTACAAAGGTTGATTGGTCTAAAGTTCAACCAAGACTTGGGAGAAGACACTTTGGGAATAAGAGCAATAGCTGTAGAGGTGACAAGTTTAGGAATATAATTGGAATTAAAGAAATCTACAATAGCCTCTGCAACATCCTTATTTATAATTTCCCAGTAGTGCTTAAAAAAGAGAGGAGGAAACCCATCCGGACCTGTGGCAAAATCCTCATTCATGGAATTAATAACATCCATAATTTCCTTATCCGAAGGAGAGGAAATAAGCCTAGCATTCTCTTCCTCAGAAACTTTGGGAAATTGAATTTCATTATGTAAAGAGTTGAGGTCACAGCCCTCACTGGACCAAAGACTAACAAGGAAATCACAGGCAAAACTTCCAAGCATCTCGTGTGGAATACAATTCCCATCTTCAGATTTCAAACTAACAAAAACATTTGAGGCCTGTTTGACTTTCACCCAAGAATGGAAAAACTTAATATTCCTTTCCCCATCTTTAAATTTTTAAGAGTGGATTTTTGAATCCAAAACGCCTGCTCCATATTCAGAACATTTTCCAGATGATCAAAAGCTTTAGATAACTTATCTTTTAATTCTCAGCAACTGGAAATATCAATAGCCGCTTCTAGCTCAGCTACCTCAGCTTCAGCCAACCTGACCACATCGAAAATATTACCAAACTTAGACTTGTTCCATAAAATTAGGGATTTCTTGAGCCTTTTCAGCTTAAGATGAAGAAGAATCATAGGGGAGGCCACTTGATCAAGAGAAGTTTGCCAATCATAGTTAACCAACTCCAAGAAATCTGGGTGATGAACCCACATATTTTGAAACCTGAATCTGCCCTTAGGGAAGAAAGCTAAAACTAAAGGGAGAAGAAGTGGGGCTTGATCCAAGCCCAACCTACTAAGATGAGTAAGCTGAAGGTCATTGAATAAACTTAAAAAACTTGTCTTCACCAAAATTCTATCAATCCTAGAAACCGCCAGGCTGTTTGACCAGGTAAAATTTGAGCCCGAGAAGTTTATTTCAATAAGACCAGCTTTACTTATCATATTGTTAAATTCTCTTGAAGCAATACCAGAAAATTTACCTCTACCAATCCTTTCCGACTCTTTCCTTATCACATTAAAGTCCCAACCCACAATACATGGTGAATCATTCAGGTTGCACTAGTTTTCAATAGAATCCCAAAGCTGGCGCCTCATAATGTAGGAACAATTTGCATACACCACTGAAAGCTTCCAACACAGATTACACCAGGAGCTGATACCATGAATACATTGATCCTCGTTCACCACCACATCAAACAGAATGGGGGATTTTCATAATAGCCAAATTTTATTACAAGCATTAACTAGAAAATTTGTAAAGCCCAAAAAATTAGCTAACTTGACAACCGCCTCATAATTCAGAAGAGGCTCAAAAATACATAGAAAAAGACTATTATTTCTCTTACAAATAGATTTAAGCATTCTTCTAGTTTTGGCAGCAGCAATACCTCGCACATTTCAAAATAAAATTGATTTATCTAGCATGAATTAACTATACTAGACTTCCTGAACTGATATCTAATCAGTAACATAGCCGCTTTAGTCCTCCTGGTAGCCCTCGACTTTTTCCTTAGAGTAACCCAATCCTCTTGGGTATCCAAAGATAAGGCAGGGTTCAGAGACACCAATTAATCTTTACCTCTTTCCTAATCTTTCTTTTCCAATGCATGAAGAATGAAAGAAATAACATTATTTTGCATCAATGGGATATCACAAGTAGGATCAGTAGATTCTGATTTAATTCTCTTATGGATAAAAGCATTCAAAATAGCATTACTTACATAAGGAACAATAACTTTTATCTAGTTCAACAAAGTACCACCATTAGCTGGAGATTTCATCCCAGATTGTTTCATCTTCCACATTTTCTTCCTTTTCTACACACATTCCTCCTGAATATGACCACATTTACCACACAAAGAACACTTCACATACTCATGTTCCACAACTATTCTTTGAAAATGTTCAAAAATATTGCCAGAGATTAGAATAGATTTGGGGCATCGCTTTGAAATATTTATATCTACAAGAACTCATGCCTTAGGGGCATGCCAAAAACCAGAAGACTCATTAATCGTAATCAGGGCACAAACTAAACTAGCCAGGGTCCATAGGTGATGGGGATTGTTGAGTATAGGCCTGAGATTTAGAAAATTGATCCACTCTGGTTCACAGAAGGAATCCATTGGATCAATGACTTCTTTCTCTACCAAAAGTTTCAATGTTCCCCTACCAAGCCTTATAAAATGAGAAGCAAGAAGATTCACAAAATTGTCAAAAAGAACCAAAGAAATCAAGAAGCAGTTATTCGAAGCAGCAACAAGCCAAAAACCACCATAACAGAAAGAATCCAACCAGCTATTTAACAAAGGGATTGAGATCCAGCCTTTAAGGCAAACAACCGAAATAAAAAAACCTCCTCCTTACAGGGAAGCAAAATCTTGGGGGAGAAGATTGGTTTGCCCGGAGACAAGAGAGGATGTATTACCTTTTGAACCTTTTGTAACTGAGGAAGGGGCAGAAAATCACAATCAGAGAGGTTCGACAGGACAGGGGCCTGTCGTTCTCCCGAATCCCTAACCCTAGAAGCATCGAGTGGTTTCTAAGAAATGGCGGAACCTGCAGAGCCTTTAGCCATTCTATATAATATATATATATATATATATATATATATATATATATATATCAGGTTAACAATTAATTAATATGTGATTATTAAACGGTTAATTAATTTAAGTACAGTAATAATTAATTATATTAAACTAAATAGTAAACAAAAATTAATTAATTAGAATTAGTTAATTAATTAAATATAAATTATTTAATCAATAGATATTATTAATTTGATATAACAGTACTAATTGATTAGTTAATTTAATTAATAAATAATTGATTCAATTAGAATAGAAAGACTATTTATATAATTTTGAATAGTACATTAATTCAAATTGTATTTTTAAATAGTTAAATTTATTTAATTTAAATTATTTAATTTAAATTACTTTTTAAATTATTTAATTTAAAATTTTAAAGTTTAATAACTTTTTGTACAATGATCCAAACATAGCCAATATAGGTCTCATTTTACTCAGAAAAATAAAAAAAATTAAATGGCGTAATGTAAAAATTAGTTTCGAGGTATGTATAATGTAGTGACATTTTAGGACTTAATTAAAACCCTCACAACTTTTAATCTAGTTATCCAAACATATGTAATATGGGTCTTAAAGTACTCAGGAGAATAGCCCTAACACTATAGAAGTATTAGTTTCTCTATTTGGAGCTTAGTTTGAAAAGTAACATTTAGGACCTGAGGAAAATCTCGAAAATCCATAAAGCTTTAAATATAGATGATGAATTCAAGGTCTCCACTGTGCAGAATCCTACTAACAGGATTCTGACTCCTAGCTTCTTGAACAAAAATTGGTTAAAGTTGAAGATTTACTTGAAGATAATTAGATGGGATGATTATATACATATAATTAGCACATTTGCAAGAAAGGTGGTTCTTACATTTATTTTGATTAAGCCACCCTAACGAAGCGGTCTTCGATAGGAGGCATCGCCCGTTGGCGATTTGTATCTCAAGCTAAGTCAGTAAGATGCCCGACTTACAATCACGCTCAGTATCTTAAAGAAGGTGATTCTAATTACTTAGTTTATTTGAGCCACACCTATTGAAGCTGTCTTCACTAGGAGGCAACGCCCGTTGGTGATTTGTATTTTAATCAAACTAAGGAATGAGTACATGTTTAATACACTCTTAGTCTTGGGAGATTTACTCTATTGGGACTGTATTCGTCTAATCCCTCGGGATAGCACCTGCTCATAAGTCCACATTAGAGTGAATCAACCAATCCCAAATACTACTGAGGGAAACTAGTATTATGGGTATACCATACTATACCAACCAATAATCTGGGTTCATACAATGTTATTTAATCAACAAATATTTAACAAGACTATCAATCCTTACTATAAGGGGTGATTCCTACCCAAGGCTTCAGAAACATGATCAAAAGACCACTCAATATAGGTTCTATCACAAAAAAGAGATGTTATTCTAATATCTCAAGTGATTCCTACCATGAGGGATTAAGATCAACTTCTAAGGTTAAAGAATCATCTAAGCTTCTACCTCAATGAGTTATACAAAATTCTCCTACCTCAATGTATATTTAAACTTGGGTCTTTAGAATATTTCAGTTGACGATCTTATGGTGAGATGCTCAAGATCTCATATTCTTAATTCTGATGCTAATACATTAGGTTTTTCTTATCTTTTAGATTTAGAGTGATCAGATCAGTTAATTAAGTCATCTGATCATTTCTTATTCTAAGATTATGGGATTTAAATCAAAGATGTTATTAAAGTTAGATCACTTATTCAATCAATATGATTCTATTAATCTTCTTATGCTAATAGTCTTATTTAAGAGAAATTCAAGGATCTAAAGTTTAGATTCAGATTAAGCAATCACATAGCTTTATTATTAACCTTAACATATCTAATCCAATGTTTAAGATCAATATCAAATCAATTTTTGAAATTATTAACCTTAACATAGCGCTTTCTTTAAAGTTTAAGAGTTTGGATCTTAATTAAACAGGTTAGGGTTTAACCCCTCCACATGTCCAATTAAGATCAATGATTCATTTATAGATCAATGTCAAATCAGTAAATAAGATAGGTATTATTGATGGCCATCTTAGACCTAGATCAAGTCTTAATAGCTTGATCAACATCTTAAGACTTCTTATGGTTAATTAAGAGGTTTAAGTTCTCCATTTATGATTTATTCAATTTATACATTATAACTTTGCATACATGATTTCAATACATCTAGCTTACTATTATGGACCATATTAATTGAAAAATTTCAGAAAACAAAAAGTAATTAGTGCTAATCAAATCCTAAATCAATCCAAAATGATTAACACATAATTACAAATCTAACCATCATAATTTCATGCAATTTGGCACCTAAGTTTTATTTAATCATACAATCAATCAGAGATTAAATTTTTTAAGATCCAATGCCTACAAACACTAATTTTCACTAATCATGATTTGATAAGATTATGGCATAAATTGAAATACAGAGATCAGAAAAATAAACTACTTAGCACATTCATTCTACTTATCATAAGCAAACTAATGGCACCCTAAATATGCAATTTGTTTAAGTATTTACTAATCCATACTAATCAAGTTCTGCATTAATTAGACAAGAATGGAAGATCCAACCATTAGATGATTAATATTATTTTATATTCAAATCCCTGATGATTTTCTGATCAATTTGATGTATAATATCATAGGATTTGGATCAGTGAATTGAAAGTTATAGCATTAATTTAAATTGCATTTTTCTAATTAATTCAACCCATTTTCCTTAAGGAAAATAATTCCAAATAAATTTATTTAAATTAAAACGGGTCCTGACCCATTTACAAAATGCGCGGGTCGGCTTGACCCGATGGCCCGGCACTGTCGCACAGTGCGGGTCACGGGTCGGCCCGACCCGTACAGGAACTTCGTTCCTGATCCTTCATTCGACGGAAAGATCCAATTATGGCAACCCTAATCGCCCAATTCTGACGCATCCTGACCACGACACGACTAACTCTCGGTCGCTACACGTTCACCGTAGTTAGATGCGTCGATGGAGACCAGAAGCCCTTTGTGAGGCGGTCTGGATCGGCCAGACCTTACTCACCCGAGAGCTCCCACAATGGGGATACTGCGGGGAGGCATTTCTCCCCACAGAGGCCACGCCAGATCCAGGGCTCAATCCCTACCCCATCAGGGAGGTGACATGGATCGAAGCCCCCTGGTCAGAGGGCTCGAGGTGGGCTGAAATGCCAGGACCTTACTTCCTCAAGGCGTTCCTCAAGAGGCTTAGCCCGATTGATCGATTTAATCGATCAGGACTAGCTTAGGGCTTAGGTTCCATAGCATTAGGTTCATTTCAGCAATGCACACATTTACGAATCAAATGGAAGAGGATCTGAGCCCAATCGGCTCAGACCGAGCAAGCGGGGGTACCTAATTTGACGGGGGAACTTGCAGACGTTGCAGGGATCAATGTCGAGCATGCTGAGCTTCTTGGGATTTCTCTAAGAGTTCTTAAACGCCAGGAGACTCTTCTATCAGTGGTAAGCACATCGGGAACGCTTGGGATTGCCTATGTAAGTTCGGACAGACGGTAATGGAGGAAGATGTGGAGAGCTCAATCGATCAGCAAGGATGAATTGGAGCAATGCTGGGGCTATTTATAGCCCAGCAGAGGGTTGAGAAACTTCTGGAGGGCTGCCTGAGATAGGAAAGACCCGAGAGGTCAGGCCATGGCCGAGCTCTCAAATTTCCATTTCAAGCTCGAGCAGGTCACGATGCCCAATTAGGGATCCAAGGCATTTCAGGAGAGGCCCCAACAACTTTCTGAGGTGGACGCGGGGAGTGGGGGACAAGCGGGGTAGCTGGCAGTACGGGGAGGATCTCCTTGTCGAGCGTGGCGAGAGGAAGACGAAGGCCCATAGTAGCGGGACCTTCGGATGCCGTCTGATCAATGGATCAGATGGTGGAACGGCTCGGATCGCTCGGATCCTAACAGCCGATCACAAAAGTGATTCGGGCGGTAGGATCGGTCGGGCAGATCCAATGGTTGATCCGTGGTTCCGCGGGATCTAATCCTAGTCGTTGGATTAATAGAGCGAATGGAGGATACGATGGAAGCACTGTTGTCGCGCGACCCGGGCTCCATAGCGGATCGTCCGCGGTACGCACAGCGGATCTCAGCCGTTTAATTAGTTTGAAGGGTATAAATGAAATTTTGAAATGTTAGGAACCCTTTTTTGCAATTAGACCATTTTAATTAAATATGAATTATGGCCTAAGTGATTTTCATATTGTACCAAACTTTCACCCATAGCTAATTTGGGGGTGAGGAATTCAAAAATGCAATAAAATTTTAATTTTAAGATCAAAATATTTTAGGTCTAATTTAGGGCATCTAGATTGATCAAAATGCAATTATAAACTTAGGGGAATCCAATTGACTTCAAATTTTTGGATAGACTTAATTTGATATCCTAAATGTATTGGAATCAAAATGAATGCTCAATTATACTAGAATTTAATAAGGTAGGGTTATTCCAGACTCCCCCACATAAAAACGATGTCGTCCTCGACATCATCTCAAGAGAGAGGACTACTAAACTGAATTTGAAGAATATCAATAAAATTCAGAAAATTAAAGGGTATCTAAATTTTCAGAGAGACTGAGATACTTTCTTTTTATATCTGCCTCTTTCTCCCAAGTAGATTCTTCTAAAGAGCAATTTCTCCACTGAACCTTTACCATTGGGATCGAGCGATTTCTCAGCTACTTTTGATCATGAGCTAAGATCTTAATTGGCTCCTCCGCATAAGAAAGATCCAGGTGGAGAGACATCGCTGGAAGTTAAATTAGATGAGATAGGTTGCGAAGACATCTCTGCAGAGAGGAGATGTGGAATACATTATGGACTGCAAAGAAATCTTCAGGAAGCTGCAATTGATAAGCTGCAGAACCAATCTTCTCTAGGATTTCAAATGGTCCGACGTAGCGGGGACTTAGCTTCTCGGCTACACCAAAATGATATATGTCTTTCATTGGACTGACTTTAAGAAATGCAAAATTTCCAACATCAAATTCTAAAGTACGATGATGAGCATCATGATACTTACTCTGGCGATCTTGAGCTGCTTGGATTCTTTGCTGGATCAGTTAAATCTTATGATTCATTTCTTCAACTAAATCAAAACCATATAATTAAACATTGCCTATTTCAGACCACGCTAATGGAGTACTACATTTTCTGCCATACAGAGCCTCATATGGAGCCATGTCAATACTTTCCTGAAAACTGTTGTTGTATGCGAACTCTACGAGAGGAAAATGATCTTCCCAGAAGCCTCCAAAATCCAGAATATATAGATGAAGAAGATCTTCCAAGACTTGATTGACTCTTTCCATTTGACCATCGGTCTGAGGGTGAAAAGTGGTGCTCATGGCTAGAGTAATCTCCAAGGTTTTATGCATTGCTCACTAGAATTTGGAAGTGAAATGGCTATCTCAGTCAGATAAGATAGATATTGGAATTCCATGGAGTCTGATAATTTCCTTAATATACAACTTTGCTAATTTCTCCACAAAATCGGTTTGACGCAGAGGGATAAAATGTGCTGATTTGGTCAGTCGATCGACAATGACCCAGATTGAATCAGCACCAGATCTTGATTTGGGTAAGCCAATAACAAAATCCATAGAAATATCGAACAACTTCTATTCAGGAATTGCCAGAGGATGAAGAAGTGCTCCGGGCTTTTGGTGTTCAACTTTAACTAAGTTACAAGCATGACACTTTGCTACAAATTCAGCACCACTTTTCTTGATTCCAGGTCACCAGAATGATTTCTTCAGATCTTGATACATCTTGGTACTGCCTGGATGTACTTGGTAACCAGAATTGCAACCTTCTACTAGAATCTCTTGATACATGGATTTGGGAATCCATAGACGATCTAACCGATAGATTACATTACCTCGAAGCTGAAGATCAAAGCGACGACCACTTTTGATGTCCACTTTAAACTTCAGATAGTCTTCATCCTTGGTTTGGGAGATGGAGACATTGCGATGAAATGTAGGTTCAACTAAACTCATGGATATTAGTCTGCTTAGCATAACACCACGCATTGGCCTGATTTTGAGCTTTCAGAATTCTTCTTCTAGAGAACTTGATAGTACTATAGAAGATAGAGTAGCATGATGACTGAGTGCATCTGCTACGATGTTTACTTTTCCTGGATGATACTCGATGCTTAAATCATAATCACTTATTAGCTCAAGCCATCTCTGTTGTCGGCAATTAACTCACGCTGGGTGAAGATGTACTTTAAGCTCTGATAATCGGTAAATATTGAACACTGGACGCCATAAAGATAATGACTCCAGATTTTCAGGGCAAAAACTATGGCTACTAATTTGAGATCATGGACATGATAGTTCTTTTCATGCAGTTTTAACTAACGAGATGCATAGGCTATAATTTTTCCTTCCTATATCAACACACATCCCAAACCTATGCCAGATGCATCAGTATAGACATGGTAGTTGAGGCCTTCTTTAGGTAAGGCTAGAACTGGTGCAGATAAAAGAGCATCATTTAACAATTGAAACGCTTCCTCACATTCTAGACTCCAGATAAATGGTACTGTTTTCTGCGTCAACTTTGTGAGAGGAGACACGAATTGTGAGAAACCCTTAACAAATTTTCTATAGTACTCTGCCAGTCCTAAGAAACTCCTGGTATCGGTCACGGATTTTGGTTGTGAACAATCTTGCACTGCACTTTCTTTATTTTGATCGACTTTGATTCCTTGAGAGTCGATGACATGACCCAGAAAAGCGACTGAGTTAAGCCAAAATTCGCATTTGGAATACTTAGCATATAGTTCATGGCTTCGTAGCTATTCTAATAGTAATCGCAGATGGTTCTCATGATCTATTTTACTTTTCGAATAAATCAGAATATCATCGATGAAGACGATGATGAATTTATCCAAATATGCTTTCAATAAGCGTTGCATTAAATCCATAAAAATAGATGGTGCATTTGATAAGCCGAAAGACATTACCAAAAATTCATATTGTCCATAGCGGGTCTTAAACGCTGTTTTCTCCACATCTGGATCTTTAACTATCAATTGGTGATATCCAGATCGCAAGTTTATCTTTGAGAAAACTTTAGCTCCAGATAACTGATTGAATAAATCATTGATACGAGGTAGAGGATACTTATTCTTGATAGTTACTTTATTTAATTCCCTATAATCGATGCACATTCTCATCGATCCATCTTTCTTCTTTACGAACAAAATTGGCGTTCCCCAAGGAAATGAACTTGGACAAATATGACCTTTTTGAGTCCAATGGCGGACTCCATTTTTTATTCTGAAGTTTAAATAATTTAGGCATTCTCAGAATTATCAGAAAATCAAGAAATACTAGAAATTGACAAATGATCTCCAATTCGCATAAATTTAAAATGGAAGCTCCTAATACTATTATAAGACTGATAGAAAAAGATTAGAGTTAATTATGTCACTAATTGATGGGTAATAATATTAGGGTTGTTACATGTAACGACCCCAATACTTGGATATGAGATTAATCCAAACATTGGGATGTTACCTTAGCACCC
This sequence comes from Gastrodia elata, assembly GCA_016760335.1. Taxonomy (NCBI): domain Eukaryota; kingdom Viridiplantae; phylum Streptophyta; class Magnoliopsida; order Asparagales; family Orchidaceae; genus Gastrodia; species Gastrodia elata. The sequence goes on from CM028670.1 coordinate 48,153,149, forward strand.
AATAGTTGATTTGAAGAAAATAAATCAAGTATAAATGCTAAGTAGCCAAGTCACTTTATGAGTAATTATTATGTTAAAATAAAGTTATACAAATAAATGTAATAGAAGGTACATGGTAAGGAGATACATGTAAAATGACATTGCAAGTATTTATAATACATGCAATTAGAGTAATCCACTCATTCATCATAAGTAGTTACAAAATAGTATACACAATATAGATTAATTAAGAATAGGTAAAAGTAACTTAAGTAAACTCAAGCAGTTTATAATTTAATTATTACAGACCTTTTAAAAGTAAGAGTAAAATATAGTAAGTAGGTCATTCTCTCACTTGTAATAAAATACAAGTAATAATCTAAAATTAAGTAGAAGCAAAATTCTTTATAAGCCCATCAAGCACTTGGACATACATTACCTGAATCAAATGGCTCTTGATCTATCATATTTTAGTATTTAAATATGATAGGGCAAAGCCAAAGAAAGAAAAAGTATAGTCAGACTAAACATTCTAAGCACATTTTAAGATTTATTATATTTTTAAATTGATAAGATATCACAAACATAATTTTATAATTAAACTAATCAGCGGAGCTATAAAAGTAGTTAAGTATGGAAAAAAGGAACTAAGCATAACTGTGAAGGAAACAGTATAAAATAAGTTGAGTAAAAATACTCACTTTTATTTAAGTCCTAGCCTGCATCGAAAATTGGTAAGGGAAGCATCCTAAAGGCTAGAAACTACCATGTGCATTTAAGTAAATGAAATGAAAGTAATATATATTCAATGAAATTTATGCTAAGTAAGGGAAATATAGTGAAACATTAATTAAAATTAAGCAACATACACTGTATTTTAAATGAACTGTAAGTGAGAAAAACACAATACTGGAAATAGAGAGTGTAATGGATAGAAAATAAAGAAGTATCATAGACTCTTGATCTAAGACAAACATAGCCTATGACTATGAAAAGTAAGTATAACAAAATAGTTATGAAGAGATCTTACAATCAATAAGATTGTAAAAGAACTCTTATATCATTAGTTGAAGTTATATTTAGAAGCTACCTCATTCTGCGGGAGTACTCAACAGAATGGGGCAAGGAGTTAAGCACGTTTGCCTAACTAGATACAATGGGGAGGTCGAACATTCACATTTACCCTCTCTAAAATATGAAGTCCTAATACAAGCGCTATCTTTCTTATTCAAATTTGCCATAAGGCATTCCCCTTAAAGTTTTCTAAAAACCTTTATTTATGCACAATAATCTTGAATGAATATTCAAGGAAAAAAGCTCAAAGCTAAGCAAGCATTCAATAAATTTCAATAATTGTAAACTATGTGATATCCTTTTGTTATCTAAACTTTAAAAATCTACTTAATGATTGGAGCTAATTGAGCTCCAAACTGACTTATAGATATTGATCTTTAAGTCAATTTTGATAAAAAGTAGAAAAAAAATAAGTTTGGAAATTAATATTTTCATGTAATTGAAGTTCATCTTATACTAGTCCTAAAATAATCAAATCAAATAGATTTATGATTAAAGTTTAAGGAAACTAGTAAGAAAGAATAAAGTTTATAGATTTTTAAATTAATGAAAATATAAGCTAAAGGATATTCTAGTAGCTTCACTTATTTAACTTATAAGTAAAAAGTATTAACTCAATTTAATCATGAAATTAGATTATCTAAGATTAATTGATATTGAATATTTGAAATTAAGAAAAGAGTTAGATTACACCTTATATGAAATAATTCATTTTAAAGATTATAAAGAATTAGAAATTTAAAAGCTTATCTAAAGTATGAAAGAAAGCAATTACTCTCAATCTAATTGATTGAGAACTAATGTTCTAAAATAAACAATTGAAGTGAATACTTACAATTGAAGTGAATACTTATAATCCTAGATATAAAATTCTGGATATTTAATAAGTATTTGTCATGTGAAAAATAAGTCTACAATTTTTCATTAAATTTCTAAGTTATTAAATTCTTAAAAATTTCAGCAGAGTTTCTGTAGCGCCCCGTCCCGTCGCCGTGCGCAAAAGATAAGTATCATTTTATGATTTGGCGGCAGAACGGTGTGCTACTCGGGAGCGGTGGGCCATACGAGTAAGACCCATCTTCCCGAATAGGCTGAAGAGACAGAGCCATACTGAAGGCCGCTGACTCGAACCCAAAAAGTAGGTTCGAGAGTCAATATCTAAGATAAGAATGAGATACTTATCTTAAGTATTAGACTAGCACGACATAAGGTTCAAGGGAGCAAGAAAAAACCCATGTACATTATAAAATATATCAGCGTTTCCAGTACGCCGATCACATCACAATACTATGTATAGCAGTATAACAGAGTGCAGAAGCTAAAAGCAAAATATCCAGAATACATTCATCTCAAGCAATAGTAAATGTCCATCTCAGAAAAGAAAAGTAAAAGTACATCCAGAGTTTATTACAAACCATTAAAAAAATGCAGAAATATAAAAAATTTATCTAAAATGCTAGAAAGAACTAGAAAGTAACAGCAAGTGCTCAATCCCCTACAGCTCCAATTACTCCTCCTTAGTCTCTAGGACGTCCTCCTGGCCTGCTTCCAACAACTGCTCGGGATCTAGCAAATTGCCGGATCCCAAAGTACCCCGTGTTAGACAAGAAGTTTAACACATCGAAGCTAGCTATACAAGCTAAACTAAACATAACAAATGTGCAAGAACGTAAAGTAAAAGTGCAGGAAAAACTGTAAGGACATCAAATAGTTGAACTGTAAGAACTAAGCAAAGTAAAACTGCATCAAAACTAAATACTGAAAGTAAATGAAAATGTCAGATTGTGATGACCCACTTAAGTAGTAATAAGTGAAACTCTTAAACATCAAGGCGCCTTTTCAGATAATGGTGGAGTTCCTGATAAGAATTCCAAAGTTAAGCGTGCTCAGGTGGGAGCACTCCCAAGATGGGTGACCTGCTGGGAAGTTATCTTCTGAGGGCAAAACCGTGAGGCCTTTCTGGCCAAAGCGGACAATACCTTGGTGCTTAAGACCTGCTGGGAAGTTATCTTCTGAGGGCAAAACCGTGAGGCCTTTCTGGCCAAAGCGGACAATACCTTGGTGCTTAAGAGTTTGAGATTTATTACAAATGGTATCAGAGCAAACCATAGGGTGTCAGATAAGAGCTAAGTGCCATACAGGGCAAAGTACCACTTCATGTAAGCAGCCTCTTGAACCCATGATGGTTAAGGTGCTACATGGTTGTGGGTACCTCTTGCGCCTGTAGGGGTCATCTCTAGTCCTATCTACCCAATGGATAGTTCTTGGATCTGTGTGTGGATACTGACAAGGACGTCAGTTGCTTAAGTTGGGGAGATTGTGATGACCCACTTAAGTAGTAATAAGTGAAACTCTTAAACATCGAGGCGCCTTTTCAGATAATGGTGGAGTTCCTGATAAGAACTCCAAAGTTAAGCGTGCTCAGGTGGGAGCACTCCCAGGATGGGTGACTTGCTGGGAAGTTATCTTCTGAGAGCAAAACCGTGAGGCCTTCTGGCCAAAGCGGTCAATACCTTGGTGCTTAAAACCTGCTGGGAAGTTATCTTCTGAGGGCAAAACCGTGAGGCCTTTCTGGCCAAAGCGGACAATACCTTGGTGCTTAAAACCTGCTGGGAAGTTATCTTCTGAGGGCAAAAGTGTGAGGCCTTCCTGGCCAAAGCGGACAATACCTTGGTGCTTAAGAGTTTGGGCTGTTACACAGATGCTCATAAACCAAAGTGAAAGGAATATCAAATGCTGAAAAGGATGCTACAAGCTGCACTATATGTCACTGAAACAATACTTACAAGTATGCTATACCACGGTATATCACAGAACTATCACTGAAGGTTTATGAGTAGTACGGTCCAATGTAAGCACAATAGTTAGGAAGTCAGTATGGTGACGCAGATGCACCCTGAAATTCTCTAGTCTGTGTATATAACATTTTGTATCTCATACTGTATCACTGATACCCATGTGCAACAACAGAAGGAATGAGTTCAACTCATGTTTATTCTTATGCTTATACCACTATGTTAACGAATGAGAAATCCCGAAATCCATGAAGAATATTGTAAGAAATAGCATTGAATCCTAAGTCTCCACTGTGCAGAATTCTACTAGAAGGATTCTGACTCTAAATTTCTAGATCGATATTTGGTTAAAGTTGCTTAGTTACTTAAGGATCACTAGGTGGGGTGATTGTATACACATATTGAATATGATGCAAGGGTAGAACTCACAACATTTAGTTTGATTATGCTACCCTAATGAAGCGATCTTTATTATGAGGCACCATCCGATGATGATTTTGTGTCTCAAACTAAGCACTTAGTCACTAAAATCACAATCATACTTAGCGTCTTAAGGAAGGTGATCCCGTTACTTAGTTTATTTGAGCCAACCTATTGAAGCGATCTTCGCTATGAGGCATTGCCCGATGGCAATTTGTCTTTCAATTAAACTAAGGAATGGGTACCCGTTTAATACACTCTTAGGATTGATTGATTTACTCTAAGCGAGGTTATATCCGCCTAAGCTCGCAGGATAGCAACAAAGATAAACCTTACTTAGAGTGACTCAACCAATCTTGAATATTACTGGGAACCAGTAATGTGGGTATACTATAATACACTATCCAATAATCCAGGTTCAATCAAATATATTTAATAAAATAAGGATTTATCAAAACTACAAGTCTTGAACTAATAGGTAAGTCCTATATAATGTTTTATCAAATGAATGTGATCCAAGATCACTCAATATGGATTCTACCACAAGGAGATGTATCTCTTCTAATGCCTTAAGTGATTACTACCACAAGGAGAATATATCAATCTCTAAGGTGATAGGATCTTCTACACTTCTACCTCAAGGATTCATACAAGGCCTCCTACCTCATGATATATGAATTTAGGTCTTTTAAATAATTCAAGACGATCTTATGAGGAGAAACTTTAAGGTTTTCTCCTCTAAATGTTAACATTAAGCTATTAGGTTCTGATTCATATTTAGGTTTAGGAAGGTCAGATCAGATGATTAGGTCATCTGATCACTCTCAATCTAAGATCATGGGATCTAAATCAAGAATATTTTTAAAACTTAGATCGCTCAATTAATCAATATGATTTTATTAATCTTTATATGCTAGTCATCTTACTTTAGGATAAAATCAGGGATCTTAAGGTTTGATTCAGATCAAGAAGTCACATAGGATTATCATTAACCCTAATTTATCTAATTCAATATTTAGAATCAATAATGAATCAGATGTATTATTGGAAAATGTTCAATTCAAAATCTTGTAATCAATATAATTGAGTTAGGGTTCTTATGGTCTTAAATTTTTCTTAAGTAGATTAGAGTTTGACTCCTTCTCATATCTTAAGCAAAATCAAGTGTGGATTTAAAGATCAATGTCAAATGAGTAGATTAATTATGCATTATTGGTGGCAATCTCAGACCTAGATCAAGTCTTAAAAGCTTGATCCAAATCTTAAGATTTCTTAAGTTAATTAAGGTATTTAAGATTCTAAATCTTTGAATTTATTTAAGGGTATTTAATAAGGTTATAAAGGATAATTTCATCTTTTACTTAGCTTACTGTTAATAGTCAGAATAACAATCAAAGTTTAATAAACAGAGGTTACTTAGTGCTAATCAAACCCTAATTCTAATCAAAAAGGATTAGCACATAAGTAAAAATCCAACCAATCAAATTACATAATTTTTGGCACACAAGCTCTAATTAACCATACAAGTGATCAGAGACTAAGTTTGCTAAGATCTAGTAATTATAAACCCTAAAACTCACTAATCATGCTTTAACAAAATTAGGGCATAATTAAGAGTACAGAATTCAGAAAAATATTCTACTTAGCACATGCATCCTATTCATCATAAGTAAACTAATGGCACCCTAAACATGCAATTTGGATAAGTGAAATGGCTAATTTGCCCTAATTAAGATCCATTGTAATTAGGCAATAATTAAGGATCTAACCATTAGATGCATGATTTTATTTTATATTTAGATTCCTGAGATTTTTCTGATCATTTTCATATATGATATTATAGGATTTGGACCAGTGGATTAAAAGTTATTAAGAAAATATATTCTGTATTTTTCTATTATAATTTCCCTAATTTTCTTAAGGAAAATAATTATTAAAATAGTTATTAAATATTTAACCCGGCGCCGGCCCGATCCCAATATGCGCGGGCCGCTCTGGCCTAAGGGCCCGCTACTGTTAGACAGTGCGGGTCACGGGTCGGCCCAACCCGCGCTGTCGTCTTCTTCTCCCCTAAGGGAACCTAAAATACTAAATGGGGTGGACTAATTCCTCTGGAGTCCATTTCCCCATTTCGCTCGAAAGGCACTCACTGTGAGGAGAAATTCTCCTCATAGGGGTTGTCTGGGCTAGGGCTCGCGTTCACTATCAGGGCGTAAGGACGGATCGAAGCCCTATTTAAACGTGTCCTGGGGGGCTCTAGATCTCTGGGACCTTACTCGGTCCCGAGCTCCAAGAGACGGACAGCCCGTTCGATCGATACGATCGAACGGACCTCCCCTAACCCATCAATTTGATTGCAAGCAATTCTCCAAAGCTAGAGATGAGTTCAGTGATCAAAATTTAGAAGGAGCTGAGCCCATACGACTCAGTCCAGATCGGGGGTACCTAGTTTTTGCTGGACGGAGCTTGGTTGGCAGACAGAACGTGGTTCGCTGCAGCAGAGAGGCTCTTAGGGGGTCCTGAACTCCAGGAGCAACCCTCAATCAGCTGTACACGAGCTAAGGAGCGTCTTGAGGAGCTTGGCAGGGCAGCAATGGCGAGCGGAGGAAGATCTTGGAATGAACTTAATTGAATAGCAAAAACCTGGTACGGGAGACCTAAGGCTATTTATAGCCTCAGGAAGGCATCGAGAAGGGATGCCGAAGCTTGGGCTTGGCCCGAGAGCTCGGGTCATGAGGAGCTTTCAGGGTTTCCAAAACTGGGGGTACCGGGCTGGAGAGCCCGTCTCAGAGGCCTTATGGGAATGAGGAAGCCTCTAACGACTACGCTGAGCTGGCGAGGGGAGTGGGGGACAGGCTCTGCCTGTCGGGGATTTGATTTTCCCTGTTGGGGATCTGAGCGGAGCGAAGGAGACGACGAGTAGTGCGGGGTTTTACGGCAGCCGTCTGATGGATTGTTCGTTTGAACGGGACGGTCCAGATCCTCAGACATCTAACGGCCGAACGTGGGGAGCAGATCATCTGTTGGATTCAGATCTCTGGATCTGACGAATGGATCACGTTACTTACTGTGTGGATGGATACTGTCCGATCCTTAGATCGAATCGCGGAACGGCCCAGATGGATTGATCCTGAGCGAAGACACGGTCCGCACGATCCGACCTGAAAAATGGACGGTTCAGATCGCGCCCGCTGTTTAAAAAAAATGGCCGATGGTAAGTTTGCAAATTCTAAATGTTTGGAACCCTTTTATACAATTGAACCATTTTAATTTAAATTGAATTATGGTCCAAATGAATTCTAAATTGCACCAAATTTTCACCCTTAGTTAATTTGGGGGTGAGGAATTCGAAAATGCAGTCATATTTTAATTCTGAGATCAAAATATTTTAGGTCTAGACTAGGGTATCTATGCTGATCAAATTACAATTTTTGACTTAGAGAAGTCCAATGGACTTCAAATTTTCCAGATAGGCTTAAAGTAATGTTCTAAAAGCAGTTATACTAAAAATTAATTAGGAAAATCTATATTTTGCATGGTAACAACCTAGGGTTGATACAATTTCTACTGTAAATAGCTAAAGAAACACCTGCAAGGTAGACATACAAGACTTCCATTCCAACAGAAGTTATAATTGAAAGAAAAATAATTAAAACTAACATATAATCAGTCTATTACATATGATTGTTTAGTTCCAGTTCAAGTATAGAGTCAATCTATTACATAGGATTACTCATTTCCAATTCTAAAATAAAGTCAATCCGTTACATGGGATTGCTTATTTCAAGTTCTAAAATAAAATCATTTCATTACATGGGATTAGCTATTTCCAGTTCTAGTAATTTTAACAATTATAAAAAACATCAATTTATATGTCAATCCATACATAGGATTGGCTATTTCCAATTCTAATAGTTTCAAGTGAGAAAATTTAATGAAGCAATTTACTAACCTATAGTTCACACCTCTTAAATCATACATTTATGATAAATAATAAAAGGTGCAGTAATTAAATTAGTATTGAAAAAGGGCAGCATCATTTGACTCAATATACCATAAGTAATGGCATTTGGTTCAGCATTTCTATTGATATAATTTATAACTTAACCTGTAAGGAATAACAATATTGAAGTTAGCATTTACATATAAAAGAAATAATAATCATTTAAACTAAAATCTATCACAGCATTTGTTTCTTACAATGCATTTAATGATAAAAGTTAATTAAATTCAAACAAGGTAAAATACAATATTAGATCCCACATGATCCATTGATCCTTTCATTTTTATCATTGGCCACATATGGTTTTAATAAGAGAAGTGACAACATTTGATCATTTGTTTTCACTTTGGAATTAAAAATCATAATTGATTTCACTTTAAAATAAAAGGTAGCATTTTATCATATTTGATCTGATAATAAAAAATATGACAGCATTTGATCATACTTGATCTTACTTTAGAATAAAAAGCAACATTTGATCACATGGATTTGACTAATAACATTTGATTACCTTCAATCTTATAATAATAAAGATGGCAGCATTTGACTCATCATAGCATTTGATTCACATTGAAAGAAATGGCAGCACTTGTTCTCTCATTACAATTAATAGCAACATTGAATCACTTATGTTCTCATTGATCTCATTTTATAAGATACATGGTAGCACTGAATCACTTATATGACACATGGCAGCATTGAATCACTTATGATCTCATTTTAAATTGAAAGGCATCATATGATTTCATTTAAATAAATGACAATATTTGGTTCTCATATAATACGACAGCATTTAATCCTATAGTATAATCAATGACAACCTTTGATATCACCTTACAATAAACAATAGCTTTTGATTCACATTAAAATGAATGACAATAATTGAACTTCATAACAAAATGACAGCATTTGGATCTCTCAAAATACATGGCAGCATTTGAATTTATTGAAATAAATGGCAGCTCTTGTTCTCACTTACATTAATTAATATCAACTGATCCATATGAAATAAATGAAATATAAGGATTTAAGCTCAACACATATTGTGCACTTTAACTAAAAGCATTTGATTATATTAGTTTAACTAACAGCATTTGATTACATCAGTTTAACTAATAGCATTTGATAACATCAGTGTATCTAAAAGCATTTGATCACATAGATTTAGCCAACAGCATTTGAACACATCAAATTAAGTGACAACATTTAATCTCTTATGATCTCACATTATAATAGATAGTAACATCTCTCAAATGATATATTACTGATATCTCTTAAATATAATGAAAATCACATAAATGCCATTAAGTAATTATGCTAATAAGCATTTATGAGCTAACATACCCATCAATTGAAAATCTGCTATACATGTACCTTTATTTGCAATTTATTCAAAAATCAGAAAATGACAGTATGAGATCCGAGCTTCCTCTTAGCTCGATTCGATTTAAAACTAAGTGTAAATGATAATAATAAAATCTGGTGTGTTATGGATTTAACATAACTATTTGTTGGAGCATCTGATTGAGCTCGACAGGGCTCATCAAGCAGATTTGAGATCGCTACTATATCACTTGGAGTTTAATTAAAGTGATACTAGTAGAAGATGAAGTACATTAAACCTAAGAAGGAATGGACATAAATTTAGGATTTTGATTTCTTTAAGAATCAAACTCAACCATTAAAAATTGTCTAAGCTATTATTAAAAGGATTGCAAGCATCATAAATCATGTACTAGATTAACTTAAATAATAATTAAAGTATCTATATACCTAATGATGCATGCATAGATTGTCAAATCTTAAATGATTAGGTAAACCTAACATCAATTTAAATACAGAGGTCAAAATTTTACTTTAACAATAAAACAAAATATATGAACCTTCGGATTAATCCATATTAAGAAGAATTCATTCAATATAAATTAATTAAACTAACTGTTAAATGGATATTTTTAATTGGGAAGAAATGAATAATTAGTGCATAACATTCTTTTAATCTTTCATCACATAATATTGAGTTCAATCAATTCGATCGAAATTTTTAAAAGCTAAAATAAAAGTACTATGAATTATTTGAAGATCCAAGAGGTTTGTGGCTGAGTAAATCAATTAAGCATGAGAGTCATATATATTCAAATGCAGCATTGTCTAAACTAGTCTGTACAAAACTTAATCCCAAGGAACAAGGAGATTAAAAGGCAGAAAGCCAAATTACTTTAAGCAAGGTTTAAGTCAACCAAGAACATCTCTATACAGATAACCTATAGTAATGGAACCCAAAAAAATAAGGTTGGTGAATTTGCATTACTTATCAAGCGTTCTACAAGAAAATTCTAAATAATTAATATTCATTGCTAAAAAAAAATGGATGGTTTATAAGACTAGCTAAGGTTAACAAAGTTATTTTGCAAATTGAACCTAAAATCTAGTTATAACACCTGGATATATGACCAAAGGAAGAAGAAGAGGCATAGAAGTATCTTCTTTCGGTGTGATGCATTTTAGGGTTCGAAGGTTAAGAGCAAAATTGACCCACCATGAGCTTCTCTCTCTCTCGCATCTTCCTTGGTAGCTTGCGAGAGGTTGGGGTTCCATCGGTTACTATTAGGGACGATCACAGATCATCACCTTTTGCAACAACATTCTTAGAAGGCCTGCCTCCCATGTTATAGGTTTAGTCGATTCCTCCAAAAATCCTCAAAAATGGGAAAGGAGATGGAAGTAGTGTACTTTAGTTCCCTCTGTTCCTTTGTTTAGCAACAGAGGAAGAAGGGTTTTGAAAAAATGAGAGGTCGTCGAGCACTCACTGCGTTTTCTCCCTCAGAAGTTCGCTCCCGCAGTTGCTTTTCCCCGGCGTGGAGAGGAGAATGGATTTACCTAAGGAAATATCCTACAAGGGAGAGGCCAGCTGTCCGGATGTACTCCCTCCTGCTCGTTCTCTGCGAGGGATCGTGTTTGGGTAGAGGAGACGTACATCAAAACGATCTTGACCGTCAGATTAATGCTTTAATCCAATGGTCTAATCTAATCGTAGCTAAAAGCCGCACGATTTGGATCATTTAGGATCCGACGAATTAGCATTTTGTGTACATTGCAATACTCACGACTCCCATGTTTTGAAAATGGCTATTTATAAATTATTAAATATATATATGATTTTAATTAATTCATAATATCATTTAATATTAATTTCAAGCAATTTACTTACTCAATATTAAGTACTCAAACATACTTCAAAAAATTCCTAATTTTCACCCTTACCTGATTGAGTAGTGATAAACTCAAAATTGTAATCAGATTTTTGATTGAAAATATATTTAATTTACCTAATTTTCTAGGTATTAAAATATTATAAAATATTCGCGAAAAAATTTGACGACTCTCAAACATTTCCAAAATACCACCCTTAGCTAATTTGGGCGTGGTGAGTCCAATGACGGACTCTCTTTTCGATTCTGAAGTCTAAACAAATTAGGTATTTTCAGAATTATCAAAAAATTAGGAAATGTTGGAATTTATCAAACAGTCTCCAAATCACACTAAATTTGAGGTGGAAACTCCTAACTCTATTATAAGAGTAATGGAAAATGTTTGGAGTCAATTAGGTTGCTAATTGACAGATAACAACATCTGGGTTATTATAGACTCCTCTACTTACAAAGAGTGTTGCCCATGACACACAACAAATAAAATATTGGAAATTGAAATATAAGAAGGAAGTCAATTGAAACATAGATGAAAGAATATAAGAGAACTCAAGTTATTTGATTAATGAAGAATTTTAGGAAATTCCTTAACTGATTAGGATCTCTTGCCATAAGCAATATGTGAAACTAATACAGAATAAGAAGTCTTCTTTCTGAGCTTTGATTATTCTTGATCTTAGAAATGACTCGAACTGAATAGCAGAAAATTGCACAAATCAGCAAATCTGATCGGCACTAAATTCAATCTCTCAAAGTTCTTGATCAATGAATCATTACAATAGAGTGAAGTTAAAACTACATTACAACTTAAGGCATCAATTAGTAATTTGTTTTACCCATATGGTATATAACCTCTAAGTTTACATATTGATTCTAAAATCCTATGCTGACGACAATTAAGTTTTTACTGAGTAAAGATGTACTTCAACTTTTGATAATCAGTAAACATCTTACACTTAACTCCGTATATATTTGGATCCTATACAGGATAGTTTCTCTCTTTAGACCTTAATTTTATAGAGGAATAAGCTATAATGCAAAGAGCTAACATTAGAACACAACCTAGTCCTACTTTAGAGGCATTAAAGAAAACCTGAAAGTCTCTGCCTTTCTAAAGTAGTACTAAGACTAGTGTGGAAGTTAATAGTTGTCTCAAATTCTAAACTACTTCTACACAAGTAGTGTTCATAATGAATGAGACTTCAATACTAAATAGCTAAGTTAATAAAAATGCTATTTAGGAAGATTCAGGAATTCTCTAACAATATGAGCATCCTAAGAATCTATCCTTACTTGCTGAAGGAAAAGGATTAATCTGATCATGATCCATTCTAAGAAGATTAAGGAAGGAAAATCAAAAATTAGGAAAAGAAAAGATTCTCATAGTATTCATTAAAAGTTGCAGTACTATGGAAGAGTACTCAAAAAGAATGGAAAGGAAATAGGAGTTACATATCACAAATTACTTTAAAAAGAATTGGAAATGAGTTCAAATTTGGACTTTAGATTATTTCATCTTAGAATGAATTACTTAATTCAAATAATATTTAAATTAATTATCAAATTTAAGTTCATTCATTTTCTTAAAGTGACACTCTTTAAGTACTTTTACCTTTCTATGTTGTTGACTTGGATGAGTAGATATCTCTTTTTAACTTAACTTTCTCAACTTTGGCTCTGATACCAACTGTAATGACCCCAATAATTGGATAAAAGATTAATCCAAATATTGGGATGTTACCTTAGCACCCAATACTTAATTTAAGGAAAACGAATTAAGTATAAATACTAAGTGGCCAAGTCACTTTATGAGTAGTTGTTAAGTTAAAATAAAGTTATACAAATGAATGTAATAGAAGGTACATGGTAAGGAGATACATGTAAAACGACATTGCAAATACTTACAATACAAGCAATTGAAGTAATCCACTCATTCATCCTAAGCAGTTACAAAATAGAATACACAACACAGATTAATTAAGAGTAGGTAAAAGTAACTTAAGTAAACTCAAGATATTTATAATTTAATTATTACAGACCTTTTAAATTAAGAGTAAAATACAGTAAGTAGGTTATTCTCTCACTTGTAATAAAATACAATTAATAATTTAAAATTAAGCGAAAGCAAAATTCTTTATAAGCCATTCAAGCACTTGGACCTGCATTACCTGAATAAAAGGACTCTTGATCTATCATATTTTGGTATTTAAATATGATAGGGCAAAGTCAAAGAAAGAAAAAATATATGCTATATTTTTAAATTGATAAGATATCACAAACAATATTTGACAATTAAACTAAGCAGCTGAGTTATAAAGCTGTCAAGCATGGAAAAAAGGAACTAAGCATAACGGTAAAGGAGACAGTATGAAATAAGTTGAGTAGAAATACTCATTTTTACTTAAGTCCTAGCCTGCATCCAAAATTGGTAAGGGAAAGCATCCCAAAGGCTAGAAACTACCATGTGCATTTAAGTAAATGAAATGAAAGTAATATATGTTCAATGAAATTTATGCTAAGTAAGCAAGGGAAATACAGTGAAGCATTAATTAAAATTAAGAAACATACACTGTATTTTAAATGAACTGTAAGTGAGCACAACACAATACTGGACTATAAAAAGTAAGCATAACTAAATAGTTATGAAGAGATCTTACAATCAATAAGATTGTAAAAGAACTCTTAAATCATTAGTTAAAGTTATATTTAGAAGCTACCTCATTCTACTAGAGTACTCAATAGAATAGGGTGAGGAGTTAAGCACGTCTGCCTAACTAGATACAATGGGGAGGTCAAACATTCACATTTACCCTCTCTAAAATGTGAACTCCTAATATAAGCGCTATCTTTCATATTCAAATTTTCCATAAGGCATTCCCCTTAAAGTTTTATGAAAACCTTTATTTATGCACAATGATTTTGAATGAATGTTCAAGAAAAAAGGCTCAAAGCTAAGCAAGCATTCAATAAATTTCAATAATTATAAATTATGTGATATTCTTTTATTATCTAAACTTTAAAAATCTACTTAATGATTGGAGCTATTTGAGGTCCAAATTTACTTATAGATATTGATCTTTAAGTCAATTTTGATAAAAAGTAGAAAGAAATTAAGTTTGGAAATTAGTATTTTCATATAATTAAAATTCATTTTATACTAGTCCTAAACTAATCAAATCAAATAGATTTATGATTAAAGTTTAAGAAAACTAGTAAGGAAGAATAAAGTTTATAGATTTCTAAGTTAATGAAAGTATAAGCTAAAGGATATTCTAGTAGCTTCGCTTATTTAATTTATAAATAAAAAGTATCAACTCAATTTAATCATGAAGTTATCTAAGATTAATTGATAATAAATATTTGAAATTAAGAAAAATATTAAATTACACCCTATATGAAATAATTCATTTTAAAGATTATAAGGAATTAGAAATCTAAAAGCTTATCTAAAGTATGAAAAGAAGCAATTACTCTCAATCTAATTGATTGAGAACTAATGTTCTAAAATAAATAATTGAAGTGAATACTTACAATTGAAGTGAATACTTACAATCCTAAATATAAAATTTTGGATATTTAATAAGTATTTGACATATGAAACATAAATCTACAATTTTCCATAAAATTTCTAAGTTATTAAATTATTAAAAATTTCGGCAAAATTTCTATTGTAAATGGCTAAAGAAACACCTGCAAGGTAGACATACAAGACTTCCATTCCAACGGAAGTTATAATTGAAAGAAAAACAACTAAAACTAACATATAATCAATCCATTACATAGGATTGTTTAGTTCCAGTTCTAGTATATAGTCAATCCATTACATATGATTGCTCATTTCCAATTCTAAAGTAAAATCAATCCGTTACACAGGATTGCTTATTTCCAGTTCTAAAATAAATTCATTCCATTACATGAGATTGGCTATTTCCAGTTCTAGTAATATCAACAATTATAAAGAACAACAATTTATAAGTCAATCCATTACATAGGATTGGCTATTTCCAATTCTAATAGTTTCAAGTGAGAAATATTAATGAAGTAATTTACTAACCTATAGTTTACACCTCTTAAATCATACATTTTTGATAAATATTAAAAGGTGCAGTAATTAAATTAGTATTAAAAAGGGGTAGCATCATTTGACTTAGTATGTCATAAGTAATGGTATTTGGTTCAACATTTCTATTGATATAATTTATAGCTTAACTTGCAAGGAATAACAGTTTTGAAGTTAGAATTTATATATAAAAGAAATAATAATCATTTAAACAAAAATCTATCACATCATTTGTTTCTTATAATGCATTTAATGATAAAAGTTAATTAAATTCAAATAAGGTAAAATATGGTATTAGAATCCACATGATCCATTGATCCTTTCATTTTTATAATTAGCCACATAGAGTTTCAATAAGAGAAGTGACAACATTTGATCATTTGTTTTCACTTTGGAATTAAAAGACAACATTTGATCATAATTGTTCACTTTAAAATAAAAGGCAACATTTTATCATATTTGATCTCATAATATAAAAGATGGCAGCATTTAATTATTCTTGATCTTACTTTAGAATAAAAAGCAACATTTGATCACATGGATTTGACTAATAGTATTTGATCACCGTCAATCTTATAATAATAAAGATGACAGCATTTGACTCATCATAGCATTTAATTCACATTGAAATAAATGGCAGCACTTGTTATCTCATTACAATTAATAACAACATTGAATAACTTATGATCTCATTGATCTCATTTTAGAAGATACATGGCAGCACTGAATCACTTATATGACACATGGCAGCATTAAATCGCTTATGATCTCATTTTAAATTGAAAGGCAGCATATGCTTTCATTTAAATAAATGATAATATTTGGTTCTCATATAATATGGCAGCATTTAATCCTATATTACAATCAATGACAACCTTTGATATCACCTTACAATAAACAATAGCTTTTGATTCACATTAAAATGAATGACAGCATTTGAATTTCATAACAAAATGGCAGCATTTGGATCTCCCAAAATACATGGCAGCATTTGAATTTATTGAAATAAATGGCAGCTCTTGTTCTCACTTACATTAATTGACATCAATTGATCCATATGAAATAAATGAAATATAAGGATTTAAGCTCAACACATATTATGTAGTTTAACTAAAAGTTTTTGATTACATCAGTTTAATTAACAGCATTTGAATACATTAGTTTAACTAACAGCATTTGATTACATCAGTGTATCTAAAAGCATTTGATCACATAGATTTAGCCAACAGCATTTGATAACATCAAATTAAGTGACAACATTTAATCTCTTATGGTCTCACATTATAATAGATAGTAACATCTCTCAAATAATATATTGCTGATATTTTTCAAATATAATGAAAATCACATAAATGCCAATAAGTAATTATGCTAATAAGCATTTATGAGTTAACATACCCATCAATTGAAAATCTGCTATATATGTACCTTTATTTGCAATTTATTCAAAAATCAGACAGTTTTAGTTTGAGATCCGAGCTTCCTCTTAGCTCGGTTCAATTTAAAACTAAGTGTAAATGATAATAATAAAATCTGTTGTGTTATGGATTTAACAACTATTTCTGGGAGCATTTGATTGAGCTCGACACGGCTCATCAAGCAGATTTGAGATCGCTACTATATCACTTAGAGTTTAATTAGAGTGATACTAGTAGAAGATGAAGTACATTAAACCTAAGAAGGAATGGACATAAATTTAGGATTTTGATTTCTTTAAGAATCAAACTCAGCCATTAAAGACTGTCTAAGCTATTATTAAATGGTTTGCAAGCATCATAAATCATGTACTAGATTAACTTAAATACCAATTTAAGTATCTATAGACCTAATGATGCATGCATAGATTGTTGAATCTTAAATGATTAGGTAAACTCAGCATCAATTTAAATACAGAGGTCAAAATTTAACTTTAAAAACAAAACAAAATATATGAACCTTCGGATTAATCCTTATTAAAAACAATTCATTCAATATAAGTTAATTAAACTAACTGTTAAATGGATTTTCAATTGGGAAGAAATGAATAATTAGTGCATAACATTCCTTTAATCTTTCATCACATAATATTGAGTTCAATCAATTCGATCAAAATTTTTAAAAGCTAAAATAAAAGTACTAGGAATTATTTGAAGATCCAAGAGGTTTGTGGCCAAGTAAATCAATTAAGCATGAGATTCATATATATTCAAATTCAGCATTGTCTAAACTAGTCTATACAAAAGCTTATTCCCAAGGAACAAGGAGATTAAAAGGCAGAAAGCCAAATTACTTTAAGCAAGGTTTAAGTCAACCCAGTACATCTCCATACAGATTACCTATAGTAATGGAACCCAAAAAAAATACAGGTTGGTGAATTTGCATTACTTATCAAGCCTTCTACAAGAAAATTATAAATAATTAATATTTATTGCTAAAAAAAAATGGATGGTTTATAAGTCTAGCTAAGGTTAACAAAGTTATTTTGCAAATTGAGCCTAAAATCTAGTTATAACACCTGGATATATGACCAAAGGAAGAAGAAGAGGCATAGAGGTACCTTCTTTCGGTGTGATGCATTTTAGGGTTCGAAGGTTTAGAGCAAAATCGACCCACTGTGAGCTTCTCTCTCTCTTGTATCTTCCTTGGTAGCTTGTGATAGGTTGGGGTTTCATCTGTTACTATTAGGGATGGTCGCAGATCGTCACCTTTTGCAACAATATTCATAGAAGGCCTGCCTCCCATGTTATAGGTTTAGTTGATTCCTCCGAAAATCCCCAAAAATGGGAAAGGAGATGGAAGTAGTGTACTTTAGTTCCCTCTATTCCTTTGTTTAGCAACAAAGGAAGAAGGGTTTCGAAAAAATGAGAGGTCGTCGAGCGCTCACTGTGTTTTCTCCCTCAGAAGTTCACTCCTGCAGTTGCTTTTCCCCGGCGTGGAGAGGAGAATGGGTTTACCTAAGGAGATATCCTACAAGGGAGAGGCTAGCTGTCTGGACATACTCCCTCCTGCCCGTGCTCTACGATGGATCGTGTTTGGGTAGAGGAGACGTACATCAAAACGATCTTGACCGTCAGATTAATGCGTTAATCCAACGGTCTAATCTAATCGTAGCTAACAGTCAGACGATTTGGATCATTTAGGATCTGACGAATCAGAAGAAAAAAAAAAGAATTAGCATTTTCTGTACATTGCAATACTCACGACTCCCGTGTTTTAAAAATGTCTATTTAGAAATTATTAATTATATATATGATTTTAATTAATTCATAATATCATTTAATATTAATTTCAAGCAATTTACTTACTCAAAATTAAGTACTCAAACATACTCCAAAAAATTCATAATTTTCACTCTTACCTGATTGAGTGGTGATAAACTCAAAAATATAATCAGATTTTTGATGAGAGGTATGTTTAATTTACCTAATTTTCTGGGTATTAAAATATTATAAAATATTCGCAGAAAAATTTGACGACTCTCAAACACTTCTAAAATACCACTATTAGCTAATTTGGGCGTGGTGAGTCTAATGGTGGACTCTGTTTTCGATTCTAAAGTCTAAATAACATATGTATTTTCAGAATTATTAGAAAATTATGAAATATTGGAATTTATCAAATGGTCTCCAAATCGCACTAAATTTGAGGTGGAGACTCCTAACTCTATTATAAGAGTAATGGAAAAGGTTTGGAGTCAATTAGGTTTCTAATTGACAGGTAACAACATCTGAGTTCTTACAAATAGTATAATAAGAAACACAGCCTCAAGTACCTGTATTATTAAAATATTTTAAATAAGTTTTAAATAAATAAAAATGCATCTCTCATCTACACGAATAAAGAAGAAAATGATTTATATGGCTTCAGCTCCACCCTACTGCTCCTCCTCTATAAAAGGCTCCTCTTCATGCACAAGCTCCTCAAAGCGATCAGATATAGACATTGTCGGTTTCACAATGATAGGGCCCCAGCCAAGAAATTTTTTTTTTGTTAGAGTTACTGTCTAATTACATTTTAGGCTGATAATTTTTCATGAATTTATTAATGTCACCGCTTACTTAAAAATATACAAAATAAATTAGCAGAGGAGTGACAAGCATACAAAAGGATGTGTTGAGTTATAAATAAAAGCATTTATAACTAAGCAAAAATGAGGCATAAGAATATACCTTAATAATAAGCTAAGATAAGCTAGATATGCATATATAAATATAGTAAGGAAAGTACTGAAATAAAAGACTAATTCAAAATATGCTGATGATCATATAAAGTATGCAAATCTAAAAGTAAGTAATCAGTCTGTGATAAAATAAGTAAATAGTAAAGAAATCTAGCATTCTATAAATAAGTAAGCAAATAAATTAAAGTTGACTGAAGCAAAAGTAACAGTAATAAGTAAACAGGTATGTAATAACTACTATATCAGAAGGAGAGCTAAACTAGCATGTAGCATGGAAAAATGTATATCTTAGCGTCATCTGAGACTAAGCTGGTAAATAACAAGAAAGAAACTGAACTGAAGAGGCAATAATTACTAATGCAATAATATCTTAGTTATTTTACTTTACTTCTGTGAACATATTCAGAAATAGTTGAGGAGTCAAGTACGTCTGCAAGACTCTTCGGGTTCCAACTTAACACAACACTCCTCAATGAATAATATTAAGTAATCCTTAATTCTCCTTACCCTGGTTCAGTATGGTAAAATGCGCACAATCAACAAGTAACTGAACCCTATGGAAATGTTATTCTAATTTTTTTTTTTATGCGACAATATTATCTTATATGACATGTTCAAGGTAATTGCATAAAGAACAAGGAATACGAATGCATAAGTAAATCAATAATGAGCAAGGGACTCTACTACACATGGTAGCATTTGTTATTATCTACTTAAACCATTCTAACTACTTAACCCACTTTATTCAATGAATGAAGTCTAACATAACATCTATTCCTAATTTTAAGGGAAAGATCATAAGGTGAAGTGTAGATCCTTATAAACTCCTAATGAAATGACTTAATAAATTTTAAAAGTTGATGGAATTTCTTACAATTTAACTTCATTTGCTATTTTTGTTCATTTAAAGGAGTTAAGAATGGATTTTAGCTAAGTTAAGGTGTAATAGAGTTTTCTTAGGAATTTTACAAATCTTAAATTGAATTTTCATCAATTTACCTAATTTAAGAGATTATGAGTCTAAGCTAGTTCTAATTCAATTTTAATGCTGATTTTAATGATCTAAATGATATTTTAGAGATTAAAGGCACTTAACCTAAACTTTGGGCAAAATGACCATTTTGCCCCTATTTAAGAGTATAAAATGCTACTTTTTGATTTAGCATTCCAAATTAAATTTTCTTGATGCCAAATGATGCATCACTGTCTAACATGAAGATACACTGTAAGTTCATTAAATTTGGACAGGAATTAAGCCCTATGTGTCTAATTTAAAGATTTTAACTTGAAAGGGCATTTAGTAAATTTAATTACTGAAGTCTAAAATTTAGTTAGCTTATTATTATTTATTGTCCAAAAATTCCATAGAGTCTAAGAACACTAAATTCTAATATCTATTGGTTAAGTTATGGCCAATTCAAATTTGAGGGATATATATGTAATTTTAAGGTTCAAGGAATGATCCAAAACCTAACTTTTTCATTTGAGATTCAAATTCAGTAAACTCAGTGGCTATAACTTTCCTATATTACGCTGAGTATTTTAATTGGAAGTAGACCAAAATTAAACCTCAATTGGTCAAGTTATGACTTAATTAGGGTTATGGGTAATTAGGGCAAGTTAGAGTTTTTAGTGGTCCAAACCCTAATTTTATTTCAGTTTATTATTGGTTATGTTTTTTTTATCTAAATGATATATTGGATGGCCTAATTTGGAGTTCAATTGACTAAGTTATGGCTAAATAAATTTCTAAGTCATTAAAGGGTAATTAGGGAAGGCCTTAAAAATAATTAGTCAAACTAATGATCCAACATCAAAATTAATATTATCAAGACAAATTAGACACTCTCCTGATTAAAATGAGACCCATATTGACTAGGTTTGGATCACTAGGTACAAAGTTATGACTTTGGAAAGTTTTAGCATAAATGTGGGGATACTAAAATATCACTATATTAAATATGTGTCCTACAAGAAATTTGACACTACCATAATATTCTTCTCATTTTTCTGAGTAAAATGAGATATATATTTAATATATTTGGATTATTGATTAAATAGTTATGAGGGTTTAAGTTTTCTCTATTTAATTTATTTCATTTGAATTAAATTATGCCGTTGTTTAATTATTAATTTAACAGAATTTAATATATAACATATATATTCAAACGATAGTAGAGGTGGGGCCCACATCAGAACACACGTCTACGCTGGACTGGACCAGAAGACAACTGGCAGGCCCTGCGCCAGTTACTCGCACTGATAAAGGGACCCACCATTGCGGCACATCAGAGGGTGCCACACATCGTTTCATACGCACGCTGTGGGTCCTCTCTCTGGCATTCACGCGAGCCGCACGCCCCGGGCCACACGCGGGTCGGGTCCGACCCGACCTGAGCACTTCCCCTTCTTCGCCACGATCCC
The DNA here is from genome assembly GCA_016760335.1 of Gastrodia elata. Taxonomy (NCBI): domain Eukaryota; kingdom Viridiplantae; phylum Streptophyta; class Magnoliopsida; order Asparagales; family Orchidaceae; genus Gastrodia; species Gastrodia elata. The sequence continues at coordinate 48,175,272 of CM028670.1, forward strand.
ATGGAGGTATGGGTCTAGGGCACCAAAATCAGCGGCGAGAACGTTAACAATGGAAAAAGAAATGCATGATGCTGGCAAGGTCTCGTCAAGGTCTTGCATTTTGTATATGGAACATTACCAGAGAGATATGGCATCACCGAAGAGGTCTAACCCTAGGTCAGACTTATGAACGGGCCGAACCTCTAACGGTTTGTACTGTATGAGGATTGACAGATTCATTCGATCAAGCTCTACTGAGCTAGATCAGACCAAAAAATCGGCAATCAACAACATGCAATAGAGTTTCGAAACTTAAGATTAGACATTGCAAGAGTAAATGAGAAGATCAGAGGAGTACCTTGTGTTTGACGGCTAAAATTGGAGTTAACGAGAGCAAGCTCCCGATGTTCCCGACGGCTCCCAAATCACCTTAAACTGGGGACAAGACTCGTAGGCAATGCTTAAAGGAGGGTGGTAGAGCCTCCGAGGGTGACCACATGTAGTGGTTGACCGCGTGCAGTGGCTATTCAACACGCGCTCGCGAGAGAGCGGGCCTCGGAGACGATGTCGAGAGTTGTTTGTTTGGCTGATCGAATGCCTCAGCTTCACCATTAGATCGAATGGTGAAAGGCCTAACGATGTGGGAGGGGAAGACGTGTGCTGACCATAATATTGAGTAATAACTAAACTCAATATTGATACGTCACCACAACACCTAATACTGGATTAGAAGGAAACTAACCAAATTCATTAGATGTTGTATTTGGCCAAGAATTTAGAAGAGGGTCTTAAGTTAAGATGAGAAAATATTTCTGGAATAATGCATAAAATACTTACTAAAAATGTATGGATAAATCAATTCATTCTTATGATCTTTCCAAAAAAGATCAACAATAGAAGGAATTCAACAACTTAAAATAATATTAAGTCAATCCATTATATGGGATTATTTATTCCCAATTCTAATAATTTGAGCATGACTTTATTGTATTTACTCAAAAGAAACACATAAACATTCACATTCAAATCTTCCATTAAACTATAAGATTAATTAGAAAGATTAACAATATAAAACTAATATTGAGTCAATCCGTTACATGAGATTGCTTATTTCCAATTCTAATAATTTTATGTTAGAAAAATATATGAAGCAATTTTCTATCCTATGATACACACATCCTACATCATTTACAAAATTTAAAAATAAGAAATTAATAACTAAATTCCAGATAGGTATGCACTATAATTTTATTTAAGTATCCATTCATCTAACATAAACATTTAAGTAAGAGATTTAAATTACAATATAAGCATAATATATATAAAATGAATAACTTTAATTATTACAAGCCAAACTAAACAGTAAGAAAGTAAATAAGCAAATGTCTCTCTCTCACTTTTAATAAAAGGCGATAATTAAATTATTAAGTGGAAGCAGATTTTTACAATTCTTTAAGCGCTTGGTCCAGCTCCCTAGCATCCAAGTGCACCCGATCTATCATATTTTGGCATTTAAATGTGATAGAGTAAAGCTAATAAAGAGAAAATATAGTTAGTCTAAATAGTCTAAGTACAATTTAAGATTAGGCTAAATATTTTATTGCTCATTTTGGATATCACCACTAGTTACAAAATTTGCATAAGCAAGAGTACAAAAATGAAAGCATATAAGTATGGGAAGGAAAGTAAAGAAAAGTAAGGAAAAGTAAAGTGAGTAAGAATACTCACATAAATTGATGTTCCAGCTTGCAAGTAAAATAAGGGTGTGACGGCCGGAGAATCGAGTTTGAGAAGTGAGCAAGTATTAATAATATAATTAAATTCCTCATGTTATGGAAAGTCATAATCAGAACAATAACAATAATCAATCCCAAAATGATATTGTTCATCAGAACACTCTTAGCCACAACGAAACTGTTTCACCAAGCATATATGCAGTTTATCCTTTTTACACTAATGGGGCAAATCAGATGCTCTAATTCATGAATATGATGAGCCAATTCATGCGTAATCAACAATTCCAAAATCCAACCACTATTTTATCCCAAAGAAAGGCAGTAAACGAAGATATGCAAATGTTTCTTAAGCTTCAGCCTCCAAGATTTAATGGAAAGGCAACTCCTTACCAAGTTGAGGAATGGATTCAAAGAATAAAAAAAAAATTAATTGTGCTAGGAGTTTTGAAGATTAGAATGTATCATTAGCTACTTATCTACTGACTGAAGTTGCTTAAAAATGGTGAAAAATAGCCAAAACCACTACATTTCAGAACATATCAGAAGAAGAGATCCCTTGGGAAGAATTTGTAAAGGCATTCTTGTGCAAGTTTGTACCCCAGTCTGCTGGCAGACAATGAGGAAGGAACTCTTGAATTTGAACAAAGGAGTCATTCAGTTACTGAATATGAAAAAGAATTTACTCATTTATCTAGTTTAGCCTCAGAAATGGTTACAACAGAGGAAGTTAGGTGTCACTTATTCCTTAATGAATTAAGGAATAACTTTCAACATATTTTGACACCTCTCCAGATTTCAAATTTTGCCCAACTAGTGGAGAAGGCTAAGCTCATGGAAGCCCAAGAAGAGTAGTATTCTTCAAAGATAACAAAGAGGCTTAGTTTTTCTCCCCATTTTCCATCAAAGAGGCAACAATTTTCAAGACCTCAAGGAAGGATTTATAATATTCAAAGAAACCCTAGTGGCCTATTCCAAAAACACCAAATACTTGTAGATTTTGTAGAAGGATGCACAGCACTGACAAATGTTTTACTGGAATAAACCAATGTCACCGTTGTGGGAGACCAATCATCTCGTAAAATTTTGCCATGCTACATACACAGTAAACAGACATCAACTCCAAATCAAGGAAAAGCAGCAGTGAAAAATAAGGGCAGACCACCAATAATAGAGGAAACAATGTAGCATCTTCTAGTAATTCAAGGAATAATCTAGCCCAGGCTAGAATATTCAATATATCTCAAGAAGAGGCAAGAGATGAGCATGATGTGGTTATAGGTACTATTCTATTATTTTAGCACCCTTATTCAATTCTTTTTGATTTTGGAGCTACACACTCTTTTATTGCATTAAAGTTGGTTCAAAAATATTCATTGCCAATAGAACAACTTTTATCAACACTCAAAGTTAATCTACCATCAGGAGATTTCTTAGAGATAAGCATCTTTTATAAATATAAGTTAAATATAAGTGGAATTTCTTGGGTGGCTAAACTCATTGTCATCCCTATAACCACTTTTGGCATTATTCTTGGGATGGACTAGATGAGTCAGAATGAAGCATTAATTGATTGTGCAAAAAAAGAGTATACGTATATAGTGGAAGTAAGAAAGTAACATTTTTTGGTCAAAGAAGTGCAATTATCAGCCTTATTCTAGCTAATAAAATTAAAAAGTTTATTAGAAAGAAATACCCTATACTCTTAACTTTACCCTCAAATTCGAATGCAAAATCTATGCCTCTCAAAGAGACTCTTATAGTAAAAGAGTATGCTGATGTTTTCCCAGAAGAACTTCTAGGATTACTACCTCAAAGAGAAGTAGAATTCAATATTGATTTAATTCAAGGAATAAATCCTTTATCCAAAGCACTGACAGATTTATAATACGTCTGTGCTTGCACGCAAGTGTACGTGGTCTGAAGTAATAATTTGGAACGTGAGTCCCGAGATTTATCGTCCTCAGGGAATTGGATGTTCTGTTACTAAGGTATATTTATGTTTAAAAATATTTAAGCTATGCGTATTTTAGTTCTTAGTAGAAGAATACTATGATAAAATGAGAGGAGAGTTGGGTCTCTCCCACATGATATGCTAGATGACTTACGTATGATGATTTCTCAAGCATTTCACTTTATGATGATTCCTCAAGCTTTTCACTTTTCTTTACTTTTTAATCAAGTGCACATTGTCCTTCTTAGAGTTAACTCCAAGATTTACAAGTTCAAATCTCATGCTTTGAAATGAACACATAGTCGGTTCTATTTCATCACAAAGACCCTTATAAGATTTTTAGATTAATATTTTTTCTCTCATTTCATGATTATAGAAATGAGGGTTGTTTAGTCAATATCTTACAAGCATTGATTCCACTAAGAGCTTCACATGCATCTTGCAAGGCTTAGATAGTGGAGTGATCTCATTTGGGCTCAATGACTATGTCACCTCGTTCATGAGCACTCAAAGAATCCCCTCCATCTCTTCATGTATGTTGAGCAGCGGAGCATATTTAGTGGGTCTTAGCATCACATGCTTTAACTCCTTAGTTGAGCATATAAAGAGGTGCATTATGCTCAAGAACTTTCTCACATAGTTCTAAGCTCTTATGCACTCATGATTGTAGCTCTAAACTAAGGGTGAGCTATGGAGCACAAGACTTGTTTTTAATCTTGATGTCATTTAGTCCATTGTCATTTTGTCCACATTCAAGTCCAATATAATCCTTTACACTTCTTTAACAAGTTATTTAATTCACAAGTTTTATTAAAGCTTGAGAAAATTTTCATACAAAAGTCTCTTTCAAATCATGTAGGATTACCCCAACCCTCCCCAAGAGAAGTTTAGCTCTTTATTACACAAGATATTAAGAAGAACACATACATGGATAAAGACCCTTTTATGATCAACTAAGAAAGATAAAAAGATAAGAGTTAGAGAGTACTAGGAACGTTCCTTGATGGAGTTCTTCGGAACTTCTCTTTTTCTTGTTCTTGGTTGCTTTTCCTAGGTCCGTAGTGCTGCATTTCTTCCTTCTTCTCTTTAGCAATAGGAGTCTTTCATCCCTTGGAGAGTTCTCCTTCTCTTCTAAAGAAACCCTCTCCTTACTTAGGATGTTAGTGAGCCAAATTGGGAACCCTCCTTAAGTCAAGAAGGGTGGTATTTATAGGAGGGCTGCATCCTTCTTCTTCTCATTCAAATTCTGCATTTCCTTTAAAAATTATGTTATCATGATGGCCAATCCAACTTGAAGGATGAAGTGACCTCTACTTTTCCATTCTTTATTCTCCACATCACCTCAAAATGTCAATTTTCCATTAAAAATAATTCTACTACTGGAGGAATGATGGTTGGGAGACAAGGAGCAGGTTGGGGGTCTTGTCCCAACTTCATTTAATGCATTGTTCAAATAGAATTTTGGCGCGTCACTGCAGCCTAGCGCGCTGTAGCACCAGCACTTTGTAAATTGATTCGCTGCAGCGCGCTATAGCGCCAGCGCTTTGTAAATTAATTAGCTGCAGCGCGCTATAGTGCCAGCGCTTCGCAAGTTGGTCTGCTGCAGTGCGCTATAGCGCCAGCGTTTCGCAAATTGATATGTTGCAGCGCGCTATAGCACCAGCGTTTCGCAAATTTATCTGCTGCAGCGCGTTGTAGCGCCAACATTTGCAAACTGATCCATGGTAGCGCGCTGTAGCGCCAGCACTTTGCAAATTTGTCCGTTGCAGCGCACAATAGCGCCAGCGCCTTGCAAGTTGGTCCGTGCAGCGTGCTGCAGCGTGTGACAGCAGATTTTTTCTAGAAATCTTGGGAAATTATCCAGAATTGTTCAGAAATTGCTGGGTGGGCATTTTTTTTGAAAAATAGATAAAATTTAATCAAGGAAGCAGTATCAATATGAAAATGAATGAAATTTTCATTTATTTAAGATATAAATTATGAATTTATCAAGCACCATACAGAATAACACCCAAAGAATTAAAAGAACTTAAGAATCAACTCTAGGAATTAACTGAAAAAGGGTTTATTAGACCTAGTAGTTCCCCATGGGGAGCTCCAGTCTTGTTTGTTTAGAAGAAAGATGGGAGTATGCACCTATGTATCGATTATCGAGAATTGAATAAGGTTAGCATCAAAAACAAATATATATTACCAAGAATTGATGATTTATTTAATCAGTTATCTGGAGCATTAATATTCTCAAAAATTGATTTAAGGTCTGGTTATCACCAACTTCATTTAAAGATGAGGATATTCCTAAATCTACTTTTAGGATGAGGTATGGGCATTTTGAATTTCTAGTGATACTTTTTGGATTAACCAATGCACCATCTTACTTCATGGATCTGTTGCATCGAATAATAAAGCCTTACTTAGATTCATTTATCATCATTTTCATAGATGATATACTAATTTATTCCAAAAGTGCAAAAGAATATGAAGAACATCTTAAGATTATGTTAAGTCTTCTAAGAAAATATCAGTTATATGCCAAATTTTTAAAATGTGAATTTTGGCTTCACTTAGTAACCTTCTTAGGACATGTAATTAGTAAAGATAGAATATCAGTTGATCCAAGTAAAATCAGTGCAATTCAAGAATGGCCCCAACCTACTTCAGTAATTGAGATTCGCAGTTTCTTGGGATTAGCTGGTTATTATCGTAAATTTGTTAAGAACTTTTCCCAAATTACAGTCCCTCTTACTCGTCTTACTCAAAAAAATGTGCCTTATGTATGGGATTTATCTTGCAAATTAGCATTTCAGAAGTTAAAAGAATGTCTAACATCAGCTCCTATACTAGTTTTACCAATTAAAGGAAAAGACTATCAAATTTACAGTGATACTTCTGGAATTGGATTAGGTTGTGTTCTTATACAAGAAGGAAAAGTTATAGCCTTCACATCTAGACAGCTTAAGGTTCACTAGAAAAATTATTTAGTTCATGATTTGGAATTAGCTGGAATAATATTTGCACTTAAAATCTAGAGACACTATTTATATGGAGTAAGATGTGAAGTTTTTACTGATCATCAAAGTTTGAATTACATCTTTACTCAAAAAGAATTAAACTTGAGGCAGCAAAGATAGCTAAAGTTAATCAAGGACTATGATTTATCAATTCAATATCATCCTAGAAAATCAAATATAGTAGCTGATACATTAAGTCAAAAAGCAACTTCATATCTACATTTGTTAACCTCTAACCCTATCTTAGTTAAGTAAATGGAAGATCTTCAGTTAGAAGCAGTGTCACCATCAAATGCTAATATATTTCAAATAACTATAGAATTCTCATTAATGGATGAAATAAAAAAAGCTCAACAGATTGATGAAGAATATAACTCTTTGGCTACATCTATTCAATCAGGAAAGCATCTAGAACTAAATTTGGATTCAAATAAGAACATTTGGTGTGGATCTCAAATATGGATACCTAATAAAGCTGAGCTAAGATCAAAACTATTAAAAGAAGCTCATCATTCTAGATACTCTATTCATTCAGAAAATAATAAGATGTACTTAGATTTGAAATCACACTTTTGGTGGCCAGGAATGAAGAAAAGTATTACTGAGTTTATATCCAAATGTGAAGCTTGCAATCTTGTAAGAGCAGAACATCAGAAACCAGGAGGATTTCTTCAACCTTTAACTATTCCTCAGCGGAAATGGGAAGATATTTCCATGAACTTTAAAACTAGTTTTCCTAGTTCAAAATCCAAGATTGATTCTATTTGGGTAATTGTTGATAGGCTTACAAAATTAGCACACTTTTTACCCATCAAGCAGACGGATACAGTAGAAAAATGGGTGAAGATTTATCTTAAGGAAATAGTAAGATTGCATGGCATTCCAAAAACTATTATTCTGATAGAGATAGCCAGTTCACTTTAAGATTTTGGAAAATGGTTCAGCAAGATCTTGGTTTCCAAATTTGCATGAGCACAACATTTTATCCACAAACTGATGGACAAATTGAAAGAGTGAATCAAACTCTAAAAGATCTTCTTCATCTTTATGTATTATATTTTGGAGGAAGTTGGGATGATCACCTTTCATTAATTGAATTTTCTTATAACAATAGTTTTCAAGCAAGCATTAGAATGGCTCCTTATGAAGCCCTTTATGGAAGAAGGTGTATCACTCCTTTATCTTAGAATAATGTTGGAGAATATAGAATATTAGAATCAAATTTAATTCTTCAGGCAATAGAAAAAATTAAGTTAATTCAGCATTGAATGAAAGCAACTCAAGATAGGCAGAAGCAGTATTTTGATGCTCATCATCATCATGTGGAATGTTCTGTTGGAGACTTCGTATATTTGAAAGTTAATCCTTTTAGAGGAGTTTCAAGATTTGGAATATCTGGTAAATTAAGTCCAAGATTTATCGGCCCTTTTAAAATCTTGAAAAGAGTTGGCCATGTAGCTTATCAAATCAAGCTTCCACCATATTTGAGTCTAATACACGATGTATTTCATATCTCCTCATTAAGAAAATGCTTATCAGAACCTTTAGTAATAATGGAAATAAAAGATATTAATTTGCAACCAAACCTCAGCTATGTAATTGAACCAGAAGAAATTCTAGATCGAGACGAAAGAAAATTAAGAAATAAATCAATTCCCACGATAAAGGTTCGATGGAAGAATAGCCGCAAGAAACTATGTGAGAAGAAGAATCAAGTATGAAGAAAACATATCCTCACTTATTCCACTAGTAAGTGATTCTAGATCTAATAGATTTCCTTAAATTTTAGATTGACGTTGGGACGACATCTTTTTTAAGTTGGAGAGAATGTAAAATACCAGATTTTCCTTTCAAATTTAATTATTAATATTCAAATAATTTTGACCTCAAATTAAAAATCTGACTTCGCCATTATGCTCATCACCCCTGAATTAGCTAGGGGTGATATTTTGGAAATTTTTGGAAGTCATCAAATTTTCTCGAATATTTTAATATATTTTAATACCTAAAAAAATTAGGATAATTAAATTGATCTCGAAACCAAATCCAACATCATCGTTGCATTCCTCACCCCGAAATTAGCTAAGAATAAAATTTTGGAATTTTTCTAAATACTCGTTTAAATAACATAATCCTAATTATTAAAATAATTAAGTATTAAAGTAAATAGTGGGGCCTACCACCAAATTAAATTAACATCATCTCCTCATTTAAGCCCATACTCTCTCATTCTTTATCTAAACTCATAACATAATTCAAACTATTAAAATAATTAGTATTAAAGTAAATGGTGGGGCCTATCACCTAATTAAATCAACCTCATCTCCTCATCCAAGCCCATACCCTCTCCTTCTTTATCTATACTCAAATAGCAGAAATTATTTTCTTATATGCTGTTAGAAAACTTCAAAGAGCAAATCCATTCCAACCTTGAGAGATCTCCATTTTCAAAGTTTCTTCTTCTTCTTCTTCTTCCTCCTGTCACACCATCAAAGGTACCTTAATATCCTTCGATTCTCCTTCAATCTGTGATTATTGCTTTTATTTTATCTATTAATCAATATTGTATGCAATTTTAAATCACCATCAGGCTCAATCAAGCCCAATTGAAGGTTCTATTTCTGTAAATACACTTAAATTTCACGATTACCCCATATACCTGTTGCTAGGGCATCATTTTTTGAAAAGTTATTGTGCTCTAATTATGTTGATTTAGGTACCAATGGAAAGGTCTCAAAGAGAACTTTCCATCGGTATATGGCACGCCCTGTGAAGTGCCATATTTTGGGAGTTATTGCGTGCCCTAGGTCCTCGTTCGTCTTTCCAACCATCCAGGCTACGGGTCAGGCCCGGCTTACGGGTCCGCTTGCGTGCGGCCCGCCTGGCCCACGTGCAGCCTGTCTAGCCCGCGTGCAGCTCGCCTGGCCCACATACGGCCCATGAACAGTAAATTACTGTTCATACAGTAATTTCAGAATAAAAAATTTATTTAATTAAATTAAAATTTTGTAAAACTTTAAACCCTCATAACTTTGCAACCACAAATTCAAATATAGCAAAATCATATCTCATTTTTCTCAGAAAAATGCAAAGAATATTATGGCAAGGTTTATTTTTCTATTTGATGCTCAATTTAACTAATTATTCTTAGGCTAACTAATTACTCCATTAAACCCTAAAATTTCATTTAGCCATAACTTTATCATTTGGAATCTAAATTAGGTCATCCAATATGTCATTTTGATCAGGAGAAAACAAATATTACTAATTTGCAATAAAATTTTAGTTTTTGTGATTATATTGCCTATTTATCCCTAATTACTCAAAAAAATAGATTAGTTAACATTAGACTCATTAATTATCTAAAATTTAAAATGTAAGTTTTTGATAACTCACAAAATAAATGAGAACATATTGAGATAGTCAAAATATTTTTTATATAATTAGTTTTACTAATCACTCACTAATCACCCATTAATGAGCTTAAACTATAATTTTAAGTTCATTACCCTTAAAACTTAGCCAAATGAAGTCCAATTTGAGCAAAATCAGTTTCTTTGTGATCTGTGTGCTACAAGGAAACTATGCCATGACTTTGCTTAAATTGGATACCAAATAAAGAGATTAGCTTTTTGGTCATATTCCTAAATCTCATAAATTACACTTTTAATCATAAACCTTATTTTGGTCATAACTTAGTCAAAAGACCTCAGAATTTAGTAATTTTAGATTTTATAGAATCCTTGGGCATTAAGCAACATAAGTATAGCAAAAAAAAAATTTAAAATTTCTTAAGCAAAATTGTTAATAAACCTTTAATAAACTTAAATACTAATTTAAGCTCATTATCCTTAATCTTGGCCAAATTGGGTGTTCTTAGTGTCAATTTTCATATTATATAGTGAGAAGAAATTTGGCATTAACAAAATTTAATTTGGAAGCCTAATTCTTAAAATCACTTTTTGGGCACCTTTATGAGGGGCATTTTTATCATTTTGGCCAAAAATTAAATTAAATAAATTTTAATAATTTGAATCTGTTCCTTATATCTTAAATTAGTAACTTAATGATTCAAAAATTAATTTAAGAGTATTTATATCATTTTCTTATTTTAAACTTAAATTACAAAATTTAGTGTTTATAAACCTAATATTATATTAATAAATAATAAAATCATGTTAAATCATAAAATATTAAATTAATAAATTAAATCATTATTTGGCAGATCAAAGGAATTGATTTGGTTGTATTTTTATCAAAATAGTTAGGTACGTAAATCTACTTATAAGTTTTATTTCAGTATTTTTATTTTGAGCCATTTTCATTTGAATATTATCAAGAAGCATGTAACAAAAAGATGAAATGTATTATATTTTGGTGCTTGTCTTTGGAGGGTGGAACGCAACACTGAAAATCTGTATAGATTGGGCCTGCTGGCAGTCTCTAGGAGTCATATGGAGGGATTTAGCCTTTATTAGGAAGTGGGCAAATCCAAAGGAAAGACATACCATTATTTCCAAACTAGAGTAAACTATTGATGGGTAGCGAGAAAGCTTCCTAAAAGGATATGCCTATGGGTTTACCCATTTGGGCTCAGGAGTCTACGGACTCGACTTTATGTTACAATTGCTTTTGATAAAATTTATTTATTTCATGCTTTTCATATATATTAAATTTCAAAGCTAACATGCAGGGCAATATTTGAATTTAGAAATTTACTTTTCTTTTATATATGTTATGCAAATATTCCATTCATTTCCATATTTGACTTATGCCTATTATAGGATGCTAGAATATTCTTATAAGAATGGTTTGCATACTTTTACCTGACTGGTAACCATATTTTTTAGATTTTGAAAATTAAACTCTGAAGATTAGCCTGAGTATTAAAAAAGAAGAAACTGAGATGTGAGATAAAGAGTATGTTTAATCTATATTGTAAATATTAAACTGTTGTAAATTCATATATGTATGGCTCTCTCTCTCTCTCTACTTATATAATTGAACTTTGGACATTATATATATTATTTCCTTTTATTTAAAAAATTATATGTTTCCCAATTTTATGGAATATTCTTTTGAAATTCTCAAACTTCGATCCCCGGTCATCACCAATGGGAAAAGCATCCTAGATAGGCTAGAAAATTACTAAAGTACATATAAAAGTAAATGAAACAAACTATGTATATGTTCAATGAACTTATGCTAAGTAAAGAAAAAAAGACAGTGAAGCATTTAATTGAAATTTAAATAGCATTCACTGCAATTTAAGTGAACGATAAACAAGTAAAGTACAGTACTAAAATATGAAAAATACAACGTATAAAAATTGAAGAAAGATCTTAGACTATTAGTCTAAGATTCACATAGTCTATAACTATAGAAAGTAATATAGCTAAAAGCTATGATGAGTCTTCATAATCAATAAGATTGTATAAGATATCATAAATTATTTAGTTGAAGTTACTTTATGAAAGCATTCATTCTACGAGCAAATACAGAATGAATGAGGTGTTAAACACATATGTTTAACAAGTAAAGGAAAGCGAGGTCAAAACACATAGCAATCACATTCACCCTCTGAGAATGTGAGGTCTCCTTATTACTTCTAATTAGCATGCCCTTGGCTTAACCAACAATTTAAACCCCTACAATTTTTAATGTGAAAGTATTATTCATGCACAAGGCCTTATATGAATGATTCAAATGAATAAGGCTCAAACTAAGCAAGCATTCAAGGAAAATTCAATAATTGCAATTAAGTGATATCCAAAGTTATCTAATTTTAATGATCTACTTAATAATTGGAACTAATTGAGCTCCCAATTAACTTTGAGATATTGATCTCAAATTAATTGTAAGTCATAGTAATAATTGGGATTTTAAAAATAATAGTTTCATTTCATTTTTATGAGATGACAAATTAGTTTATAAGTATAATAATACAAATAAAAACTAGTTATATTCTAGTCCTAAATAATAAGATTTAAATAGGTTAACTAAAATAAGGCTTACGTGACTAGTAGGCAAGGATTGAGGTTATAAAATTATCATACTTAAAAGAATAGAAGTTAAGGTTCAATTCACTAGAGTTCTCTAGCTAAGATGTAGTTTGAAGGATCTATCCAAATTAAATACTAATCTACTAGGTTAAAGTAAAATGAAAGGTTTAAAGTAGAGGAATAAAGGAATTATAAACTACAAGTTCTATGTTTTTTAAAAGTTAAAGGTTAAGGAAATCAATAAGATTCCTAAACTATTCTAAATAAATTTAGAACTCCTATTACTAGTTCTTAAAGAACTCAAGTGAAGACCTAAGGACTAAGATGAAATGAACTAAGCTCTAGTCTAGTCACTGAAAGCTAGTTCTAGTTATACAAAACCTACAACTACAAAAGCATTAAGGCTAATTACTCTTAATAGATGTAATAAATAGATCTATGAATCAATTACAAATCATATTGTAAATCAATCCTAGGGTTTCTATCTTAGGGTTGAAAAGTGAATCAAGCACTTTGCAATTGATTCAAGTATCTAAAATAATGAGAACTAAACTCTGTCTCATGTAATATAAATTGACATGTGAAGTAATAAATGTGACATATTTTCTACTCTAAGGCTTTAAGCACCTAAAACATGCAAATTTAAGAATCTAGAAATTATCACAATAACACTAATTAGTAGTCAAAAACCTAAAATCAATAATTATTGTTCAATGGAAATAATATACATATATTTTGAATCCTTATAATATTAGGAGAAAAATGATGCTAAATAGGTCAAATTTGGATAATATTGGAAAATTAGGGTTTTCTGGACTACTAATTAGGGTTAAAAAGTGATTAAGAAAATTAAGGTTTAAATATTAAATCTGAATTCATATTATTGCTCCTCACATTTTTGTGAGTGAAATGAACTATTTGATTATTTAATTTTGGCATTAAATGGTCAAACTAAGTCACATACAATGATGAAATTTAATTAAATTTAATTAATTAATCTAAATAAATGACTAACTAAAATATTTACCAAAATATAAATTAAATGATATCTTAATAATCTACACATTTTTGTGATTAAAATGGTATATAAGTTTGTATTATTTGGAGGTGTATTAAGGAAATTATTAAAGGAATTAAATTTTGCATTAATTAAATAATTATAAACCTACTAAAAAAATTGATTAATTAAATTCCATTAATCATTTATAATCAATACAGAGAGCATTAAATGTAGCTCAAAATTTTAAGAATCAATAGGTAATAATGAAGAGGCGCGTATTTCTGGATGGCACCGGATTCAGCGCCGCACACAATCCCACAAGCAGACGTGGTGGCCTCAGATGCCGACATGTGTCGCCATCGATTCAGAAGTGACGACGTGGTTTAGAGGAGCCCAGACCGGGCCAGTTCAGCTCAAATAATTGAATCGCACCTTAGGCCCCGGTTCAGCATTATCATCCTCGATGCAAGCTCGGGAATACCGCAATAGGGTTCGGCCTCACCGACTGATCCGACAACTCCAGACTCTGGCCCGCACAGCGACTTTGAGCCCTAAACATGGCCAATGCTCTAAACCCTAGATCTTTTCCAGATGACGACTGAGGCCACCACTTGATGAAGCCCTAGATAGGCTACTTCAGTTAGGGTTAGGGATAGGATTAACTGAGAATGGGAGGATTAAATTGACTTATGTTGAGCTCGAATCAACCTTTAATCCACATTCAATAAGTAATAAAAAGGATACTCATACGATATAATCAGATAACAAAGGATAAAAAAAATCTTATTGGGATCGATTCTGAGTTAGTACCTTGCTCCTTGAAGTCGCACAAAGCAGGGCTAGGGTTTGCAAAGGAGAAGGAGTTGCAGACGATCGATCGCTCCTTCAAGCTCCCGAAGCTCGGTCTAGCGGTAAGGAGCAAAATGTGAGGATTCTAGGATGCTAGCTAAGCCTAAAGTAGACATTTGAGGGCCAGCTGGGTACAGCTGTGAGCTCCCTCTGCGCTTCTGCGAATGATCGTGCAAAAGGCGATAGAGGCATACAGGAGAGGGATCACGATCATTGGATCAAACGCGCGATCCAACGGTCTGATCAGATCCATGCACTGCAGTCATCGGATCAGGCTTAAGTAACACGCAACGGATCAGATTGCACATGACCGCTGTCCCGTGCATGGCCTCCCGCAGCGGATCTCCGCAAAAAAAAATTGATGGATTAAATACTAAATATATATTAATGTAATTTATTTTAAATACTTTAATTAATTAATTATACACATTTTATTAGTCAAAAATAATTAACCAAACACACTCTAAAAATCCCAAGGGTGAGGAACTCAAAAATACAGTTAGATTTTTGATGGGAGGTCAATTTAATTATCTTAATTTTCTGAGTATTTTCAAAATTATCAGAAAACTAGGAAATATTGGAAATTGTCAAACAATCTTCAAATCGCACAAAATTTGAAATGGAGGCTCCTAATACTAGTATAAGACTAATAGAAGAAGATTATAGTCAATTATGTCACTAAATGATGGGCAACAACACTAGGGTTATTACAGACTCCCCTCCTTAAAAAGAGTGTCACCCATTTCACACAATAAATAAAAATAAGGAAACTGAAAATGCACGAAGGCGGTCTAAGGAAATTTAACGAAAATGAAAGAATTAAAACTACCTGATTAAGAAACAAATTCTGGGAACTTCCTTCGCATATCCTCTTCTTTCTCCCACGCGGCTTCACTAGCTGGATGATTCTGCCAGTGAACTCTGATCATAGGAATGATGCGGTTTCTTAATTGCTTAAGATCCCGCCCCAAAATCGCAACAGGTTTAACAATGAAAGTTAGATTAGGCTGCAATTCGATTGCAGGAATCTAAACTTACTGATTAATATCTAACAAGCACCTTCTTAATGATGAGATGTGAAACACATTATGCACAACTGAGAAGTCATCTAGCAACTCCAACCTATATGTAGAGTTTCCAACTTTTTCAATCACTTCAAAGGGTCCTAAAAATATTGGACTCAGCTTTCTAAAAATACTGAATCTTTGCACACCTTGCACTTCAAATAAGCATGATCTCCAACTTAAAATTCTAACGAGTGATGACGAGCATCATGATACTTTTTCTGTTGATCCTGAGCTATCATCATATTACATTTAATAAGATGAACTTTTATAGTAGTCTCCTTGAATAATTTAGAACCATAAAGCTGAGAATCTCCTACTTCAGTCCAAGAAACAGGAGTTGTACACCTCCTACCATAAATAGCTTCATAAGGAGCCATACCAATGCTGTATTGGAAACTATTGTTGTAGGAGAACTCAACTAAGGCAAGATGATCTTCCCACGATCCGCCAAAATCAAGATCACAAAGATGATGAAGATCTTCTAAGATCTAATTAATCCTCTTAGTTTGACCATCAGTCTGGGGATGAAAAGCAATACTCAGAGTTAAATTCATCCCCAAGTCTTGTTGAACAGCAAACTAGAATTTAAAAGTAAACCTATTGTCTCTGTCCGAAACTATGCAATTTGGCGTACCATGCAAACGAATGGTTTCCTTAAGATAAAGCTTAGCTAACTTCTTTATAGGATCCGTCTGAAGAATTGGAAGGAGGTGAGCTGACTTGGTGAGTCTGTCAACTATCACCCAAATTGAGTCAGAACCAGACATAAACTTAGTCAATCCTACAATGAAGTCCATGGAAATATCAGACCACTTCCATTCAGGAATGTCTAAGGGTTTGATAAGTCCACCACGTTTATGATGTTTCGCTTTAACTTATAAATATGAATGGCACTTGGAAATAAAAATGGCAATATCTCTCTTTATGCCAGACCACCAGAATGATTTCTTTACATCATGATACATCTTACTACTTTCGGGATGAATAGTATAACCAGAGTTATGGGCTTCTGACAGTATTTGCAATTGTAGGCTCTTAGGAATCCATAATCCAGTCTTCTGAAAAATCACACCTTCGACATCTAGATGTAATTCAGATCTCTTGCCACTAATGATATTGAAAACTAGAATATAATAACTCACATATTCCTTCTGAGCTTTGACAATCTTGTACCTTAGAGAACCATATGACTGAATAGAAAATAGTAGAGTGCCAAAATTAGCTGAACTGATCGGCTCAAGATTCAATATGACAAAATCTTCAATCAAAGATACATTACAACAAAGGGAAGGTAAAGTCACTTTACGACTCAGGGCATCAGCTACAACATTAGCTTTACCCGGATGATACTAGATTTCCAAGTCGTAGTCACAAAGTAACTCAAGCCACCTACACTGATGGCAGTTAAGTTCCTTCTGAGTGAAGATGTGCTTCATACTTTGATGATCAATAAACATCTCATACTTAACTCCATATAAGTAGTATCTCCAAATCTTAAGAGCAAAAACTACCCCTACAAGTTCAAGATCATGCACAGGATAATTCTTCTCATTAGGCTAGAGCTATCTAAAGGCATAGGCTATTACATGATGATCTTGCATCAAAACACAACCAAGCCCTACCTTAGAGGCATCAGTATTAACATGAAAATATTTATCCTCACAAGGTAGTACTAGAACAGGAGCAAAAGTTAATAACTATGTCAAATTCTGAAAAGATTCTTCACAGACTATGCTCTAGATGAACAGAACTTCTTTTCTAGTTAACTGAGTTAACAATGAAGTGATTAGAGAAAATCCAGGAACAAATTTTCCGTAATAGCCAGCAAGTCTTAGGAAACTGTGAATCTCTGTTACATATTTAGGTTGGACCCACTATTGAACAGCTTGAATTTTTTTTTATCTACTCTAATGCCTTCAGCATCAATCACATGACCCAGAAATGCCATGGACTTAAGCAAAAACTCGCACTTAGAAAACTTAGTGAATAGCTTCTTCTCTCTTAACAGCTCAAGAATGGCACACAGATGCTCTTCATGCTCAGCAGCTGACTTCGAATAGATTAGGATGTCATCGATGAAAATGATGACAAACTCATCGAGATACGGCTTAAGGATATGCTGCATTAGGTCCATAAAAATGGAAGGAGCATTTGTCAGTCCAAAAGACATGACTAGAAACTCAAAATTCCCATATCGGATCCTGAATGTAATTTTAGAAACATCTTCATCCTTGACTCGAATCTATTAGTAACCTGATCTTAAGTCAATCTTGGAGAAGATCTTTGCTCCGGTGAGCTGATCCAACAAATTATCAATCCTAGAGAGAGGATACTTATTCTTCACAGATAATTTGTTAAGCTCACGGTAGTCTACACACATCCCTTAGAAGATAATTTCCCTGTAAGTCACCTGACAGACTGTAAATACACATCTGTATTTGCACGCAAGTGTACGTGGTCTAAAGTAATAAGTGGAAAGTGTTAGTTTTTAGGATTTATCGAACAACAGAGAATTGGTTGTTTTGTTACTAAGGTTTATATATTCTCACTAATGTTTAAGCTATGATGTAATTGGTTGATTTGGTTCTAAATTAAGCATAATAATCACTAAGTAGAAATTAAGTCCAATAAAAGGAAGAGGAGACTTAGGTTCATCCCACATGTCATTATAAGTTACTTATGCATGATGATTCCTCAAGTGTTATCTTTCATTTACTTTAAATCAAATCAAGTGCACATTGTTCCTCCTTGAGTTTTATCTCAAGGTCTCACAAGTTCAAATCTTGTGCACGAAATGAACACACAGTCGGTTCTATTTTGGCACAAAGAATTCTTATAAGATTTTAGGTTTATAATTTTCATCTTATCTCTTGATCAAGGAGATGAGGATTATTAAATTTTTAAGATCTTATAAGCATTGATTCCACTAGGAGCATCACTCGCATCGCACATAGTTGAAATGAGAGAATAATATATTGGGCTCAATGACTATGTCACCTCGTTCATGAGCACACAATTATTTCTTTCCCTCCCTCAATTATGTTGAGCTAATGAGCTCACTTAGTGGGTCTTAGCATCACACGCATCAACACTCTAGTTGAGCTTAGATTAAGGTGCACTAAGCTTAAGAACTTTTCTCACATAGTTATAAGCTCTCATGCACTCATAGATCTAGCATCTAACCAAGGTGAGCTATGGAGCACAAGACATTTTAGTTCTTGAGTTCATTAGTTCATTTTCCCTTAATTCACAATCAAGACAATAGTAATACTAAGCATTTCTTGAGCAAGGAATTGAGTTCATACATTTTATTCAAACTTGAGAAAAACTTCATATAATTAAAATATAACTATCAAACACATGGGATTACCCCAACCCTCCCTAAGGGAGATTTAGCTATCCATTACAAAATAGATGAAAAAGAACACATACATGGATAAAGACCCTTTCATGATCAACTAAGAAAATAAATTACAAAAGAAGAGTTTAGAAGATACTAGGAATGTTCATTAGAAGTTCTCCGGATCCTTCTTCTCCTTCTTGAAGTTCCTCTCTTAGGTCACTAATGCTGCCTTCCTTCTTCTTCTCCTTGGTAAATTGGCTCTTCCACCCTTAAGGAGTTTCTCTCTTCCACTAATGCAACCGTTCTCCTTACTTAAGTGATTTGAGCAAAAATTGGAACCCTCCTCTAGTCAAGAGGAGTGATATATATAGGAGAGGGGCTGCATTCATCTCACTTAAGATCCAAACCAGCATTTTCATTTGAAAATTCTGAGCAATGATGGCAAAAATCCCAATTGATGGTGAGGTGACCAATATCTTCATTTGTTTAGCCAATACATCACCTCATAAGCCTCCTTTTTATTTAAAAATGTAGCAACTGCAGATGGAATGATGGTTGGGGACAAGATGCAGGTTGGGGGTCTTGTCCCAGTAGCAATAAATGCTCCTGCCAGAGGAAATTGTGGCGGGCCGCGGCAGCGCACTATGGCGCGCTGCGGTGTGCAAAGGCGCAATAAAATTTTGCTAAGTGTCCCGCTGCCATGCGCTACTGTGTCTATTTTTTGCAAAGTGTCCCGCTGCAGCACGCTGTAGCGCTAGCATTTTGCAAATCACACCGCTGCAGCGCGCTGTAGCGGGAGAATTTCGCAAAATGCTCCGCTGCAGCGCGCGGTAGCGCCAAAATTTACAAATTGCACCGCTGCAACACGCTGTAGCGATAACATTTCGCAAAATGCTCCGCTGCAGCGCACGATCGTGCCTGCGGTTCGCAACTTGAACTGCTGCAGCATGCTATCATGCCAGCGGTTCGCAACTTGACCCGCTGTAGTGCGCGTCGATGCCAGATTTTGCAAAATGACCCACTGCAGCGCACGACAGCGCTCGTATTTTGCAACTTGACCCGCTATAGCGCGCGACAGCGCCTGTATTTCGCAACTTGACCCGCTGTAGCGCGCAGCTGCGGTTTCCTTTGAAAAACTTTGGAAATTTCACAAATGGCTCAGAATTCTCTAGATATGCCTTTTTCCTGAAAAGATAAACACAATTTGAATAAAGGAGCAGTTTTAAGATCAGAAATGAATGAATTTTTCATTTATTTTAGATATAATTTATGGATTCATCACACCCCCATACTTAAATCTTGCTTATCCTCGAGTAAGCTTAAAATAGCATTTATCTGTTTTTATAGTTATGATAGTCAACAAAAGATATCAATTTAGATTTTTAATATGTAAGTCAAGACATGTGCTTAACTAAAGTGATTCAAGTCATTTGGCATTTAGATATTCTAACTTTGGATAAGTAAGGTTAATCAATTAATCTCTAAGTATTTGATTTTTATGCTTGATACTAAGTAATGAGGAAGATTCCATGAAAAACTTAGATTATAGAGGTAGTGAAATACTTGAGAGTATATGCCATATGTGCCCCTTCTTATGAATCACAAAGATAAAAAGATTAAATGAGAGATATTTTTCATCATCATTTTCATTTCATTCAATTGGGAGAGATATTTTTCATCATCTTTTTTTTTTCTTTTATTTTAGGGAGATATTTTTCTTCATACTCAATTCACCTCTTTGTGATCATGAAGTCCTACAGGAGCCTAGCATACTCTTTTAGAGTACTCACAATCTCAAGTCATAGTCCAAGCTTTCCCCCACACTTAGTTCAAATAATATTTTAAATTTTTGGAGATCAGATTAACCTTAATTCATTTCTTGGTTAAAAGGTTTTAATGTTATTAATGCATTTGATCACTTTTTGTCAAGCACCCTTTTACTTCATATCTTTATCTTTATTGAAATTTTGTGACTTTCATTTCGTTAAAACTCAAAAAATTTTGTCATTTTTGGATACTAGAAAAATTAGGGAAGATGAGAATTTATAAATTAATATCTCAAAAATGGAACACACAAAATGAAAAATGCAAAGAAAAATAAAAAATAAAAAATAAAAATACAACCTATTTAATTTCCGTTTTCCTCCTCTTCCTCCACTTCCTCCATGTACGCGGTTTCTCAAGGGTAGCGCGAGTCCGGAATGGGGGCACCAACGGGCAATCTTGGCAACACGGAAGGGTCCGGACCACCTTGCAAGCTCCAATCCTCGAACAACAGCTCGAGGGCCTCATAAAACTCGGACTGAAACTGGCGCTGCTGAACGAGTTCTTGTTTAAAGAACCGCATGTCGGTGGACAAGGCCTTGCTAAGATCGGCCTGCTGGCTATGGAGACGCGGCAGCGCTTGTTGGTGAGCTTTTGGCTGAACGGGGTAGACGTTTCCCCTTGCATGCCCCTTCTTTTCTTGGGCTGCTTCCGTTCGCTTGCCCGGGCATTCAGATTCAAGGGATTAAGGGTGCAACCGGGGGGAACAATGGTGTCAGAGGAGAGGATTTTGACCCCTTGGGTCTCGCAAAGCCCTGATATCAAAGACCCGAAGGCCAATGCAGCGCAGGGACCCTTGAGAGCTTTGCAAAGCTACTCAAAAATAATACTTGAGATGTGGATCTCACCTGGCCTAACCAATGAGCACAAGAGGAGTGCTCGGGCACAGGTCACGTCAGTCAAGTGACTCATAGGCATGACAAAGCTAGAAATGAAGACTAGCCAAGCACTACTCGTATCCGTTAATTTGGAACGATGAATGTTGGCTAATCCTCCTTCACATTCGGTATTTTCGTGGACGAGTTCCGACATGAGATCAAGGGGGTCTTTGCGAGACTCAAAAAGTTCCAAGTAAGAGCAAGAATGTACCTCCTCAAGCCCATAGAATTGCTCAATTTGAGCAATCCCAAGGGAGACACCCTTACCTCGGCAAAAGACCCGCTGTCCGGCCGCATCAATGGCATTTGCATAAATCTCCTGGACAATAGCAGGGTACGTAGGAGATCTCTTAGTCACCATCTCCCTCCATCCTTGAGGGTTGATTTGTTCTACCGGAACGGGCAAGGCGGTGCTGAGCTCCTCTCCGGAATTAATTTCCACTGAGAAGATATTGAATAAAATTGTTGCTCAGCTTCAGTGGAAGATAACTTTTTTTTATTAAAGGTTCCCCCGGAAGAAGAGGCTTCAGCCTCCTTTCTTGGAATTACTTTCTTTCTGGAATACATGATGAGATATTAGATGAGAGCTAGAGAGATCAAGAGTTGTGAGGAAGTAAGAAAGTTAAGAATGGTGCAAGGATACCCCCCCCCATTGCCTCCCTTATATAGCCAAGGAAATCCAAGGTAAGAGAGTATGGTCAATGGGTCTTTCACATGCCATAAATGTGGTGATCCATGTGAAAGGGGGGGCAGCTTTTTCAGTCCCACTTTTTGACTGCATGGGAAACCCAAATTTCATGACTTTTTGACTGCATGGGAAACCCAAATTTCATGACTTTTTGACTGCATGGTTCCTAATACAATGAAAAAAAAGAAAATTTTTGCAGCTGGAGCAAATCACTGCAGTGCGTGGTAGCAAAATTTCTGCTACAGCGCGCTATCGCAAAATTTTCGCTGCAGCGCGCTGGAGTGAAAATTTTGCTACAGCGTGCTGTTGCGGGATTTCCGCAGAGGCGCGGTATACCCGCTGCAGCGCGCTGTAGTGCTGAATTTTTTTTTTTTTTTGAATTGGGTTGCCTCCCAATAAGCGCTTAATTTAACATCTTTAGCTAGACTCGCTAATGATCAACTAATTGAATCTGGAGGTTTCTTCTTCCATAAGCTAAAGATGCTAGAGTTAGCACGACCCTCAGGGTGGCTCGAACCCTCGCCATCTCTTACTTCCCTCAACGGATCCACTTCTTCAAATTCAAGTTTAGAGGGAGTCTTTTTCTTTCTTTTTCCTCTTCTTGTTTTCCTTTTTCTTACTCCTTCCTTGTTCCCCTTTTTCGAGGAAGGAGTCGAGCTATGATCAGAATTCTTTTCTTCCAACATTAGATCTTCAAAAACATCATTTACCCATAATCTTTCTTTTCTCAATTTCTTCCTTACTTCTTTTTCCATTTCTCTTTGTTTAAAGATGGTGGGTTTGAGGTCAATTAATTCAATTTTTCCCTTGACGTTCACACTCATAACCCCATGGCCTATATCAATGACAGCTTTTACACTCATCAGGAAGGGTCGCCCAAAAATGATCATGGAATTCTTATTCCATCGATCCCACTCACAAATCACAAAATCGGTGGGAACAATAAAACTTCCCAATTCTACTGCAACATTCCTTACCATACCGAGAGGGGTAAGGGATTCAAGATTGTCAAACTCTAAAATCATGGAGATGTATTCCATTCCTCCTACCTTCAATTATTTGTAAATATGGTAGGGCATAATGTTGATCGAAGCACCAAGATCACATAAAGGATCTAAAAATACTTCATTTCTAATTATGCAAGGAATGCTCAACCTCCCGGGGTCTTTTCATTTTGGAGCGATAAGCTTTTCACATTCATTGCCCCTATCTTCTTCCCATGCCTCTAGCTCATAATCTATTGCACTCATTATTTCAGTATTAGTTCCCCCGAACACCTCTTCCGAATAAATAACACTAACCAACTCCCTATGATTTACTTCGGTGGAACTAGGTAGAGCCCCTAGCTGCCGAGTGGTCAGCTTCTTGGAGATTTGCCCCAGTTGGGTTTCTATATTCCTAAGGGAAGCTTCTATCCCTTGGATAGAGGTATCATGGGGTGCGATAGTGGCTTTGGTGCGGCGCATAAATTGGATCGTTTCAGCCTTGAAGAAGTTGAAAGCTCCTTCTAAGTTCGGGTGATGATTGTTATTGTTATTTCTATTATTTATGCCTCGCTGATTTGATGAACTTCCCCCATATTGATTTCCATTTTTATTATTGTTACTCTAAGAAAAATTAGGGTGATTTTTCCACCATGGATTGTAGGTGTTGGAGTAAGGGTTGTTCATAGAGTTGTTATTTCTTAGATAATTGACTTATTCAGTATTGGTTTATACAAAGGGGTTATTTAAGTTGCATCTTTCACTGTTATGCCTACCCTCGCACAATTCACAATGTATCTCCGAAACAACATTAACATTCATTCTTTCAATTTTTTCATTCAAGGCATGTATCTCTTATTGTAATGCCGTTATTTGATTGGACTCGTTTACCTTTATAGTTTCCTTTTTTAGCCTTTCAGAAGGCCACTGATATGCATTGTTAGCCATTTCTTCCAAGAGGTCATAAGCTTCCTCTTGGGTTTTACCGCTAATAGAGCCGCCGGCAACTGCATCAATGAGTGTTCTTGTAGGAGCATTCAAACCATTGTAAAAGGTTTGGACTTGCATCCATAAAGGAAACTCATGATGTGGGCAATGCCTTAAGCATTCTTTAAACTGGTCCCATCCATCATAGAGTGTCTCCCCTTCCAACTGAGTAAACTTGGTTATCTCAATTCTCAACTGAGCGGTTTTCGCCGGAGGAAAATATTTAGCTAAGAATTTCTTAGCCAAATCGTCCCATGTCCAGATGGAATCGCTTGGAAGAGAGCTGAGCCAACTCTTGGCTAACCCTCCCTCCCCAAAGAGCTGAGCCAACTCTTAGTTATCCATGTATCTGTTTTTTTTCATCTCTTTTGTAATGGATAGCTAACCCTCCCTCCCCAAAGAGTTCATACAAATACATGGGATTACCCCAACCCTCCCCAAAGGAGATTTAGCTATCCATTACAAAAGAGATGAAAAAAAACAGATACATGGATAAAGATCCTTTCATGATCAACTAAGAAAAGAAATTCCAAAAGAAGAGTTTAGAAGATACTATGAACATTTTTTAGAAGTTCTCCACATCCTTATTCTCCTTCTTAAAGTTCCTCTCTTAAGTCGCTAATGCTGCTTTCCTTCTTCTTCTCCTTGATAAATTGGCTCTTCCACCCTTGGGGAGTTCCTCTCTTCCACTAATGCAACCCTTCTCCTTACTTAAGTGATTTGAGCAAAAATTGGAACCCTCCTCTAGTCAAGAGGAGTGATATATATGAGAGGGACTGCATTCATCTCACTTAAGATCCAAACTAGCATTTCCATTTAAAAATTCTGAGCAATGATGGCAAAAATCCCAATTAATGGTGAGGTGACCAATATCTTCATTTGTTTAGCCAATACATCACCTCATAAGCCTCCTTTTCATTTCAAAATGTAGCAGCTACAGATGGAATTCTGGCTGGGGACAATATGCAGGTTGGGGGTCTTGTCCCAGCCGCAATAAATGTCCTGCCAGAGGAAATTGCGGCGGGCCACGGCAGCGCGCTATGGTGCACTGCGGCGTGCAAAGGCGCAAGAAAATTTCGCTAAGTGTCCCGCTGCCACGTGCTACCGCGTCTATTTTTTGCAAAGTGTCCCGCTGTAATGCGCTGTAGCGCTAGCATTTTGCAAATCGCACCGCTGCAGTGCGCTGTAGTGGAGCATTATGCAAAATGCTCTGATGCAGCGCGCAGTAGCGCCAGAATTTGCAAATCGCACTGCTTGCAGCGGCAGCATTTTGCAAAATGCTCCACTGCAGTGCGCGATCGCGCCCGCGGTTCGCAACTTGAACCGCTGCAGCGCGCGATTGCGCCAGCAGTTCGCAACTTGACCCACTACAGCCCGCGTTAGCACCAGATTTTGCAAAATGACCCGCTGCAGTGCGCGACAGCCCCCGTATTTTGCAACTTGACCCGCTGCAGCGCGCGACAGCGGTTTCCTTTGAAAAATTTTGGAAATTTCACAAATGGCTCAGAATTCCTTGGATAGGCCTTTTTCCTGAGAAATTAAACACAGTTTGATTAAAGGAGTAGTTTTAAGATCAGAAATGAATGAATTTTTCCTTTATTTTAGATATAATTTTTGGATTCATCATCACCCATCCTGGGAGTGCTCCCACCTGAGCACGCTTAACTTTGGAGTTCTTATCAGGAACTCCACCATTATCTGAAAAGGTGCCTCGATATTTAAGAGTTTCACTTATTATTACTTAAGTGGGTTTTCAGACTAGCACACATTTCAGCACCGGACAGCATTTGCACTACCAAGGGATTGCCTAGGCTGAAATGTTGAAGGTTAAGAGAAGTGGCACAACTCACAGACATAAAAGATTGACTAGCACCAGTGTCAAACAAAGTGTCACAAAACTGTTTAGAGTTCTTATAGCAGAGAAAATAAACTATAATTACAACTAATTCAAATTAAGCAAAAAATACTGAAAATAAAATACAGAAGAAATATAAGACATAAAATATAAAATTAAACATAGAATATACTGGTAACAGCATTGTTGTCTTCTTGGGCAGTTGAAGGATACAAAGAGTAAACTTGTGATACTGTAGGAGATTGATCAACTGACTTGCCTTTATCCTTTATATTGTTGTGGACTTACTTGGAAGGAGACGGAGGTACACTGTAACAACCCGGATGTTGTTACATGTCAATTAGTGACCTAATTGACTCCAAACCTTTTTCATTACTCTTATAATAGAGTTAGAAGTCTCCACCTCAAATTTCGTGCAATTTGGAGACTGTTTGGCAATTTCCAACATTTCCTAGTTTTTTGATAATTCTGAAAATACCTAATTTATTTAGACTTCAGAATAAAAAATGGAGTCTGCCATTGAACTCACCACATCCAAATTAACTATATGTGATATTTTGGAAGAGTTTGGGAGACGTCAAATTTTTCGTGAATATTTTAATGTTATATTAATACCCAGAAAATAAGTAAATTAAATATATCTGTAATTAAAATTTCAATCGCATTTTTTAGTTCCTCACCCCTCAATTAGGTAAGGCTGAAAATTTTGGACTTTTCGGGTTGTGTATGAATATTTAATTTAGGTTAAATAATTGATTTAACTTAATATTTAATTAATGTAGTTAAAATAACATAATACATAAATATATTTTTATATATCCTAAATGGTATTATTAAAAAATTCCCTATTATAAGCAATGCACTATACAAGCATCCTTCTTAATCAGGACCGTTCTCTCTTGATTAAAGCTAATCTTACAGTTGCGATAGTTCCAAAGCATTTAAGATCCATCTAACCGTTGGATCGTAAGATCCAACAAACGGACATGATTGCCATCACCCTATGCCTTTCCTTATATCGTAGGCATTACCTGTCTTAAAGGAACGAAAGTATCCTTCCTCTACGCACAATCTCCTCCTACCTTACGACCTCTACAGCTGGCCATCCCCGACCTTATCCACCTCTAAGCTCGAGGGCTCTAAGGTCGACGCCTGGCTTTCCTTTGCAAGAGGAGTTACGAAGGATCAAGAAGAGGCCGGGGAAGAAGAGAACCTTGCAGAGGAACTTCGATCCCTAAAACCCTAAAACCTAGTCGGTGAGAGTGAAGAAGGTACTTCTTCTCATTATCCTTCCTTTAGTAATTTTTGAAACTAAATCTATAAAATTGACTCCAATGATATGAAGTGCAATGCCTCCAATATGCAGTTTGTCAAAAAAATTCTTAATTGAATAGTCGTACCATGAAAAGTAAAAAGAAATAAATGGTTTCGATTATGATCAGTTGTTGTTGTTTCTCCAATAATCTGTAATAATAGTGAGAAATATTTTGTATGTAGTATGTGTTGCTATTCTGGAAAATCAAAGCACTTCCATAATTTCATACGAGTCTTCCATGCAAGTAACTCTAGGGGACCTATAAATCTTGTTGACATGAACTAGACATCGTGTTTATATGCCTAAGTTCACAATTTACATGTACCAAACTAGATAGAACCATCGAAGTTTAAGTACTTAATGAACTTGAGCAATCTAATAACTAAAGCTGCAATTCATCTTCTCATCCCCACTCCTTATTGTTGCTGCAAACCTTCGCAACTTACTCATGTGCATTTCTAGATTTATTTATTTCATGGTTGGTTGCATCATATAGATAATCTTACATTATTGTAAAGTTATTCACAAAGTTGCATTAGCATATTTCAACATTTAGTGGTCATGTTGAAATTTCCTAATCAGATATTCATACAAGCAGCATGAAAGAAAATTAAAATCAGCCAATCCATTTCTGATTGAATTCTGCCATATTTCTTCTAATGCGGGAACAATACGAGAGACATCTGTTCCATTAGCAAGGAAGCCTAGCTTGATAAAGTTATTTGCCATCTCAGCATAGTCCTCATTTATAGCATGAACAACAATGGATCAGAATTTGCTTATTTTGCAGAAGTTAATAAACGATATATCAGTTTTCAACAATCCAAGACTAACCCCATAACTAAAGTAAATATTGTCATTAAGTGAAATGTGAGAATAAATGCTGCCATGTATTTTCTAAAATATAGATCAACTCCTCAAGATGTACACTACATTTTCACTTCTTTTCTTTGCTTAACTGCAGTTTATATAATAGCTCTATGTCAATGCCTTTAGGTCTCAACAGAGACATTCACGTATCTTTTGTAAAGTAATTAAATGAGGTTATTTTTATTCTTATTTTTTTTGTGGAATGACTACCTTATACATTATGGCCAAATGAAGAGCAACCTGATGTTTGTTTATAATTACGCCCATTTCTTTTCGATATGCTATAGTGCTCATAGTTGAATACAAAAGGTATTTTATTTTATATCATATAATTTATAAATGTTCAAAATTCACTAAGATGTTTGATTAGTATTGATAATACTAAAATAATGTATGTTGATGGCTGTCGAACAAGCATCTATTAACATAATCGAGAATTATTTCCTTCTCGCATTATTCTAATTTCATTTCAATTTTATTTATAATGTGGCTGAATTATAAAATCCATTTATATCGGATCATGAAATCGTTATTGTTATTTTCAAATTGTTTAATTAGTATTTCGTTTAGAGAAATTGGTAATTGCTCATGGTGATTATGCCTCCTTGTAAGTTTAAAACAAAAGAAAAGAAAGATAGACAAATTGCTGTCATTTAATGCAAGATAAGAGACAAATGTTGTAGTCCATTTCAAGATTTTAATCAAATATTGTTGTATATTGTACCTGATAATTACTGATCTATGTACTAATATACTAAAGAAAGCTAAGTATTTGTAGTGGAATCAACAAAGCTGTAACTGTCAATGATGAATGGCTGTTTAGAAATCCTTTAAAGCTACCTTAAACAACATAGCAATGATGATTCATCTACATTTGGATATAGCTACCGGTTATAGAATTTATCAATTCAAAAATATTTATCAATAAGGGGTCATAACTGTGAACATCATATTTTCTATAGCTGCTATATTTATGCCTGATTTCTTTTTGAGTCATATCTACATCTCAAATTACGAATAGTATAAGAATAAAAGAAATAGTGTGAAGGTTGTAATGATATTATCATTTGTTTTCAATAATGCATCTATCCATGTTTTTACTTGAATGATTTGTAAATCTTATTCTAAAGCCATCATATCTTAGTTATGAAATGCTCATTCATTTAAGGTAAATCAAATGCTGTTATTTCTTTTAGATGAAATCATATGTTTCCATTAGAACAATGTGAGATTAAATGGAACATAAGAATAAATGCAATCATTTCTTTATTAGAATCACATGTTGCTATTTAGTTTATGAAATCTGACTGCTGCCATGTATCATACAAGATTCAATGATGCCATCTTTTTATATAGGATTAAATGTGATCAAATGATGCCTTTTTATTCTAAAATGAAATCAAATGAGATTAAGTGCCGCCATATCTTGTACATGTAATCATATGTTGTTAGTTGAATCTAAATGATCAATGTTGTCATTCAATTGAGGTTAAGCAAATGTTGATATTCATTTAAGGTAGATCAAATGCTGCCATTTTCTTTTTATAAGAATGAATGCCATCATTTAATTCATTAGAATTGCATGTTGCCATTATATTTGTGAGATCCAAATGTTGATATGTATCATATAAGATTAATTGATGTCAATTAGTTTATGAGATCCACATGCTGTTATGTATCAAATAAGATTCAATGCTGCTATCAATTGTGAGTAAGAACAAAAGTTGCCATCAATTGTATAAGAGAATGAACGCTTCCATCTATCATGTGTAAGATCATATGCTGCCATCTTTGCATATGAGGTCAAATGATCAAATGCTGCCCAGTAAATATTAGAATCATATGTTGTCTTTTAATTAAAAAGTAAGATCAATAAGATCAAATGAAATCAAATACAGTCACTTCTTTTATTTAAGATCATATGTTTCCAATTTTATAAATGAGAGAACCAATGGATCATGTGGGATTTAATATTGTCCTTTACATTATTTGAATGAAATTAACTAATATCATTAAATATATTGTAAGAAACAAATGTTGTGAAAGATTTCAGTTTAAATGATTATTGTTTCTTTTATACATAAATGCTAACTTCAATACTATTATTCCTTGCAGGTTAAGTTATAAATTATATCAATATATATGTTGAATCAAATGCCATTACTTATGGCATATTAAGTCAAATGATGCTGCCCCTTTTTAAATACTAACTTAATTACTGCACCTTTCATTATTTTTCATAAATGTATGATTTAAGAGGTGTGAACCATAGGTTAGTAAATTGCTTCATTAAATTTTCTCACTTGAAATTAGTATAACTGGAAATAGTCAATGGCTTGACTTATAAATTGATGTTCTTTACAATTGTCAAAACTATTAGAATTGGAAATGAGCAATCCTATGTAATGGATTAACTCTATAATAGAGTTGGAACTAAACAATCCTATGTAATTGATCGATTGTATGTTAGTTTTAGTTGTTTTTCTTTCAAATATAACTTCCATTGGAATGGAAGTCTTGTATGTCTACTGTGTAGGTATTTCTTTAGCCATTTACAGCAGAAACTCTGCCAAACTATTTAAGAATTTAATAACTTAGAACTTTTATGGAAAATTGTAGACTTATGTTTCACATGTTAAATATTTATTAAATATCTAGAATTTCATATCTATGATTCTAGGTATTCACTTCAATTGTAAATATTCACTTTAATTGTAAGTATTCACTTATATTGTTCATTTTAGAATATTAG
The DNA here is from genome assembly GCA_016760335.1 of Gastrodia elata. Classification (NCBI taxonomy): domain Eukaryota; kingdom Viridiplantae; phylum Streptophyta; class Magnoliopsida; order Asparagales; family Orchidaceae; genus Gastrodia; species Gastrodia elata. The sequence goes on from CM028670.1 coordinate 48,206,362, forward strand.
TTCTGAATCAATTAGTTTGAGAGTAATAACTTCTTTTCATACTCTAAGTAAGCTTTTAGATTTTTAATTTCCTACAATTTTAAAATTAATTATTTCATGTAGGGTATAATCTATCTCTTTTCTTAATTTCAAATATTCAATATCAATTAATCTTAGATAACTTCATGATTAAATTGAGTTGATACTTTTTGTTTATAAGTTAAATAAGTGAAGCTACTAGAATATCCTTTAGCTTATACTTTCATTAACTTAGAAATCTATAAACATTATTTTTCCTTACTAGTTTCCTTAAACTTTAATCATAAATCTATATGATTTGATTAGTTTAGGACTAGTATAAGATGAACTTCAATTACATGAAAATACTAATTTCCAAACTTGATTTCCTTTTACTTTTTATCAAAATTGACTTAAAAATCAATATCTATAAGTCAATATGGGGCTGAATTAGCTCCAATCATTAAGTAGATTATTATAGTTTAGATAACAAAAGGATATCATATAGTTAACAACTATTAAAATTTATTGAATGCTTGCTTAGCTTTGAGCCTTTTTTCTTGAACATTCATTCAAGATCATTGTGCATAAATAAAGATTTTCACAAAACTTTAAGGGAAATGCCTTATGGCAAAGTTGAATAAGAAAGATATCGCATATAATAGGACTTCACATTTTAGAGAGGTAAATGTGAATGTTCGACCTTCCCACTGTATCTAGTTAGGCAGATGTTCTTAACTCTTCATCCCATTCTGTTGAGTACTCCCACTGAATGAGATAACTTCTAAATATAACTTTAACTAATAATATAAGAGTTCTTTTACAATCTTATTGATTATAAGATCTCTTCATAACTGTTTAGTTATGCTTACTTTTCATAGTCCTAGGCCATGTTTGTCTTAGATCAAGAGTCTAAGATACTTCTTTATATTCCATACTTAATACTCTCTATTTCCAGTATCGTGTTTTGCTCACTTACAATTCATTTAAAAATATAGTGTATGTTACCTAATTTTATTTAATGCTTCACTGTATTTCATTTGCTTACTTAGCATAATTTTCATTGAACATGTGTTACTTTCATTTCATTTACTTTAATGCACATAGTAGCTTCTAGCCTTTTAGGATGCTCTCCCTTACCAATTTTGGATGCAGGCTATAACTAATATATAAGTGATTATTTTTTTTACTCAACTTATTTCATACTGTCTTCTTTACAGTTATAATTAATTCCTTTTTCCATACTTGACATCTCTTATAGCTCCACTGCTTACTTTAAATTATAAATTATATTTGTGATATCTTATTAATTTTAAAATATAGCCAATCTTAAAATGTGCTTAGACTGTTTAGTCTAACTATACTTTTTCTTTTTTTGGCTTTGCCGTATCATATTTAAATACCAAAATATGATAGATCAAGAGCCCTTTGATTCAGGTAATGCAGGTCCATGTGCTTGAAAGGCTTATAAAGAATATTTTCTTCCACTTAATTATAAATTGTTTGCTTATATTTTATTATAAGTGAGAGAGTGACCTACTTACTGTCTATTGCTCTTACTTTTAAGAGGTTTGTAATAATTAAATTATAAACTACTTGAGTTTGCTTAAGTTATCTTAATTAATATGTGTTGTGTTTACTATTTTATAACTACTTAGGATGAATGAGTGGATTATTCTAATTGCTTGTAATGTAAATACTTGCAATATTATATTTACATGTATCTCCGTATCATGTATCTTTTTTTTGCATTCATTTGCAAACTTTATTTTAACTTGACAATTACTCATAAAGTGACTTGGCCACTTAGCATCTATACTTAATTTGTTTTCTTCTAATCGAGTGTTGGGTGCTAAGGTAACATCCCAATGTTTGGATTAATTTCCTATCCAAGTATTAGGGTTGTTACAGTTGGTATCAGAGCCAAGGTTGAAAATGTTAAGTTAAGAAGAAATATCCAGTCATCCAAGTCAACGACATAGAAAGGTAAGAGTACTTAAAAGGTGTCACCTTAAGAAAGTGAATGAACTTTAAATTCAATAATTGATTAAATATTATTTAAATTAAGTAATTGATTCAAAGATGAAATAATCTAGAGTCTGAACTAGAATACATTTCTATTCCTTTTAAAGGCATTTATGACTTGTAACTTTTATTTCCAAACAATTTTATGTATTCTTTCTAAGTACTACAAGCTCTTAAAAAACTTCATGAGGAGTTTCTTTTTCTATTTATTCTGAACTCAAATTCTTTTCCTTATTTAATAGAATGAATCTGTGTCAAGCATATCCTTCTTCATCAATACTGAATGATGTTGAACCAAGTAACCCATCTCTTCAAGAAGAGATGAGGCAAATAATGGGGTTATTCAAAACTATGATAGAGGCCCAAACAAGGGCTGCAGAAAGAATAGCTTCCACAAGCAATCCTTCTCAACCATCTCCTATTTCTCCTTTCCCTTCTCCTATCCTACTGCAATCTTCACAAGTTCTACTTCCTCCTTATCTTACATTATCGGAAACTCCTGTTCATACTTCTAAGGAAATTTTTGCTCCACTACCACCTACCCCACGCCCAGTAGTAGATGCCTTTTCTACTAGCTTTCCTACGCCTAAATCCACCTACTTTTAATGGCCAAGCTTCCCCAATGGAAGCGGCCAATTAGATTAGTGCGGTAGAGAAACTCTTGGGAAGTATAAAGTGCCCGGAGAGTGAAAGTTTAGGATTGACCACTCACCTTTTTAAGGAAGAGGCCGAGTTCTGGTGGGATAGCGAGATGAAGGCACGCTTTTTTGATACATGCCTAGAAGATATTCCTTGGAAGGAATTTGAACAAGTTTTTAAGGACGAGTTCATTCCTCCTTCTGCCCGAACAATCATCGAAGACAATTTCATGCAGCTGACGCAAGGAAATCGTACGGTTCATGAATACGAAGTAGATATTAGAAAGTATTCTCGATTTGCACCTGAGATAATTTGTACTGAAGTGGCAAGGTGCAGTCGTTTCTTGAAAGGTTTAAGGAGTTTGATTAAGGACCATTTAATGTCCTTACATCATGATGATTTCCCAAAGCTGCTTGAGGGAGCAAAAATGATCGAGCACCACCAAGCTCAATCTGAGTCGCAAAAACGACCTCATCCTTCACCACAGCACCAAGACTCTTACAAAAGAAGTCATACTCAAGGTCCGAAAGCCTTCCAAATGCAAAAAGGTAAAGAGCAACAGGGAAGCTTAGCAGCCAAGCGCAATATGCCACACCCATATGGCGAGTGCTACCCACGGGGAATAGGTGATATATATGCGATAGAATGAATCATTATTATCAGAACTGCTATGCTGCTTTCACTGTTAACCGAATGAAGATAAATCATTAATAGCAAGTGCAGAATCCCACTCCCTATAATACTAAGGCTCCGCTCCCCGCACTAATGCCCTCTCCTACGGGTGGAGATATTCATGATAAGAAAAAGTCTCTTCACATGCCCAAAGGCATGGGCAAGTAAATCATGCTAACAAGGGCAAAATTGTTGCTCAATCCTCAGCTATACCCAGAGTATATGCTCTCTCTGCTTCCATCGCTAAAGATGAAAGTGATGTCGTGACTAGTATGTTTTAAAAATTTTAAGCTTTCATGTAATGATTTTCATTCTCAATGCATTTATTTCCTTATGCTACCTGATTTTAATTTCATGTGCAATAGTTGAATTTTCTTTTCCTTTCTTATAGGAACTTTGTTAATTAAGAATCAGCCATGTGAAACTCTCTTTGATACAGGTGCTAGTCACTCCTTCATATCAGAGAATTGTGCATTTTCCCTAAATTGTCAACCTTTCAACCTGAGTAATGCATTGAATGTGAAAATGCCATCAAGTGCTAAATTGACCACAAATAAATTCTATTTGGTAGACATCCCCAGTAACAATCAATTCTCTCCCTCCAAACTTATTATTATGCCAATTGTCAATTTCGATATAATTTTAGGAATGGATTGGCTAAAGAAATTCAATGCTATAATAGATTGCTATAGAAAGAAAGTTTTTCTTCAAGTAAGGAGAAAACTAGAAATCTTTGTAGGTAAGCTTGGCCTAATGGCATCATTAATAAATGCTCATGAAGCCAAGTGCCTAATTAGTAAGGGTTGCTTCACGGCATTGGTAACTTTAATCGGTAAAGAGGAAGAAAAAAGAAATCCAATGAATACCCCTGTCGTAAATGAGTTTATAGATGTTTTTCCAGATGAATTACTTGGACTACCTCCAATGAGAGAGGTAGAATTCTCAATTGAACTAATTCCAAGAACTCAGCCTAAATCCAAAGCTCCATATAGGATGGCACTGAAAGAACTTCAAGAAGTTCATGAACAGTTAAAAGAACTGCTAGAAAAAGGCTTTGTGCTCCCTAGCATGTCACCTTGGGGAGCTCCTATCCTTTTTGTTAAGAAGAAGGATGGATCCATGCGATTGTGTATAGATTATCGTAAACTTAATAAGGTGACAGTAAAGAACAAGTATCCTTTTCCAAGAATTGATGACTTGTTTGATCAGTTAGCGGGAGCAAAAGTCTTTTCCAAAATTGACTTGATATGAGTTAAGGACAAAGATATTCTTGAGACTGCATTTAGGACCCGTTATGAGCACTATCAATTTCTTGGTATATCTTTTAGATAGACTAATGCCCCTTTTATTTTCATGGACCTAATGCAGCGCATTCAGAAGCCTTACCTTGATCAGTTTGTAATAGTCTTCATTGACGACATCCTGATTTATTCCAAGTCAGCTAATGATCACAAGGATCATCTCCGTGCTCTCCTAATTATTTTAAGAGAGTATAAGTTGCATGCTAAGTTTTTGAAATGTGAATTTTAGTTCAACTCAATGGCATTCTTAAGCTATGTAATAGATGTTGAAAGCATTAAAGTTAACAAAAAGAAGATCCAAGTTGTACAAGAATGGGTTCAACCCAAATCTGTGACTGAAATCTATAGTTTTCTAGGACTTGTAGGATATTACAAAATATTTGTTGCTGGATTTTCCCTAATAGCATCTTTGTTAGCTCTATTGACTCCTAAAGAAGTTCCCATTATATGGAGCCCAGCTTGTGAGGAAGCGTTCCAAAAGTTGAAATAATTGTTAACTTCTGCACCAGTCTTAATGTTACCTTAAGATGGTAAGGATTTTCAAATTTATACTAATGCCTCTAAAGTAGGACTGGATGTATCCTAATACAAGATCAACATGTTATAGCCTATGCTTCAAGGCAATTAAAACCAAATGAGAGAAACTATCATGTGCATGATTTAAAACTTGCAGGTGTAGTTTTTGCTCTTAAAATTTGGAGACACTACCTGTATGGAGTTAAGTGTGAAATGTTCACTGATCATCAGAGTTTAAAGTACATCTTCACTCAAAAAGAACTTAATTGCCATTAATGTAGGTGGTTAGAACTGATGTGTGATTACGACATATAAATAATTTATCATCCAGGTAAAGCTAATCTAGTAACTGTTGCCCTAAGTCATAAGGCAGAGTTGTCTTCATTCTATTACAATGATTCATTAGTCAAGGACTTTGAAAGATTGAAATTAGAACCGATCAGATCAGCTAATTTGTACAATTTGTTATGTACTATTCAGTCTGAGTCATCTCTTTGATTAAGAATAATTGAAGCTCAGAAATAAGATTCTTCTTATTCTCATTAAGTTACGGATATTAAAAGTGGCAAGAGATCTGAATTACGTCTCGATGCCGAAGGTGTGATTTTCCAGAAGTCTAGGTTATGGATTTCTAAAAGCTTACAGTTACAAGTATTGTCTGGAGCTCATAACTCTGGTTATACTGTGCACCCTAGTAATTATAAGATGTATCATGATGTCAAGCAATCATTTTGGTGGTCCGGCATGAAATGGGATATAGTCATTTTCATTTCTAAGTGCCATCCATGTTCCTTAGTTAAGGCCAAACACTAGAAGCCTAGTGGACTTCTTAAGCCCTTAAGCATTCCTGAATGGAAGTGGTCTGATATCTCCATGGACTTCATTGTAGGTTTGCCAAAGAGTAGATCTAGTTCTGACTCTATTTGGGTGATTATTGATAGACTCACTAAATCAACTTATTTCTTAGCTATTCGTCAGACCGATCCTATTGAAAAGTTAGCTAAGTTTTATCTTAAAGAGATCATCTTCCTTCATGGTACACTGAACTGTATAGTTTCTAATAGAGACAGTAGATTCACTTCCAGATTTTGGTCCGTTGTTCAGCAAGACTTGGGGATAAATTTAGCGTTGAGTACTGCTTTTCATCCCCAGGCTGATGGTCAGACTGAACATATTAATAAGATCTTGGAATATCTATTATGTTTTTGTGTTATTGACTTTAGTGAATCATGAGAATATCACCTTAGCAGTAGTTGAGTTTGCCTACAATAATAGCTATCAGTCCAGTATAGGAATGGCTCCTTATGAAGCTCTTTATGGAAGGAGATGTTCAACTCCTCTTGCTTGGACTGAAGTAGGAGACTCACAACTTTATGGTTCTGAACTGATTAAAGAAACCACTAAGAAAGTTCAACTAATTAAATATAATATGATGACATCTCAAGATAGGCAAAAGAAATAGCATGATGCTCATCATTGACAGTTAGAGTTCCAAGTGGGTTATAGAGCTTATCTTAAAGTTAGTCTGATGAAGGGTGTGCAGAGATTTGGTATATCTGGAAAGCTGAGTCCAAGGTACTTAGGACTCTTTGAAGTGATTAAGAGAATTGGAACATTAGCTTACAGGTTAGAGTTGCCAGATAACTTCTCAGCTGTATATAACATGTTTAACATATAATCTTTAAGGAGGTGTCTGTTAGATTCTAGCTAGCATGTTCGAATACTAGCAATGGAGCTGCAACCTAATCTGACATTCATTGTTAAGCTTATAGCAATTATGAGGAGAGATCTTAAGCAATTAAGGAGTCGTAGTATTCTTATGATCAAAATCCAATGGCAAAATTATTCTGATAAAGAAACCACTTAGGAGAAAGAGGAGGATATGCAAAAGAAATTCCTATAGTTCTTTCATTAATCAGGTAATCATAAATTCCTACTTTTAATTTAAGTTTTTGTAAGACTTCCTACTAGTATTTACATTTCTATATTGTAATTATTGTGTCATGGGCGACACTCTTTTTAAGGAGGGGAGTCTGTAACAACCCGAATGTTGTTACACATCAATTAGTGACCTAATTGATTCCAAATCTCTTTCATTACTCTTATAATAGAATTAAAAGTCTCTACCTCAAATTTTGTGCAATTTGTAGAGCCTTTGACAATTTCTAATATTTCCTGGTTTTCTGATAATTTTGAAAATACCTAATTTATTTAGACTTCAGAATAAAAAATGGAGTCCGCCATTGGACTCACCGCACCCAAATTAATTAGGGGTGGTATTTTGGAAGTATTTGGGAGTCATCCAATTTTTTGCGAATATTTTAATATTATATTAATACCCAAAAAAAAAGTAAATTAAATATATCTCCGATTAAAATTTTGATCGCATTTTTAAGTTCCTCACCCCTCAATTAGGTAAGGGTAAAAATTTTGGACTTTTCGGATTGTGTATGAACATTTAATTTATGTTAAATAATTGATTTAACTTAATATTTAATTAATGTAGTTAAAATAACTTAATACATAAATATATTTTTATATATCCTAAACGGTATTGTTAGAAAAGACAAAGATCCCCTATTATAAGCAATGCACGATACAAGCATCCTTCTTAATCAGGACCGTTCTCTCTTGATTAAAGCTAATCTTACAGTTGCGATAGTTCCAAAGCATTTAAGATCCATCTAACCGTTGGATCACAAGATCCAACAAACAAACATGATTGCCATCACCCTATGCCTTTCCTTATATCGTAGGCATCACCTGTCTTAAAGGAACGAAAGTATCCTTCCTCTACGCACAATCTCCTCCTACCTTACGACCTCTACAGCTGGCCATCCCCGACCTTATCCACCTCTAAGCTCGAGGGCTCTAAGGTCGACGCCTGGCTTTCCTTTGCAAGAGGAGTTACGAAGGATCAAGAAGAGGCCGGGGAAGAAGAGAACCTTGCAGAGGAACTTCGATCCCTAAAACCCTAAAACCAAGTCGGTGAGAGTGAAGAAGGTACTTCTTCTCATTATCCTTCCTTTAGTAATTTTTGAAACTAAATCTATAAAATTGACTCCAATGATATGAAGTGCAATGCCTCCAATATGCAGTTTGTCAAAAAAATTCTTAATTGAATAGTCGTACCATGAAAAGTAAAAAGATATAAATGGTTTCGATTATGATCAGTTGTTGTTGTTTCTCCAATAATCTGTAATAATAGTGAGAAATATTTTGTATGTAGTATGTGTTGCTATTCTGGAAAATCAAAGCACTTCCATAATTTCATATGAGTCTTCCATGCAAGTAACTCTAGGGGACCTATAAATCTTGTTGACATGAACTAGACATCGTGTTTATATGCCTAAGTTCACAATTTACATGTACCAAACTAGATAGAACCATCGAAGTTTAAGTACTTAATGAACTTGAGCAATCTAATAACTAAAGCTGCAATTCATCTTCTCATCCCCACTCCTTATTGTTGCTGCAAACCTTCGCAACTTACTCATGTGCATTTCTAGATTTATTTATTTCATGGTTGGTTGCATCATATAGATAATCTTACATTATTGTAAAGTTATTCACAAAGTTGCATTATCATATTTCAACATTTAGTGGTCATGTTGAAATTTCCTAATCAAATATTCATACAAGCAGCATGAAAGAAAATTAAAATCAGCCAATCCATTTTTGATTGAATTCTGCCATATTTCTTCTAATGCGGGAACAATACGAGAGACATCTGTTCCATTAGCAAGGAAGCCTAGCTTGATAAAGTTATTTGCCATCTCAGCATAGTCCTCATTTATAGCATGAACAACAATGGATCAGAATTTGCTTATTTTGTAGAAGTTAATAAACGATATATCAATTTTCAACAATCCAAGACTAACCCCATAACTAAAGTAAATATTGTCATTAAGTGAAATGTGAGAATAAATGCTGCCATGTATTTTCTAAAATATAGATCAACTCCTCAAGATGTACACTACATTTTCACTTCTTTTCTTTGCTTAACTGCAGTTTATATAATAGCTCTATGTCAATGCCTTTAGGTCTCAACAGAGACATTCACGTATCTTTTGTAAAGTAATTAAATGAGGTTATTTTTATTCTTATTTTTTTTGTGGAATGACTACCTTATACATTATGGCCAAATGAAGAGCAACCTGATGTTTGTTTATAATTACGCCCATTTCTTTTCGATATGCTATAGTGCTCATAGTTGAATACAAAAGGTATTTTATTTTATATCATATAATTTATAAATGTTCAAAATTCACTAAGATGTTTGATTAGTATTGATAATACTAAAATAATGTATGTTGATGGCTGTCGAACAAGCATCTATTAACATAATCGAGAATTATTTCCTTCTCGCATTATTCTAATTTCATTTCAATTTTATTTATAATGTGGCTGAATTATAAAACCCATTTATATCGGATCATGAAATCGTTATTGTTATTTTCAAATTGTTTAATTAGTATTTCGTTTAGAGAAATTGGTAATTGCTCATGGTGATTATGCCTCCTTATAAGTTTAAAACAAAAGAAAAGAAAGATAGACAAATTGTTGTCATTTAATGCAAGATAAGAGACAAATGTTGTAGTCCATTTCAAGATTTTAATCAAATATTGTTGTATATTGTACCTGATAATTACTGATCTATGTACTAATATACTAAAGAAAGCTAAGTATTTGTAGTGGAATCAACAAAGCTGTAACTGTCAATGATGAATGGCTGTTTAGAAATCCTTTAAAGCTACCTTAAACAACATAGCAATGATGATTCATCTACATTTGGATATAGCTACCGGTTATAGAATTTATCAATTCAAAAATATTTATCAATAAGGGGTCATAACTGTGAACATCATATTTTCTATAGCTGCTATATTTATGCCTGATTTCTTTTTGAGTCATATCTACATCTCAAATTACAAATAGTATAAGAATAAAAGAAATAGTGTGAAGGTTGTAATGATATTATCATTTGTTTTCAATAATGCATCTATCCATGTTTTTACTTGAATGATTTGTAAATCTTATTCTAAAGCCATCATATCTTAGTTATGAAATGCTCATTCATTTAAGGTAAATCAAATGCTGTTATTTCTTTTAGATGAAATCATATGTTTCCATTAGAATAATGTGAGATTAAATGGAATATAAGAATAAATGCAATCATTTCTTTATTAGAATCACATGTTGCTATTTAGTTTATGAAATCTGACTGCTGCCATGTATCATACAAGATTCAATGATGCCATCTTTTTATATAGGATTAAATGTGATCAAATGATGCCTTTTTATTCTAAAATGAAATCAAATGAGATTAAGTGCCGCCATATCTTGTACATGTAATCATATGCTGTTAGTTGAATCTAAATGATCAATGTTGTCATTCAGTTGAGGTTAAGCAAATGTTGATATTCATTTAAGGTAGATCAAATGCTGCCATTTTCTTTTTATAAGAATGAATGCCATCATTTAATTCATTAGAATTGCATGTTGCCATTATATTTGTGAGATCCAAATGTTGATATGTATCATATAAGATTAATTGATGTCAATTAGTTTATGAGATCCACATGCTGTTATGTATCAAATAAGATTCAATGCTGCTATCAATTGTGAGTAAGAACAAAAGTTGCCATCAATTGTATAAGAGAATGAACGATGCCATCTATCATGTGTAAGATCATATGCTGCCATCTTTGCATATGAGGTCAAATGATCAAATGCTGCCCAGTAAATATTAGAATCATATGTTGTCTTTTAATTAAAAAGTAAGATCAATAAGATCAAATGAAATCAAATACAGTCACTTCTTTTATTTAAGATCATATGTTTCCAATTTTATAAATGAGAGAACCAATGGATCATGTGGGATTTAATATTGTCCTTTACATTATTTGAATGAAATTAACTAATATCATTAAATGTATTGTAAGAAACAAATGTTGTGAAAGATTTCAGTTTAAATGATTATTGTTTCTTTTATACATAAATGCTAACTTCAATACTATTATTCCTTGCAGGTTAAGTTATAAATTATATCAATATATATGTTGAATCAAATGCCATTACTTATGGCATATTAAGTCAAATGATGCTGCCCCTTTTTAAATACTAACTTAATTACTGCACCTTTCATTATTTTTCATAAATGTATGATTTAAGAGGTGTGAACCATAGGTTAGTAAATTGCTTCATTAAATTTTCCCACTTGAAATTAGTATAATTGGAAATAGTCAATGGATTGACTTATATATTGATGTTCTTTACAATTGTCAAAACTATTAGAATTGGAAATGAGCAATCCTATGTAATGGATTAACTCAATAATAGAACTGGAACTAAATAATCTTATGTAATGGATTGATTGTATGTTAGTTTTAGTTGTTTTTCTTTCAAATATAATTTCCATTGGAATGGAAGTCTTGTATGTCTACTGTGTAGGTATTTCTTTAGCCATTTACAGCAGAAACTCTGCCAAACTATTTAAGAATTTAATAACTTAGAACTTTTATGGAAAATTGTAGACTTATGTTTCACATGTTAAATATTTATTAAATATCTAGAATTTCATATCTATGATTCTAGGTATTCACTTCAATTGTAAATATTCACTTTAATTGTAAGTATTCACTTATATTGTTCATTTTAGAATATTAGTTCTCAATCAATTAGATTGAGAGCAATAACTTCCTTTAATGTTTTAAGTAAGCTTTTAGATTTCTAATTTCCTACAATTTTAAAATGAATTGTTTCATGTAGGTATAATCTATCTCTTTTCTTAATTTTAAATATTCAATATCAAATAATCTTTGATAACTTCATGATTAAATTGAGTTGATACTTTTTATTTATAAGTTAAATAAGTGAAGCTACTATAATATCCTTTAGCTTATACTTTTATTAACTTAGAAATCTATAAGCATTATTCTTCCTTACTAGTTTCCATAAACTTTAATCATAAATCTATTTGATTTGATTAGTTTAAGACTAGTATAAGATGAACTTCAATTAATGAAAATACTAATTTCCAAACTTAATTCCCTTTTACTTTTTATCAAAATTGACTTAAAGATTAATATCTATAAGTCAATATGGGGCTCAATTAGCTCCAAACATTAAGTAGATTATTAAAGCTTAGATAATAAAAGAATATCACATAGTTTAGAACTATTGAAATTTATTGAATGCTTGCTTAGCTATGAGCCTTTTTCCTTGAACATTCATTCAAGATCATTATGAATAAATAAAGATTTTCACAAGACTTTAAGGGGATTGTCTTATGGCAAATTTGAATAAGAAAGATAGCACTTATAATAAGACTTCATATTTTAGAGAGGGTAAATGTGAATGTTCGACCTCCCCACTGTATTCAGTTAGGCAGACGTGCTTAACTCCTCGTCTCATTCTGTTGAGTACTCCCGTTGAATGAGATAGCTTCTAAATATAACTTTAACTAATAATATAAGAGTTATTTTACAATCTTATTGATTATAAGATCTCTTCATAACTATTTAGTTATACTTACTTTTCATAGTCCTAGGCTATTTTTGTATTTGATCAAGAGTCTAAGATACTTCTTTATTTTCCATGCTTAACACTCTCTATTTTCAGTATTGTGTTTTGCTCACTTACAGTTCATTTAAAAATACAATGTATGTTGCTTAATTTTATTTAATGCTTCACTGTATTTCATTTGCTTACTTAGCATAAATTTCATTGAACATGTGTTACTTTAATTTCATTTACTTTAATTGACATAGTAGCTTCTAGCCTCTTAAGATGCTCTCCCTTACCAATTTTGAATGCATGCTAGGACTAATATATAAGTTAGTATTTTTTACTCAACTTATTTCATACAGTCTTCTTTACTGTTATACTTAATTCCTTTTTTCATACTTGACAGCTTTTATAACTCCACTACTTACTTTAAATTATAAATTATGTTTATAATATCTTATTAATTTAAAAATATAGTTAATCTTAAAATGTTCTTAGACTATTTAGTCTAACTATACTTTTTCTCTTTTTGGCTTTGCCCTATCATATTTAAATACCAAAATATGATTGAGCAAGAGCCCTTTGATTCAGGTAATGCTGGTTTAAGTGCTTGAAGGGCTTATAAAGAATATTTACTTCCGCTTAATTTTAAATTGTTTGCTTATATTTTATTATAAGTGAGAGTGTCATTCTTACTGTCTTTTGCTCTTACTTTTAAGAGATTTGTAATAATTAAATTATAAACTGCTTGAGTTTGCTTAAGTTATTTTTACCTATTCTTAATTAATCTATGTTGTTTTTACTATTTTGTAATTGCTTAGGTTGAATGAGTAGATTATTCTAATTGCTTGTATTGAAAATACTTGCAATGTTGTATTTACATGTATCTCTTTATCATGTATCTTCTTTTGCATTCATTTTGCAAACTTTATTTTAACTTAACAATTACTCATAAAGTGACTTGGCCACTTAGCATCTGTACTTGATTTATTTTCTTTAAATCGAGTGTTGGGTGCTAAGGTAATATCCCAATGTTTGGATTAATTTTCTATCCAATTATTGGGGTTGTTACATACACCCTTTTGATGCTGAGCACTTCCACTAGCAGGAGGAGGCATTAAGGCAAGAGCTAGCGCTTGAGAATTTAGAGGAGCAGGATTTTGCACTAAAGGCTAGCGATTGATCTTCATTTTCTCCACTGTCCAGTTTGTATGACAGTCCCAATGGCGATGATTGCTTCTGCCACAAATGTAACACCTACCACCAGTGTGGTAGTACTTCCCATAGGGATGGTGTGGCGCCCGCCTCTAGACCGTCGTCGAGAAACACTAACTCAACTACGATCAAGTGGTGACTTTCACTAATACCACAGATAATAGACAACATATATCCATGATATTAATCAAAATGTGAGCAAGACCTTAGTAGAAATATAAGTAAAACAATATATAAAATAAGAAGAAGGCATTCAACATTATCCACATATATTCATTCACATACAATATAGAAAATGCAGAATAATAAGAACGCAATTCATTTATTATATATAAATTTACATAAGGGCAATAGAAAGATTATTATTAGTACTAATCTCACCTGGCCTTCTATCATAAGCACACCCCCAAGCACAAGGTCTGAGCTAAAATCTGATGTTGTCATATGTACATATATGATAGGGCCAAGCCAACAAAAGAAAAATAATATTAAACTTATAAAGTCTAAGTACAATAAAGTTGGAAAATAGCATATGCTTATATTTAAAAATGTTATTCAATGTAATAGTAAGATAGAAATCAAGCTGCAGAAATACTATAAAATAACTGAAAGTAAAAATTGTATAAAATTGAAGTAAAGTAAAGTAAAATTGCAGAAAAGCTATAAAGGCGCTGAATAAATGAAATTGTATGAAATTTGCAGTAAAGTAATGCTAAAATGTAAAGCTGAATACTAAAAATGGAAAAGACAGTAAATGATCTAAAACTGAATAAGGTATATGTGAAGGTATGTTGTATGCCACTTAATAAATATATATGTATATGCCACTGAACTGAATGTCATGATATGTAACCAATATATCACCGAACTGCTATGAATTGTATAGTCCAATGCTTATATATATCCAATTAGGAATCAAGTACTAATCATTCTACAAATTTCATGATTGATATATATACAATATTCTGTAATCCATAAATCATCACTGATACTCATACATCATGCTTATGATCATGCTTATACTTCTATGTCTACATGACTTAAAGCTTAAAATCTAAAAAAATGATGTAAATCAAACAATGAATCAAGAGTCTCCATTATGCAGAATTCATCTAAATGAATTCTGACTCCTAAATCTAATTTCAATAATTTGTTTTATTTAGGACTTTATTTAACATCATCAGCTAGGAATGTTGTATACACATAGTTTTATATTTCCAAAAAAGGTGAATTTAACACTTAGTTTGCTTATAACTGCACTTATCGCCACACATAACGATAGGAGGCAGAACCTTGTCACAGTTACTTCTTCAAACTAAGTTATTAAATACTTAAATTATAAGCATACTAAGTATTTTAAAGAGGGTGATTTGAAATACTTAATTTATTTATAACTGCACTTATCGCCATGCATAACGATAAGAGGCAGAACCCTGTCAGAGTTATTCCTTTATAACATACTAATAATATCTTAAGAAGAGTAACTTTAGATACTTAGTTTGCTCATAGCTGTACTTATCGCCACGTATGACGATAAGAGGTAGAACCTGTCACAGTTATTTTTTTAAACTAAGGATCTAGTTCACTAATTATAATACTCTTAGGATTGATTGATTTACTCTAAGTAGACTGTATCTGCCTAAGCCTACAGGATAGTACAAGATCAGTCTTACTTAGAGTGACTCACAAATACTGAATATTACTGGAGTGACCCAGCTCTATGGATCTACAATGCTATACTCAGCCAATAATCTGTGTTATAACAATGCTATTTAATCAATATGGATTACCAAAACTATGAATCTATGATTCAAATAGGATACATCCTACATAATGTTTCAAGGATGCGACCAAGAGGTCACCCAATATAGGATACTACCACATAGAATAAATCTTATTCTAAGTAGTTTAGGTGATTCTACCACAAGGATTTAGATTAACTTCTAGGGTCAAGTAGGATCATCTAAGCTTCTACCTCATGATAACATAATAAGTATTTCCTACCTCATTGACTTAAAGATGATTAAGGCTAGTATTATTATTACATAAAACCTAATGTAAGATCATCAAGATCTCACATATCTAAATACTCAATGTAATATTATAGGATTATTCATTATATTTGGTTAACTAGATCAGATAAAAGCCCTATCTGATCGAGTCCTAGACTATAATTGCGAGATATAATCAAGAATCTTATTAGGATTTGATCTTGTAATGAATCATCATAGATTTTATAGTTGATTTCATGCTAATAGTCTTATTTAAGAGGAAATCAAAGATTTTAAGTTTCAGGTCCAGATACTTAATCATACAAGTTCTTTAATTTCCTTAGTATTTCTAATTCAATGAATTAAAGTCAGTCTCAAATCAAAATAGATTATTGGAGTCATGTTAATTAAATTATCTTATAATCTGGTTGATTGATTAAGTGATTAAGAGTTTGGGTCTAAATCTGATAGATTAGGTGTTAACCCTAACCTTATCAATTTAAGACCAATAGTTACATTATAGATCAATGACAAAACAAATGAATTATTAATGAATTATTGATAGCGATCTAAGATCTAGATCAAGTGTAAATCACTTGATCAAGCCCTTAAGATCTCTTAAGTTTAATTAGAGATAAATAAGAGTTTAATAAAATTAAGTATTCATGATATAATCGAAACACTTGATCCTTTAAAAACAACTTACAAAATTAAATAAAAACTAGCATAAGATTCAAGAAAATAAAAGCGTGAAAATGACAAAAAGAACTATGCAAGTGATGTACGCACTTAACATAAGACTAAATAAATATTTTATTTTATTAGAACTCAATACAAGTTCTAAGTACTTAAGTACCTTTAGTGATTCGAACTTGAAGCTCGAAGATTGAATGACAATCACAACACCTGCAATAATTAAGCAAAGAACATCTAAATTATACTCTCTTTTGATAACTTTATTTGGTCCTAGACAAACATGGAACCAAACCAATTCATTCTCCAATTTACAAGAAAGAAGACTAAACTACAATAAGCTAGAGACGGGATCTACAAGATGAAACATAATAGCTTAATAATAATCAAGGATATGATTTATTCAAAAATCTTAAGATGACAACTAGCCTAAGTCATTTGATTAATTTTTCTAAGAGATATGCAAGTATATAATCCAATAGATTGATCAATCATTGCTAAGAGGTTGCATGCTTATGTATGAATAGAAACCCACTCATAATAGCTAATCGGCTGCAATCAAAAGCTCTTCTTTCAATTGCTAAAGACGATTTAGATGGGGAATGATAGATAAAAGTGTATGCAACAATACTAAGATTCAATCAGAACTTAAAGATGGAATCTACTATAATTTAATAAGCTATACTTGACTAGCTAAAAGAGAAACAGGCAAACATGTTGCTAGCACAATTCATTTTTGAACTCATTAATTAACTAAGAAGAGAGAGCTGCATGCAAATAGAATATGGAAATACCGATACAAAATAATTATTATCTGTATAAATCTATTTTTAATCTTATTTAACACTTTGTGTTATAATTAGCTAGTTAATTTTAATTATTTTATTATGATTATAACTCTATATAATTATAAATTTAGTTAAATATATTTAACATCAATTGTAATAAAAATAGAATATTTAAACTCATACATTATTATTTATTTATTATGTAATTTATTATTTACATGCAAATATATCAAATTAATATCACACAATTATAATTACATGCAATCATTAAGCTTATTAACAATACCAATGTACTAAACAACATAGTTTTACATATGCATAACTCAAATTTAACGCAAAATTATAATGCTATCAACATAAGCATATGATGCACCTACATATAATAGACATGTTAAATTCAAATTATGTAAACTATATACTTAATGTAAATTTCTAAAACAAAAAAAAAAATGATGCGCCTAAATATAAGCATCTATTTAATTCTTACTCCCTTATGTTAACTTGAGTTTAAATGAACATAAAATTTATAGTTAACAAGGACAATATGCAAAAAAATCAAGTAAACAATATGAAAAAAAAATGTAATAGGTGTCATGGAAATAATAAATTTATTGATTAACAAAGACAATAGCAATTTATAAAAGGAAGTCCGCACCAAAACACCTATTAGTAAACATACTTTTTTTTTTTCACATACAAAACCCATAAGCCTTAGATATACAAAGTGGCCACTAAATTTTTATTGTATTACATCAAAGCAATCACTAATTTGCTGCTCGTTTTATTTTAAAAAAAAAACAAAATCGATGTTGTAATTATATACAAGATGATAAGTACTTAAAGAAATTTGATGTTGCATAAAGATACATTCAAGATCTGTCAAAACTCAACCCATAAAATTTTAGGTTGAGACATGGTAGAGTAGTACTTCGGGTGGCGCTGAAATGAAAAAGAAATTTGTAAGGAGGGAGAGCTGCGAGCTCTCGGCCTCTAGCAGAGAGAAGAAGACGGGCCGGTGCGACTCACGGCCAGCAGCTCGATCAAAGGTGGACACCAGCCACTGTTCTCGACCTAGCCAAGAAGAATAAGGGAACTGGTAGGATGCTCTCAGCCATGGAGGAAACGGTTGCTCTCGGCTTCCAACTGAGAGGGAAGGATAGCGGGTCACTCGGCTCCTACCAAGAAGAAGAGGTCGATCGAACGCACAATTAACGAAGGAGAAGGGAGATGATCGACCCTCGACAGGTTGCCGAAAATGGAGGAGACGCTTAGGGTTGGCAAAGAGGAAGATCATGGCGTTTCATTGAGAGGAGGGGAGGGGATTTCGCTCAACTAAGGAACGAAGGATAGGAAATCGGCTGAGAGGAAAGAATGAAAGAAAGCCCTTTATATATATATATATATATGGCTGCTCATAAAATTACATGCAATCATTTGATTTAAATTGAATGGTCCAAATACTTCAATTTAATGATAGACTTAAAAAAGAGAGAGAGTGACAGCCTAAAATAAAAGAAAGAAAAAAAAGAGAATAATATTTATTTGATTAAAATTTCATCATTTTTTCGCATTTATCGCTCAGACATTTGGATTCCAAAATTCATGAAACTTGGCCCGACAGAGCGTCTCGATGAGACGAACTTACACATTCAAAAATTATTTAATTTGGACGTGTATTTTATTTTATATTAATTTTTAAGTGAAAATTTCAAAAATTCACTACGAACAATCCAGCACTAGAAAATTAGCGAAACTTAAAACATAGCGTCCTCACATGATGCTTAACTTAAATATACAAAAATTTCTAAATTTTGGCTTATATTTTATATATTATCAACTTCGGAAGTTTAAACTTCTCAAATCTATTTAGGACGATCTGGGATCCCGATTGCGCTCAAATTTTGGTAGAATGATCCCCTCAATACGTCTTAATTGATGATATTTTTATTTAATTTTTATTTGGCTTAAATTAGGATCTTGATTTTCGACAAAATTTGATCAAATTTAAGTTAAATCGACTGGGTAACAACATTGGGTTGTTACAGATGGGGTCTGTTACATCTTGCACCTAGTCTTCCTTGCTGATTTTGCCTTGGATTCTCATTAGGATTTTGCCTAGAGGTAAGCTAGAAGGCCTTAGGACCATGGGAACGGTTCTTCTTGAAAGGTTCAGATTTAAAAGGTTGGGGATGGGAACGTTTCTTCAAATCTATTTGAGCTTGATGGTACTCAATCATGCAAGCACCTTCAAGAAGCTTGGGAAAATCATTGTGATGTTGGGACATCAAATGACTCTTAATGGATCTTTTAAACCATAAAGAAATCTAGTACACCTCGCCATATCAGTGTGGACTAGATTAGGAGCAAAATGGGAAAGTTTGCGGAATTCCATTTCATAATCATGCACAAAACGACTTCCTTGAGTGAGTTGCATGAAGTCATTCTTGATTATGGTCTGGGCAGATGAAGAAATGAATTCCTTGCGGAAAACTTGCTCAAATTCATCCCATGGGATATCTTCCAATTGAACTTCAGAAAAATGGGTCTTGAACTCACTATCCCACCAATACTCTGCTTCACCGTGGAATAGGTAAGTAGCAAGATGAAGGCACTCACTTCAGGACACTTTATACTGGTTAAGGTTTTTTTTATAACCTTTAACCAGTCAATAGCTTCAAAGTGAGAAATAGAGCCATTGAATATCAGAGGATTCAGATGAAGAAAGGTTAGGAGATAGGCATCTACCACAGGACCAGTAGATTATTGTGGAGCCATAGGGATTCTAGAAATAATTGAAGAAGAGGCCTGATGAGGAGTTGGACAATGTTGAGATGGAGCAGGAGTAGGTTGGGAAGGATTATAGGATGAGGCCATCCTTTCAGTAGCACCAGTTTGTGCTTCAATCATAACCTTCATTAACTCTAACAGATTCTGCATCAGATCGGTGTGGGAAGTTGTAGTGGAAGTAGGTTCTTCCACTATATGCTCAACAGGGATATTTGAATCGAGATTCATTCTAAAGAAAGAAAAGAAAATACAATTCAAAAACTAAAGAAGATAGAAAAAGAAATTCTTATTAAACTTGAAATATTTAAGAGATATAATTTTGGAGGAAAAGAAAAAAGCATAAGTAAAGTAGAAACTATTTATAAAATTAACTAAAGGAAAAGAAGCAAAAGCAAAAAAAACTAGTACTACTAGTTATAAAATTTTGTATAAAATATAAACTCGAAGTCTTCATAAGTGGGGGCACGGTGAAGACGTATACTCCCACAAATTAGTACTTCATGAGCACGACACCACCAATCCATGGCATTGTCATCGAAGAGTTCGTCCAAAGTTTGGAGGCATATGAGATCGGGGCAATCTATAGCTTCAAATACCATGGTAACATGGAAAAGCCATTCCCTTGCTAACTATGAGAAATAGTTGCCTCAAAATACACAAAACCTCAAAATTTTGTTCAAAATATCTCCTCCAACTGCACATACTCCATAGTAGACATGACCAAATGTCAAATCGTACTAATGATCATACTCCTAATAATAGAAGAATAATCTAGTAAAATATCTTTGTTAAGTCTCAGAGTCTGCCATCTGAAAGTTTGATTAAGATTTAAGTTAAAAATTTAAATCAATTATTAAATTAGTAAGGCGCTTACTTTCCTAGGATGTCATTTGATTGTCTTTACTATTCTATGTTATTAACTTTTAGATGAATGGATATCTTTATCTTAACTTAAAGTTCTCAACTTAGCTCTGATACCAACTATGATGACTCCAATACGTCACCACAACACCTAATACTGAATTAGAAAGAAATTAATCCAATTCATTAGATGATGTGTCTGGCCAAGGATTTAGAAGAGTGTCTTAAGTTAAGATGGGAAAATATTTATGGAATAATGCATAAAATACTTATTAAAAATGTATGGATAAATCAATTCATTCTTATGATCTTTCCAAAACAAATCTACAATAGAAGGAACTCAAAAACTTAAAACTAATATTAAGTCAATCTATTACATGGAAATTCTTATTTCTAGCTCTAATAATTTCAGTATAATTTCTATTATATTTACTCAAAAGAAACACAGAAATATTCACATACAAGTCTTCTATTAAATTGGAACATTAATTAGAAAGATTAACAACCTAAAACTAATATTAAATCAATCCATTACATAGGATTGCTTATTTAAAATTCTTATAATTTTATGTGAGAAAAACATATGAAGTAATTTTCTATCCTATGATGCACACATCTTACATCACTTACAAAATTTAAAAATAAGAAATTAACAACTAAATTTTAGATAAGTATGCACTACAATTTTATTTAAGTATGCATTCATCCAACCTAAACATTTAAGTAAAAGATTTAAATTATAACACAAGCATAATAAATACAAAACAAATAACTTTAATTATTATAAGCTAAACTAAACAGTAAGAAAGTAAATAAGCAAATGTCTCTCTCTTACTTTTAATAAAAGGTGATAATTAAATTATTAAGTGGAAGCAGATTTTTATAATTTTTTAAGCGCTTGGTCCAACTCCACTAGCCTTCAAGTGCACCTGATCTATCACATTTTTGCATTTAAATGTGATAGGGCAAAGCTAATAAAAAAAAATATGGTTAGACTAAATAGTCTAAGTATAATTTAAGATTAAGCTAAACATTTTATTGCTCATTTTGGATATCACCACTAGTTACTAAATTTGCATAAGCAAGGGTGCAAAAATGAAGGCATATAAGTATGAAAAAAAAATGTAAGGAAGAGTAAGAATACTCACATAAATTAATATTCCAGCTTGCAAGTAAAATAAGGGTAAAAGTATCCTAGATAAGCTAGAAAAGTACTAAAGTGCATATGAAAGTAAATAAAATAAAGCATGTATATGTTCAATGAACTTATGCTAAGTAAAGAAAAGAAGATAGTGAAGCATTTAAATGAAATTATAACAGCATTCACTATAATCTAAGTGAACTGTAAATAAGTAAAGTATAGTACTAAAATATGGAAAATACAAAGTATAGAAATTGAAGGAAGATCTTAGACTATTAGTCTAAGATTCACATAGTCTAGAACTATGGAAAGTAACATAGCTAAAAGCTATGACGAGTCTTCACAATCAATAAGATTGTAGAAGATCTCATATTTTAAATGATTAAAGTTATTTTATGAAAGTATTCATTCTGCAGGCAAATATAGAATGAAACGAGGAGTTAAACACATTTGTTTAACAAGTAAAGGAAACTATGGTCAAAACAAATAACACTCACATTCACCATCTGACAATGTGAGGTCTCCTTATTACTCATAATTAACCTGCCCTTGGCTTAACCAATAATGTAAACCCCTACAATTTTTAATGTGAAAGTATTATTCATGCACAAGATCTTATATGAATGATTCAAATGAATAAGGCTCAAAGATAAGCAATTATTCAAGGAAAATTCAATAATTACAACTAAGTGATATCTAAAGTTATCTAATTTTAAAGATCTACTTAATGATTGGAGCTAATTGAGCTCCCAATTAACTTAAAGATATTTATCTCAAGTTAATTGTAAGTAATAGTAATAATTGAGGTTTTGAAAATAATTATTTTATTTTATTTTTATGAGATGATAAATTAGTTTATAAGTATAATAATACAAATAAAAATTAGTTCTATTCTAGTCCTAAATAATAAGATTTAAATAGGTTAACTGAAACAAGGCTTAGCTGACTAGTAGGGAAGGATTGAGATTATAAAACTATCATACTTAAAAGAAATAGAAGTTAAGGTTCAATTCACTAGAGTTCCCTAGCTAAAGTAAAATGAAAGGTGTAAAGTAGAGGAATAAGAGAATTATAAACTACAAGTTCTATGTTTACTAAAAGTTAAAGGTTAATAAAATCAATATGATTCTTAAACTATTCTAAATAAATTTAGGACTCCTATTACTAGTTCTTAAAGAGCTCAAGTGAAGACTTAAGGACTAAGATGAAATGAACTAAGCTCTAGTCTAATCACTTAAAGCTAGTTCTAGTTATACATAACCTACAACTACAAAAGCATTAAGGCTAACTACTCTTAATGGATGTAATAAATGGATCTGGGAATCAACTACAAATCATGTTGTAAATCAATCCTAGGGTTTCTATCTTAGGGTTGAAAAGTGAATCAAGCACTTTGCAATCGATTCAAGTATCTAAAATAATGAGAACTAAACTCAATCACATGCAATATAAATTGACATGTGAAGTAATAAATGTGACATGTTTTTTACCATAAGATTTTAAGTACCTAAAACATGCAAATTTAAGAATCTAGAAATTATCACAATAACACAAATTAGTAATCAAAAACCTAAAATTAACAATTATTGTCCAATAAAAATAATATACATATATTTTGAATCCTTATAATATAAGGAGAAAAATAATACTAAGTAGGTCAAATTTGAACAACATTGAAAAATTAGGGTTTTCAAAACTCCTAATTATGGTTAAGAAGTGATTAAAAAATTATGGTTCAAATATTAAATTTGAATTCATATTATTGCTCCTCAATTTTTTGTGAGTGAAATGGACTATTTGATTATTTAATTTGGACATTAAATTGTCAAATTAAATCACATACAATGATGAAATTTAATTACATTTAATTAATTAATCTAAATAAATGACTAACTAAAACATTTACCAAAATATAAATTAAATGACATATTAATAATCTACACATTTTTGTGATCAAAATGATATATAAGTTTGTATTATTTGGAGGTGTATTAAAAAAATGATTAATGAAATTAACTTTTGCATTAATTAAATAATTATAAACCTGCTCAAAAAATTGATTAATTAAATTCCATTAATCATTTATAATCAATACACAGAGCATTAAATGCGGCTCAAAATTTTAAGAATCAATAGGTAATAATGAAGAGGTACGGATACATAGGCATCACCGGATTCAGCGCCGCACATAATCCCACAAGCTGATGTGGCGGCCTCGGATGTCGACACGCGTCGCCAACGATTCAGATGCGACGGCGCGGCTTAGAGGAGCCTGGACCGAACCAGTTCAGCTCAAATAATTAAGTCGTGCCTTAGGCCCGGGTTCAACATTATCATCCCCGACGCAAGCTCAGGAGTACCGCAATAGGGTTCGGCCTCAACGACTGAACCGACAGCTCCAGACTCTGGCCCGCACGGTGACTTCGTGCCCTGACCATGGCCGATGCTCTAAACCCTAGATCTTCGCCAGACGACGACCGAGGCCGCCACTTGATGAAGCCCTAGGTAGGTTACTTCAGTTAGGGTTAGGATTATGATTAATTGAGAATGGGGGGATTAAAATGACTTCTACTGAGCTCGATTCAACTTCTAAGCCACATTCAATAAGTAATAAAAAATATACCAAGACGATATAATCAAATAACGAAGGATAAAAAAATATATAGTTGGGAACGATTCAGAGTTAGTACCTTGCTCCTCAAAGTTGCACAAAGCAAGGCTAGGGTTTGCAAAGGAGAAGGAGTTGTAGACAATCGAGCGCTCCTTCAAGCTCTTGAAGCTCGGTCTAGCGGTAAGGAGCAAAATGTGAGGGTTCTAGGATGCTAGCTAAGTCTAAAGCGGGGCCATTTGAGGGACAGCTGGGTACAGCCGCGAGCTCTCTCTGCACTTCTACGAATGATCGTATGAAAGGCGACAGAGGCGTACAGGAGAGGGATCACGACCATTGGATTAGATGTGCAATCCGACGACCAGATCAGATCCATGCACTACACCCGTCGAATCAGGCTTAAGTAACATGCGAAGGATCATATTGCACGGGGCCAATGTCCCGTGCATGGCCTCCCGCAGCAGATCTCCGCAAAAAAAAAAGCCGATGGATTAAATATTAAATATATACTAATTTAATTTATTTTAAATACTTTAATTAATTAATTAATTATACACATTTTATTAGTCAGAAATAATTAACCAAACACACTCTGAAAAATCTTAAAAATTCACCCTTACCTAATTGAGAGGTGAGAAACTCAAAAATATAATCAAATTTTCGATCAGATATCAATTTAATTATCTTAATTTTCTGAGTATTCAAATATTATTAAAATATTCGGGGGAAATTTGACGATTTTTAAACACTTCCAAAATACCACCCCTAGCTAATTTGGGTGTGGTGAGTCCAATGGCAGACTCTATTTTTTATTCTGAGATATAAATAAATTAAGTGTTCTCAAAATTATCAGAAAATTAGGAAATGTTGGAAATTGTCAAACGACATCCAAATCGCACAAAAATTGAAATGGATGATACTAATACTGTTATAAGACTAATGGAGAAGATTGGAGTCAATTATGTCATTAAATGATAGGTAACAACACTAGATTTGTTACAAGATGGGTCATTAAATGCAATTAAAATAATAATAATTTAAATATTAATTTTGATCTTTCTTAATTCAAATTAAATATTCAAATATCTTCCAAAAATATTCAAATTCTTACTCCTAAATAATTAAGGGATGAGGAATGCAATGACGAAGTCAGATTTTGGTTTTGACGAGTATTTTATTTTCCTAATTTTTGGGGTATTTTAAATATTAAAATATTTGACTGATTTTCGACGATTTCCAATTACCACCAAAACATCACTCATAGTTAATTTGGGGGCAATTAGCGCAATGACGAAGTCTAATTTTTAATCTGATGTCAAAATAATTGTGTCAATTTCCAGGGTTCTTGGAATTCCTAGAATTATGGTTTGATCCAATTGACCCCTCATTTGGACTAGGTCTCGGTGGTAAACTCCTAATAACTTAATTAGTGCACTATAATCAAAATCAAGACATGAATTGGTTCTAATTTACTAAGGTAACAACTTGGGTTGTTACACTCTCCTCCAATATGCAAAAGATATCTTGCACAACAGCTTCCTTAGGACTTATCCTTGGAATCTCCTCCTCTCAGCAAAACTCAGCCTCTAAACTGAAATTCCAACATTGTAATCTTCTCCCAACTTCTTTGATTCTAGTTGAAAATCGGACCATGAAAGGTCCAAAATGCCCTCCAATTTTCTTAGAGCAAAATCTGGAGTGAAGCAGGTTTCTGCCATGCGCTATGGCACACCGTAGCGCCTGACTCTCAGGTTGGAATATTATGCGGCGCGCGGTAGCGCCCACATCTTGAGTTGTCAGCAACTTGGGATGGACTTGCTGCAGTGCGCGACTGCACTAATTTCTGCTGTGGCTCACTGTAGTGCATGCTTGTCTGGCTGCTGACCGCTGAGGCACGCGATAGCACCTCCGTCTCAATGAGGGATCGCCATGGTGTGCCATAGTATGCTATAGTGCCTGTGTTAAATCTGGGCTTCACTCCTTGTTTTGAGTTGCTTCAAAACCTTCTGAAAGCTCATTAGAGCACCTTTAGTATCAACATGATGGACTAAATGGTCTCCATAACACAACAAGCATCCTATTCATTTGTTCAATAACACCATTTTGTTGTGGTGTTCTTGGAAATGTGAATTCCCTCTAAACTCTTCTTAATGCACAATATTTCTTGAACTCCTTATCACATAATTCGCCTCAATTATCATATTTTAGGCCCTTAAGCCTTAACCATATCTCATTCTCAACCAAAGTTAATGTAACAGCCCAAACTCTTAATACCAAGGTATTGTCCGCTTTGGCCAGAAATGCCTCACGGTTTTGCCCTCAG
The DNA here is from genome assembly GCA_016760335.1 of Gastrodia elata. Classification (NCBI taxonomy): domain Eukaryota; kingdom Viridiplantae; phylum Streptophyta; class Magnoliopsida; order Asparagales; family Orchidaceae; genus Gastrodia; species Gastrodia elata. The sequence continues at coordinate 48,233,428 of CM028670.1, forward strand.
AAGATAACTTTCCAGTAGGTCACCCATCCTGGGAGTGCTCCCACCTGAGCACGCTTAATTTTGAAGTTCTTATTAGGAACTCCACCGTTATCTGAAAAGGCGTCTCGATGTTTAAGAGTTTCACTTATTACTACTTAAGTGGGTCATCACAATCTCCCCAACTTAAGTAACTGGCGTTCTCGTCAGTATCCACACACAGATCTAAGAACCATCCATTTGGTAGATAGGACTAGAGGTGACCCCTACAAGCGTAAAATGTACCCACAACCATGTAGCACCTTAACCATCATGGGTTCAAGTGGCTGCTCACAAGAAGTGGTACTTTGTCCTGTATGGCACTTAGCTCCTATCTGATACCCTATGGTTTGCTCTGATACCATTTATAACAGCCCAAACTCTTAACACTAAGGTATTGTCCAGTTTGGCTAGAAAGGCCTCACGGTTTTGCCCTTAGAAGATAACTTCACAGTAGGTCACCCATCCTGGGAGTGCTCCCACCTGAGCACGCTTAACTTTGAAGTTCTTCTCAGGAACTCCACCGTTATCTAAAAAGGCGCCTCGATATTTAAGAGTTTCACTTATTACTACTTAAGTGGGTCTTTACAATCTCCCCAACTTAAGTAACTGACTATCCACAACCATGTAGCACCTTAACTATCATGGATTCAAGAGGCTGCTCACATGAAGTGGTACTTTGCCCTATATAGCACTTAGCTCATATCTGACACCATATGGTTTGCTTTGATATTATTTTGTAACAGCCCAAACTCTTAAGCACCAAGGAATTGTCCACTTTGGCCAGAAAGGTCTCATGATTTTGCCCTCAGAAGAGAACTTCCCAGCAGGTCACCCATCCTGGGAGTGCTCCCACTTGAGCACGCTTAACTTTCGAGTTCTTATTAGGAACTCCACCGTTATCTGAAAAGGCGCCTCGATATTTAAGAGTTTCACTTACTACTATTTAAGTGGGTCTTTACAGTTAACAACTTACCAAAGACATCAAATACATCAGATTTATGTTTTAGGAAATAAACACATACTTTACTTGTATGGTCATTAATAAAAGTGACACAATATATGGCTCCATCAATGGAAGAACTAGAAGATGGCCCTATACATTTGTATGCACCAACTCAAGTTTCCTACCTTTCAGCTCTCTTCCAACTTTAGAGAATGTAACCTTCTTCTATTTACCTAGTACACAATTTTTGTAGAAGTTCAAGTCCACCGACTTCAATCCTAGAAGCTTTCCCATTAACCATAAGGATTTCAAACCCCTCTTGCTCATATGATATAAAAATCCAATGTTGTTACATTGATCAATCAAGACTAAACCAAGTCATAATCTTCATTTCATTAGTCTTAATTAGTCATTAGGAGCAAACCTGAAGTTTTGGTCCAAATCGAAAATCAATCGGACCAAACCCTAATTTTGCAAAATTTGAATAATCTTAAAAATAAAAATATTAAATTGACCTTAGATCGAAAATCCAACTTTTCTATTATGATCATCACCCCAAAATAGCTAGGGGTGATATTTTTAAAGTTTTTAGAAGTTATCAAATTTTTCTGGATATTTAAATATATTTAAAATACCTCAAAAAAATAAAATAATAAAATTGATCTCAAAATTAAAATCCAACTTTGTCATTGCGTTCCTAACCCAAATTAATTATGAGTGAAATTTTTGAATTTTTTTGGAGCTTATTTAATAGTTTAATTTTAAATATAAAATTACATTTAATTTATGTAAATTAATTAGTAATTAATTAAAAATACTAGTGTGGGGCTATCGTTCCTTATCAGGTGGGGCCCACCTTTTGCATTTAGGGCCGAATCCGCCGGTCTCGATTGGCTCGATCATAGTCGATTGATCTGGCCATCCCGAGGCACTCCTTCCCCATCATCTAGGGTGCGCATTGAACCCTTGCACAAGCAGCAGTCACCCCGCCATGTGGCTTTCCCGCTGCTATCAACCGCTCCTAAGGCCCAAAATTAATCTCCTCTCAAATGTTAGACTTCATTTCTACCGAATAGGTGAGTTCTGGAGCTGAGCCGAAGCCTGCAACATTCATCGTCGAGCCGTAGCATCAGTCGAGGCAAAATCATAGGTACCCAATTTCTACTCCTTTCCTTTGCAATTTGATTCAATGACATGTCATTTTTTCATTTAATATCATTGCAATTAATTGTATTACTTCAATCGGGCTCGATCGAGCCCGAATGGAGCCCAATTGACCGATGGTGTATACTGGTACACAGTGCCTTTGTTTAGTCAGATTTTAGGGCATCAAGTTTTAATAGTTCCAACCGGCTTCCATTAGAGTTCTCGAGCTCGGCAGCTAGGTCTCGTGTGGGGACCCTCCTCATGCCGGATTGATATCAGAGGATCAGCATCTCATGAGGTTTCCCATCGAGGAATCTGATTGAGCAGTTTAAGTAGTATAGCAAGTAAGCAGAAATAAGATTATCCATTCAATAAAAATAAGATTATATCACATAGTTTAATTTATTACAATAGCATAAAGAAAAAAGAAAATAAGAGAGATATGCTGAGCCGATCCTCCTCACTTCTCAGCTACCTCGATCTCCACTAGCTCCTGACCTGGCACATAAAAGTGCGGGCGTTGGAATGCCGGTTAGTCCCGTAGACTAAGTACAAGATATCAACAAATATTTATAAAAGCGTTAGCGGTAAGCAATAAATGGATAAATACAGGAAAATATATGGAGATTTTATCCTACAAAGCAAATTGTTAGGTTCACAAAAAAAAATAGAGTGCTAAATTTTATCTCAATATGTCACATAAATTAGTATAATATAATATATCTTGCATCAGTAAGCATAATAGTAAATAATTTGTCCTGTTGGGCAAACACAGAACCTTTGGGTCAGACATAATGTGGGTTTATATCATAACAGTATACTATACTGTGCCCCCCGTAGGCTACAACACGCTCCCTTATCTCCCCTCTTGGCTAGCCCCGCCATAATTCCCACCCAAGCCACCGTTTCAAGAACCCAAAGTAATGCATGCATTCTCAAGACATTTCATTTAGTATTTAGTGACAGTAATGAATAACTTAAAAAGAAAAGTAAAATTGAATTTAAGGCTCAATGCGGTGCTAAAGCATTTAAAAGAAAGTAAGTAAGAAATAAATGTAAGAAAATATTCGGTACCTTTCTTATGTGATCTTCAAGCTACCTACATATTTGGTACTTAATCTAGTTAGTGACTAGTTGATTAATTATCCTAGTGGGTGTGCAAGTTTTATTTTATTAGGTTATACTGGTGATTACGAGCACAACAATGGTATTTTCGTCAAAATCTAAAAATGGCACGCTTTAGAGGCAAAAATAACTTTTTAAAGTTTTGATGTCAAATCAAAAATTTTATAATATTTTCAGAATCTTTGAATTTTTCTGATCATTTTGATATATAATTTTACTATATTTGGACTCCTATTTTGAAAGATAAATTTTTGAAGTTTTCGGAATTTTCTGAATTTTTACTATTCTTGGGTTGACGGAATATTACGTCAACATTAATGCTAACGGTACTGTAGCTGACAGAAAGGGAATATTTCAGAAAAATTCCCTTTCCGTTAACGGTGGAAGACTGGTGCCACGTGGCGACAACGTGGCTGACACGTGGCTGACACGTGGCTGCGAGCACACAGAAATCTATCACGTGACATCTGGTGACACGTAGCTGCCACGTGTACAGACACGTGGTATGCCATGTGGCACTGTGGACCTCCGAACTGCCACATGGCAATTACTGTTCATCTTCTCCGGCGTACCTGACGCGAACCTCCACCTCCGGCAAACTTCGGGAGCTTTTTCTGGCAAACTCCGGCGATCTTCTGACGATCCGATGGTTGCCTCCCCTCGGGATCACTGAGGCCTTTAAATAGGCGGGGGCACCCCCCCCTTTCGTAGGCTCCCTCGTCGCCCCACCGCCAAATCCCGGCATGATACGTGGCAGCATCTGTGGGTCGGTGCTGCGATGCTGCCACATGTCGCCATGTGGACCAGATGCGTCTTGAACCTGCCACGTGGCACACCTAGTTTATGGTGCAATCACGCGTCGACACGTGGCATCACGGTTCGGCGAAGATGCCACGTGGCACCCGCGGTGACGCAGCGCAATAATAGATCGCCACGTGGCTGCCACGTGGCATCTGCGGTTCTACGGCACAACGGGGTGCTGCCACGTGGCACACGGTGACGCTGCACAACAATAGATCGCCACGTGTCTGCCACGTGGTGTTGCGGTTGCGTGGCGCAACAAGGAGCTGCCACTGGCACCTGATAATGCAGTTTAACGAGGTGCTGCCATGTGGCACCTGAAGCTCAACATGCTACCACGTGGCACCCGAGCCTCCGCGTGCTGCCACGTGGCACCCGGGCCTCCGCGTGCTGCCACATGGCACCCAAGTTTTAGACATTTTGCCATGTGGCGCCACGTGGCACATGGTGTTTCTGTGTTTTGCCACGTGGCCCAATCCTGTTGATTCTGCGCGATCCGACGGTGCTGATTGGTCCGATCCGGTGTTCACTGTTCGGACCTGGACAGCGGATTTCCCGCCATTTTTAATTAATGAATTTATAAACTCCAAAAAATATAAATTTAATTAAAAACTTTAGGAAAAATTTAATTCCAAATGTGTTATGCGCATTTTTCGTCCGTTTGAGCTCCGAAAAATCTGAAATTTACCCTCCAAGCTAATTTTATCATTCTAGACCTAAATTTTCGATCAAAATTTTATTTTGAGGTATAAAATAATTTTAAATTTTTTGGGAATGTAAATATTATATTTAATTAATTAATTTATTTATTTATTTGTTTAATTAAAACTTTAAGATATTATAACTTTGAATATACTGATCCAAACATATCGAATATAGATCTCATTTTACTCCAAAAAATAAAATGAATCAAATGATGTAATTCAAAAATTCGATTCGGGGATTATTTAACCTAGTAATATTTTAGGTCCTAAATAAACTCCCAAAACTTTTTACCTAATTATCTAAATATAAGCAATATGGGTCTTAAAATACTCACAAGAACAGCCCCATCATTGTGATAGTATTAGTTTTCCTATTTAGAGCTTAGTTTGTAAAGTGACATTTTGGACTCTCTCTCAAAATGACCAAAATGTCATTGATCTTCAATTAACATTAACTTGGTCAATTGATCTCCAAATCAAGAAATACAAAGTGCTACCTAGCTTAAAATTTTAGTGCCAACAGTAAACTATAATAAAATTTAAGTTTTGAACCCTAGAAACCATAAGTTGCCTAAAGTACCCCTAACTCTAAATAGGTCATAACTTTACCAAATGGAATCCAAATTGGGTCTACTCCTGGTTAAAGTGCTCAGTGTAATATATGAAGCTATAGTTGCTGAGTTTTTTTTTTTTTTAGCAGTAATTCTATTTAATGACGACACATGTCGTCACATCTCGGCAAACCCGTTAATATGGCATGTGACTCGTCTTTTAGAAACCTCTCGGTTGCCAAGCTTTGTGATGCCCTAGGTTCGTCTTCGGTGATCCGTCGGGGAAGACGAAGGGACTCCGGGTTGGGCTGGGCCCGACCCACACTTTTTCTCTCTGCCCGATCGCTTGTTCTGTATCCCGCTAAACTGTAGAGTGGGACCCGTCACTGTTTTGATTGAAATATTAAGATTTGAAATAATTAATTAATTAAATTAGTTTAATTAAATTAATTAATTAGCAAAAACTTGAACCTCCATAACTTTGAATCTACAAATTCAAACATAGTAAAATTATATCTCATTTTACTCAAAAAAATGCAAAAAATATTTTGGTGATATAAATTTCTCTATTTGATGCTTAATTTAGTTAATGGCCTTTTTAGGCTAATCATACCCTAGAATTTTCATTAGTTCATAAATTAGTCAATTTAACTACAAATCATATGATCAAATATATTATTTTGATTTAAAATATATAAAAATCAATAAATTATAATAAAATTTTAATTGCACTGGGTAGATTTTTAATTTAGCTTAATTACCTTTAAAATGAATTAGTGAATATCAAGCTCATTGATAATTCAAATTTCAAATTTTGAGTTTCTGATCATTCACAAAATAAACATTGGTGAAGTTAAATAAAATTCATTTAATTAATTTTACTAATCACCCTAAATCTTAATTAAGGCCTAGATTAATTATTTGAGATTCAAATTAAGCACTCACTATCAGTATACTCAGTGTGCTATAAGGAATCTATAGCTACTGATTTTGCTTTATTTGGATACCAATTAGTGAAATTTGATTTTTTCACCCTACTCTTAATCACCCTTAATTACCATTTTAAGGAAATTCTTATTTTGCTCATATTTAGTCATTTGATCTCAAAATTTTGCAAACTTAGTATCTTTAGAATTCTTAGGTAGAGTAAAACCTAAGTATATCAAAAATTTTAGATTGCCCTAACTAATTTTACTAATCAACCCATAATGAGCTTAAATTTTAATTTGAGCTCATTAGCCTTAAACTTGGCTAACTTAGGTGTTCTTAGTGTCTATCTTCATATTAGACAGTAATAAACTATTTGGCATTAATAGAACTTAATTTGGAACTATAAATCTTAAAATCTCATTTTTAACCCTTAAGGAGGAGCATTTTGGTCATTTTGCCCAACTTTTGATTTAAGTTCCCTTAAGCCCTAAAAATATGTCATTTCACTTAAAATTAGTAAATGAAATATTTATGAATCAAATTTGGATCTCTTAAGCTTATTAATTTGATCTTAAAGTAAGACCCTAATTTTTCTCTAAATTTCCTAAGTAAAATTCATGAAATTCATAATGTGGATTTGAACCCACATTATGCCTTCCCTAATCACTCTTCAATGATAAATAAACTAACATTAAACTTAGTGTTCAACTATTAGACATTTTCTAAGTCATTTTATTAGGAATTTCCTTAAGTATCTTTTCCTTCATAAGCTCTTAGGAATCCCTTCTTCAGGTGCTTAGTGGTAGACTTAGGTTAATGTTCATTTCTTGGGTAAATGGGTTACTCAATGGGATGAATCTTTGATTTAGAATTTCTAGATTTTATATTTTAATTATGATTATTTTATCTTTTAACTTAAGCTTAAGATTAGAGATCCATCTTATTAAGTTTGATTATACTTAATAAGGTTACCTTAACCTTTAGTTAGTGAGAGTTGAGAAACTATAGACCCTTAGATTTTAGTATCTTTAAATTAAGAGGTGTAAATCTCAAGATTTTGGAGTTTAACTTTTAATCCCTTAGTCTTGATTTATCTTAATCAATATTGGTTTGAGTTAATAAATTCATCAATTAAGGTAATTGATTTATTATTTAACTTATGTAGGCAGTATTGATTGATTTAGATTAGAACTTGATTAGTTTTAATTATTTAATATTTATAGGACTATAACTCTGAGTTTATACTTGATAGTAGGATGTTGGAGATCCTAAGCTTATATAATCTTAGAATAGTTAAAATGATTAAATTAGAAAACAAATGATATTACAAATTTTTGTTTAGTACTGCTTTACATTCCTTGATTTGTATGCACTACATTCTTGATTTGAACCTTTACTGTTTTGACACATTAATTGAGACATAGAATATTTGATGAATCTTCTATGTTAATTTTGAGGTGCATATGTCATGAGTATTAATAAATTAATAAAATCTATAAAGTAAATAACTGTTTAGTGGAATGTGACATAATTAATCTATATTTACAGTTCTATTTTTTAGCTCAGATCCAGACATCAATGTTTTGGATATTATATGTTTGATCTAAACATTAGTGTTTTAGATATTACAGTTTTTGTTATGTGGCTAGATTTAGCTAGTTTCTGTTATGGTAGGACTATTCTAAGCACATGCCCAATTAAAATAAAAATGGGTTATTTTTAGCTCTGTTATTTTCAGTTCAGTTCAATTCATCATTTTCAGTATTCACAATGTTTTTAGAATTCTACAATATTTTTAGTATTTATGCATTTCCAACAATTTTTTGGTTTTTATGTAGTAACTTCTGTGCAAGTATGTTAGGATGCTAATTTCAGTATTTTTCTTACTTATATTGCATATTTTCAGAAAATCAGCATATAATACTTTGATCATATCAATTTATGACCTTTCTTTGTACTTAGTCATTTACATTTATACCATGCTTAACCTTTTTTGCAACTTTTATTTGAGGTATGCTTTCTTGTCTCATATTTGCTTAAGTTATAAATATATTATTTATAGCTTTTACCATTCGTTTGATGCTTTGTAGCTTCTATTTGCTTAGGATGATTTATGATATCTTAAAATATAAGAAATTATTAACCTAAAATGTACATAGACTTATTGTCTAACTAAGATTTTTTTTTCTTAGCCGAGGCCCTAATATGTAAAAACCAACATGTTAGTCTTCGAGAAGCTTAAAGAATCAGATCCAGGTAAGGAGTAGGAGCATGAAGAAGACCCTTCTGAAATTGCTTAGATTTTAATTTTTATTGGAGGGAGAGTTTTATTTCAGTTTGTATCTTACATTACTTTAAAATTATTTAATAGCTTGTAAAAGTTTAATTTCCACACTGTATCTTTTTATTTCAGTACTATATCTGGAATATAATAATTACTCTTTACCTTATGTTATTTTTGTAATATGCTGAATGCATGTATTTAATTTAGTTAGCTTCTGCACTCTGTTCATTTATTGCACCTAATTTTTTGTACTCCAAATTATGATTATCCTTATATGATAATTCGGGGCCCAATTATGTGTCTAAGTAATTGAGTATTTAGACATCTTAGCAGTATTAGCATTAGCAAAATAAGTGACATTTTAGTAGACAATTGCTTTATTAATGGTAATCCCAGGGTTATCCCCAAATGATGACCCGTACCGTCGCTTAATCACACTCTCTCTTGCGCTAAGCGGCTGGGCGGGGCACCATATGTAACAACCCCGATTGTTACCTAGTCAATTAAGACTAATCTTAAGTCTTAAAACTAATCTTAAGTACTAATTAGGTCAATTGGAGTCAACTTCTAAGACCCAGATCAAATCAGGAGTCGATTGGATCAAATCCTGATTTTTAGAAATCTAGAAACCCTAAAAGTTGACTTTTTAAATTGACCTCAAATTCGAAAACGGACTTCGCCATTGGGCTAATTAACCCCAAATTAGCTAGGGGGTGAAGTTTTCATGTCAATCGGAAGTCGTCGAAAATTCGACGAATATTTTAATAATATTTAATACCTCGAAATTTGGGGAAAATAAAATACTCGTCGAATCGAAAATCCGACTTTGCCATTGCATTCCTCACCCTTCATTTAGCTAAGGGTGAATATTTAGAATTTTTCTAAATATAAATTAATTATTTAATTAATTTAAAGAAACTTAATAATTAATTAAATTAAATTAATATTTAAATGGACGGCGTCGTCAAAGTAAGTAACGCCGTCAGCCCATTTCTTCTTCCGTCGTTCGGGCCGTCCGTCAGATCAGACGGACCGCTCTAAACCGTCTGATCATGATCAGACGGTCTGCGTACCGCCTTCCCCGTCCCGAACCCTAAGGAGCCACGCGGCACCCCCGCCGCTCGCGCGGCCTATCCGCGGCGTTCCTGGACCTCGGCGAGTCCGCCCATGGCCATTAAGGACCACCTCTCGACCTCCCCACCCGACACGTAATTGAAGCCGCTGGAAGATCCGGAAGAGCCGTTCGAACCCTACCTTTTCGACGCTCATTCAGGTACCTACCTCTCCCGATACCTCCTTTAGATCAAGCCTTTCAAAGTATGCATGTATTGTTATCCTGATTTGCCAAACTCACGACGTATCGTCGATAGTATCGAGTGCGAGGGTGAGGTTAGGGCGTCGAGTTCCCGTAGGGTAGGCATTAGGGCTTGACATCACTCGCGACCTAGCTGGCTCCAATTCTTGCTCAACCCATGGTTGGGAAGATCTCGTTGGCCTCTTCACGACGGTAGGCGAGTCGAGGTCCTCCGGCACCGGGACGGCCGCCTAAAGCGAAGCCCTAGCGCCCCCGTCGCAGCCGCGAGCTCGGGAAGGCGAAGCGACCCGGGCCACGCCGGGTCGAGCGCGACCCGGCCCGCGCCCCCGCGGGCCGGTCCACGTGGTGAAGCGCGGGCGTCAGTGGGCCCCACTCCACGTCCCGCGCGTCAGCAGGTGGGCCCCGCCCGCAGGGGCGAGCCTAATCCTGGGCCGCCACGTGTCTTGGTGGCCCCGCACCCTCTGCCTGCGCCAATTGCAGGCTGCCACGTGGCAAGTGGCGGGCCCCGCGTGGTCAAATCCTGCAGAAAAGTAATAATGTTATATTAGATATAATATATATATATATATATATAATTATAATTAGTTAGTTATAATTAATGTTGATTAGATTAGTGTTAATATTAGAACTAATGATCTGTCAATTAGGGATTAGTATTAATTAGATTATTATTAGATTAATCAATCTGTTAACTAATATTAATTTAAATATATTATAATAATAATGATAATACTATAAATATAGTTAATAAATACAGATTTATATAATATTAGATTAGTCAAATTACTGTTAATTAATTAAGTTAAACAATATAACAAATTCAGAATTAATCCATAATTAATTAATCAATTAACAGGTTATTCCAAAGTATAATTAAGGCATATATATATATATATAAATATATGTATATATATATATATATAAGTTAATAGAAACTTTAGGATATATATAAATATTCATATGTATACATACAATAAAGATTTTAGGATATAATCTAAATAATAAAATAATTAATTACAGATAATTAATTTATTCAATAAATAATACAGAAAAATATATATAACTTTAGGAATGAATAGTAAATTAATATAACTTGAATAAATAAATAGTAAATTAATACAAATTGTATTTTTGAATAGTAAAACTTAGAAGTTTAATAACTTTTTGTAGGATGATCCAAACATAGCAAATATAGGTCTTAAAATACTCAAAAAAATAATTATAATCAAATGACGTAATGCAGAATTTCGTTTCGGGGTACGTATAATAAAGTAGCATTTTATGACCTCTTTAGGACCCCATAACTTTTGATCCAGTTATCAGAACATAGCCAATATGGGTCTTTAAATGCTCAGAAGAGCGGCCTCATCACCGCAGTAGTATTAGTTTTCCCATTCAGGCAACAGGATAAAAAGTCAACCATAGAATTTAGAGTTGACTTTAGTGAAAAATAACCGAATTACCCCTAAAATTCAAATGACCATAACTTGGTCAATTCAACTCCGAATTTAAAAATTCAAGATACTAACTAGTTTAGAATTTCAATATCACCAATAAACTAAAATAACATTTAAATTCTGAACCCTAGAAAGTTGGAAAATGACCAAAATACCCCAACCTTAGTTAGGTCATAACTTGACCATTTGAGGTCCAAATTAGGTCTACTCTCTACCAACATACTCAGTACATTATAGAGAGGCTATAGAAATTGAGTTTGCTAAAATTGGACTTCAAACAGAAAAGTTCGGTTTTTGTCACCCGTTGACCGACTCGAAATTACCAAATTGCCCTTCAAACTTAAAATATCCATAACTTAGTCAATTGACCTCAGAATGCAATGTTCTCAGACTCCATGGAATCCTTGAATAGTAACCTACAATAAACTGCATAAAAACTTAGTTTTCAGTAGAGTAAAAATCACTTAAATGCCCTTAAGTCATAAACATTAGTTTGAACCTGTAGGACCCGTTTCTCATCTGAATTGGACAAACTTACTGTCTATCCTCAAGTTAGACAATAAGAAATCATATGGAGAAGAGAGACTCCAATTTGGGCACTTAAATCAAAAGTTGACTTTTCGGACCCTTAAATAGGGGCAAAATGGTCATTTTGCCAAAAATTTAGAATAAACATCCTTAGCCTTTAATTAGTCTTTTAAAATACTAAAATAAACTTATAACCGTATTAGCGGCATTTAAGTAAGTAAAATCAACAGTTATGTCAAATTTTAAAATTTTCCTAAGTCTTTAACACTACACATTAAGGACTCTTCTTGAGACTAGGACTAGATCATAGGGTTAATTTCATTTATTGAAAAATGAGGTTTTTCAATGAATGAATCCTTGGTTTTATTAGTTTCTAAAATTTTCAACTGATTTTTGATTATTTTGTCTTTTGACCTTATATCTAAGATAGGAGATTCATCTTATTAAGTTTGATTACTTAATAGGATTGGCCTTGATTATTAGATCACTATTATAATGAATTAGATCTTAGGTCTTATCCTTTTTGGATTATGTGATTAAGCCCAATCTTGTGGTGTTTAATCCATAATCTATAGTTTATTAGTTTTAGTTAGAATATCTAAAATTATTAAATTAGGTCGTAATAATTTATTATTTAACTTTTATAGTCGACTTTGATTTGGCATATTAGGACCTAGCTAGTCCTGATATTTTGTAACTTGTAAGGACGAATTTCTAAATTACACTTGATATGTGGGAAAATGGTGATCCTGAACTTGTGTAATTTGGAATAGTTAGAACGAATAATAGAAAACAGATGGTATCACCATATTAGTAGAGTCTCTTGCTTATTTTGATACTTTGTGCTACGCATTCTTTGTATAATTGAGCTTATTTCCTTAGACATTTCATATAAGAGAACTTTGTGCATGAAAATAAAAACTTAGAATAATTGGATAACAGTTACCTTTGGGTCCAGTTTATGGTGATTATGGTGCACATTTGCCCCGATGGACGGGGGTAAGGTGAGATCAGGATGCCTAACATTCTCATTGAGGAGAGTGTGTTAGGCTTGGGACCCGTATAGTCTTGTAGACGTGCTTGACTCCTCAATTATTTCTAATAGTTGTCCATAGAAACAAAAGTAAAATAACTAAAATATGTTGCATAAGTATTGTCTGCCTCTTCAATCATGCAGTATGTTCAGTATATTTGCAGATTGAGATGTATATATATATATGTGGGCCAGTTTGGCCAAGTTTTCTAATATGGCAGTCAGTATACAGAGTTTGGATTTGCAGTTGTAGTATTTGGCTATATTTTGGCATTATTTATTCAGTCAACTATTTCTTTGTACAGCTTATATACAGTAGGATATTAGATTTTGTTGCTATTTATATGTATCACTGTTGAGATTTATTATTGTAATTTGCATATTTCATTTGATCACCTGCATGTATTAGGATGTAGAATTTTCTTCCAGCATATGTTTTGCTACTTATATTATATGCCCTGTCTCGTTTACCTTGCTTTTGAGGCATGTCTTAGCCTCCTTTATTTGAGTTATAAATGTTATTTATAACTGTTCCTCTTCTTATTGTATTACTAGTCGCTCCCTGATATATTGTTGCTTAGAAATATTATGTAAAGTGGTGATATTATAAAATATTTAGAAAATGTATCAGCCTAAAATGTACTTAAATAATTTGTCTAACCAGATTTTCTCTTTTTTTTGGCTGGGGCCCTACATTGTGAAATCGATAATGGCAGGCGTAGAGCAGATAGAGGATCCAGTACCTGAGGAGGAGCTATTCCTAGAGGAGGAGCAGCAGCTCGGACCAGAACATATATAGTCTTTAGAGTTATTGTGTAACAACCCAGGTTGTTACTTGGCTCAATTAAGACTAATCTAAGTCTTAATCAAGGTTCTAAGTCACTAATTAAGTAATTTAGAACTCGCCTCTGAAACCTAGGTCAAATCTGAAGTCAGCAAAGCCAAACCAGAAATTCTGGAAAATCCCAAACCCTAGAAAATTGACTTATTATTTAGACCTCAAAATGAAAATCCAACTTCGCCATTGTATTCAGAACACCTAAATTAGCTAGGGGTGAAATTTTGGAGGTATTTGGAAGTCGTTGAATTTTCATCAAATATTTAATATTATTTAAATGCCTGAAAATTCAAATAAATAAATACTTGTCGGATCAAAAATCCGAGTACGCCGTTGTATTCCTCACCCTTCAATTAGCTAAGGGTAATTTATTGGAAATTTTTGGAATGCATTTAGGTGATAAAATATAATCAATGAAATAGGCTAAACTAATTAAATATAATGTAATTATATATATAAATATATATATATATATATATATATTTATATTTTTCGGCCCGCCGTTTGAACTTAACAGGCCGGGCCGTTATTTTGAAACAACACATCTGCGCCTTTGGATCGGGCTGTCCGATTGGACGGCCACGATTTGTCCTTCCTCGATTACGAAGGATAGGGAGCGTGTCGAGTCCCTTGTACGCGCGTCGAGCTCCCCTCTCGAGCAGATGTCATCCACCGCTCACAACACCTCGTTAAGATCCGTAGAGGACTCGGGGTATTGTTGGGGAGGATCACTCGCTTTCAAATTCTAAACCTATCATCCTGTAAACAGCATTCGAGAGGTACCGGTCTTACCCTAAATTTTCCTTTTCAATCATTTGATCTAAGAATGGATATATTTATTTTACAAAGATTTCTGATTTTAGTATCTAATTGAGGCTAGTATCGATCGAGTGATCGAATTAGGTCGTATGCTGGAGATGTGTTCGGCATTTCGCTTGCGGTGGTCCGTCAATGGGTAATTTAGGGTTAAGTTTTGCGGTGGTCTCAGGCCATCTCCTCCCTAGAGATACTATCAATACGTCATGCTCGTCAAGCCTGACAGGCTCGTATGCGTGTCGTTGTCTCTTAGCATCGAGAGGTCCGGGTTCGGCGATGCCCTAGCAGCCGGTGTCAAGCTTCTTCGAGACGAGGAATCGCGATTTTTTCCCGGGCCGGGTCGGGCTGATCCCGACCCGTGATCCTTCGCTCGGGCCGTCTTTTCTCTATGCGTGGGCCCCGCATGGCACGTTGATGCCTCGTCGTTTGGACACGTATCCGTGGGACCCGCAGGCATTGACTCAACAGACAGCAAAAATTAATACAGTGGACCCCACCTGTGTTCAGTCAGCCAATTCTGGTGTGACACCTGGCCAGCCGCTGACACAGGAATGACTACCTGCAGAAATATAGATTATTAATTTATATTTATAAACGTTTTAATTAATATAAACGAATTTATATATATAAAATCAGAAATTAAAACAACTAAACAGAATTTAATTAATCAATTAAATCAAAAACTTTAAACAATAATAATTCCTAAAATACACATCCAAATTATGCAAATAAATATACCAAATTGATCAGAAAAATATAAGTAATTTATTGATGCTATTTAATTTTCTGTATGATCAATATTTTTCAAAGTGATTATTTAGGGTTTAATTTAAGTTAAATAATGTTACAAAATTTAATTAGCCCATAACTTTGTACCCAATGATCCAAACCTATTGATTATGGGTCTTAAAATACTCAGAAAACCCTAAGAATCATTTTAGTAGGGTTAGCTTTGCTGTTTGGATTAGTTTGAGCCTAATCACATTTAGGACCTAATCCTAATTACCCTAATAAATCCTAGAACTTTAATTGACCATAAATTGGTCAATTGAGCTTCAAATTGAATGATCTAAATATCAATTTAGATCAAGAAAATCTAATTAACAGTAATCTATAAAAAAATTTCGGTTAGATTTGCTAATCATCCTTAATTACTCTAAATCTTGATTAGTGAATATTAGCCAATCTAGTAATCCAATTTGAATGATTTAAGTTTCAGAGGACTCCTAGAACTATTTAGAACCTATCTGTAAGGTTGGATTAGTATTTGAGTGATTAATTTTGCTAATCACTCACTAATCACCATAAACCCTAATTAGGTCTTAACTTAGTCAAATTAGGTCCAAATTGAACCTACCACATATCATTATGATCAGTGGGCTATTTGTAAATCATAGCCACTAATTTTGCTTAATTTGGACACTAATTGGCAAAGTTAGAATTTTTGACCTATAATTAAGGATCCCTTAATTAACCTTAAACCCTAGATCTTGTATTGGCCATAACTTGGCCAATACTTATCAGAATTTAGCAAATTTAGATTCTATGGAAAGCTTAGACAGTAAAGAATAATAATCTGAAAGAAAATTTAACTTTTCTTTAGCCAAATTACTAATTTTCCCTTATGAGTCAAATTCACTAATTTGATCTCATATGGCTTAATAATTACCCAAAATTAATTTAGTTGTTGTCTAATCTTATATTAGACAATAAGAAACACTTTCCAAAAAAAAATTTCAGAATTTAAGCCCTAGATCAAATTTTGATCTTTTGAACCCTTAAGTAGGGGCAAAATGGTCATTTTGCCCAAATTTAGGGTTTAGCCTTTAAAAACCATAATTTCAATTTCAAATCACTAAAATTAGTAAATATAATGATTTAGAATTGAAATTAATCAAATCCAAATCTAAATTAGATTTTGATTAAAATCTCAAAATTTGCTCCTTAAAGAAAATTTCCTAAGTCTTATGTGAGTGTTTCTTCTTCCTAAATTATTCTTAAATCTTTCCTTATATTCTTATAATATTAGCTAGGATGTGTGTCTTGAGAGATACTCTTAGTAATTAAGAGCCTTGATTCTTAAGATTAGGGATAGATCTTAAGTTAGAATTCATCCATTGAGTAAATTGGGTTACTCAATAGGTGAAATCTTAAGTTTTCTAGTTTATAGATTTTCTTAGTTTATTAAATATTTGATCTTTAAACTCTAAAATTAAGAATAGAGATCTATCCTAACGAATTGATTTATCATTAGGACTTGCCTTAACTTAATCTGTGAGATTTGGGTTCTAAACTTAGACCCTTAGATTATACCTTTATATTAAGTGATTAGACCCCATCATTTGGAGTCAAATTCTTAATCTTTTCATCTTGATTTAGCTAATCAAGATGAGGTTGGGATGAAATAAATTACAAAATTAGGTCGATGATTTATTCACTTTAACCAAATAGTCGTCTTTTGATTAAATTATAATTAGGACGTGGCCAGTCCTAATTATCTTCAACTAGTAGGATTCGTGATTCTAAGTTACAGAATGTGTAAGAATTGATGATTCTGAAACTTATGTAACTTAGAGTAGATAGAACGAATAAAGTAGACAATAACGGATATCACCTGTGTTTTAGATAGAGTCTCTTGCTCACATTGAATTGATGCTTTGTATACCTTGTTTTGAGCCCCTTACCTTGTACACATATATTGGACATAGGATATTTGATAAATATCTCATGTTAATTTTGAATTGCATACATATCATTCATGATTGATCGATGTTTTCAATTTTTCAGAAAATTGTGGCTTAACTAGTATGCCTCTCCAATCCTCGAGTTCTGCATATCACGCTGGTTTGTTACTATCGGTAAGTCTATCCATATCTGGTTGAAATAATTCCCAGGATGGCGAGAAATAGATTTTGCGCTCTTTAATCAGGATTGGACATGGTGAGTACTAGTTGAGAGTAATTTTGGTAAGGTGTAGCTTGATTAGTATACATCTTCGATCAACTCGTTCGGGGTCGGCAACCTTTCGAGGGTTTAATGTCCGACAGTCTATTGGCCATGCCTAATCCATAGGATAGGATGGATAGACTCTCGCCCTACTGACTATAGAGTCAGGATTCTGATATGGATATACTAATTTAAGTACACTTACATTCAGATCTGTCTTAGCTCATCAGGTTAAGAGTTTTCAGTGATGTTCATTCCAGAGTTTCTTAGCTCATCAGGCTAAGATTTGCTGAGTATGTTTTCAGTTTGGGTGACTTAGAAGGTCACTGCAGTTTCCGTTTTTAGTTACTGTTTTACTTGCATATTCTGCGTTATAGCACTGTTTTACTTACAGCTTTCCTGCACGTGTTATATATATTTAGGATGCTAGTTTTACTTACTATTTTCTTATGCTCACCTAGGATGTTAGTTGTTTTCAATTTTATACTATTCAAATTATGTATGTCACCTAGCATATTCTATTTGATCATAAGCATGTTTAGGTCGTACTTTTCTTACAATTTTGTTTAGTCTTTTGCTTATCTATCTTTGTTACAGTTGCTTGGAGGAGGTATGTATTACTTCCTAGTTGTTTTAGTTATAAACTGTTTGTTTATAACTTTATTACTGTTCTTTTTGATACACTTTTCTGCACTTATTTTGCTCAGTTCTGTTCTTATGGTGATATCTATTTAACTTAATAAAATTGTATGCCCTAAAATGTACTTAGACATATTGTCTAACAAGTTTTTCTTTTGTTGGATGGGGCCCTACCATTATGAAACTGATAATGGTAGGTTCTGAGTTTGTTGGAGCAGCAGATCCAATAGAGAGCTTGCCTTTGGGAGAGGAGCCTGTTCTTGAAGATTTATAGCTTTAGTTTTCTTTCTTTCAGTGAGATTGAGAGTTCCTTTCAGTTCTTTTAAATTTATTAAATATTGTAATAATACAGGATAACATTTTCTCTTCAGCTCTTTACTCATTCTGTATTATTGTATTTATACTGTATGGATGGATGTTATACTTTTATTGCTTCCGCACTCTGAGTTCATGTATAGTCATTTAGTGAGAGTTCTTATGGATTGAATGGCAAAGTTCTTATTTAAGTTGGATTAGAACACGTGTCTAATTCAATTCTAAGTGGGGACCTTGTCATTTGGTGACCCCTCCACCGTAATCATGTTAACTTAAGGGTTAATAGGACTACGGCGGGGCAGGGCCGCCACATATTGTGAGGATGAGTTCCTTTGCATTTACTTTTTATTTAGACTTTGAATATTGTAATAATTCAGGTACTCTTAATTGTGTATTTGGATTTATATGCTTATATTCTGAGTTATATTTTACACTTATGTTATATTATGATATTTGGATGTAATTTATTGCTTTCGCACTCTGTACCTTTACTTATATAGTGACTGTTAGATTGATTCTGTATTAATCATTCCCTGATCAGGTGAATTATGGAGTTTATCCTAATCCAGTGGTAAGTGAGGGGTTAGCCAGAGTGACACTCCACCCTTAACATAATCCTTTGGCGGATTAAGGGTGCGGGACGCCACACTATATATGGCCAAGCCTTCGGTGTCCTGTTTTGCAGCTATAATAGAATCAGACACTTTATTAATCAAGTAAAGTGTGACTTCCATGTTACCCCATGCAACAATGAGTGCAACCTTTGTGACCTTCCATGAGTTCCTTGTAAAGGTTGTACTATAGCCTTCCTTGGCTAGCTGGTTAATTGAAATTTGGTTCCTTTGTAGACACAACACATGTTTAATTTCTCTGAGCTTCCAAATTGCACCGCTTAGTGGCTAGACATCAACATCACCTATACCTATGATGTCACATGTCTTGTTATCTTCTAGATACACCTTCCCCAAGTCACCCTTAGTATATTTCTTAAGGGCACTCATCATAGGAGTTGCATGAAAGGATGTGCCTGAGTCCAACACCCAGGACTCCGTATTGATAAGTGACATAATTAATGCATCATGATCCTCTTCTATTGAAACATTTATTATGGGGGCACATATCCTTGGTCCCATCATTTGTCTTCTTCGGGATAGGGCAGTCATTCTTGAAGTCACCTGCCTTTCCACAGTTCTAGCAATCAGGCTTTGTTTTTTTGAGTCTAAATTTTCTTTGTCTTAACATAAACTATTTCTGCTACAACTTTGGTCTACACCTCTTCTTCAATTTTCAGCATTTAATGTTGAAGTAGATACATCTCATGGAATCTTTTTTGCATCTCTTCATTCAGCACCAGCCCGACAATGTTGTCTTTCAATGGCACATTTTCTGATGAGTTGCTGATGGTTGTAATTAGCCCATCCCAATTGTTCGACAATGAAGAGAGAAATAACATATCTCAATTCTCATCATCAAACTTGATGCCCACCGAACTCAACTGACTTGTCACATTGTTGAACCCATTCAGATGTTTAGTCAATGATTAGCCGTACACCAACTTCATGTTAAACAGTCTTTTCATCAGAAAATTTTGTTTGAAGTCGAAGGCTTCTTATACATCCTTATCAGAATATTTATGAGATCTACAATAGTTTTCTCATTAACAATATTAAATGCAATTAAGGACGATAATGAAATACGAATCAACCCAACATAGTTCTATCAAGAGCCTCCTAATCTTCCTCTGACATAGTAGTCGGTTTCCTGATAGCTCAACTGAGTCGTAAATACAACTTCTTCTAGTAGAGCAAATCCTCAATTTGCATTTTCCAAAAGGCAAAATTAGTGCCATTAAACTTCTCTATTTTATATCTCATTTCGTCGATCATTGCTCCCACTCAAACTTTAAACTCTAGAACAACAACAATGATCTTTCTGATACCAATAGTTGAGAGCATGCGGTGGAAGAGATTCTTAGCTCAATAATGAGGAGCAGGGTTATGTTAATAGTTACCAAGCAATAAATGAAATTAATCAAGCACAAACAAAATAGAAATCACATCACAGTCATATACACAAACCACAAGCGTCCAAAACATAATAATTTTTATGTGGAAAACTTAATGACGAGAAAAAATCACAGAGCCACACCACAAAAAAAATTTCCATCATGAATCAAGAAGATTACAGAGTTATAGAGAGTTTCACCTTCACAAGAATACTAAAGATCTACCTCTTACACAACCTTCTAATCAATTTTTTTTTTCTGTAAGAAACACCAGCTCTCACTCTAGGTTGAAAAAAAGGACTAGTATCCACCACATAATTAAGGTTCTCTCCAACATGCAAAAGTCATAGGAAACATCTCTATAATATTTCCTTAAATACTTAGGCACTATTCGGACACCGAATAGTTCAAAACATCTCCCAAAGCACTTATGACAACACTTAAATTTGAAGCAGAAACCCAGCTGACACTACGGCGTGCCGTAACGCCCATATTTCAAGTGGCTGGCACCAGGGCGCATTGCAGCGCCCCAGTCTCTGAACCGTCTGACGCCAGGGCGCACTAGAGCGCTCCTGTCTCTGGATCGTCTAGACGTCACGGCGCGTTGCAGCACTGAACTTCTTCAACTTGTCATGTATCACCTCTGAACCTCACAGAAGACCGCCAGAGCTCCATTAGCCCTCCATGATGATCTGAATGATCTCTACACATCAACAACATACAATGTACCAATCATATACTTTCACATAAAATTATCATTTTATTATATATTTAATATTGCAAGTATATCAAAATTTTTTGTGGGACACCAATATTATACTTAAAATAATAAACTTATATACTATATTAATTATAAAATTATTGATATTTATATTATAGTATTAAATTTATTCATATAGTAAATTTATTAGTAAGATATTAGTTAAAAATGATACATATTTTTTTATTCTCCCTTTATTAATTTTTTGGGAGAATTTTAATAAATTTTGAGCCATTTTTCATTTATAAATAGGAGCCTTTTTGCCACCACGCGCGGCGGCCATGCAGTCGTTCTCGGCGAGCTGAGAGCTACTGATACCGTGGAAATGGAGCTATATAGAAGCCAACTAAATCCCTAGATAACCTATTCGTTTTTCTTGGACATTGACAGAGGCACCATCGCCGTTCTTTCTCCGGCGACGAAGTACTAGCCTGCATTGCGACTTGAATCTCCCCATCCTGCTTTGCGTATTATATCAGTTAGTCTATTTTCTAGCATTCAATTCCAGTTTTATTGTTCTGTTTCTGCTCGCATTGCTTTTGATTTCTAGTTCTTGATTCTATTGTTTCTTGCTTGGGTGATTGAATCTTTCCATTACTGAAAAGGATGCCGCAGGTGCTGCCGGAAACTCTTCCGAAATATAAGCGGCCGAATGCCTTCGCAAACCGCGATTTCCCGCCTGGATGTGGCCCTAATGCCGTTAGACCGCCCAAAAATCCAACAGAAGAGGCTTTTTCTCCGGTGGGGTTGCACAGCGGTAAGGTCACCAACTCCGATAGTATTATGGTTTGGCTACAGATTTAAACAAACAGTAACAAATCAAAAGTTAATTCTAATACTGTTAAATCCTGTAAAATATAGTAAATGCAAGTTATGTTTATTTTCTTTAAGCATCTTGGATATGCTATTGTGGCAGATTTAAGAGATTTAGGAAGAAATTTGAGCAGCGAAAAATTAAATCCTTATTTATTGAAATGATTTACAAATAGTTTGTTCGGACATAGCTGGATTTAACATTGTCATGCATTATATCTTTTCGGATTAACCGTCTAAAGAATAATAATAATAATAACAGGACTGTTTGGTTCAATGCCATTAAAATTGAGATGTTGTTGTAGTTATGATGCTCATGTAAGTTTTATTTTTTTTTATTAAGGTGCCAATTTATATTCAGCGCAACGCTAATTTCAAGTTCATTGCACTTTTGGTACAAGTCTTCCTTTTTGCAATAGCTTTTATTGGCAACAAAAGTTCTTTGATCTCAAATTCTTATGAGTTTTTATTTATATAAATTTAAACTTCTCAAAAAAAATATATTATTGCTTAAATAATAAGTTTGTATAAAGATCACCATTATATATATAGCGGAGAGAGTAAAAGAAGACAACAAAATTATGCAAGTATATGCAAGATTAGAATATTTTGGGATCAATGTGTTTTTTTAACTTATTGTATATCTTCTATATTTTAACATCCCTCTTAATTTAAAGTAGTTTGACAGACATCAACTTAAGTTTGGATTAGGGCTCTTAGAAATTATTAGAAGTTGAGTCATAGGTATGATCAATGTGTTTTTTAAATTTATTGTATGCCTTTTATATATTAACACTTCGATTAATTTAAAATAGTTTAACATAACTAAGTTTGAATTAGGGCTCTTAAAAATTTATTAGAAGTTGAGTTATATCAAAGATATCTGCACTCTAAGCTGAAGTAGTGATAACTAAAAAGTTACATAGCTAACATGTTATACAATGTTAATGATTTAAGAGCACCAACTTAAGTTTGGATTAGGGGTCCTAAAAATAGATTAGAAGTTGAGTCATAGCAAAGTTCAATACATTTTTAAATTTATTGTGTATCTTCTATATTAACACATCTCTTAATATAAAGTAGTTTGACAGAAACCAACTTAAGTTTGGATTAGGGATCTTAAACATTTATTAGAAGTTGAGTCATAGCAAAGATATCTGCACTTTGAGCTGAAGTAATGATAACTAAAAATTCACAAGCTAGTATGCCATACAAAGGGAATGATGATGAAATCCTTGAATAAAAGCTGAATGGGAAGGAGTTTCATGAATTTCTTGCTGCCCTAAAGTGGATTAAATGAAAAACCATAAAAATCTAAAAATAAAATTTGATATCTAGAATACCGAAATCAATTGGAATTGAAGTTGTCATCAAAATCTTTATTGGACATTGAAATTTGCAACTTCTCTCCTTTAATCTATCCTTGAGGAAAAGAAAGGGGTTGATGTAGTTTCAAGAGGATGGGGTGAGGGAGTTGGACCTTGGTACTGCAGGCATTGGAGGCCCAACCAGGTTTTGGAGGATGGGTTGATAGAAGGAAGAAAAAGTAGAAAATGTGAGACGTTGGAATGCTCCCCCCAAGTTGGAGGTGTCTTGGGAGGAGAGAACAAAGAGGACATAATAATTTTTGGGTGGAGAGGGCTGGCTAGGCTTGGTTCCTGATCTGAAGGATTGGGTAGTTAATGCGAGTGATTTGGATAGAGATGGACAAATTAGAGGTTTATATCAAATTCTCTTAAATAATGAATTTAGGGGTTTTGATGAAATAACTTATAGAATTTCAAATAAAAATTGAAAAAGTAGTACAAAATTTGCAAAAAATTAAAAAAATTATCCAATTATGTCAAAGCTTTAAAATTACAAATTTGTCACTTTTATAAAATTATGAAAATATTCTTTAGTCTAAAAGTTACAAAATTGCCTCTAAACTCTTTTTTACGGTGACTACATAAACTTCTTTTAATATTTTCCCTTAAGCCCGCTATTTTATTTTTATCGCCCTTCCAGTTTTTAGTGCCTTATGCTTACACATGGCCCTCGATGAGTTTCGATCAATACTCATGATATCATCACCTTCATCATATTCTTGTGTTTAACTTTCATTTGCTATAATGATATTATCCTTCAATGAAATGTGCTTTTTAAAAATGAAATATTTGGGGGAGCTTTTATGATCTTTTTTGTGCTTGGTAAATGTTTCATCCTATCAATCCCATCACATCTGAATTCATTATTATAGAAGCAACATATATAAGGCCCCTGCATTACTAGGTGCTTTTATAATATTTAAGACCCCTGCATTACTAGGTGTTTCTATATTATATTTGTAAGCATGATTTTTTTTAATATGAATTTAGCCTTCTAAACTATTCAATGAAGTTTCTCCAAAAGCCCTGACTCAATAAAGAGTATAAATTCAAAAAATGAGACAAAAATGAAATGATAAACTATAACACAAAATTGCTGCTCAAATTTATCTATAATTAGTATCATCAAAGGCATTCATTTCTATTCATCTTCATAACTACATTTAATTTGCATGCCTTTTCAATTAAGTAAAGCATTTTATGTATTAAGTGCAAATTACCTATAGGCTAGAGATTGTAATATATGCAAACATAATCATTTTTGTTTTAGAATTATGAATTAAAATTGTTCATTTTAATACTACACTGTCTATTAATAAAAAATAAGTATGTTATTTCTACATGACCTCAAACCTTAAATTGCTACTAACTGATGAATGGAATAAGCATTTGTTCACAATATAAAAATAGCATAGCAGAACATTACTTCCAAATAATCCACAGTATTAAAATTAATATTCACAGTTTATTAAGTAAATAATATAATTCTCATTCATACTACTTAATTAATAAATGCATGGAATTTGCTATAAATTGTGCACTATTTGATTGTTCCTAAGCAAATTCCACTATAACTCAATGCCATGTTAGTCTTTTTAATTACTTTAGCAATCAAAATACCTTTGAAAATCTTGAGGATTGATCAAGCATTAATTAGAGTAAGCATTCATCAATCTTCGGGCTAAGCCACTTGGAAAAAAAATTTCGTCATTTAAAAATTTGGTGTTCTGGTTATGAATTATTGGTTTATTAGTCTAATTGATTAAACCTATATGGATTAATCAAACTGATCAAAAAGAGATATACATGATTAATAGTTTAAAATATTGGAAGAAAATAATAATGAATAAAATGTAAGTTAGATAGCTTAGAGAATGGAGATGTGCAATCTACAGTTGTTGAAGACCAGTGGGTGGAGATAATAAGGAGGTGTAGAGGATATATAACTCTGGGTCGTTCGAAAAACCTTAGGTCGTCAATGCTAGAAGAAATGCAGACCGTTAACATCATTGAATGGAATGGTGTAGAGAGGTTGAAGTTCGTAGAAGTCGAAAGAATAAAGGAGAATAGAGAGAACCATGAAGACTGAAAGAGAATTTAGAAATTGAAGGTTAGACAACATCTTGGCTGTTTCACACAAACAAGGTCCTGCAAAGCGAAGTTGTGACATTATAGTTTAAGTCTCTGTATTTTCTAAAATTCAGCTGCATTGATTATTGTGGTCGGTAAGGCTAATGTGCATTGCATTCATGTCAAAATAACCATTCTACTTGATCCGACTAAGTCATCTATTTGTGGTTCGACCAATTTGGTCGAACGACTTGGGATAGGTTTTAAATCTTGATGAAATATATAGACAATTTGAAATGGGATCTCAACATCAATAATATTTATGTTATACCTTATAATTAAGAAAGCAACATATAGATGAGCATATGGCTGTAAATTATTATGCTCATAATGTTGCAGTATATTAATGTCGGTATACTTAAAGGCTTGTGATGAATAATTAGAAGGTTTGTTCAACATCAGTAATTGTTAGGATGTGGATTCTTCGACGAATTCTCTAGGATTAGGTGCTGAGAATCACCCGAGCAAACCAAAAATATAAGCCAATACAAACAATCGAAAATTACAGCACAAGCATTCAATCACACAAACATACAAACACAAAGGATTTCACATGGAAAACTTAAGATTGAAAAAAACCACGGAGCCACCAATCACAAAAAAATTCACTATAGAAGAGATGATTACAGAGTTAAAAGAATTTATCAATCACTTAGAGGAAGAAAGATTCATCGCCTTTTAGCTTTTTCTTCTCCTTCTCTTTTAGATTTCTCTTTATTCTCACTCTTGGGTTTCAAGCCTCCACATAGTTCTCGCACAGAAATGACATACATTTAACCCTAACATAACATGTTAGCTTTTATATGGGATCCCAAACTAGCCCCAAAGTGCTATAAACAGCTTATGACATGTCACATCCTAAGCTGGAATTTCCGTGGGCGCCTGCCTTGCTTTTTCTGGGGCATCAGACTTTGTCTAGCATCAGGCTCTCTGTTTGTTGGGCGTCTGGGTGCCAGACTCTCCGCCAGCCTTGTTGTTGGTTGCTCAAAATCTGTCTCGGAGTTCACCGAGACACCATTTGCTCTTTCCTTGATGATCCAATTGGTCTCCACACCATAATAATCTCCTACTTGAAGATCAATTGCGATCAATATATCATCAACTTTGGATTTTCTTCATCATGACTTCCATCCTTGCAAAAGAAGTGGTGTGGCTCACTCGCCTTTATCCTTCGAGGCCAACTGAAGCTGAGCATAGCTTCAGTTTCTTCATTGTCACTGACTTCGTGAGCATGTCTACTGGATTATTTGGTGTGTGAATCTTCTCCAATCCTAGCTGGCAATCTTCTAATAAAGATCGAACGAAATGTTACTGCAACTAAATGTGCTTTGTCTTGGCATGAAGTGCTGTGTTCTTAGCTAGATGGATGACACTCATACTATCACTATGCAGTTTTCCATCCTCTTGCTCCTTGCCAAGCTCAACTAGAAAACCCTTCAACCGAATCAATTCCTTACTCACCTTAGTTGATGACATACTCTGCCTTTGTCGTAGATAGGGCGATTATCTTTTGAAGCTTGGAGATCCAGCTCACCGCAACAATATCTAATGTAAACACGTATTCCGCTGTGCTCCTCATGATGTCGATGTCTTTAGATAATTCAAAGTCTACATATCCCTGTAACTCTATCTTGGACTTTCCAAAGCATAAGGCTTTGTCCGCAGTGCCTTTTAGATATCTAAGTATCCACTTGACTACTTCCTTGTGGGGCTTCCCAGGGTTGCTCAGGAACCTGATGACCACTCCCGCTGAATAGATTATGTCTGGTCTTGTGTATATCATGGCGTACATCAAGCTCCCAACTGTTGAAGCATATGAAACTTTCTCCATATGCTCTCGTTTCACTTTAGTTTTTGGCATATGCTCCTTGGATAGACTGAAGTGACTTTCTAAGAATGTGCAAATTGGTTTTTCCTCATTCATGTTGAATCTTTTGAGCATTTTTTTAACATATTCTTCTTGAGATAGCTTTAGTATTCTTGCACTCCTCTCCCTGCTAATTCTCATCTTGAGTATTTGTTTTGCAAACCCCAAGTCCTTCATGTCAAACTCCTTTGACAATTATTTTTTCAGTCTCTTTATTTTCTCCATATTGGATCATTCTATTAGCATATGATCTACATACAGAAGTAGAATGATATATGAGTCAAATTGCTTTACATAATAATAATAATCTGTATCGTATCATTTGTACCACGTGTCTAACATAAGTCAGACATAAACCTGTCAAATCTTCTGTACCACTGCTTCGACGCCTATTTCAAGTCATATAGGCTTTTCTTGAGCTTGCAGACTAGCTCACTCTTTCTCAGATTTCATAACCTTATGGCTACATCATTTACAACTCTTCCAGGTCACCGTGAAGAAATGCAGTCTTCACATCCATTTGCTCCAGATGCAGATTCTCAACTGCTACAATGTTCAGTACTATTTTGATAATAATCATTTTTACCATCGGAGCAAAGATCTCATTGTAGCCCACGCCGTGTTTCTGTCGGACTCCTTTTACTACTAGACTTTCCTTTGTAGTATTTGCTACCATCCAGTTCTTTCTTCAATTTACAAAACCATTTGTCCTGAAGAGCCTTTTTTCCCTCTGGTAGCCTCGCCAACTCCCATGTCTCATTTGACATGAGTGATTTCATCTCATCATTCACGGTTGACTCCCACTTGATTGAATCATCAACTTGAAGCGTCTCTTCATTGCATTCTGGTTCACCACAATCTGTTAACAACAAATAATATAACGAAGGAGAGTACTTTTATGTAGGACATGATATTCTGGTGAATCTACTTAGCTCGGTAGGAACTGTTGCTCTTCACCATCATAAGCACCTGATTGTGCCTGCTCATCTTGCTCAACGTAGTCATCTATTTCAATGTACTTTGGCACATTATTTGAAGCTCCTTCTGAGTTGTTATGAACTCCATTCCTCTCCTTGTACATCTCATTCTTATTCAATGTGATGTTCCGGCTTCTGATGATTTTCTGATTTTGATAGTCTCAGATTCTGTAGCTAAATTCTCCCGCTCCATTTCCATAGCCTATGATTCAACCACACAGGAGCTCTCTCAAGTGGAGGTTTGGTTGGCGAGTTGGTGGTAGCAGCGAGCCAAGGCACAATGGCTCTCTCAGGGTGACTAGTGCACTGCGGTGTTTCAGCGGCTTGCAACGCAGCGTCGTAAGTCGAACACCGTGCTCGCGCTACAGGAGGAGTTTGGGGAGTTCACGTCAGACCCGTAGCAGATTCACCAGGTATTTTTTGAGATTTTTCAGGGGAAGTGGGGCACCTCTTGTCTTGTAGGGGATTGCCCATATGATATGGTTCCAGATTATATACTTGGTGACGCAGATTCTGCCTCTCTCCAATGTACGGTCATAGACGCAGAAATTTGGGCAGCCATGAGGGATCTTGGCCTTAATCGTTCCCCTGAGATTGATGGTATTATCCCCTTTTTCTTTATGGGCTACTGGAGGATCACCTAGGTTGACACCCTGGCAGCCGTCCACCATTTCTTTGATGGTGGGCAGATGTCGCAGCGCTGGCATGATACTCCAGTAATCCTCATTCCGAAGGAAGAGGGGGCCTTTACTCTGAGGCAATTCCATCCCATCAGCTTGTGCAACACTGTCTATAAGGTGGTGGCCAAGATCTTGGTCATGCGCCTTAAGACAGTGCTGCCTTCTTTGATCTCCTGAGAACATGGCGCTTTTGTTCTCAAGAGAGATATTAGTGAGAACTATCTCAACGTCCAGGAGATCCTCACTCTTCTCTCATGCTCCACCTTGACGGCTAGTCATATGGCCATCAAGGTGGATATGGAGCAGGCTTACGACCGGATGGAGTGGGGGTGTTTACGCATGGTTCTTCAGAGATTTGGCTTTTCGCAGCGGTGGATGGATTGGGTTATGCAGTGCGTGGAGTCCCCCATATTCTCAGTCCTGGTTGGTGAGCACTGACTTCCATAGATAGTGGGCGGAGAGGTTTCAGGCAAAGGGATGCCCCCTCTCCCTTACCTATTCATTTTGTGCTAGGAGCTCTTCTCCTTTCTAGTCAGCGGTAGCAGCAGATAGGTCGATCGATCGGTATACAGTTGGACAGAGGTGGGCTTACCTTTTCCCATCGTATGTACACGGATGATTTAATCATGTTTGCACCGGCTTTAGTGGCAGCGGGTCGTGAGGTCTAGCAGATTCTGACAGAGTATGGGAGTTGGACAGGACAGTCTGTGAATTCGCGAAAGTCACTGATTGTTTTCAGTCGACAGGCCCCAGCTTATCGACAGCGAAGGGTAGCGATCCAGCTGGGCTTCCAGAGAAGAGGGTCCCTCAGATAACTTGGGGTTACAGTCGCGGACAGACCCCGCGAAGAGCAGACTTCTTAGTAGCCATCACTGAGCAGGTCTGTGGCAGGGTGAGCTCCTGGAGTAGTTGTCACCTCTCATTTGCTGGTAGATTGTGTTTGATCAGGTCAGTTCTTGCTATGATCCCCAGCTACTAGATGTTGGTGGTGCCGATACCAGACTCCTGCCTCTTCGACATTGAGGCTATCCTCTGTAAGTTCCTTTGGGAAGGAGCGGGGTAGAAGTCTACACTATGTGAGATGGCAGGAGGTTTGTCGACCGCTCGAGTCTGGTGGACTCGAGATCAGAGACTTGCGACTCTGGGGACTGTGTTAGCAGCCCGTCTACCTACAACTTTGTCAGCAGAGAAGACCTCATTTGGGTGAGAGCCATGGAGTTTCGCTACCACTGCAGAGGTGAGGACTTTATGGTGCAGTGGGCAAACTTCACTATTTGGAGATTGTTGGCCTACAGCTGGTTAGTCGCCCAGAGACACACCCAGCTTGAGGAGGGGACCTTGCAGTGGCAGGTGGATGATTTTATTGAGAGCAAAGCCAACCAGATCTACCTGTTGGAGAGAGGAGGTCAGTCGTGGCAGTTTGCGGCCATGTGGGAGATGGCCCTGGGCCCCAGGGAGGCTTGTTTTCTTTGGAGACTGCTCAGCGACGCTATACCGACAAGGTGTTGATTGCTCAGACGATGGGTCACTCAGTCAGCAGCGTGTACTTGGGGCTGTGACTCGGAGGAGGACAGGGTGTTGATTACTCAGACGATGGGTCACTCAATCAGCAGCGTGTGCTTGGGGCTGTGACTCGGAGGAGGACAGGGAGCACTTTGTGGTCCATTGCAGCTACACGAGGGACATCATTGAGATTTTTGTTTGTTGGGGCTTGCTTCCGGCCACACTCATCTCCTGTGACCAGTTCATTACGCTGTTCTTAACCGCTTCAGCGTCTCGACGCCGCCGCTTTAGCTACCAGTTTGTTACGTACTCGCTCTATCAGTTATGGAGGAGCAGGACTTAGCGTTCTCACGGTCGCCCGCACCCTGCACCGATGGTCTGCGGGCTCGATACTTTCTGCCATGATTAGTGTTGGACTTCACAATGGGTTTGACTCCTGGGGTCCCACGACCCATATGGGCCCCTCCACCTTATACAGATGGTGCCCCCCCCCTCCGACCTGTTGGCTGAAGGCCAACATTGACGCATACTACAACTACGTCGAGTATACTGCTTTTGGGGCAGCTGTTATCCGCGACTCTGACGAACAATTACTGGTTGCTGTAGGAGATAGCTTACATGCACATTCTCCTCATCAGGTAAAGATACGGGCAGTGACCATTCTGCGGCTCCTAGCTACGGAGGTGGATACTGCTGGAGTCATCATAGAGGGTGACTGCTTGGGAGCGATTTGGAGGCTCCAATGTCTTTGGGAGATGACTCTTTGTTCACGAGACAGAGAGCGTCATGCAGATTACCTCGCTTTTTTGCTCGACTTTTCTTGTGTTATTTTTTCCCACCAATCGCACAGTGCGAATTGGGTGGCGGATTTTTGTGCTATATACGCCCATCAGGGTGCTTATATATATATATATGCATAGGCTACGGCCGTCTTTTATGAATGTGCACTTGATTGCCTTTGAATCAAGCTCGCTCTTGGAACCTGCATCAATGCCCACATAAGATGAATAACTAAATACATTCAGGTAATTTAATTTCACCTATTAGCTGCTCTGCGCCTCATATCTTCCTTCTTTCAAAGGGATTGAAGGACCCCTATTGATCATATGTGGCTATAATCATAATTTTTGCCCAAAATTTCTTTGGTAACCCAACATGTAGCCTCATGGTCTTGACTCTCTCTGTAAGAGTCCTATTCATATGCTCTGCAACACCATTTTACTGAGTTATTTCTGGAACAATGAACTCTTGCCTGATCCCATCCAAAGCACATGACTCATTGAACTCTTTATCACAGTACTCCCCGTCATTGTCTGTTGTGAGGCACTTGAGATTTAAACCAGTCTCATTTTCAACTAAGGCTAACCACTTCTTGAACACTTCAAACACATCATATTTGTGCTTCAAGAAGTATACCCATATTTTCCTGGTATGGTCATCAATGAAAGTAACAAAGTATGTGGCACTACTAAGAGAGGAGATGGGAGTTTGTCCCCACACATTAGTGTGTACAAGCTCCAACTTTTGGAATTTTAAGTCTGTCCCACTCCTTGAGAAACTGACATTCTTCTGTTTGTCGTACACGCAGTCTTTACAGAACTCTAAGTTCACAGATTTCAGCCTTGAAATATTTTCTCAAGATAACATCGACTTCAATCATTTCTCGCTCATATGATTGAGCCTTTGGTTCCATAGACGTGCATTAATCTGTTCTACTACTGCAATAGAGTCAGACACCTCATTGATTAGGTAGAGTGTCCCATCCATACTGCTCCGAGCAACTACCAATGAGCCTTTTGTCACCTTCCAAGAATCTCCTATGAAACTCATGCTGTAGCCTTCACAGGCTAAATGACTGACAAAAATTAAATTTCTTCTCAGACAAGGAACATGTTTGGCATCCTTCAACTTACATGCTGACCCATTTAGCAACTGGATATCCATATCACTATTTTCAATGATGCTGCAAGCTTTCTCATCTCCCAAATAAATTTTACCAAAATCACCTTTGGTGTAGTTCTTGAAATCTTCCTTCATGAAATTCTTGAAAGGAAGCACCTGAGTCCACCACCTAGGACTTAGTGTGCTAACAAGGGACAAGATCAATGCATCTTGATCTTCCTTTATTAAAATATTCACGGAGAGGCTCTTGTCTTTACCTCTTCCTCTTGACTTCTTCAAATAATAACAAGCTTTCTTGAAGTGTACTGATTTCCCGCAGTTCCAATATTCTGCCTTTCATTTTCTCAACTTTGATTTTCCTTGCATTAACTTTGACCTATTTCTGTTGAATTTACGTTTTGCACTCATTCCTCTAATCTCAACATTAAGTGCTGAATTCGATGCTTCACCATTAGATCGCTTCCGCATTTCTTCATCAACACCAACCCGGCAATGTCATCAAACTTCAAGGTTGCATTTTCTGATGAATTGCTGACTGCAGTAACCAATCCATCCAAACTATTCGACTATAAAGATAGAAGTAACAAAGCTCTCATATCGTCATCAAACTTGGTGTCAATTGAGCTTAACTAGCTTGTCATTTATGAGATTTTAACATTTGACAAGACAAATTAAATGTGTTGGAAAAATTATGCCTGTGGTATTTAACAGAATAAAAAGGCATAATCTCTTAATTTGATAATAAATATCTTCATTATTATCTAAATATCATATTTTTCAAAAGTAAACACATATCTTCATTATTACATTGAAAGTATCACTTATATATATATATATATATCACATATTCTCATTTGATATTATTGAAAAAATAAATCTCATACCCTTAGTTTAAATTTTTGATAATTTAATTATTTTATATCTGATTACAACAAACCAAAAACATTAATCAATATAAATTTATACCATTAGTTTCAATATCCATATATCTAAATATCACTAGCTTGTCACAGTATTGAACTCATTTAGATGTTCCGTCATTGAACCGCCGTCTACCATCTTTATATTGAATAATCTCTTCATAAAAAAAAACCTTATTAGATGCCGTGGGCTTCTCATACATTCTCGTTAGGGCTGTCATGAGATCCACCGTAGTCTCATCATTCACAATGTTAAATGCCATAGATGAGGATAAAGAGAGGTGAATCAAGTTTAGTGTTGTTCTGTCGAGAACTTTCCAATCTCATCTAATATAGTAATCGGTTTCTTGCTAACTTCTTCCGATAGTAAGTAGAGTTTCTTTTGGTAAAGCAAATCTTCCATTGCATTTTCTAAAAGGCAAAGTTTGTTCCACCGAACTTTTCAATCTTGTGTATCATTTTGTTGGACATTGCTCCCACTCAAGCTAACGAACCCTAAAATCAAACAACTCTCTGATACCACTTGTTAGTACGTGGGATCTCCGATGAAATTCCTATGATCGGGGTTTGACTACTGAGAGTCATCGAAGCAAACACAAAATATAACCTAACACAAACAATCGAAAATCATAATACAAGCATTCAATCACAGAAGCATACAAACACAAATGATTTTATGTGGAAACCCAAGAATAAGAAAAAACACGGAGCCACACCACCACAAAAAAATCCACTATCTAAGAGATGATTACAGAGTTACAGAAAATTTATTAATCACTTGGAGGAAGAAAAAATTCATCAACTTTGAGCTTCTTCTTCTTCTTATTCTCTCCAATATTTTTTCTTGGTCTTACTCATCTGTGTTTCAATCTTTCGAGCATCCACACAACTTTCTCACCAAAATGGCACACATTTAACCATAACATAACATGTTAACATTTATATGAGATCCCAAACTTGCCCTAAACAATTTATGACAGGTCACATCCTGAACTGCGATTTTCGTGGGCGCTTGGGCACCAGACTCTTTGTCTATTGGGTGCCTGGGCGCGTCTAGGCGCCAACCTGCCTTGCTGTTGACGGATGTGGATTCTTCCCGAAATTCCCCAAGACACCATTTGATTTTTCCTTGATTATCTAATTGGTCTCTACATCATAATATTAATATTTATGTCATACCTCATAACTAAGAATGCCAACATAGATGAGTACATGGTTGCAATTTGTTATGCTCATAAGGTTGCAGTATAATAATGTCGGTATACCTAACAGCTTGTGATGAATAATTAGAAGGTTTGTTGAATTACCTTTCAAAAAGGATAAATGTTATTGAGAATAGCAGTTGGGAAATGATTAAAAGTATAAATAGTTTTGTCCCTAAATTTTCAAGATAAGATGTGGGAATGGCATAAGCGCTCTTAAAAACCAGATGATGTTTGCATTCATCTTTTCCATTTTGTTGAGGTGTGTGTGGATAAGAACCTTAAGCCAATGTATTTTGCTGAATGGAGAAGTTTGATGAGAGAGAATTTTAGATAATCTATTGTGTTATTGGTACAAGTAATGTTAGGAGGGAGAGAATTGATTTTTGATTATTATGGAAAATTTATATTGATTAGTGATAATTCAAATCTTTGTGTTAAAAATCATAATTAAGCATGAATAGTCATCGAAAATATGTAAAAATATAAAAAAATATAATGAATTAGGTCAAAAAGAGTATTAGATATGGTGTTAAAAAATAACACTCCATTAAAAAGTTTAAAATGAAAACAATTAAAATTTTCAAATTTTGATGATCTTATCAAACCACAGAAAAGTAAAGGTTTGAGTTTATCTATGAATGCATATATCAAAGGACATGCCATTGATAAAGGGAGGTTTTCGATTTGGTGATGACTGTTATGCTTCTTAGAGGATTGTGAAGAGATGTGTGCTCAAATAAAGACCCACTATACAATATGTTCCAAGAGTTAGTCCTGCTCTGGATCTTACATGAGAATCAGAAGGTGAGAATATAACATTGTGTTTCAATTCACATCAAAGATTAGATTGAAGGCTATTTTAGTGACAAGATAAGTATAATGGAGATTAATGTGGGAGTCAGAAGAATGCTGAATATGAGATGTATTCTTATTTTTAGTGAGCTGGGATTTTTGTGGACAAATTAATGAAACCAATAGTTATATGCATGCAGTAAGCATAATCAAGATGCTAAGTCAACTTACTAGAAGAAATTAATAATGTAGTAGATGATTATTAGCGTAAACATTTTTAAGTAAATTCACTACATTATTTATTATGATAATAAATTTTGCGATGCTCTATGATATGTCTTGGTTGGACTGAGAGAGCACCAATGATGCTGAGATCCGTCAAAGATCCTTGAGATAATAACATACTTTACCAACAGAGCTCTCGCTGACAAAGAGATGCCATGAATCCCGATGACACTAAGAACATTTGGGACAGAGAATTGAATGTAGATCTGCAAGAAAAGACAATGCTGCTTTGACATAGAGTAGCAGAGCAGATCCAAAATGGTGCTGGCTGGCAATGAACAACTCAGGTTTGACGTCATAGAACTAGGTCTTAGATTTCCAAAAGTAAAGAGGAAACCAATCAATAATTGTTTTGTCAAAATAAATAAATCATTATTAATGATGCTCAAGGTGATTTAGGTAGCCGACTAAATGAATGCTTGAGATCTGGGCCAGGAAGGAGATTGAGCCAGAGATAATGATCCCTGTAAATTGACTGCAAAGAGATGTGGTCTCTGTAATTTAAGCTGTACGAACAGTGAATTAAAACGGTATGTGAGGTACATCGGACAACTTGAAGAACATGCTGGAATAGATCTGGGACAAAGATTGAGTTCCTCGGTTTGGCTATGGAGAGGAAATGTCAATTTTTAGAAAACCAGAGCTTATTCTTTTTTTCGATAAAATGCTGAAAACTTGGGGGAGTGGATTTGTATTATGCTTTATTTATTTTAGTTTTTGTACAGAGAGCACCTTTGTATAAAGGGTGAAGGCAGAGACAGAAAAATAAGAAAAACCAAATTAATAAAGAACAACATACAAAGAAAAATAAAGAATATATATATATATATATATATTTACAAAGAAAATATAAAGTAGTATATATTCCAGAATTAATATGTCCTTGATTTAATATATATCTTCCTAGTTTTAACAGAGTATTAAATTTTGAACTCTTATAATCAACAAATAATTATCCTTAATGTTATGCTAAATCTTACATTTTTTTGCAGCAAATGAAACCCATGCCTCGACTGTTTGTGATAGAACCATCGCCGCTTTTTCTGTTCCAAAAAAAAAGGGATTGGATGCTTTTGTTTCGGTGGGGGCTTTGCAGCCAATGAGGATTGATCTTACTAATAGAAATATATATGTTACACCTGAAACTAATCCTGAGAACGTAAAAGTGCAGGAATTAGTGAGGGCTTTGCAGCCAATGAGGATTGATCTTACTAGTAGAAATATATATGTTACACCTGAAAATAATCCTGAGAAGCTAAAAGTGCAGGAATTAGTGAGAGAGAGCTCACAGCTTCCCATATTGCTGAAGTATTGCTACTCTTCAAAGATGTATGGGCCTCCAAAGCGAAGAAAAATTTCTGCTGACCGCGAATTTCCATCTGAATGCGGGCCAAATTCCAACAATATCAACAAACATGCTGCAAATCACTTCAAGAAGAACCCTATTTTAAAACAGACAGAAACTGTAAGGTGCTCAAGGCTGGTTCCATATACCAAGCATATTTTGCGCCCAAAAAATATGCCTTTAGTGAAGCAGTCAATAGTGATAGATAAACCAGCAGAAGTTACTGATGCTGAAAATCATAAGAAGGTTGCAATTTCTGAAAGGGGTATGGTTGTGCATAGAAATGGTTCCACAGTAGCGAAAGAAAAAGAGAAAAACATTGGAGAAAGTGTTTTGGCTCAATCAAATTCCAACAAAAAACGATATGGTAGTGGGACGCAAAACCCTATTTGTCGTGTCCGCATCAAATCCTCCATGTATGGTTTCAGTACAGTCATTGTTCGTTCTATTTCTGAAAAAGCTTTAGATGGCTGCACTCCTGATAAAGGCAAATCTTTGGAAGAGTATGGGGAGAGAATGATTAGTCGGTCTCTTTTATCTGCTGAAAAATATTCTTGCAAAGATTTAAATAAGTTTGATGAAGTTGGTTCTACTTCTATTTTTCCTAAAATCAAAATAAAAAAGAAGGGTTTAGTAGAAAGAAAATCCCAACAAGACAAGAAAAACCTTATTAATGATTTTGATCATATTCAAGAGAAAGACAGAAGTCAGAGAGCATTAAGTGCATTTCAAAAACCCAAAAAAGTGAGCGTCACAAAAACACCTTTTGCCCCATCTAGGTTGTGTTTGAAAAGCAGTGATAGTGTAGAAATTTTTGCTCGGCACCGGGTTAAAAGGGCCTTGCGAATTTTCCAGAGTGCATGCCGGAAACTCTTGCATTTGAAAAGGCCGGATAAATTATTTAGGGTTGATTTGGAGGCTACTAAAATGCTAAAAAGGTATGGTGAATGGTTGAGCAATGGCCAACCAATAATTGGGCATGTGCCTGGAGTTGAAATTGGTGATGAATTTCATTACAGGGTGGAGCTCTCATTAATCGGCCTTCACCGTCCTTTTCAGAACGGCATAGCTGTATCAAAACAAAATGGTATTCCGGTAGCGGCTAGCGTTGTAGCATCCGGTGGATATGAGGATGATGTGGATTGCTCAGATGTCTTGATTTATTCTGGTTCAGGTGGTAAGAAAGCGGCTGGCGGAGATAAACAGCCAGGAGACCAAAAACTAGTGCGCGGTAACTTGGCATTAAAAAACTGCATAGATGCTCAGACGCCGGTGAGGGTTATTCATGGTTTTAAAGAGAAAGATGATCCCCATGATTCGAAGGGCAAGCTAGTCTCGACATTCACTTATGCAGGATTGTATTATGTGGAATCATACTGGCAGGAGAGAGGCCCTCATGGGTTCAAAGTTTTCAAGTTCCAATTGAAAAGGAAGGCCGGGCAGCCAGAGCTTGCTTTCAAAGAACTCAAAAGATCAAAGATGTTACAATTTCGTGAAGGCCTCTGTGCTAATGATATATCACGGGGAAAGGAGAAAATTCCTATATCTGTAGTTAATACAGTTGACACTGACCGTCCAAGGCCTTTTAAGTATATTGCCAAGAACATTTACCCAGCGTATTTTGTCAGGAAACCTCCAGTGGGCTGTGGTTGCATTGATAGCTGTTCAGATTCAAAGAAGTGTGCTTGTGCACTTAAAAATGGTGGGGAAATTCCTTATAACTTCAGTGGTTCCATTGTTCAAGCAAAGCCGCTTGTTTACGAGTGTGGGCCTTCTTGTAAATGTCCTCCTTCGTGCCACAACAGGGTCAGCCAACATGGCATCAGAATTGCATTGGAGGTTTTTAAAACCAAGGACAGAGGCTGGGGTGTCAGATCCTTGAAATCCATTTCATCCGGCAGCTTTATATGCGGGTATATAGGAGAGCTGCTTCAAGAAGGCGAGGCCGAGCAGAGGATTAATGATGAATACCTTTTCGACATTGGTCATAATTATGATGATCTTTCTCTATGGGGAAACCTTCCAAATCTTATTCCAGAGCTGCAATCTAGATCTTCATGTGATGGTGTAGAAGATGCGGGTTTTACAATTGATGCAGCTGAATATGGAAACGTCGGGCGATTTGTTAACCATAGTTGCTCTCCCAATCTGTACGCGCAGAATGTTCTGTATGACCATGATGACAAGAAAATGCCTCATGTCATGTTTTTTGCTGTTGATAACATCCCACCATTGCAAGAGTTAACTTATCACTACAATTATGCGATAGATCAAGTTCGTGATTCTGAAGGAAACGCAAAGAAGAAAGCTTGTCATTGTGGTTCTCCGGAATGTCGTGGCAGGCTTTACTAAGACTCGATGTTTTCATATGCTGGTGTTCTTTCAGATTATGAGCTTGGTTATAACTAAAGAGGTTAGTTCTTGTATGGGGAGAAAACAGGGAGAGCGTTGCATATAGCTTTTTTTTTGCCGCAGGGCGGAGCTTTTGCGTGATGCACTTTTTTGCTGTCTTAAGCTTACATCGCAGCAGGTATTGTACCTATTTTCTAAGTTTTCTGTCTCTCTCTCTCTCTCTCTCTCTCTCTCTCTCTCGGCCGATTAGCAATGACAACTTCGTTAAAATCTTTTCTTTTTTTAGTTTGGCTACATGTGGGCATGATAGATACATGCTTTGAGCTTATTTTATATTAAAGGATTAGAGATTAAAGCCAATTTGATTTTTTTTTTATTATATTAAATGTATTTTTGCTAGATCTTTTGAGAAGCTATATGGGAGCCAAATAATATTTTTCAAAGTTAAATAAGTTAGATAAACTAAGTTTAGTAAACCTGGAAAAGTAAGCTGCTATTTTAGAGTGATTAAGCTTAGATGAGTTCTGAATGATGTGATTTTGCATCATCCATCAGGCTTTTTTTTCTTTTCTTTTTCTAGCTAAAATATTGGGATACTTACTGGCATGGCACACAAATCTGTGTATTTGCATTTCTGACATCTAAATTTAATATATACGAAACTAATGCTATATTAAAGAGTTTGGTAATAAAATGTAAATAAGAAATATTTCTGTGATCCTAAAGAAATTCTCTCAAAAATAGTAAAAATTTAAATATGTTTGATAAAGCTTTAGAATCAATACAGCTTAATTCGTTTCTGACTTTTATATATGAGTAAAAGTCAAGTACTAAAATGACAATTATCTCTTTATGTGAGAGTGGCTTCGCTCATTTGATTTAATGAAAACCCAAATGATTGATAACAAATAATGATTAGATATGAACATTATGCGGGTTAAACCACCCGCCGCCGCAAGCTTGGGTTAGCCGGCAATCGGAATGGGCACATAGATCGGGCCAACTCGTCAATGTTCGGGCAAAGCTAGCCTCGCCCATGCAAGCAAGACTTTGGCAAATGTTTATTTAATATATATTCCAATAGCATATATATAATCATAATTTACACTTACACATAATATTATAAAAATGATTCTTTACACAAATGGGAGGCAGGTTAGTAATATTGTATGCTTGTGTACACAATAAATAAAGGAACGTACTTATTATTTTAGAAAGGAAAAATCATTTTTTCTTTGACATAAAAATGAAGAAGAATAAGCACAAGCCACCATAGTGCCTCCATTCTTTGCTAGAAGCACAACCCACCATCCGAGCTTCAACCTGTGTAAGCATATAATTAGTGAAATTTACTCAAACATTGGTTCGTGATCAGAAATATTATACCAAATGATATAATTTTAAGAGAAATGTTATTTATGTGGCACTCAAAAATACTTATCAAATTAAATTTAAACATTATTTTATAAGTGTTTATTTATTTATATTAAAATAATATAAATATTATTTTTAAAATTTGTATTAAAATAATATCCAAATCAATATTTTTGAATATTAATATTGATCTATTGTCTATATCCATTTAAATTTTCAATCTTCTAATTTTTGTGTAATTTTCTTATATTTATTTTTGTTATTATTTGAAGGAGATTTGGTTTAAATTTATAATTTGTGAATTTAAATCATAATAACAAATATTCGCTAAGCTCTAATAAAATTCAAAAATGTGATACAATATAAATTTAAAATTTAACATTTTAAAAATAAATAAAAAAACAAATCCACAAGAAAACACTAATTTTCTTAGCAAATAATAAAATGAGAAATACTATTTAGACTTACTGATGTAACATTCAAAAAAATTATCTAATAATTAATTTATTAGTATTTTATTTTATTTATATTAAAATAATTTAAATATTATTCTTAAAGTTCGTATTGAAATGTTCAAATTTTATTGAATAGGTTTTTATAGGTGCTACGTCAACAAATCTAAATAGCTATTTCTCAAATAAAATATAACATAATTTAGATGTTTATCCTCGACAAAATTAAAAAAGATTTATTATGTAATTTACAAATAAATATATGGAAAATAATAAACCTCCTCTTTTATGATTTTTGCACGTAAAATCACAAAAAAAGCAGCAGAGTTTAGATATAATAAATGCGAGCCTAAATTTTGTCTAATGTGATTGGATTTCGTCTAATAAATAACTAACAACCAACCACTTAACTGAGAAAAAAAGATATTCGCATTTTTTTTTTTGCACGTAAAAATAAATAAGAAATAAAATAATTTTGTAATTCTTTAAGGCTATATTTAAAAAGAAAAATGTTATTTAATTTTAAAAATATATTCCAAAAAATATGAATTTAATAAAAAAAATTTATTTCAATTAAAATAGGTTGAACTCTGCGGAAGGGGGGCAGATTCACCGGAGTTTTTTAATGGGGATGCGCGTTAGTAGTCGATGACCGGAAGGGGAAGGGATCTCAGCCCCTTTTTCTTCAAAGCCGGCTGCGCCTTTCTCATCTCTCTTGCCGGTTTCTTCGCCGCTCACCGCCGCCGGAGTAGCCGCCCAATATCTCCTTCCCTTCCTCTTTCGCCTCATCTTTTCTCAGGTCTTCTTCTTCTTCTTCTTCCTCCTCGTCTTAGCTTTTTTATATCTCCTGAAGCTTTAACTGAATGGCAGACGCTGCTCCTGATGACTCTGAACTCTCGATACATCGACGGAATGTAAAGTTTCGTCTAACTTTTCATCATGATTATTATTACTATTTGCTCTGATTCGACTTTTGCTGATTTCAAAAGGGGGAAACCTTAGCGAAGGAGCACCGATTTGCTAGTTCGGATGGTTTTGAGAGCAAGGATTCTGCAGGTATGGCGGAAGAGGTTAAAAGGCTCAGGGAATTGGTCCGGTCTCTTGAGGAGAGGGAAGCTTGCTTAGAGATGCAGCTTCTTGAATACCATGGACTGAAAGAACATGAAGTGTCAGTGAGGGAACTCCAGAACAGACTAAAGATAAGCGCCACAGAGATAAAGCTCCTCTCTCTCAGGATTGATTCTTTGAAGGTTGAAAATGAAAAGCTTCGAAGGATCCTTTTTTTGGAGAGAAAATTGGAATCCATTGATGAGCAGGGCGTGGAGAAGGCTGCAGCGAATCATGAAAATAACGCTGAGCTGAGAGAAGCGGAGCAGATGCAAAAATTGAACAAACTGAAAATTGAGCTGATCGAGCTTCCAATTGAGAATTCTACGTTAGAGCAGGAGAATTTGGCAGTTGTAAAAAAATTCGATTCTGAACACTTTCTGAAACCTTCAGAGCTCGGAAGCTCTTCTTCTGCAGTCAAAAGCCAGGAGGTAATCATGCATCTATGATTAGAAATTCAGATTTCTTCTTATGTTGCCTTCATGGTTTACAATTTTGGAATTCTGAGGTTATTGCATTTGTTGTCATTTCTTATTTTATACGCAAAAGATACTAACCTGACTATGCATTTCATTTTAGTTAATAATATTGGAGGATCCAAATCAACTGAGAGAAGAGAATGAAAATTTAAAGAAGAAAATGGAGCAGCTTCAAACTGATCACTTTGAATATGTTGAGGAGCTGGTTTATCTTAGGTGGGTCAATGCTTGCCTGCGGTATGAACTGAGAAACTTTCAGCCATCTCCGGGAAGAGCGGTTGCACGGGACCTGAGCTTTTGCTTGAGCCCAAGTTCTGAACAAAAGGCAAAAGAGCTGATACTTGAGTACTCAAAGTCTTGTTTCGATTTGAACAGTTCGAGGTTAAATGATTTCCAAGTAGATGATAGTTTTTCTCAAGAATCCGACGAGGAGTCTGATGAGATCTCCCTAGACTCTTCAAAGTCAAAATTCAGCAAGTTAAGCAAATCAAATTTTTTTGACAAGTTTAAGAAGCTTGTACTGGTCAAGGGCTGCAAAGATATGAATTTTGAAAGAAAGACTTCAGTTTCAAGTTGTAGAAAAAAATCAGTGGGTTACACATCAGGTTTCTCAGTAGAGAGATCAATCAGCTCAACGGGAAAGGAGTTTTATGATAATGAAAAGTGGCGCATTAAAAGAAACAGCTCTCATGGTTCATTGAGATGCAGCAGTGATCTTGGAGTAACTTTTGCTGACAATAAGAAGTTCCCTTCTAAAGAGTATGTTAGTGTCTCAAATTCTACAAGTTCTGTTGTTAATGACGAAGGCGATGGAAATCCTGTGAAGGATAGGCTGAAGAAATTTGCTCAAGTATTCAAGTCTTCTCATTATTGAGAGTTGCATAATTCATGAGTGATGATAGGAAGGTGCTATCTGCTTTTTATGTAAGCTTAACTATTATAATTGTTTGAAATTTGGGTCATTTGATCAGTATGGATCTCAGAGCTATTTCAATATAATGGCTCTGTGAACCATCCTGATTTGAACTTGAATAAAGCTTTCCTAGTGTAATAAGATTTTGCCATGTGATATACCTACTTACCTATGAACTGAGCTAGATGTACAGTTTGTTGAAGATGAAATTTTGTTTATAATCTTATAATTTTTTTTTAATTAACTTGTTCTTTGGAGCTGAAATTTTTTGTTATGGAAACGAAAGGTGCAGAACTTCTTGATTTAACTTGGCTGTTAGCATTGGAAATGTCATATGATGTCAGCTAGTTTTTTTTTTTTGAACCATTAACGGGCATAGCCCCAAAATTCTATTATAAATCAAACAGTTACAGAGAGAACATCAAAGAAGAAAGTGGGAAAGTGGGAAAAATAAACAATTGAAAGATCATGATTTAGATAATTTTTTATTCCAGGAGGTTGTTTTTCCCAGGTAGTTTCTGTAGTGTAGTATTCATGCGGAAAAGCTGACCAGTCCTGCATACCGAATGGTTGGAATTCTTCCTTGTCCT
Source organism: Gastrodia elata (assembly GCA_016760335.1). Classification (NCBI taxonomy): domain Eukaryota; kingdom Viridiplantae; phylum Streptophyta; class Magnoliopsida; order Asparagales; family Orchidaceae; genus Gastrodia; species Gastrodia elata. Next base: position 48,277,635 of record CM028670.1, read on the forward strand.
TTGTCATTAAAACCAAAATTCTAGAAAAGTGCTCGGAGGTAGTAACTGAAACATAAAATGCTTCCGTGGACAATGTCAGGTAGTTACTGAGAAAATAAGCTATAGTACCCCTCAAATATCTCAAAAATTTATTGATGACAATGTCAGCTTAATACCCTAAAAACCCCCTTCGCTAACCTAATAATCCAAAGTGAGTCCCGACATTCGGCCCCTTTGCTAACCTAATAATTCAAAGTGAGTCCCGACATTTGGCCCCTTCGCTAACCTAATAATCCAAAGCCGACACTTCCCCCTTTCGCTCGGCCTCCCCGATCTTCTGCCATCGAGCGCACCTCTCCTCCCTTTTCATCTCCGGCTACTCCGCCGTGAGACTCGCGAAACGGGATCTCCTCCATTGGCGGAAAACAGTTATCCTCCTCTTTTGGTGATCAATCGTTGCTCGTCTTTTCTCCTCTTCTTCTGCTTCGCTTTTTTTTTGTAATTCTTGTAAGTATTATTGTTATTTTTTATTTTTGATGAAGAAATGCCTAAAATATTATAATATGATCGATTGTTATTCCTTCCGCTAACCTAGTAATACTGTTTTTTACTACATTCATTTTGTTTTCCTAAAATATTAATGCACTAATTTCAATTATCTTGAGTTTTTGATGAAGAAATGCTTAAAAGATTTGGAAACTATCATTTATAAGCATAAAAGTTTAGTTCGATTTGAAAATTGTAAATTTTTTTTGCTGCTCTGTGAGTTAGTACATGGGAAAAAGAGTTTGATCATATGCTAGTGAGGTAAGTTGCACAAATTTTGGAGTTGGAGCAAGATAAGTGAAATTATTTTGTGGGCGATATGTAAATTCTATAGATTTTGGATTATGTAAGAAAATAGATCTTTTATTTATAATTTGCTATCATGATAGTCCTAATCTTTTATCGAATGAGATGCTTGATGCATTTGTATCTATTCAATGTTGTTAGTTGGGACATTAAAAAAATAAATTTGTATTTGGAGTAAGCAAAGCCATTTGGTATTTCATTTTGAAAATGTTTTGTAAGCCATCAATAAAGTCTATCTGGAATTTGATAAATAAATTACATGAATATTTCATTTTTTTGAATTTAAATGCAGGGCTTGTGATTTTTTCTGGCTTGATAATGTTAAATCATTTATTGCCAGTTTAATAAGACAAGTAGGTTGTCTTGAGCTTGTTGGTCGTATCCTATGGCTGCCTTGCTTTTTATTGGCTTGATAATGTTAAATCATTTTGAATTGTTGGTTGTCTTGAGCTTTGCTGGTCATTTCCTATGGTGGTTTGGATGTAAATCTTAGGAGATTCGTTTTTGATGAGAAAATGTCTATAAGATTATGATGTTATTATTTATAAGTATAAAAGTTTAGTTTGATTTGAAAATTGTAAATTGATTTTGGCATTATGTTATGCCAACTTGTTGTGGGTTTTGCATGCCCAAATTCTGTTTTCGCTCTCTAAAATGTTCTATTGAATGCTATATTTAATATTTTATAGAAATTTTTTTTTTTTTTTGGTTAAATTCATTAGTTTCTTTTGTAAGCAAGTCAAAAATAATGATGCATATCTTTTTATGGTGCTGCGTGATTGTCATATGTTGAATTATAGTTTCTGTTTCTTCAAAGTGTCTTTTTTTGTTTTTGCAATGCTATAGAAGGAACTTCATTCGTGATGGTACTTTCTGTAAATTGTCTTATGAAGTGACTGGAGCTTTTGTTTTTAACTATATTTGGGGAGGAATATGTTGGCATATTTTTTATTTGAGATAATGATGGATTGTGATGCTATATTAGACCCCATTTTGACAGTTTGATGACTTCTTTTGGCCATACCCCTTGAACAGATTCTACACTGATTATAAGGATTGATACCCATCGGGTCTTTGCTCTTCTGTGAGCCTCATTTGGAGGAGCTGAATCCTAATCTTCTAGTTTTTTCTATATAATATCTACAGTTTTTATATTGATTTATAAGCTTATATGTTATTTTATATTTATATTTATTATGTTTAATTTGTCTAATTTTTATCTTAGTTCGTAAATACATACATGGATGCTGCAAACACCACGTCCCATTTCATTGATGATGTTAGCAATTTTGAATAACGAACATTGCCAATGATGACTGAATTGGAGTTGGAATATTGCTCGCAATCAGAAAAAAAAATACTAGAAGATAACAACTCAGGTTAATTATTGTGTTATACCAAAAATTATATGATCAATTTTCAAATTGAACTAAATTTTTATGCTTATAAATGATAATTTTCAAATCTTTTAAGCATTTCTTCATCAAAAACTCAAGATAACTGAAATTAGTGCATTAATATTTTAGGAAAAAAAAAAGAAAGTGGTAAAAAACAGTATTACTAGGTTAGCGGAAGGAACAACGATCGATCATATTATAATATTTTAGGCATTTCTTCATCAAAAATAAAAAATAACAATAATACTTACAAGAATCACAAACAAAAGCGAAGCAAAAGAAGAGAAGAAAAGACGAGCAACGATCGGTCACCAAAAGAGGAGGATAACTGTTTTCCGGCCAATGGAGGAGATCTCGATTCGCGAGTCTCACGGCGGAGTAGCCGAAGATGAAAGGGGAGGAGAGGTGCACTCGATGGCAGAAGATCGGGGCGACCGAGCGAAAGGGGAAGTGTCGGCTTTGGATTATTAGGTTAGCGAAGGGGCCAAATGTCGGGACTCGCTTTGGATTATTAGGTTAGCGACAGGGTTTTTTAGGGTATTAAGCTGACGTGGTGCCAAGTCATCAATAAAATTTTGAGGTATTTGAGGGGGTACTGTAGCATTGTCTTCTCTAAAATCACCAAGCCCTTCCAGCATCACAATGAAGCAAACACATAAAGTATTCCAAGCAAGAAGATTAATACAAATTGTTGTATTCTTTTCAGCCAAAACCAAGTTTCTAAATTCAAAACCAAACCAATATAAAATATCACTAAATCAGAGCAGTGCATTAAACTAGAGAAAATCCAAAAAAACACGAATGGTGAAATGCTTCAACTGACCATAATTAAACTGCTAAGAAAATCAAGCATTATAGATAGCAGAGAACTGTCAACCTCCACTTCACAGATAAACTGAAACAATCGTAAAAATCAGCAATATAATAACCAGCCTCAAGCAATAGATAAGCCAAAATCCTCAGCTGCACATAGCAGCAACAGATAAGCAAAATACCGAAGGTGTCCAATGCCTGCACCATACCAGAAAAGAAGAGCAAACAAAGATTTAAAACCAAAGTGAATGGGGTCAAAAGGAAGATAGAGCTAAGTTCCACCCATAAGTCCTGAGCTAATCCAATTTTTGATGTGCTCCAATTCATCGTCATACGGCATATTAGAAGGAAGGTTCCACGAAGAGACAATAGTTCCAAGGTGAAAATTGCAATATTTTGCTTAAGTTTTCGTGCATTTAAAATGATTTTGAAATCTTATTTTTTTCCTTTCAATTCAACTCCAATAAAACACAATACCCATACTATGCAGGATTTGCCCCATTTTCGATGATTCAGATTTGCCATGTCAGTTACTTTTAGTTTGTGTAAATTATAAAAGTTTCTTACCATGATTCTGGATTAAATTTTCCCTGCACCAAATTTGTGCTTAAGCATACTTTCTCAAAAAATGCTCACATTAATGACCTTTTGTTCTATTAGTTTTTTTTAATTCTTTAATCTTTTTATCTGTTTTCTTCCACCTTCAGCAAGTAAGCCATTTGATCCTTGTGTTAACTTTACTATCAAAATATTTCTTTAGATCTTGTGCTAAATCAATTTAACGAGAACTAGCTATCCTTAGATTAAAAGATCCTTTGATGAAGTATTAGTTCTTTATTTTTGCTGAGAATGTCATCTGTGTAGATTTCACATTCCTCCCATTTGAGTTTTAAAAGATGCTCATCAACGTATAACTGATTGGTGTTTTCAAAAAGCATCACTTCAAGATTGTTTAATTCGAAATATTCAAATCATAATCATTTATCAATTTTAGCCAATGCCTCTTCCCAAGACTCAAAATATATTGAATGAAAATGTATTTCAAGCGTTTGATGTTGGGGCTTTTGATAGCTAAACCCTAAATTTGGGCAAAATTACCATTTTTGCCCCTACTTAAGGGTTCAAAAGATCAAATTTTAATCTAGGGCTTAAATTATGAAATTTTCTTTTGGAAAGAATTTTTTACTGTCTAATGCAAGATTAGACAGCAACTAAATTAATTTTGGGTGATTATTAAGCTATATGAGATCAAATTAGTGAATTTGACTCATAAGGGCAAATTAGTAAATTGACTAAGTAAAAGTTAAATTTTCTTTCAGATTATTGTTCTTTACTATCTAAGCTTTCCATAGAATTTAGATTTGCTAAATTCTGATAAGTATTGGCCAAGTTATGGCCTATACAAGATCTAGGGTTTAAAAGGAATAATTAAGGAATCCTTATTTATGAGTCAAAATCCTAACTTTGTCAATTAGTACCCAAATTGAGTAAAATCAGTGGTTATGGCTTATAAACAGTCCACTGATTAAAATGACATGTGGTAGGCTCAATTTAGATCTAATTTGACTAAGTTATGACCTAATTAGTGTTTAAGGTAATTAGTGAGTGATTAGCAAAATTAATCACTCAAACACTAATCCAACCTTACAGTTAGGTTCTAAATAATTCTATGAGTTCTTGAAAACTTAAAATGTCCAATTTGGATTGTTAGATTTACTAATATTCACTAATCAAGATTTAGAGCAATTAGCGGTGATTAGCAAATATAACTATTGGATCCTAAATATTTTTATAGATTTCTGTAGATTAGGTTTTGCTGATCTAAATTGGTGTTTGGATCACCTAATTTGGAGCTAAGATGACCAACTTATGGTCATTTGAAGTTCTAGGTCAAATTAGGCTAATTAGGGTTAGGTCCTAAATGTCATTAAGCTCAAATTAATCCAAACAGCAAAATGAACACTATCAAATTAATCTTTAAGGTTTTTTGATCACTTTAAGACCCATATTCAATATATTTGGGTCAATGGGTACAAAGTTATGGTTAAATGAAGATTTGTAACATATGTTGATTTAATTAATACCCCTAAATTTTACTATGTTAAATATTTATCCAAAATGAAAATTGATAGTTTCATAATATTCCTTATATTTTTCTGATTAATTTGATATATTTATTTGTATTATTTGGATTTATATTTATCAAGGTATGGTTACTCAAAGTTTTATGATTTAATTAATTAAATTAATGAACTTAAGTTAATTAATTTGATTTATCACTTGAACTACTGTTATGATTTTATATATCTAACGTAATGATATATAAAATAAAAATCAATTAACACTTTTCTGTTTAATATTTTATTCTGCATCTATATGTATATGTATAATTATATATGTACAAAAACATTTATACTAAAGTAATAATATATATATATATATATATGATACTCTTTCTGCATTTAAATCAAAATTTAATTAATATTAAACATCACATTTGTCATCCGGCAGGTGGGACCCATGCCGACTGAAGGACGAGACGGCGGGTCCCACTGCCGCGCGTCAACCATTTACGCGGCTGCCAGTACACGCGGGACCCACAGCACTCATTCCACGCCAGCTCAGCCGCGGTTCACTCGAACCGGCGGGTTCGAGCAACGCGAATCGGGCCACGAAATCGGCTGAGACGGACTGCCTAATCAACGGTTGAGATCGATTCCATCTTGATCCGTCGGTTTGGATTCGCATGTTGAATCCAACAGCGGATCACTGAGAGACGCTTCATCTTCCTTAACCGAATCATGCGATTTAGGGTTTGTGAACAGCCGAAAAATTTTCGAAGGAACAACCCCGATTAATATAATTTTGAACTCAAAAATAGATAATAAGATTGTATGATTTAATCGAAATGAATGGAGGAAGTGAGGTACTTTCTCTTGCGGTTGAAAATGTCCTCGGATCAAAAGGAATGCGACTCCACTGGCTTGCGAACGCTTGCCCCGATTCCCCATCCTCTGCAGTTGCCCTATCTACGCTAGTTAAGAGTTTGAGGAGGCTCCTTCGGCGGCAGCTTGACGCGCGGTTAAGTCCCTGCGTGCCGCGTGTGAGCCTGCGCAGCACGCGTCGTGTTGCGGCCAACCTGCGAGGAAGACGGCTTACAGCCGTTCGATTTTCTCATCTGATTCAATCAGACGGTGCAAAAGATGCGTCTTCTGATCAAGCAGTGCCGTATGCATAGGGAAATGGTATAGAAGAAGAGCAAACGGTAGACGTTAAGTTAATTAAATATAATAATATTATATTAATTAACTTGATTTCTTTAATTAAATTGAATGATTAATTAGTTTCTAAAAATTTTCAATAAATCACCCCTATCTAATTGAGGGGTGAAGAATGCAACGGCACACTCAGATTTTCGTTTCGATGAGTATTTATTTATTTGAATTTTCAGGTATTTAAATATTATTAAAATATTTGACGAAAATCCAACGACTTTCAAATACTTCCAAAATTTCACCCCTAGCTAATTTGGGGGTTTTGAACGCAACGGTGAAGTTAGATTTTCAATCTGAGATCTAGATAAAAAGTCAATTTCTAGGATTTGGAATTTTCCAGAATTTCTAATTTGACTCAATTGACTTCTGATTTGACCTAGATTTTAGATATAAGTTCTAAATTACTTAATTTGTGACTTAAAACCTGAATTAAGACTTAGATTAGTCTTAATTGAGCCAAGTAACAACCTGGGTTGTTATAAACTCCCCCACTTAAGAACGATGTCGTCCTCGATAACACTCAAGTGGTAAGAATGAAATATAGGGAAATGAAACTTTTGAAATGTAATGAAGATAAGGAGGTATGATTATAGAATCTCAAATGAGAATATATAAATTAAATTAGAAAGGAAGAATCTTCAATTAAATGATTTGATCTTTGTCCAGGATTTTGATAGGCCTTAGCTTGGTTGAATTCTTACTAGAGACAAGAAGATATAGATTGTGAAAGTATTAAGTTACTCTCATTTTGGAATTAAAAAGGTAGAAGAGATTGGTAGGCACTTAAGGCCCTACAAAAATGAATTGCTTTTAGAAATTGAGAATTGGATTGATGATTACATTCCATAACCATCAAGAGCTTAAGAATATATCATTGTACAAATAAGCAAGGCTTAAAGGAACTTTGAAGGTTTAACGATTATCATAATTCATTTTATAGAGAAATTTATATCCCAAATTTTATATTTAATGAGCTAAGCAATTAAGTGATAATCATCACTTAATGAGGATCTCAATATTAGGAAAAGAGAAGTTAACTTTTCTCTCAGCTAGGATATAACTTTAAGAATTTAAAGATCAAATCCTGGGGAATAACATATGACTTAGCAATACAAGATGATTATAACTTGGCAGGTGACATTACTTACTGAACATAGGATAAATTTAGAAGTCAAGATTCTAATGGTTTTATACTTAAGTTACATTTACTATTTAAGAAGGCTTTAGTAACTAAATAAGCCTTTTCAGGATTTGATAGGGATTAAAGAATAAGAATGGTTCTATTTCAACAAATGGGAATTAAAGGATTTGGCATCAAAGAACTAGTATTCTTTGATTTCTTATTCTATGAGAATTTTAGGAAGAGATTCATCCTTAGAATAACAGTCTAATAATGAATCCAAATGGTTTGGCTTATAAAGATAAGTTGAGGATGGACTACATATATGAATTAGTCCAAATTAGATTTGAACTATTAAAGTGACATTCAACTCTTGTTAAAATATCCTAATAGGGCAAATAGCTTCAGCTTGCAATTTCTCGATACTTAGCCTTAAGTTTAAAATATTAAGTCACACATGATGACTTAACATCAAGTTTTGGTGATTATAAGAGTTTAATAATACAAATTATAAGTTCTGACATGGTTATATCAAGGAACTCACTCATCTATACGGATAAGTATCAGTAAAAACTTAATAAAGTTTAATTCTATGATTATAAATCATATTATATGACATAAGATAAAATTTCTAGAACTAGCTGCTAATATCTAAGTCACAAGAGATGGCTTAGATCATTAACAATCTAATAATTTAATTTATCTTGAATAAGAGCTCGTTTTAAGAGAATGATCAATAAGTGCTTAGGTCATATCATGACTTAGGCAAAAAGTTAAAATCAAATTATTTGGAAAAGGATATTTTCTTATTCAATAGAAATAAGATTTTTCTCAATTAATCTATTCACTTCAAGTGGCATTTATCACTTGATGAAGATCATAGTGAAAGAATAGAATCTCTATTCAATCAAGAATGGACAAGGGAAAGTATAAATTCAAACTTATTAAGTTACCATAAGTGACTTAAATAAAAGAATTTCCAATAGAATATTTATAGATTCTAATTCAAAATTTAGAATTCAAAATATTTTGCAACTTTAAGGAAATCCATTCTTTCAAGAACAAAAAGTTCTTTGACTTAGAATAGGTTCTATATTTAAAATTTTTTAGAATATCTTTATTATGCTAGGACTAAGAAAACAACATATTTATTATAGCTTAACATTATGAGTATACACATATAGGTTAAAATAAGCTAACCATTATGTAATTTATAATTTATCCACTCTAAGGTTTCTGTTATTAACCAATCAATCATCCTTGATTAAGGAATGATTTTTAGATGGAGAGGATGATTACCCAACCTAATTACTTAACTTAATGGGATAGAGAAATTTATTATTTCTAATTATACCATGTGGCTTAATATATTGAAATCATAAGAATGAATCAAGACAACCGATTGCTCATCAACTTTGATGAAATACAATCATAAAGTCACTACTATGAGTCAAAATTTTGATTTAAATAACCTATCCTTTGGTCATAAGTGTACATTTAACTAATGTGAATATACTCATCCTAATAGAATGAGATATTTAGAACTTAAGGAATGGCTTAGTTTAGTGTTTTAAGTCATATTAGTGACTTATTCAATAATAGATTCAAAAATTCTGAATTAATTTAATCTAAGGAATGAGAAGTTATTCACCCAAACTGGGCAAGTTACTTCTTAGAAATATTTATTTCTATATGTTACTAAAGTATGACTTTGTCCAAAAGGATTTAAAGTTTGATTAACTAAGCCTAATGAAGGATGTATTGTCAAATTAAAGATAAAACATATTGAATCACAATATTAGACTTATATGCAAGATTTCAAATGACAACCATAATTAAGTCATCAAAATTTGAACTTATATGAAATAGAACTAAATTCTAAGGTTGTAAGGAATGATGAAAATGGAATAAATGTACCTGGGACAATATTACTATTAGATCCCTCTATTCCCAAATAATTGTGTTCTCGGAGTTTAGGAGCAAATATTTGCTCCCTGCCAACTGGGCATTCTCTTTTTATTGTCTTATGCTGAGTTTCAGAATCAGGAATTGCAATATTAAGAGTATATACTAATTTCTAGATAGTCACTGCTTGTTGTAATTGAATTTCTATCATGATAGTTATCATATTCCTGAATGAAGTGACTTCGACAGTGCTGTTATTTGATGAATCATCCGTGTTGGGGGAAGAAATTACAGGGCTTACTTTGAAATTAATATGATTAATGTTAGTCTCAGAAGAAGAGCTACTTTGGTTCGTATTATTCGATGTATAATTTAGTACAATAGGAAAGATAATAGGTATTAACAGGGCAGCTTAAATTGATAAAGATTCTATCATAGGTGTTTAATGTCTAAATGTTGAATATAATTAATGGTTATATTATCAACATATTTCATTTATAATTCAAAGGATTTTCCTAAAAATTTAACTTTTCATCAAGCTCTTACTTTATCTTAGATAAGAGAAATTTTAAGTATAACTTAAGATGTGATTGGAATACCTATTTTTATTTGTGATAGATTCTATTATGATTTTAGTTCTTATTAAATTAATAAAGAGGATCCAATCTTCTATAGGCAAGCTGTTGCACTAAAGAGGTTCATTTAATGTACAAGTTTTGAATTTTCTACGCCTTTGATTTACTATGATAGTTTGAACTTCTTAATTATAACTTAACCCCTTAGTCTAAAACCCAAGGTTTAATATTTCAATTTATATAATTATAGAGATCTACAAGTATTTGTTACTAAGCTTTTTATGACTCTAAAGTTTTATTATGGAAGTGTTTTCCTTACCTCCCACTTCTTATTCTGAATTGTACTCATAATGACATGGATGTTGTCTCAAGTATTCATTTAGTGATCACCTGGCAGAAGAACAATCCATTAGGTAGAAAGGAATACAAATTCCAATATGACACCTTATGGAATTCTCTGATACCAACTATGGTGGCCCTGCCCCGCCGTGGTCCTATTAACGCTTAAGTTAACATGATTACGGTGGAGGGATCACCAAATGACAAGGTCCCCACTTAAGATTGGATTAGACACACATTCTAATCCAATTTAACTAAGGACTTTGCCATTCATCCAAAAATATTATCACTAAATGATCATACAAGAACTCAGAGTGTGGAAGCAATAAGAATATAAAATCCATCCATACAGTATAAATACAATAATACAGAATAAGTAAAGAGCTGAAAAGAAAAGATTTAACCTGTATTATTACAACATTTTAAAATAGATTAAAAGACTGAAAAGAACACTCAATCTCACAGGCAGAAAAAAAACTAGAACTAAAGATCTTCAGATACGGGCTCTTCCTCCAATGGCAAGCACTCAACTGGATCAGCTACTCCAACAAACTCAAAACCTACCATTATCAGTTTCATAATGGTAGGGCCCTAGCCAACAAAAGAAAAACTAGTTAGACTATTATCTAAGCACATTTTAGGGCAAACAATTTATTAAGTTACTTGAATATCACCATAAACCAATAGTGAAGCAAAAAGGTGCAAAAAACGTACAAAAGAACAGTAATAAGTTATAAACTACAGTTTATAACTAAACAAATAGGAAGTAATACATACCTCCTCCAAGCAACTGCAACAAAGCCAGGTAAGCAAAGACTAAATAAAACTGTAAGAAAATACAACATAAATATGCTTATGATCAACAAATTATGCTAAGTAACATACAGAAATCAAACAGTCTAAAATTGAAAACAATTAACATCCTATGTGAGCATATGAAAACAGTAATTAAAACTAGCATCCTATATATAACACGTGCAGGAAAACTGTAAGTAAAACAGTGCTACAATGCAGAATATGCAAGTAAAATAGTAACTGAAAATGGAAACTACAGTGACCATCTAAGTCACTCAAACTGAAAACATACTCAGCAAATCTTAGCCTGATGAGCTAAGAAACTCTGAACTGAACATCACTGAAAACTCTTAGCCTGATAAGCTAAGACAGAACTGAATGTAAGTGTACTTGAATTAGTATAACCATATCAGAATCCTGACTATATAGTCAGTATGGCAAGAGTCTATCCATCCTATCACTTGGACTAGGCATGGCCATAGACTGTCGGACATTAAACCCTCGAAAGGTTGCCGACCCGAACGGGTTGATCGAAGAGGTATACTAATCAAGCTACACCTTACAAACCACTTGTGAAATGAAAACAAAATGCTGCTTATGAATGTTCCAAATTAACATAAGATAATTATCAAATATCTTAAGTACATAATATATGTTCAAGGTATAAGGCTCAAAATCAAGGAATGTGAAGCATCAAAAATCAAAATGAGCAAGAAACTCTATCTAAAACACATGTGATATTCGTTGTTATTTACTTTATTCGTTCTATCTACTCTAAGTTACATAAGTTTCAGAATCATCAATTCTTACACATTCTGTAACTTAGAATCACGAATTCTACTAGTTGAAGATAATTAGGAATGGACAAGTCCTAATTATAACTTAATCAAAAGATGACTATTTGGTTAAAATGAATAAATTATCGACCTAATTTTGTAATTTAATTTACCCCAAACCTCATCTTGATTAGCCAAATCAAGATGAAAAGATTAAGAATTAGACTCCAGATGATGGGGTCTAATCACTTAATCCGAAGGTATAACTAAAGATCTAAGGTTTAGAACCCAAATCTCACAGATTAAGTTAAGGCAAGTCCTAATGGTAAATCAATTCATTAGAATAGATTTCTATTCTTAATTCTAGGGTTTAAAGATCAAATAATCATTTAATAAACTAAGAAAATCTATAAACTAGAAAACTCAAGATTTCACCTATTGAGTAACCCAATTTACTCAATAGATGAATTCTAACTTAAGATCTATTCTTAATCTTAGGAATTTAAAGCTCTTAATTACTAAGAGTATCTCTCAAGACACACATCCTAACTAATGTTATAAGGACCTAAGGGAAGGTCTAAGAATGATTAAAGAAGGAGAAATCACTCACTTAAGACTTAGGAAATTTTCCTTAAGGAGCTAAGATTGAGATTTTAATCAAAAATCTAATTTAGACTTGGATTTGATTAATTTTAGTTATAAATCATTCTATGTACTGATTCTAATGATTATAAACTATTTTTGGGGCTTTTGATAGCTAAACCCTAAATTTGGGCAAAATTACCATTTTTGCCCCTACTTAAGAGTTCAAAAGATCAAATTTTGATCTAAGGCTTAAATTCTGAAGTTTTCTTTTGGAAAGAATTTTTTACTGTCTAATGCAAGATTAGACAGCAACTAAATTAATTTTGGGTGATTATTAAGCTATATAAGATCAAATTAGTGAATTTGACTCATAAGGGCAAATTAGTAAATTGACTAAGTAAAAGTTAAATTTTCTTTTAGATTATTGTTCTTTACTATCTAAGCTTTCCATAAAATCTAGATTTGCTAAATTCTGATAAGTATTGGCCAAGTTATGGCCTATACAAGATCTAAGGTTTAAAAGGAATAATTAAGGAATCCTTATTTATGGGTCAAAATCCTAACTTTGTCAATTAGTACCCAAATTGAGTAAAATCAGTGGCTATGGTTTATAAATAGTCCACTGATTAAAATGACATGTGGTAGGCTCAATTTGGATCTAATTTGACTAAGTTATGACCTAATTAGTGTTTAAGGTAATTAGTGAGTGATTAGCAAAATTAATCACTCAAACACTAATCCAACCTTACAGCTAGGTTTTAAATGACTCTATGAGTCCTTTGAAACTTAAAATGTCCAATTTGGGTATGTTAGATTTACTAATATTCACTAATCAAGATTTAGAGCAATTAGAGGTGATTAGCAAATATAACAGTTAGATCCTAAATATTTTTATAGATTTCTATAGATTAGGTTTTGCTGATCTAAATTGGTGTTTGGATCACCTAATTTGGAGCTAAGATGACCAACTTATGGTCATTTGAAGTTCTAGGTCAAATTAGGCTAATTAGGGTTAGGTCCTAAATGTCATTAAGCTCAAATTAATCCAAACTGCAAAATAAACACTATCAAATTAACCTTTAAGGTTTTCTGATCACTTTAAGACTCATATTCAATATATTTGGGTCAATGGGTACAAAGTTATGGTTAAATGAAGATTTGTAACATATGTTGATTTAATTAATACCCCTAAATTTTACTATGTTAAATATTTATCCAAAATGAAATTTAATAGTTTCATAATATTTTTTATATTTTTCTGATTAATTTGGTATATTTATTTGCATTATTTGAACTTATATTTATCAAGATATGGTTACTCAAAGTTTTATGATTTAATTAATTAAATTAATGAACTTAGTTAATTAATTTGATTTATCACTTGAACTACTGTGATGATTTTATATATCTAACGTAATGATATATAAAATAAAAATCAATTAACACTTTTTTGTTTAATATTTTATTCTGCATTTATATGTATATGTATAATTATATATATATATATATATATGATACTCTTTCTGCATTTAAATCAAAATTTAATTAATATTAAACATCACATTTGTCATCCGGCAGGTGGGACCCACGCCGATTGAAGGACGAGACGGTGGGTCCCACTGCTGCGCGTCAACCATTTACGCGGCTGCCGGTACACGCGGGACCCACAGCACTCATTCCACGCCAGCTCAGCCGCGGTTCACTCGAACCGGCGGGTTCGAGCAACACTAATTAGGCCACGAAATCGGCTGAGACGGACTGCCTAATCGACGGTTGAGATCGATTCCATCTTGATCCGTCGATTTGGATTTGCAAGTTGAATCCAACGGCGGATCACTGAGAGACGCTTCATCTTCCTTAACCGAATCATGCGATTTAGGGTTTGTGAACAGCCAAAAAATTTTCGAAGGAACAACCCCGATTAATATGATTTTGAACTCAAAAATAGATAATAAGATTGTATGATTTAATCGAAATGAATGGAGGAAGTGAGGTACTTTCTCTTGCGGTTGAAAATGTCCTCGGATCAAAAGGAATGCGACTCCACTGGCTTGCGAACGCTTGCCCCGATTCCCCATCCTCTGCAGTTACCCTATCTACGCCAGTTAAGAGTTTGAGGAGGCTCCTTCGGCGGCAGCTTGACGCGCGGTTAAGTCCCTGCGTGCCGCGTGTGAGCCTGCGCAGCACGCGTCGCGTTGCGGCCAACCTGCGAGGAAGACGGCTTACAGTCGTTCGATTTTCTCATCTGATTCAATCAGACGGTGCAAAAGATGCGTCTTCAGATCAAGCAGCGCCGTATGCATAGGGAAATGGTATAGAAGAAGAGCAAATGGTAGACGTTAAGTTAATTAAATATAATAATATTATATTAATTAACTTGATTTCTTTAATTAAATTGAATGATTAATTAGTTTCTGAAAATTTTCAATAAATCACCCCTGTCTAATTGAGGGGTGAAGAATGCAACGGCACACTCAGATTTTCGTTTCGATGAATATTTATTTATTTGAATTTTCAGGTATTTAAATATTATTAAAATATTTGACGAAAATCCAACGACTTTCAAATGTTTCCAAAATTTCACCCCTAGCTAATTTGGGGTTTTTGAACGCAATGGTGAAGTTAGATTTTCAATCTGAGATCTAGATAAAAAATTAATTTCTAGGATTTTGAATTTTCTAGAATTTCTAATTTGACTCAGTTGACTTTTGATTTGACCTAAGTTTTAGATATAAGTTCTAAATTACTTAATTTGTGACTTAAAACCTTAATTAAGACTTAGATTAGTCTTAATTGAGCCAAGTAACAACCTGAGTTGTTACATCCTACAAATATGTGTTATTTTTAAATCATGGATTATAAGCAATCCCGGAGGCTATTTTCAAAATGTGGGAGAAATTATTTTCAAGGTCAATTTAAGAGAGATTATATATAATTATTGTAATAAAGGGGCAAAAATTAGAATATTTTCCATTAAATGTCTCATCACTTTTCCATTAGCATTATCAATATAATTTTAGAATTTGGATACTAGTTGGATAATTATATGTTTATTATTCTTTACCATCAATTGTCTGAAATTTGCCAATTGCACAGTAATGTCATTGCTAATGACATTTTACTTATTGTGACTAAAGCTTACTGCTAATTTTTCTCTGCGGTTAATTTATTCAAATTTAAGGTGGAGAGGTTTACATTTTTTTTTAATTTGTACATATTAGAATTGCAAAAGTGTTGTAGGTTGCAATTTTTAGCCACAATTTGGCACATTGATATGATGTACACAATGTCAAGTGGGCTATGCATTTTTTGTCTTGCTATCTATCGAATGCCCAATTGAAATCAAAGAAGTGCTAAATAAACCCCCCTTTCTTTTAATTCTTCTTGAATTTTGGTGCTGTGATAGTGTGCTTTGGAGCTTTAGGTGGTAGTGCTTGTGAGATGTTTAGAAGCTTCTTAGCCTTCCTCTTCTAAAACTAAGAATCCTTCTTTATTTGCATTGTTCTGTGTATATTTTAACTCCCAAATTATTCAATATCTAGCCTTTTTTCCTCTAATCCCTTGAACTTGGCATATATAGGAGATTTGATTAAGGAGCTGCTTGGTATGAAGTAAATTTTTTTTGAAGAATTCAGGAATACCGACATTTGCATGCAGTAAAATGGATGGAAAATTTTTGCATTGCAATAGCATTTTACGCTACCATAAAGAGCCATTATGTAAACTTTTTTTTGCCAACTTGGCGAAAATTACATTTTATGTGAAGGTGCTGAAGCGGAGAGGCTTTGTCCATGCCGTTCATTCAAGCCTTCAATCGATCTTTGTCCACACATTTGTCGTTCGTTTGTGCCTTCGATTGTCCTTTGTCCATACATTCGTATTTCGTTCGTGCCTTTGATCGATCTTCGTCCACGTTCAAATTGATTGATCTAATTGATCTTCATTTGCGGCTTTGTCCACGTGAACGAAACGTTTGAATGAATGATTATTTATGATAAATCGTTTGATTCAAACGAAATCGAACGATTTCGATATCGTTTGAATTTTGATTTCAAAATGGAATGATTTTCGTTTGATTCAAACGAAAACCTTAAAAAATTAATTTATGGGAAAATTTTACCCTCAAATATTATTCAAAATATCACTCTTAGACTACTTCATTGAAATTAGAAAAATTTTAAATTTTTTGAAAAATTATCAAATAGTAGTAAAATAATTTCATTATACTGTGATTAAATTATACTATTACTTTATACTCAAATTTCTCAAATTTTTTATTGCCAAACAACAGCCCTAAGTAGAAATGGTTATGGAGAATTCTCAAATAAAGAATATTAGGTGCTTTGAACATTATAGAAATTGCATGCATTATTTTATAATAATAATAATAATAAATGTAACCATAATAACTATTGCATGGGTTTTAGATGAAATTTGACTTCAACATTCACATAAATTATAGACTAATTGAATCATTAGATTTAATCCCATTTAAGTTGAAAATTCTAATATTAATTGTTATATATGAACTTAAGAGCTTTATGAAACTATTAAAAATTGGGATATAAACATAATGTTGGGAGTTCAACCTTATTTAGCAGGATTGGTCAAGATTCAATGGTTTAGATATCAAGATAAATTTGAATATGTTCAGCTGTGCCAAATCTTATTCTAAATTCAGTTGGATCTGCCCTACACGCGTTAGATGTAATTTCTTGGTCACAACTGCGCTCAAATATTTAAGCCTTTAAGCAGTCCTGCTGAATTCTTGACATTCATGGTTGTAATTGTTAGCTCAATATATCATTTTCAACAGCCTAAAACAGCATATCCATGTTTCCTTAATGCCTTTAGCCATCAACGTTTCATTTTATCTAAATCTATTCATTGGACCCATTGGATTGCCAAACATTTCATTAAATCCAAGCTCCATCTCTTCATTGGACTGTGGGTGGTTGCAATTTAGATTGAATGAAATGTTATTGACAGTTTTGTCCATTATACTATCTAGCTACAATAGATAATTCAGACCTTATGACTTCAGTCTTTTTTATTTTGGTGAAATAGATATTTTATTGATTAAGAAAAAAGGATACAAAAAACGGTGACCAGTTTACATAAATACATAAAGTCTCCTCAAACATTGTGCCTTCAGTTAGTGCAGTAACCTAACTAACAGTGCAATTAATTATGTTCAATATCGAATGGCTGAAAATATGATTAACTAAGAAGGTTTGCTGCTATTCATATCAGCACCATTTAGATTTCTAAAGTAGACTGCATAAATGAAAGTCTGAATGAAAAACCCTTGCTAATTGAGTTTCTGCATTATAGATTTCTTTTACATCGCCCTAAGCAGAAATAAATCTATTTTTGAGTCTAAACATGTAGTAGAGTAGAACACCCTATCAAGCAGTATCTAGGATTCTTAATTGCAAGCACAAATTCTAATTCTTTTTACCAAATCAGAAATTAATTAGAGAAATGAACTCACACCTTGAGCAGTCAAGGAAGCCTTGAGATTGAGCAAAGACAAAGGTCGTGCGAGAAGAAAGAGCAGATGTCGATCGTCATGTGCAGTACAATAGGCAGAAGGGCGGAATCGACGCTTGTGTCTCGTGCAACACCGTGGACGGGAGGTAAGATCAAGAGAATGGCGTGGTCGACGCTAGCGCCCCGTGTAGAGCCGTGAGTGGAGAGGCAAGATCGAGAGAGAGCTTCGATGTTTTTGTGACGATGTTATATGTGTTCGGTGGCTTATAGGGCATCTCTGGAAACCGTCACCTTAATTTCGTTGGTTTCAAGAAGTAATAATAATGCATTTCCAGACTTGATCGTCTTAAGAAGGAAATAAATGAACAGGAATTTATTGCGGGAGAAGTGTCGTTTGCTTGTGTCCAACAAAGAGAGAGGAAAAGAGCTGCGTGCGGTACATCACTATTGGAAATCGTCAGGGAAACATAGGTCGCATAGAAGTCAACATTTACGGGAATGTAATGGACAATTTTCCTTCGCCTCATCCTTTCAAAACCATAGATCTTGATTGCAAGATATTAAATATAAAAAACCCTCAGTAGTGTCATTAATAGTAATTATGTAGGATAACGAAACATTCATCTCAGCAACATCAAGGCAGATTGAAACCCGAAACCATCTAAAACAATAATTTAATCAATCTCTTATAGAGCGTAACAGATATAAACGAGGAAAACGGATTTTAGCGAGAATATTTTTTTAATTGAAAACAAAAATTCGTGAATAATTAACAGTAATTGAACATAGCGAAAAAATTATGATATTTCTTAAAATTAACCTAGGGTCATTACAATAATAATTCCATAATTCATCGAAAAAATTAAGTGTTATATACTCAACTTTCAGCATCGTATCTAGTTTTGAAACCTACTGACAGAGAACCTTAGTCAAGTAATAGCTTGTCATTTCTAAACCTTCTTCCTGTCATTCGAAAATTGAAATCTAGTATTCATGCAAATCTGGCAATCTTCCATTACTCCAGGAATTTAATCATGTATTAAGAGCAAGCATCAAGCTTAGGTTTTTTAATCATGTATTAAGTAAGAACAAATTTCAAATACTGTAAAAATGGGAGCTAGTTTGTAAATATTGAGGTTTGCGTCCCAAATATGCAATTTATAAGAATCTGAATGCATATGAGCCATGTGCAAGAAAATATGCTTTTACAAATTTACTTTTGCTGGCATAATATATGTAAATTATTAATGTGTACTATGTATGCAAGAAAAAACCCTTTTTAATTGGACCTGAAGAAAAAACAAAAAATCTCGAGAAATAATTGCTCTCATAACACTCAGATATTAAGTAATTACATATTTAACACCTAACTTTTAATTTATTTACAAAACCACAGCCACGTTCGAAGGTAATGATTGAAATGTTTTAAGATGGGAACCAACACCAAGCCATAGTTTTGTATATGCTGAAAAATTGGGTGTTAGATATGTAAAATTAAACCCCTTCTCTCAATAAATAAATAAATAAATAAATAATTTTAAGCAATATTGACAGTGAAGGAGGCGTAAGGATAGCTCTCTGCTTCAGCTCCTATGCCAGTCACACCAGCATCATCTTCAGATTTCCAGTAAATGCTGCAAACGATGAGCAAAGCAGTGATCAGAAGCAGAGTTTTGTAGTGTAAATTAACAATATATTATCTTCTATAAATATCATATTTTCATTCTATTTAATATAGCATTATTTATCTTACATAATTGTTCAGTATATTCACCATAGCAATTCTCATTCCTACCAAGCTTTTATTAACGACTAAAATTGCATGCTATGTACTTGAAATTTGTTCCTGCTGTGTAACTCAATAAATTTGTTCTAAATTTTCACATATTTCAATAAATGATTTGATTAAAATTAAACATCTGCTGGCATTTATATATATATATATATATATATATATGATCGAAAAAGATACAACAAATGCAGTTAGTGATCACACAACCAAAATAGAACAAACATAAAAATAAAAAAGCCAAAAACAGTAATCATACATGCATACACAAACATATATATACATATACATATATCTTTACTATATACTATAGCATACTTTTGAGACAACTTTCGCTTTCAATATGAAAATATTTTCAAGTCTATTATATCAATTTTAGCTGCATTTTTTATGCGAACTTGAATCCAGGTAATCTTCTCAATAAACATGAGAAAATATATTTTCAATTAGATCAAATTTGACAATTACTCTTGAAATAAATATTAAGATCAAAATACTCAAAATAATTTGGTATTTTCTTGACCTTCGGTACTTCCATTGAAAATACTTCTTGAACAAACCATAACGGCCCGATAGTTTGCCAAATCAGAATAAGGAATAGAAATAAATCGTCAGCTTCATGCTAATACACAGTGCTAACTATATACTTTCATGGATCAATGCATGGTGGCTACACATCATTATTTTATTTGTACAGTCGTTGCAAAATGATTTCGATGATAAAACTCCATAAGATAATTTCTGATTTCCAAATTTTCTGACTACAATTAAACTTTTTTTATAAATCATATTATCTTCAGCACATTCTAATTCGAGAGTTATGTCATATTAACTCAACCATTCTACATGTATTTTTGTTATTATCAAGCAAATTGGATGTATTTGCAAATTTATAGCTTCTCTACATTCATGGTATTTAGGTTTGAATTTGAAGGCTTAATGTTCCTCGGCTTCTGGTGGACATCTGAATTCCTAAATGCATAAAGATAAAAAAAAAAACTAATTAATCACTAGTTAACTAGTATTCAAAAGTATTTAATAAAGTTATTTTTTTTTTGAGAGGTGAAGCATATTTTAGATATCCAGTTATACTTGATCTCGAAAAAGCACAACCCGGTATCAAGTGAACGACTGCTGCTACAAAAAGCATTTTGATGGCCACTGTATAATACTACTATTAAATGTGTGCCACGCAGATCTCTCTCTCGCTCTTTCTCTTTTGACTTGGCTTAATTCATCATTTAATCAATGAATAGTTATTTTAAATAAAATGTATAAACTAATGCTCATTTAAGTATGAGCTCAAGAAGAAGCTTAAAATTTGAGCTCATTTCACGAGTTGAGCTTGATCTTTTTGGTCTCAAGCCATCCTATCAAATTTGAATTCGAGCTTTTAAATAGAGCTTGAGATCGAGCTAAAGACAAAATCATGAGCCGAGCTCGATCTCAAGCTCTGCACTACTCAAGCTCGAGTTGGATCATTTACATCCTAGTTGTCGCATTGAATCTTGTATTACTAGTTGACAGCAACAACGTCCAAGGTGTATTGGTGTTAGAAAATGACTGGGCTTTTATTTGGGTCAGCTTTCTAAACATTGCACTCAAGCGTTTTGAGAAGTTGCGTTATATCTGATCTATATAAAGCAGTCCCACAAAAGGTAGCCCATTGAAAAACCATGTCCAAGCTATAGCATGGCTCCTTTCTACCATCAAGTACATAGAAATTACCATTTTTTCCCTTGTCCTCCATCAACACCAATGTTTGTCTACTTGATGATCATCTGCTAGCCCACCGGCTATGTCAAATGTCATTGGCAATTGATGTAGTCACAACAATATGACAATAGTACATCCAAACAAAAACAACAACAACATCCAATGCAATAACTTCACAGTTGGTTCTTGGTACTATTGCAACTGCCCCAAACAAAGCATTAAACTCTGCTTTCTTTCATGATATGACACTTATCAAAAACACTCCAATGATATCCTTTGCAGACAACTTCAAATAACATTCTTTAAAGAAGCTTCATAGAAACTTCTTCAAATAGCTACAGCTATCCCAAACTGAGCGTAAGACTCTAATTTCTATCATATCATTATAACAGTGCTCCAATACTACATGTTTACTCAGTGTAGATCAAAGAATGTGATTATGAACATAAGTAGAATAAATATTAATGTTAGTGTTCTTCTGAAACAAATGGGCCACATATATTCCAATGAAATCAAACTCTCTTCCCTCCACCATGCAAGATTGCATTGATGCTTCCAAGGTTCAACAACTATAGTTGCCGATTCTATAAGAGAACTGAATGACCATTAAAGATCTAAGAAATAGCAAAGCCTAGAAATTAATTGCCTCACACCATTTTCTTCAGGGAGATATTATAAAACATTAGGTGAAAGAACAAACAAGAGTGCTAAACATATTTAGCTCTAGTTTCATGCTTTAACAAAAAATACCTCATGGTCATAACCTCAATAAAAAATCACACTGAACCTAATGGGGTGCATTTGTAAATATTTCAAAAAAGAATAATAAAGTACAAAATGACTTATTTTAACAGCTTAAATTAAAGGTTGCACCCCTAAGATTGATGCGTCAATTGAAACCAAGTTTAAAATGCACCCTCTAAGAATTGATTCTAGCCTGTTACTGTCTGTGGTCCCATCCAACGTTTTTTTGCCCTTTCCTTTCCAACTAATTATTCTATGCATAACTTTTATAAGCGGGTACTAATATGTTGGTTAAATGATTTAAGAAAATTATCTCATTGCATGAGAATTTTTTTCTTATATATATTACTCGTTCTCTATGTAAAATATGTGGCTAATAAAACAGAAAAGAAACCAGTACGTAATAAACTGGAGTGAAAGTGTTTGTAGATGGTTTGGAGCAATCAGACATTCATTGTTTGTAAATTCCTTGGGCTATGCAGCATCACTGACTCTAAATTTGCATTTATGGTTAGCAACAGCACGTTGAAATGGTTAGTGAAAGCTAAGGTCAACATATGTGTTCGTTTTCTCCAATGTTCTTAGCCAGAAACTTTTGTAAATGAGGTGGGCGAATAATATTGGCATGGGAAAAAATGTATATACTTATAGTGGTGCTGGTATTTTTATGCACATGATGAACCTTGTCCAAGAATCTCCTTTGGATGGACTACATGTATCCAATATATGCCCATAGAAAATATCAGCTTATCATATACAAACAATGTTACTCGTTTGGAAGATGATTTGCATGAAAAAAATATCTAGTAGAAATTTGCTCTTCAAAAGTTGGTAATAGCAACACAGCTCCTAGATAATGGATTCTATCCTTACAAGTTTCTCATATATCTAAGGCTCCGCTTGAGATAGTAGCAGCTGCCTTAAGAAGCTGAAGCAAAGAAAGCTGTTACAAAGCTACTATTTAAAGCAATTGTAGAGGAAGCTGATATTATCGTACATTGTTATGATGCAGCAGTGTTTATTTCATAGTTTCAAAAGATCCCTAAAATAAAACACAAATAAAACCAATGACGCAAAAATTTTCTGAAAGAACAAATGAACATGAGCATCATTGCCGCTCCTCGTCAATGTCCTTCGCATAAACAGAATTCAATGTGAATGAGTGAAGACATGCAATTGTGCCTAGCATGAATGCATGGCACTTCAGAGGTAGATTGGTGGCCTGCATGTGACGAGTATCTACAGGTGTGGACTTTGATGGAGGCTGAGATTAAGATTGTTCTGCTACTTCAGTGGGCTGTTCAAAAGGAGATCTCTGCAGTGGCTAGCATCACTAGTATTTCTGCTTGGTTTCCAGAGTGTTCTTTATGTACACCGCTCATGCGATTGTAATCGCGCAGCAGATATTTATGTTTTTTTTGCCCGACTAGACTATTTTACTTTATTTGAGGGGGATGTACTTCCACCTAAATTGTTGGATATCCTTAGAGATGAGATTGGGAGTTTGATCATAGTTGGTCTGTATGTTGATCTATTCATTTATAAATTATAGGCCCGGGCCAATTTTCATGAATGTCGGCATGCTTCCTCCAGCATATGATTGTGCCTCCAAGTGTGATTGAATGCATGTGTTTCTCCTTGTGTGCCTCTCAATTATTTATTATGGTTTATTCAGTTGGGGCTTCGTCCAGACAGTGAGCAGCTCCCGTAACAGTTCAAAATTGCTTCCCAAAAATGGAAAAATGGAGGTTTGGGCCCTGCATTATAAAATGCAGTAAAAAGTTTTTAACCCAAACGATTGCAGGAAAATAGGACAGCTTTATATTAAGCGTGCCAGTAATAAAGCTGTCTCAAACAAAGCCTAAGATTTCACATGAGTGGCCATATGCCTCAGATCCTTGCTCACTTGGTACATTTAAGCAGTTACAATTAAAGCCATGTGAACTAGCCTTCACATGGAGATTATTAAAGAATGCGGCCCTTAGAGGTTTGGTGTAACAACTCATGCATGAGGGATAGTGTTAGCTGAAAACCGTAATCACTTTGTTTCCAACTGCAGCTTTGTTCAAGCATTTCATTTGATCATTGCTACATGGAATTTCTGCCCCAATAAGTTTCTAGTAAGGCAAATAGTTCCTGTTCCATACACACTTCATTGCATTCATCTCGGGCTCAACACGGGCTCAACTCGGTCGCTTCATTATACACCACCCCAAGCATAATCGTAATGCTGACCAACTTTGCAATTCTCATTGATCTTTAGTTAGATGCGCTTCCTCCATCACTGCTACCTTTCTAATACAAAGACTTTACCAGCATGGGCCACTGGGAGAACTATCTTTGGCCTTTACTCTTTCTATTTTGCGCCTCCTACCATGCGGTAGTTCAAAGTGAGCTTCAATGGTATATTCATAATGAGTTCGGAGGCTTGCTTTTGGCTCTTGAATATCGAACAAATGAATATTCTCATCACTCTGCAAAAGCTGAAGCTGTGGCCCTTTTCATGGGGTTCTTCAACCTTGGCTGTAAAAACTTTGTGGGATCATATTAGAAGATGACTATTTCGATACTATAAGATGCATTCAATATTTGTTGTGGATAAAGACAAATCATATGAATGGCTGTGTTGTATTTTGTTCATCCAACACAAAAATTTACAGTCATGTCAAAGATTACTGAGTGAAATTAATGGACCATTTTGAATATTTTGTAAGAGTCAACAGACCATTTTGATAAATAACTCTTGGGATATTATTACCGTAGGTCATTTTGATATCCTTCCAGAGATTATGATCCAGGCAAGCAATTTATAATTAGGCAAGCGATTTTTCAAAAAAGAGCACATAATACCCTTACAGCTTAAATTAAAACTAAACTGCCATAGGTACAGTTTCCTTCTAAGATGATGACAAAATTGTTATTTCCGTATATATAATCCCATTGTAACCTTACCACTATTCTTTCAATACCTTTAACAAGAACATTTTCCTACCCAAAGGCATACAAAGCCAATTCCTATCCCTATCGATCATCTCCATAGTTGTTAACAAAAAGTGCATTGGATAAGGATGATGATGTAACGACCCAAGGTCATTACTTAGCAAATTAAATCAAAATCCCAACTCGAAAATCAAGATCCCGGGAATTTCGAATTAGGACAAACAAAAAATACCTCTAGATAGAAATAATTTTTGGATCAAAGAACCCTAGTTTGGGAGAAATCCGGATAACGGAAACTCCCGCTTTATTTTTTCGAATTTTCTTAAATTCAGTAAAAATCAAAAACATTGAAATGTGTTCAAATTCATCGATTTTTGTGTCGTCATGTTAAGAACATTATTTAAAAATTGCTCATAAAGTTTCATCAATTTTTGATCGTCAATTTAACTTAAATTAATTTTTAAAGTTTAAAACTTCAGAAATTAATATAAAATAAAATATTTGTTCGAATCAAAAAATTTTGGGGTGAGGATGTTCATTACATCATAACAAACCCCGGTGTCAAGTTTCGTTGTATTTGGGTCCTAAATGGCAAAAAAATACGAAAAATTAAACTTTAAATAAATTTTCAAAATTTTCCTTGAGGATTTCTTCTCCCCCTACCCCTCCGATTTTTTCCTGCTCCCGGACGCTACTTCAGCCAGTTTAGCGCCTCGAGGGCCCCACCCCTTCCTTTCTGACCCTTCCTCTTCTTCTTTTCCCCCCACCCCTTCCTCTACTTGAACCCCCTCACCCCCCCTTCCCCTTAAGCTAACTCTCCTCCTCAACCTCCTCACCCTGTTGCCAACCCCCCTCCCAGCCAGCCGCAGCCCCAGCAGCTAGCCACCAGCCTCGGCAACCACCCCGGCAGCCATCCCGGCTACCCTTTTGGACCCTCCAAACCCAACCAGCCCCTTCCCGGCTCTCCAAAACAGCAGCAACCCTCCTCTTGCCGGCCACCAGCCAACCACTTCGACCACCTCCTGCATCACCAGCCAACCACTTCGGCCATCTCCATAGTTGTTAACAAAAAGTGCATTGGATAAGGATGATGATGTAACGACCCAAGGTCGTTACTTAGCAAATTAGATCAAAATCCCGACTCGAAAATCAGGATCCCGAGAATTTTGAATTATGAAAAACAAAAAATACCTCTAAATAGAAATAATTGTTTGGATCAAAATGCCCTAGTTTTGGAGAAATCAAGATAACAAAAACTCCCGCTTTATTTTTCCGAATTTTCTTAAATTCAGTAAAAATCAAGAACATTGAAATAGTGTCCAAATTTATCGATTTTTGTGTCGTCATGTTAAGAACATTATTTAAAAGCTGCGCATAAAGTTTCATCAATTTTTGATCGTCGATTTAACTTAAATTAATTTTTAAAGTTTAAAACTTCATAAATTAATATAAAATAAATATTTGTTCGAATCGAATTTTTTTTGCGCGAGGATGTTCATTACATCATAACACACCCTGGTGTCAAGTTTCGTTGTTTTGAGCCCAAATGACAAAAAACTGCGAAAAGTTTACCTTCAAGTTTCAAAATTTTCCTTAAGAATTTCCTCTTCCCCCTTACCCCTCTGATTTTTTCTTGCTCTTGGGTGCTACTTCCGCTAGTTTAGCGCCTGAAGGGCCCCACCCCTTCTTTTCTGACCCTTCCTCTTCTTCTTTCCCCCCACCCCTTCCTCTACTTAAACCCCCTCACCCTCCTCCCCTTCCCCTCAAGCTAACTCTCCTACTCAGCCCCCTCACCCTGCTGCCAGCCCCCCTCCCAGCCAGCCGCCAGCCCCAGCAGCCTCGGCAACCACCCCGACCACCCCGGCGGCCATCCCGGCTACCCTTTTGGACCCTCCAAACCCAACCAGCCCCTTCCCGGCTCTCCAAAACAGCAACAACCCTCCTCTTGCCAGTCACCAGCCAGCCACTTCGGCCACCTCCTGCATCCGTCCCCCCCCCCCAGCCTCCCGGCAATCCTATCCTAGGTAAGAGGAGAGGAAAATGAGCTAGAAATGAAGAGATTTTACTATTATGTATTCTTTTCATATATACTTAATAATTATTATTATGAAAATAAATCTTATGTCATCACATTAGCATATTTGTCATTAATCAATAATGATAAACAAGTGCACATATTATAAGATGATTATGTTTTCATTCAGACACTTTTTATTCTAACATTTTATTATTATGATTACTTTCTGCAATTAATTTCCATCATTTTCATTCTGTCTTTTACTTTCTTATATTATTATTATCATAATAAAAATGCTAACCAATGTACAAATGAAAGAAAAACAAATTGGAAAAGAAGATGGTAGTTACTCTTAAGAATATTGGCTAAAAGACTAATTTAAAAAAAAAATCTAAAATCTAAATGCATATCCAAAAGTCGAACTGTCAAACTTTGGATCTTAAAGAACAAAGGTACCCAGTATATGACATGTATTACTTTTTATAATTTATTGCAGCTTAGCTTTGCTTATTTGAAGCTTAGTTGATTGTTCAGAACCAACCTGATACTATTCGGGGGTTATTACTGGAAAAAAGACATCAATAATAACATTCGTGACTAGTTACTAAAAAAAAGACATCGGTAACAATATTCGGGGGTTATCACTGAAAAAAAGACATCAGTAATAACATTTGTGGCTAGTTACTGGAAATATGACATCAGTAACAGCATCCGTGGGTTGTTACTGGAAAAAAGATATCAGTAATAACATTCGTGGTGGGTTACTGGAAAAATGACATCGGTAACCTACATCTTTGTGCTAATATTTTTTTTGCAAGAAATTCTTTATTTCGTTTGCGCTGTTACCTTACTTTTCCTACATTCTTATCCTTATTTCCGCTAATCACATATTTGTTTTTATAAATATGTAATATTATTTTGTTTACTGTGGTACTTAGAGTATTCTCTAATTACTGAGAATTCCAATCCTGGTATTATTTTCTGAACAATACCAGGTCAGGTACTTCTGGAGAAGCTCGAAGAAAACTTTAAAATCATAAATTATCAAACTGTCGATGGATCTACGATGACGCTACTTTAACTTTTTCTCTTTATTTCTAAAAAAGTTGATCAATGTTTGTTATGTATGATGAAAGTTCTTTTTGTAATATGTAATTTTAAAATGAATGAGAAATATTTTAGGCTTTTGTATGTGTATTTCTTTTTCGCTCAAATTGCTCAATATGATCCTGCGGTACGTGAGTACCCAATATCAGAATAGTTCTCGCTAAACCGGCGTCAGGACATCACAGATGATGGCTAGCAGCAACAACAACATCACTAAAGCGGCAATTAATTAGCACTTGAGCATGCCAACTTTCCTTACCATCACACTGACTATAAGCCATGACAGCTCATCTTCACAAGGTAGCAGAACACAGTAAAAAAATGATGGAGAAAACACTCAATGAGCTGGAGAACATTGTTATGATCGGAGAACCTCATGCATGGAACCATAAGAAAAAGCATCTAGTTAACCATCTCCTCTGCTCCCTGCCCCAGCACACAATCTTAATGCATCACCACCTCCGTCAACATCATCAAAATTTTCACGCTAAAGCTCATCTCATTGCAACGACTCTCCATGGGCAAGGATGTGTTTCAGTTCTCTCCGTTCTTTTAGATGGAAGCAGCAGCTTGCAACACTTTGATCTAAACACATGAGCTATGTAAATATTTCAAAATTATATAGAAATTATGCGCTGTTTACGATGCATTGTTAAGTATATATAAACATTAATATTATAATCACCTATAGCATTTAATCTTCCATATTACAGGAATAAACTGTTTTTCCTTAACGACATTTTGCATTTTCCCCACACACCAAGCCACAAATTAAAGCACAATATCGTATTAGTCTATTTAATGTGTACGGTTACCTTCAGAATGAAACAAGTATTTTAGTTTCATATCAAGTTTAAGCTAAGGAATTTCTAGCTGCTACCCGTAGTGACATTCTGAAAATTTAATAATCACAACCTTTCAAATTTCACAATAATGTCCTAGGACAAATATATTTATAAATCATTTTCTTTGTACAAGTAATATATACATCAAAACTACTATATTATATTGTGTAGTTAAACACTTACATGAAATCACTTAATAATATCTGTAAGAAAGACTTTGATTTTCTTCAAGTAGAAAAAAATTCAATTGAAATTTGATGGACACACTTCTGCGAGTAACAAAACGCTCTTCAAAATGCTCCTCATTTCTTCTCATTTCTAAAAGTACTTATTAGCAACTGAGTGACCATAGAATGCTATGCAGTCAAGCTTCGCTTGTCCCTTTTTGCACTTCTACTGCCCATATCTTACAAACTGTGAATTGTCTTAACCCAGCCTAACCTGTACGTTCATATAGACCACCTCCAATAAATATTCGTTCACACAATGTATATGTTCAAGTTTCTTCAAAAAATTTGTAGGCTTTCAAGTAATCTGGCTTGAAAGACATAGGCCAACAGCTTTTTCGCACTCACCAATAATGATGTTACTAACAATCTTCTCTATAAAAAACCCAAATTATTTTTATTAATATTATTTTTTATTAACTGTTCACTAATAAAACGCTTCCTAACTTTAGTATCCCAAATTGTAATACCTAACAACCTTCCCGATATCCTTGGATTTTCCCATTTCTATTTAGGTCAAAACATCTAAAAAACAAATGAAGTTGCAATTGGAATCATCCAAAGAAATATAACTAAAGGATTAAAAAGTAAAACAAACTTTATATAGATTTGATCAAGAACTACAGAGATAAGTATTAGTATTATATGATTTTTTTATAAATGTGCATGTTGTGAATTATGTTAACAACTATAAATAAATTTTATAAAATCAAATCTCGTTAAATTTCATAGTATATAATAGCCATGCTTACAGAACTTTCTTCATTCAATAAAATGAATTTTTGTAAAGCAATAGTAGTCATATCAAAATGCCATTGTTATTATGTCCTAGACCTTATATGGGAAAGGTTAATAATTATGTATGTAGTCAACAACCATCATAAAGTTCATTGAGTTAACATGGAATTAATCTTTAGAAAATTTGTCCAAAAAGTTCCACTAGAAGAAACACCCAGCTTATAATTTGTTGAACTAAAATGAAATTAATCTTTTAAGAAATTAGACATGCACGCAAAGAATAGGATCTTGAAATAATACTCTAACAAACACAAGCATATTTAGAAAGAAAAATATTTTAGAAACAAAGAGAGTAGGTGAGAGAACAAAAAAAGTCTATAGATTAGGTTTTCAGCTTTGGTACCTTATATGTAAAGATTGACATAGATATGGTGTAGGTATATTTTAAGATAAAAATTTAAAGGATAATGAAATGAGAGTGAAGAGGAAGGAGATCTAAATTTATTTGGGCAATTATTATCATTATTATCACTATTATTATTATTATATGTATTTATAGCGTTAACTAGGATTAAATGTGAAAATAAAAAACATGATTTAAAAGAATTTATTCAAAAATAACTGAAGAGAAAATATTATTTACCCAAAAAAGACTAGAAGAGCAAGTTTGAATAATAAAAAAATTTATAATACTCATGGTGACTTCAATTGTGATTCTGGTTATAGAAAAACTAATGAAATAGGAAAATTAATATTGGAGTTAGCCCAAAGACTTGATGGTGAAATGTAAGAATGAAAATAAAGATATTTAAGATAGAGTATGAAAATAAAGATATTTAAGATAGAGTATGAAAATGTAAGGTTATTTGCAAATGATAATCTTGCTACTGTAAGGCTGAAGGATAGGGTTAAAATGTAACCCAAGTAATCAAAAATTATCTTTGAACCTAAGGAGTTTCATCTTAATAGAGCCAAATATATGATATATGAAGCAAATTTAATCATAATAGAAGTTATAATTTTGTGGTTATATCAATTGAAAATTAAGTTACCAAAAAAGAGAATCAAATATCTAGATTAATAGAATCCAAAAAGTTTGATAAAACCAAGTAATGCTTCCAAGATTTATGTGATCGATAAATACAACTAAAAAAATGGAAGCCTTGTAGACTAACTATAGTATAAACACTTTTTATGGGGAAGAACCTTGGCTTACAAATTTGAACTATACAAATAACTAAATATTGTAGAGATAAGAATGCTAAGATGAACAAGTGGGTAAATACAAAATAATAATGAAAAAAGTATACAATTATAGCAAGATAAGTAGATCCAATTATGAATATTTTCAGCATATTAAGCACAGGCAATTAAAGGCTTATTAGAAGAAATTTGAACTGATGAATTTTGAAAAGAGGAAATCTTTAGAAGCCATGAAAAAATTACTAAAAATCATCTCACGTACTAAGAGGAAATAAGAAGCTTTATATTTGTTATTCTACCTGTTGGCATTGCCACAAAGCTGCTCCAAGATACTCCGTACTTTCTTCTCACTTTTCACTGGCGGTGCAAGAACTGCAGCCTGATATTAAGTAAACAGAAACCACATGTTACTCCTTTAAGAAGGACTTGAAGGCAAAAGAGCATTCAAGATGACATTTCAGTACCAAGAATGATGGCGGCAAACCATATCTAAGAATGCTCTCAGCAAATACACGCACTGCACAAAAATGCATCCAGGAACTGAAGACCTTGAGATGTCAAGAAAAAAAAAAATCATAATATATACATCATATAAAGGCAACAAGTGGTAAACAAATGAAAATTATTAAAAAGGGTACAAAGTTATTCTATCAGAGAAGTTTAACTTTTACTTAATAAATTGATCGCTTGTACTCACATACCATGACAAAGGATTAGGAATTTGCAATATACTTTGCTTAACATTTGCAGTGCCTTAGATTAAGAATTGGTTGAATAAGTTATAGAAATATTTATACAACTAACAATTTCAACAGCATTAATTCCTTTCTCATTATTACATCAAGGTATACCATTATGAACCACTACT
This sequence comes from Gastrodia elata, assembly GCA_016760335.1. Lineage (NCBI taxonomy): Eukaryota > Viridiplantae > Streptophyta > Magnoliopsida > Asparagales > Orchidaceae > Gastrodia > Gastrodia elata. The sequence continues at coordinate 48,309,733 of CM028670.1, forward strand.
TGGAAACCTCCAAATAAAGATCAATTGCCAAGCCTTCAATTGAAATGATGCATCAATTGTGCATTTCAAATGAACAGCTCCAAGATATTGTAAACTAGAAGATTAATTAAACTTTTTGCATGACACAAAACTAGTGTATTTACACACACACATGTGTATGCGCGCGCGCGCAGACATGGCGCTCTTGTAGGATTTATGCGCGTTGCCTATCTGGGCAGGCATTCGTTGACCGGTGAAGCCTCCCACTACCATCATCTCCGGTGTGGCTCTTGTCTCCTTTGGCAGAGTCGATTCTGCTAATTCTGTGGAGATGAATGAAGGCGGAGCAAAATCGAACCAAGGTTCTACCTAACCTTCACCTCAAGCCCAGCTCAACCCCTTCGGCCACCATTTTCTTCTTGGAAGCTTTGATGAATGTCTCTTCGCAAAAACTTCTGGTAGGGATCAAACGTATCTCTACACTTCTAGGTAAATTTGCCCTTTTTTATCTAAAGATGAAGTGGAAATACTAGCACGACCATTTGTTCATACCTTAGTTGGAAAATTTCCTAATGGTAAGTCGTCTCTGGTTGCCATCTGAAAATTCCTCAACAATCTTGGTCTTATGGGATCCTTCTCTGTTGGGCTGATTGATTCTTGGCACATTCTTATTCAAATTTTCATGAAAAAGATTCTACTATAATGTTTGCTAGATGATCTTATTTTTTTTAAAAATTATCACATGAAACTGCTAAAATGAACAATTGATTTTGATCCAACTTGTGAAACTTTGATTGTACCTGTTTCGATAAATTTCCCCCTACTTAGGATCAGCTTAATTACCCATTCCATCCTATTTTCTTTGTGATTCTATTTTGGAAAGCCACTAAAAGTGAATTTTGAAACTCCTAACTTTACCCGCCCTTCTGTCACCCATGTGTTGGTTGAAATAGATCTAATTGAACCTTTTCAAAATGAAATCTTGATAAGAGATGAAAATACTGGTTACTCCCAAGAAGTAATCTTTGAAAATTTGCCACATTTCTGTTCTCATTGTAAAATAATTGGTCATGACCTCTCTAAATGCTTCAAGATCCATCCTTACCGAAAAGCTTGCTATACATTCAATATTATTGTTCCCAATGGCCCTCCTAGGAAACACTCAGTCTATGTCCCTATTACTATGGGAGACAATGTTTTTTTAGAGGAAGTCCCTTTGCCATCTTTGGATGCTCAGAATATTCGTTTGGAGGCTGAAAAGGAAAAGTTTGGGTATATTTGTGAATCAGTTGGGTTTGGGGAGTTGGAGGTCTCTTGTCCCTTGAATATTCAGCTTGCCTCACCTTTGGACATGATTGACATACGAAGTAGTTTGGACACTGAGGCAGCTATTGAGATTGTCCCTGTATGTACGGATACTGTGACTGCTGGTTTGTCTGATTTCTTCCCCACCTCATTTAGAAGGGGATATTGTGGGTGACTTTATTGTTCTAACGTTAGATCCTTTGGGTGATGGAAGAAAACTTGCGGACTATGCAGTGTTTTCTACACAAGCTTCAGGGCATTCTTTTGGGATCAACCCAAATTATGAGTAGGAGAGCTAAGGGGTTCCTTGATGATTAAGATAAGATCATCCCTTCAGAAGTGCTCAGTATCTATATTGACAAAGTTCCGATTGTCTTGCGTCGAAGAGGAATCGACCCTTCATCCGTGGAGGCTTCTCCCCGGATTATTGTTTCGAACCTACCCAAATCTCGGATTGGAGATTCATCTGCCCGATTTTGAGAGAGCTCAAGCTATTTAGGCTCCAGAAGTTGTTGTATAAGATTATGAGAATAACTCTGAGGTGAATTCAAATGAGGATTTAAATGATTGCTTATAGAATTCATAGCTGTTACATAATTTTCTCGAAAGATATAAATGAAAAAAAAGAAACAAAAAAATAAAAATTCCAAATCCAACCTAACCAAAGCAACCACTCTGGATTCTTTTTCGCAAATTTGTTCAACTTTAGTTGGGATCTTAGATCCTGTGGAGTTTATTTGATCGCTTATCCTTTTTTGCTTTGTTTTTTATTTTATTTTATTACTTTCCTAGTTTTATGTTTTGAGTTCACAAATTCCCTATCTATTGTAATATTTTGAATTACTATTTTTAAATTGCAATGGGTTTTAAGAAAATAATGTATATATATATATATATATTTATATATATATATAGAAGCACATCACTAGCCTTTAACAAAATCATATAATATCTTCTCCTTTAATTTCTCACCACAAATCTTTTTTAACAATGTTAAACATCTCTATCCCAAAATCAAGATGGATGGTGCATTATGCATATAAAAAATGGTTTCTATCATTTAGAATAATACTAGTATATATATATATATATATATATATATATATCCAAACCCTTATGCGACACTTCTGGCACGATGATGTATCAGGGTTTTCGTTCGGCGGTTGGGCCGTCGCCTTCCGTCGTGCTGCTTCGGGTGGCCATCGCTCGTTGTTGCAAGCACCAGTTCTTGTTCGCGGTCTTCGGTAAACCGGTGGACTCCCTCCTCCGTCTCTCTCTTATCAAGCAACAAGTGAGACCATTGCCTCCTGCTTCTAGCCTAAGCAAGTATAATCCTGCTGCTGCTAGCCTAGGCTCCTCCTAGTTCTTGTTCGTAGTTTTCTTGACTCTTACAAATAATCCACCTTTGGGACTCTCTTATGGGAATCAAGCCTATCACTACCTGTAGTAGAAAACCTGCTTTAATCTTTTCTAAGGATGAAATTTAAATCCTGGCTAAATCATTTGAGTATGCCTTAGTAGCTAAATTTTCCAATGAAAAACCTCCAATGCAATTAGTTCAAATAATTTTAAGTGGCTTGGGTCTCTCAAGTGCTTTTTCCATTGGTTTAATGGACCAATGTCGTATTCTTGTTAAGCTCACTGTGAAGGAGGATTATACTCGCTTATTCCCTCGTAGTTCATACTTTGTGGATAAATTTCATTTGAAATTCTTAAAGTGGACAACAAAATTCAATCCTAAATTTGAACCTACTATAGTTCCTGTGTGGATTAACTTCCCATTATTCAAGGCTCCCTTTATCACCCACTCAATATTCTATTTTTTGAGGTCTTACTTTGGGAAGCCTTTAAAGTCAATACTGCCACTGCCAACCTATTGCGCCCCTCTGTGGCAAGAGTGTTGGTGGAAATTAATCTAACTGAAACCTTTACTCACGAGATTTGGGTTGGTGAGAAGGATGATGGCTATTTTCAATAAGTGATTTTTGAGAATTTACACAAATTTTGCAAGCACTACAATATCTTGAGTTACAATACTGATTCTTGCTTCAAAGCTTATCCTAATCTATTAAACAATATGGTTATTACTAAGGAACATAAAAGGGCTCCTATTGAGAATCATGTTCTGTCTACTGGACTTGTTCTCACTCATTTTGCTTATGTGCCTAAAAATAACACTTTGCGGTTAAGAGAACTTCGGCTCCTCATGTTACTGATTAGGTAGTGGATCCTTTCGTACCCCAACCGGTTGAAGCCCTTGTGAGTTTAGTCGGGCTTTCTATTCCCATCCTAGATGCAGCAGTGGGACAAGGTTGAATCCATCCTTGAAGTTTATTTGAATGCAGTTAATACTACCCCAAGTAATCTTAAAGAGTCTAAACACTAGAAATGAGATGGGGACCCCACGCCATTGCTTAGTGGAAGATGCAGGCAATCGATCACCAAAGTTGGGTCCGGGTGCAATCGGCCTGGATCCGTGGATGGGTAATATTTTTCGATTAGTGATGGTATGCAACTAGTGGTCTTTGATCCATTGCATCATCCATCAGAGGTTAAAGATTCACAGATTGGTATGTTCACAACTCAGTTGGGGAGTAGTTCTTTGAAGATTGGAGGGTTATTCAAGCCACTCTTTGAGACCCCAAGGGCCACAACTTGATGGAGATGAATGAGGTGGATGACATAAAATGAGATATCTCGAATGAACAGTTTGAGGCAATCAGGGTGGTTGATCATTCGGTGTCTGATCAAACAAACTTAATCCGCATGTGGAGGAACATCATCCGGTTGTGAAGGAAGGCTCATCTTTGTAGGATTATGAAAGTGAGTTTGATAAAATCGATGAAGTAGATTCTAAGGAAAAATTTTGAACTAAGAGATTGATTGATTTCATCGTGGAATATGAGGCAAAAAAGAAAAAGAAAAAAACGGTAATTGTTCTAAATTTATTAAAAATTCAAAGTATAACTTGAGGTAAAGATTAGATTGCTTACTAGGAGCCTTGCTTCTCTATCGTGATTACAGTAAGTACTAGTTGGGGTTTCCTTTTGAAAATCCCCTTTCGAAGTTTGTTGACCATTTTTGTGTTTTTCCTTTTTTTTTCATTTCTTTTTTTCGTGTCTTTATGGTTGGAGATCACCATATCTTTTCTTGTTGTATGCTTTTATTTTTGTACTTATAAAATACAACATATTTAATTAATATATATATATATACATATATATATATATATTCTATTTTCCTAATTTTGTCTGAAACTACTGATTCATTATATATATATATATATATATATATATATATAAATTTAGCAAAAAAAAATTAGAACAGATAGGGAGTTTGTGACCTCAAAATAAAAAGCTAGTAAAAAAAAAAAAACAAAGCAAAATGCAGAAAAGGAGAATGGTCAACAAACTATACAGGATTCAAGATCCCAGCTAAAGCTGATTAAACTTGCATAAGAGAATCCCAATTAGTAGTTGCATTTATGACAAAGTTTATAATTCAATTACTGCATGGACTTAGAATTTTTCTTTATTTTTCTGCTGCTTTTCTTTTTCCTTTTAAATCTTACAACGAAATCATGTAACAACTCATATGTTGTCCTTTAAATCCTCATTTGAGACCAACCTAAAGTCCTCATAATCCAATACAACTTCTGATGCCGAAGTAGCTTGAGCTTTCCCAAAGTCGGGCAGATAAAATTCCAGTGCGTGGGCATTTAGATTCGAACAAATATCCCGAGAGGAAGACTCCACGAAGGGTCGAAGCCTCTTCTACGCAAGACGATCGAAGCTTCATCAATAAAGATATGGAGCATTTCTGAAGGGATGTTTTTTTCTTCCTCATCAATAAAGTCCTCAGCCCTCCTTCCCAAAAATTGGGTTGATCCCAAAGGAATGTCATGAAGCTTTTGTGTGGAAAGCACCATGTACCCCACAAGCTCCCCTGCATCACCAAAAAGATCTAATGGCAGAGCGACTAAATCACTCACAATCTCCCCTTCCAACAAAGGTGGATAACAATCTGGGCAAACCACAATAGCAGTTTCAGTATTCGGGTATACAGGGGCGACCTCATCAGTAATCTCAGTATTCAATGGAAAGCACCATGTACCCTCAGTAATCTCACAGGGGCGACTATGTTCCTAAGCATCAAAGGGCTATATCGAACAAAAACCTTTAGGAAATCATTGAACCGACTATGGTGGAATCATATACCAATGCAGAGGATTGCAATAATTCAATCACTGACATTGAAAATACTGAGCAAAGGGATGCTGATATCACCTGTTGCGGAAAGGACTGCTGAGCATAATTCCAAAGCGGCCACCAATGCTGTAAAGTGGTTTACCATAAATGAAAGCAAAGCTGGACAACTCTTCAAATTCCTTCTATTTATTATTATTGACAATCTCTTACATGGCAAGATGAAGTTGAATGATACATCAATCCAGAATTTAATTAGTAATTTTAATAAAATTTTAAAAGCGATGATTTCCCTAAAATCAGCGCAATCAGAAAGCTTCTTAGAGAAAATTCTTCCAAGATCTTTCGGGAAGGTACAATTTTCTATGTCGGATGACATCAAGACCGTCCAGGTGCTGGCGAGCCTCCAGCCAAATGAAAGTTATACAAGTAGCTTTGGAGAACAAACGAATGAAATTCATTCATCCACTCATACAATGTCTGATAATGACTCTGATAAGGTTCAAATGTATGAAGATAATGATTTTGAATATCATAAAGCTTGCATCAATAGGATTCAGACAAAAAAAAAAAAGGAGTCTAATTCTTATAAAAAAATTTCACAATACTATCAAAGAAAAAAAATAGAGCTAACCTTGAAACATGAGAAGTGGGTCATGATTGCATTTACATTTTTATTTACTTTAATTGATTCTTCATTTGTAAGAATCTTTGGTAAGATTGGTAATTATTTTTTTATGTTTTTTATTTTTATTTTTTAATTTATTTCTTTAATGGTTATCATTCAATATTTGTTTATACTCATATATTAATAAAATTCCAACAAATTCCTATTAAATAAATAAACATATATATATAAGAAAAATGTCCTTTTCAAATGATAAACATACATCACAAGTGCAAAATAGATAGAAGGAAATTCTCCTCAAAACTTGGATATAGAAAGAAATTATCATATAATCACAGAGAAGAAATATTGTCTCGTTAAAAAGAAAAAAAGGGGATAGTTTATCTACTGATACAAAAAAAGATTTAAAGATTAAACCACACCACTAATCCGATTAATCTTTATCTCTATCATCACCATTGCTGCCAGCAGCCCTCTGGATTTTCCACTAGCCCCATCCTAGATAAATGCCTCCTAATGGACATGTAAGCGAAAACTCAATGTGCCTGCCTAAGTCCATCCTCATTATGAATTATGGAATGTTCAGCACTTGTCTTCCAACCTAAATATGACATTGCCTGATGAGAACCCTATCATGGTAAATGAACTTAGCCATTTGGGACTTAAAGACCTGTGTTTGCATCCTACGCTTTTAGTTCTTTGTTGTCAAAACCAAGACATAATGAAGCTTATCCTCCAAAAGTTCATACCGAAACAAAAAGCAAAGTAGAGCTTTGCCCTCAAAAATCCTCCTTGAATTCTTTTCACCCAACATAAGTAGGGCCTCACTACATTTTTGATCCTGCCAAGGGTGTATTGAACCCTCGACAACTCTCACTTGCACTTGAACTCAAACTCTTTAACATGCTTCAGTTCGCATCCAAGCGCTGGCCTCTTGAAGGTCTATTCCCATAGTCGGTATAAGTTAACACAAACCATAGTTGATTTTCTTCAATGTCATTTCTATACACTAGCACATCTCTAGCCACTCAACAAAAAACTTTAATGGATCAAATTTAAAAAAGCTAAAAGATAGAAATTCCCATAAATCACATTTTCTTTTTATTTGAAGCTCACATTATTTATAAAAAAAGATAGATATTTACATCACTTTTATATTTTTAGCTTTTTATAAATTTGACACCATAAAATTTCTTCATCAATAATAAAAAATGTACAAGAAAAACACTTTTATCTGGATATATTTTGGTGGATAAAGCTTCATCTAAAATCAATATATGTATACTAATCACAAAATCTAATCCAAATAATCCCTCCAATTAATTCAACTTGAAATCAACATATCTACCTCAAAATTATACAGCTTAGTATGCTTGGTAACTTTGCTTAGCTCATTTGACAAAGGCTAAGACAAGCCTAAACCGAAAAGATCTTTATAGATTTTTTAAAATCATTTTCTCTTAAAGAGTAATGTAAGAAATTGGGATTTAAATTGTAGATATTCTAGGAGCATTCAAGTTAATTTGAAACAAAATTATAACACTTCAACAAACAATGCACGTCATGCCCCCTTCACCGAGCATGATTAAATGCACTTAAGGGTGCTAAAATTTGAAATATAATGATTTCAGACTCGAGACATAATTGATCAAGAGATAAATACTAGAGTTAGCCAAAATATCTCTAGGCAAGCAAGCTTACCGTTGAGCATACCCAAAAAATTGCCATGTGATTATTGCTCGATATAGTCAAGTACAAAAATAAAATAAGCATTAGTCGAGCTATTATAGTTCACCCACTCATGAATTTAATCAAGCTATAAATAACAGTAAGCTAAGAAGGCAAGTTGAGTGTATTACTCAACCTGCATCTGGTTTCGATCCCATGGGAAGATGTACCTAATTCAATAAATAGCATAACTTAATGGGATGCAAAATTGAACTACTTTTGTAATTTGTTATGGGAAACAAAGTGGACACATGCACCTAATGACTGAATAAATTTGGGATATATTTAGTTAGTTACTATAGTACCTTTATGTAAGACTAAATAATCAATCGCTAAGATTGCTCTCTTGTTTGAAACCCTGCTGCACAGCCCCTAATTTTCTCCATAAAATACACTCGTCAAAAGTATTCTTTTAATCAAGTCAGATAGGTTTAATACAAATGACAATTACAAATCTATATTTTATATCAAACAGCTTGGGTTCACTTAAAAGAGAGATTGTATGTGGTATAAAATAGAGCTTCTTACAAAACTTAGAAGAATTTTACCCTTGATTAATTAAGAAAAAATAGGAAAGAACACTAGAAAGTTGATTTCACAAAAAAAAGATAAATAATCCAGCTAAACAAGCGTTCACGCTAATGAAGCAAATGGCTGTTATACTAAAGAAGACAAACACCACCCATAACTAAGAAAACAAAATAAGTGAAGCATCAAAATATTAGTGGAAGTGAAGTAAGAAGCAACGGACAGGAAGAGTCAAATTTTAAAGAAAACAAGCCAAAAAGATGACAGCTTTCCTAAGATAAAGTTGAAGATTGACTTGTTGAGTTAGAATGAAGCTCATGACACAAAAAATCAACAAACAGATCAATTGGGCAGAAGAACTACTCGATCCCCATGAATATACCTCCAAGAAGAAGATCATTTTCTTTAAATTGAAGCTATCGAAATATGCTTTAAATTGGTGGAATGCTTAACTTATACAGGCGCAACAACCTAAACTAAAGGCAATTCAAGCAATTGTCGTTAGAAGAGTTTTACATGGACATGCTGAAGATTAATACAGGAAAGAGCACGGTTTGCACTAGGAGGATTTAATGGTCCAAGACTATACTATCGAATATCGTCAACAAGTTGTGAAAGTAAGTCCTTCATCAAATGCTTTTCAAAGGGGGAAAAGTAAAAAATATTGCTACACTACAATATGACAGCTGAGCTTGCCTTGTACTCGAGTGATAATTACAATCAAGCTAGTTCATATGTAAGAGAACAAGAATGTCGAAGCATAAAATTTCTTCTCAAACAAGCTGAACAATAAGTTGGCTAATAAGCAGAATAAGATATTCTAAGAGACAAGAATCTAGATCAATATCTAGTCGACCAATCACAATAGCAGCTCAAAAGCACAAAATAACAAAGCATGAAGAGAGAAACTTGTAAAAGAAGCATCTTGAGTTGTTCCTTGAAAATTCAAGAATTCTAGTGTGAAAAAGGTCATCATGGCATTAGAAAACTCGGACAAACTGACCAAATCTAAGCATCCAAGAAAACCTTGGCAGCAATGTCAAAGGAGAAAGAAATGTCAAGCATTGACGATTCAAAGATTGTAAAGAGCTACTCATAGTTTGAGTTCAAGTAAGAAAAATGTAGTCATAGCTGTATTTAATTCAAATAAAATTATCTAAAAATGTTTAGCTTAAAAACTATACCCCAAGATAGCCAAGCATTCAACTTTTACACATTGGATTGAATTCAAAAGAATATTAAGTTAACGATTAATCGACAATACCAAGTGAAGTTCTCTTTCACTCGAAATTTCATTAATGAGATGCGCTGTAGCACCTCTTGATATATACCAGCTGATCTTTAAAAATTCTGATTATGTAACCTAGAGGTTATATTTACCCTAAAGAGAGCAATATGGTATGGTTAAAAATAAGATAAACTACACCCTATAAGGAGGCAAACCTTACATGCAAACTAAGCTGGCTACAAAAACAAGATAAAAAAAGAAATACATTTACCAAATGTACGTGTTGTACATCCGAGAAGCCAATTTAGGAGTACCATACAAAATCAACTAACCTAAGATCAACAAAACTCAAAAACACATATTGGCAAAACAGGATCAACAACAAAAGCAATGTATATCCAAAATACATAGACTTATTTGAAGAGCTCAGTTAGCCGAGCTATGAAAAATGAGATACAAATTAAGAACTCTATTCTGCCTAACCTCAGCATGTACAAGAATATATACTCGAGAGTAAAAAAGAAACAAGTGTCGCGTTATTGGATAGTGAATATAAGCAGGGTAACTTGTCATGCAGCTCACTGATTATTGCAGTGTTTAGAAAAGATGGTGGATCAAGAATGTGTATTAATAATCAAACATTAAATAAGATTACCGTGAAGAGCAAATAATCTCTCCCAACAATAGGCAATTATTAAACCAATTTAATTTGGTCAATGAATTTTCCAAGTTTGATTTGAAGTTGAGATACTACTAAGTCCAAGTAAATGCTAATGATACCTAAAAATGATGTTTGAGACTCAAAAAGGCATATACGAATGATGATCCTCTTGTAAAATGCACCAACAACATTTATGTGAATAATGGATGACATCCTTGGACCCACTTGATGAATTCATCATGGTATATATGAATGGCACACTTGTAACCCTAATAAAGAGCATGTTGGTCATTTAGAAAAAACAATTTCAATTATTGAGACAACATATTATAAATCATTCCAAAAGTGTGAGTTCTAAGAGAAATCAATTGTATATCTAAAATTTGAGATCAACAGTAAAGTTAAATCAAGGCCATTTAAATTAGCCACAGCTAAGTAATCAATGAAAGTGAAAAGCTTCCTCAATGCTCGCCAATATATTAAGAATATTCATCAAGGATTTATCACCTAGAGCTACTCCTTTACACCAAATAAATATAGGCAGTCAAAACTTGACATACCGAAAATATGTTGTCTGCATTTGCACGCAAGTGTACGTGATCTGAAATAATATGGGATGATAAGATTCTGAGATTTATTGTCCTCGGCAACGACGCCAAAAACTTGACAGACTGAAAATACGTAATGCACTTGCACTCAAGTGTACATGGTCTGAAGTAATATGGGATGGTAAGATCCCAAGATTTATCGTTCTCTGGGAACGGTGTTCTATTTTGTTACTAGTATAATTAATTTCACTAATGTTTAAGTATTAAATTAGTTGTTGATGTTGAGTTGTCCTAAGTTATGTTCTTTTAGCTCTTAACAAAGTTCTTTCAATATCAAGATCAAAGAAATGATTGGAACAAATTCTTCTATGCATACACAACTTAACTTAAGTAGAAATTTTCAAGCACAACTCAAATGACATGAAGCTTGTAAAGGAAAGTAAAATAGTAATTACAAAACATATAATTATAGAAATAAAAAAAAAGATATATGCATAAAAATCTTAAAACAATAATTAATTTTTAAGTTTTCTTTAATACAAAACAAATAGACCGTTCCCCGAAAACGATGCTAAAAATTTGACAAACTGAAAATAAAGAGTCTGTGCTTGCATGCAAGTGTATGTGGCCTGAAGTAATTAGTATGGGTTGGTAAGATCCTGAGATTTATCGTCCTCTGGGAATGATGTTCTGTTTTGTTACTAATTTCACTAATGTTTAAGTATTAAATTGGTTTGTTGTTTTGGTCCGAAATGCCAATTTCAGAGTTTCTTGACTTGAAACTACTTTTGGAAAAATTAGGGAGAGTTGAGATTTAACTTGCAATTTAATATGGGCTCATGCAAGCACTCTTCTTCTTAACTTAATATTAATTGAATTGGATTAATTTCATATTTCATATTCAAGAGAGTCTTCTCAAGTGAATTTACAGAATGTACTAAGTTTTGTCTAACACTCAGAAATGAACACTAGAATATTCAATTTTCAGCACATAGACATTCATGTGATCATTATCTTATGAGTTCATTTCTTACGTCTAAGTTATGAAATCTACATTTTAGTTTGAGTATCACATGAACTTCAATCCACTAATGGCTCACATGCATCCCCTCTTGATTTAGCTAAGGAAATAAGCTACTAGGCTAAATGGGTTTATGTTACATCACCCATAATACTTAGCGCATCAATAACCTTGCTTAAACCTAGAGTGAGTTATGGAGCTCAATTAGTGGCTCTCAAGGACAAAATTATGTAATGTCCAAATACTCCAAAAAGATATTCATTGCTTACCCGAGAACGAGTAAGAAGTTAAGTGTGGAGGTGTGATGAACCAAATAAATATAGGTATTATGAATTATGCTTTTTCATAGAGTTATTTGTGCTTTGATGGGTGTTTTCGCTGCATTTCAGGAAGAAGAGTTCCATTTTAGAAAATATAAAAAAACAAGTAAAGAGTGGTGCCACAGCGCGCTCAAAATGCGTTATGGTGGACATTGCCCGAGAGCAAGGCTCCGCAGCGCGCCTTAAGCGGACACAAACCCGAGAGCCAGACGCTACAGCGTGCCTTGGCGAATATAGAACCAAGAACTCGGCTCTACAGCGGGCCGCAGCGGGTAAATTCCTGAAAGCCAGGCACTACAGCGCGCCTCGACAGATGATTTTCCGAGAGCCTGGCGCTACAACCTGCCCTGGTGGATATAAACCCGAGAGCACTGTGCTGCAGCGCGTCGTAGCGGGTCATTCCCGAAAGCTAGGCGCTCCAGCGCGCCTTGGCGGATACAATCCCCAAAATCTTAGTGCTGCAACGCGCTACAAGTGCGCTGCAGTGGACCTAACCCGAGAGCCGGGTGCCACAGGGTGCCGTAGCACCTAACAAGCCGAAAGCTTGGCGCCATAGCGCCCACCGTATTTCTACTGTGGAACAGGTATCCTAGTCAGCATTGGGAAGGAAAATATACTTAACTTTCCCCTTCCCACAATAGGAATTAATAGCAAAATAATTAAAACTTCTCATTACCAATAGAATAAAAGAATAAACCTTAAATGCAATTCAACTTTCAAGGAGGTGAATGGGTGGCTGTGTAATGTTGAGGGACTATTTGGAAGGTTAAAAAAGCAAGAATTCAAGACTTAAAAAAGGTTCTCAATTTTTAGTTGAAGTGCTCTTGAACCTAAGTGCTACTGTAAAGATCCATTGGAGGAGTCCCCTACCCAAGGAAGGAAAAAGCTGCAGCCAAGGAAGAGACAAAGAACAGAGAGCGAGGAGCTAAGAAGATCCAAGGAGGAGAGATCCAGGCGAATGCGACAGCTGTTCCCTAGTATTGTACCCTTACCTTACTCCTTTTGTTTCCCTGTATATTTCATGCAAAAGCTTAGTTTCTCTTATTGCTTTCCTTGCATTTTTAATTTAATGGCAGCCTAAACCTTCCTTGGGGAGGGTTGGGCATGAGCATATAAGGACATGAATATACTGCAATGTACTCTTCATATCAATAAATGATGTTTAAAATCTTGAATGATTAAATGTTGTGTGAATGAAAGAATTGGAAATTTATGATTCCTTTTATAAATCTATGCATAAATATTTTTATTGTATAAACCTCATAGAGCCATTGATCGCCTTGTCCTAAGGTTGTGCATGCTTGAGCGTTAATGCAGCGAATATCTGTGACAACATTCGTCGTGTGAAAACAGCCCATGCACAACCTTGGACAATGCTTGATCATTCAAGTCATGAGAAATGTTAACACTCTTTGAGCTCCATAGCTCGCTCCTGATTTACGAGAGGCGATTGTTGCACTATAAGCTATGAGCCAGGTGACAAGCTTGTTTAGCTTTGTAAAACATTGTCTTGGCTAAATCGAGAGTAGACGCATGTGAGCCGAGAGCCACTAATTGAGCTCCATAACTCACTCTAGGTTTAAGCGAGGTCATTGATGCGCCAAGTGCTATGGGTGATGTGATATAAACCCATTTAGCCTAGTAGCTCATTTCCTTAGCAAAATCAAGAGGGGATGCATGTGAGCCATTAGTGGATTCAAGTTAATGTGATACTCAAACTAAAACGTAGATTTCATAACTTAGACGTAAGAAATGAACTCATAAGATAATAATCACATGAATGTCTATGTGCCAAAATTGAACCTTCTAGTGTTCATTTCAGAGCACTAGACAAGAAAGACTTAGTACATTCAGTAAATTCACTAGAGAAGACTAGTTTCTTAAATATGAAATATGAAATTAACCCAACCCAATTTATATGAACTTGAGAAGAAGAGTGCTTGCAAGAACCCATATTGTTGACTTGCATGTTAAATCCCAACTCTCCCTAATTTTTCTAAAAGTAGTTTCAAATCAAGAAACTCTAAAATTGGCATTTCAGAACAAAACAACAAACCAATTTAATACTTAAACATTAGTGAAATTAAGTATACTTTAGTAACAAAACACAACACCATTCCTAGAGGACGATAAATCACGAGATCTTACAATTCCATATTACTTCAGACCACGTATATTTGCATACAAGTGCAGACTACGTATTTTTGGTCTGTTAATCAAAAGTAAAGTTAAATCAAGGCCATTTAAAATTAACCACAACCAAGTAATTAATGAAAGTGAAAAGCTTCATCAATGCTCACCAATATATTAAAAATATTCATCAAGGATTTATCACCTACAACTACTCCTTTACACCAACTTACAAAAATAGATCATCTATTCACCTAGGGATCAGGTGTAGTATTTCAAGATTTGAAGAAGAAAATCTATAAAGCATCAATATTAGCACTACTTGATCTAGAAGCAACTTATGTTAAAGCCAATGCTTTGAGATTTGTAATCAATATTAAACTAATGCAAGGCTAGAGACTTGCTACTTATTTAAGACACTTTAAGGGACATAGTAGAACAATGTGGCCTATAATAAAGAACTGCTAGCTGTACATAATAGTTAAATATTAGAGATCTCACTCATCAAAAAATCATAATTCATACAAACCAGCTTCAATATCTCCATACATAAACATAACTCCAGCAAGTTTGTTATATGAAATCTATAGTATAGCTCCAACAATTTAATATGGTGATAAAGTATAATAAAGGAGTTAAAAATAAAATAGCAGATACATTATCTCAACCACCAGTAATATTAACAACTCTCATGAAGGTCAGTTCAGACCTAGTTGAGAGAGGTGAAACATATAAGGAGAACAAAAGCTTCCAAAACATTTAGAAGACTAGCTTCCAAGAAAATTATTATATCAACAAAAGAAACTCTACATGCCATAGACATTTGAGAAACTACAATAGATAAGAAAGACATTCCTCAAAGGATATTGGATATTTCAGGGTCAGCAAGACACTGCTAAACCTATAAAAATATGCATGCCAATCGACAATGCAAAAGCAAGCAGCTCCGTATAACTAAGGATGAGTTATTTAATGAGAAACCATCTCTAATAATTTATTAAGAGAAATACCAATAATAAAGAGGGCATATAATTGTCTTAATGAATGTAGATCGATTCTCAAAGATGACTATCTCGAAGTCGAGTAAGAACATTTTTAGTGATGAAATGATAAAGTTAATCTTCGTAAATGTTTATTATTTGGATTGCTGAATTCTATCATTCCAATAGAGTGCCAAATTTCTAATTAAATATTTGGAAAAGGTCTTTAAGTAGCAATGGACATATCATTAAAGAACAGTATAGATTTTCATACAAAAACTGATAGCTAAATCGAGGCAATGAATTGCAATGTGGCACATATACTCAAAAAATAATGTCAAATACCCAATTTTTTTAGACGAGTCTTCCCAACGTATAGTTCACATTAAACTAAGTAATACATATATCAACATTACAACAACCTTTGACTATCTACCATAAAGCTCATTAATTTAAAATCTTTACTCAATGTTCGGCAAGAAGAAATAAAAAAGGCCAATTAAAGGACAATTTAAAACTCTCAAAACAATGATACAAGATCAAATAAATTGTCATCAAATAGAAAAGAAATTTGAGAATAGTGATCTAAATGGGTTTCATAGAAACAACGAACGCATGAAAGACGAAGGGAAGAATCTCAGCTGATCAAGCATGGCCCATTCCATGCTACAAAGAAGATTGGTGATAATGCTTAACATGTAGAGCTCTCAGCTTATATGCACATATACTCTATAATAGGTGTTGAGAATCTCAAGCCATTCTGTGTTATTTATGCTTGAAGGAGCCAAGAAAATACTACCTCCAATGAGTAACCTATATCTTGGATGAGATGAACAACTATACAGGAGTACTTTGCTTGAGATCAAACAACCAACAGCTAGGTGAAGTACTAAGATGACCTAAAAGATCAAAAAACAAGGGGAACCAATAAACAAAGCTAAGTAGTATATAGCAAATTGTTATAATAAAAAAATTCCTAGAGTTACATTTAACTCACATGAGTGAATCATTTTTTCAAGCTAAAGGAGTTCAAGATCAAAGAATCAACACTGAGTTGTATCTAGCCCATCTCCAATCGAATCATATCATCATTGGGTATGTATAACCATCTATTGAATGAGTGTTGCTCAGCAGAATTGAGTAAAAATTTAGAGTAGAATTGCTCAGTCTATTATAGTTCGACCTGCTAAACATGTAAACGAGCTGCAAACATAGCCTGTGTCAAATTCAAGGCTGATACAGCTAATTAAGTGCGTAAATAACCAATTGGGACATGAGGCAAATAAAGACCAGATTATCTAGAATTGCGTTATGGAGAACAGGCATGGGCACCTTATATTACTTTTACACCAATTATGTAAGGCTATAACTAGCCTAATTTCAATTAACAGGAACCTTTTAACTCTTGAACTAACAACTCATATTGCTTTATTGCTTAAGACTCTACAACATAATCACTCAAAATTTGCATGATTCATGTTCTTTTTAATCAGATAAGGCGGGACTCATCATAATTGAAGATTACAAATCAATTTTTAAGTCTAAAGGATATTCGACAATCAATTTCTTAGAAAGTTTCTCGAATTGCTTCATGTTGTTCAATTGTAAGTTTATTTGGGGTCAAATTAATGATAGTTAGTTCATTTGTGCCAATCCAATCAAATTGACACTTTTTTATTCAGCTTCAATAAAATCAAGAAAATAGATGACTCCATTATAATCTTTGAAGCTTTCAAATTGCTCAGAGGCTTGTGCTGGCTTGATTTGAATTTTGAGGATGTATCAGGTACAAAAAAAAACAAAAGGATAAAAGAAGAGTTAGTGGGGAAAACAACGAGTTATTTGAGAAGTTGTGAAAAAGATTAGACTTTGATCATGAAAAAGTATGGTTCAAATAATCCGTTGCACATTCTAAAAAACATTGCACCAATCCAGATGAATGAATAAACATAATGCTGCTTAAGTGAGTCGTGCAAAGCTATTAATTAAATGGTGTAAATTATTTTGAAATAAAAAAAATTCAATAGGATTTTCTAAAAATTCAGACTCAAATAAATAGGGGTTATACATGCTTTGTGATGAATTCTACACATCTTTGAAGATCAGTGTAATTGGGAATCAACAGTACTGTACTATCTATGCAAACACAAACATAAGCAGCATAAGAAATTAGAAAAAAAAATGGAGACACATTTGTTAATAAATCAATTAACACATGAAAGCACAATGAAGAATATCTACAGATAAAAAGCATATCTTGCCTGCCATATATGCCAGCATCTAGTAAAATTAATAGAAAATTTAAAATAAATTATATCACATGCTGATTGCAACATAATTAGCAATAGCGTGTTTAAATAAAGTAAAAATACATGGCCAGATTTATGCAAAATAGTTCATCTCTCAAAATATAAGCACATCTATCTACGCAAGTGTAAAATGTTTAACAAATTAAAAATATTAAGCATAGCAATGTAGTGCCTCTTGTTCTTTTGTAAACGGTCATTCTACTGGTGTATGTGTACATAGACAAATTAAATTTAGAGGTATGTAAATCCCTAAATTTTATTGCACATAAAGACATTGAAAACTTTATAGCTGGACAGCTTAACCTTATATTGAAGTAATGAAAATATTATTTCATACAGCACATCACAATATTGTAAGAGACAGTCATACTGAAGCCTACATTCATGCATTAGTCACATGCATAATTGCATAAATAGCTTGGTGCAACTAAATTGATATGTAAACAAAAATTCTATATGAAACCTGGCAATCATTTTCAATTGTTTTAAAATAGTAATGCAATATAAGATTTGAAAACAAATTCGCATGCATGTTTAGCTTGGTGTGAGACTGTCTTTAATTGAACTTAAATTATGTAATTTGGCATATAATATTTACTAGCAATGACATCATGAAGAGCATTACTATCATTCAGTCTTTCCAAAATGACTAAGATACAGACAAGGGAGTACTAAAAGTATCGGTTATTTCAGCTGCTTTGGAGTGTTCGATCCATACAACAGTAATATTAACTGAGCGCCCACTCTAATCTCCTACTCTTGAGTTTAGTGAATTCATTTAACCATTTTAAACAACCAGTCTTGTTAAGAGCACAATTGAAAGTGCGGTTTGCTTCACTTTTAAAAACAAAATGATGGTTCAGAGAGTTTATTTTAAAAGCAAATATTATTAAATAAGAAAGAAAGTACATAATAAATAGATTTGATTGGGCACATAAATCAAGAGAAAATAAAAAAGCCCATTAATCAAACCAAAGCCAATGAAAACCTGATACGATCATACAACCAAAACTAAGGGTAAGGCATCCAAAAACTTAAGGAAATACACAAACAATAAGCAATAGACGCTAACCTAAAAAGAGTTCATCTTCAAAAACAACAACCAGGTAGAAGATTGCTCGAGCACACAGCGCCTAGAGACTCTCACAAGCAATGCTAGCCATAATGATGGCTCAAAGAGTTGCAACAAAAAAAATTGTTATCCCGCAAAAATTCCATTGCAATGCTCAAGCATGTAAAGAATTGCAACTGGGCGATCTAGGGCATTCAACGATAGACGCATTGGTTATCAAATTTACAATAAAAGCCCAAACCCTCATTTAAAGGCACAGTCCTATGATCTCCTCAACAGAAGTGTTATATTTGCAAATTTATGAAGTATTATCTATGTAAAATCTCAATAAATGTTAACTGAATAATTTTGTGAGATCGTTAAAATAGAAACTAGTCAGATTCAGTATTATTTGATGATTCTTGGTTCACCCGCACAATTGTGCACACAAAAGTGTTGAAAAGGATAATTGTGATTCAGAGCATGCACTGTGGCCACTAAACAATACCTCCCCATAACTTGCATAACACCAATGCAAGAGAGAGCTTCTGAAGTTTTCCTGGTCCTGGATTAGTTTTTCCAATTCTTGTTTGTGGTTCTCTTGAGCCTCTGGGCTATAATCAAACTCGCGAATCTAACAACAAGAAAGTAATAAAAATGCAAATCAATCATAAAAGAATCATTTCACAGATTCTTAGAAGTAACAATGTTTTAAATATCTCAAAAATATCATGCATATAATAGAAAACCCAAGTAGTCCACAATAAAGAGCATAAATTGAATAACCAAATAGAAGCAATCAATTAAATATAATCTTATCCACTGCTTGCCTGAAAACCTCTTTCACGTGCACTATTTTTAAAATTGTCAGCAACTCTTCCAAACAATGTTACTGTGTAGAGAGCATACTCATTATCCTCATGCAACTTCTTAGATGATCTTGGAACCTAAGGTTTCAATGGTAATCATTAAGCATTATGGATGCTAAGCATAAGAAACAACAGAAAACATGATGCACAAACAAGGATCAGATTAAAAATATATGCAAATATTCAACTCAAATTAAAGGCTGGAGTTTGTAAAAGTTCTCCCTTGAAATTATTTGAACTAAGGTTTTAAAAGACATCTTTGGGATTGATCGCCATGAAGCAAACTTTCCTCAGGCCAATCAATGAAAATATTTAGCTTGCATGGCATCTGCCCCACAATCCAAGGAATTGCCCCAAACATTCAAGTTAGTCATTTTTAACAAGAAGAAAACTTCAAGAAATAAGTCAACAAAATTTGATTAAATTTTGAATTACTAAACAAATTCATATCTTTTAAGTATAAAAAGAATAATTTTTGCATATTAGCCGTTTAGGAATTGTCTTATCAACTATTTTTCTCCAAACCCATAAGATAGATACAAAAGTAGTAAGCTATACTTTCATTCATTTCTTTAAGTTCCATCTATATCTCACAAAATCTATTACTTCATAAGAAATTCTTTAACTAATTCACTATTCATTTTAGGTTTATCTCCAGCTTAGGCCCAAGCAACTTAAGCTAGCTTGTCAATATAGGCCCCAGCAACTTAAGCTAGCTTGTCAATATCAGCCCCACAACAAACAAGCAGCTTATCTTTTTTAACAGTTTATCTCAGCTTTAACTCATCTTATGAAAGATAAGCCAAGATAAGCCTGAAACATGCAAGTTAAAATATTTTGATCTTAATTGTTATGAGATTATCTTTGAAATTTATTCTAGTTTTGTATATTTGATGTTTAAACCACAAATTCTGTTTAACACAAAACATAAAATTAATTATGATTATGCCTTGTGACTCTAATCTTGGGTCCCATCTCACAGGAAAGTAAAGCATCTCACCATAAATCTATACCTTCTATAACATATTGCAACAAATGTGATCTTGATAAACATGCATGCTTGCAAACATATAAAAGCACATTAACAAATCAAACAACTTTACGCATTAAAGTTCCAGTTTTGTGCCAGCATGAGCAAAAATTTAATGGTTATGATGAATGAACAAATTCATATACTTATAGGCATATAAATGATAAAGATTATATCAACCCCCTTATGCTCAAAACATACAAATAACAGAATGCATGAGTTTCAAAATTATTTATGAATTATTTTTTTTAATTACTTAATTTGACTGTACCATCGGCTAAATTAGTTCAAAATGGAACCAAATTCATGGGCACATAAGTTGCTTACATCAAGAATTATATGGTCTTGAAATTATCGAACTAGGAAATATTGGCCCAACCTAAATGACTTCTTCATTGAGTGCAGATAGAACCTACAAGCAGTGGTTGTTAGTGGTTAAGCGAGCACCCATCTCTTGAGTCTGTATTGACAAAAGTAGGGGTTCTGAACATAACTACATTTGTGTTAGGTTAATTAACTATAAAACTAAAACCAAATGAGCTTAAAATAATTTTTTTTTCAGCTTGTTTAACACCAAGCCAAAAATAAAAAAAGATTAAAAAGTCATAACAATATATAAGTATGAATACTAACGAGAAAGCATTATAATGTTTAACAATTTTTTGGAATCTACCCTTTATTATATATATATATATATGCATACATATAATACAACAACTTCAATCAGGTTTGAAGGCAAACGTGATGGCGATATCCGTCGGTAACCCTAATGTCGTCGGGCGATGGCGATATCATCGCGTCAGCAGCTCACCATATATTGAGTTCGATCGTGATACTTGAGCCCAGATCTTCGTCTTTGTAGCGTTCTTCTTCAGGATTTGGGCGTTTTCAGAAATCGACGTGCCCAAATTTTAGGGCATCGTCAATTTGACCTTCTGCAACTCTGCAATCGGTTTGTTTGAGTGCTTTTTTTTTATTAAGATATTGAAGAGACTTGAAGTTGTTCTTGATGGTTCCCTCTTTGTTCTAATTTTTGTTGAGTGGTGATTTTTGCATTCAAACTTATGGCTGCATTTGGGTCCTGCTAAGGGTGTAAACCTTCATGGATGGAGGTGGGGTGCTTGCACACTCCCCAACCCTTCATTCTATGATGTGTCCACCCAGAGCTTCCAAATCTTTCATTGATGCACTCATGAATCATCCTTCCCCCGATTCTTTGGTGGGCATCAAACCTATTACCTCTTATAGAGGAAAACTAGCTTTGATTATAACCAAAGAGAAGATTGCTTTGCTTTTGAAACCTTTTGAATTTACATTAATTGCTAAATTTGGGAATAGCAAACTGTCTATGTCAGCCATATGGAATTCTTTTGGTAATTTGGGACTTTTTGGATCTTGCAATACTGGTTTAATTGATCACCGACACATTCTTGTTAAGCTATATAAGGAGACTGATTATGCTTGATTTTTCTCAAGAGGTTCATATTTTGTTAAAATTTTTCATTTAAAATTCTTGAATGGACCACCAGCTTTAATCCTAATTCCAAACCCCCTATCATCCCAGTGTGGATTTCTTTTCCTCTTTAAAAAGCTTACATTTTTACTAACTCTATCCTGTACTCATTGGGTTCTTACTTCGACAAACCCCTAAAGGTTGACACAACCGCTGCCAACCTACTGAGATCGTCTGTTGCTCGTGTTCTAATTGAAATCAATCTCACAGAATCTTTTAAATCTGCCATTTGGATTGGCGAAGAAATTGATGGATACATTCTAGAAATAATTTTTGAAAATAAACCAAAACTCTGCTCGAATTATACTTTCATTGGTCATGATATATTTACATGCTTTAAAATTCAGTATGAGCTTTTTAAGGGCAAAGGCATTGGGGCTTCAAACAAAGAATCTGGGGTTGCTAAATCTATAGAGTTGGCTCCTAATTTTAAAACCAAACCACAGAATTTTATTAATATTCCAAAGGAGCAATCTACTGCTAGCCCGAACCCCCCCTAGTGTAACTGTAAATGTTTATGATGTGAAGGCATCAGGTTTTGCAGCAAATCTTGAAATGGCTGTTGCTACTCCTCCTAGGGTTGGTGTTGTCAATGAGTTCGCTCCCACTTTGGCTCCATCTCCGAATGAGAGCACTAATTTGGAGGTGAATCCTGAAAACTCATTGATAGCAAATCTGGTGGGAGTTCCTATTGATGTGTTGAATGGAGGTTCTGGAGTAGATGAGGAGGGCTGGCGGGTGAGCATCTTGCTCCTACTAACACTCTTGATATTATTATTAACCCCTCTATGTTTGAAAATGGGATGGCTATGATGAACAATAATTATTTAATGGTTTCAACTATTCTGGTACCCAATGAGAATGAGGTGATGTCTCCATGCCATTGCTTTGTGAAAGATGCTTACTTGGAACCATTCTCCCCTTTGAATGATAAGACGAATATAGAGACACTCACGAGACCCACCAGAGACATAGTAGTAGTGAAGTGATCGCCAGAGCTCCAATAACATCCACACCATTGGCCCTTGGCGCTGGGAAGGCTTGTGGTCTAGATGTAGTGATTAACCTCGAAGATCCTCACACTAAAGCACTCTAGGATGTGGATGGCCCATCTCTATCAGTGGTTGCTCGTGCAGCTAATCAATTGCCATCCGGCCCCATTGATACTGGAACAGAAGGGGATCTATCAGGTTACAAGGTGAGATCAAAACAACAAGTCCAAATGGATGAGGACGCAAACAACACAGAGGCGGATTTCCGGTTATGAATCGTTCTCATCAAGTATACTTAGGGACATGCTCTCGATTGTCCGTGAAGTCATGAGGATATGTAACAAGGGGATATATACTAAAGATCTCTCTTACAACGTCAAGTTATTGATGGTTTGCTCTACAGTTCTCTCTACAAAAAGCGTGATTTGATGGAGAACTCCCCGTCCTCCCCTTCTTCGATTGATGGGGATGAATCTGGGGGAAGTTCCGATAATAGTACAGCTACGGAGCATATCTATGATAATCTTGAAAACTTCTCAAGAAAAAGTGAAAAAAAAATATCCAGCTCAAAGAAGTTATGCTTCAATCTTAAAAAAAATAATCAATGACTTCCTCATTTGGAGATCTCTAGCTTTTTATCAATTTTTGTGATTATTTATTGAGACCTCATTTGGGAGGTTCTCTTGTAAGAGTTTTTATGACCATTTGCTTTTTTCGTATACTTTTCTCCATTTTTGTTTCAGTATGTTTGAGGTCACCACTGCATACCTGATGTATCTTGATTTTTTTTATATATAAAATAAAACATGTTTAATATATATATATATAAACATATATTAAATAGGGCTTGTTGAAGAGGGCTAAAGGAATTTTTGATGAAGAAGTTATGCACATCCCCTTAGAAGAGCTCCAAACATACATTGATGAAATTTCTAATGAGACATTGAGCCTTCATCCGTGGAGAATTCTTCTTTGGATACAAAGGCTTGTTTGACTCTCAATCCTCATGCAACAGAGTTTCATCCGTCTGAAAAGACTCAACATACTTCCAAAAAGAAAGATGAATTGGATTCTAAATAGATTTTTGAGATGGATTCAACTTATGGATGATACTATACTAAAAATATTTGGGTAAAAAACTATAATACCTCTCATGAAGCTTATGAATGGAGTTCTCATTTAGCATGTTATTGTCAAAATGAAATGAGTAGGGAGAATTTCTCCACTTTAATAACACTTGTATTCCCATTAATGCCCATTTTTCTAGTCATATTAGTACTGATGATGCATCATAGATGATATAGAATTGTTGTTTTACCTAAAGAATAGATACCCTTTAGGATACTAATTCACAATGCTAGCACTAAATGCTAAACACCACCGTACATGCTACTATTTATGTCATGGCCTAGTTGTTGCACACTTCTATAGTATAAGCAGCCAACATATAAAATAACCTACCTTATTGCCCTTTGGATTCTCTTTTGGCTTTCCAAGAGGCAGCTTTTAGTAAACTCCATTTATTAAAGTGAACACATCCGCATGCAAGTTTTCTCCCAAACAATGACACGGTTTTGACAAATAATACCCGAGTTTTTCCCCTTTGAATTACTTTTCAAAAACAGCAAAGATCTTTGTCTTCTATTCAATGATTTCTGAGAAGTTGCAAGTTATGACAAAGATCTTTTAATTCAAATGATTCATACAAGCCTCTCCTTCATGTAAAACAAACACATGAATACATATACAGGCAGAACTGCATGAGTTTGAACACCAATCAGAAAACATAGCTGTTTTAGTTAATATAAAACATGCACAAATTTGTATGTACATATACAAACACACCAAAAGCCCATATGAATGCAAGCATACACACATGTTATTATTCATTTTCATCATGAACTCTTGCTAAGCACTAAACCCAAAGAAAAAAAAAATCAAATTTCATGCAATCTTCTGTTATAAATGCTTCTAAAAACGATGATATATTAGTCCTTGAGTGTGTTTAATAAACGTCAAACAAATCTATCACCACAAGCCTACAGCTAAAAACTGAGAAATCTGGCATGTGGAAACATTACGTCACCTAAAGAATTAAAAGAACTCATCATAGTTAATACAGGTCAACAGCTCATTATATAAGAAAATCAGCAAATATTTAGTATACAACAAAAGGCATACCACGTAAGTAGTCAATGTTTCATAACTTGACAACCACTCCTTCTGAGAATACTTTGGAACAGTTGCAAGAAGAGTAACCAAATGTTCTGATGTGATGATGTCCTCTGGTTTTACTAGATTGGAAAGATCACGCACAGCTAAGCTGAGGATATCGCATTACAATGTTAGAAGCTAATTATAGAGAGAGAATAAAATTATGAAAAAATAATTTTTGATAGAACAAAAAGGCTTTAACGTAAATTACTCAATGAATTTCAAAATACCTTCCAGTTTGCTTCCTATTTATTGCATTAAGTTGGCCACGCACAGTATTATATTCTGCAACACGAACCTGTAGGGCATTGAAATTAATAAAAACAGAACAGCGTCACTACACCTAAACAAAATGGAAATATAAGCCTTGACAAAGAGCACGCAGTTGTTGCAATGCACACTTCTTAAGGTGAAGTCCAAAATACATATATTAGAACATTTCTTTCTACATGAAATGATATTGCGATGGTTAAACCACCATTAAAATTCCAAGAGATGCCCAAAAAAAGTATGAAAATCAAGCTTCCAAAGTGCATCAGTAATTCTCTCCATATGTATCAAGCTGTTAAAGAGTGTTAAATAATAAACCTAACCTACAAGAAACAAAAATGAATTGAGGAATTTGTCAAAATAGTCCTTAGACTATTTCAGTTCGTAATTCAATACCAAACTATTCAGTCTGACAACATTAATACCCCAACTATTTAATGTACTCAATTTAGTTCATTAAATATTCATTTTGTGCCGAATGGTACCCCCATTAAATGATGAATTGGGTATTAAATTGGACTCAAAATAAAGAAATGGAACTAACTCAGACATATTAAAAGGCTTAGAAACAGAATTGGATATTTTAATTAATCTGGGTTAAATTGGTAGACATGAATAGCCAATAGATTATTTTGAAAAATACACGAAATAGAATAGAACTCCAAACTTGCAGGGATTTACAGTAGCCACTCTGAGGATACATACATATATATAGCAATAACATCATAGACATGAAAAATATATATTAAGAAAAAAAGACAAGCGCCATCTTTCCCAAGCATTCCAAGCAAACAGTTGAACTTACTATTTAAATTAACTTTCATTTCTTTGTCAAACAATCAATCAACTGCTAATATATCCTCATTATAATAAATTAATATTGACTTTTACATATGACAATCAAATAGGCTAAGCAATCATTGGCAAAGTGTTCCAATGAGAACCAATGGCATTCTAAGTCATTAATCACTCATAGTTCATTCACATAACCATGAACATATATATATATATATATATATATGTGTGTGTGTGTGTGGGGGGGGGGGGGGGGGGGGGGGTGTGTGATTGCATAAGCTAAAAAAGTTCAACTATTTTAGGTTGACCATTTAATTGCAAACTATTAAACTTATCCAATTAAGTCACCCACTATTGGATGTCCAATTTAATCCCACCAGCTGCTACTTTGATCCCAATTCAATCCTAAGAAACTAAGAATTATGAACCAAATTAAGCACAAAATGATTAGCAGAGAGAAAATGTTATTGATATAGAATACATGTGGTACCAATTCGGATAGATTGGAATATTTAGGACTAAATTGGTCAAGTTGATATGATCAAAGATACAGATTACAAATTACTAATAAATGTTTGCACCTCATAAGTAATCATTAAGGGACTGTTTGGTTTGAGATAAATAAATTATTGGAGTAATTTGATTATAATATATTTTTTTCAAATAAACAAAATACACTATAATTCAAAGAATAGTGTTTCGGGGTAGTAAAAAAATTTTCAAGATTTACAATTCAATATTTGATTGAGTGAATTTTGACCCATCATAATTTGTTTGAAATATAAAAGACAATTATCAAAATGGTCCCTTTACTTTTGCAAAATATTCAAAATAGTTCTTAACTTGTGTAAATATTTTTTTTAGTCCCTTAACTTTTGTTTAAGTATTTTTTGTCCCTCCCGTTGACTCATCGTCCCTTCCATTAAATTTGTGTTTTTCAGTCGGCATCGGCCATTTGGAATCCAACGAGAATCGACAACTGAATCCAGCGGCCTATTCCAGCTGCAAGCGGCCAATTTTGGCCACTGGAAATAGTCGTTGAATCCAGTGGCCAATTCCAGTGGCTGCTGCAACTGGAAGCGGTCGATTCCAATGGCTGTTTGCAACAGGAAGCAATTTATTCCAACTGAAAATGCAAAGTTAACGGAAGGGGACTGGTGAGTTAACGAGAGTGACCAAAAAAGTACTTAAGCAAAAGTCAATGGACCAAAAATAATATTAACAATAGTTGAGGACTATTTTGAATATTTTGCAAAAATCAAAAAGACCATTTTGATAATTTTCTCAAAAAAAAAACACATGCGGATTCGCTGTAGCGGTGGGTGTGCAAAACAAAGTCGGCGACAAAGCGAGGGCGATGAAGATGATGTTGATTCGTTGCAACAGTGTGTAGGAGTACAAAGTCGATTTACTGCAACCGGCTCACGAAAGCTAGCAAACGAAACTAGGACAATTCATTGTGACATTGTCAAGGACGACAATGAAGAATTTCGTGAACGGAGCTAAGCTAAGTTGCAACACTGTCGAAGTCAATTCGCTGCGATGCAACTTGCAAGCGAAGCGAATAAAGCTGTCAGGGGACGACAATGGACCTGAATTGGGGCCGACAAATTCAAAGCACACGTTAGTGGACAACTAAGTCGAAGCATGTGAAGCTCGTAAGCTTCGCACTGAATAAAAGTTTTACGTCCAATTCGAGCGTAAAACATGTACGCCAAAATTGTGAAGAATGGGAGAATCAAATTCCCCTAATAAATTACACTAACAAAGTTTTACATTCCTTTTTCAGCAAACCAAACACCAAAAAATTGTAAATCCCGGGATGATAATTACTTTGCACTAAAATACTACAAACCAATCATCCCCTAAATTAGAGAAAGAAGGGCCCGCATTCTACTCTAACTAAGCTCGAACGCACTTAACAAATCACAGTATCCAAATAAAGTACCCTAATAAGCAAGGTTATTTAAGAAAAAAACTGATATTAAGAGAATCAATCAATTAGCTAAATAACTTTAAATTTTCCCAATAAACTCATATTTTCCAAGAACTCATAAAATATTTTCCTAATTTTCTAAACTTGTCATATTTATTTAAGATAGAGCAAAAAAAGGTTTAGAGAGTAACCAACCAAAAAAAATAAGATGATTCCAGCTGTTCTACTCATCCTACTTTGAGCAAAATAAGGTGGCGCAACACCAAAATAACAGGTTTTGGGAACTTCTATATAAACAAAATCATCTTGAACTTCACACTGTAGACAAAATCATTTTTAATAAACCCAATTAATGAGTTGACTAGTTGCATCCCATATGGCATAAGTTTCCCATTAGCTCATCAAGTTCAAATCATAAATTATTATTCAGTCAACCCAAAGCTAAATGATGACACAGTTTAGTTTGATTACACTCAAAAGTCAAACTTGAAGAAAAACCAAGAATTAGAGCATCAAAAACTAGAAAAACAGTGTTCAGGAAAAGCCATTTGGTACACTCAAATATACTAAAACCTTTCATATAATCAGAAATGTGTTTAGCGTTTACATGTGAATGTCATCAGCAAAAAATATGAACATTCCTATTACGACTAGAAAATATATTATGATGAAATGCAAAAATGATGATTCATTTAGAAATGCTAGAAAAGATTCATCAGCCATAATCTTTGCCGCCAAAAAAATTAACCATTTTACTAGTGTTCCATGTGTGAGAGTTTGCTTGACAAGGATTCCATTAGAACCATCTAACAAAAACTTCTCAGTAAAGGAGAAGCATAATAAGCATTTGTATGTCATGTAGTTTATAACGGAGGAATTGTTTTCTTGAGTGGAATTTTATCCACCTCCAGCCAAAAAATCCCTATAGGCGCTGGGAGAGAATAAAATGAGCCATAAAATGATCCTTGAGGAAATTAACAAGAATAAACGTCAGTCATTAATTTCTCTCTCATAAATTTTGGCCAGCTTCTCATTGATAAGCTAATCTTACCAACCTTAGATGCTTAATTCTTTACATATTCAAAATTCAATATCAATTTTTTGGATGTTCTTGTTGAGAATATGATAGGGAAAAACCTCAAGGAGCTACCAATTTTCTATGTATTCATGAAGGCAAGGGTCAATCTCCCAACATATTTTATTGGAATAAACAATGGTGTCTTAAGAGTGTTCACATGAACCCCTCTATTTCAAAAGTAACCCGCATACAGAGTCTCATGAATGGTCCTTTTAAATTCTCATTCACTAAAAATGAAGAGTTGAATGCAATCAAATGACATCGATGCTCATAAATTCAAAAAAAAATTGTGCATAAATGATTTTGAAAAATCTACACAGAACATTACCTCTTACAAAAATTTTTGTTACTTTTATACCCAATGAGCACACCTCTTAAAAGCCTCTCAAGGAGCTACCAATTTTTTATGTATTCATCAAGGCAAGGATCAACATATTTTATTAAAATAAACAATGGTGTCTTAAAATTGTTCACATGAACCCTTCTAATTCAAAAGTAGTCCTCACACAGTCTCATGAATGGACCTTTAAATTCTCATTCACCAATAACTCATTTGAAACCGTGTTCAATTACAAGGATGGTCATTGAGAATGTCAATAAATGAAAATCACTAAGCGCTCTACAGTCCCCATCTATACATCAAGCTTAAGTACAACATAAATTTAAAGCATATAACCACAGCAATGGAATTGCAACTTCACGAACTTTATACTTTAATACTCAAAAGGAGCCTATCACACTCAAGATTTTTTGGAACTATCCTGAATTTACACCATCATCCTCCCACCTATTCCTAAAGAAATTCAAGGTCGCGAGTGCTTCAAGTGAGCACAACTATTCAAGGTTTCAATTAATTCAATTGTGTTGAACAAATTTGAGCCTTACCAAAGAAAAGAACTTCAACAAATTCTACAATTATGCTGAAACTAGCTACAACATTCTATAACAACATTAATTTATTTTACTTTCATTTATTTACGATGTAAAAACTATGTTCAATAGACTATTTTGATAATAGATTACCCAAAGTTTAGCTAGAAAATGTGACTACACATAAGGGTTAATAGAATTACTCTTCTTTATCTACAAGTCTATGCATAGAAATGCTCCTTCCTTTGAAGTTAACTACCTTCTAAGAGTCGGATGGAGTTTGGGAAGTACTCTTTGCCCTCCTTTTTGAAAGTACCATTTGACCTTATGTATGCTCTCACCCTTCTTACCCGTGCAATAAATCACTCGAATGCCTCGTTGAGTGCTAAGTTTCTTCACTTCCAGCATAGTTTCAGCAGTCAGCGCAATCTCAAAGTTCTCCGTGTATAGCTTAACCATTGGTGAAGTGATTTCCTCAACTTCCTTGTCGAAAATAGAGGGATCAAATGACTTCAATTTTTTAACATTCATCGTTAAATACATCTGCATGTAGGCTAGTAGTTGTGGCCGATGAGCATTTTCATTGATCTTTCCAATCATTTGAAAAGGATCACAACATAATGATTGAAGTTTCTCCCCTTCTCCTTGTCATCAATCCTTGCTGATGTGTAGCCATACTAGGTTTTCAGCTGCAAAGATCTCCACATGAGTCTCTACATTAAGCTTTGCACTATAATTGAATGATGCAGAGCTACTCGATGAGATTTGAGCATACTTACTTGATCTCCTCCAAGAATTTCCTAACTCGGCTAGCATTAATGCTTAGTTAATTATCTCCAAGGCACTCGACAAAGAGTTGTAGATCACTCAAGCAAGTTGGCAGAGAGCCCAAGCAGACCTCAAAAGGCATTACCTTTGAAGACCCATGTACTACTTGATTGAATGCAAATGACATGAACAACCTTCATCTGAACTATTTGATGCTTAATTAAATGCTAAAGTTGTCTTTCTACCCATGTTCTCTTTTTTAATTATCATCACTTTGCTAAATATATATGCTCATCACGTTCTATGTGGAGATGCTTTTGTTCCCATTCCTGCTTTACCCAGTTGAAGATTGCAATAAGGTGGGAAAATAAAGTGCATTAGAGAACTTTGATAGTAAAACAATGGAAGAAAAGCAATGCCTGAAAAAGATTGAGGTGGTGGGCCACAAACTCGGAAAGTAACTTAGTCTGCTCAACCACACTACTAACAAGCATATCCACTATCCCAAAATTGATGTTGAAAAGGGGGGTTCGTACTCACTTGACCAACCCTCATCAACCATAACCTATTTAATTGCCTTTAGTGCACGCTAATGAGATTTAACTATTAGTTCAAAAATATAACTCTCAGAGAAGTATAATATGAGTCTTAAGATGACAAAGTAACTTGTGAGGATCTATTTGGCTTGGGAGATTTAAAATAAGGAGTGACTGGATTGCGCAGGTTTAGAGGTTTCATGCGATTGGTTTGATGTAAAGTATCTCCAAAGTAGACTTTTTGAGTAAAGCAAATCCTTCACACATGCTCATTTCCTTGCAAAATAACATCTACCAAAATAAATACTCTTACAATGTGAAAGTGTCATGAAAGGGACAGTTTGCCAGTGATATTTCAACCTTACAAACATCCTTGTTGACTATCACAAAACTCTTGTAAGTCATCATCAATTCTCTCTAATTTTCACTTGGGTAATAACATCAGACTCAATCTCTATCTTATGCAGGTAAAAGTCGAGCTATTGTCAACCACTAAATGCATCCCCCATCTACGTCCTCACCAAAGAAAGCATGTGAACAATGAGAAGGATTTTTATTTCATGATTCTTAAATCTCTTTTTATCACAAAAACAAAACAAGAAAAAGATAAATCAATGTCATGAAAATATGTTGCCTCTATAAAAAAAAATTGTTACAAGGCACATATATATTTTTGCAAGAAAAAAATGCCAAATGGTTTATTTTATTAACATAAAACAATACAACAAGATAGGTCACATCTTCCAAGATCAACAAATGAAAATGTACAAGGAATACAACAAGAGCCAAGACTAGAGAACTCTTGAAGACAAACAAGCAAGAGCAACAACCTTTCTCCTACCTTTGTTGTTGAAGGAATTTAAGCATATATGACTCAAACTAGTAACAGACCCATCAACCCATGAGTCAAACATACACACAAAAAATATATCTCAAAAATATTTAATACGGAAAACAGCAAAATCATAGCCGAGCTGCCAACTGATAAACTAATTGTAGAAAGAGAGGGGTAAAGAGGGAGAGTCGTGCATTCGCACTAAGTATAGAATGAATTCATTACATACATATGTGGTTGCATGATTACATATATATATATATATATATATATATATATATATATATAGATGCTTAGGTACACTAACGATCTAGATTGAGGCATGTTTGAATGGAGGGCTAATATGTACTATGATGGCTATTATCCCCCGCAAGAGTGAATTTTCAAATTAAATCTATAACAGAAGCTCACATTATAGCCAATTATGTGACAATACTTAGGTATATTTAGTAACATTTTCTAAAATGACTTCTTGTAAAAAATTACATGAATTGCATCCCATCCAAACAAAGTGAGGATGATTGGTAGTGATATCTAGCTCCACCAAAACTTGAGCATTAGATGATCTAATGAGATTTAAAATGGCTTGATTGATCTTGAAAGGTTTACCAAATATAGCTCCCTAATGAAGACAACATTGGTTGAATAATTGATTACAAAAATGATCCCGCAATGTGGGAAAATCAATCCAAATTAGCTTGATCAGTATTCCAATTTCAAGGGTGAAATCTAAAGTTCATTTAGCTAGATGCATGAAAATTTCAACCACCAGAACAACTATCCTAGAGAAAATCCAAGTATAATCAGCACCTTTAGAAAGGTTCAGAAAAATGTGCTTTTGTAAATCAAGCCAGCAAACTATGATCCTATCAAATCAAATTATGATAAACATTTAATGCAAACCATTGATAGGTGTCCATGTAAGAATTTGTAAATGAGAGAGAACTCGAACAAAACAAGTCAGTTCAGCACCCCTTCCTCCAAGAATAAAAGATCAGGCTTACCTTCAAACAAAGTAAGATGCTTCAAATTTTGGCTCTTTGATGAAGACAATCAAATCTGCAACTACAATAGCAAATGAGTGGCCCACCAACTAGATTGAGGGACCAATGCATGCAAGACAGTGGCAAGTCCAATAGCTTCATCTCGAGTTGGAGATGATGAAGTAAGCCATTAAAAACTGGGGGTAACTAATCAAGATCCGGCGCAATCCACGAACTTGCTAGCAACAGAGCTCCGACCAGATTCAAAGTCTAGTTATCCCTCCACGACCAAAAGAGAAGCCACACACACACTCACACATCAAATATTAAAGAAAAAATAAATAAGCCAATAGCCTGATGTTAATTTGTATCCCAAGCCCCCAAGGCTTTAATAATTATGTACAAAACAATAAGGTTCGTTGAAGTGCACCACAAGATGTATTCAATACCCAACAATATCTCAAGCAAGCATCTTTTTCTTAATAGACTATGGCTACTAAAATATTAACAAATAAAACTAATAAGAAACTTGAAGAGCATGCATAACCTTCAAGTCATCTTCGATCTTAGCTACTTGATTTTGAATGGTGTCAACAATCTCCCGAAGCGGTGAAACCGGGGGATACTTGGATTCATCCCAAACAAACCTGAAGTTCCACCAAAACAGTAAAAGAAAATTAAAAAATGAAACAAACAACATCTCTATACAAGTACGCTTCCAGGAAAATAGAACTCTGCCAATACCTCACTTAAATTTGATTACCTCGTGAGATAAGAATCCACAGGGATCCCGTTTACTGTCAGAGCCACGCTGTATACCACAGAAGCTCGCTCCAGTTCTTCAATTTGTCTCCGGATTTTATGCGACACTCCTTCAATGAAAGCATTCGACTGTGGAATTTGCAATCAACAAAATAAAAAGGAAGTAAAACACCAGACGGAGAAAGCAGTTCAATTCAGAAAAGAGCGAAATGAAGTACCTTCGAAAGATCGTCGCTCAGAGAAAGAAGAGAGTCCAATGTACCCACACGCAGCTCGGGAGCGTTGAACTACAAATTTTATAAGAAATCGCAAGGTTTAAATGAAAAGCTCAACAACAAAGTAAAGCTAAAGGTCTCGAGCTTCGATTGGTTACCCTATAGAGAAGAGTGTCGAACGCTTGCTTGGAGATCGATTCTTGAAGGCGGCTCCAAAGAGCAGGTGGTGAGGATTGGACGGGGAGGGATACCACCCAATACCTCGTAGCCATTGTAGAATCGACTTGCTATGATCTGAGAGGGGTAATCAGATAATCAAAGCTATATTCGCGCAATCCGAATCCAAGAAAAGACCTGGAAATGTGAAAAGAGATACGATTGGGAAGACGACCGGATCTAGATTCGCGTGAACATTCAGAATGGCTCGGACACTTCAGCGTTTTAAGCCCCTCTGATCGCCCTCCACCATTTTTGCCTCGTGCGTCCATATTGGAATAAATAAATAAATAATATTTATCATCTTTGAAATTTGAAATATTTTTTTTAATTTGAATAAATCAAATTTAAAAGTTAAATATGATATATAGTTAATAATAATAGATGGAAAAATACTGCATGATGACATAATATGAGAATAAATATTATATATATAAAATGATGAAAAAAATAATATACTTATATATTATTTTAAATTTATTTTTTTTACGAATAAAAAGAATGATTATAAAATTATTTATTGCACTAACAAATTATATACGGCTTCAATTGAAGTTTTTTTTGCTACATGAAATCTTGTGAGAAATTGATGTATTTGTCTAATTGATCATTGATAAGTTTTCATCAAGCCATCAAACAATGAGGAATATATTCCAAAAATAACAACTTATAAATCTAAAAAGGATTTGTTTTGAATATTGGTCATTAGCATTGCAATTGAGTCATTAGCTTCATATATTCATTTTTATATGACCATGAAGTTGCAAAATACAATTAATCAAATTGTGTCTTTCACACTCACATACATAATGACCTCATTATTATTATTATTATCATCATCATGTTGAAAACATTATGCACAAATTACTGCAACTTCACGAATATTATATTCTTAGGGAGATCACACAAGAATATTAGCAAAAATGAAAATAGTATCATAAAAATCATCTAGATTGACTTAGTTTGGTGAGATCATACATGTCCACAAAGAAAAGCGAATGAAGTTTTGCTATGTGGAGAAGAGGAAGATCATAAGCTTTAGGGTTCTTACCCATTAACATGGCAGGCACTAAAATACAATAACAACCTCCTTCACAAATAATAAAACCTAAGCAAAATCACGGGTTGTTATACAAAAACATTCAAGTGCGTATGGTGTAACCATTAGATGGATGTCATTCACTGATTGTAGCTTGTACTTCGAGGGACGTTTAATGGTACTAAAAATAATATCAAGAGAACTACGATCGATTCCAAGTTCAGTGAGCTTAAACTTGAAGGAATGGTCGAGTTGCATTTAGTTTCAAATGAGATTTTTGTTATATTGAGACAGGCACAATGCCTATTTTGACAGTCGATGTTGATGTCTCATAAATTGATGGAATATGAAAGTTGTAGAGTTTATGGGCCTTTTTGTTAATGATACAATAGGAGAGCATTTTGTAATGTTGTTGAAGACCTCTCTCTACGGATGCAATCAAGAAGATTCATTTCTTAGCACTGCAGGGCTTATTTAAACATCTTTTTTTCATAATATAATATGGATATATGGCCGATTTTATTTTAAGGGGCTGAATATTAACCAACGAAGAAGAAACTTGATGGCAAAATAAGTATTATAGAGAAGAGGATGCTTAGGAGGATGAGGGTATACTTGTATGGAATGAGAAATGAGTTTATCTATGGCAAAATTGGAATGACTCAAATGATGGATATGAGTAGAGAATGCCGCCTTAAGTGCTTTATGCATATTAAGCGTTGTGATGGCCCGATGTTAGATTTAGTAACAACCAATCCAACATTGGGTACATCCCCATAGGATCATATTGGGCGATCAAGCAAAATAACATTTAATAGTTAAACATCTATAGCAATACAAGATGTAAAAATATCTTTCCATCCAATTCAAAATATAATCATCCAGAACATTACAATAATAGATAAATGTTTCAACATATACGAATAATCAATTATTTCTTATAAGCATTAAATAAACTTGAATATTACTCTTCCATTCCATCCCATAATTCCTTAAAATGCAATTAAATATAGCTCAACATCTTCCAACTATACATGATCTAGCATTATAATAACAATGCCTTAGAACACAATCTAAAAATAAATGATATTAAATATTACACTTAAATAAAAGTAGAAAATGATTGTAAGTATATAATAAAATTGCAAGAAAACATGATTTAGTACAAATAAAATATAAAATTCATATGAACAATATTTCTGTCATAATTATATCACATGCTAATTTCAAATGATAAATTGATAATTGTATAAAATTCATGTTTGTGTCTATGTCTTGGTATTATAAAACAATGTTAATAGTTATGATGGGAAAATTCAGAATCTCAAGGCATGATTTAAATAAAACAAGTTCATCAACTTGGCCCTTTCAAAAGCTCTAGTTGGCACCCTTGTATCTCCCGCTGGAGTAGCCCCATCCTTACCCAATTTAGCCACCATTTCAAAAAACTTGCATACTTTCACAAGGCATATAAACAACATTTTGTTCCTTGACATCATTTGGCAATAAAACAAATAGCGCATTTTATATCAACATGAAATAAACTTAAGAGGATGCTAAAGTATTAATAAGAACAAATATAAGTGTAAAAAGGAATATCCTAAGTACCTTTAGATTAACTTAGTATGACGAAGCACTCACAAATCTGAAAGATTTGCAAGAATTATATTTTTAATCTTATTAACTTTTGAAAAAAATGATTTGCATTACAAAAATGTACTCTCTAAAAGTTCATATATTTTTCTTAGTGAACACTTTAATTTAAACTATTCTCTAAGATTTTGAGAAACTTCATTTAATATTTTATAATTCTACAATATCCATACTACACAAAATCCTATATTTCAAATTTAAAATCTTAATCACACATTTTTATCCTAGATAAATTATTATTATTCATTCATTTCTCATATATCCTAGTCTAGTGATCTTCTTGATTCCCATCGAAATGCTACCTTTAACTAGATCCATTTCCATTTCAAGCAATCCTAGCCTTAGTAATAGCATGCTCTAAATTAAACCATCAATTAGACCCATAGAGATATTAAAAGTTTATTTTTATCAATGTATAATATACATATTAAAGATTTAAACATAATTTCAAGGATAATCTTGGATTCAGCTCTAATTACAACTAATGAATAACTAACACCCAAATAATTTTTGCTTACTTCCCAACTAGTTCACAATGCAGTATATAAATAATAATAATAAAGTAGCCAAATGCCCCCAACATTCCTAAATCATAGCATCATAAAACAACAACTCTTTTTCATTATAGCTCAAAACATATGTTGTCCTTAAATCCAATCACACACTTTTAGTCCTATATAATTCTTCTTGCCATTCACTACACCAGACTATCCTTGATTTAAACATACATAACTAAATTGGTTGGAATCTAGATTTACTATAATAGATCTTAATACATGAATTATATCCTCCTTTTTATGTTTCTCTTACAATTTCTTCCTTTATTTAATTGCATTAACCCATGTGGCATATTTTTCTTAAAGATACAGGTCTAACTTAAAAGTTCAATCCACAATATTCCTGGCAAGTTCTTAATATTCATACTTGTGAGTTGCCGACTTAACCCACATTTTTAGTAGCTTGATGTAGTTCCTTATTGCTTTAGTTGCCCTCAAATAAATTTAGAATGCTTTAATCAAGTAATACCTTAATCTCCATCTCTTTTCTGCAACCTATCAGCTAAAGTTTCATTGGAACAATATCAAGATATCACTACATATTAGAGCATAGCTCAGAAGGAACCAAGTGTTGTTTTGTGAATGCTAACTTGAGTAAATTGAGTTATAGTGTAGGTAATCAAATGAGACTAATCAAGCAGATTCTAATGCAGTTATACTTAAACCCTTTGTAAAATACAATTATTCAAATGAGACTAAGACTTTTGAAATTTAATTATGATATATTAATGGTTAACATTCCATTACTACTAAGAAGCATTGGATTCATACCACCACAAGAAAAATGAAAACAACATTTGCATGGAAGATCAAATACTTTTCTTAAGAATTTTTAAAGCTCAAATTATTTTCTAAAACACCAATACAGAGAACCCCTTTTTGGGAATAATAGCATTAGTAGCAAATGTTTATTCATTAAAAAATGAAGTTAACCTTAGTTTAAGTTGTAACATAAACTACGATGATCTTAATAAATCTTGTTGTGAGAGAAAAGTAAATGTGACATGCATTATTAAAATTCTCAAATTATCAAAACCACCTTCATTAAGTAACTATTGTTCATATGTTGTCCAATTTTGTAACAACCCAAGGTTGTTACCCTAATCAATAAGGACTTAATCAAATCATGATCTTAATTCTAACACTCTTAATAAATTATTAGAAGCTCACCCTGAAGTTTTGGTCCAAAGCAGGTGTTCAATGGATCAACCCCTAATTTTGAGAATTTCAAAAACCCTAGAATTTGACCTAATTAAATAGACCTCAAATTAAAAATCGAACTTCATCATTGCGCTCATCACCCTCAAATTAGCTTGGGGTGATGTTTTGGATGCATTTGGAATCGTCAAATATTTTAATATAATTAAAATATCTAAAAATTATGATAATTAAATTGATCTTCAAATTAAAATCCGACTTTGTCATTGCATTCCTCACCCCCAAATTAACTAAGGGTGAATTTTTAGGATTTTTCGGAGCTCGTTCTTTCATCGAGTTTTGATTAGCGAATTGTATTAATTAAATTTAATTAATTAAGTTAGTTTTTAAATAATTCTAAAATTATCTCTGCGTATGGGACCCACACTTCCCCTTCCCTTCATAAGGACTATAAATAGCCTCCCCTCTTGCAAGCTAGCCTTCTCCTCCACGTCTTGGATGGGATGGCTCCACTTTATCCCATCCAAGCCCATGCCTCCTCATCTTCTTTATCTAGTCTCCTTCAGCACTCATCTACCCTCCATTTGTTGTGCTTGCTGCTCAAAGAAACTCTCAAGCTCCCAAGGAACTAGTAAAAATATTCATTTCAAAGCCAAGGTACCCCCTTATTCTTCCATTTTTGCAAGCCAAGGTACCTTTTTGGTACCTCTTCTTTTTTTCAAGTTAATTATTACGTTTACCTTGCATGCCCATTTCATACTATTAAGAATTTGTGTTTGAGATGTAGAGCTCATTAGAACTCATTAAGATTATAAATTTTAGGGAAGATGAATAGTTTTTGTAAGTAAATTTTTGTATACTATACATAAAACATCATTGTTTGTGGTGTTTGAGTGGTCTGTTGCTGCCAATTTTGGTATCAATGGAAAGGTCTCAAAAAGTGTAACGACTCCAATATTGAATAGGAAATCAATCCAATATTGGAGCATTACCACAACATTTAATATTGAATTAGAAGAAAGCTAACTCAAGATTAAGTGTTGTGTGGCCAATAATCTTTATGAGGGTGTTAAGTTAAAATGAGAAAAAGTAGAAGAAAAGTATATGAATTAAAAATGAATGAAAATAACTGTAATTACAAGTAAGAAGTAATTGCAAATAGGAAATATGCGAGTAAGTGGAAGTAGAAAGAGAAAGAATTACATGCTAATTAAAATTTACATGTAAGGGAAAATATAAATATTCGTCCATCCGTCCATTTATCCAAACAAAGCATTTAAATATAAAAATAAATCTATCACAGAATAAGTAAAAACAAATGCAAAAATTAGATTATTACAAACTTAAAATTTAAAGAGTAATAAGAAATAAAGATCACTCTCTCACATAAGTAAATGCAAATAGAAGTAAAGTGTAGAAGCAATAATTAATAGTCTTCATGTAACAACCCTAGGTTGTTACTTGGCCTAATTATCATTTCATTAGGTTCATTTAGTCGTTAGAACCAACCCCCAAAGATTTAGAGCGATTCAGAGCTCAATCGAATATTTGGAATATTTAATTATAAAATTGAAGTATTTATTTTAACCTCGAAATCAAAATCCGACCTCATCATTGCGCTCGTCACCCCCAAATTAGCTAGGGGTGATATTTTGGAAGTGCTTGGAAGCAGTTGGATTTATCTCGAATATTTTAATGAATTTAAATACCCTGAAAAAATAGGATAATTAAATAACCGTCCAAATTGAAATTCGACTTAATACTGAATACCCGACAATATTCCTTCCCTCAATTAGGAGCCTCCTCTGCACCCCACTTCACTGGAGATGGAATTCTACATAGCTTTGTGCGTCTACAAATACCCCCTTTCAACGGTACATTTAACCCCATGGATACAATCAGCTGGTTGAAAGCAACTAAAAAGAAGTTGACAAGTATTAAATGTGATGACCTCAATATTGAGAATTACTTAACTCAATATTGATACGTCACCACAATACCCAATAAGATTGGAAGGAAGCTAATCCAAATCATTAGATATTGTGTTTGGCCAATGATTTAGAAGAGGGTCTTAAGTTAAGATGGGAGGGAATTGTATGAAAAGTGTTATGTGTAATACATATAAAGATGCAATTCATGCAAGAACATGTGAGAATATAATTTAAAAGCAATTTATGTGAGTACTTGCAATTCTATATATAAAATTCTAAATATTTAATAAGTGAAACATGAGTCTATAACTTATAATAAAATTTCTAAGTCCTTAAATTCTTAAAAATTTTAGTAGAGTTTCTATTGTAATTTGGCTAAAGAAACATCTGCAATATAGACATATAAATCTTCCATTCTAATGGAAGATATAATTGAAATAAAAACAACCTAAAACTAATATGAAATCAATCCATTACATAGGATTGATTAGTTTTAGTTCTAATATAGAGACAATCTATTACATAGGATTTGCTCATTTACAATTCTAATATAAAGTGAATCCGTTACATGGGATTGCTTATTTCCAATTATAAAGTAAAGTCAATCCGTTACATGAGATTGCTTATTTCTAATTCTAAGAGTTTAAAGTGAGAAAATACATGTGTAATAATTATCTACCTTAAGGTATGCTCAATTCATAGCATTTAATGTATACATAAAGATAAGAAGAGATTCTCAACTTAGATATATAACTATTTTCTAATTTTATAAGTAAGTTAGTATATAACTAATTCCAATCAATATTCAAAGTAGATATGTGTGGCGCCCCACCCCTTAATCCACAAGATTAAGTTAAGGGGTGGTGTGTTACTCTAATTAACCATTCACTTTATAATTGGATTAGGATGAAATCCTCAATCCACCTAATAAAGGAAGGAGTGAGCATATAATTAAACATTCAGTCACTATCTAAGTAAACATACAGAGTGCAGAAGCGATTTTCAATATAAAACATCCAAGCATCACAACATAAGTATAAGGGAATGTATCTCAGAACATAAGCATAGAATCTAAATACGTAGTCATAAGTACCTGTATTATTACATCAATTTAAGTTCCAAATAATAAGAATAAAAGTGCACTCATCCTCACTTAAAAATAGAAGGGGCTAAATAGCTGCTTCTTCTACAGGCTCCTCCTCCGGATATGGCTCCACACCAAGATCCTGATCGTTCAACTGAAGAGGATCTGCCATTATCGGTTTCACAATGTAGGGCCCCAGCCAAAAAAAAATCTGGTTAGACAATTGTCTGAGTACCTTTTAAGCTGATAAGTTTTATACGTGTTATGTAATATCACCATTCTATAACTTCTAAGCAACAAATGTATAAGGGAGCAGCAAGCAATATAAAAGAAAGAAAAAACTATAAACCATCATTTATAACTTAAGCAAAAAGAGTGGCTAAGACATGCCTCAAATATGAGCTAAGCAAGGTAAGGCATATAAATATACATAATCAAATAAGTACTATAAGAAAAATACTACATCATAAACATGCTGGTGATCAAAAGGAATATGCCAATTAAAATAAAATAACTCAGCGGTAGTACATATAAATAGTAGCAAGATTCTAACATCCTAAAATATATAAGCAATACAAAGAAATAGCTGACTGAATAAAAATGCTGAAAAGTAAACAAAACATCATAACTGTATATATATATATATATATATATATATATATATCCATGCATCGACTGCCATACAGAAAAGAGCTAATCTAGCCCATCGAATAATAAAAGATCTTAGCACCATTATGACTAAGTCACCAAACTGTGTACCCCTAGCGACATAAGGAGGCTAGGCAACTAAGCACACAAAGTAATCGAAGGATCTTAGCACTAGTACGGCTAAGGCACCAACGGTGTACCCCTAGCGACATAAGGAGGCTAGAAAACTAGGCACACAATAAGACAAGTCCTTCCCCTAGTGACATAAGGAGACTAGGCAATATGGACATATCTGAGAGGCAGCTCAACTACATATAACTATTATCTTTTCATTAATCACTTTAATATTTTCATAAGGA
The DNA here is from genome assembly GCA_016760335.1 of Gastrodia elata. Taxonomy (NCBI): domain Eukaryota; kingdom Viridiplantae; phylum Streptophyta; class Magnoliopsida; order Asparagales; family Orchidaceae; genus Gastrodia; species Gastrodia elata. The sequence goes on from CM028670.1 coordinate 48,352,665, forward strand.
ATTTAAGGAGTCTTCATATTTTCATAACATTTTATTTATGCATCAAAAATCTTATATGACATGCTCAAGAAATTAAGGCATAAAAATATAAGGAATGCGTAGCATAAAATATCAAAATAAGCAAGGGACTCTACTAAATATGGTGATATCATTTGTTTTCTAATTTATCCATTTTAACTATTCCAAGTTACACAAGTTTAGGATCACTGTTCTCCTACTATTGAGTGTAACTTAGAAATTCGTCCTTATAAGTTAAAAAGGATTAGAACTGACCAGGTTCTAATCTAGTTCAATCAGATAGACGATTATGAGTTAAATCAATAAATCATACGTCCTAATTTTTGTGGATTTAGACATTCTATCTAAGATCTGATCAAGATCTTCTAAACCTATAGATTATGGATTAAATACTATGAGGATTAGGTTTAATCATATAATCCAAAAAAGATAAGACCTAAGTTCTAAGTTTTATTTTATAAGTGATTTACTAGTTAAGGCCAATCCTATTAAGTAATCAAACTTAATAGGATGAATCTCCTATCCTAAATCTAAGGTTTAAAGGCAAAATAATCAGAACAAGCTGTAAAATAAAAGAAAAGTCTAAAAACTAATAAAACTAAGATTTCTCCCATTGGGTAACCCAATTTACCCAATGAATGAACTCTAACCTAAGATCTAGTCATAATCTCAGGAAAAGTCCTTAAGGTGTAGTGTTAAAACTTAGAAAAATTTTTAGAATCTGACCTAATAGTTGATTTCACTCACTTAGATGTCACTAATATAATTATAATATTAGTTTTAGAGTTTTTAAATGTTAACTAGAGGTTAAGAGTACGTAGTCTAATCTTAGGGCAAAATGACTATTTTGCCCCTACTTTAAGGGTCGAAAAGTCAACTTTTATCTTATGGGTCAGAATTGAATTCTCTTAAGTCCAACTAATTTCTTACTATCTAACTTGAAGATAGACAGTAAGTATGTCCAAATTGGATTCCAAACGATCAAGCTATGACTAAAAATAAGGCAAAGGGTATTTTGGTCATTTTCTAAATTTTTAGGGTTCAAATCTTAAATATTATTTTAGTTTATTGATGATATTGAAATTATAAACTAGTTAGCACCTTGAATTTTTAAATTTGGAGTTGATTTAACTAAGTTATGGCTGTTTGAAGTTTAGGGGCATTTTGGTCATTTTTTACTGAGAATTCTAGGGTTGACTATTTGTCCTGATGTCCAAATGAGAAAACTAATACTACTACGGTGATGAGGCTGCTCTTCTGAGCATTTTAAGACCCATATTGACTATATTCTGATAATTGGGAAAAAAGTTATGGGGTCCTAAAGAGGTCCTAAAATGTTACACGTTATGCGTACCCCGAAATTAATTTTTACATTACGCCATTTGATTCTATTTATTTTTTTGAGTATTTTGAGACCTATATTGGCTATATTTGGATCATCCTACAAAAAGTTATTAAACTTTTAAGATTTACTATTCAAAAATACAATTTGTATTATTTTACTGTTCATTTATTTAATTTGAATTATTTTACTGTTCATTCCTAAATATATATATATATATATATAATTTTTGTAATTATTATTATATTGATTAATCTATAATTAATTAAGATTTAATTATTAATTAGATATTAATTAATCATATTATTTAATTATTAATTTACTGTTGAAAAGTAATTAGTGCTAATTATAATTAGTTAATTACTAATCTATAATTAATTACTGTATAACAGTAATTAGTAGTTTAATTATCTGTCTAAGATTACAGTGGGCCAACCTATGACACCTGGCAGCGCATGATTGGGCGCTGCATTGTGTGTGGGCCCCACCGTACACGTGGCGGGTGCGGTGTCTGCCACGTGGCTCTGTGGGCCACACGGGAAGCCGAAAGGTCTTGGGCGGTGGGTCCCACCTGACACGTGGCATGCTAGGATGCTGCCACGTGGCACTGTGGGCCCCACTTGGGCAGCCGAAGAGCCGCGGGTGCTCGGCGTGTGGGCCCCACGGGACATGTGGCGGGCCCGGAGGCTGCCACGTGGCGCAGTGGGCCACACGGCCGAAGCCGAAGAGCCGCGGGCTCGGGCAGTGGGCCCCCCACATGCCACGTGGTGTGCCCAGCGGCTGCCACGTGGCGCGGTGGGCCCCACGGCCGAAGCCGATGGGTCTCGGGCTCGGCGTGTGGGCCCCCACGTGACACGTGGCGGGCCCGGAGGCTGCCACGTGGCGTTGTGGGCCCCACTCGGGGCTTACGCGGACCCGACGCGGTCGGGTCGGGCTCGGGTCGACCCGGCCCGACCTGGACTTCGTCTCCCTCGCGGAGGCGACCCGAGGGCCGGCGCCTAGGGCACGGCTTTTGCCAGCCTTCCCGGCGCCGGACCGCCTCGGCCCGCACGGCCGACGGTAGCCCTCGTCGGGGCCTACACATCGGTGGGTGGACCTTCGCAGGAGGTGGCCGGAGTCGCCTATAAAACCTAAACCTAGGTCTAGGGTTACGGGGAGAGCTTATGAGGCGAAACCCGAAGGGTTTAAGCCCTGATCTGGGTCGATCGAACCTGATCGAACTCGATCAGGTCCAATGGATCGACAATCCATCCTAATATCTACAATATTTAGGCGTAAAAGTGTAAATAAAATGGACGAGAAGGGAGTTCGGGGGGTACCTGATCGACGGCGAGGGACGGCTCGGCTCGGGTTGCTCGGTTCGGGCTCTGGCACACCGAAACGGCCGACCCGAACGCACGGGAGGGTCCTTATGGACCATCGGGCGGAGGCTACGAGGTGGGGAAGGCCGCCAGTTGGCCAGGGCTGCGGCGGACGCGCCGCGTGGCGAGCAGGTGAGGGCGGAACCCTCGAAGCGGGACGACGCCTCGGGGCCGTTGGATTCGCGACGCGTGGATGGCAGGATCGCGGGTCGCGGATCGCGGCGGCGGGCCGTCCGATTCGAGCAGATCGGACGGTCCAGATGGACCGTACGATCAGACGGCGCCGTCCACTTAAGCTGACGGTGCAGGACAGCGCTGTCAAATAAAATATTATATTATTATTATTATTATTTTTTTTTTTTTTTTTACAAAAATTTTGAACATATTTTTCCTAGCTATTTGAGGGGTGAGGAATGCAACGACGGGATCGGATTTTTTATCCGACGAGTATTTTGATTCCTCGATTTCCGGGGTATTTAAATTATTAAAATATTCGTCAAAATTTTGACGACTTCCGATTGACATAAAAACTTCACCCTAAGCTAATTTGGGGTTAATGAACGCAATGGCGATGTCTGTTTTTCAATCCAAGGTCAATTTAGATAGGTCAATTTTTGGGTTTCTGGATTTTCTAAAAATCATGATTCGACCATTTGATCCCTAATTTTGGACAAAATCTTAGAGGTTGACTCAAATTGACCTAATTAGCACTTATGATTAGTCTTATGACTAGGATTAGTCCTAATTGACTAAGGTAACAACCTGGGTTGTTATAATATGCAACTAATGACTTAGTTAATATTCATTTATATGAATTTATTTGCATCCATCCATTCATCACATCTCAAGCATTTAAATGTAAAACTAATCTCCAACACAAGTATAGTAAAAGTAAAATAAATGACATTAATTACAAATCAACAGTACTTAAATGAAAGTGATGAATTAAAAGCTCGATTACGAATATTTATAAACTATATATTTATGATATTATAAGCGGAAGCAGCTAGCTTTTAGCATTTGGTCTAGCTCCAATAGCTTCCAAATGCACCTAATCTATCATATTTTGGCATTTAAATATGATAGGGCAAAGACAAAAAATGAAAAATTTAGTTAGACTAAATAGTCTAAGCACATTTTAAGATTGGGCTAAGTATTTAATTATTTGACTGGATATCACTACTAGTTACAATATAAGCACAAGCAAGGGTGCAATAAGGTAAGCATATAAGTGTGAAAAAAGTAAGTAAGTAAAAGGCAATGTGAGTTAGAATACTCACGTAAATATATATCCTAGACTACATATAAAACAAGGGTAAAATCATCCTATATAGGCTAGAAAGAAACTAAAGTGCATATGAAAGTAAATGAAGTAAAACATGTATATGTTCAAAAGAACTTATACTAAGTAAGGAAAAGAGACAGTAAAGCATTTAAATATAATTTTAACAATATTTATTATAATTTAAATAAACTATAAATAAGTAAAGTACAGTACTAAATCATAGAAAATACATAGTATAGAAATTGAAGGAAAATCTTAGACTATTAGTCTAAGATTCACATAGTCTAGAACTATGGAAAGTAATACAACTAAAAATTATGATGAGTCTTAACAATCTATAAGATTAAAAAAGATCTCACATGTTAATTGATTAAAGTTATTTTAAACCATAGTCACTCTGTGAGCATATACAGAATGAAAAGAGGAGTTAAACACGTCTGTTTAATAACTAAAGAAAAGTGGGGTCAAAACTAGTGACACCACATTCATCTTATGAGAATGTGAGGTCTCCTTATTACTCCTTTTTAGTCTGCCCTTGGCTGATCCATCAATATAAACCCCTATTGTTTTTAATATGAAAGTTTTATTTATGCACAATATCTTATATGAATGATTCAAATGAATAAGGCTCAAAGCTAAGCAAGCATTCAAGGAAAAATTCAATAATTGCAACTAAGTGATATCCAAAGTTATTTAATTTTAGTGATCTACTTAATGATTGGAGCTAAATGAGCTCCCAATTAACTTTGAGATATTGATCTCAAGTTAATTATAAATATAGTAGTAGTTGGGGTTTTAAAAATAGCAGTTTCAATTCATTTAGTATAATATGACAACATAATTTATAAGTATAATTGATACAATTAGAAACTAGTTCTTATTCACATCCTAAATTATAAAATTTAATTATATAATTAAATCAAAGTTTAGGTGTCTAGTAGGAAGAGATTGAGATTAAGAAAATATCTAACTTAAGAAATTAAAAGTTAAGGTAAATTCACTAAAGTCCACTAGCTAGGTTATAATTTGAAGGTTCTAACCAATCAAGTACTAATCTAATAAGGTTATAATAAAGTGAAAGGTTTAAAGTAACTAAAGGATGGGATTTAAGAACTATAAGTTCTAAGTATTCTAATAATTAATGTTTAAGGAAAATCAGTAGGATTCCTAAATTACTCTAAGTGAGTTAGGATTCCTATTATTAGCTCTTAAAGAAATTAAATGAAGACTTTAAGGGTTAGGATAAATAAACTAAGCTTTAGTCTAATCACTAAAGGCTAATCCTAATTAATTTAATAATCTACAATTACAAAGGCATTAAGTATAACGACTCTTAATGGATGTAACTAATAGATTTAGAGATCAACTACAATTCATATTTTAATTGATCATAGTGTTTTTACCTTAGGGTTGAAAGGTGAATCAAGCAATTTGTAATTGATTCACACAACTAGAAAATGAGAACTATGCTCAAATAAATGTAATATAATTTGATAAGGGAGATAATAAATGTAATATGTTAGCTATCCTAGGGTTTTATAATACTTAAATATGTTATATAGAAATTTAGAATTATCACAATATTACCTAATTAAGAGTCAACAACCTAAATTCACTAATTGTTATCCAAAGGAATTTATTTGCATAATATTGAAATCCTTATAACATAAGGAGAAAAATGACACTAAGGATGTCAAATTTGGACAACAATGGAAAATTAGTATTTTTGTGACTCCTAATTAGGGTTAAAAAGTGATTATGAAAGTTAGGATTCAAATATTAAATTTAATTTCATAATATTGTTCCTCATATTTTTGTGAGTGAAAAGGTCTATTTGATCATTTAATTTGGATATTAAATGATCAAATTAGGTCATATGAAATGATAAAATTAATTTATAATTAATTAATTAATCTTAAATATTGAATAATTAAAATATTTATCAAAATAAAAATTTAATTGAATATTATTAATTTACTCATTTTTGTGATCAAAATAGTATATAATTTTGTATTATTTGGATTAGTATTTATAAAGTTATGATTTAATGAAAAATTGAATAATTAAACACTAATTAAAAGCATAATAATAATTACAATAAATTCTCTAATCATTAACAGGTGATCTAATTTTGTATTAATCATGATACAAAAAAAAAGAAGGCACTGAAGATGAAGGAAAACGGCGATCATCACGCATATCGGGGCAGCTCGGAAAAAATTGAACGACGCATATAATTTTGCGTCATTCGCAGCGGACAACACGCATCCTCCTGATACCCAGCTAAGGAAAAGGCGGCGGCTCGATGAACCAGTCTGGTCCAATGAAGGGAATTAGACCAAACCCAGTTCAATTCTACGCCTCTTTCCTCGACACGGAGGCGAAGAAAGGAAATTAGGGTTCACACCCTCGTCTCACGCCGGACCTCCCGCAAACATCACCGCAGATCGCCGTGAAGATAGGTTCAATGATGACACTCCAGACTCACGAGAATTGCTACTCGTCTATTCTAACGCTAGTGAGAGTGATGCCCTAAGTCCAGCTAAGTTAGGGTTTAAGCGCATAAAACCTAGGAACTAAAATGCCGAAGATGCAATTCCAGTGCTAAACTCGAGCCATTATAATTTTTTTACTTACATATTACTTAATAGAGCAATTGATTGCTAAGTAGAAGTGATGGTGTAAGAAGGAGAGTACCTGGTCGATTGACTTGTCAGTTAGGGTTAAGGTTAGGGCACGATTCAGACTTCAAAGGCAGCAAGTTCTCTTCCACAGCTCGTGATTCTTGTAATCAGGTCGATAGAACCAGAAAATGAAGAAAATGCTGGTAGGGAAAGGGTTTCCTAAGACCATAGGAGGGTTGCCGAAGCCTAGTTGGATGCCGTAGCATGACCTTTGTTCTCACAGAGTGCACAATTGAGGCCATGAGGAAGACGTACTGTGGACGCATCTAGGCCGTTGGATCGTGCGCTGATCCGATGGTTAGAAAGGCTTGAATAGCCCCCCGTCGTTAGATCATCCCTAAAGTTAAGTAATGGTCAGGATCGTGCCGATCTGCTGTCTGCTGCGAGGCTATGTGCAGCGGATCTGTGCGATAAGGAAGAGTGACCGTTGGAATTTATAAAAAATATATAATATATATATTAATTTATTTATCTTAATTATTTAGTTAATTTTATACATTTTATTAATCAAAATTAAATAATCAAACGTACTCCGAATAATCCTAAAAATTTACCCTTACCTAATTGATGTGTGGGGAATTCAAAAATGTTATCGAATTTTTGATCGGAGGTTAATTTAATTATCTTAATTTTCTGGATAGTTAAATATTATTAAAATATTCGGGGAAAGTTCGATGACTTCCAAACACTCTCAAAATACCTCTCTTAACTAGTTTGGGTGTGGTAAGTCCATTGGTGAACTTTGTTTTTGGTTCTGAGATCAAAATAAATTAGTCATTCTCAGAATTATTAGAAAACCGGGAATTGTTGGAAATTGCCAAATAATCTCCAAATAGTACGAAATTTGAAATGGAGACTCCTAATACTATTATAAGACTAATGAAAAAGGATTAGAGTCAATTAGGTCACTAATTGATGGGTAATAACATTAGGGTTATTACATTAAATGTCTGAACTCCGAAGCGATTCGTCTGGCTACACACTTATTCTAGGATGAAGCTGAGTATTGGTGGGAAAATGAGCGTAACACTAGGTTTGCTGACTATGAAATAGAAGACATTTCATGGGACCAATTTGCTAAGGCTTTTAAGGAGGCCTTCATTCCAGTGCCTGCTCAGATCATACTAGAAGATGAGTTGCTCCATCTTGTGTAAGGTGGATGATCTGTTGTAGAATATGAAATAGAGTTCCACTATTTATCACGTTTCACCCATGAGTTAGTGAAGACTGAAGCTTTGCGTTGCCACTAATTTTTGAAAGGGCTAAGAAATTATATCAAAGTTCACCTGATCTCCTAGTAGATTAAGAATTTCTTAGAACTAGTAGAAGCTACCCGCTTGCATGAAGGCTTCCAAGGAAAAATGGACAGAAAAAGGAAGTCCAGCTTCATGCAGCCTAGAAGAGAAAGCTTTGGTCAGCGGAAGGTGGCCAAAGCATATATCATGGATGCCGAGCTAACCTCGGTAGAAGATAAAGAATGCAGGCATCATCACCCATGGGAAATGTTACCACAAGGGTAACGTCTGCTATACTTGTGGTCGTCAGGGCCACCTTTTCTATCATAGCAATGCCAAAGTCACCATAAATAGAGTGGGGATCACACATAATCATCATGATCAAACTTTTCATCTGCAACCTCTGAACAGCCGAGTTCCTGTGGGGCCCCATACCCTCTGCGACTATGCTAATACTGATGTTAGCATAATCACGAGGAGTGTAGTGCTCCAACTGTGGCAAATCCCCAACCTAAGTAGAGTCATGTATGACCCAACCCGCCTTAAGCCGAAGATTTGTCACCTGAGAACTGTGGACATACATCAACATATCAAAGTGGCGAAAGCAAAAAACAATATAATATAACATCCACATTACAACATAGTATAGAAAAGTAAATGTAACAATAACTTAGCTCAAAGTACAGAAAGTAAATACATTCAGATTAATTATTACAAACTGAATAGTTTAAATAAAAAAAGAACTCTCATTCTCATAATAGAAAGAGAACGCTAACTAAGCAGCAACAGGAATATCCTCCTCTTATCCAAGCTCCTATCCTGTGGAACCACCAATGAACAGCTCTAAATCTGACATTTGTCGGTATCATAAATGCCACCCTAGCCAACAAAAGAAAAAGGTTACAGTTAGACATATTGTTTAAGTACATTTTAGGTTAATTTAAGTGAACTGAACATTTAGAGATATCACATTATTACTTTAAGAATACAAGCAAAATAAGGTGTAACAAGTTAAAATGAACAAGGTAGCTATAAATAATACATTTATAACTTAAACCACAAAGTACGTAAAGTACATACTAAATATGCAGTTGAACAAGGTAAGGCTAAGATGTACAAATAACTGCAAAGTACTGAAAGTAAACTCATCCTAACATGCTTATGATCACATTGATACATGCTAATTTCATTAAAAGGAAATTGTGCCGAGATATGCTGAACTAAGTATACAAAAACTAACATCCTAAACATGCCAATATTTAATAACTACTGAACATAAATAAGTATACAAGTATGTAAGATAAATAAATAAAAGACCACTGAAGCATGTGGTAAATCGAGCCAAAGTACTAAAATAAACTAAAAGTAAGGCCACTGAAGCATGTGACAAAGCAAACCAAAGCACTGGAACTAAACTGAAGTAAAAGCATGCCTAAACATTGTACTGCCATAACAGAAACAGGCCATACTGAACCTCTGAACAGAAAGTTCAACATGTATCCATCCTAAACATCATCAGAGCTAGGTCCGAGTTGAACTTATAGAATAAGACATGTATCCATCCTAGCCAAGCATAGAGCTAGGTCTGAGTCCATTCTATGATAAAACTAGAATTAAGGAGGCAAACTAAGATAGGACACACCCTATTGAACTGAATGCACTGAATAATGTTTATATTATTCAAATACTAACTTAGGATACATCATTAATATCCTGAGTTCACCTATTATGTCCAAGAAAGAAGACTCAATATACAAGGTGTGTAGAGCGACTAAAGTCAAAGTAAGCAAGTGACTCAACTAAACTCATGTGATATCTGTTATTATCTAATTTAATTTAATTTAACTATTCTGAGAAGAATACAAATTTAGAATCTCCAATATCCAGCTATCGAGTATAATCCCAGATTCACGACCTTAATGTTAACATTAGAACTTAACAAGTTCTAATCCAAAATCAGATGATGACTATAAAGGTTTAAAACAAATAAACCAACGACTTAATTAATGAGTTTAATCACTCAACCCAAATCTTGACTATTCTAATCAAGATTAAGGATTCTTAGACTTAAATTCCATAATTGGAATTCAATTCTTGAATCCAAGGTGTTATTATATCAAGGATCTATGGTTCTCACCCAATCTTTATTTTAATAGTAGAGATCATATAAGCTGAAAGGATTAGAAGCTAAAATCTTAGTGAAAGGTTATTTATAATATTAAAAGATAAAATAATCAATTAAGAAAATATGAATCTAAGATTTATATTCAATCCATATAATAATCATATTATTCTATATATTGAATTAATCCTACATCCACAAGGAGTTTTCAAAAGAATTTAAACAATAAATCAAGTAGGGAATTCCAAATGAGATGAGCTAGTTCAATCAAATGATCTAAGATCTAAGATCTAAGATTAAATCACTTAAGATCTAAACTAAAATCTAGATATAGGATTTTCATGAATATTTCCTTTAAGAATTTATAGTTTATGGATGATCCTAATAAGGAAATTAAATTAGAGTTGGAGTGCTAAGCAGTTAGAGGAATCCTTAAATGAGGTGGTTTAGGTTACTCTTAAGATCTTATGATCTTATTAATTTCATCAAGCTTAAGATTTTAAACAGGTACTAATGTATTAATTAGAAGCTTTTCATTGAGATAGGTTATAAGGATGATTAAATGATAGTTTGGTCAGAATGACCAAAATACCTTTCTTAAGACAATTATTGGAAATTTAAGATTTTAACATTCAAATTGATTCAAATCAATTTTAATAAACTTAATAATGATTAATAAAGTGAATAAAACACTTAACTTAAATTTTGATATCATAATTAGCTTAATTATCACTAATTACACTTTAAGACCAAATAAGGTGATTAAGGAAATTATGGCACATTAGGGTGATCCAAACACATGGGTGAGTCCTAATATTCTTAAGAAAGCATTAGGAACTTGATTCATCAAAATCAAAGGGTTAATTAAGGCTTAATTCATTAATAAAGGTTTAAGGTAATTAGGAGGTGATTAGCAAATTTAATATTCTTAAATTATTTCTAATGGCATAATTAAGTTCTTTATAGTCTCATGAGAAATCAGAGACCTTAATCAAGATTTTTGGATATTTAATGAATTAATTATGATTTAAATGAGAACAGAGAAAGATTAGGCAATTAATTAAAATCTAACTATTAGATTTTGAATTTTATTTTATATTATTGTTATATTTTTCTGATTAAAATAGTATATTGGATCATACCATTTGAATGAGTATAACTAAAGTTATTTAAATTATTTAATATGAATGTTTATTTAAATTAAAACCATAGGAAAATCATTTATATTTATTAACCTATCAATTATTAGAAGGAATATAATTCCATAATTCCAAAATTTAACTGACAGCCCAAAATGAAAAATGCGCGGGTCGGGGTCTGACCCGGCTCGCTACAGTGTATCATCTTCGCAGGTATTTCCCTGACGCTAGGATCCCTAGGTTTAGCTTTTGCCACCAAATTCTCCACTCACAGGCCACGCTGCGCCTAGACCTCGACGGCTATACCATCAATGGCACTGGACGCGTTGATTGAATTATGAACCCCCATCTGGGATACGCCGGATCACTGAAGTGCTACTCGACCGAGACGACTACTGAGGCGCACTTGTGAGGAGTGAATTTTCCTCATAGAGCCAATGCCACGAGCTAGGATCTAGTCTTACACATTCAGGGACCGAAGGGGGAATGATTGGGTAAGTCGAGATGTCCCAAGGAGGTCTAAATTGCTGGAATGCTACTCATGGTCCACCACGGGTGAGAGATGGGCCTAGCTTGATTGATACGAGACCGATCGATTGATTAGACTAAGCCTGATGATTGCCACAAGTTCATGATCATCCATGGAGGGAAATCAAACTCCAATTAGGACTTAGCATCCCAAAGGTCCGCAGCGACTTGGGATGGATTGTTGGTGGCCTGTAGTGCGCACTCAGATAATGAGTTCAATATCTGGTACACTACCAGTCAATTCTAGCACCTTGACTACTTATAGGGAATAGCAGGATGGTCCTAGCACAACACTTAGGGTAGAGGATCCATGAGTCGAGTTGAAACCATCTCAATGGAAAGGAGGTTAGAGGCTATACCTTGAGTGGGAGAATGGCTACGACTGAGATGAGGAGATGAGCTTAAAAGTTCCCAGGCAGTTGCAAAAGCTTCACAAGGCGTCTGAACACCAGATCGCACCCTCAATCAGTGATTCACAGCTACGGGGACACCAGGATTTGCCGAGAGCTCTAGAACCTTTGGACGAGCTAATGGGGATCACAGTGAGCAAAGGGGCTCACTGTGATGCTCAGGAGGTATTTATAGGATGGGGGAAGGTCTAGGGTGGCAGCCGAGGGCGGAGCCATGACACAGGCTTGGCCAGAGCTGTCTCCACAACTTGACCTTAATGGGATAAATCCTAGCCTCCAAGTTGTTAAGGCGGGCTCAGCTAGAAATGGAAAGATCCTAACGATGTAGGTGACATGGCAGGGGAGTGGTAGGCAAGGTTGACGTGGCTTGTACGAGCGAATTTCCTCTGTCGGGCCGGGGAACGCACGGGGACAAAGGTGAACAGGGTTGGATCGTGTGTGCCCGTCTGATCGCGAGGTCGTTGAAGATAGATGACCTGATGCATCATCTGGTTACCTGAACTACGGGCAGCTCCTCATCCGTTGGATTAACTATCAGATCTAACGGGTGTTAGAAGATCAAGGCGCCAATGATCAACACCATTGGATCCTACATTGAGATTAGCACAAAGGCATCTATAGGCAGACTATGATGTGCCACTGTCGGGACCCTGCAGCGGATCTACTGTGGTCCCGACGACAAATCCTAAAGGTAAATAAATAATATACTTTAATTTAATTAATAATTAAACAAATTTTTAATTAATTAATATAAATTTAAATATTTATAAACCCATTTTAGGACTAAATGAGCTTCAAAAAAATTCCCAAAAATTCACCCTTAGCTAATTGAGGTATGAGGAATTCAGAAATGAACTCAGATTTTAATTTGGAGATCAGATTAATTTAGCTAATTTTCAGGATCCAAAAATAGGCAAAATTACCAAATATACTCAAATGAGCTCCAATTGATTTCAAACTTCTAGGGATAGGTTTAGCTGACCCATTGAGTCTAATGGAATCAAAAGCAAGGCTTGGTTTAGCTTAAATAATCTAAATTTAGCTAGGGTAACAACTATGGTTATTACAGCTCCTGCCTTGGCTGTGATGCCAACTTCAACTCTGGTTGAAAACCCTAAAGCAACAACTCCTCCTCCTAGGTCGGCCTATAATCATCAAGGCCAGCGGCCCCAAAACAAGCTGCCAACAACTCTTACCCAAGTATATATGTCAACTCCTGCTTCGGTGCCTGAGGATAACGATGTTGTATCAAATGTCTTAAATTTATTTTAATTTTAGTCATTTTCATTTCAATTTTTCTAAAAACTTCATATAGTGATATCTTATTATTGTGATAATCATAGGCATCTTAATGATAAGCAATAAATTCTGTAATATTCTATTTGATACTGGAGTAAGTAATTATTTTGTATCTGAAAATTGGGCTAAATCACTTGGTATACCGTCATATTGATTAGTCAGCTCATTAAGCATTGGGTTACCCTCTGGAGCCCGTATGCAATCTCATCAATTTTGTAACTTAGAAATTCCTATTGGAAACTAGAAGTTCAAATCCAAATTAATAATGCTGTCGATTACTAATTTTGATATAATTTTGGGTATAAATTGGTTAAGTAAACACGGTGCTTCCATAAACTGCAAAAAGAAGAAAATTTCCCTCGGCAGTGGAAGTCAATCAAAAATATTTGTGGATAAATTTAGTACTCAAGCTTCATTAATCAATGCGATGAAGGCTGAGAGGCTAGTTTGAAAAGGATACGATGCGTATCTAGTAATAATGTTAGGAGAGAAGAAGGAAGGTATTCCTATTTTAGAAAACCATGTAGTATGCAAAATCTCTAATGTGTTCCCTAAATACCTGCCTGGTCTTCCTTGTTCAAGAGGTGGAATTTGCTATAGAACTAATTCCTAGAACGCAGTCATTGTAAAAAGTTCCTTATTGTATGGCGTATAAGGAGTTTCAAGAATTGAACTTGTAGCTTCAAGAGTTGCTTGAAAAAGGTCTCATCCGACCAAGTTCATCTCCTTGAGGAATGCCAATATTGTTCATGAAAAAGAAAGATGGATCGATACGCATGTGTATCAATTATTGTGAGCTGAATAAGGTAACTATTAAGAATAAATACCAATTACTGAGAATCGATGATCTATCCGATTAGCTATCTGGAGCTAAAGTATTTTCCAAGATCAGAGGCTATACCTTGAGCTGGAGAATGGCTATGACTGAGATGAGGAGATGAGTTTAGAAGTTCCCAGGCAGTTGCAGAAGCTTCACAAGGGGGTTTGAACATCAGACCGCACCCTCAATTAGCAGTTTGCAGCTATGGGGACATCGAGATTCACTGAGAGCTCCAGAACCTTTGGACGAGCTAATGGGGGATCACACTGAGCAAAGGGGCTCATTGTGATGCTCAGGGGATATTTATAGGATGGGGGAAGGTCTAGGGTGGTAGCCGAGGGTGGGAGCCATGGCACAGGCTGGGCCAGAGCTGTCTCTATAACCCAACCATAATGGGATATATCCTAGCCTCCAGATTTCCAAGGCGGGATCGACCAGAAATGGGAAGATCCTAACAGTATAGGTGACCTGGTAGGGGAGTCGCAGATAAGGTTGACGTGGCTTGTATGAGCAAATTTCCTTTGTCATGCTGGGGATCGCACAAGGACGAAGGTGAACAGGGCTAGACCGTCTGCGACCATTTGATTGCGAGGTCGTTAAAGATAGACAACCTGATGCATCATCTGGTTAACTAAACTATGGGCGGCTCCTCATCCATTGGATTAACTATCAGATCTAACAGGTGATAGAAGATCAAGGCGCTAATGATCAGCGTTGTTATATCCTACATCGAGATTAGCGCAAAAAGCATCTATAGGAAGACTATGCTGTGCCATTGTCGGGACCCCAAAGCGGATCTGCCGCGGTCCCAATAGCAAATCCTAAAGGTAAATAAATAATATAATTTAATTTAATTAATAATTAAACCCCTTTTTAATTAATTAATATAATTTTAAATATTTCTAAACCCACTTTAGGACTAAATGAGCTTCAAAAAAATTCCCAAAAATTCACCCTTAGCTAATTGAAATATGAGGAATTCAAAAATGAACTCAAATTTTAATTTGGAGATCAGATTAATTTAGCTAATTTTCAGTATTCAAAAATAAGCAAAAATACCAAAATGCTCAAATGAGCTCCGATTGATTTCAAATTTCTAGGGTTAGGTTTAACTGACCCATTGAGTCTAATGGAATCAAAAGCAAGGCTTTGTTTAGCTTAAACAGTCTGAAGTTAGCTAGGGTAATAATTAGGGTTGTTACAGCTCCTGCCTTGGTTGTGATGCCAACTTCCACTCCGGTTGCAAACCCTAAAGCAGCAACTCCTGCTCCCAGGTTGGCCTATAATCATCAAGGCCAGTGGCCCCAAAACAAGCTGCCAATAACTCGTACCCGAGTATATATGGTAACTCCTGCTTCGGTGCTTGAGGATAACGATGTCGTCTCAGATATATCTTAAATTTATTTTAATTTCAGTCATTTTCATTTTAGTTTCTTAAGAACTTCATATAGTGATATCTTATTATTGTGATAATCATAGGCATCATAATGATAAGTAATAAACCTTGTAATATTCCGTTTAATACTGGAGCAAGTTATTATTTTGTATCTGAAAATTGGGCTAAATCCCTTGGTATACCGTCATATTGATTAGTCAGCTCATTAAGCATCAGGTTACCCTTTGGAGCTCGTATGCAATCTCATCAATTTTGTAACTTAGAAATTCCTATAGGAAACCAAAAGTTCGAATCTAAATTAATAATGCTGCCAATTACTAATTTTGATATAATTCTGGATATGAACTGATTAAGTAAATACGGTGCTTCCATGAACTGCCAAAAGAAAAAAATTTCTCTCGGTAGTGGAAGTCAATCAAAAATATTTGTGGATAAATTTAGTACTCAAGCTTCATTAATCAACGCGATGAAGGTTGAAAGGCTAGTTTGAATAGGATGTGATGCATATCTAGTAACAATGTTAGGAGAAAAGATGAAAGGTATTCATTATAACAACCCTAGTTATTACCCTAGCTAAATTCAGATTAATTAAGCCAAACCAAGCTTTGATTTTGATTCCATTAGACTCAATGGGTCATTTAAACTTAACCATAGGAGTTTGGAATCAATCGAAGCTAAATTGGGAATTTAGGTATTTTTGCCTAATTTTTAAATCCTAGAAAATACCTAAATTAAATTGATATCTAAATTTAAATTTGATTTTATTTTTGAATTTCTCACAGCCTAATTAGCTAAAGATGAATTTTTGGGAATTTTTGGAGCTCATTTAGTCCTAAATTGGATTAATAAAATTAATAGGATTTAATTTAATTATTAAATAGATTAAAATTAATTTAATTAATTATAATTAATTTTTAATTCTTTGGATTTGCTATCGGGACCACGGCGAATCCACTGCGGGGTCCCGACATCGGCGCATAGATATGAGCCATCCGATGCGGTAGCATGCATCTTAGCGTGCTTAATCCAACTGTGCCCCGAGATTAAATCCTAAGCGTCGAATCTATTGAGCGCATCCGATGGCTACCATTGAATCCGCGATGAACTATTCAAGTAGTGCATCAGAACCATCCGGGACCAATGACTTAGCGATCAGACGACTTTGAAGACCACAAGCACTGTGGATCATTTCCTTCGTCTCGACCCATCGCTAGCTGGCCCCCCCCCGACAACTAGGCGACCTCCAGCCCTCGTGGCAGTACGGGAAAGCCCCAGATTTCTCCTTCTACCCTTGGCACGGCCCCCCTGCCGGTAATGGATTCCCCAAATTGCCCTGGGTCGTTGGAACCCAGCCTTTCCTTCAGCCTGAGCCTCCTTCCATCCCCGAGCCCTGGTATCCACCCCTAGAACTCCCTAGAGCCTATAAATACCCTTAGGACTTCATAGTGAGCTCCTTTGCTTACTGAAAATCCTTAATAGCTTAGCTGAAGGTCTGCTGAAGTCCCCATCTTCTCGGAAAATTCTGGAACTTTTGGAGCTATGAATCGCTGATAGAGGGTGTGTGTCTGGTGTTCAGACCCCTTGCTAGTTTGTGGCGATCCTCTGGAAGCTCTAGCTGCTCCCAATTTTCTTCGATCGAGCCTGCAACTCGTCCTCAGGTATAGTCTTCTCCCACTGAACTCAGAGAGTTCAGTTTCCATTATGTCCTCTGAATGAGCCTTTAGATGTTGTCTAGATTGCCTTATCCACTTAGAAAACCCATTGTGATTGCTCCTAGGGTCTGGGTTAGTCTGCCCTGATCGATCCTTTCGCCTGGTTTGTGCTGCGAGCTCGTAGCTGAGCTCGAGTAAGGATCCACCGATCCAGGTCACCCTGAAGCTTGTGGCTAGAGGGCTTCGATCTGCCTCACCACCAGGATGATGTAAGGATAGAGCTCTAGCCAAGTGGTCGATTATGTGAGGAGAATTTACTCCTCACAGTAAACCCTAAAAGCTTCGAGTAAGGCCGAATTCACCGAGTAGCCATTCGGCGACCCAGTGCATCCCAGAGAAGGATTAAGGGTGGGATCGACGCGTCTCGACTCCAGGAACGTGTAGGGGTTGAGTTGAGCCGCCGTCGTCATCTGGGTGTTGAGAATTCCAGCGCTGAAGTTCGTCTGGGGGCAGAGCCCGTCAAGAGGTAGGAGATGAAGTCACGGGTCGGGCTGACCCGTGACCCGCACCTTTTGAATTTGGGCCGATAATTAAAATAAAAGGATTTCTAAATTAAGGAAATTAATTCAGAAATTCATTCCTATGATTTTAATTTAAATAAAATATAGATTAAATTATTTAAATAACTTTAGTTATACTTGTCCAAATAGTATGATCCAATATACTATTTTAATCAGAAAAATATAAGGAACTTGAATATAAAATAAAATCATAGATCCAATAGTTGGATTTTAAATAATTATCTAATCCTTTTTTTTCTTAATTAAATCATATTAAATTCAATAAATACCCAAATATGTTGATTAAGGGCTCTGATTGCTCAAAGACCCTAAAGAATCTATGTGAACCTAAATTGCTTTTATTGGTCCACATAATCTATAAATACCCAAATATGTTAATCACCTCTTAATTACCCTAATTAGGGATTAGTGAATTAAACCCTAATTAAGCCTTTAATTTTGGTAAGTCTAGTTCCTAATGCTCTCTTAAGTGTAGTAGAACCTATGGATAAGGTTAGATTTCCCTATAATGCCCTAATTTCCTTAATCACCCTAATTGGCGTAAAAATATAATTAGTACTAATTAGACTAATTAGGTTACCAAAACCTAAGATAAGTGTATTTCCTACTTCATTAATCATTATGGAACTCATTAAAATAAATTAGAATCAATTTGGGTAATTAAATCATAAAATTCCCTTTTTACCTCAAGAGGGGTATTTTGGAATTTTGACCAAAATGTGTTTAAGTACTCCTTAAGCCTTGAAAATTCAGCAAAATATCCTTAGTTTGATTATTAGTACCTTTCTGAATTTTTAGATTAATGATATTAATATTAAGTAATGAAATCTTAAATTAGTCTTAATTAAGATACTTAGATCTTAAGTGATCATAAAGGAATCACTTTGTCTTGATAGTTGAATCAAACAATCTCAAATGCTAAATCTTAATTTAATAGTTTAATTAAGTTAGTCCATGAGCTTGAATTCTAAAAGGAAAACTCTTGCAAAATCCTAAGTTGAAAACCTAGCTTAAGTCTAAAGTGATCAAACATTAGATCTTAGATCGTATATCTTAGACTTTAGATCTTCTCTTTGAATTGAACTACTTCCCTTTGAAATTCCTTAAGTGATTTATTGTTTAATTCTTTTGAAACCTTCCATATGGGTGTAGGATTAATTCAATCTATAGGATAATGAAATTATCCTAAAGAATGAATATAGATCTTAGATTCTCAAGTTCTTAACTGATTATTTTATCTTATAACTAGTAGAGTAACCTTTCACTAAGTTCTTAGTTTTTAGATCCTTCAGCTCATACGACTCATTACCTTTAATTTTGGTTTAAGTGTGAACACTAGATCCTTATTAGGACATCACCTTGGATTCAGGATTTAAACACTAAAGTGGAGTTTAAATCCAAAATCCTTAAATCTTGATTTACTTAATCATGATTTGGGTAAGAGAGAAAAATATTAATAATTAGATCATTGATTCATTTATTTAAATATTATAGTCATCATATGATTATAAAATAGAACTTTCTAAGTTCTAATATTAATCTTAAGGTCGTAAATCTGAGATCTTACTCGATAGCTGGATATTGGAGATCCTAAACTTGTATCATCTCAGAATAGTTAGCTGGATAACTTAGACAACAATAGATATCACATAAGTCTAGATTGAGTTTCTTGCTTACCTTGACTTGATTGCTCTACACACCTTGAATATTGAGTTTTGTTTATTGAGCATAATAGGAGAACTTAGGATATGGATGATACATCCTAAGTTAGTGTGTGAAAAGCATATCATTTATCTAGTTCTTTTAGTGCTTTCAGTTAGTAGAGTATGTCCTAGCTTAGTTTGCCTCTTCGGTTCTAGTATTATGATAGAATAGACTCGGACCTAGCTCTGTGGATGTCTAGGATGGATACATCTCTTATTCTATAAAGTTCAACTCGGACCTAGCTCTGCGGATGCCCAGGATGGACACATGGTGAACTTTTAGTTCAGAGGCGCTGTATGGCCTATTTCTGTTATAGTAGCACTATGTCTTAGGCTTACTGCTACTTTAGTTTAGTTCTTCACTTTTATTTATTTTGTTTTGCTTTTCCACATGTCTTAGTGGCTTTACTTTACTTTACTCAGCTTGCTTTTGCCATATGCTTCAGTGGCCATTCTTTTCATATTAATCCGCATGTTGTATGTATGTTCTTATGGATTAGCTATTATATATATATATATTGGTATGTTTAGGATGCTAGAATTGTATGTTATTTTCAGCACTTGTGTTCTTTTATACTCAGCATATTTCCATGTGATCATAAGCATGTTAGGATCAGATTTATTTTTAATATTCGCAGCCACATTTGCTTTTAGCCTTACCTTGCTTACTTCATAACTTGTATGTTATTTCACATACTTATTATTTAGCTATAAATAATTAATTTATAGTTACCCCCATTTCCTTTGTAGCTTGTTGCACCCCATAGTTGCTTGCATGTCAAAATAATTAAATGTGATATCTTTAAATATTCAGTTCATTTAAATAGCCTAAAATATACTTAAATAATTGTCTAACTGTAACCTTTTTATTTTGTTAGCTGGGGCCCTGGTATTTTGACAAATGTCAAATTCGGACTTATTCGTAGGTAGTGCTACAGGAGAGGAGCCAGTGCAGGAGGAGGATTGTTCTA
This sequence comes from Gastrodia elata, assembly GCA_016760335.1. Lineage (NCBI taxonomy): Eukaryota > Viridiplantae > Streptophyta > Magnoliopsida > Asparagales > Orchidaceae > Gastrodia > Gastrodia elata. Next base: position 48,373,211 of record CM028670.1, read on the forward strand.
CTGTAGCTTAGATAGACTTTTCATTTTCTTTCAGTGAGATTGAGAGACTTTTATATTTTTATTTAATACAGATTGTAATAATTAAATTCTGGATGTATTTTGCTTTTTGCACTTGAGCTGAGTTACTATTTTGTTCTCTTCTTTCTACTATGTTGTGCTTGTGGATGTTACGTTATATTTTATGCTTCCGCCACTTTGATATATATATATATATATATATATATATATATATATATATATATTGATGAGTGTTTATAGTATTCTGGTGACAAGTTCTTGGCTTAAGGCAAGTTGGATTTCACCTGATTTTATTTAAGTTGGGGATTTGCTATAGTTGGAGCACTGTACTCACTATGGTTAGTACGGGGGCCCCACAGTTGGTATCAAAGAACACCATAAGGTATCAGAATGGAATCTAATATTCTTTTTTACCTACTGGACCATTCTTCTGAGATGCAAACATCAATATGTAACATCCATAACATATTATTATCAGTAACTCTTTGAACAATTGTAGAATGAAAATACTCATATCTTGAAAATCTCATTATCGCTAGTTTAACAAAACTTAGTAACTTCTGCTCTTATAGTCAAATAGATTCTGGAGAGTCTAACGTGGACTACTATCTGCATGCCTTCAAGTTAGCTTGGATCTATAGTTTCAAATGGAGATAGAAAAGTAATTGGTAGATTGAAGGAGTTTCAACAAGAGGGACCCTAGTCTTAGACAAGCTTTTACATCAAGCAGTGTACCGAGGGCTTGACTTTCCTATATATGCAAAGGAATGGTTGAGCCAAGTGGAGTCAATCTTGATACATATAGAGTGTCCCGAGTCACTCTACGTGGACATTGTGATGGATCTGATACTGGATTACGCAGGAGTCTGTTGGTATGACACTATTACAAAGCTCGAAAGGAAGCGTAAGAAGAAGTGTTAGGAAGTGACTTTTGAAGACTTTTATAGCCTTTAAGGCTGAGTATATTAAGGATGTCTGAGTATTAGCTAGAGCAATTATCATCTTTTGACTTATATGATTTTAGTAGAGTTATGCTTTTTGGGCATTTTCTAAATTCTATGTAATCCCTTATTTCAGCAAGTAATGAAAATTTTTAATATCCGTCGACTATCTTCATCTAAGAAAATTCTAAAATATGATTTGCATTGTTTAATTAGAATGAATCCTGGATCACCACTTGCTGTCACTCCTATCAAGAATACTATCACATCTAGTAGTTCTACCGATGAAGTATCCCATTTACGGGCAATGGTAGCAACCGTACTGGAAAACCAAGCCAAACAAATGATCGTTATGCAGAAGATACTGAGTGATCGTTCTGTTCCAGTCGCTATTGCTGTTCCGGCTATCCCAGTTCAGCAACATACTTTTCCTTCTCAACACTCCATGGATAACCTTCTCCATAATTTCTTAAGGCTAAGGCCATCCACCTTCAGTGGAAATCTATCTCCAATGGACACAGCCGACTGACTAAAGGTCGTAGAAAAGGATCTGATCAGTATGAAGATCCCAAATTCAGAAGCTGTCAGTCTCACTACACATCTGTTTCACGCTGAAGCAGAATACTGGTGGGAAGAGATCAGAAACACCAAGTTCTTCGACTATGAATTAGAAGATATCCCTTGGGATGAGTTCGTTGAAGCCTTCAAAGCTGAATTCATTCCTCCGTCGGTGCAAAACATCATCGCGGACACAATCATAAGATTAACTCAAGGAAGTCGTACAGTTACTGACTACGAAAGGGAGTTTCGTAGGTTGATTCGCTTTGACCCATCCATTACCCACTCTAAATCTGCTAAGTGCCACCACTTTCTCAGTAGGCTTAAAGATTTGATCAAAGATCAGATTGTTCCCCTTTGTTTAACTAGCTTCTTTGAGCTAGTGGAGACAGCCAAGGTGATTGAGCACCATTAATCTGAAAAGGATCTCAAACAAAAGGCACAATCAACTCCCATCCAGTCTAAAACCTTCAAGAGGCACCAGCCTAATTCTGCAAAAGTCTATCAACTAGAAGCTGCACCAACTTCTGAACCCATTCAAGGCTGTAATAGGCCTCATCCATATGGCAAGTGTTACCACTTCAGCCATAAGTGCTACAATTATGGGCATACAGGCCACATGTTCTACCACTGTACCCACATGGAGATAGTGGATGGGGTTCTAATGAAGCCCTACCAAAAGAACCAAGTGTTCAGAGCAACTCCGCTAAATAGGAGAGAGCCAAATCTGGCAATAATGCCAACACCTGCATCTGAAGTTGCTCCAATACCATCATCAGCTCCTAACTCCAAGAACCATCCAAGGAGGTAGACAAACAACAGTCTTGCTAGTTCTGCGTGAGTTTATGCCTTAACGCCTATCGTAGCCGCAGAAGACAACAATATGGTTTCAGGTACACATCTCTGAACTTCTCCTTTGATAATTACATTTCTGTATCTTAAATTTTTGCAAGTTGTTAATGCAATTCATATAAATTAGGCACACTTTATTTTAATGACCAGCCTTGTAATGTATTATTTGATACCGGTGCTAGGCATTCATTTATCTCTGAATGATTCACCAACATCCTTAATCTACACTCATATAACTTAGCAAACTTTTTGAGTGTTGGACTTCCCTCCGGAGCCCAACTAAGTGCCCATAAGTTTTGTAACATCAAAATCCCAGTAAATGGTCAGGAATTTCATTCTAAATTAATCATCCTGCTATTAGAAAACTTCGATATCATCCTTGGGATGGATTGGCTCAGTGACAATAATGCCGTGATAAACTACCTTAAGAAGAAGGTCACTCTCAATTCCCATGGCAAGTCTGAAACTTTTGTTGGAAACACTAGTACACAGTTATCACTCATAAATGCAATCAAAGCTGAATAGTTGATCAGTAAGGGTTGTGATGCTTATCTAGTCACTATGATGGGTGAAACAAAAGAAAGTATCCCTCTCTCTGATTGTAGAGTAGTTAAAGAATTTGTCGACGTATTCCCAGAAGATCTGCCTGGTGTACCTCCCTCCAGAGAAGTGGAGTCCTTTATTGAATTAATCCATGGTACCCAGCCTATATCTAAAGCACCATACAGAATGGCACCTAAGGAACTTCAAGAACTCAATGAGAAATTGCAAGAGCTCTTGAATAAAGGCTTTATTAGGCCAAGTATGTCTCCTTGGGGAGCACCCATTCTGTTTGTAAAGAAGAAGGATGGATCTATGCGAATGTGTATAGATTATCGCGAACTAAATAAAATTACCATAAAGAACAAATACCCATTGCCTAGAATTGATGATTTATTTGACCAGTTATTTGGACCTGTCGTTTTCTCTAAGATTGACTTAAGGTCAAGATATCATCAATTGCGAGTAAGAGAAGATGATGTAGGAAAGACCGCTTTCCGTACTTGTTATGGTCATTTTGAATTTTTAGTGATGTCGTTCGGACTCACTAATGCGCCATCAATCTTCATGGATTTTTTGTAGCATGTTCTAAAACCATACTTAGACAGGTTTGTGATCGTCTTTATCGATGATATCCTCATTTATTCTAAAACCTTTATAGATCATGAAGAACATTTGAGGTTGGTATTAAAAACTCTGCATAAGCATTAGTTGTATGCCAAGTTCTCCAAGTATGAGTTTTGGCTTAAGTCCATTGCATTCTTGGGGCATGTAGTCGATGCCTAGGGTATTCATGTAGATCAGAGTAAAGTGAGCGCTATTCAGAACTGGGTTCAACCTAAGTCAGTCACTGATATTAGAAGTTTCTTTGGATTGGCTGGATATATAGAAAGTTTGTCAAGGGCTTTTCCCAGATCGCTTTGCCTTTGACTAAGTTAACCCAGAAAGCTATTCTGTTCATTTGGAGTACTGAATGTGAGGGAGCATTTTAAACTCTGAATGATGCACTATCTACAGCTCCAGTTCTTGTTCTACCTAAGGAAGGTTTGAACTATCAAGTATATACCGATGCCTCCGAAATCGGTCTAAGTTGTGTATTAATGCAAGAGGGTAAGGTAATCACTTACGCCTTTCATCAGTTAAAACCCCACGAGAAAAATGATCTAGTTCATGATCTCGAACTTGCCATTGTAGTTTTTGCCTTGAAAATATGGTGCCACTATTTATATGGAGTGCAGTGTTTGATTTTCACTGATTGTCAAAGCTTGAAGTATATCTTCACTTAAAGAGAACTGAATTGTCATTAAAGAAGATGGTTAGAGCTCATCAGTGATTATGATCTCAGTATTCAATATCATCCAGGAAAAGCAAATGTAGTGGCGAAGCTCTCAGCCGTCGTGCTACTTTATCCTCGATGATTGCATCCAGTTCTTTAGAACACGAATTTCATATGCTTAAAATTTCTCCAGTTAGTGGTGATACGCTAAGTTTGCTTTTAGTAAATATCAATGTGGAACCTACCTTTCACAGAGATGTTTCTATCTCGCAGACCAAAGATGATGATTATCTGAAGTTCAAAGCAGATATTGAAGGTGGTCTTCATCATGATTTGTAGTTGCAGAACGGTGTAATTTATCAAAGTAATTGTTTATGGATTCCCAAATCCATTCATCATGAAGTGTTGATTGAAGGCCATAATTTTGGGTATCATATTCATCCAGGCAGTACGAAGATGTACCAGGATCTAAAGCAAGCGTTTTGGTGGCTCGGTATGAAGAAAAAGATGTAGCCAACTTTGTGGCTAAGTATCATGCCTACAATTTGGTAAAGGCTGAGCACCAAAGAGCTGGTGGTCTTCTGCATCCGTTAGACATTCCTGAGTGGAAGTGGTTCGACATATCTATGGATTTTGTGATAGGATTGCCTCGTGGGTTATAGTAGACCGACATATCTGGTGCCGATGCAATCTGGGTTGTAGTAGACCGTTTGACTAAATTAGCGCACTTTCTTCCTATCAGTCAGACTGAATCTATAGAGAAGTTAGCAAAACTTTATATCAAGAAAATTGTCAGACTGCATGGGATTCCGAAAATGATATTATCCGATAGAGATATCAGATTTACTTCTAAGTTTTGGCAAGCCGTGAATCAGGATCTGGGCACTACTCTAGCCATGAGTACAACTTTTCATCCTCAAATGGATGGTCAAACTGATAGAGTGAATCAAGTTCTGGAGGATTTGCTCAGACTTTGTGTTCTTAATTTTGCTAGTTTATGGGAAGATCATGTTCCGTTAGTGGAATTTGCCTACAACAACAGTTTTCAAGCCAGTATTAAAATGGCACCTTATGAAGCATTGTATAGTAGAAAATACAGTACTCCGCTAGCTTTGTAACAACCCAAATATTGTTACCCTTCAATTAGTGATCTAATTAACTCAAAACCTCTTTCATTACTCTTAAAATAGAGTTAAGAGTCTCCATTTCAAATTTCATGCGATTTGGAGACCATTTGGCAATTTTCAATATTTCCTGGTTTTATGATAAATCTGAAGATATCTAATTTATTTAGACTTCAGAATCAAAAACAGAGTCTGCCATTGGACTCACCACACCCAAATTAGTTATGGGTGGTATTTTGGAAGTGTTTGAGAGTCGTCAAATTTTTGGCAAATATTTTGATAATATTTTAATACCCAGGAAATAAGGTAAATTAAATATACCTCAGATCAAGAGTCCGATCACATTTTTGAGTTCCTCACCCCTCAATTAGGTAAAGGTGAAAATTTGGGATTTTTTTCAAATTGCGTTTGGATGTTTAAAATTGAGTAAATAATTTAGCAAATTAATTAATATAATATAGTATTTAATTCCAACGTTATCTTCAAAATAGCGGGCATTCGCTATTTTCCATGAAGCAACGAACAACAGATCAAAATGATCTAAGCCATTGCGCTTTACTTGAGGGTAATCTAATGGCTTAGGCATTTCCCGGTTCAATATATGTAATCTGGCCATTTGATCAAACAATTAAACGAACGACCTGATCTCGACTTTGTATGTGGAACGCCTCGTCCCGTCGCCGTGCGCAAAAGACAAGTATCATTATATGGTTCGATGGCGGAACGGTGCGCTACTCGGGAGCGGTGGACCATACAAGTAAAACCCATCGTCCCGAATAGGCTAAAGAGACAGAGCCATACTGAAGACCGCTGACTCGAACTCTAAGAGTAGGTTCGAGAGTCCATATTTAAGATAAGAACGAAATACTTATCTTAGGTATTAAACTGGCACATACATAAGGTTCAAGAGAGCGAGAAAGGACCCATGTACGTTATAAAATATATCAGCATTCCTAGTACACCGATCACATCACAATACTATATATAGCAGTATAACAAAGTACGGAAGCTAAAAGCAAAACATCCATAATACATTCATCTCAAGCAATTGTAACTGTTCATCTCAGAAAATAAAGTAAAATGCATCCAGAGTTTATTGCAAACCATTAAAATGCAGAAATATAAATAGTCTAGCTAGAATACTGGAAAGAACTAGAAAGTAAGAGTACGTGCCCAATCCCTTACAGCTCTAATTGCTCCTCCTGAGTCTCTAGGACGTCCTCCTGACCTGCCTCCAACAACTGCTCGGGATCTAGCAAATTGCCGGATCCCAAAAGTACCCCGTGTTAGATAAGAAGTCTAACACATCAAAGCTAGCTATACAAGCTAAACTAAACATAACAAATGTGCAAGAACGTAAAGTAAAAGTGCAGGAAAACTAGTAAAGACATCAAATAATTGAACTGTAAGAACTAAGCAAAGTAAAACTGCATCAAAACTAAATACTGAAAGTAAATGAAAAGGTCAGATGCTCATAAACCAAAGTGAAAGGAATGTCCAATACTGGGAAGGATGCTATAAGCTGCACTATATGCCATTGAAATAATGCTCACAAGTATGCTATACCACGGTATATCACAGAACTATCACTGAAGGTTTATGAGTAATACGGTCCAATGTAAGCACAACCGTTCTATTTTTTTTCTCCGCTACGCGGCCTTGAAACTGTCAGTTAGGAAGTCAGTATGGTGATGCAGATGCACCCTGAAATTCTCTAGTCTGTGTATATAATATTCCGTATCTCATACTATATCACTGATACTCATATGTCACAACAGAAGGAATGAGTTCAACTCATGTTTATGCTTATGCTTATGCCACTATGTTAATGAATGAGAAATCCTAAAATCCATGAAGAATGTTGTAAGAAACAGTATTGAACATAAGTCTCCACTATTCAGAATCATACTAGAAGGATTCTGACTCCAAATTTTTAGACCGATATTTGGTTAAAGTTGCTTAGTTACTTAAGGATCAATAGGTGGGGTGATTGTATACACATATTGAATATGATGCAAGGGTAGAACTCACAACATTTAGTTTGATTGCGCCACCCTAATGAAGAAATCTTCATTAGGAGGCACCATCCGATGATGATTTTGTGTCTCAAACTAAGCATTTAGTCACTAAACTCACAATCATACTTAGCATCTTAAGGAAGGTGAATCCCGTTACTTAGTTTATTTGAGCCAAACCTATTGAAGCGATCTTCGCTAGGAGGCATTGCCCGATGGCAATTTGTCTTTCAATTAAACTAAGGAATGGGCATCCGTTTAATACACTCTTAGGATTGATTGATTTATTCTAAGCGAGGTTATATCCACCTAAGCCTGCAGGTTAGCAACAAAGATAAATCTTACTTAGAGTGACTCAACCAATCCCGAATATTACTGGGGACCAGTAATATGGGTATACTATACTACACTATCCAATAATCCAGGTTCAATCAAATCTATTTAATAAAATAAGGATTTATCAAAACTACAAGTCTTAAACTAATAGGTAAGTCCTATACAAACTTTCATCAAGTGAATGTGATCCAAGATCACTCAATATGGATTCTACCATGAGAGAAGTATCTCTTCTAATATCTTAAGTGATTACTACCACAAGGAGAATAGATCAATCCCTAAGGTGATGGGATCTTCTATAGTTCTATCTCAAGGATTCATACAAGGCCTCCTACCTCATGATATATGAATTTAGGTCTTTCAAATAATTCAAGACGATCTTATGAAAAGAAACTTTAAGGTTCTCTCCTCTAAATGTTAACATTAAGCTATTAAGTTCTGATTCATATTTAGGTTTAGGATGGTTAGATCAGATGATTAGGTCATCTGATCACTCTCAATCTAAGATCATGGGATCTAAATCAGGAATATTTTTAAGACTTAGATTGCTTAATAAATCAATATGATTTTATTAATCTTCATATGCTAGTCATCTTACTTTAGGAGAAAATCAAGGATCTTAAGGTTTGATTCAGATCAAGAAGTCACATAGGATTATCATTAACCCTAATTTGTCTAATTCAATATTTAGAATCAATAATGAATCAGATGTATTATTGGAGGATGTTCAGTTCCAAATCTTGAAATCAATATCAATTAAGTTTGGTTTCTTAAGGTTTTGGACTCTCCTTAAGTAGATTAGGGTTTGATCCCTTCTCATGCCTTAAGAAAAATCAAGTTATGCATTTAGGATCAATGTCAAATCAGTGGATTGATTATGTATTATCGGTGGCAATCTCAGACCTAAATCAAGTCTTAGAAGTTTGATCCAAATCTTAAGATTTCTTAAGTTAATTAAGATAATTAAGATTCTATATCTTTGAGTTTATTCAAGCATACTTAATAAGTTTGTAAGAATGAATTCAGTTCATTTGCTTGCTATTCTAAACCAAACTGATAATTCAAGTTCTAAAATAAGGGTTACTTAGTGCTAATCAAACCCTAATTCCAATAAAAAAAGATTAGCACTTAAGTATAAATCCAACCATTCAAATCACATATAATTTGGCATGTAAGTTCTACTTAATCACACAAGAAATCAGAGCCTAAGTTTGTTACGATCTAGTGAGTATAAACTCTAAAATTTATAAATCAAGATTTAACAAGATTGGGGCATAACTAAGATTACAAAGCACAGAAAAATATTATACTTAGCACATACAATCTAATTAACATTAATAAACTAATGGCACCATAAACACGCAATTTGGATAAGTAAATTTACTAATCTGCCTTAATTAAGATCCACTGTAATTAAGCAATAATTAAAAATCTAACCATCAGATGCATGATTTTATTTTATATTTAGGTTCCTGAGATTTTTCTAATCATTTTCATATATGATATCATAGAATTTAGACCACTGGATTAAAAGTTATTAAAAAAATACATTCTGTGTTTTTATTTAATGAAAATCCTATGATTTGAAAAATTGAATTATTTTCCTTAAGGAAAAGAATTCCAAAAATTCTGATTTAAATAAAACAGCTTGGCCCGAATTCCAAACGTGCGGGTCGACTGGGGCCTGGGAGACCCGGCACGATCGCACCGCGCTGGTCATGGGTCGACCCAGCCCGCACAGTGCCATCGTCCCCGTTCCTTTGTCCCGACGGATCAAGCTGAGTGGGGAACCCTAATTGCCAAAATTTCAGCGCATCCAGGCCACGGCTAGGCCAGCATTTGATTGCTACTCCATCGTCGTGGTCAGACCCGTCGATTGGGACTCGAAGCCCCTTGTGAGATGGCCTGGATCAGCCAGACCTTACTCACCTGAGAATTCCTCCATTAGAGTTGCTATTGGGAGATGATTCTCCCCACAGAGGCAATGCCAGACCTCAGGCTCGATCCCTACACCTTTAGGGAGGTGAGGCGAATCGAAGCCCTCTGGTTTGGGGGTCTGGGGTGGTCTGGATCACTGGGTCCTTACTCGACCGAGGCGATCCAGAAAGAAACTAACCCGATCGATTGATTTGATCGATCGGGGCTAACCTAGACCCTAATTATGATTTGGCTGGATTTGTATCGACAATAAGTATGAAAACACATCAAATGGAATAGGATTTGAGACTTATTGACTCGAATCCTGCAACTGGGGTACCTAGTTTTGTCCGGGAATTCTCAGACGGTGAAGAGGTCTCCTCCGGCCTTGCTGAGCTGCCTTAGATCTCTCTGAGAGTTCCTGAACTCCAGGAGACTCTCCTATCAGCGGTACACGAGCTTGGGAGCGTCGGGATGAAGCTTAGCTACTTGGGAGCTCGGCAATGGCGGAGAGTTTGCAGAGGGTTCAATTGACCAGCAAAGGGTCTGAGGAAGATAACTGAGGCTACTTATAGCCTCAGATGCTTACCAGGAAGCTTCTAGAGGGCTTTGAATGGGTTAATGAGGCCCAAGAAGTCGAGCCAGGGCCGGGCTTCTCCGTTTCCCCAATTGGCTCGGCCGGGTCATGAGGCCCGACCAGGGGTGGTATGCCGTTGGGGAAAGGTTCCCAACGGCTTGCTGAGGTGGAATAGGTAGTGGGGGACAGGCCAGGCTGGCGCGGATTCGCTGGATTCCTTCGGTCGGCCGCGGGCGTGGCGAAGACGAAGATCCACAGTGCGGGTGCGCTGTGGATCATCTGATGTATCGATCGAAAAGACGCAACGACCCTGATCATCTGGATCCTAATGGCAGAATCAGATTAAATCCATGCCGTAGGATCGTTCGGGTTAATCTAACGGCGGATCGGCGCTTCTGCGGGATTAAATCCCGACCGTTGGATAAAAAGGCGGAACGGTCAGATGCACGGGATCCCGCTGTCGCGTGCCCCGGGCTCCACAGCGGATCACTCGCGGTCCGCACAGCGGATCCCGGCTGTTAATTTAGGTAAATGGGTATATTTGCAAATTTAAATTGTTTGAAACCCTTTTATGCAATTGAACCATTTTAATTTAAATTGAAATATGGTCCAAATGAATTCCAAATTGCATCAAATTTTCACCATTAGCTAATTTGGGGGTGAGAAATTCAAAAATGCAGTCAGATTTTAATTCTGAGATCAAAATATTTTAGGTCTAGATTAAGGCATCTAGATTGATCAAATTACAAATTTGACTTAGAGAAGTTCAATGGACTTCAAATCTTCTAGATAGGCTTAAATTGATGTTCTAAAGAAAATTATGCTAAAAATTGATTAAGAAATATATATTTTGCATGGTAACAACTTAGGGTTGTTACAGTACGTCTTCTTCATTTTATTTATGCCGAAGGACACTGCTGAATAGAAGGTGGAGGTACGGTGCCAAGTCCCTCTAACTAGCCTTCTACTTCCATTAGACATCCTGTCCTCCTTTATCTCTGGGATTCTTCTTCGGGGATTGGCTTCCAAAGTCATTTATGAGAGCAGGATATAGGGAGAGGTTCGCTGCTGGCTCGGCGGTGATCTATATTCTACGAACTAGGGGGGCCCCGAGCCGTTGGACTGCTCTCGGAGGTGAAACTTAACCCTAAGTTTTCGCCGCCCCTTCTCCATCTTCGCTGCTCATTCTCAGAGCGGTGGACTGAAGCTAGGGCTGGCGCCATTTGCGATCGGCTGGTACTGAAAGGCTCTCACGAATCCGAGAGGAGGTAGGCGTGCTCTTGCAAAACGAGGGATCGAGCGTTCCTTGCCCTAACCATAAGTCGCAAGGACGAAGGAGCAAGGTACTTTTGATATGATTAATACCTTATGCATATAATTTCTTCTGGATAAATTGATCATAATATAGAGTATTATTCTTTTAGATTACATTCGATCTGACTCATCGAACAAATAAACTTTTGCAAAGGAATCGACCGATTGCTTGAATTCTCAGCTTTAATTGATTTCTTTTGGTTTCTTGATAATCTATGCGAATGAAAGCGGCAAACATCACTTTCATATTTTTTTTCTTTCTTACCTACTAAGCATTCGAACCTCATTTTTTTTTTATGTTCTCTATTGAACAATTTACAAGTTTATGGTGGCTCTAAGTTAATGAGATGTTCTATAAGTTCACACCTGCTGAAATATACTCAAGTTGTGTTATGTTTTACAGATTCCGAAGATATGTCATCTTAGATCATCTTATTTTTGTATCTGAGACTTTAAATAAGTGTGGGGGGTTAAGTCCCCATAGTTTAGAGGAGTTCACACAATAAGATACTTTTGGATGGTACTGTTATATGTATTTTACCCTTGTATTTGCAAAGAAAATAATGAAAGAACCACCACCAAAGTACTACTTTTACTTATCCTTCCTTTGCTAATTTTTGAAATTAAATCTATAAAATTTTCTCCAATAATCTGTATTAATAGTGAGAATATTTTGTATGTAATATGTGTTGCTATTATGGAAAATCAAAGCACTTCCATAATTTCATATGAGTCTTCCATGCGAGTAACGCTAGGGGACCTAAAAATCTTATTGACATGAGCTAGACGTTGTATTTATATGCTTAAGTTCATAATTTACATGCACCAAACTAGATAGAACCATCCAAGTTTAAGTACTTAATGAACTTGAGCAATCTAATAACTAAAGTCACAATTCATCTTCTAATTCCCACTCTTTATTGTTGCTGCAAACCTTTGTAACATACTCCTGTGCATTTTTAGATTTATTTATTTCATTGTTGGTTACATTATTGTAAAGTTATTCACAAAGTTGTATTAGCATATTTCAACATTTAGTAGTCATGTTGAAATTGCTTAAACAGATATTCATACAAGTAACATGAAACAAAATTAAAATCAGCCAATCCATTATGATTGAATTCTGCCATATTGCTTCTGATGCGGGAACAATAGGAGAAACATCTGTTCCTTTAGCAAGGAAACCCAGCTTGGTAAAGTCATTTACCATCTCAGCATAGTCCTCATTTTTAGCATAAACAACAATTGATCAGAATTTGCTTATTTTGCTGAAGTTTAATAAATGATATATCAGTTTTCAGCAATCTAAGATTAGCCCTATAACTAAAGTAAATATTGTCATTAAGTGAAATGTGAGAATAAATGCTGCCATGTATTTCCTAAAATATAGATCAACTCCTCATGATGTACACTACATTTTCACTTATTTTCTTTGCTTAACTGCAGTTTATATAATAGCTCTATGTCAATGCCTTTAGATCTCAATAAAGGCGTACACATATCTTTTGTAAAGTAATTAAAGGAAGTTATTTTCTTCTTAATTTTTGTGTGGAACTACCTTATGCATTACAACCAAATGAAGAGTAATCTGATGTTTGTTTATAATTTTACCCGTTTCTTTTTGATATGCTATAGTGCCCATAGTTGATTACAAAAGGTATTTTATTCTATATCATATAAATTATAAATATTCAAAAATTCACTAAAATGTTTGATTAGTATTGATAATACTTAAATCCTGTATGTTGATGGTTGTCGAACAAGCTTCTATTAGCATAATTGGGAATTATCTCTTTCTCGCATTATTCTAATTTCATTTCAATTTTATTTATAATGTGGCCGAATTATAGAATTCATTTATATCAGATCATGAAATCGTTATTGTTATTTTCATAATTGTTCAATTAGTATTTCGTTTAGAGATATTGGTAATTACTCCTGGTGATTATGCCTCTTTATAAGTTTAAAACAAAAGGAAAGAAAGATAGACATATTGCTGTCATTTAATGCAAGATAAGAGACAAATGCTGTAATTGCTTTTATTAGTATCAAATGCTGTCATTAATCATATGAAATTTAATGATGCTATTTAATTTATGAAATTCAAATGTTGCCATTTATTCAAATGTGGAATCAATGGATCATATTAAATTAATTGCCTCCCTTATTTCAATGGTGAATTAAATGTTATAAGATTCTATGCTGCAGTTTCATATGTAATGATGGATTTTATTCGATACATGTTGCTGTATCTTAAATGCTAAATCATTAAGGCAGTATTTTTGTGATTGCAGAATTCATATTAGTATCCTACAAATGTTGGATACAAATGCTATGTCCAAGTTTTAGATATTAATATTGATTATTGTATTTTGAGTATTGGACAAAGGTTGAGAATTCCTTATATGTCGAATACTAGATATTAGTGCATATGCTGCAAGTTTAAGAGTATCGATGAATCTTATAAAACAATTATTGCCATTTCTTGTATATAAAATCATATGCTTCCTTTCATTCTAATGTGAGATCAATGGGTTATATGAGAACAAATGCTGTCATGTCTTTATTAATTCATATGTTGTCATCAATAATTAAAAAGAATAATTGCTGCCACTAAATTCAATATGAATTAGATACTGTCATATAATTTAAGGTGATCAAATGCTTTTAATTACACTGAAGTAATCAAATGATGTCACCTCTTTTATTTAAAACCAAATGTGGTCAATTATAAAAATAAAGGAGCTAATGAATCATGTGGGATCGAATACTATCATTTACATTAATTGTATTAAATTAACTTCTATCATTAAATGCATTGAAAGAACCAATTACTGTTAGAATTCAATTTATATAATTCTTATTTCTTTCATATATAAATGTTAACTTCAATGCTGCTATTCTTTGTATGTTGAGCTGTAAATTAATACCAAATGAAATGTTAAATTAAATGCTATTGCCAAATGATGCTGCCCCTATAAATTACTAAATTAATTTCTGCATCTCTTGTTAATATCATAGATGTTTGTGATATAGCATGTATGAATCATAGGTTAGTAAATTGCTTCGTTTGATTTTATCACTTGAAATTATTAGAACTGGAAATAGTCAATGGATTGACTTATAAATTGTTGTTCTTTATAAATGTCAAAACTAATAGAATTGGAAATGAGCAATCCTTTTAAAGGATTGAACTTTATTTTATAATTGGAAATGAGCAATCCTATTAATAGATTGAACTCTATTTTATAATTGGAAATGAGCAATCCTATTAATGGATTGAACTCTATTTTAAAATTGGAAATGAGCAATCCTATGTAATGGATTGAACTCTATTTTAGAATTAGAAATAGTCAATAGATTGACTTATATATTGATTTTGTAATTGTTTATTTGAGCAAATATAAAGGAGACTTTGCTAAAATTTCTAAGAATTTTAGGACTTAGAAATTTTTAAGGAAATATTAGATACTTTCACATGTTAAATACTTAAAAATTATCTAGAGTTCCATATCTAGGATTGTAAGTATTCACTTCAATTAAAAGTATTCTCTTTAATTGTAAGTATTCACTTAAATTGTAAGTATTCATTTCAATTGTTCATTTTAGAACATTAGCCCTCAATCAATTAGATTGAGAGAAATAACTTTCTTTCAAGCTTTAGATAAGCTCTTAGATTTCTAATTCCCTATAATCATAAGTTGAATTATTTCAAGTAGGGTATAATCTATCTCTTTTCTTAACTTTAAATATTCAATATCAATTAATCTTAGATAACTTTATGATTAAATTGAGTTGATACCTTTTTGTTTATAAGTTAAATAAGTAAAGCTATTAGAATATTCTTTAGCTTATACTCTCATTAACTTAGAAATCTATAAACATTTTTCTTCCTTACTAGTTCCCTTAAACTTTGAATCTTAAATCTATTTGATTTTATTAGTTTAGGACTAGTATAAAATGATCTTTAATTACATAAAAATATTAATTTCCAAACTTATCTTCCTTCTACTTATATCAAAATTGACTTAAAGATCAATATATATTAGTCAATTTGGAGCTCAATTAGCTCCAATCATTAAGTAGATTATTAAAATTTAGATAACAAAAGGATATCACATAGCTTACAATTATTAATATTTATTGAATGCTTGCTTGGCTTTGAGCCTTTTTCCTTGAACATACATTCAAGATCATTGTGCATAAATAAAGATTTTTATAAAACTTAAAGGAGAATGCCTTATGTCAAGTATGAGTAAGAAAGATAGCGCTAATAATAGGAATTCATATTTTAGAGAGGGTAAATGTGAATGTTCGACCTCCCCACTGTATCTAGTTAGGCCGACGTGCTTAATTCCTCGCCCCATTTTGTTGTGTACTCCTACAGAATGAGGTAATTTCTAAATGTAACTTTAACTAAAGATATAAGAATTCTTTTACAATCTTATTGATTGTAAGATCTCTTCATAACTATTTAGTTATGCTTACTTTTCATAGTCCTAGGCTATGCTTGTCTTAGATCAAGAATTTAAGATACTTCATTATTTTCTATGCTTTAGACTCTCTATCTCCAGTATTATGTATTGCTTACTTCAGTTCAATTTGAATATAGTGTATGTTACTTAATTTCATTTAATGCTTCACTATATTTCATTTGCTTACTTAACATAAATTTCATTGAATATGTATTACTTTCATTTCATTTACTTAAATGCACATAGTAGTTTCTAGCTTTTAGGATGCTTTCCCTTACCAATTTTGGATACAGGCTAGGACTTATATAAAAATGAGTATTTTTACTCAACTTAGTTCATACTATTTCCTTTACAATTATGCTTAGTTCATTTTTCCATACTTAACAGCTTTTATAGCTCCACTGTTTACTTTAAATTGTAAATTATAATTGTGATATCTTATTAATTTAAAAATATAGTTAATTTTAAAATGTGCTTAGACTATTTAGTCTAACTATACTTTTTCTTTTCTTTGGCTTTGCCCTATCATATTTAAATACTAAAATATGATAGATCAAGAGCCCTTTGATTCAGGTAATGCAGGTACAAGTACTTGAAGGGCTTATAAAGAGTTTTGCTTCTGCTTAATTATAAATAGGTTACATGTATTTTAGTTATAAGTGAGAGAGAGTGATTTACTTACTGTCTTTTACTCTTATTTTTAAAAAGTTTTTAACAATTAAATTATAAACTATTTGAGTTTACTTAAGTTAGTTTTACCTATTCTTAATTAGTCTGTGTTGTCTTTACTATTTTGTAGTTGCTTGGATGAATGAGTGGATTAATCTAATTGCCTATATTGAAATTACTTGCAATATTGGGTTTACATGTATCTCCTTAACATGCATCTTTGATTGCATTCAAATTGTATAACTTATTTTAACTTAACAACTACTTGCTAAGTGACTTGGCCACTTAGCATCCACACTTGATTTGCTCTCTTTAAATCGAGTGTTGGGTGCTAAGGTAATATCCCAATATTTGGATTAATCTTCTATCCAATTATTGGGGTCGTTACAAGCTTGGTTAGAAATAGGAAGCGTTCAACTTTTTGGTTTAAAGTTAGTTGAAGAAACTAACAGTAAGATCCAGTTAATTCAATAGAGAATTCGTTCAGCTCAAGATCATCAAAGCAAGTATCACGATACTCATCTTCATCTCCTAGAATTCATTATGGGAAATTCTGCTTATTTAAAAGTCAGTCCAATGAAGGGTGTCTACAGATTTGGTGTAGCAGGGAAACTCAGTCCCTGCTATGTTGGACCTTTTAGGGTCTTGGCCAAAGTAGGATCATCTGCCTACCGGTTAAATCTTCTTGATGACTTTGCAGCTATCCATAATGTATTTTATGTATCGTTATTAAGAATATGTCTCAGAGACCCTTCTCACATTGTCCAACATCTAGCAATAGAGATCCAACCCGATCTTTCTTATGCCGAAGAACCTATCAGAATCTTAGCTCGTGATCAGAAGTAGCTAAGGAACCGTTCAATTCCTACGGTCAAAATTCAGTAGAAGAATTGATCCTTAGAAGAATCTACTTGGGAGAAAGAGGCGGATATGCGCAATAAATATCCCCAGCTCTTTGCAAGTCGATGTACTATTCTTCTCTTTCCTATCTGTTCTCTTAAATATTTAGTTCCAGTAGAACTTTCTTCACTTAGGTGATATCGGGGACGACATCATTCTTAAGTGGGGGAGTTTGTAACAACCCTAGTTAATGCCCTAGTTAAATCCAGATTAATTAAGCCAAACCAAGCTTTGATTTGATTCCATTAGACTCAATGGGTCATTTAAACATAACCATAGGAGTTTGGAATCAATCGAAGCTTAATTGGGAATTTTGGTATTTTTATCTAATCTGGGGCAGTACGGGAAAGCCCTAGATTTTCTCTCCTGCCCTTGGCATGACCCCCTGCCGGTAATGGATTCCCCAAACTGCCCTGGGCCATTGGAACCCAGCCTCTCATTCGGCCTGAGCCTCATTCCATCCCCGATCCCTGGTATCCACCCATAGAACTCCCTAGAGCCTATAAATACCCTCAAGACTTCACAATGAGCCCCTTTGCTCACTGAGAATCCTCAATTGCTTAGCTGAAGGTCTGTTGGAGTCCCCGTCTTCTCGGCGAATTCTGAAACTTCTGGAGTTGTGAACCATTGATAAAGGGTGCATGTCTGGTGTTCAGACTCCCTGCTAGTTTGTTGTGATCCTCTGGAAGCTCTATCTGCTCCCAATTTCCTTCGATCAAGCCTGTAACTCGTCCTCAGGTACAACCTTCTCCCACTGAACTCAGAAAGTTCAGTTTCACTTCTGTCCTCTAGATGAGCCTCTGGATATCATCTAGATCACCTTAGCCACTTAGGACACCCATTGTGATTGCTCATAGGGTCTAGGCTAGTCTGCCTTGATCGATCCTTCGCCTGGTTTGCACCGCGAGCTCGAGTAAGGTTCCACCGATCCAGGTCACCCGAAGCTCGTGGCTAGAGGGCTTTGATCCACCTCACCACTAGGATGGTGTAGGGATCGAGCTCTGGCCAAGTGGTCGACTTTGTGAGGAGAATTTACTCCTCACAGTAAACCTAAAAAGCTTAGAGTAAGGCCGAATTCACCGAGTAGCCATCCGGCGACCCAGTGCATCCCAGAGAGAGATTAAGGGTGGGATCGACGCATCTCGACTCCAGGAATGTGTAGGGTTTGAGTTGAGCCGCCATCGCCGTCTGGGTGCCGAGATTTCCAGCACTGAAGTTCGTCTGGGGGCGGAGCCCATTGAGAGGTAGGAGACGACGAAGTCACGTGTCGGGCCGACCCATGAACCGTGCCTTTTGAATTTGGGCTGACAGTTAAAATAAAATGATTTCTGAATTAATTTTCTTAAGGAAATTAATTCAGAAATTCATTCCTATGATTCTAATTTAAATAAAAATACATATTAAATTATTTAAATAACTTTAGTTGTACTTGTCCAAATGGTATGATCCAATAAACTATTTTAATCAGAAAAATACAAGGAACCTGAATATAAAATAAAATCACATATCCAATGGTTGTATTTTAAATAATTGTCTAATCCTTTTTTGTTCTTAATTAAATCATATTAAATTCAATAAATACCCAAATATGTTGATTAAGGGCTCTGATTGCTCATAAGACCTTAAAGAACTTATGTAGACCAATAAAAGCAATTTAGGAACCCTAATTTGGTTAATCACATCTTAATTACCCTAATTAGGGATTAGTGAATTAAACCATAATTAATCCTCTGATTTTGGTAGGTCTTGTTCTTAATGCTATCTTAAGTGTAGTAGAACCTATGGATAAGGTTGGATTTCCCTAGAATGCCCTAATTTTCTTAATCACCCTAATTGGCTTAAAGATGTATTAGTGCTAATTAGACTAATTAGGTTGCCAAAACCTAAGTTAAGTGTATTTCCTACTTCATTAATCATTATGGAACTCATTAAAGCAAATTAGAATCAATTTGGGTAATTAAATCCTAAAATTCTAGCTTTAAGAGGGGTATTTTGGTCATTTTGACCAAAATGTGTTTAAGTACTCCTTAAGCCTTGAAAATTTAGCAAAATATTCTTAGTTAGATTATTAGTACCTTTCTGAATCCTTAGATTAATGATATTGATATTAAGTAAAGAAATCTTAAATTAGTCTTAATTAAGATACTTAGATCTTAAGTGATCATAAAGGAATCACTTTGCCTTAATAGTTGAATCAAATAATCTCAAATGCTAAATCTTAATTTAATAGTTCAATTAAGTTAGTTCATGAACTTGAATTCTAAAAGGAACACTCTTACAAAATCATAAGTTGAAAACCTAGCTTAAGTTTAAAGTGATCAAACATTAGATCTTAGAACATATATTTTAGACTTTATGTAATGACCCCAATAATTAGATAAGAGATTAATCCAAATATTGGGATATTACCTTAGCACCCAACACTCGATTAGAAGGAAACTAATCAAGTGTAGATGCTAAGTGGCCAAGTCACTTTATGAGTAGTTGTTAAGTTAAAATAAAGTTATACAATTTGAATACAATCAAAGATACATGTTAAGGAGATACATGTAAAAATAACATTGCAAGTATTTTCAGTATAAACAATTAGAATAATCCACTCATTCATCCCAAGCAGTTACAAAATAGTAAATACGACATAGAAATTTAAGAATATGTAAAAGTAATTTAAGCCAACTCAAGTAGTTTATAATTTACTTATTACAAACCTTTTAAAAGTAAGAGTAGAGGATAGTAAGTAGATCACTCTCTCACTTATAACAAAATATAAGTAAACAGTTTAAAATTTAAGTATAATCTGTTTCTTTATAAGCTCTTCAAGTACTTAGACCTGCATTACCTGAATTAAAGGGCTCTTGATCTATCATATTTTGGTATTTAAATATGATAGGGCAAAGCCAAAGAAAAGAAAAAGAATAGTTAGACTAAACAGTCTAAGCACAATTTAAAATCGGCTAAGCTTTTAATTTAATAAGATATTACAAATATAATTTATAATTTAAGGTAAGCAGCGGAGTTATAATAGCTGTAATGTATGGAAAAAGGAATTAAGCATAATTGTAAAGGAAATAATATAAAATAAGTTGAATAAAAATACTCACTTCTATATAAGTCCTAGCCAATATCCAAAATTGGTAAGGGAAAGCATCCTAAAGGATAGAAACTACTATGTGCACTTAAGTAAATTAAATGAAAGTGATATATGTTCAATGAAATTTATGCTAAGTAAGCAAATGAATTACAGTGAAGCATTAAATGAAATTAAGCAACATATACTGTATTTAAATTGATCTGAAGTAAGCAATACACAATACTGGAGATAGAGAGTGTAAAGCAAAGGAAATAAAGAAGTATCTTAGATCCTTGATCTAAGACAAACATAGTCTAGGACTATGAAAAGTAAGCATAATTAAACAGTTATGAAGAGATCTTACAATTAATAAGATTGTAAAAGAACTCTTATATTATTAGTTAAAGTTATATTTAGAAGCTATCTCATTCTGCGGGAGTACACAATAGAATGGGCCGAGGAATTAAGCACGTCTGCCTAACTAGATATAGTGTGGAGGTTAAATATTCACATTTATCCTCTCTAAAATGTGAAGTTCTATTGGAAGCACTATCTTCCTTATTCAACATTTGCCATAAGGCATTCCCCTTAAAGTTTTATGAAAATTTTTATTTATGCACAATGATCTTGAATGAATGTTCAAGGAAAGAGGCTCAAAGGTAGGCAAACATTCAATAAATTTCAATAATTGTAAAGTATGTGATATCCTTTTATTATCTAAACTTTAATAATTTACCTAATGATTGGAGATAATTGAGTTCCAAATTGACTTATAGATATTAATCTTTAAGTTAATTTTGATAAAAGTAGAAAGAAGATAAGTTTGGAAAGTAGTATTTTCATGTATTGAAGTTCATCTTATACTAGTCCTAAACTAATCAAATCCAATAGATTTATGATTAAAGTTTAGGAAAACTAGTAAGGAAGGATAATGTTTATAGATTTCTAAGTTAATAAAAGTATAAGCTAAAGGATATTATAGTAACTTTACTTATTTAACTTATAAACAAAAGTATCAACTCAATTTAATCATGAAATTATCTAAGATTAATTGATATTGAATAATTGAAGTTAAGAAAAAAGATAGATTAGACCCTACTTGAAATAATTTGTTTTAAGATTGTAGGGTATTAGAAATCTAAGAGCTTATTTAAAGCTTGTAAGTAGGCTATTACTCTCAATCTAATTGATTTAGAACTAATATTAAAAATAAACAATTGAAGTGTATACTTACAATTGAAGTGAATACTTACAATCCTAGATATGGAATTCTAGATATTTTATAAGTATTTAACATGTGAAAACATCTACATTTCCCATAAATTTTATAATTCCTAAAATTCTTAGAAATTTAGGCAGAGTCTCCTTTGTATTTTGTTCAAATAAATAATTACAAAATCAATATATAAGTCAATCCATTGACTATTTCCAGTTCTAAAATAGAGTTCAATCCATTCATAGGATTGCTCATTTCCAATTCTAAAATAGAGTTCAATCTATTACATAAAATTGCTCATTTCCAATTCTAATAGTTTTGACAATTATAAAGAACAACAATTTATAAGTCAATCTATTGACTATTTCCAATTCTACTAATTTTAATAATTATAAAGAATAACAATTTATAAGTCAATCTATTAACTATTTCTAGTTCTAATAATTTCAAGTGAAAAAATCAAACGAAGCAATTTGCTAACCTATGATTCATACATCCTTTATCAAACACTTATAAATTTAATAAGAGATGCAGAAATTAATTAGCAATTTATAAGGGGCAGCATCATTTGGCTTATTATACCATAAGGCAATAGCATTTAGTGCAGTATTTCATTTGATACTAATATATAACTCAACCTACAAAGAACAACATCATTAAAGTTAGCATTTAAATATAAAAGAAATAAGAATCATTTAAATTGAATTCTAACACAACATTTGATTCTTTAAATGCATTTGATGATAGATGTTAATTTAATACAATTAATGTAAGGAACAGTATTAAATTTGACATAATTCAATGATTCTTTCATTTATCTAATTGATCACATATGGTTTTAATAAGAGAAGTGATAGCATTTAATTATATTGAAATAAATGGTAGTATTTAGATCTCCTAAAATGCATGGCGACATTTGTATCTTACAAAATAAATGACAGTATTTTGATCTCCTAAATACATGGCAGCATTTGTTTGCATGAATATGACTAATAGCATTCGATCGCTCTTGATCTTATAAAACTAATGGTGGCAGCATTTTATCACAAAACTTCTAAACTAAAGGCAACATGTATTCACATTTTGATCTCATATTAAAAAGATGGCAGCATGTGATTTACCTTAGATGGATGACAACCTTTATCTTATATTGAAATTAATGATAGCAATTGTTCTTCCTTTACTTTAGATAACAACAATTGATTCTCAAATAATACATGGCAGCATATGATGTTAATAAAAGCAACTACAGCATTTATTCTAATATTCCATAATCTCATATTCATCTATTTAACAGCATACAATTCTATTTAAGAAGTGACAATGTTCATTCTTACATTATATTAGATGACAACATATGAATTAATAAATAATGACAGCATATGATTTCACTTACACATGATAAATGGTAGCATCCAATCTCTTATTATTATGTGGCAGCATATAATTTTAATTAGAGAATGATAGTATGTGGATCTCATAACACAAATGACAACATTCATTCTCTTATGCAATTGATGGCAACATATGTTCTTATAAAAGAAATGACCATATTTATTTCATATTGCTTTAATCTCACATTCTTATAATGACAACATTGTGGAGTATTGAAACATTAATTTTAGCATGTTGAAACTTGATAATAACAATTAACACTATCCAGTCTCCCAATAGAATAATACAATAACTTTTACAATAAACTTTCAACATCCGTTCAATACTCATGTTAAGCACTATACAAGAAGAATATTATCCCGTCTATTTTTTATAAGAAGGACATAATTAAGCTTAGGATAAAAAGGAAGATAAAACATCATATAAGATCCCATAAGTCTTAATACTTCTATCTAATACTTTAAAACAGATGTTGTCAAAATCTGAGAAGAGTCTCAATCCTCACCAATGATTAATATTAATCAAATAATGCAAAACAAAGAAATTTGGTATTTTAAATGAACTCATTTACCTTATTAAGTGATTGTTAATAAGAGAACATAAGATGAGGCAAAATAGATTTTGATACCATGCATTTACCATTCCATTGTGTAATTTCACAATGTTTCCTATCATGTCTAGAAGTTGAATAATAACCATAAAACAATAGAAGTATTTTTCAAAAACAACATTTTAAAGATAGTCTTAATCAAGAGGTCTAAGACAAATTCTTTCCAGCAACTTAATAAACATGTCAACCTTAACCAAAACTCTAAGAGCAGTTAGGTTCTTATATATGATAGTATTTTTTATCCAAATGAAGAAACCTACTAATATCCTTAAAATTTAAAAATAACATTTGTTTGCTGATGCACTATAATTTAAGACTTGACAGATTTATCCAAAGTGAAGTAATAAGCACATCAATGGTGATATTTGTATAGGATCTCATTTGCAAAATTGAACAGCATATCATTTAAAAAAAATGAAATAAGCTTGTTAAACTAGGGGAATTCATCATTCCCTTTATTTTTGAACTCAATTAATCGGAAATAAAAGAGTAGATTCAATATAAGAAATTATAAACTTCTTATTGGATAATTGCCATTGAAATAAATCAAAGGGAGATAGTACATGAATCCTTCATAGATTCATTCACTTCTAATATGGATTATTTGATACTGAAATATTATGCAAAGGAAGTTATATACATAGGATATGAATTAAAATAGAGGTACCTTGCACCCTCGCTTGAGGTCGACGAAAACCTAGGGTTTGAAGAAGGCCTCTTCGTGTCGCCGATCTCTTCTTCTCTCGCTCAGAAGTGAGTCTCTCCAATTATTTTTTTGGTAATTATCCTCCAAAGAAAAAGCAAAAGGAAGGAAATGAAGACGAGGAGTATAAGGCCTGCGAAGGGGACAACTGGCTACCTCCTCCCTCGTATGCCTCCACCCTCGTACGCCTCCATTCCAAATGCAGGCGCACGATCTCAGCTTTCTTAGAGGTGTACTAATTCTTACGAGCCGTTGGATCTATACCTAAAAGTGAATGACTCTTAATCAAACACGTTTGTTGTCTTAATAATAATTCAGTGGTATGATTATATTATAGTAATTTATAAGGAAATAATGTAGTATTATGTATTCTTCCTTCTTTAATTAAGTTTATTTACTCAAATGTACTTCAAGAGAAATTTTTTTTCCAAATTTCTATTCTT
Organism: Gastrodia elata; assembly: GCA_016760335.1. NCBI lineage: Eukaryota > Viridiplantae > Streptophyta > Magnoliopsida > Asparagales > Orchidaceae > Gastrodia > Gastrodia elata. Next base: position 48,398,160 of record CM028670.1, read on the forward strand.
ACCTTATTGAGGGGTGATGAACTCAAAAGTGAAGCCAGATTTCTGATCTGAGGTGTATTTAATTTACTTAATTTTTTGGGTATTAAATATTATTAAAATATTTGCAAAAAATTTGAAACCTTCCTTTGAAATTCCTTAAGTGATTTATTGTTTAAGTCTTTTGAAACCTTCCATGTGGGTGTAGGATTGATTCAATCTATAGGATAACAAAATTATCCTAAAGATTGAATATAGATCTTAGATTCTCAAGTTCTTAATTAATTATTTTATCTTATAACTAGTAGAGTAACCTTTCACTAAGTTCTTAGTTCTTAGATCCTTCAACTTATAGGACTTATTACCTTTAATTTGGGTTTAAGTGTGAACCCTAGATCCTTATTAGGACATCACCTTAGATTCAGGATTTAAACACCAAAGTGGAGTTTAAATACAAAATCTTTAAATCTTGATTTACTTAATCAAGATTTGGGTAAGAGAGAAAATACTAATAATTAGATCTTTTATTCATTTATTTAAACCTTATAGTCATCATATAATTATGAATTAGAACTTGCTAAGTTCTAATATTAACCTTAAGGTCGTAAATCTGAGATCTTACTCGATAGCTGGATATTGGAGATCCTAAACTTGTATCATCTCAGAATAGTTAGTTGGATAACTTAGACAACAACAGATATCACATAAGTCTAGATTGAGTCTCTTGCTTACCTTGACTCGATTTCTCTGCACACCTTGAATATTGAGCCTTATTTATTGAGCATAATAGAAGAACTTAGGATATGGATGATACATCCTAAGTTAGTGTTTGAAAAGCATAGCATTCATCTAGTTCTTTTAGTGCTTTCAGTTAGTACAGTATATTCTAGCTTAGTCTGCCTCTTTAGTTATAATATTATGATATAATAAACTCAGACCTAGCTTTGCGGATGTCTAGGATGGATACATGTCTTATTCTATAAAGTTCAACTCGGACCTAGCTCTGCGGATGCCTAGGATGGACACATATTGAACTTTCAGCTCAGAGGCCCTGTATGGCCTATTTCTGTTATGGCAGCACTATATCTTAGGCTTACTACTACTTTAGTTCAATTCTTCAGTTTTATTTGTTTTGTTTTGCTTTGTCATATGTCTCAGTGGCTTTACTTTACTTTACTTACTTTACTTAGCTTGCTTTTGCCATATGCATCAGTGGCCCTTCTTTTCATATTAATCTATATGTTGTATGTATGTTCTTATGGATTAGCTATTATATATATATATTGGCATGTTTAGGATGCTAGAATTGTATGTTATTTTTAGCACTTGTGTTCTTTTATACTCAGCATGTTTCCATGTGATCATAAACATGTTAGGATCAGATTTATTTTTAATATTCGCAGTCACATTTACTTTTAGCTTTACCTTGCTTACTTCATATCTTATATGTTATTTCACATACTTGTTGTTTAGCTATAAATGATTAATTTATAGTTACCCCATTTCATTTGTAGCTTGTTGCACCACATAATTACTTGCATGTCAAAATAATTAAATATGATATCCTTAAATATTCAGTTCATTTAAATAGCCTAAAATGTACTTAGACAATTGTCTAACTGTAACATTTTTATTTTGTTGGCTGGGGTCCTGGCATTTGTGATATCAACAAATGTCAGATTCAGACTTATTCGTAAGTAGTGCTGCAGGAGAGGAGCCAGTGCAAGATGAGGATCGTTCTACTGCAGCTTAGATAGACTTTTCATTTTTTTTTCAGTGAGATTGAGAGACTTTTATATTTTCATTTAATACAGATTATAATAATTAAATCTGGATGTATTTTACTTTCTGCACTTGAGCTGAGTTACTATTTTGTTCTCTTCTTGTTACTATATTGTGCTTGTGGATGTTACATTATATTTTATGCTTCCGCCACTTTGATATATATATATATATATATTGATGAATGTTTATAGTATTCAGGTGACAAGTCCTTGGCTTAAGGCAGGTTAGATTTCACCTGACTTTACTTAAGTTGGGGATTTATCACAGTTGGAGCACTGTACTCCCAACGATTAGTACGGGGGCCCCACATTCATAATTTAGAAAACCATGTAGTATGTGAATTCTCTGATTGTTCCCTGAATACCTACTGGGTCTTCCTTGTTCAAGAAGTAGAATTTGCTATAGAACTAATTCCTGGAACGCAGTCGTTGTCAAAAGTTCCTTATCATATGGCAGATAAGGAGATTCAAGAGTTTCTTGAAAAAGGTCTCATCCGACCAAGTTCATCTCCTTGGGGAGCACTAGTACTGTTCATAAAAAAGAAAGTTGGATCGATGTGCATGTGTATCAATTATTGTGAGCTGAATAAGGTCACTATTAAGAATAAATACCCACTACCGAGAGTCAATGATCTATCCGATCAGCTATCTAGAGCTAAAGTATTTTCTAAGATCAATCCTTGATCTAGCTACCATCAGTTAAAAGTTAGAGATGCGGATATAGAGAAGACAACCTTTAGAACATGTTATGGACATTATGAATTTATGGTGATATCTTTTGGTATAACTAATGCATCATCCATCTTTATGAACATAATGCAGTGTGTGCTGTAAATATATTTGGATAAATTCCTCATCATCTTCATTGATGATATTTTAATCTATTCGAAATGCAAAGCAGATCACGATGAATACTTAAGAATGGTATTAGAAGAACTTAGAAGCCATGAACTTTATTCCAAGTATTATAAGTGCAAATTCTAGCTTGACTCAGTCATTTTTTTGAGTCATGTCATAGACGCTTAGGGAATTAGAGTAAATCAAAATAATGTTAGCACCGTTCAAGATTGATTACAGCCAAAGTCTGTGGCTGATATCAGAAGCTTTAAGGGTCTATAAGATTATTATAGAAAGTTTATTAAAGGCTTTTCTCAGATAGCGCCTCCCTTAACAAAGTTGACTCAGAAAGCAGTGTCATTTATCTGGAGTCCTAAATGTGAGAATGCATTCTGGTCATTAAAAGATGTCCTCTCTTTTGCCCCAGTACTTGCCTTACATAAAAAAGGTCTCAATTACCAAGTCGATACTGTTACTTCTAGAATAAGCTTATGATGTGTACTGATGCAGGAAAGAAAAGTCATTGCCTATGCATCTCATTAGTTAAAATCACACGAAAAGAATTATCCCGTCCATGACCTAGAATTAGTTGTTGTAGTTTTTACCTTAAAGATTTGGCATCATTATATGCATGGTGTCCAATGTTCCATTTTTATTGATCATCAGAGTTTAAAGTATATTTTCACTCAGCACAAACTCAACTGTCATCAACAAAGAAGGCTTGAGTTAATCAACGATTATGATTTGAGTATCTAGTATCATCCTAGCAAAGCAAATGTTGTAGCTAATGTACTAAGCCACCATGCTACACTATCCACTTTAATAGCTTCCAGTTCCTTAGCAGAAGTATTCCATAAGTTTGATATCAGGCTCGTCCAAGGTGCTATGATCAGTGAATTAATATCCATGAGTTCTATAGAACCCACATTTCATCGTGATGTCTCCATCTCATAAATAAAAGATGAAGACTATCTAAAGTTTAAAATAGAGATTAAAAGTGGCCATCGGTTCAACCTGCTCTTGCGAAGAAATATGATATATCGAGGTGATCGCTTATGGATTCCCAAACCTATGCATCAAGAAATTTTAGTTAAAAGTCATAATTCTCAATACCAAGTCCATCATGGCTGTACTAAAATTTATCAAGATTTAAAGAAGTCATTCTGGTGGCTTAGAATGAAAAAGAGTGTGGCTGAATTCGTTGCAAAGTGCCATGCTTGTAATCTGATGAAAGCAAAACACCAAAGGCCCAGAGGACTTCTACATCCTCTAGCAATTCTAGAATGAAAATGTTTCAACATTTCCATGAACTTTGTAATGGGTTTACCCAAATTAAGGTCTGGTGCTGATTCAATTTGGGTCCTAGTCGATCGAATGACCAAATCGGCACATTTCATTCCTATGCGTCTGATCGATTCTGTAGAAAAACTGGCGAAGCTGTACATCAAGGAAATTGTCAAGCTTCATGGGATTCCAAGGTCTATTGTATCTGATCGTGATAGCAGATTCACTTCTAAATTCTGGCAGGCTGTGCATCAAGACTTGAGGACTACCCTAGCCATGAGCACTGATTTTCACCCATAAATGAATGGCCAAATCGAAAGGGTCAATCCAGTTCTAGAAGATCTCTTGCACTTGTGTATTCTAGATTTAGGAGGTTTTTAGGAAGATCATATTCCCTTATAGAATTTGCCTATAATAACAGTTTTTAATCGAGTATTGGCATGTCTCTGTATGAAGCCTTATAGGGAGAAAATGCAGTACTCCATTTGCATGATCTGAAATAGGCAGTGTACAGTTATATGGTTCAGACTTAGTGGAAGAAACAAATAAGAAGGTGCAATTAATCCAACAACGAATTAAAGTAGCTCAAGATCATCAGAGTAAATATCACGATGCCCATCACTGTTCTTTAAAATTCAATGTTGGAGAGTTTACGTACCTCAAGGTAAGCTCTTTGAAAGGAGTATATCATTTCGGTGTAGCTGGAAAACTCAATCCTTCCTATGTCGGATCATTTGAAATATAAGAGAAGATAAGCTCTGTAGTCTATATATTGAAGCTTCCCGAGGATTTCTCTCTAGTCCACAATATATTTCATATTTCATTACTGTGGAGATATCTTCGTAATCCATCTCATTTAATTCAACTCCCAAGGGTATCCCTCTAGCCGGATCTTTCTTATGCGGAGGTGCCCATTAAAATCTTAGCCCATGATTAAAAGCAGCTGAGAAATTGCTCCATTCATATGGTGAAGGTTCAGTGGAGGAATCGTTCTCTTGAAGAATATACTTGGGAAAAAGTAGCCGATATACAAAGAAAGTATCCAAGTCTCTTTGCAAATTCAAGTACCCTTTAATTTTGAATCATGTTCTTAAATTCAGTGTTTTCCTTTCCCTTCTTAAAATGATATTGAGGACAAAATCATTCTTAAGTGGGGGAGTCTATAATAACTCTAGGTTATTAATTAGCTTAATTATCATTTCATTATGTTTATTTAGTCATTAGAACCAATCTTCGAAGATCTAGAGCAATTCGGAGCTAAATTGAAAATTTAGAATATTTTAATAATATTTAATTAGAAAATTGAGGTATTTATTTTGACCTCAAAATTGATGAGTTCGCCATTGTGCACTTCACCCCCAAATTAGCTAGAGGTGATATTTTGGAAGTGTTTGGAAGCCGCCAGATTTTTCTCAAATATTTTAATAAATTTAAATACCAAAAAAATTAGGATAACTAAATAATCATCGAAACCAAAATCCGACTTTGCCGTTGAATTCCTTACCCATAAATTAGATAGGGGTGAATTTTGGAATTTTTCATAGCATATTTATCAAATCTGATTTTTTTTATAATAAATTAAAAAAATTAGAAAGAAATAATTAATTAATTCCTTAATATATTTTCTCTCCTTCTCCCCTATGCCTGTCAGTGCCTCTCCCCATTTTTCTGCACATGTAAAGGGCTGAGGCTCTTCACCCTTCTCCTCCATGCTGTGTAGGAAGAGGACCTGTGTAACAACCCTAGTGTTGTTACCCATCAATTAGTGATTTAATTGACTCTAATCTTCTTCAATTAGTCTTATAATAATATTAAGAGCCTCAATTTTAATTTTCATGCAAATTGGAGATCGTTTGACAATTCCAGCATTTCTTAATTTTCTAGTAATTTTGAGAATGCCTATTTTATTTAGACTTTAAAATAAAAAACAGAGTCCGCCATTTGACTCATTCCCCCAAATTAGCTAGGGGTGGTATTTTGGAAGTGTTTGGAAGTCGTCAAAATTTTTTTCGATTATTTTAATAATATTTAAATACTCAAAAAATTAAGATAATTAAATTGACCTCCGATCAAAAATTCATTTGCATTTTTGAGTTCCTCACCCTTCAATTAGATAAGGGCGAATTTTTGAGAATTTTCATAGTTCATTTTAATATTTAAATTTGAATGATTAAATAAGTAAATTTAATAATTAAATAATATAATTTAAATTAATACTTATTATTTATTCCATCGGCTATTATTGCAAAATGCGGGGATCCGCTATTCTGCTCGTTGAATAGGACAGTGATCCAAGCTAATCACAATCGTCGAGCTCTTTCGGATCCAGATCTAACGGTAGTGTGCGTGGATCTGATCTGGCCATTGGATATTGCGCCTGATCAAATGGTCCCGGTGATTTCCCTATACGTCATCCCAACCACAATCGAGCATAGGGTATGACTGTCCTCCCCGCTGCTCCGAGCACTCCCTCTTTATCCGTGTATGGCTCATTCTCCTCAATTCTTTTTCCTTTTCTACTTTCTATAGTGAGCTTGAGGAGAGGTCGTTGAGCTGTTGTTGGGAGCATGCTGCTGTTGACTACCTATAGAAGGACCCAAATTCTATCCGGTGCTAATGCTTGGAGGTACTCTTTCTCTCCTTCTTTGAGCTATTGATGGTCCCTATTTTCGTAGCTTTAATTAAGTTTGGTGATTGTTTAAACTCGATAGAGTCAAATCTACGCTTTCTATCAAATAAATCATCATGCGATTCTTCTTCTTCACCGATTTCGTTTGACATAGACTAGCTAGGGTTAGGGTTTTCTTGCAATGGGAGTACTCGCTATCATTAATTTTGGTACCGTTCGATAGATCCCTTCGAGATCTATCAAATGGTATGCGGGCTACGACCTAGAGTGGCCGGGACCGCCGGAGCCTTGGTGCCCTAATTCGCGCCTTTCCTCCGTTGTCGGGGAAGACAACTTTGAACCGAAATCATAATCGGTTCAGATCTGTAAATTTTCTTGGACCGATCGGTTCGTTTAAGCTGAACAGCGCTCCCTCCCGTTACGCGAGCCAGATGCGTGTCGGCCTCTGGTGCTGCCGCATCAGCCTCGCATAATTATGTGTAGCATCATTTTCGAGCCATCTTAAATTACTCCGTTGACCCTTAATCCAGTTCAATTTCAATGGCGTTGTTTAGCCAATTTTTGTTATAGCATATTTATACATATGCTTTGTATTATTTTTTGCGCACAATTTTACCATTCAGTTCAATTTTACTCAGATCTTTATATACTAGGATGCTAGTTGTACTTGTTTACTTATATGCTTCAATTTAAATCAGTATGTAACTATATGATCATAAGCATATTAGGATGTGCTTTACTTTCAGTAATTTCAGTATTTATAGATGCATATATTTATTGCCTAACCTTGTTGTAGCTTTTGGTGAAAGTACATTATTCATAAATTTCATTTTGTCTAGCTATAAATGTTTTATTTATAATTATCATGTTGCACATCTTTTTAAATGCTTAAATGTTTAGTAAATGTGATATCTTAAAATATGTAATTTTTTATTAAATCATCTTAAACTATACGTAGATAATTATCTAACGCAAGTTTTTTTTTTCTTGACTGGGGCGCTAGCATTGTGATATCGACAATGTCAAATTCAGAGTTATTTGTGGAGGTAGCTTCCAGTGAGGAGATTAGATAGGAGAAGGACCTTCCTACAGATGCTGAAGCTTAGATAAATTTTATTTGCTGCATGTTAGGATGAGTGTGTCTTTTTATTAAATTCAATTCAGTATTGTAATAAATAATATTCTAGATGCCCTTACTCTTATGCACTTTTATACTGAGTTGAGCTTTTGTTCTTTTCCATTTGTGATATAGGAATGAATGTTATATTTGTTTTTACTTCAACACTTTGATCTTTCTTATATGCAGATGAATGAATTACAGTTATAGGTGGCATATTCTGTAATTAAGATGGAAAACCTAACTCGACTGTAATTAGAAATTTGTCACACGGTGACCGCTCTATCGTAATCAAGTTAACATTAGTATTATTTAACATAATATTTTTTTGATACATTATACACAGGATAGGGCTCCACAATGTGAATCCTAAAGTATATAAAATTCATTAAATTCATTATAAAATGTACTTAAACAAAATATATATATATATATATATATATATATATATATATATATATATATATATATATATATATATATATATATATATATATATATATGTTTGGCTAGGATCCTAGCATGTGAAACTAACATATCAAATCTAGAGCTGTTCATGGAGCCTCCTTCAGGTGAGGAGTAGAAGCAACAGGATAATCATGCTGCAGCTATTTAGTTTTAGTTAACATTTTATTTGGAAGATAGTAAACTCTAGTAGTTCAACTTCTTTATTCTCACTAAACTTTGGTCTGTAATAATTTTAGATTTGTATGTTTTTCTTACTGTACTTTCTATCTGAGATGAATACATTTTCTTATATTTTCTACGAATTAAATATAATGAATGAATGTTATTTTATTGCTTTCGCATCTCAAGTTATATATATATATATATTACACTTAGTATTACACTTAGTACTTATTATTATCTTAATAATACTTCGAGTTATTATGATTGATGATTAATAATTTGAGGCACTATAGCGGGTATCAAAGATGTCTAAATTGATATATGTGCTACTAGTGATGACCACCTCTTAATCATAGTTAATTTAGTGTTAACTTGAGGATAGTTAGGAGGTGGCCACCAAAGCCATAACACGACAACAAAATATCCATCGAACCTTATAGTAATCATCGATTTTGAAACTACTTGTTGAAAAAATAGAGCAAAAATTATTCATTTCAAAAAGCTCGTATGTTCTTTGATAACACACAAGAGCAAGTGCGTAAACTAAAATCATAGTACAAAGAATACATAGATTTTTGTGGTTCGATGAGATCACCTATATTCATAGAAAGGAAAAAAAGAAATTTCACATTATGGAAAAGAAGTGGATGACAAGCTCTTAATTTTTATCCCATAATAATGATAGCCACTCAAATACAATAATAATCACCTTCACACATAACAAACCCTAAAAAAATGAGAACCTTTTATATAAAAATATTCAAGAGTGCATTAGCGTGCTATGTTGCATCTTCATGAAACACCATTTCCAACATTCTCCCACATTACCTCCATTTGCCATTTCATGATAGTTTGGACGCATCTCCACTCGCTTGAGCCGTCTAAGTGATGGTACATATTTAGGTGTTTTTATAAGCATCTGGGTGCATCTCCATCTACTGCTGCTTCACGTCTGAGCACACACATTGATGTGTTTGGGCGTGCACCAACCAATATTGTTACACAAAACTTCTCCACAATCTTTTCCTTCCTCTTCAATCCAAATTAGACATCAAATATTATTAGTGCGGGAGTACATATTTCACCAATGACTTCAATGCATGCAGTTTCGTTAGAATAAACGTAATGTGTGATTTTTATCATCTAGAAAACAACACTTGATTGTGCAAAATAATCTAATAAACTATTTGATACAAAACACAATAAAGTGTTTAATCATCTAGGAAAACGTTCTTCAATATATATTTAAAAAAAACTTTAGACTACAAAAGTTTTCACATTTATACACATCTTAAAAACCCTATAAAAACTAATTTGTAACCAATTAAGCTATGAAACAATTGTTTTTTAACAATGTTAATATCCGAGGCATACACCAGACAACAATAATAATAAGAAACTAAATAGAACCCCTAAATAAAATGCACTATAGCAAGAGGTGTGACCTTTGTACATGTTTTTTTTCTCTGCCTTAGAAATGCTAAGTTTTTGGACAAATTTATCAAGGTTTTATTATAAGTACAATCATACAAAAAAACAAAAAACAAAATACTCATGAGAAAATATAGTTTCAAAAATGCTATCATAAGATGTAACAACCCTATGTTATTATTATAATCAGTCAGGGATTAATTAAATTCTGATTTTAGTTCTATCACTCTCAATAAGTCACTAGAAGCATATCTTGAAGTTTTGGTGTAAATCAGGTATCAATTGGATCAAACCCTAATTTTGAAAATTTCAGGAACCCTGAAATTTGTCTTATCTAAATTAACCTCAAATCAAAAATTCGACTAACCATTACGCTCATCACCCCCAAATTATCTATAAGTGATATTTTGGAAGTATTTGAAAGTTGTTGGATTTTCATTGAATATTTTAATACATTTTAAATACCCTGAAAGTTTGAATAATTAAATATTTCTCGAAATTGAAATCTGATTTCATCGTTGCGTTCCTCGCCTACGAATTAGCTATGAGTAAAATTTTGGAATTTTTTTGAACCCATATAATAGCTTAAATTTAATTATGAATTTAGATATAAAATTAATTAATTTAATATTTTAAATAGTATCGGTGGTTCCGCTTTCAAAATAGGCTGCCATTTAAGGAAAATGGGTTGAATCGCCGTTTGCAATCGGGTCGAGCACATCTGCACAAATCGAACCCACAGCCAATGCCTAGGCCATCCTGTGCGGCTTGTGGGTTGAATTCTAGTCACTTGCACGTGTCACCCGCTCGACACGTGGCAACCACGACACTGCGCGTGGTTCGCCCATCGCCTGCGAACCTCCTTAATGTTTGATGCTTTGAAAATACTACGAATCTCTTGACATTATCAATCCTCTAAGGTGTTCATGTGGGGCCCCGTACTCTCTGCGGCCATGTGCTAATTTAATATTAACATAACCACAAGAGTACGGTCTCCAACTGTGGCAAATCTCCAACTTAAGAAGAGTCAAGTATAGCTCAACCCGCCTTAAGCAAAAGACTTGTCACCTGAAACTGAGAACATACATCAACATATCAAAGTAGCGGAAGCAGAAAATAGTAGAACATAACATCCACATCACAGCATAGTATAAAAAAGGTAAATGCGATAGTAACTCAGCTCAAATGCTGAAAGTAAATACATCCAGATTAAGAAATTATTATAGACTGAATATTTAAATGAAAAGAAAAAAGCTCCCATCCTCATAGCAGAAAATGAAATCTAACTAAGCAGTAATAAGAAGATCCTCCTCCCATCCAAGCTCTTCTCTAGAAGAACCACCAACGAACAGCTTCGAATCTGACATTTGTCAGTATCACAAATGCCAGGGCCCCATCCAACAAAACAAAAATGTTACGGTTAGACAAATTATCTAAGTACATTTTAGATTGATTAAGGAACTGAACATTTAAGGATATCACATTATTACTTTAAGCATACAAGTAAATTAAGATGCAATAAGTTACAATGAACAGAATAGTTATAAACTAACACTTATAACAAACAAGCAAAGTACGTAGAATAACATAATATAAATGAAGCTAAACAAGGTATGGCTAAAAGTATAAATAACTATAAATTACTAAAAGTAAACTCATCCTAACATGATTATGATCACATAAATGTATACTGATTACTTAAGAAAAAGTTGTACAAAAATAGGTAGAATTGAATATATATATATAACTAGTATCCTAAACATGCAAGTACTAAATAAATGTTGAACAAAAGTAATGAACTGAAATAATTATAAAATTATGTAGAAAACTGTAAGGTAAAATCCATTGAAGCATGTGGCAAGCGAGCCAAAGCACTGAAACTGAACTAAAAGTAATAGCATGCCTAAATATAGTACCGTCATAACAAAATTAAGTTATACAGGACCTATGAACAGAAAGTTCAACATGTATCCATCCTAGACATCATCAGAGCTAGGTCCAAGTTGAACTTATAGAATAAGACATGTATCCATCCTGGCCAAGCACAAGGCTAGGTCCGAGTCTATTCTATAATAAAATTGATACAGAGGAGGTAGACTAAGTTAAAACACACTCTACTGAATTGAATGAACTGAACAAACTGAATAATGTTTATGTGGTTCAAATACTAACATAGGATACTCATTCATATCATGAGTTCATCTGTTATGTCTAAGGAAAAAGGCTCAATATACAAGGTATGCAGAGCAACAATAGTCAAAATAAGCAAGAGACTCAACTAGACTCATGTGATATCCTTGTTGTCTAATTTAATTTGTTCTAACTATTCTGAGAAGATACAAGTTTAGGATCTCCAATATCCAGCTATATAGTATGATTCCAGATTCACGACCTTAATGTTAACATTAGAACTTAACAAGTTCTAATTTAAAATTGGATGACGACTATAAAGAATTAAAGTAAATAATTCAATGACAGAAATTTTAGATTTCTTTAAGGGTAAAATTACTAATATGCCCTTATAAGGTCAAATTCCTAATTTGACCTTATAAGGCATAAATAATTATGTAACTTAAAAAAAAATTCAAATAATCAAAATAGTCATTTTATAAACCTAATATTACAAATCTTAAGCATACTAATCAAGATTAGAGATTCTAGGCTAAAACTCCATACTTGGGGTTCAAATCATGAATCTAATGTACTATTCAAAATAAGGATCTAAGGTTCACACACAACCATAATCTAAAGGTGGAGGATCTTATGGGCTGAAAGATCAAGAAGCTAAGATCTTAATGAAAGGTTATTCTATTATTAAAAAGTCAGAATAATCAATTAAGAACATAAGAATCTAATATCTATATTCAATCCATAGAATAATCACATTATTCTATAGGTTGAATAAATCTTACACCCATAAAGAGGTTTCAAAAAAATTAGACAATTAATCAAGTAGAAAAGTCCAAATGAGATGATATAATTCAATCAGATGATCAAAGGATCTAGGTCTAAGACCTAGGGTTTAATCACTTAAGATATAAACTAAAATTTAGGCTTAGGATTTACACAACACTTCTTTTAAAATTATAGCTCATGAAGGTTCTTAATAAGGTAATTAATATTAAAATTTGAGTTCTAGTATTATTTAAGTTATTCTTAAATGAGGAGTCTTAAATCCTCTTTAAGATCTTAAGATCTATTTAAGGAAATTTAAGACTTATTCATTTAGACTAAATCCATTAGACTTAAAAGTTACAGAAAGATGCTAATATATTAATTAAAAGCACATTACTGAAATTCTTGAGTTTAAGGGTGCTTGAACAATATTTTGGTCAAAATGATAAAAATACCCTTCTTAAGACTAAGATTGGAAATTTGAGAATTTAGCATTCAAATTTATTCAAATCAATTTTAATGGACTTAATATTAGCTAATGAGATGAATGAAACACTCAACTTAAATCTTTGACTTAAATATTAACATAATTAGTGCTAATCACAAATTAAGGCTAAATTAAAATATTAAACAATTTAAGGTTCATTAAGATAATTCAAGCATAGATATAAGCATACTGCACTTAAGAAGATGATTGAGACCTAAATCACCAAAATTAAAAGATTAAACAAAGCTAAATTCACTAATCAAGAATTATGGTGATTAATAAGTGATTAGCATATTTAGAACTCCTAAATTATTTTTAATGGCATAGATAGGTTCTCCATAGTCTTATGAGTAATCAGAGATTTAAACCATAATTTTTTGACATTAAATGAATTAATTAATTTCAGAGAATGATTAGGCTAATTTTGGAAAATCCAACCATTTGATCTTAAATTTTATTTCATATTATTATTTATTGCATTTTTCTGATTCAAATGGTATATTGAATCATACCATTTGGATAAGAATTGATTAAGTTATTCAATTAATTTATTATGACTGATTTTAATAATTCAAACCATAGGATATTTTATTAATTCTATTTATCCTTTATTTTTCAAAAGGAAAATAAATCCATATTCATTTAATTAACCTGACCCTAAATCAAAAACACGCGAGTTAGATCAAGGCCCGACTGGGCTGGCGCTATCGCATCGCGCGAGCCTGGGCTAGCCCGGCCCAATGCACCAGTGCCATCGTCTCTGATACCCCTTACATAGACAGCCGCGAGAGGGTACCTTGGAATGCCAAATACATCGCCGATACTTCACGATACGACCAATATTCAATCGTCACACCTTCAGTAAGCAATATTCAATCGTCACACCTTCAGTAAGTCAAGATGCGTCAAAGTAACCTAAAAGCTCTAACTGGGACGGCCTAGAATGCTGGATGATTACTCCACTGAAGCACCCTAAATGCAGACGATTAGGGTTCACTTTGAAGGGATAATTCTCCTCACAGAGACCACCAAACGGATGGGGTTTGATCCTTACACCATCAGTGAGGTAAGGCGAGTCGAACCCCCAAGGTTACACAACCTAGGGTGTATCCGATTGCTGGGTCCTTCCTCGAACTCAGCCATGGCTCAAACCCTGGCGATAATCAGAATAGGTTTCCTAGGAAGCTATGGCAAGCTAGAAGACATCCAGAGGTTCATTGAGAAACTTAATTGACATCGAGCCCTTGCAACTTAATGGGGTAAGGTTGTACCTGAAATTGGAGATGACGGAGGCGACAAAGATGAACTGAGAAGCTCATAGTCCTTCAGATGTTCGCAGAAGTTCAGCAAGGGGGTCTAAACTCCAGACCACACCATCTATCAATGGTTCACAACAACAATAATTACCGAGAATGCTGAGTGCTCTAGCGGCTTAAGCTGGGAAATTCAAGGATCACAATGAGCAAAGGGACTCACTATGATAATCCGGAGGTTTTTATAGGCTGAGGGAAGGTCTGGGCTGGCTGCCAAGGTCAGGAGCCATGGTTCAGGCTCGGCCCATGGCATTCCATCCAATTTCCCTAATTAGAGTGGACCAGGCCGCAAACTTAGTTGGGGATGCTATGGAGGCAAGGGCAAGGTCGCAACACCTCACTTACACAGCACAGGAGTGGCAAATCGGATTGAGGACATGGCTGTACGAAGGGATTCAGTGGTCGGGCACGAGCTGAGGAAGGAGACGATCCACAGTCATGGGAAACTCCAAAGCCATTTGATTAATCTTCAGTTGAGGTAGAACGACTCTGATCTCCCGACATCTAATGACCTTAGCGAGGATGCTGGATCAGCCGTTGGATTAGATCGAGAGATCCTACGGTGATCGAGGTCACTTAAGATGGATTGCTAGATGCCGTCAGATCAAATCTCAGCACCGCAGAATAGTTGAGATGAGACGGATCCGATTGAAGGCGCGGGCCATTGGATCAGATCTGCAAGATCAACGGTCTAGATGGCGCCCGCGGTTTGGGATCAGCTGACCATTGATGAAGGATAGATCTGTAATTAAGGATTGTTTAAAACCCTAAATTGCAATTGAACCAATTTAAATTAAATCTAAAATAGGCCTAAATGACCTCCAAAAAAATCTCAAAAATTCACCCATAGCTAATCTAGAGGTGGGGAATTCAAAATGAAATTAGATTTTAATTTGAAAATCAAATTAATTTAGCTAATTTTCATGATCATAAAATAGGCAAAATAACTAAAATGCTCAAATGAATTCTGATTGATTTCAAACTTATATGACTAGGTTAAGCTGACCCATTTGAGTCTAATAAAATCAAAATCAAAGCTTGATTTAGCTTAATTAATCTTAATTTAGCCATAGTAACAACTATGGCTAACATCAAAATGACATAATTAATTAAATCAAATGTATATATAAATAAATAAATAAATAAATATATATATATATATATATATATATATATATATATATATATATATCAAAATTATGTTATTTTAATCAGCAAAAATGTAACAACCCAAGGTTGTTAGCCAATCAATTTGACATAAATTGATTAAATTAAGTAAAAAATCAAGATCCTAATTTTAAGTCAAATAAAAAATTAAATAAAAGTATCTTCAAATAAAGCATATTAAGAGAATCCTCCTACGAAAATTTGAGCACAATTGGGATCCCGGGTTGTCCTAAATAAATTTATGAAGTTTAAACTTCCGGAGTTGATAATATATAAAATATAAGTCGAAATTTAGAAAATTTTGTATAACTAAGTTATACATCATAAGAGGATGATATGTTTACGTTTCATAAATTTTTGAGCTCCGAATTAATCGTAGCAAATTTTTGAAGTTTTCACTTAAAAATTAATATAAAATAAAATACTTATCCAAATTTAATATTTTTTGGATGTGTACATTTGTCTCGTTGAGATGCTTGTTTCAATACTAAATTTATAATTTTTGGAGTTTGTATAGCTATAAATTATGGCTTGATAAATTTCAGTCATCCAATTTTAATTTAATGGATGTCTTGATTTAAGTTATGGCCTTAAATAAATTGTTAAATAGTTTATAAACCTAATAAGCTGCCAAAACCTAACTATTTATTTTTCTCTTAGCTAAAATTCTCTTCATCTTCCTCACCTCTAATGCACACAATTAAAAAAAAAAGACTCATAATCTTCCCTCTGCTCTCCCATAATTGATGGGAGAATTTAAGGGAGAGCCATGCTCTCCTTCTCCTTTAAATAGAGGCTTAACCCTATCTTCCTTTCTATTTGGCCATTAGCTGAGCTCCCCTTCTTCTCTTGCTGTGCTTTTATTAAAGGATCCTTCAAGCAAGCTCTCAAGGAACTAGCTGAGTCTTCTTCTTCCGTTCCTAAGGCCAAGTTACCTTTTTTCTAAACTCTTCATTGTGCTATTCTCTTCATATATAGTAAAGTGTTGTGAATGATATTTCCATTAAATTCTTGTATGGATTCTATGCATGATCATCGCACCTCAATTGAACTCGAATGAGTTTGATTGAAGCCTATTCCTTCCTTTAAAATTTCAGTCAAAAGGAACATGATTTCCGTATACTCGTAGCTAGAACTTTAATTTCTGTTTATTAAAAAAATCTGTTCATGCCGATTTTAGTATCAATAGAAAGATCTTAAAAAGACCTTTCCATCGATATATGGCATAGAATGTGAAGTGCTCTAGATTGAGAGTATTTAGTGCAAAAGGTGACTGTTACGGTTTTTGCACAGGCGAAATCACCGTTGGGTGCTACCGCGAGCCGTAACGCCCGAAGTTTCAAAAATGCATCTGTTGTAACACGTTGTAGCATGCTACAGCGCATTGCAGTGACATATAAATATTAATAAAATTAAATTAAAATGTGCCGTAGAGTCCAGAATCATTTGGAATGGTTAAAAACATCGTATTTTTGTATTCTAATGGTCCTAGAACCCTAATGGGGTCAAATCATACTCAAATTAAAATTAGATTTAGTAAAAATGAGCATTGTATGAATGTATAGGTGAATTTCAATATGAAATACACTATTTAAGCATGTATATCATGTTCTAAACCTCATAAAGAAATTGCTTGAATACTCTATGCTGAATAGAAACGTTATGATCTTTAATTGCTTGTGTGGTCAATATAGAACTTAATAATCAAATTGTATGAAACTAAATTATTTTATATTTATAATCAAGTGCTTTTTGATTTAAGATTTGATTAGCCTTAATTACTAATTATTTTAATTAATGTGATGTTTATGATTATTAGAGAACTTTAACTTTAAATTGGACACCTTGATTTACTTAATTTGACATTAAACTATATTAAGAATCTTAAGAACTTGATCAAGTAATTGATACTTAATTTAAATTTGAAATTTATCATCAATAATTTACTAATAATATATTGATTTGTCATTAATCTATAAATCAACTATTGATCTTTAGTTGGAAAGGCTAGGAGTTAAACCCTATCCTATCTGATTAAGATCTAAACCCTTAATCACTTAAACAATCAACTTGATTATAAGACAATTCAACTGACATTCTAGTAATGCATCTGATTTGATATGGATCATAAATTATTGAATTAGAAGTGCTAAGACTATTAAAATAAATAATGTGATTAAATATCTGAACTTGAGCTTAAGATCTTTGACTTTCTCTTATATAAGACTCTTAGCATGAAGATAATTATAAAACTATGTTGATTTATTATAAGATCAAATCCCAGTAATATTCTTGATTTTACCCCATAATTTTAGTATAGGATATGATTAGATGGGTCTAACCATCTAATCTGATCTGATCAATTCAAGTATAATAAATGAAACATATAAATTTAGGGTAAATGTTAGATATGTAAGATCTTAATGATCTAACAATAGGATTTATAATGTAATTGAAAAGCCTTATTAATTGATAACACATTCAGGTAGAAAGATCTTTTGCTAAACCTTGAGGTAGGAACTTAGATATTTTTCCCTTAACCTTAGAGGTTGATCTTCAACCCTTATGGTATAATCACCTAAAGTACTTAGCATGAGATTCCTCTCATATTGTAGTAACCTATATTAGGTGATCTTTTGGTCATATCCTTGGAACCTTGTATAGGATTCATCTTAATGAAGCCTAAATTCATAGCTTTGGTGATCCTTATTAATTAAATAGCATTCACTAAACCCAGATTATTAGTTGAGTATAGTAGTGTATATCTATAGTACTGGATCAATTTAGCAGTATTCAGGGTTAGTTGAGTCACTCTAAATAAGACTTATCTTTATGCTATCCCGTGGGCTTAGGCGAATACAATCCACTTTGAGTAAATCCTCTGATCCTAAGAGTGTTATAATTAGGGACTTAAATCTTTAGTTTGAGTGAAATAAAAATCACCAATGGGTGATGCCTTCTGTCAAAGAACACTTTGATAATGGTGGCCTCAAGAAAACTAAGTATTTTAAGTTATCCTCCTTAGGACACTAAGTATGCTAGTAGTTAAGGTATTTACAGCTTAGTTTGAGTGAAATAAAATTTGCCAATGGGTGATACCTTCTATCAAAGGACGCTTTGATAGGTGTGGCTTCAAACAAATTAAGTGTTAAATCCACCTTTCTTGGAAACATACTATGGCACCCCGCTCCCTAAGTTCCTAGTGATTAGGCTAAGGAGCGGAGTGTCACTCGTGCATATCCCTCACTTAACATTGGATTTAGGTAAGATCCACAATCCACTACTGAGGGAAGGATGTGCACAGATTTAATAAGAGAATCAGTCACTACATCTACATATACAGAGCGTGGAAGTATATAAAAAGTAAAGGCTACATCCATTCATCATACATCATACATGAAGTAAAATAGGATAGCTCAGAAAATAATAAAATGTAGAAAGTAAATCACAGTCACAGTACCTGTATTATTACATAATTTTAATTAAAGTTAATGAAATGAAATGAAAGTACTCTCATCCTCACAATAGATATAAAAGACAGCTAAATATCCTCTGGTTCAAGCTGCTGCACCTCCTCTAAGTAAGGCTCCTCCTCAGGTATAGGATCCTCAAGCTGCTCAATATCTGACATTGTCAGTTTCACAATGCCAGGGCCCCAGTTAATAAAAGAAAAATCTTGTTAAACAAAATGTCTAAGTACATTTTAGGTAAGTAAATTTTATTAAGCATTTATTATTATCACCATTTTACTCTAAACAAAATAAAACATCTATCTAGTATTGGAGCAAGTAAGCATACAAGTGAATGGGAATAAATTATAAATGTAATACTTATAACTAAGCAAGGATTGGGGCAAAAACATACCTTAAGTAAACTAAACAAGGTAAGGCATACATGTATAATACAGTAAGTAAAAATACTAAAAAGGAAAGTTTAAACCTAAATATGCTGATGATCATGTGACATATGTTAATTTAAAACATAAATTTAAAAATGGTACATATAATATGAGCAGTAAAGTCTAGCATCTTATACATGTATCTATACAAGTGAGTAAGTAAAATAATACCACTATAATTGACTGAAATAATATGCATCAATAACAAAATAAATAGTAAGTTGAAAAACTATAAAGGAATGTATAACTGCATATCAGAAGAATTGGCCAATCTAGCCCAATATATATATCCATTCTCCTAGCCTTTATGGGCTAGGGCAAATATATCACAACTGTATAACTGAAGAGGCAGATAATACTATGCAAACATATTTTAGTTATTTTACTTTTATTTCTGTGGACAATTTTAGAAACAACTGAGGAGTTAAGCATGTTTACAAGACTGAACGAGTCCCAAACTTAATACACTCTCCTCAATGAGTGATATTAAGCATCCTAATCTCACCTTATTCTTATCTATTGGAGTAAATGTGCACCATAATTCACCATAAACTAAATCCAAATGCAAATGTTTTCCTAATATTCTAAGTTTTCATTTTTATGCAACAATGTTTTTCTTATATGATATATCTAAGGAAAATAAGCACAAAACTCAAGGAATGCGTAGCACAAAAATCAAATAGTGAGCAAGGGACTCTACTAAGCATGATGATATCATTTGTTGTCTAATTTAAATGTTCTAACTATTTCAAGTTACACAAGTTCAGGATCTCCAATTCCTACTATTGAGTGTAACTTAGAAGTACGTCCTTATAGGTTATAAAATATTAGGACTAGCTAGATCATAATATGCTTAATCAATATCGACTATGAAAAATATTCATGACCTAGTTTATGAGTTCATGCATTCTAAATTATTAGCTAACAAAATCTACAATTAGAGATTTTGGATTTAACATCACGAGTTTTGGGCTAAATCACATAATCCCAAAGGTAAGACCTAGGATCTAGGTTTCAATCTCTAAGTGATTTATTAATTAAGGTAGGTCCTATTAAGCAACTCAAACTTAATAGGATGAATCTCCTATCCTAAATCTAGGGTTAAAAGACAAAATAATCAAAATAAAGTATAAACTCTAGAAACTAATAAAACTAAGGATTTATTCATTAAAAAAAACCTATAAGGACGTACTTCTAAGTTATACTATGATCTTATCCTAGTCTTAGGAATAGCCCTAATATGAGGTGAAAGATCCTAAGGAAAAGGCTTAGAGAAGATTAAGGAATTTTACTAAGTTGATTGAATTACTAATTATTGGAGTTCTAATATTAGTTTAACTCATTTAGAAGCTAATTAAAGAGTTAAAGATACTTAATCTAAATGATAATTTTGCCTACTTAAGGGTTCAAAAAGTGACTTTTTGAATTAGGGTTCTAAATCAGAATTTCTTGCTACCAACTGATTCTTTACTGTCTAACTTGAAGATAAACAATAAGTACGCTCAATTTGGACAAGAAATGGATCATATAGGTCCAAACTAAAGTTTTGACCTAAGGGACAATCTTGAAATTTATACCTGATGGAATCTAAATTTTTGTGCAGTTTACTGTTGGTTACTGTTCAAGGATTTCATAGAGTCCAAAGACACTGCATTCTGAGGTCAAATAACTAAGTATAACTAATTTAATTTTTAAGGGAAATTCGGTAATTTTTGTCGGTTAACGAGTGACAAAAACTGAACTTTTTCGTTTGAAGTCTAATTTCAGCAAACTTAGGTTCTATAGCTTTTCTATAATATACTGAGTGTGTTGACAAGTAGTAAACCTAATTTGTACTTCAATTGGTCAAGTTATGATCTAACTAAGATTAGGGGTATTTTAGTTATTTTCTAATTTTTTAGGGTTCAGATCCTAAATATTATTTTAGTTTATTGATGACATTAAAATTTTAAGCTAGTTAGCACTTTGAATTTTTGAATTTGGAATTAAATTAACTAAATTATGGTCATTTGAAGTTTAGGAGTATTTTAGTCATTTTTAGGGTAGGGTCCTAAATGTTACTTTTCAAACTAAGCTCCAAATGGGAAAACTAATACTTATATAGTGTTGGGGCTATTCTTATGAGTATTTTAAGACCCATATTATCGATGTTTGGACAACTAGGTTAAAAGTTATGATGATTTAATTAGGTCATAAAATGTCACTATATTATACGTATCTAGAAACTAATTTTTGAATTACGTCATTTGATTCCTTTTATTTTTCTGAGTAAAATTAGACCTATATTGACTATATTTGGATCATCCTACAAAAAGTTATTAAACTTTTAAGAATTTTAATTAAATAATTTAAATAAATAAGGTTATTATTCATTCATTCAAATTGTATTAATTTATTATTTATTCATAAAATTAAAAATGAATTTTCTTTATTATTAATTAATTATTCAATTATCTCTAATCTATATTTAATTAATATTAATTATTAATTAATTAATGATTAATCTGTTATTTAAATATTTTAATTATATTAATATTCTAATTACTATTTAATTAGGATTAGTGTTAATTAATCATTAATTAATTACTGTTAATGTTAATATACTATATTTATTAAATTAAATTAATCCTAATTAATTTAATTAATTATAGTTACTATTTAGATAATAATAATTGAATCAAACATAATTAACTAATTATTATTTTAATTAATCAATTAATTGATTAATATATTAATGATTTAATATTAATTTGTTAATTATTCTATTAATTCTTACTATTAATTAATCCTAATTATTAGATTAATATTAATTAATTATGTTAACTAACTAACTAATGATTAATGATTAATTAGTTAAATAATCTCTCTATTAATCATTAATTTATTTAACTAACTAATGCTTAATTAACAGCTAACCCTACTATCTAATCATAATTAATTAACTGTTAATTAAGAATTAAGTTAATTTAACTCTTTGTTTATGATATATAAGTGTATATAAATATATATACATTTATATATATATATATATATATATATATATATATAATATTTAATATTTATTTATATCTTGTGCAGGAAATAAATGGCGCGGGCCTGCCATTGCCACGTGGCAGCTTGTTACTGGAAGTGGCAGGGAAGGCGGGACCCACTGGGCCATGCGGTGCAACTCGACAGGCCGCGGCAGAGCATGCGGGCCCCATCACTGGCTCGGACGCAACCCCGTTGACGCGGCGCTGCGTGCGGACCCCACATGCCACGCGGCAGGTCGGGATGGGCTACGGATCGTGGGGTGGGCCTCGCAGCTGACACCCGCTGATCGAATGCGCGCCCAACACACACAGACGCGGACACGGGCTTACGGGTCGGGCCCGAGTCGACCCGGCCCAACCTAGCTTCACTACGGACCGCGACGTCCCGTGACGAGGCCGCTAGGGCTCTCAAATTGGCCGGCCTCCCGGTGTCGCGCAGTGTCGGCCCGCACGGCGATGGGTCGACAATGACGAGGGCTAGTTGGTGGCTGTCGCCTCTTCACCTAAGGTAGCATGGTTTGCCGGGAATTCCTAGCCTTAGGTCACTACCTACGGAACGGGACGAGAAACGAAGGTGCTAATGGTAAGTATTATACCTCTCGTCCCTAATTCGATCTATCGAATCGTCGATTGATCGATCAGGCCCCAAAATGACACAATTAAGATAAGGAAATAAGCATGCATTGATTCATAGAAACGATTGTGAAAGTATCGGGACGAGATATGGTACCTTCGAACGAACGAACGGGCACTTAGGGTTTGCAGCAGACAGGGTCCGGTTATAGAGTGCCCTTCGAGTTTTCTCGAAGCCAAGAATAGTGTTGGCTCACGGGAATGGAGCTTATGGAGCCCTGGATAGAGTTGCTGAGGACCTGGAGGCCGTGGTTGGGCTGTCTCGGCAGCGGGGCGCCATGTGTCATCGTTCGACACGTGGGTGACACCCACGAGGAAGAAGCTGCACCCACTGTCTGATCGAATGATCGGACGGCTCGGATGAGCCGTGAGATCGGACGGACAATGCTAACGGTGTGGGCGATTAAAACGGATGGCGTTAAATAGTTAACGATCGCAAATAATTAAATATTATAATATAAATAATTTACTTAATTTATTAACTTAAATTATAATGTTAAAAATTAATTTTAATTAATTAATTGACTTCTAAAAATTCTCAAAAATCCCCCCTAGCGAATTGAGGGGTGAGGAACGCAACGGCGAGGTCGGATTTTCGATCCGATGAGTATTTTAAATTTCCTAATTTTCCGGGGCATTATTAAAATATTCGTCAAAATTTTGACAACTTCCGATTGACACGAAAACACTACCCTTAGCTAATTTGGGGGCAACGAGCACAATTGTGAAGTTCGTTTTTTGATCTGAGGTCTATTTAGATAGGTCAAACTTTAGGGTTTCTGAATTTTCTAAAAATCAGGATTCGATCTATTTGACTCCTGATTTAGACTGGGTCTTAGAGGTTGACTCATATTGACTTAATTAATACTTAGGATCAAAATTAAGATGGAGAATAGTTCTAATTAACTAAGATAACAACTTGGGTTGTTACACATATTAAATATGTGTATACAACATTTCCAATTGATTATTTTAAGTAAAATCTCAAGTAAAACAAATTTATCAAAATTAGAACTTAGTCAGAATCCATTTAGATGGATTCTACACAATGAAGACATTTGATTCATTATCTAATTTTACATCATTTTTTGGATTTCTAGATTTTAAGCATGTAGTGCAGAGACATGAGCATGAACATGAGCATAATGTATGAATATTAGTGATAATTTATGGATTATGAAATGTTGCATATATCAATCGAAGAATTTGCAGGATGACTAGTACTAGATTCCCAACAGGATATATATAGGCATTGGACTGTACGATTCATACCTGCTCATTGATATTTTAGTTGCATATTAGTTGCATTTCGTATTGTGGCATATACAGATGCATGATTTTAGTGATATACCACATAGTTTTATATGTTATTTACTCAGTTTTATTTATTTTCAGTATTCGGTCAACTTTACTTTACTTCAGTTTTATACAGTTTCAAGGTTTCAGTTACTTTTATAGTTTTTATGTTGCTTGGTTTACATTATTTGAATGTTAAGCAAGCAATTAGAACTATAAGATTAGTTTCAATGTGTTAGACTTATTGTCTAACACATGGTACTTTTGGGATCCAACAATTTGCTAGATTCAGAGTAGTTTGTTGGGCCAGATCAGGAGGATGTGCAGGAGGTTCAGTAGGAGTTTGTGGAGCCTTAGTGGATCTCTCCTCTAGCTTTATGGCTTTTGATTAGTTATTTTAGTTCAATGCTTAGACTTTATTTTAGTGTCATTTCAGTAAACTATTTGTATTAATTTAGGACGTATTTACTTTTCTGTTCTCAGATGAATGTTTATATTCCATTTCTATGATGAATGTTTCTGAATGTATGCTTAGCTTCTACACTCTATTTATATATTACTTATGCTTAGTATTGTGATGTGATTAGTATACTAAAAATATTGATATCTTATACATATGATTTGTACTGAAAACTGAATACTGAAAGTAAACAAAAATAATAATGGATCTGAAACTGAGTAATAGCATGTAAAACTATACTGTATGCCACTGAAATTATGCATCTGAATATGCCACAATACTGTATGCTACTGACATGCAACTAAAATATCATTGAACAACTATGAGTCATACGGTCCAATATATACATACATCCAATTGGGAATACAATTACTGTGATGCTAATGCATCCTAAAATTTCCAGTCAATGTATGTAGCATTCTGTAACCCATAAATCATCACTAATACTCATACATCATTACTGATATTCATATATCATACTTATGCTCATGCTCATGCTTCTAAGCAACATGAGTTAAATCCTAAAATCCAGAAATACTTTAAAATCCGATAATAAATTCAAGGTCTCGATTGTGCAGACTCTTGCTAAAGGATTCTAACTTCTAGATTCTAGTTTCAAAAATTGGTTAAAGTTAAGAGTCTACTTAAAAGTCATTAGATGGGAAGATTTTATACACATATTTAGCATGTTTGTAAGAAATGTGGTTCTTAACACTTAGTTTGGTTAAGCCACCATAACGAAGCGATCTTCGAAAGAAGGCATCACCCAATGGCAATTTGTATCTCAAGCTAAGTCATTAAGATGCCCAATTCACAATCACACTTAGTTTTTTAAATGGGGTGACTCAAATTACTTAGTTTGTTTAAGCCACACCTATTGAAGTGATCTTCTCTAGGAGGCATCACCCGATGACAATTTATATTTTAATCAAACTAAGGAATGAGTCATCATTTATAACACTCTTAGGATTGATTAATTTACTTTAAGCGAGATTATATTCGCCTAAGCCCGTAGGATAGCACAAAGATAAATCTTACTTAGAGTGATTCAACCATTCCTGAATACTATTGAAATAATCCAGTACTATGGGTATACCCTACTACACCCAACCAATAATCTGAGTTCAGACAACTCTATTTAATCAACAAGGATTTAACAAAACTATTAATTCTTACTGTAAATAGGTGAGTCCTACACAAGGCTCCAAGGATGTGATCTAAGAAGATCACTCAATATTGATTTCTACCGCAAAAGAGAAGTTCCATTCTAACTGCTTTAGGTGATTCCTATCACAAGGTGTCATGATCAATTTCTTAGGTTACGAAGGATCATCTAATTTTCTACCTCAATAAGTTACAAAAGTTCTTCCTACCTCAATGTATCAATATTTAAGGTCTTTAAACATTTCAAGAATGATCCTATATCAAGACCCTTGAGATCTTACTTTTCTATTTCTTAAGTTAACATTCAAGATTTATTTATTAGTCTTGGATTAAAGTGATCAGATCAGATGAATAAAAATCTATTTGATCCTATTCTATTTTACAATCATGGGATGGAATCAAAGATATTATTAGAGTTAGATCATTTCATAAATCATTATAATTTTATTATCCATCTTATGCTAATAGTCTTATATAAGAGAAAATCAAAGATCTAAAGTTAAATTCAGATGATTTAATCACACAGATTCAATATTAACCTCAATAATTTAAGATCAATACTAAATCAAATGCATTATTGGAATAATATTAATTGAATTATCTTACAATCAAGTTAATTGATTAAGTTTTAAGGTTTAGATCTTAATCAAGACAAGTTAGGGTTTAACCCCTAGCCTTACCAAAATTAAGACCCATGGTTAGTTTATAGATCAATGACAAATTAATGTATTATTGGTGTATTATTGATGACAAATTTTAGGTTTAGATTAAGTATCATTTACTTAATAAAGTTCTTAATATTCTTATGTTCAAATATAGTTTAATGTCAATTTGAGCACATCAAGGTGTCCAAATAATTGATAAAGTTCTCTAACATACATCCTAATATCATGAAAGCATAGAAATGTAGAGTGACATAAAATAGAAGGTAATTAAGGCTAACCAAATTCTAAATCATACCAAAGGGGTTAGCACTTGATTACAACTCTGAAAGATTTAAGTTTCATGCAATTTGGTTATTAAGACCTACTTAGCAAATACAAGCATTCAAAGATTCTATTATTTAGTACTTAGTACAAAAATACTTAAGACACCTAAGAGGTTTTTGCATATGCCATAAAACAGTAAACTTTCAAAGTTGATTATTACCCAGAATTTTATGTAATGCTCAATATTCAAAGTTGATATGATTTGGTCCCACTATGGTCTTAGAAACCTTAAAATATAAAAGCAGTGAAGTTTTGGCTATTTTAGCAAATTCTGGACAATTTCAAAAGTTTTTGGGCGCTACGGCGCAAGGTAGCACCTTTTGGTCGAAAGCCAAACACTACGGCGTGTTATGGCGCGCGACAGCGCTTTTGGGCAGTGCAACGTGCTACGGCGGGTTCTAGCACAGTGGTGCGCTGCAGCGCTTTCAGGCGCTGCGGTGCGCTACGACGGGTTTCAGCGCTCTGGCGCACTGCAGCACTTTCAGGCGCTGCAAGCACTACGGCGCGCTACGATGCTTAATTTTTGAAAAGTGGTTGCTACGACGCGCTGTGATGCGCCATAGCGGGCTACAACGGATTTACATTATTTTTATCACAATATATTTTTACACATCACAAGCTATTATGACGCTGCGGCGCGCCGTAGTGCGCTACGTCGCACTACGGCGCGTTACAGCGCTCTATGGCGGATCAAGTTTGAAACTCGGGCGCTGCAGCGCTCTACGGTGATTTCGCCTGTGCAAAAACCGTAATGGGTCTCCTTTCAAACCAAAATACTCCCAATTTTGGGCACCTCACATGTGGTGCCATATACCAATGGAAAGGTCTTTCCGAGACCTTTCTAATGATACCAAAATCAGCACAAATGGATTTCCATAACTATATGAACAATGAAGTTAATGGTTCAAGTATGCAAAATGGAAGAAAAATAGAGCATTAAATTTAATTTCTTGAAGAACTGTAATGGCTTCCATACTTAATCATGGATGTCTAAAGATGCAATAAGCATAATAACGAGATGAAATGGACAAGAACGAAGAGCAAATGGGTACCTTAGCCTTATATGGAACCTCACGTGTGGTGCCATATACTGAAGGAAAGGTCTTTCCGAGACCTTTCTAATGATACCAAAATTAGCATAAATGGATTTCCATAATGGAGTTAACAGTTTGAGTATGCAAAATGGAAGAAAAATAGAGCATTAAATTTAATTTCTTGAAGAACTGTAATGGCTTCCATACTTAATCATGGATGTCTAAAGATGCAATAAGCATAATAACGAGAAGAAATGGATAAGGATGAAGAGCAAATGGGTACCTTTGCCTTAAATGAGGAAGAAGAAACCTCTATTTTCTTTAAGACTTGGAGATGAGCTTCTTCTTCAAGGTGCAGCAATGGAGGAAGGAGGGATGGTAATAACCCAAATGTTGTTACCTATCAATTAGCAACTTAATTGACTAAAACCTTTTCCCATTACTCTTATAATAGAGTTAGGAGTCTCTACCTCAAAGTTAGTACGATTTGGAGGCCGTTTGATAATTTTCAGCATTTCCTGGTTTTCTGATAATTCTGAAAATAGAGTCCGCCATTGAATTCACAACACACAAATTAGCTAGGGGTGGTATTTTGAAAATATTTGGGAAACATCAAAATTTTGTCAATATTTTAATAATATTTTAATGCCTAAAAATTAGGTAAATTAAATATACCTCTAATCAAAAATCCCATCGCATTTTTGAGTTCCTCACCCCTCAAATAGGTAAGGGTGAAAATTTGGAGTTTTTCGTAGTGCGTTTGGATATCCAAATTTGATTAAAAAAATAAGATAAATAATTAATATAATATTTCAATTAATAATTAATTTAAATATTATTAAACATAATATCAACGGCAATATAAATGAAATTGCGCAGATCCGCTGTATGAGGCTGATCACAGAATATCATTTGCCTAAATCTAAAATGTCGAGATTTAATATAGGCAATCATACGGCTGTAGTTAATCATGGAGTGCTTAAAAGTTAACCATTCGGTCAAGAGACGATCGAATGGCTCCTGCGATCTCCCTGTAAGCCTCTAGCCTTTTCGCACGATCGAATGGTCACTGAGGAGTGGATGTACGCTACTCCTCCAGCAGGCTATCCCCGACCTTATCCCCCTCTCGCCTTGAGAGCACTAGGGGAGCACGTGGATTTCTTTTGGCAAAGGGCTGCGAAGGAATAAGAGGAGGCGGGGAAGGAGAGAACCTGCTACCTTTAGACGGGAATCAAGCTTGGAGAGTCCTTGCCCTAACCCTAGGTCACAAGAATGACGGAGCATAGTACCTCCTTCACCTTTTTCTGTCAGAATTAATATCCCCAACTTCTCTATATATTCTCTTTGAACTAATTAATTTAGAGAAATCAAACTTGCGAAGTTCGATTTGTATGTATTAAGCACTCGATCTTTCGGTTCTTTCTCCATTTATCAAATATTGTTAAATGCGTGAAACCAAATGTTAATAGAGATGTTAATATATGTGGAATCAATCAACTTTCAGTACTTTTGAAATGAGGAGAAGATTTTATCCATATCATTATATTTTCTTTAATATATGATGTATACGTATATTAATTAGATCATGTATGCCATTCAAAAAAAAAATCAGACTTCGATACTTTGTGATTTACGTTCTTTAAGATCACTCGTTTTCATTTCTTTAAATGGAGCCTCAAATACCAAACCGCAAGCAATAAAATTGATAAGGTACCTTCGACACCATCAGAAACTTAATGGATATAATTTCTTTGCATATTATTTTTTTTGTTGATATTATGATAACATATTCTTGAATCAATTCCTATATAGTTCGTTAATCATTTATGTTTACAAAGTATATAAAAGGAGTGTTGATATATACCATATTCAACTTGTTCTTTCCAATAGAAATCATTTAATGAGAAGTAAATACATTTTTTTATATAGATCATCATTTATCTTGTTTCCATTAATTAATGCAAGTTTGGTAGTGATGGAACTAGCCCCACTATCTGAGTAAGATGAATTCTGATGAAATGATGCTTATGTTGTAATTTTAAATATTAATGTTGATTTCTACATTCTTTCTTTTGGGTATTGAATAAATGCTAAAGGTTCTTTTTATATATCTAACGCTGGATATTAATACTTATGTTGCTAATTTAAATATTAATGTTGGATTATATTTTCAATATATGTTGCAGCCCCTTATATGTATTCGAAATACTCTATATGCTAACCTTTCCTTCTCATACCTTAATTGCAAAAGTGTGGTGATTAATTAACTTTTGAAGCAAGGTAGTCTATCTCTTAAACTAATTATATTATTGCTTAATGAAGTTTTTGGACATTTTATTGTTGTGTAAAATCATTTGTTTCGAATATTCGGCTAATGAAATCCATTGTTGAAAATTGTACTTACTTGTCTTCTTACTTGCCATCTGCAGGTCAGTTTTTCTGAGTTTAAATGTTTGAATCAACCTCTTGGCATTTAAGATATGACTAATTGAGTATTTTTAACTTGGCTGAAATTCACAAAAAAAAAAAAAAGAGAATATCAAAAGTTATATTCTAATTTTGTTATTGTTAAAATAAAATCAGATAAGCAAAGTGACTCATAGAGGTAATAATCCCCATCCAAGGGCATAATGACATCATTATCAATAATCTTAGCCACAACTTGACCAAGAGACAATAGTGTGGAATCATATGTTTACTTCCAACTGTGCATATGCAAAAAGGCTGAATGGTACAAGTCGGGCTTATTATCTCAATTTTATTTTATTTCCTATAGTATTAATATAATAATTGTAACTCTTAGAAAGAAAAATGACTTGTGATTATTGTATACCAAGTTAATTATTTGATATTTCAAACTTTTTATTTTCTCCATTTCAAAAGTGTAAATATAATTTGGTATGGATTTTTCTTTGCACTTATCAGAATTACATGTTCTTATTAGATGAATGTGAGATTAATGGATTATATGGGAATAAATGTTGTCATTTCTTTTATTAGAATCAAATATTGCCATCTTCTAGATGTGATCAAAAATTGTTGGCTAAATCTATGTGATTAAATGCTTTTAGTTAAACTAATGTGATCAAATGCTTTTAGTCATACTGATGTAATCAAATGCTGTTAGTTAAACTAATGTAATCAAATGTTGTTAGTTAAACTGATGTAATCAAATTCTTTTAGTTAAATTGCATAATATGTGTTGAGCTTAAATCCTCATATTTCATTTATTTCTTATGGATCAATTGATGTCAATTAATGTAAGTGAGAACAAGAGCTTCCATTTATTTTAATAAATTCCAATGCTGCCATGTATATATTAGAATCATATGTTGCCATTAGATGAATGTGAGATTAATGTAATATGAAAATAAATGCTATCATATTGCTGCCATCTTTTTATATGAGGTCAAATGATCAAATGCTGCCATCTTTTTATATGAGATCAACTGATCAAATGCTACCATCTTTTTATATGAGATTAAATGATCAAATGCTGCCATCTTTTTATATGAGGTCAAATGATCAAATGATGTCATCTTTTTTAATATGAGATCGTATGGGATCAAATGTCGCCTTTTATTTTAAAGCAAAATCAAATATGAATCAATTGCTGCCAATTATCATATGAGATCCAATGCTACCTGTATTATTTGAGATCCAATGCTGCTGTGTATTATTTGAGATCCAAAAGTTGTCATCTAATGAAATTGAAGGACAATTACTGTCATTAATTTCAATAAAAATCAAATACTATCATTTAATTTAAAGTAATCAAATGCTGTTAGTTAAATTGATGAGATCAAATGCTGTCAATTAACTTAATATAATCAAATGCTGTTAGTTAATCAAAGGTAATTAAGTGCTGCCCTACCTTTTAAATGAAATTACATGCTATCATTTATTTTGTGAGATTCAAATGTCGCCTTCTATTTTAAAGTAAGATCAAAAGTGAGCAAATGCTGCCACCTTTTATATTATAACATCAAATAAGATCAAATGTTGTCACTTCTTTTATTAAAATCATATGTGACCAATTATATAATTAAAAGAACCAATGGATCATGTGGGACCTAATACCATCTCTTACATTGTTTGAATTAAATTAATTTCTATCATTAAATTCATTGTAAGAAACAAATGCTGTGCTAGAATTCGAATTAAGTGATTATTGTTTCTTTTATATATAAATGCTAACTTCAATACTGTTATTCTTTGCAGGTTAAGTTATAAACTAATATCAATAGAAATGCTGAACTAAATGCCATTACTTATGGCATATTAAGTCAAATGATGCTGCCCCGTCTCTTATTATTTGTATTGATGTTCTTTACAATTATTGAAATTATTAGAACTGGAAATAGCCAATCCCATGTAACAGATTGACTTATAAATTGGTGTTCTTTATAATTGTTGAAATTATTAGAACTAGAAATAGTCAATTCCATGTAATGGATTGACTTATAAATTGATATTGTATGTGCTTACTTTGAGTAAATACAAAGGAGACCATGCCAAAATTTTCTAGAATTAGAATGAAATTCTTAAATTATAAGTGTTTTGCTTTTCCAATAATTACATGTAAGGTTAAATTAGAACCTTTCAATTTCCTTTATAACCTATCAAGTTTAACATATCCATCTCCTAAGTTAAGATCACTTAAAAGTACTTATGTTCTAACTAGTGGTTAAATAATCATTTAGATGATTAGTGTACAACTTAATAGTCTTTAACCTCCTACATTAGTTCTCAATCAATTAGATTGAGAGTAATAGCTTTCTTTCATATTTTAAATAAGCTTTTAGATTTCTAATTCCATACAATCTTAAAATGAATTGTTTCAAGTAGGGTATAATCTATCTCTTTACTTAATTTCAAATATTCAATATCATTTAATCTTAGATAACTTCATGATTGAATTGAGTTGATACTTTTTAGTTTATAAGTTAAATATGTGAAGCTAATAGAATATCCTTTAGCTTATACTTTCATTAACTTAGCAATCTATAAACCCTATTCTTCCGTACTAGTCTCCTTAAACTTTAATCATAAATCTATTTGATTTGATTAGCTTATGACTAGTATAGGATGAACTTTAATTACATGAAAATACTATTTTCCAAACTTATCTTACTTTTACTTTTATCAAAATTGACTTAAAGATCAATATCTATAAGTTAATTTAGAGTTCAATTAGCTCCAATCATTAAATAGATTATTAAAGTTTAGATAATAAAAGGATATCACATAGCTTACAATTATTAAAATTTATTGAATGCTTGCTTAACTTTGAGCCATTTTCCTTGAACATTCATTCTAGATTATTGTGCTTAAATAAAAAGTTTCATTAAACTTTATGGGGAATGCCTTATGGCAAGTTTTGAATAAGAAAGATAGCGCTTATAATAGGACTTCACATTTTAAAGATGGTAAATGTGAATGTTCGACCTCCCCACCGTATCTAGTTAGGCAGACATGCTTAACTCATCATCCCATTCTGTTGAATACTTCCGCAAAATGAGATATCTTCTAAATATAACTTCAACTAATAATATAAGAGCTCTTTTACAATCTTATTGATTGTAAAGATCTCTTCATAACTGCTTAGTTATGCTAACTTTTCATAGTCCTAGGCTATATTTGTCTTAGATCAAGAGTCTAAGATACTTCTTTATTTTCTACGCTTTACACTCTCTATTTCTAATATTGTGTTTTGCTCACTTATAGTTCATTTAAAATACAGTATATGTTGCTTAATTTTATTTAATGCTTCATTGTATTTCATTTGCTTACTTAGCATAAATTTCATTGAACATATATTACTTTCATTTCATTTACTTTAATACACATAGTAGTTTCTAGCCTTTTAAGATGCTTTCCCTTACTAATTTTGGATACAGGCTAGGACTTATATATAAGTGAGTATTTTTACTCATCTTAATTCATACTGTCTCCTTTACAGTTATGCTTAATTCCTTTTTCCATACTTGGCAGCTTTTATAACTCCGCTACTTACTTTAAATTATAAATTATGTTTGTGATATCTTATTAATTTAAAAAAGTAGTCAATCTTAAAATATGCTTAGACTATTTAGTCTAACTACACTTTTTCTTTTTTTGGCTTTGTCCTATCATATTTAAATACCAAAATATGATAGATCAAGAGCCCTTTGATCTAGATAATGCAGGTCCAAGTGCTTGAAGGGCTTATAAAGAATTTTGCTTCTGCTTAATATAGAATTATTTACTTGTATTTTGTTATAAGTGAGAGAATGATCTACTTACTTTCTTTTACTCTTACTTTTAAAAGGTTTATAATAATTAAATTATAAATTGCTTAAGTTTGCTTAAGTTATTCTTACTTACTCTTAACTAATCTGTGTTGTGTTTACTATTTTATAACTGCTTGGGATGAATAAGTGGATTACTCTAATTGCTTGTATTGAAAATACTAGCAATGTTATATTTATATGTATTTCCTTATCATGTATCTTCTATTGCATTCATTTGCAAATCTTATTTTAACTTAACAACTACTCATAAAGTGACTTGGCCACTTAGCATCTATACTTAATTAGTTTTCTTCTAATTGAGTGTTGGGTGCTAAGGTAATATCTCAATGCTTGGATTAATCTCTTATCTAATTATTGGGGTTGTTACAGGGAGAGATTGGGAGGGAGAAGGAGGGACTGAGCTCCTTCTTAAAGGAGGAGAAGAAGGGGGAGGCCATCATGAGCTTTCACCTTAGCTATGAGGGGGAGGAGATGGCCTCTAGCTGCTTGCACATGGGAGGAAGTATGGGGCTGTGAATGGAGGAGAGTGGCCAGCTGAAAGAGGAAAATTAGGAAAAAGAAGGAAAGAGAAAAATACAATTTAAGGAATAAATAATTATCTATTCATAATATTTAATTTATTAAAATCCAGATTAAATAAACGCGCTCCGAAAAATCTCAAAAATTCACCCATAGCTAATTTGGGGGTGAGGAATTCAACGGCGAAGTCGGATCTCGATTCTAATGATTATTTAATCATGCAAACTTTTGGGGTATTTAATTATATTAAAATATTCGCAAAAATCCGACAACTTCCAAACACGTCCAAAAATACCCCTAGCTAATTTGGGGGTGGCGATCATAACGATGAAGTTAGATTTTGATTTTGAGGTCAAATTAAAAATCTTAATTTTCTAAATAATTAAATATTAAAATAATCTAAAATATTTGATTTAGCTCCAAATCACACCAAATCTTTAGGGATTAGTTCTATTGGCTAAATAAACTTAATTAAGATACGATTAAGCTAAAATTAAGTTGGGTAATAACATTATGTTATTACAAAGATAACCTTAAAAGTTTGGGTTCAATCGAATCCCTTTAGGTCAATTAAGTCATTTGATCAATCTAGATATTCTAAATAATAATTAAAATATTTTGACCTTAGATTCGAAATCTAATTGTATTTTTGAATTTCTCACCCCTAAATTAGCTATGGGTGAAAGTTTGGGAATTTTTGAAAGTCATTTGGATCATAAATCAATTTAAATTAAATTGGGATAATTGCACAAAAGGGATCCCAACAATTTAGTTTTGCATATGTACCCTAAACCATATTACCCGTCTGGGATCCGATGTGCGGACCATGGGCAATCTGCTGTAGAGCTCGGGATGCACAACAGTGGAGCTCTGAAATATCTAGCCGCCCCCTGTCGGAATCCAACGGCCAAGATGCGATCCCACGGAAATGCGAATCGAGCGTTGGATGTACCCTACGAATCCTGTGGCTTTGATTAATTTTGATATGGCTATTATGATCCAGAGGATCAGAGCCATTGCATCTTTTTGATCAATAGATCAGATGGCTCCGGACCCTCTCGTCACTGTGGATCTTCATCTCCACTCGTCAGCGCCCCAGACTAGGTGGTTTAATTTGATTAAGGTGGATTAGCATGTATATTTAGCCAAATTTCTTGATTCAAGTTTCATTATATTTCTAATGCCTTGTAGAATGTATGTCCTAAATGGTTTAATTTTTTGATTTGTATATTCTTAATTGTTTCCTAATCTTAAAAATGCATGATTAGTGAAAATTAGGGTGTATACTTACCTAAAATTAGCAAACATAGTCTATGATTATTCATATAATTAGATGGAACATACTTGCCAAGTTTTATTAATTTTTAATAGTTGGATTTGTAATTAAGTGGTAATCCATTTTGTTTAATTTAGGGTTTGATTAGCCTTAATTACTTTCAGTTTTATGTAAATTTATGTTCATATGCTTTAATAATAATTGAATGAATGTTAGAGAACTCTCACACTCATTTGGACATCTTAATTGATTAAATTGATATAAATCAATACTTGAATCTAAGAACCTTAAAGAAAATGATTAAGTAATTAATACTTAACCCAAATCTTGAAATTGACATCAATAAAACACTAATAATTCACTGATTTGTCATTGATCTGTAAACTAAATAAGTGATCTTGATTTGGTCAAGTTGGGAGTTAAATCCTAAGTTACCTTGATTAAGATTGAAAATCCTTAATCACTTTAATTAAAATAATTTGATTAAAAGATAAATCAACTTGCATAATTCTAATAATATACCCTGATTTGACATTGATCTTAACTCATTAACTTAGAACTATTAAGATCTATAATAAATTCATATGATTGAAGATCTGAATTCTTATCTTTAACTAGATTTTCTCTTAAATAAGACTCTTAGTATGTGTTAAATCATAATACTTTAATGATTTGCAAGATGATCAATTCCTAATAATATACATGA
Organism: Gastrodia elata; assembly: GCA_016760335.1. NCBI lineage: Eukaryota > Viridiplantae > Streptophyta > Magnoliopsida > Asparagales > Orchidaceae > Gastrodia > Gastrodia elata. Next base: position 48,435,010 of record CM028670.1, read on the forward strand.
TTGAAACCCATGATTATAGCATAGGTAGAGATATGGATTTATTCATTAGATCTGATCAAATCAAATCAAATCAAATCTAAATAATATAAGAGTTGTGAATTTAGTGAAATTCATAGAGTGTAGATTTTTCCTTTTATGTTAGGAGTGCAAGATCATTATGATTTTTCCATATTATAAATAACTCTAATTGTTAAGCCATATTAATAGATGATCAAATGAGGTAGGAAGAGCTTATTGTTTACATCTTGAGGTAGGAACTTAAACGCTCCTTATTAGCTTTAGATGCTTGATCTTAAACCCTCGTGGTAGGATCACCTAAGAACTTAGCATGAGATTCTCCCATGTGGTTGTAACCCAAAAATTGAGTGACCCTTAGGTCACATTCTTAGAATCTTGTGCAAGATCATTATGGTCTTGGAATCAATATTTGATATTGAATTGATTTCAAGATTTTTGATGATTTAAAGCATCTCGTCATCAAAGCCATAGCATATCATAAATGCATAAGTCATGTCAGCATTAGCGGAGTGCTTGACTCACCTAAGGACATTGTTAGCAGAGTGTTCACTCACTTAGGAATCTGTGGGGTGTCTTGAGACATCAAGTCAACATATCAGTAACATACAATTTTGTGGCATATTCAGATGCATAACTATGAATTCAATGGCATACAACATAGTTTAAAATCAGTATTTATTCAGTTTCAAATTGTTTACTACTTCACCTACATTTCTGCAGTTAGTTGTAGTTTCAGATTTATTGACTATTTTCTCTACATTCAGTATTTAGTTTACCATTTCAATTTACTTTCAGATTTATACTGTTTTGAGCTTTCAGCTAGTTTACTGTCTTTTCTACAATTTTACTTAAACTATTTAAACATTAAATAGTATATAATTATAATTGTTAGAGTAGCTTTCGATGTGTTAGACTTATTGTCTAACACGTGGTACTTCGGGATTCGATAATTTACTAGATCGTGAGCAATTTGTGGAGCCAGATCTGGTGTATACTCAAGAGATCCAGAAGGAGTTTATGGAGCACTTGTGGACTCTCCTCTAGCTTTTACTTTTTGCTTAGTTATTTTAAGTTCAATACTAAGACTTTATTCTGTATTTTAGTAAACTGTTGTAATAACTCTATATATACTCTCTTTTCTTTTTCTGAGATGAATGTTTCATTTAGCTTACGTGATAAATGTTTATAGATGCATGCTTCAGCTTCTGCACTCTATATTTACTTTTACTTATACTTAGTATTATGATGTGATCAGAATATTTATAAAATACTTGTATTCGTATAACTTGGATCTTATATGTATATATAATCCAATATACACAGGTACCCTATCTAATACTTAAGATAAGGATACTTTACTTATTTTAAAGATTAGTACTTAGCCCTCTTCTCTTGAGGTTGAGTCTCATCAGCTCTTGTGCTCAATAGGTTTATTTGGAGAAATTGTGTTTTCTTTTTGAGTAACGCACCGTTCCACCGCCAATTATTATTCCTTAAATTAATTATGCACGATGACAGGATGGAGCATTACAATAACTTTGGATATCAGGTTCACCCTAGGCGTACTAAAATGTATCAGGACATGAAGAAATAATTCTCATGGCTTTGTATGAAAAATAACGTGGTAGAATTTGTTGCAAAATGCCATGCTTGCAACATTGTTAAAGCAGAACATCAAAGGCCAGGAGGGACTTCTTCATCCTCTGGCTATCCCCAAATGGAAATGGTTTGATATTTCCATAGACTTTGTCTAGGGTTTGCCCAAGTCAAGGTCTGGTGCTGATTCGATTTGGGTTATAGTCGATAGACTAACCAATTTAGCATAGTTTATCCCAATGCATCAAATTGATCCTGTCAAGAAATTAGCAAAGCTGTAATTAAGGAAATTGTCAGACTGCATGGTATTCCAAGATCATTCATTTTCGATCGTGACAGTAGGATCACCTCCAAGTTCTGGCAAGCAGTACACCAAGACCTGGGGACTACCCTGGCCATGAGCACCACCTTCTATATTCAAATATATGAGCAGACTAAGCGTGTTAATCAAATTCTTGAAGATCTTTTGCATCTATGCATTCCAAATTTTGGTGGTTCCTGGGAAGGCCACATTTCCTTGGTTGAGTATTCCTATAATAACTATTATTAGGCAAGCATTAGCATGGCTCCCTATGAAGCATTATATAATAAAAAGTGCAGCACTCCACTTGAATGGTCTGAGACCGGTAGTGTTAAACTTTATGGACCTGATCTTATTGATGAAACAAACAGAAAGGTCCAATTAATCCAACAGATGATTAGAGCAATGTAAGATCTCTAGAGTAAATACCATGATACTCATCATCATCCTCTAGATTTCAATACTAGAGTTTTGCTTATCTCAAGGTCAGTCCTATGAAAGGAGTTTTTCATGTCGGTGTAGCTGGGAAACTTAGTCCTCACTATGTCAGACCTTTTTAAGTCATAGAGAGGATAGGCTATGCAGCCTCTATATTAAAGCTTCCTGAAGATTTCTCTACAGTTCATAATGTATTCCATATCTCATCATTGCAGAGATGTTTTCAAAATCCTTCGCATCTCATTCAACTTCCAATTGTGTCTCTCCAGCCCGATCTTTCCTATATGGAGGAGCCAATCAGAATCTTAACTGTGATCACAGGCAGCTGAGAAATCGCTCTATTCTAATGGTTAAGGTTAAATGGAAGAATTGTTCATAAGAATATCTACTTGGAAAAAAGAAGCGGATATGCACTATAAATATCCAAAGCTCTTTGAAAGCCCAGGTATTTATTTAGCTCCCTAATCTTTCATATTCTTATTTTTAATTATACATCTTTTTTTCTCCTAAAGTGATGGCGAGGATGACATCATTCTTAAATGGGAGAGTCTGTAACAACCCTAGGTTATGTTACCCTAATCAATTAGGGATTAATTAGGTCATGATTATAGTTCTATCACTCTTAATAAGTCATTAGGAGCATACCATGAAGTTTTGATGCAACCCAGGTGTCATATGGATCAAACCCTGATTTTGAAAATTTCGGGAACCCTAAAATTTGTCCTATCTAAATTGACTTCAAATCAAAAATCCAACTTTGCCATTGTGCTCATCACCTCTAAATTAGCTATGGGTGATGTTTTGGAAGTATTTAGAAGTCATTAAATTCTTGTTGAATATTTTAATATATTTTAAATACCCCAAAAATTTAAATAATTAAATACTCGTCAAAATTGAAATCTGACTTCATTGTTGCGTTCCTCACTCTCGAATTAGCTAGGAGTAAAATTTTGGAATTTTTTTGAACCTATATAATTGTTTAAAGTAATTAAAAAATTTAGATAGAAATTTAATTAATTTAATATTTTAAATAGTATTGGTGGGTCACGCTTTCAAAATTGGTTGTCATTTAAGGAAAATGGGTTGGGCCGCTGTTTGCAATCAGGTCGAGCCCATCTGTGCAAATCAAGCCCACACCCAATCCCTACGTCGTCCCGTGCGGCCTGCGAGTTGAATTTATTTTGCTTACGAGTGTCACTCGCTCGACACGCGGCGACCCCGGCGCTGCGAGTGGCTCGCCCACCGCTTGTGAACCTCCTTAATGTTTGATACTTAGAAAATTTTGTGAACCTCTTGACATTATCAATCCTCTAAGGTGTTTATACCCTATGCTGCTTCATCCCGTAAAGCCTAATTTCTAAGAGGTGATCTATAGGTACCTCGACACTTCCTTCGCTTCCATTCAATTCATTTTGATTACTAATTTGTGTGAGCTATTTAATCAAGAAATATTGAGAGTATGCTTTGCATTATGACCTCATCAAGCTCAATTGAGCTCGATTCTTCATCTTCGATCGGCTAATATGAATTTCTACCAGAGCCCTAGAATTTATGGCAGCGTCTTCTCGAGAAATCCTGCGCACCTAGGTTAGAAATTTAGTCTTGTAAGGAGGTCTTGCGTTGAACATGCATTTCATGGTCGAGTTGGGTGTCATGGACCACCATCTGTCATTCAGATCGGAACCCTAATCCTCATCCGTGTTTCCCCATTTGGCAAGATGGAGGACTCTGTTGGGTCGGGTCGAGAATCCTTCGGTCCGTGCTTCTTCTGCCCTCTGCTAGGCCAAGTCCTCGGGTCTGGGCCATTGATTTGGCCTGTAGGCCCTTATAAATGTAGTGACTATCTCGGGCCACCCAAACTTTTGCTTGGCTGGCCTGTTATCCTAAATGCTACGTGGGCCCTAGTCTTCTTCAGCTCGTGGATCCGTGTCTCCATTGATGCCAAGTCATCGCTATTTGATCTGCATGATTAATGAAATCAAATATATATATATATATATATGTATATATAGTTATGAATTTGTTAAATATAATTCTGATTTAATTAATTTAGTAAATCAAAACTATTAATTCATAATAATTTTTAATCCTCTAACCCAACTATATCAAATTTATATGCCATTTTAATTAGCAAAAATTACAGGAATATTATGGTAATCTCCAATTTTCTGTTTAAGGGGTATTTAGCATAGTAATATTTTAGGACCCCTTAATTAGTTTAAAACCCTAGAAAACTTCCATGGCTCATAACTTTGCACGCACTGATTCAAACATAGTCAATATGGTCTCATTTTAATCAGGAGATCATCAAAAATGTTTCTATAGTATTAATTTTGTCATTGGACTCATAGATTAATTAATGACTTTTAGGTCCCTTCCCTAATTACCCTTAAGCCCTAGAACCTTCAATTGATCATAACTTGATCCATTGTACTCCAAATAAGGTCATCCAATATACCATTTTGATTAGAAGAACTTAATAAATAGTAAAATACAAAAATATTTAGGATTTGGTAATTATATTTCTTAATTAGCCCTAATTATCTTGAATCTTAATTAGTGAATATTAGCATAATTAATTATTCAAATTGAGAGATTCAAGTTGCTGATAGTTCCTTAAGTAGAATATAACTTGGTGGTATGATTAGTTTTATGATTCTGTAATTAATTTTACTAATCACTTTTAACTATAATTAACTTATAACTTAATTAAATGGAGTCTAATTTGACTTATGTAGGCGACATTTTTATTATTTTAATTAGAACTATTTAAGTTATAATGTTTAACTTGTAAGTCCATGAATTTGAGTTTATACTAGATAGTAGGATATTATATATCTTGAGCTTGTACAAACTTGGAATAATTAGAATGGACAAATTAGACAACAATAGATATCACATGTGTTTTAGTAGAGTCTTTTGCTTATTATTGAATTATGTTGCTCTGCATTCCTTATATTTTGTGCCTTTTTATATTGAACATGTCACATAAGATGCTTTGATGCATAATATGAAAATATTGAAAAATTTGGATAGAAATTGCATTAGGTTCATTTCTCGACGGATATTTGTGCGCTTTTACTGCCAATGAATAGGTGGTAGGAAGAAATAAGGATTACTTAACATGTACTCATTGAGAAGAGTTGTGTTAAGTTGAAACCCGCTTTAGTCTTGTAGACATGCTTGACTCCTCATCTACTTCTGAATGTGTTTATAGAAGTAAAGTAAAATAATTAAAACTTATTGCATATATGTATGTCTACCTCTTCAATTGAGTACAATTATTTCTATATTAGCTTTGATAAGTTAAGTGATATGCATGCTTTAGTTCAATTTTAGTTTGGTGACTTATTATCCAATTCTTTTGATATAGTAGATTTTACATATTATTTTTTCTTTACTGCTTCCTGTTTACCTTTACTACAGTTCAGCACTTGTTTGTTTACTTACATATGTTAGGATACTAGTCTTGCTTTATGGCACCCCACCCCTTAATCTACAATCATTAGATTAAGGAGTGGAGTGTCCCTTTGGCAAATCCCTTACTTAAGATTGGATTAGGTATAGAACCTAATCCACTAGTAAGGAAGAGATAAGCCATTGAATATATGCTATAAACTTAGTCACTAAGCGAATACACATCAAAGTGCGGAAGTAAAGTAAAACAAATATACATCTAATTTTTTGCAATAAATAAAAAAAAGTGCAACAAATAGCTCAGAGTATAAAGTACAGCAAAGAAAAATACAATCAAGGTATTTGTATTATTATAATATTTAATAAATAGTTTAAAGGATTGAAATAAAAGGGTCTCTCATCCTAGCAATATGCAGAAAGAAAACTAGGTAGCTTCTGGATCACCCGGCTGGTGCTTCTCTTCAATAAATGGATCCTCCTCTCCAATTCCTAGCTTTTCAAAGCTATCTAAATCTGATATTGTCGATTTCACAATACCAAGGGGGCCAGTCAATAAAAGAAAATCTTATTAGACAATTATCTAAGTACATTTTAGGCTAAATATTTTATATGAATTATTAATGTCACCATTTACATGTATAGAACCAAAACAACTATTTAGCATAGTAGCAGTAAGCATACAAGGAGCAGGGTAAGTAAAAGTACTGAAAGAAAAGTCTAATCCTAAATATGCTAATGATCATATGACATATGCTGATTAAAAATAGAAAGTTTGAAAGTGGTACATATAGTAAGTAGCAAAAATCTAGCATCCTATAAATATGTACAAGTAAGCAGGTAAGTAAAGTACAGCTGACTAAAAATAACATGCATCAATAACACAGTAAATAGTCAAGTAAAACTAAAATAGGTATGTATGACTGCGATATCAGAAAATTGACCAATCGGGCCTAGATAGAAATTCCCAAATCCTTTTTGAGCTAGGGCAGACAGAACAGAATAGTGGGACTAAAGAGGAAGTAAATACAAATGCATAATTTTTTAGTTAATTTACTTTTGTTTTTATGGACACGTCTAGAAATAGCTGATGAGTCAAGCACGTCTACAAGACTATACGGGCTCCAAGCTTAACACACACTCCTCAATGAATAATGTTAAGCATCTTATTACTTCTTATCCCTATCCATTAGGGTAAATGTGCACCAGAACCTACTAAAATATAACTGAACCCAAGGTAACTATTATCCTAATTTTTATAAATTTTCATTTCATGCACAAAGTTTTCTTACATGACATGTAACAATTCAAGGTTGTTACCCAGCTTAATTTTAGCTTAATCATATCTCAATTATCATTCCGTTGAGTTCGTCTAGTCATTAGAACCAATCCCTGAAGATTTGGTGCAATTCAGAGATAAATAAAATATTCTAGAATATTTTAATATTTAATTAATTAGAAAAATTGAGGTTCTTAATTTGACCTTGAAATCAAAATCTGACTTCGCTGTTGCAATTGTAACCCTCAAATTAGCTAGGGGTGATATTTTGGAAGCATTTGGATGTCGTCTGATTTTCACAAATATTTTAATATAATTAAATGCACCGGAAAATGGAATAATTAAATAATCGTCGGAATCGATTCCAATTTTGCCGTTGAATTCCTCACCGCCAAATTAGTTAAGGGTGAATTTTTGGGATTTTTTGGAGTGCGTTTATTTAATCCAAATTTTTAATGAATTATATGAATAATTAAGTATTCATTTAAATTGCAATTTCCATTTTATTTTGTCTTTTTCTACATTTCCAGCGCATGGGACCCACCTGGCTTCCCCCTTTATCTCATTCGGCGCCTCCCTCAGTTGCACGCAAGAGATGGCTGAGGGTCATCTCTTCTTCCCTCACCTCACTAGCCCTCTTAGCCCATGCCTTCATCCCTACTCTTCATTAACTTTTAAACAGAGCTTAGCATCCTTCTTCTTCCCCCTTTGTAAAAGCTGAACCCTTCCTCCCTCCTTTCTCCATTACTGTATCGTGTGCTGAAGAATGAGCTCTCTACCTCCAAGTCTTTGAAGAAAGCAAAGGTTCCTTCTTCCTCCTTTAAGGTAAATGTACCCATTTGCTCCTCTTCCTTATCTACTTCAATTATCTATTATGTTGTTTTGTATTTTTAGAAGGCCCATGATTGTATTTGAAAGTATTGAGGTTCATTAAGGCATCATGTTGTTTTGAAAATCTCATGCTCTATTTTTCATCCATTTTGTATACCTAAACCCTTAACTCTATCGTTCGTATAATTAGGATAGTCCATTTGTGCTGATTTTGGTATTGATGGAAAGGTGTCAAGAGGAACTTTCTATTGATATATGGCATTGCTCATGGAATGCTCTGGATTGAGAGTATTTGAGCTTGAAATGTGACCCTTCATAGTTTTCGCATAGGCAAAATCACCGTAGGGCGCTACAGCGCGCTGTAGCGCCCGAAACTCAAATAGTTTCCGCTACTATGCGCCATAGTGCGCCGCAGCAGGCTGCAATGTCATTTCGGGAAAAATTATAATAAATCAAGAGAAAAATTAATTTAATAGTCACATGAAAGTGGATTGCTGCAGCGTGCCACATCGAGCTGTAGCATCATTTTTAGAAAACTATATGTAACAACCCAGGTTGTTACCTAGATCAATTAAGACTAATCTAAGTCTTAATTTTGGTTATGGTATCTTAATCAAGTTATTTAGAACCTACCTCTAAGATCTAGGTCAAATCAAAAATCAACTGAATCAAATCTGGATTTCTGGAAAATCCCAGAACCCTTAAAATTTGACTTTTCATTTTAACCTCAAATCAAAAATCTAACTTCACCATTGCATTCACCACCCCCAAATTAGCTAGGGGTGAAGTCTTGGATGCATTTGGAAGTCGTTGGATTTTCGTCGAATATTTTAATATTATTTATTTCCCCCGAAAAATCAAATAATTAAATACTCGTCGAATCAAAAATCCGATCACGCTGTTGCGTTCCTCACCACTCAATTACTTAAGGGTGATTTATTGAGAATTTTTGGAATGTAGTTAACTAATTAATTTTAATCAGAATAAGATATATTAAATAATAATATATTTAAAATAATTTAACAGACGCCGTCACTACAGTTCTCTCCTTCTAACACCGTTCGCTCTGCACCGTCTCTCCATCCAATCACCCGATCGGGTACAATCGGACGGTTATCCTACGTCTTCTTCGCATATCGGGCACCTGTCACCAGCGCAAACGGAGCTCTTCTCGCCTCGACAGATGGCCTCTCCACCACTTCTAGCAATCCCTAAGGTCTCGGGCAGCTCGCATCCTCACTCCCAATCCTAGATAGAGTCATTAGAACATTTGGGAGTCGAAGGAGCTTTCGATTTTTTCACAACCATCGATCAGGTACTTAGTCGATCCCACTCATCAATCAATAAAATGTCAATTTTTACTTTCGTATACTTATTTCATTCGTTCGATTTTCGATTGTTCAGTTTTGATTAGGTTAAGTTAATCCCGATTGAGCTAATTTAGACAAACATCCACAATGGTACACAATATGGGTTACGTCTCGCCGCCTGTATTAATCTAGGGCTGGATCTGGCTGTCAATCCAGGCCGTCCTATGCCTAGATACAATCGTCGTTAGGAAGGCCTTAGAGTCCTTGTCCTATCGCCGTGCAGGACGAGTCATGCCGTC